>OX451737.1:989790046-991205736 GCA_948472305.1 Vicia faba
TGTTGACAGTACTCTTCAAGTCTGGATTTCTCCTTCAAAAGTTGAGATGCGACTATTTTACTTTCTTGGAACCGATCTTCTGCGACACGCTTCTGGGCCACTTCCTTCTCAAGCTGAGCATCTTTTTCTTTGAGCTGATTTTCTAAGTTCTGAATCTTCTTCCTGTAGCTATTCTCAGATGCCCGAAGATTCTGACACTCTTGTTGAGTCTTACTCAATTCTTCTTCCATTTCAGCATGGGTTCTTTTCCTAAAATCGGCTGCATCAGTAGTTTCCCCTTGAGCTTCCTTGAGTTTGCGAGCTAAGTCGGCCCTTTCTTGATCAGCCCAATAAATTTTCATCCCCGCCTCTCAGTCTTTTGCACGAAGCTGAATGTTCTCAACATGAATCTGGGTGAACATCTCGGTAGGCACTGTGTTACTTGAAACATCAGGAGGTTGCTCGTATAGAGGAGCCGACCTTGCAAATGGTAACCGCAGGATCTTAACCCTGGCTTTAACCCACTCCAGGTAAGGCACCCTAGAAATAGGAACCTTCTTACCCAATGTAGTTCTACCCTCCTTGTGAATTCCCTTCCAAGCACTTGTCACTCTTTTCAACATCACATGATCACTTCCTCTAACAAAATACACTGATTGAGACACCTCCTCAACTTTTGGCGGTCCATCCATTGCATATCCCAATTGACGATAAGCAAGCACATGATTATAGTTGATACACCCCTTAGTTCCTATGAGGGGAACATTAGGGAAATCTCCACAACTAGTGATAATACTTTGTACCTCCCCCATGTCATAATTCCACCGAATATCGAATGAAGTAAGGTTGACAAGCCTTGATGACCACTGAAGAGAAAGCCTGGTATCCACGAAGGGGCCACTTACTAGTAGATGCAACCTAAACCATTGATACAACATCAAATGGCATAAACTTACATTACCACCTTTTCCATGCCTGGAGTTAATGGTGTAAAGAGTATTTGCCAAGAGTGTCGGTATCGGGTTCTTGTTTCTGAAAACACAAACAACCGCCAAATCCACAAAATTTCTCTTGTGAGGGAAGAGGACGATCCCGTATATCATAAGAGCAAACAGAGAACTGAAGTCACTCCAATTTCCTTTCTTTGCCCAATCTTCAGATTTCTTCACTAAGAAATCCAAATAAAACCCTGTAATACCCTCACTGGACTTCCAATTGTCTATCACCTCTTTCCAACTCAAATGAAGAATCTCAGCAATAACTTCGAACTTCGGCTTCTCTGGCACTTGGACAAAAGGAACTTCATCGGACAACTTTTTATTAAGTAGGTACGCATACTCTTCTAAGGTGGGAACCAGTTGATAATCTTGAAAAATAAAACACCGTAAATCCTTGTCATAGAACTGGAGGAGAGTAATCAAACCCATCGGGTCAACTGGGGTATTAAGGACTATCAACAAGTTGCCATAATTTTTGTTGAAATTACTCAGAACATCACCCTTTAAATAAGAACTCAACCTGTTCAATTTGGACACATCAATAATAGGAATCTGATAAGAGAAAGTATGCCTGGTAAGCTCTTTAACATGAACTGAATCACACTCAACTGGAGGGAGACCGGCCATTCCTGATGGAAAGAAGACTCTTGAATGTCCCTGGAAAATGACATGCGCATGCTAGTTATTTTTTTTACATCATTTTTTTTAGAAATAAATATGCTATGATGCAATATGACAGGATCAAAGTTTCACACTGGATCATGGCTAGACCATTACAGAAAATCACCACTCAAGATCACAATAGGATCTCAAGGCTTCAAAACTATCATGGGAACATGAGTCACCTTTGCAACACAAAGTCACCAACAGTACCTGTACCTGTAAGAAAAGTTTTCCCGCCCCTGTCATGGGTGTAGTATAGGTTAAGGTAAGGTTAAAAGCCAAATCAGAGTACGAGAGCTCGAATGTAGGTATTATCATACGATAACACCTATCGGAACTACCTCCGAAGTCATGGGTCTCATGGTCATGTGTACAAAGCATCCACCTCATAGCTGCCATGGCCACTCTATTCCTAGTTCCTATGGAATTCACTCACAGCCTGGGTATGAGGCCTTTTACCTCATGGAATAACCCACCCATCAAGAAAATCCAGAAACCAAACAGTCCATCCAAATCCAGTATGCAGAAAGTAAAGCGCACATAGGATGCAATGCAAACAGATAATCATGCAAAGCAGTAAAATAAACACCCAAAAAATAAAACAAACAAGATCTAGGATCGACTCCGAGATGGACCACCAAAAAAGGTCAATCTGTCCCCAGTGAATTCTCCAGGTGAAACTACGTGGCCGAAACCTGTCATCTGGATGTTAATGAAACATCAATGAAGTCGCCACCGAATGTCTTTTATCCCACCGAAAGGGAAAGGTAGACATCTAGAAAACATGGAAAGGGAGAAATCACGGTCTTTCGACCGAGAGATCGGGTAAGGGAGTCTGTTACATGAGGGGAAGGTGTTAGCACCCCCATGCGCCCGTAGTACTATACAGTATCCACTCTTGTTGTCTAATCTAATGGGTGTGGTCAAATCCTATGTCTATGGCTTAAAACTGAAAAGGGAATGCATGCGAAAGAAAAAAGAAAATAATGTAGGGAAAATAAAATATGCGCTCGGTTGGGCCCTACCCCAATGCCTATGTATCCCTTTTAAGGAATCAGAGCAGCCGTAGTTCGGCTTACATATTTTGGTTGGTTTGTGTTTTTTTAATTAAGACAACAAAAACAGTCAAGATGGCAAAACATCAAATAAAACAACAAACAAATGAGATGGTAAAACATCGGCTAAATAATAACAAATTAACATGTCAAAGATGGCGAAACATCAAATGGTAAAATAATACACCTAACAGTGACATTGTGGGTCAAAGTTGGATAATCAAACATGTACGATGGCGAAACATCGGCTTCAAACAAATGTGCGACGGCGACACACCGGCTAAGAGATAACAAAGATATCATTTCACAGACGGTGAAACATCGATAAAATAGATGACAAAACATCACACCTAACAATGATATTGGGAATCAAAGTAGGATAACAAACATGTGCGATGGCGAAACATCAGATTCAAGATAACAAAGGTAAAGTAAGATTGATTTGTATCTTTTACTTTGAAGAAGAGTTTGGGTTCATTAGAAATGTCTTATGATTTTCCAAGAAACAAATTTTTGTTTTAAGATGCAAAATGCAAAGAAAGGGAAAACAACTAAGGGAAACTAACCTAGTGCTATCCCTAGTGTTATCATACAACGGTTGACCCTAAGGTTGAGGATACAGGAAAGTCCTATCCTATGTTAGCATACATGGATTCCTACCTTAATCAGCATATCAGAAAGCTTAACAAAACTATCCTATAGGGAACATGCAATGAGAGAGAAGTCGTGATCTCAATGTCTAAATTCAGTGACTCATCGATCAACAATTAAAGAGGAAAAGCAATAAACATCCTATAGGGAACATGCAATGAGAGCGAAGTCGTGATCTTAATGTCTAAATTGAGTGACTCATCGATCAACAATCACAACACATGCATCAGATAAAAAACCATAGGGTCTCCTGACATATATCAGCAAAAGAGATCCCATCATGCAATCATAGAATTATGCAAAATGAAAGTGGGAGAAAGAAAGTAGTACAATACCAAACAGATAACTATATGTGGCAATCAAGCAAGAATAAAAGAAACCCAGAGAAACTTCAAGCAAGCTGGCATCCGTGAATAAATTGAGTCAAGAATCTATCAGATATGAACAAGTCCCAGGGGAAATGTATGGCATTCACAATCATATGTATATATATATCCTGCATAAACCATCAAACATGCCAAGCACAAAACAATGCCAATATAATAGATTGTGTCTCACAAATAAAGTGAAACACAAAAAAGCCTCAAGCCAAAAGTGGCCACTTGCTCAGAGTACCTCGCATATTCAACAACCAAGTTAGTATTCTAAAATGTGAAGAAGTGAGAATAACATTGTGGCAATTACTAGGTGTTAGACATTATAAGCAAGAGGAGACAAGCATATACACATATTAAGTCAAAAGAACCAGAGGAATGTTGCTCTTTCCTATCACCATGTTGAATTGACAATTGAATGTCAATCAAGGATCATAAGAGCTTGAGAATAATATGAACAAGGACCATGAAAGTCAGTAGCAAACACATTTCAATCATGCACAATTGATTCAAACACAACTTCATGAATACAATATGAGATAAAACCTACATAAGGGATTAAATGGTTCAAAATATTCAAACATGAGGCTTCTAAGTGAAATGGATTGAGATAGAATGGACAAGTCAGAACCAACATGATCATTAGGTTCCCAATTATAGGCCTCACTCCAGTTCATTGGCCATCAAAGAAATTGCAACAAAACATGCAAACATAATTGGGTACCTTCATTTCAAAATTATACCAAAAATAGAAACAAGGATCCATAATTAATCCAAAAATATATTAACATCTTGGAAGTTTTTAGAAGTCAGAATGCAAGCCCTAAATTCATGAATAATTGAGGAAGAGGCCAAGTGAAGTTCAAAGTTTCCGACTAGTTGGCAAAACCACCAAACTAGACAAGTTTTCAAATTTATTTGTGGAAAAATGCCAAACCAAGTCAAATAATTCAGGAAAAATTGTTTTCAAATTCCCAATACATTCATGAACCCTAATCAAGACTTGAATCCTATAGAAAATCCAGGGCAAAGTGGTTTTGAAAAAAAAACTTGGACCATAAGCAACCAAACCCTAATTTTTGACTTTTTATCTCAAATATTGATTAAATGAGATCAAAATTCAAACAAATTAAGTCAAGGTCATACAAATCATCAAGGAACCCTAAATGTCAACAAACCTATTTTTTTATATTTTTTTGAATTAGGAAAAGTCAAGAAAGAAATTATTATTCAAACAATTATGTAATTAACAAATATTCACATTTCAAAATGATATTTAAATCAAAAAGTCATAAAAATGGCCAACCAAAATTATATTCAAATACTAGGGCAAAAAACACACATCCCTGAATTTTTGTGAAATTTTTGGATAAAAGGAAAATATTAAAAGAAAAACAAAAAAACAAACAATTAATAATAAAATTATTATTTAAAGGCAAGAAAATGCAAACCATTACCAAAAATCACAAAAAAGGAAAAACAAAAATATAATCAGATTCTATGATTAAAAACAAGATTACAGGATTTTTTTTGGAATTTTTGAATTAATAGAAGTATTGAAAATAAAAAAACAAACAAATATTACAAATAACCTTTGAAATTAAATTTTTAAACAAAAATAATAAAAATGATGAACCAAAGTCAGAATCAATTTTCATATTATTTTGTGGTTCTCAAATAATTTTTGTGTATTTTTTAGGTCAATAGAACTATTAAAATAAAATATACTTTGATCAATTAATTAATTAAACCTAACCATTTTTTAAACCAATCAAGTTATTTTAAAAAAATCCAAAAAAATGTGACAAATACTAGAAAATAATATTGACCTATGGTAATTTTTTTGGAATTTTTAAATGTGTTTTGATCAGAAAACAAAATTAAACAAAATGTCAAATAAAACAAAAATACAAATAAGCCAAAAATTTCAAATAGACCAATCATGATGTGCCACCACATCATCTTCAACCTCCGGATGATCCAAAAACGCGCGCATCTTCTCAGGCTTAGGGATTACTTTCAGATCAACACAACATGCTCAATTTCACATCATTTTTATTGAAATCAAAAGAAAATCAAAGCTAACATTTCATACTACAAATTGCAATTGGAATCAAAACGAATCATCAACCACACTGTCTACAATCAAACCATGAATATGAACAAAACCATTATGAATCGCGAGTTTCAGAACGTCCAAACATGCATAATTCATTAAATTAAATGCTACAAAGCTTCAGAATCATTCCATAGACTTCAAACAACATGATTATGAACTTAAATCACACGAGGCATGGCTAGAAATCAGAATTCAAAGTTGAGAATTCAAACCTTTGAGTGAAAATGGATCTACTGTATCCTTCACTCCAGTTGCAATCCAAGCCTCAATCTACAATCCTTATCACTTGGAGAATAGAATGCACGAAGAATTGGCCAAAACACGCAAGGGAGATGGAAGAATCAAAGAAAAATGCAGAGCTATAAGATATGGAGTTTCTGACTTTGATTGATGAAATGAGGCACGAACCCTTTGCATTAAGGCTTGCTTCACAATATACAGAGCATCAGGAGGGGGGTAGGATAGGTTGTTTGCGCTGAAAGCTCTTGGAATCAAATAAATCTTCTTTTGGCCAAAATTAAGTATGCACATGCAGCCTAGAAATCCCTCGTGTGTTGGCTTGCTTTTTGCGTTCATTTTAATCCATTTGTTCCCAGGAAGAAATTAGCAACAAGATTAGGACTTAAATCCTTGCATTAAGCTAGTCTTGGTGATTAGGCAACTTTGAGCAAGTTTGTCATTTTTTCAACGCAACATGTGCAATACAATATGGGGCACGAAATAACAAGTGTGATGAGCCTCAGCTTGTCACAAATTACCAATGGGCTTTATTAGAAGCAAGAGGAATGGCTAAAACTTGAGTTTTCAAGAAATGGCCATTTTGCATATTTGCCAAATTTCAATAAAATGCCCCAAAATTCCAAAACTCATAATTTGGAAAGTTAGCAAAAATGATCATTTTGAATTTTAGCACAAATGATCATAATTTGGAAAGTTATTAAAAATATCTACAAACCCTTAGTTTAGAGTTTTTTCAAATTGAATCATTAAGGTTCTCAAATTTGGCTTGAAATTCATTAATTTTGAAAAATGACCTATAATCTTGTGACTTCAAAAGGCCATAACTCCTGATTCCTTATCAATATGGACATGAGACCAAAAGGAGGTGAAATATCATTCTCCTAGCTTTACAAGCATATTTCATTTACATCTTTTTGATCAAGGATGAATAAAATATGAATTTTTGAAATTAAGTCCTCATTTTTCAAAATTAGTAACTTTTAAGGTTTCTTCAAGAATAAGTTTCAACCCAAACTTCAATCTCTTTAATCCAATGACCAAAATGGACTTGAAATATGGAAAGTACATCCTTTAATGGATGGTTGGCCAAAAAATCACTTGGTCAACCTCGACTTTGACTGATTTTGACCAAAATGACCATTTTGCCCCTCTGAATCAATTGATCCACTTCTCTTCAAAATTGATGATTAAAACTTCAAACATATGATCTTCCAAACATATAGAGGCTATGTGCAAAGTTTTACTTCAAAATTCTCAAGAAATCTTGATGAAATCCCAAACCCTAGTTTTGTTCAACACATAAGGAGACTGATGAATCATATTCAAAATTCCAAATCCTCTGATGATTTTGGCCAATTTCTTGTACAAAGACCTTTCAAATACCAAAGAAATGTTGTAGCTCCTAAAATCAAAACTTGTACATTGATCAATAGCCTTGATCAACAAAACCCTAATTTGGCTGGTGGATCCAAAGAGTGATTCCCCTTGTGATCAAACACAAACTTCAATCCTCTGATTATCCAAAGATATGGATAAAACATCTTGAGACATGTAATAGCTTTTGAGCTTGAAAGATCCAAATGTTTAGATGATAAGATCTTTCTTGATCAATTTGCCAATGCAATCAACCTTCAAAGCTTGAGGAAGACTTGATAACCAAAGTACTTTAATCCCAACACAATGTATGAATGCAATGCAACATGATATTCATGATGAAACATAAGCCTAAATCAAGAGGGTAAATTTTGGGGTGCAACACCGACGATAGGATTGATGGCAACAATATTGAAGATTGGATTCGTCCAAGTATTCTGGGCCAAGCACTCAACAATTGGACTTCTGTTGATGTTATAGTTTCAAGCACTAAGGCATAATTTTCTTGTTTTCTTTTATTATCATGACATAATTCTTGTGCTCTGCCCAAGGCATAATGAACCATGTGATACGATGGGAATAAATGACTGTTTTTTGGAATGCTGGTTTGTGTTTTGCGTTTGTTTTCGCAAAATGTCGCGGTAAGCAAGAGTCGCCATCGAATTTTATTTTATCCAACAAGGAAAGTAAAAAAAAGCACGGAAAAATTCCTTTTTCGAGATATTTCTCGAGTTCGGGGGGTAGATTATAAAAAGGGAAGGTGTTAGCACCCTTTCTATTCGTGGTTATCCACGGGCTCTTAGGTACTTGCTCAATTGTTTTCAAAATTGTTTTCTTTGTGCTAGTGGGTTTAAAAAAGTTTTAGTTTTGAAACTTCGATTTAACTCTTGCTTCTGTCCTCAAGATCGTATGAAGTGTTTTTTTGAAAACTTTGTTCGAAAAGTGTAAGTGTGAAAAGATTTTGTTTTTTGAAAGAGAAAGTATCTAAGAACCATCTATCTACTCGAAAAATGAATCATTCTATGCTAATTTCCTTTAGACAATGCTATCCTACTATTGATGAGTAGGTAGCACCATCGTCGAAGTTTTAGGGTCAATTAGAATGCGGGACTTACGGTCACCAAAGCTAAGGCCCTAGCACAGTCGATTTTTGGACCCATGAGCAATTGACTGAGCAAACTTCCTCTGCAAGGCTTGAAATTTTACATGGATAACCTTGAGAACATATTAGGACATTGGGGAGAACTTGAGGTCATTTGGACTCAAAGATCTTTATGCAACACAAAACCCTAATTTGGGGTTGACTTCCTTAGGAGATAACTTGTCTGACCCATTCTTGAGTAAGCTTGAGCCACTCAGATTTTTCTTGCAATGTTTTAAGAGATATGAGAGGGAAAATTTTGGGGTACAATAAACCATTTGCGTAGGACCATCATGTTTATTTTCAAAAGTTTTTCATGAATAAAGGACGTTTTTGCATTCAAATTTTGTTCCATTCTTTTCTTTTTATTTCTCTTTAATTGGAAATGTTTCCCTTTTCACACACCCTCACTAAAACACAAAAATATCATTTATGCAGATGCACTTCCGCCATGGATTATATTGATAACGACTCTGCTATCGCTCACTATGACTTTTATAATCTGATCTATCAAGCTGAAGAGGAGGCATATGAGGTGTCGTACCCCAAATTTGTCCTACCTCGATGATTTCATTTTCAAGATTAATATAGAAGAAATATTTAACTTAAGACGGTACAACAGTATCTGATGGTCCATCTTTTTATGGCTAGAGGGTGTATATTAATCCATGAGAGTGGGGCTTTCTAAATCGGAAAGACTCATAAATCCGTTCGGGAGGAATGTTGGCCAATGGCCCACGCAATTCGGAAATCAATTATTCGAGCAACTGTTAAGTTCTTAATTATTGAACGTTTGTTGTTAAGAAGAGAAATGGGAAGTTAAATAGTCGTTAAGCTAGTCCACCTAGAATTTGAGAGCAAAATTAGTAGTTCGATCATTTTTATTATGTCATAAAGGATTTTGAAAAGGGTGTCATTAGCAAGACTCTTTAGACTTATTATTGAAGATAAATGCATATTATGAAGAAAAAAATAATCACTGGCAAATTCCATTTTTTATTAAAGAAATATTTTTATTGTAAATAAATAAACAATAGATTCTTTTTAAAGGAAAAAACTAAGACGTTTTACCAGTAGCTTTGGGTTCCAAAATTTGTTTGCCTTAAAAGATATTCAAGCCCATTAAGATTTTTAGTCCATTTAATATTACTGTTGTGTTTTAAGAAAAGAATTATTATTAAAAGAGGAAAAAACTTCTTTGTTTATTTCAATGAAAAATATTTTTGGTAAGCTTTTGTAAATATTATATCAAATATCGTTTAATCTTCATTGTTAAGAATTAGTTGCGCTGGACCAAAGATAGGCCCAGTTCACATGGAGAAATGCATGATTTAGTGATAAGCTAAGGCCCAAATAATTAGTCAGTTGTTGGCCCAGTTAAACCAAAAACGTCTATTGTTCCAATCAGGAGATAATTGCGCAAGGTTTTTGGTATCATTGCCAAATTAGAGAAGATTCTATACAAAACTAAATCTACAGAATATGCATTCAATCATAATAAAATCTGCACTTCAATCCAAGCCCAGTTTTTTGCAGAACAACTTTTATGTAACATAATCAAATATTACAGCAGATCACAAATCTCATAATCAGGTCTTTATTAAAAATATATTACAACTAAATTCAAATCAAATTGTGGAAGATTATAAAAACTAAAAGCAAATCAAATCTCTAATCCCTAATTTGTGCTAACTATAACATCATTAAAAACCCTAAGAACAAATGAACTTATAAATACAGAAAAAATGGTACAGAAGAAGGGGGTCGTTGGACAGAAACAAGAAAATGGGATTAAAGATGAAGAGAACAGCGAAGGAGAATTTACACAATACAAAGGGAAGCACTTTAAAACAGAGGATAACCATGAATAAAACTAGAAGAACAAGACCATCGATTGGGGTTTCGATCTCCAAAACCCAATTTTGCCTCCCTAGTCGCTGCCAGACCCTCAATCACCTTACCGTCCACCATTATCGTCAATCTTCTCCGTGAACTACCAATCAAACAAGACGGAGAGGGATTAGTGGAGAATTGGAGAAGAAGCTCAGAGATTCAGAAGCGCAATAGGGGTAAAATCGCTCAACTTTTTGCTTGGCTAAGGGTGATAGGTTAATAGACGATCGAGTTTTTGCTTCCAGCACTGCCATATTGGGAAGATAGGGTTTGAGAAGAGAGAAACTGGGCTAGGGTTTCACGAGTGAGAGAGAATAAGGAACAATGAGGGAGTGAAAACGAATTGACTGTAATTGTTGTTTGCAAAAAAAATGTGTAAAAGAAAGAAATGATATTATTCAATATTGTTCCAGTACGCGCGCGTATATAGCTACTATCATGCATCCTTAAACCTCATTCGTTGGATCATGCGTGAACGACCGTGAGGCCAGGGTCACCGTAACTCCCACGTACCTTCATCCACGCAATCACCCTGGACTCCCCTCCATAGCGTGTTGGGCTTCAACCCACTAATATCCGCACCCCTCTTCCAGCGAATTACTAACTTGCCCAATAATTCACACCCTCCCTGTCCAGGCCTGTCTTGGGCCTAAACCCAGACTATTTTCAACACCCCCCTGCTTTTACTTCATAACTAAGAATGCACCCCTCAGGTTTATTTAAAGTTATAATTATTTTGTACATTATTTATTTCTTTTTGCACTTATAATTATCATTATTATTATTATTATTATTATTATTATTATTATTTTTAATCTTCATTATCATAATTTTCTAATATTATTATATTATATTTTTATAGTAATTATAACTATTATTATTATTATTATTATTATTATTATTAATTTATATATATTATTAATTATTATTGTAAACATTATTATTATTTATATATTAACATATAAATTATTTTCAAAACTCATGCATATATATTATTTTCACTTATTCGCATTAAATCTTTTTTATCAAGCATTAATCAAGATTTTCACAATTAATACGATAAAAAATCAAACAAATCTCGAACTATTTTCGCGAACAAATTAAGCTAATCAACAGTCTTTTTTGCAAATGGGTTTCAGACTAATTTTGATTTATTGCGTTCTCAGTCAAAATCTCCGCAATCACTACTTTCGACCGAGTGTGAAGTGATTCAAAATGGGTTTGCAAAGCCCTAAAAGAAACTAAACCATACGAACTACGAATTGGGACACGAATTCCTCATAAGAGGATACGTAGGCACACTATCTAAAATCGTGGTGAGTCTTGCTAATTAAAACTTAAAACACTATTGATCCCAAACCTAAACCTAGAGCTTAATATCCTTGTGAACAAGGTGGGTTAAAGGTGCCTAACACCTTCCTTTCGTCTAATTGAGTCTGTAACCTAGAATCTCTGTCCGCGAATTAGGGTTTTCTGTTAGGTTCCCTTCCCTAGGATAAAAACTAATAATGGCGACTCTTGATTAAAAAACCAGTTGCTACAGCTGGCGACTCTGTTGGGAACACTCCTTAACCTTAGGTTTAGGTATTTTTGGGGTTTCTTATATTTATTTGCTTTATTTATTTATTTGCATTAATTCTGTTTATTGCGTTATTTTTTTATTGTCAATTTTTCTTATGATCATATATACTATGTGGCGGGTTTTTATTTCAAAAAATATTCTCAAATAACCTTAGCAAGTAGTTTCGTGTATTAGCTTAGGGGGTATATCATCCCTACAAGTTTATGTGACGACTTCTCCTAGAGTCGGTGAACTTCCGAAAAAGGAATACTTATCGAGAGATATCCTCTTGACGAGTAGGACTTTGGAAGGTCACCCATAACTCTTTGTAACGACCTTAAACCAAAATCTCATGACGAGACCTTTCACGACTTTGAGACGAGCGTATCGGTCCGTAAAGAGGCTCCACCTAAGGGAGGCCCTTGTGCCTTTTCCCTCTGGTGTTATTTATGATACTCTTAAGGAAGCCACCTTTTGGGAGGCTAGATCAACTGTAGGCCAAGACTAAGGAACCTACCTTATAAGGGTACTTATAACAAAACCTCGTCATTGAACCATACATCCCTACCTTATAGGGGTATCTATTACAAATATCCTGTCACTCGACCCTACACCTATGCATTTATACATTTCATGTATCCGTCATGCATTTCATATATTCGTCACCCTACATTTGTCTTATTCACAGTGGGGTATAAAAGATAAAAATAAAATCAAGATCATGGTGACTGTCTTTGAAAGTGGATACCAAAGGAAACAACTTTCCCGCGTAGACACGCAAAACATGCCTGAAATCAAGGCCACAAAAGGGAAATAACATGCTGAAGACTTTCTCAAAATTTTATCCAGCAACAGTGGATGGTTTCAAAAGCAGACATCCGCATGCGCGCCTAGAAGACTTACTTCCTTGTTGTCTGATTTCATGCAAATAAAGTTTTAGCTAAAGATGGTAATATTTTTTAATATCTGAATTATGTTACCTTCAATAAAGGCGTTTTGTTTCCACACACCGTTTGCGTATCCACTTTTAAATATAGTCGCCAAGTAAAATGATAAAGGACAAGCATATACCCAAAGGAATAAGACATTCACATTCATCCGCACTCCTGCATTCACGAACACCTGCATATCGTATCAAAACCCATAAAAAAAACATCTCTCCAGTTGAACCATTGGTAGAAGAAGATCTCCACCTCCTTGGCCTCCATATCAAACAAGGGCTTATCAACAAAGAGAAATGAAGAAAATCGAGGAAACTCAAGAGGCGTTCAAAGAAGATCTCGACCAAGTAAAGGGCGACGTAAGTTCAATGAAAGGATATTTGAGTCAAGTTCTTTTGGCTTTTAAGAACATTATTTACAAGCAAGACCAAATTCCCAGGGTAGCTCTCGAGGATGTAGCCCAGACTATTGGTGCATCAAGCGGCCACCAACTAAGGAAAAAGTCAGAGGCAAGACTCCAGAAGTCCGTCATTACCCAACAAGAAGTTGAAATTGAAGGGTTTGTCCTACCGCCACCAAAAGCAGGAGCATCTCATGCCCTACAGATTTCAACCAATAATGTGTACTCTCGCTAGGACACAATGAAGCTTTCGAAAGTGCTCTACAAAGGCTAGGAGACCAGGGGATAGTCCAGTTCGCATAATACCTGAAGAAAAATATAAAGCTACTCTGAAGGGTGAATCACATTTTCCTCCAATCCACGAGACCTTTGTCAATAAAGGAATAGTGCACGGCAGACATATGGCGAAGATATCCAATAAGGCCAACACCAAAAGGGAAACTGAATTCATCTAAAATGCACCCCTGGAGGAAAACCCAAAAGATGGACGGCCGTGGAGATTCCTGGGATCTTTTTCTCTCCTAATTATTTTTTCTTGTTTCGAAAGAACCTATGTCAAGCCCGAGACATAGGGGTTTCTTGTAAGGGTTTCCCCGTTTTGTTTCAGTCAATATTTACGATTAATGAAAGTTACATTTTGTTTTCAATCAAGATCCCTTTTATTACTCCTACATTTATATCTTAAATTTAAAAATGGCAATACTTTCTCTGCATATGCATTTTCAAATATCCGTATACTAAATTTGCACCAAAACATGATAAGTGTGCTAATTCATGCCTATAACCATCGATAATGTTATTGCTGCGACTCAATATAATTTTGATGCTCCCATCAACCAAGCCAAAGAGGAAAGTGATGAAGATCTTGAACTCTCTGAGAAAATAGCGAGGGAAATAGAGAAAAAGGCCGACAACATACAATCGTATCAAGAGGTTATTAAGGAAGTTAATCTAGGTACAAAGGAAGAAATCAAGCTAAGGGGCAATGTTAGAGTGGAGCCACAAAGAAGTTGATCAAATTATTGCACATATTTTCTTGTTCCTACAGAAACAGGCCAAGGTTAGATACAAACATGATGGTGGACATATCACCTCTTCAAAGAAGGTTGTTCGCCAGTTAGGCAAAACTAAGTGACTGCAAAATACCATGACCTGACGAAAAACCCGAGCTAGGGGCAGGTTGAACATTCACGTTCGACGGGGCTTCAAATACAGTGGGGAACGATATAGGCGCGGTTTTGTCTTCTCCAAAGAGGGCTCACGAGCCATATACCAATTCAACAACGAATGGGATGTTAAACATCTAAAATTGATTCCATATCAGGATCATGTTTTGAAAACTGACTGTGGAATTCGCAAACATCACTTTCAATCACATCTTACGAGAAGCAAATCAAATGGCAGATGTTATGGAAACTATATCAACTATGTTCAAAGTAACTTGGTGAAACCACGAATCGCGCATCACAAAATCAAGAGCTTGCACTTTGTCTTGCTATTAAAGAAAGACCAGATGACAAGCCTTGGTTTCACGACACCAAGAAAGGCCTCGAAAACAAGAACATCTAGAAAATGGCTCCAGCGTCGACCGACAAAATCTACGAAAATTAGCCTCGAAATTCCTTCTGAGTAACGGTATATTGTACAAAATAGACCATGACATGGTCTAGTGTTCCAGAAGATTCTGTTACCTCTCCTCGACTCACGTGGTAAACGGACCCCCAATTACGAAGGTCCGTACGTAGTCAAAACAGCATCCTCCGGTGGTAATCTTATCCTCAAAACAATGGCTGAGGAAGAACTACTGCATTCGGCAAAGTCAGACGTAGTAAAAAATACTATGTATAAGAAACTCGCTAAGCTCGAACCCTAAAAGGGAGACTTAGGCAAAAGGGAGCGCCTCGGTGGATCGAAAACCCTAAAGGGTGACCCAGGCAAAAATTAGGGGCATATAAACAAAAATTATCCCGGTGGATTGAAAACCCGAAAGGGCAATCCAGGAAAAAGTTAGGGATTTCATACAAAGAAATAAAGAACAAAAAGACTACGATCTAAGAACTACGACTAGAATCACGATGGGAGAAATAGATCTGAATCATTCAACTTAGAAGCAAATAAGATAAGATCATTAAAAGGATATTGGGGAACAACAGTAGAAGTTATCATTTTTATTTCCATTTACAATTTTAAAAATTTCTGTAATTACCTCTTTCTAGGAATTGCATCTTGTATTCTCGCCGATTCAGAGACATATCAATAAAACATTTTCTTTCTTTGCATCTTTCAAATTGCATTTTTTCTTTTCTCATACTTGTTTACAAAATACTACGATCATTACTTGTGAGTATTATCTTGAAATCATTTCGGGGGATTAACAAAATAAAAGCATTTGACAAAACGTCAAAAAACCATTTTGGTTAGAAAAATATTAAAATAAAATCCATGCACATGGCCACTCCTACGTCTTGAAAAATCTATACATATCTACACCCGTATCTATGCATACCTATGCCTACACTTGCAACACAAAGTCTACGTCCGCACATGCGTCCAGGCACATGTCTACTCCTACGCCTACAATACAAATTCCAATACATGTGTCCATGTCTACGCCTATGCCTATGCTCACGATGCAAAAAAAGACTACATCGGCACCTGCGCCTATGCTTGCACTCAACAATACCAAGTATATGCCTACATCTATGCATCCTTATGCACATTCTACGTCCATGTTAGCGCATATGTTTACGCTTGCAACATAAAGTCTATGTCCGCACATGCGTCCATGCACAGTGTACTCCTGCCAATTCTACACATGTCTACACTTACGCTCGTGCCTACAACATACGAATCTACATACATCTACGCTTACGCCTACGCCTACAACGTAGGAACCTACATACGTCTACACTTACGCTCGCGCTTACAGTGACCACATGCATATGTCTACACCACCATACAAATCTACGCATAGGTCATTACCTACGTCTACGTCTGGGTCTATGCCTGCATGAAAATTTACGCATAGGCTATCATCTACGTCTACGCCCATAATACAAAATCAATGCTCAACTTCTGCTAACATTGCCCACCGTGTTCAAGTTCAACAATGCTACGACAACACGACATGCAACACCAAGAATTGGTAACTCTAAGCCAATGGTTTAAAGGAGAGAATGCCGGAAATAGTCTTCATAACATTTTGAGGCATACGCGCATCTTACGCACATTTCATACATACACACATTTTGCACATCTCAAACATACATACCCTATACATTTCAATATTTAATACACTCAGGGTTCCATGTCAATGTTAAACATCATACATTTTGCATACATATAACGTTCAATACGCATGCATACACATGTATCGCCTAGCAAACAGACAAACAATTTCACCCTCGATTCAACTATCTAAGGGTCAAACAATGCAATGCTTCTCCTATGATTTAACCTCTCACTTCAGTCTTCATGCCGTGACACGTTCAACCAATCACCTAAGTCTTCCTGCAGTGATGAGCTCCTTACCAACTCAGTATGTTGCCTCTAAGCGGCAACATATCTTCCAAGCCCATTATATTGCCTCTAATCTGCAACGTGTTTGCAAAAAAAAACTCATCACATTGCCTTTAAGCTGCAATGTATCCGCGAAACTCAGCATATTACCTCTAAGCCGCAATATATCGTCCAATTCAGACACATTTCCTCTAAGCCGCAAAGAATTCCTAACTCATTACATTGCCTCTAAGCTGCAATGTATTCACAAAACTCAATATATTGCTTCTAAGCCGTAATATATCCTCCAAACTCCGTATATTGCCTCTAAGCCGCAACATATTCTCAAAGACCCATTACATTGCCTCTAAGCCGCAATTAATTCTTAAAACTCAATACATTACCTCTAATCCGCGATGTATTATCCAAACTAACACATTGCCTCTAAGCCACAATGCATTCTACAAACTCATTACATTTCCTCTAAGCCGCAACGTTTTTGAAAAACCTAAATCATCGCCTCAGACTTTATGCAGCGATGCTCGAAAACAACACCTAGCTTATCGCCCCAGACTCCACGCAGTGATTTACCCAAATTGTAACCCATTGCATAAGACTTCATGCAGCGATGCACTTCTTTATTCCGTAAACAACAATCATCGTCTCAGACTTCATGCTACGATGGAAAAAAAACGTTTACCCATTGCATCAGACTTCATGTAGCAATACATTTTCCTATTCCATGAACACCGATCGTCGCCTCAAACTTCATGTTGTGATTCTCAAAAGAAAACAAAACTCAACACATTTTCTCTAAGCCACAATGTATTCACAAACTCAACACATTTACTCTAAGCCGCAATGTATCCACAAACTCAACACATTGCCTTTAAGCCGCAATGTATTCACAAACTTAACACATTTCCTCTAAGCCGCAATGTATCCGCCAACTCAACACATTGCCTCTAAGCCGCAATGTATTCGCAAAGTAAACACATTTCCTCTAAGTTGCAATGTATTCGCAAACTCAACACATTTCCCCTAATCCGCAATGCGTTCTACAAACTCAAACACATTGCCTCTAAGCCGTAATGCGTTCTTCCAACTCAAACACATTACCTCTAAGCCGCAATGCGTTCTTCCAACTCAAACACATTGCCTCTAAGCCGCAATGCATTCTACAAACTCAAACACATTGCCTCTAAGCCGCAATGCGTTCTTCCAACTCAAACACATTGCCTCTAAGCCGCAATGCATTCTTCCAACTCAAACACATTGCCTCAAGCTGCAATGCATTCTACAAACTCAAACACATTGCCTCTAAGCCGCAATGCGTTCTTCCAACTCAAACACATTGCCTCTAAGCCGTAATGCGTTCTACAAAGTCAAACACATTGCCTCTAAGCCGTAATTCATTATTCCAACTAAAACACATTGCCTCTAAGCTGCAATGCATTCTTCCAACTCAAACACATTGCCTCTAAGCCGCAATGCGTTCTACAAACTCAAACACATTGCCTCTAAGGCACAATGCATTCTTCCAACTCAAACACATTGCCTCTAAGCTGCACTGCATTCTTCCAACTCAAACACATTGCCTCTAAGCTGCAATGCGTTCTACAAAAGTCAAACACATTGCCTCTAAGCTGCAATGTGTTCTTCCAACTCAAACTTATTGCCTCAAAGCCGGAATGCGTTCTTCCAACTCAAACATGTTGCCTCTAAGCCGCAATGCGTTCTTCCAACTCAAATACATTGCCTCTAATCCGCAATGCTTTCTTCAGACTCATATACATAGCCTCTGAGCCGTAATGCATTCATTCTTAACACATTGCCTCAGACGTCATGCAGCGATTCACAAAGGTAGCCCATTGTTGGCTCCTAAATTCGACACCCTTGTTTTATTAATATCAGCCATTAGAGCTGAAGGATGTTTTCGACCAGCTGGGTCTGTCGAAATGCCCATCGAAAGATGGCAATGTACTTAGAGGATTTCTTCCAAGGGAGAAGTTGGTTGCCTTCGACGTCGAAGGTGTTTCTCGTCGAAGGTGTTTCTCGATGAAGGTGTTCGATGGTTCAGAGTGGGACGGTTTGAAATTCAAGCGTTTGGAGGGAAAACGGTTTCTAGCGGTTACCAAGTGCAACGTGCAAAGATCTGGAGCATCGAACGCTGAGAACGTGCCAAGTGGAGTCATCTCGAAGCAGTGTAACTGCCCGACGGTTACTTCGGATGTTTTAGTATAAATAGTAGTAGTTCACGCAGTTTCTCGGGTGTGTTCACAATTATATACAAAGTCACTCATATAGATTCGAGTACCCAGCGTGTGAGAAAGAATTGTTGAGAATGTATGTGTGAAACACCACTTTTATTAATCAAAGTCATTTATTTTTCCAGAAACTTTACTTGCTTTCTTCTTTACTTTTCCTGTCGAAGCCCTTTATTTCAAGCCTTCATTTATTTTATCAAGCCCATTTCTTCATGCAATTTACTTAAAGCCTCTTTATTTTCTTGTCATTTAACCATTATCCAACTTAATCAAAACCTCAAAATCAACCATGTCTTAGGATCAATCTAATCGATCCTGCGAGTAACCAAATAAGTAACCATTTGGAGGATCAGCGGTTGTTTACCAATAACCACGGTAAACAAATTGGCACACCTGGTGGGACTGTGTGTTGATTTTTGAAGTTTAACCTTTTAAACATAATCTCATCTTTTTCGAGGAGTGTTGTATGTTATTGAGAAGTGGTAGAATATACACTAACGATACCAATACTGCCAGAAGAAGGGAAGAGATGGCGAATCCGCCAAACAATAACGAAATCCCACAAACGAATGTGGGAGCAACGGTTATCCCGACCGTAAGTGAAGCGATAACCGCTGGTTCAACACCAGCAGTAACGGTCACAACAACGGGGCCATTACCTCCGTTCACAGGCCCCAGAGTGCCTTTGGGAACTCCCCCACCAAGGGGAAATTTAGGCACAAGGCCTTTTGTTCCCCCAGGATTTATGACAGGCGGTCATAATCGAGAACCACTCTATGGCATGCCAACTTCTGACTTGGCTAGCCTGACGAATGTTGCGTCCACTTTTTCAGACCCTTTAGTGAGTGCCTCTTTGCCACTCCAAGGTTCTGGAGTAGGTATGGCGAATAGAAATAGGACCCAACTCTTAGGAGGAACGTCCCAAGTAGCACATGGCCTTACAAATGCCTCGACAGCAGTCTTGAGGCAACAAATGGACGAAAGCAACCATGATATGGTTCAAATGTTGGCACAAACTTTAAGTACAGTGCTGAACCCTCTAATACAAAACACTACTCAATCGAATCAGCAGATGACAGCGCAAATGTCGCGTTTGGCTGATTTCTTTGGAGTACCCCAACCTATTCGACAGCCCCAAAGGGCGCAAATAAGGGGAAACCAGGGTGTATTCTTAGAGGAAGAAACCACTATCAACCAAGTCCAATAGCCTGTCGAAGAAAACCTTAGGGCACGATTGGAGCAACCTGTCGAGGAACCTAGGGTAATAACCCCAGAGGTAAGGTTAGTTAACAGAAACCAAAATGCTGACGAAGTAGTTCAGCATATCCAATACCAAAACATGGGTTTGGAAAATAATCTGGCAACCATGATCGAAAGGATCATGACTCAAAATGGGATGAACATGGGCTTTCGAAGGCCCAACTTTACATCCCCAATGTCAGAATACGTGTTACAAACAGACTTACCTCCTAGATGTAAAGTCCCCAAATTCACTAAGTTCTCTGGGGACACGACAGAATCTAATGTCGAACATGTGGCGAGATACTTGATCGAAGCAGGAGATATTTCGAACAATGAAAACCTGAGGATTAAGTACTTCCCAAGTTCTTTAACAAAGAACGCTTTTACTTGGTTTACAACTCTCCCCCCCAATTCGATCCATCATTGGACCCAGTTGGAAAGATTGTTCCACGAGCAATTCTACATGGGGCAAACCAAGATAAGCCTGAAAGAATTGGCCAGTGTAAAGAGACGTTTCACTGAACCTATAGACGAATATCTAAATAGGTTTAGGTTGCTCAAAGCAAGATGTTTTACACAAGTGCCGGAACATGAGTTAGTCGAAATAGCCGCAGGTGGTTTAGATTATTCCATTAGGAAGAAGTTAGACACTCAATACCTGAGAGACATGGCCCAACTGGCCGATAGAGTTCGACAGGTAGAACGCCTCAAAGATGAAAAGGCAAAGGCAACGAAAACACATAAGAGAGAGAGGATAGCGTATGTTGAGATGGATGACGAAGATCCAGAACCCTTCGACGATACTATAACTGTCGAAGAAGGAGAAGTCGATTTAGCGGAACTAAAACAAGGGCCACCATACTCTTGCAAACTGTTAGTCCCCTAAAGTGGGAAAAATCCCATTGGTCCAGAAAGGACCAACGATAGGTTCCCCAAAAAGACTTATAGTTTTGACATTACAAAATGTGATGAGATCTTTGACTTGCTTGTAAAAGATGGCCAAATGATAGTACCCCCAGGGGTAAAAGTGCCTCCTCTTGATCAAAGAAAGAAGAGAGGCTTTTGTAAATATCATAATTTTTTGGGCAATAAAACTTCTCAACGTTTTCTTTTCAGGAATCTTGTGCAAGATGCTATCGAAGAAGGGAGGTTGAAGTTTGCTGACAAGACCCCCATGGCTGTCGACTATAATCCGTTGCAGGCTGAAGCCCACTATGCTGAGCCTTCAGAGGTGAACGTGATCGAGGCATCCAGAAGCCAGTCGAAGAGGCCAGGAATCACAATGGTTGAAGTCTCAAAGGACCATATCAACATGCCAATCTTTGGCAGTTTTTCTGGGAATTTATCCAGAAAAACAATTGAAGCGGTTCAGAAAGCGGTCGAAAGCCCAAAGCTGGAGACAGTTGGAGCCCAAAAAACTGGACCAAAACCCAGTTCTCACTTGGCCACAGTTCAAGGCCAGACGGAGGACTTGGAGATTCAAATGAAGCAGTTGACTCTTGCCAACAAAGATACCATGAATGTCAACATGGTCGAAGTCTCTGACCCAAAAGCATCAGAGGAGGCCATGAGGCAAGAACAAGCTAACAAGACTGCTTTCCCTCGGGAAAATGAAAATCTGGCAGATTTCCTGCAAAGATGCCAGAAAAAGAAGTCAGAAGTGATGCTGTGTCCAAGATGCAGTTCGATCTTTGACAAAAAAGCTGCTGAGCATATTCAAGGCGTAAGAGCAGCAAATAAGAGAAGGGAAAATGTTGATCTTCGACATGACCCCAGAAGAGCTTCCCAAAGAGGTTCAAACCAAGAAAAGAGGCCATTGACTTTCAGGCCTCCAACTAATGTGCCGGTAGATACCTGGTACAAAACATCTGGTCGAAAGAGGCCAAGCGAGGAGAGATGGCACTCTTTCGACGTGCCAAGGGGTTCATCTTTAACACAAAAGAAAGAGCCTCAAGTTGCTGCCCCTAAAGTTGCACAGGTGTCAAGCAACTACAAAGGGAAAAATCCCATGTCTCGATCTCAATGGAGGAGATACCAAAGGAGACGAAAAGCTGAGAGGGAGGCTGCCAATGAACCAAAGGCAGAAACCAGTTCAAATGTTCCTCTAAGGAAGCAAAGGAAACCTCTGGAAAGAGAGCCAGTAACCAACAGGCTAGTTTGGCCTAACCAAGGTGAAATCGAGGACGAAGATGGTTCTGAGTCTGATGATACTTTGGACATAATGGTGAATATAGTCTCAGTGCTGCCCAGAGAGTTCAACCGACAGGTGGAGGTCGAAACAAGTGATTAGGAAGTGGAGCAAGAAATGGCCAAACATAGGCCAGTGTGCTATTTCGTCATGGACAATGGCACTACTGAGGAACAAAATGGGTTCTTCGAACCACCTACAGAGGCGATGAAAAATCACCTCAAGCCTTTATTTATAAGGGCTAAACTCGAAGAAACTACAGTGAATAAAATCTTGGTGGATTGTGGGGCAACCATCAACATTATTCCTCACTTTATGCTAAGGAAAATTGGCAAAAGGGATGAGGACATTAAGCCTCACAACATGGTCCTGTCGAACTATGAGGGCGGCATAGGGACCACTATGGGAGTGATCCAACTGGATATCAAGGTAGGATCTATCCTTCGACCAACAATGTTTATGGTCATATCGGCCAAACCTAACTACAATCTTTTGTTGGGCCGTGAATGGATTCATGGTGTTGGAGCTGTGCCATCATCAATGCACCAGAGGTTGCTGCTATGGCGTCCAGATGGGATGGTCGAAAACATAGAGGCAGATCAAAGCTATTACCTGGGCGAAGTGAATCACCTAGGGCTGGCAGATTTCGACAAGAACTTGGCTCACATAGGGCCATGTCCAACACCTGACTTCGACTTGGCGCCAGCGCCAAATACTTTTTGTTCCCTATACCTGCACCCTGAGCATGGTTTTCAATGGGACAGAGAAGACTTGTCCCACATAGACTTCAGTGGGTTAACTGATATCCAACCAACTGGTTGGGGAAGTGAATTCAGTGATAATGACTGGGTCACAATCATTGAAGCGAATTTCGGCTTATGTAGCCGAAACAAAGATGATAACGGCTCTCGAAGCCGAAGTAAAGTACATGGCCACACAGGCCAATGATCAACAGTTATCTGCTGCAGGTCCAAGAAAGGATTTCGATCCAGAACCTCCTGATATCATGCCAGAAGGAATGCAGGAACAGAGGCTCGACGCCATCTATGACGATGAGCCTTTGGGCTTCGAAAAGGACCCTTTGGCGAACAACATTAAAATGTTAGCGCAAGATCCTTTAGAAGAAATCAACTTAGGCGAAGGGTCAGAGAAAAAGCCAACTTACATCAGCGCCAAAATTGACCCAGAACTTAGGTTGGAAGTAATCCAATTGTTGAAAGAGTTCAAGGACTGTTTTGCATGGGATTACGATGAAATGCCTGGTCTCGATAGAGGATTGGTAGAACTTCAGTTGCCAATCAAACCTGGGAAGAAGCCAATCAAGCAAAGCCCAAGACGCTTCGCTCCAGAAATACTGTCGAAGATCAAAACGGAAGTCGAAAGACTGCTGAAGTGCAAATTCATACGCGTTACAAGGTATGTCGAATGGATTGCAAACATAGTGCCAGTAATTAAGAAAAATGGTACGTTGAGGGTGTGCATAGATTTCAGAGATTTGAATGTTGCTACACCCAAAGATGAATATCCTATGCTTGTGGCGGAAATGCTAGTCGATTCTGCCGCTGGCTATGAATACCTGAGCATGCTCGATGGTTATTCAGGATATAATCAAATATTCATTGCTGAAGAGGATGTGTCGAAAACAGCTTTTCGATGCCCTGGGGCTCTAGGCACTTATGAATGGGTAGTGATGCCTTTTGGCCTAAATAACGCTGGGGCAACATACCAGCGAGCAATGAATTCCATCTTCCATGATTTTATTAACACTTTTATGCAAGTATATATTGATGACATTGTTATAAAATCTGTTTCCAGGAAGAATCATATTGACCACCTTCGACAATCATTCGAACGAATGAGAGAACATGGTCTGAAGATGAACCCTTTGAAGTGTGCATTCTGCGTGAAAGCTGGAGATTTCTTGGGCTTCGTTGTCCACAAGAAAGGAATTGAAATCAACCAGAACAAGACGAAGGCTATTCTGGAAGCGAAAGCGCCATCGAATAAGAAGGAACTGCAATCTCTGTTAGGAAAGATAAATTTCTTAAGGAGATTTATATCTAACCTAAGTGGGAAAGCTCAAGCCTTTTCACCCTTACTTCGACTGAATAAAGAGGGGTTCGAATGGGGGCAAGAGCAACAAGAAGCCTTCGACAAAATCAAAGGGTACCTCACTAAGCCACCTATTTTGGTGCCTCCTTGTAGCAATAGGAGTATGAGATTGTACATAGCTGCATCCGACAAAACTTTGGGAAGCATGTTAGCCCAAGAAGATGAGAATGGAGTCGAAAGACCCATCTACTATCTTAGTAGAGTTTTGAACGATGCAGAAACTAGATATAGCGAAGTTGAAAAATTGTGTCTATGTCTGTATTTCTCTTGTACAAAACTCAAGCAATATATAAAACCAGTTGATGTGTATGTTTCGTCTCATTTTGATGTTTTCAAGTACATGTTGTCGAAACCCATCTTGCACAGTCGAATTGGCAAGTGGGCACTAGCATTAACTGAATACTCCTTGACCTTTATGCCTCTTAAGGCAGTGAAAGGACAAGTGGTTGCAGACTTTATAGTCGACCACTCAATTCAAGTTGAGGATATTAATTATGTGGAGATAGAACCTTGGAAATTCTACTTCGATGGTTCCAGCCATAAAGATGGAACAGGAGTAGGAGTCTTGATCATTTCTCCAGAAAAAATTCCAACAACATTCAAGTACAAGATATCAGGTTCTTGTTCGAACAATGAGGCTGAGTATGAAGCTCTAATTACTGGCCTTGAAATATTGTTGGAATTGGGGGCAACTCGAGTCGAAATAATGGGAGACTCATAGTTAGTCATTAAGCAAGTCACAAAAGAATATAAATGCATAAGAGAAAATCTCATTATGTACTTTGTGATAGCAAATCATTTATTGAAAAAAATTGAAATGGTCAATATTCGACACATACCCAGATTGGAAAATCAAATAGCCAACGACTTGGCACAAATTGCATCTGGGCACAAGATTTCAAAAACGAGATTCCAAAGAGCAATCGAAGTTCGAGAAAAGATAAAAGCAACTTGTCTATCACCAACAGACTTGGAATCGACAAGACTAGGATATGCTGATCAAAGTAACTTCGAAATTTCGTTCATAGATAATTTGTTAGAGAAAGATTGGAGGAAGCCCATTGTGGATTATCTTCAAAATCCAGCAGCTTCGACAGAACGAAAAACAAAGTACAGGGCATTGAGTTACGTACTCATGGGTAATGAGTTATTTAAAAAGACGCCTGAAGGGGTATTGCTAAAATGTTTAAGTGAAACTGAGGCATACATAGCCCTTTCGACTACGCACGCTGGAGCATGTGGGGCTCACCAAGTAGGCCATAAGATGAAATGGTTGTTGTTTTGATAAGGACTATACTGGCCCACTATGCTGAAAGATTGTGTCGAGTTCGCTAAAGGTTGCCAAGAATGTCAAGTCCATACAGGCATCCAACATGTACCAGCAAGCGAACTTCACTCGATAGTGAAACCTTGGCCCTTTAGAGGATGGGCGTTGGACCTCATTGGAGAGATTTGACCAGCATCATCAAAGAGTCAGAAGTATATATTGGTAGGCATTGATTATTTTACTAAGTGGATCGAAGCTATCCCTTTAGTCAATGTGGACCAAGAAAATGTCATTGAATTTATTCAAAAGAACATTATCTTTAGATATGGAATCCCTGAGACTATAACAACTGATCAAGGATCAGTTTTCACCGGTCGAAAGATGCAGGAATTCGCTCAGGAAATAGGTTTCAAACTCCTAACATCAACGCCTTATTATGCACAGGCAAATGGTCAAGTCGAAGCAGCAAACAAAGTAGTGATTGGCTTGATAAAAAAGCATGTTGGGAAGAAGCCCAAAAATTGGCATAAGATGTTAGACCATATTTTGTGGGCTTGTCGAACGTCTCCAAAAGAAGCCATAGGTACAACACCATATAGGCTAACTTTTGGCCATGACACAGTGTTGCCAGCAGAAATTTGTCTTCAATCTGCAAGGGTTCAGAGACATTATGATATTCCCTCTAAAATTTATTGGGATATGATGTTAGACGAACTAGTGGATTTAGACGAAGAAAGATTGCGCGCTCTTGACCTACTCAGGCTTCAGAAGAAAAGAGTAGAAGACTCTTATAATAAAAAGGTGAAACCTAAGGCATTTTCGCCTGAAGAACTAGTCTGGAAAGTGATTCTTCCCATGGATCGAAGGGATCGAAGCATGGGAAAATGGTCACCCAAATGGGAAGGACCATTCAGAGTTATCCAGACTTTTTCTGGTGGAGCTTATGAAGTCGAAGAGCTAGGTGAAGATAAAAGGCTCTTGAGAGTAAATGGTAAATATTTGAAAAAGTACAAACCTACACTCCAAGAGATAAAAATAAATAACAAGTAACGACTAAATTAACCATAAAGAAGCCAAAATGGAAAATTTTATAAATTAGCCAAAATGGCAATATTGTCGAATACATATTACAATATATGGTTAAAGGGCTGAAACAATCAGAAGGGGATGGAGTCCTTGAGTCGAAGGTATTTGGTTTGCTGCAGCTCCAATCTTTTGTTGCACAAGGCATTCGCTTGCGCAAGCTTGGCAATTTGATCGTCGAAGGCTTGAGCTTTCTCAGCAAATTCTAGGCCTTGTGTGATTTCAGCTTGACTTTCGGTGTCTGGAACAGTCGAGAGAAGTTCCTCCTTGCGCTTAGTATTGGCATTTATCTTAGCCTCTATTTCTTCGATTTGCGCCTTGAGGGAAGCATTCTCTCGATCAATGGCATCAACTTCTTCTTGTTTAGATGCTTTTTGCTTCGACAACTCCGCAATTCGAGAAGTTGTCTCTGCTACAGCAGTCCATGCAGAAGAGATTTTGCCATATAACACTTCAAGTTGGCTATTAAAGCCCATTTGTCGCCGATAATCTGCTGAGACTTGATCAATAATGGAGTGTAACTCCATGATAAAGCCTGAAACTTCTGGAGGCACAGCTAACAAGTCTACGGCATTTAAAACAGCCCCCAAATATGATGGAGCAGTAGGGTCCCCCTCCAAAGCTTTCATCAAGTCCTTCTTGAAAAACTGAGCCTTAACCTTCGTCAAAGCCTCATCGAGAGGAGAAGTTTCAGTGGACTTCCCCGACAGAGTAGGAACCTCCTGACTAGCATCAGACGAACTTTTGCTCTCGATGATGGCGTTCAGATAGCCAACAGGATCAGTTTGCTTCAAGAGTTCTAAGTCTTCTTTCGACCTATGCTTTGTTGAGGTGACAGCCTTTGCAACAGCGTTGTCTTGGGTTTGAGGCTGTTGAGTAGCATTTGCCTCGACTTGACTCTCTTCGACTCGGACTGCGGCAGTACCAGCGTCATCATGGTTCCCTTCGCCAGCGTCACCTTGATCCTCTTTGCCAGCGTCACCGCGGTCCCCTTCGTCACGATTTTCTTCCGACAGATCCACCACCTGAATCTCTTTTGGTTGTTGCTCTTCTGTTTGTGGATCTTCTGTTGGTTTTTCTGCTGTCTCAGCATTGGCTTCATTTATTTCAGTATTGGCTTCATCGTTCGCCAAGTCTTTTTCTTGTGGCCTGCTGAGTTCAGCAGAATCCAATGTTTCAGAAGTCCTTGGCGCTGAGCTTTCAGTGGTGTCCTGAAAAGAGAAGAAGAAGAATATTCTAAATTCGAAAGAGACATAATCGAACGTAGGTATCGACACCTGAGTTACAAAGGGATCAAAGAGATTACCTGTAAAGGAGCTTCAGCCCTAGGGCTGGAATTGTCGCTTTCGACAGGTTTATTGAGAAGAACATTTAATTCTTCCTCCGTTGGCTCTTCAATGATTACTGGAGGTGGCCTGGGCTTTCTCCCAGAAACCTTTATTCTGATTGTTCGAGCCTCAGGAAGAGGAACGTCCTTCTTCAGCTTTCGCCTTTTTAGAGGAGCAGGGGGAGAATCATCTTCTTCGTCACTCCCAGATTCGACCGTCAGTGCTGGCTGTTTCTTGGGCGAAGGTGCCTAAAAACCAATTGGAGTTCGATTTAGAAGTTGCATCGAAAGTCAAAAAGTTAAAGCCAGAAGAAAATAATAAAAGTCTAGTTACCGATGCAGAAGGCTTTTTCGAAGGGCCTTCCCCCTGTTGGTTTGTTGTGGTCTTCGCCGGTGCTATAGTCTTCCCCGGTGGTGGAGGTTTTGTTAAGGGGCCTCCTCCCTGTTGGCCTTCTGCAGCCTTCTTGGCTGCAGGCTTTCGAATAACTGAAAGTAGACAAAATAATTAACAGGCTACCAGTCGAAAGAGAAAGACAAAGTAATTTGGAAGGATGAACTTACATTTCTTTATTTTGTCCAAGACAAGGACAAAAGATTTCTGAAGCTCATCCACGAAGTCCTTCTCGTCGAAAAACTCCTCAGCGTAGTAAATTTTCCACCACTCCTCGAAGGATGGTGAGCAGAGAAAGTTAAGCTGATAGTCAAACAACGAAAGAACTGTTCGACCAGCATATCTGCCGATATGCTTAGTGGCAGCTTCTTCAGTGTAGTCGTTGCAGAAGTATAACATAGACTTCTCCCTGGGAAAAATTGGAGAAGGTAGTGTTTGGATAATACCAAACTGGCGAGACACCAAGTTTGGTTGATACGCGATCAGACTCAAGTGAGTCTTGGAGCTCTTGAATCGCAGGGGCATTATTCTTGGTGTGAGAAATGCCTCCCACACTGTTGTATGTTCGTCGACCTGAGGACCACTCTACGTCCTAGGATGTGGCCTTGTGAACCACTCTGGGCCAACCTTTCTTCGAGCAAACGGAGCCATGGTCGAAGAAAACTCTTTCCTTTTCGCAAACATCAAGACGAAGTTTGTAAAAGTTTGTTGAAGCTCCAGCCCATCTTCCGTTGGAGTCAACAGAGCCAATCTGGTGCCTTCGATGCGCCTGTTTGCTATTTCTGGAGCCTGCTCATTTATTTGAGTATTCTTAGGCAAGAAAGACTCGAAGGTGGCATTGAGCCACAGCTGAAGCAGCCAAAAAGGTCCAGCAAGCAGCAGACTGGCTCTGTTCTCGATGATCTTCAGAAGAGTCGCTCCGTTGCTAATCGACTCGTACAGACTCGCCAAAATCAATTCTGCCAAACAGATATTTTGGCCATGGTGGAGTTGAGTGGCGAGAGTGACCATCTTTTTGGTCACCTGTAAGGACTTGGAGCAAAACACAAAGCGTGTCAGCCATAAGGCTAGAAACGCGATATGTTCTACGTCCGACACATCATCTGTTGACTTATCGTGGTAGTGATTGATGAAGGTGGTGTAGGTTGGTTTTGTGGCAGAGAATCCGATCTGATCCTCCGACATCTCCTCTGGGTCGAAGTAGTCCCCAGTGGGTCGAAGGCCAGTGATGGCGGCCACGTCGAAGAGCGTGGGAGTCAGCATTCCACAGGGAAGATGTAAGGTGAAATGGGTGTAATCCCAGAAGAGTAAAGAAGCTTTCAACATCTCTGGGGAATAGTTAAGACCTGTCTTCGACAGCATAACCAGGTCGAATATCCCCATGTCTTTCCAGATCGAAGCCTGGCGTTTCTCCATTTTTTCCAGCCAAGCACTATAATCAGGAGTGAGGCTAGGGCCAGACCTGAAAGCCCTAACACCTTTATTGAAGAAACGGAGGTCGATTTTCTCCTTAGCAGGATCTTCATTATCCTCTGCATCTTTCTAGGAGCATCCAATCGGTTTGAGTCTCTCAAGTACCGGAAAGTAACTTTTGATCTTCATGGCTTCAGCAATGCTTGGGTATAATGGGCCAGACATGGCAAAGATTTGGTTGGAATATCCAACCGGAATCATGAGGTGGCGTGAATAAGCATCACGTATAGCAATGTCCAAAGGCTCAGGGACCCTTCGTTGGCCCGTGGGAGTCACTACGGGAGCGGTGGAGAAAATCCTAGGTTTGACATTTCCAGAGGGAGTGTTGGCGCTAGGAGCGTTGGAAGAACCAGATGCCATTGTTGGTACTAAGGTTGAAGACGGAGTGAAGAACAGGGGGTTTGCAAAGTTGACAAGAGTTTGTATGCAAATGAGGAATTCTGAAAGCAAGGTAGCGTGAAAAAGTCCCACAATGGGTACTTACCGCTATTTATAGTAGTTGGGGGAAATCCCTAAATTCGAGGACATTAAATGCCATTTAATGTTGCAGAAGGTAGTGGGACACGTGGCGTCTCCCTGTTGTTGTAGCCGTTCTACAGAAATGGAAGGGTGCAGCGTGCGCCCTCGTTTTTGGGAATTGTCATGATGACAATTTGTGAAAAGACGTTTGGCACACTGCACGCCGTACTGAAGTGACGTCTTAGGTACGGATGAATGATGGCTTTTCCTTGGGATTGTCAGTGGTTGGTAGAAGACAACAAAAAGTGCACAATTTAATTTGTGACTAAGAATGAAAAGACAGGTGTTGAATGGCATTTCAAAGAATGCCTTTTTCTTTCAGAGTCGAAATAAGGCATTCTTGGGGGGCAATTTGTTGGCTCCTAAATTCGACACCCTTGTTTTATTAATATCAGCCATTAGAGCTGAATGATGTTTTCGACCAGCTGGGTCTGTCGAAATGCACATCGAAAGATGGCAATGTACTTAGAGGATTTCTTCCAAGGGAGAAGTTGGTTGCCTTCGACGTCGAAGGTGTTTCTCGTCGAAGATGCTTCTCGACGAAGGTGTTCGATGGTTCAGAGTGGGACGGTTTGAAATTCAAGCGTTTGGAGGGAAAACGGTTTCCAGCGGTTACCAAGTGCAACATGCAAAGATCTGGAGCGTCGAACGCTGAGAACGTGCCAAGTGGAGTCATCTCGAAGCAGTGTAACTGCCCGACGGTTACTTGGGATGTTTTAGTATAAATAGTAGTAGTTCACGCAGTTTCTCGGGTGTGTTCACAATTATATACAAAGTCACTCATATAGATTCGAGTACCCAGCGTGTGAGAAAGAATTGTTGAGAATGTATGTGTGAAACACCACTTTTATTAATCAAAGTCATTTATTTTTCCAGAAACTTTACTTTATTTCTTCTTTACTTTTCCTGTCGAAGCCCTTTATTTCAAGCCTTCATTTATTTTATCAAGCCCATTTCTTCATGCAATTTACTTAAAGCCTCTTTATTTTCTTGTCATTTAACCATTATCCAACTTAATCAAAACCTCAAAATCAACCATGTCTTAGGATCAATCTGATCGATCCTGCGAGTAACCAAATAAGTAACCATTTGGAGGATCAGCGGTTGTTTACCAATAACCACGATAAACACCCATGGCCTCAGTCTTCAAGCAGCCATGCATCATCAATCATTGCTATATTCACCCTCCAAAATGGGTAAATAATCCAAGACATACAGAATTGTGTTATCTTCCTCGTTATCAAACCCGGGCAAGCGATATATCATCAACTTTGCCTACTCCCTTGAGACTTATAAGGGTATGTTACATCAGTATAACCTTATGATTGTCGGACAAATTTTAGGATACTTTGAGTATTCAATGAACTTTGAATCAAAATGCACAAGACTCGAATTTTCTCACGTTATTCGATTGAAAGGTGATTGAATAGGGTAAGCTTTCGTACCCCAAATTTGTCCTACCTCAATGATTTTATTTTTCAATATTAAAATAGAAGAAATATTTAACTTAAGACTGTACAAAAATATCTGATGGTCCGTCTTTATCTGGCTTGAGGGTGTATATTAATCCAGGAGAATGGGGCTTTCTAAATAGGAAAGACTCATAAATCCGTTTGTGAGGCATGTTGGCCAATGGGCCATGCAATTCGAAAATAAATTATTCAAGCATCTGTTAAGTTCTTAATGATTGAACGTTTGTTATTAAGAAGAGAAATGGGAAGTTAAACAACTGTTAAGCTAGTCCACCTGGCATTTGAGAGCAAAACTAGTAGTTCGATCATTTTTATTATGTGATAAAGGATTTTGAAAAGGGTGTCATTAGCAAGACTCTTTAGTCTTATTATTGAAGATAAATGCATATTATGAAGAAAAATATAATTGCTGGCAAATTCCATTTTTTATTAAAGAAAATTGTTTATTGTAAATAAATAAATAATAGATTCTTTTTAAAGGAAAAAACTAACACATTTTACCAGTAACTTTGTGTTCTAAAATTTGTTTGCCTTAAAATATATTCAAGCCCATTAAGATTTTTAGTCCATTTCATATTGCTGCTGTGTTTTAAGAAAAGCATTATTATTAAAAGAGGAAAAAACTTTGTTTATTTCAATGAAAAATAATTTTGTCAAGATTTTGTAAATATTATATCAAATGTAGTTTAATCTTTATTGTTAAGAATTAGTTATGCTGGACCAAAGATAGGCCCAGTTCACATGGAGAAATGCATGATTTAGTGATAAGTTAAGGCCTAAATAATTAGTCACTTGTTGGCCCAGTTAAACCAAAAACGTCTAGTGTTCCAATCAAGAGAGAATTGCGCAAGGTTTTTTGGTATCATTTCCAAATTAGAGAAGATTATGTACAAAACTAAATCTACAAAACAAGCATTCAATCATAATAAAATCTGCACTTCAATCCAAGCCCAGTTTTTTACAGAACAACTTTTATGTAACAGAATCAAATATTACAGCAGATCACAAATCTCAGAATCAGGTCTTTGTTAAAAATATATTACAACTAAACTCAAATCAATTCTTGGAAGATTATACAAACTAAAAGCAAATCAAATCTCTAATCCATAATTTTCCTAATCCCTAATTTGTGCTAACTATAACAGCAATTAAAAACCCTAAGAACAAATGAACTTATAAATACAGAAAAAATGGTACAAAAGAAGGGGGGGTCGTTGGACAGAAACAAGAACATGGGATTAAAGATGAAGAGAACAGCGACAGAGAATTTAAACAATACATAGGGAAGCATTTTAAAACAGATTATAACCGTGAAGAAAACTGGAAGAACAAGAGCACCGATTGGGGTTTCGATCTCTGAAACCCTAATCGGCCTCCCTAGTCGCTGCCTCTAGCCATCGGACCCTCAATCACCTTACCATCCACCATCATCATCAATCTTCACTGCAACCTGCCAATCAAACAAGACGGAGAGGGATTAACGGAAAATTGGAAAAGAATCTCGGAGATTTAGAAGCGCAATAGGGGTAAAATCACTCAGCTTTTTTCTTGGCTAAGGATGATAGGTTAATAGGCGGTGGAGCTTGTGTTTCCAGCGCCACTGTATTGGGAATATAGGGTTTGAGAAGAGAGAAACTGAGCTAGGGTATCGCGAGTGAGACAGAATATGGAACAACGAGGGAGACAAAACGAATTGACTGTAATTGTTGTTTGCAAAAAAATGTGTAAAAGAAACAAATGATATTATTCAATATTGTTCCAGTACGCACGCGTCTATAGCTACTATCATGCGTCCTTAAACATCATTCATTGGATCATTCTTGAACGACCGTAAGGCCAGGTTCACCATAACTCCCACGTACCTTCATTCGCGCAATCACCCTGAACTCCCCTCCATAGCATGTTAGGCTTCGGCCCACTAATATCCGCACCCCTCTTCCAGCGGATTACTAACTTGCCCAATAATTCACACCCTCCATGTCCAGGACTGTCTTGGGCCTAAACCCAGACTATTTTCAACACCCCCTGCTTTTACTTCATAACTAAGAATGCACCCCAAGGTTTATTTAAAGTTATAATTATTTTTTACATTATTTATTTCTTTTTGCACTTATAATTATCATTATTATTATTAATCTTCATTATCATAATTTTCTAATATTATTATATTATATTTTTATAATAATTATAACTATTATTATTATATATTTATATATATTATTAATTATTATTGTAAACATTATTATTATTTATATATTAACATATAAATTATTTTCAAAACTCATGCATATATATTATTTTCATGTATTTGCTATAATTTTTTTTATCATGCATTAATCAAGATTTTCGCAATTAATACAAAAAAAATACAAACAAATCTCAAACTATTTTCGCGAACAAATTAAGATAATCGACAGTCTCAGTCAAAATCTCTGCAATCACTACTCCCGACCGAGTGCGAAGTGATTCAAAATAGGTATGCAAACCCCTAAAACACACAAAACCATATGAACTACGAATTGGGACTCTGATTCCTCATAAGAGGATACATAGGCACGCGATCTAAAATCGTGGCGAGTCTTGCTAATTAAAACTTAAAACACTGTTTATCCCAAACCTAAACCTAGAGCTTAATATCCTTGTGAACAAGGTGGATGAAAGGTGCCTAACACCTTCATTTTGTCTAATTGAGTCTATAACCTAGAATCTCTTTCTGCGAAATAGGGTTTTCTGTTAGGTTCCGTTCCCTAGGATAAAAACTAATAGTGGCGACTCTTGATTAAAAAACCACTTGCAACATGAGGATTGTGATCTTCCCGAGGAATTAGCAAGGTTGCTAAAACAAGAAGATAAGGTTATCCAGCCGAATCAAGAGTCAATTGAGGTGGTGAATATTGGCACAAAAGAGGTAATAAGAGAGTTTAAGATAGGGGAAGATCTCGGAGAAAGTATGAAAGTTAGATTAATTGAGCTACTCCGTGAATATTCTGATATCTTCGCTTGATCTTATGAAGATATGCCAGGATTGGATACATATATTGTGTTGCATCGACTATCGCTCAAAGAAGGTTGCTCCCCTGTCAAACAAGAGCTCCGAAGAACTCATCCTGAGATGTCCAAGAAGATTAAAGAAGAGGTTCATAAACAATTGGATGAGAATTTCTTAAAAATCATCAATTATCCTCCGTGGATTGAAAATATTGTGTCGGTGCCTAAGAAGGATGCTAAGGTCAGGATGTGTATGGATTATTGAGATATGAACAGAGATATCCCTAAGGACGGTTTTCCTCTTCCCCATATTGATCTGTTGGTCGATAATACTACTCACTCTAAAGTGTTTTCCTTCATGGATGGTTTTATCGGGTTACAATCAAATTAAGATGGCTCCGGAAGATATGGAGAAGACAACGTTTATCACGCCATGGGGAACCTTTTTCTATAAGGTGATGTCGTTTGGTTTAAATAATGTCGGGGCAACGTATCAGCATGCCATGGTTAATCTCTTTCATGATATGATTCACAAGGAGATTAAGGTCTATGTAGACGATATGATTGCTAAGTCTGACACGGAAGAGGAGCATCTTGTTCATCTGGAGAAATTGTTTGAGAGACTAAGGAAATTCCTGTTGAGGTTGAATCCAAATAAATGCACCTTCGGGGTGAGATCTGGCAAGTTGTTGGGTTTTATTGTAAGTGAAAAAGGTATCGAGGTTGACCCTGCTAAAGTGAAGGCGATACAAGAAATGCCCGAACCAAAAACAGAGAAGGGAGTCTGTGGTTTCTTGGGGAGGTTAAACTATATTGCTAGATTTATTTCTCATCTCACGGCCACATGTGAACCTTTGTTCAGATTGTTAAATAAAAACCAAACGATAAGTTGGAATGAAGATTGTCATAATGCATTTGACAAAATAAAAAAGTATTTGAAGGAACCTCCGATACTCATGCCGCCGGTGGAAGAAAAGCCACTAATAATGTATTTAACTGTGTTGGAGAACTCTATGGATTGTGTCCTCGGTCAACATGACGAGACAAGAAAGAAAGAACAAGCCATTTATAACTTGAGTAAGAAATTTACAGAGTGCGAGTTGAGGTACTCATTGCTGGAAAAGACTTATTGTGCACTTGCTTGGGCTGTCAGACGCTTAAGAGAATACATGTTAACTCACACCACCTACTTGATATCCAAAATGGATCCCATCAAGTAAATATTTGAGAAGCCGACTCTTACAAGCAGGGTAGCTCGTTGGCAGATGATACTCACTGAATACAATATTAAATACACTATGCAAAAGGCGATCAAAGGTAGTATATTGGCTGATCATCTTGCTCATTAGCCCATGGACGATTATGAACCGATGAAATTTGAATTTCCAAATGAGTAAATAGTGTACATACGCGATTGTAATATACCAAGCCCAGATGAAGGACCTGAGCCAGGATCACGTTGGACGCTTGTGTTCGACGGTGCCTTCAATTCCATGGGCAACAACGTCGGAGCTATTATCACCTCCCCTAAGGGATTACACATTCCTTTCACAGCTCGTATTTGCTTCGATTGTACTAATAATATGGCCGAATATGAAGCTTGCATTTATGGTATTGAGGCGGCGATCGACCTGCAAATCAAATATTTGAAAGTTTACAGGGATTCCAATCTTGTTATCAGCCATATTAATAGAGATTAAGAGACTCGTCATCAGAACCTGATTCCCTATCGTAAGCATGTTATGAAGTTGATTTCGTACTTCCAAGAGATCACGTTTGAACACATTTTCAAAGAAGAGAACAACCTAGCTGATGCACTGGAAGCTTTGTCCTCCATGTTCAAAGTTAAGTGGGCTAACGAAGCACCTTCCATTACCATCAGAAGGTTGAATGAGCCAGCTTTTTTCTTTGAAGCCAATTTGGAATCAAGGGATAAACCTTGGTTTTATGATATCAAAATATATCTAAAAACACAAGAGTACCCTGAAGAGGTCTCCGTCACAGACAAGAAGTTCTTGAGAAGATTTTCTGCCAAGTTCTTTCTCAGTGGTGGTGTGTTGTATAAGAGGCATCATGATGGTTTACTGGTCAGATGTGTTGACAAGATAGAAGCAACTAGAATCATTGAGGAGATACATGAGGGTGACTTTGGGACTCACTCCAGTTGGCGTACCATGGCCAAAAAGATTTTGTGAGCTGGTTATTATTGGTCTACCATGGAAACCGACTGTTATAATCATGCACGGATTTGCCACAACTGTCAAGTCTATGCTGATAAAGCACATGTGCCGCCCGTACCACTAAATGTCTTGACTTCCCCTTGGCTGTTTGAAATGTGGGAAATTGATATGATTGGCAAGATCGAACCAACTGCATCCAACAGACATCGTTTCATTCTGGTTGCCATCGATTATTTTACTAAATGGGTCGAAGCTACATCTTATGCCAATGTCTCCAGACAAGTGGTAACTCAGTTTATTAAACACATCATTATCTATCGTTACAGAGTTCCTGAAAAGATCATTATCAATAATGGGTCTAATTTGAACAACAAAATGGTGAAGGAGCCTTGTGAGTCATTCAAAATCAAGCATCATAACTCTTCTCCGTATAGATCGAAGATGAATGGCGTTGTCGAAGCGGCCAATAAGAACATCAAGAAGATTGTACAGAAGATGGTAGTAACCTATAAATATTGGCATGAGATGCTGCCCTTTGATTTACATGGTTATCGTACCATTGTACGTACTTCGACTGGGGAAACCCCATTTTCTTTGGTCTACGGCATGGAAGCAGTGTTGCCTGTAGAAGTCGAAATTCCTTCTCTTAGGATCATGAGAGATCTTGAGCTTGATGAAGGTGAATGGTTACAGAATCGGATGGATCAGTTAGAACTTATCGATGAGAAGAGGTTGACGGATGCATGTCATGGATAGGTATATCAACAAAGAGTGAGGAAAGCTTTTGACAAAAAGGTGCGGACTCAATGTTACAATCCAAGTTACCTTGTGCTAAAGAGGATAATTCTTCCCCATAAGCAAGTGGGCTCCGACTTATGAAGGACCGTTCATGGTCCAAAAAGGCTTCTCTGGTGGAGCGATGATGCTCGCAACCATGGATGGAGAATACTTCCCTCTCCCTGCGAATGCTGGCGTAGTTAAAAAATACTTTGCATAAAAAAAAGGACCTGCTAAGTTGAAAACCCGAAAGGGAAGCTTAGGAAAAAAGAGGGTGTCCCGGTGAATCTAAAATCCGAATGGGTGATTCAGGAAAACGTTAGGTACTTAAAGAAAATTACTACACTCAACATGAGTTCCCTTGTTTATTTTTCTTTTTTTCGGTCACCTGGCAGAAGTGAGCCAGTCCAAGATTGTTTTGTCAGAAAGCAGGAAGACATAAGCGTTAAAGTCATAAGGGTTATAGTAGAGTCGAAACTTGATATTTGTATTCACATTTCCATTTGTAAACACTTGTCTCTTTCTGAGATTTGTTTCCAAATGTAAATGCCTTTTTCATAGACTAATTTCTCAAGTAAATAAAAGATCCTCTTTTATATACGTGCACATAACTTCCTTTTTACTATTTTGTTTGCAAAATCGTCCAATATTTTGATAAACATGTGCATATAAATGTTGTTGGCCCTACATGAAAATGATAATCTAAGTTATAATTGTTTGAAATACAGATAATAAGTACAATTGTCATGATATGCAAGGGGCATGTTAATTTTCTTCTTGTTTGTACTCAGCTACTTTCTTGTGGATATTTTGCTAAGTTGTTTCATGGCTCTGTACTGGTGGCAAAGGTGTACCTCTCCCCTTTTAATGCTCATTTCTTCAAAAAGAAAAACGAAAGAAAAACCATTTGCAACTTCTCTTCATAATATAGAGGTCATGGGTCGGGATACTGTCTGGATTGCAGTGCATCATCAAGATCGACAAGTCCGGATGGAGTCAATTCTCTTCCATGGTGGAATTTTTCTCTACTGCGTTTTCATGTGTATCTTGATTGTCTATTTTAAAATTGTCTGTATCTAGGAACTTGTTTGTTTTTTAGTGTTAACCCTGATACGTTGAATATGTTTGCTTTGAAGTAATTCTTTTGTTTTTACTTAACCAATTCATTATCACTCTTTAAATTATTTTCTGGCACTTTAATACCAACTATGCAAACTCTTTTTCCTAGTCAAAAGATTGGAGGAATAGTGACGAAAGTTAAAGTCAATATCTTTGTTTGTATGCTTTTGAGTAGAACCCTGTTGACGGTGTACAAGCCTTGTTTCAATCCCTAAACACCGGAGATATAAGGGAGATAGACCCTCGTTAACCCCTCTGAGCCTTCGATGTAGGAGTTTCCTTTCTGCACGAAACAAAACCCTTATTTTAACCTGGGGCAGGGTAGATGTTCAGTTAATTTGATCGAGCATTCAAGTTTTCGAAGGAGTCTCCTATCTTAGGATCACCATATTTTATTCCTCACATTATGAGGTCGGGAAAAAGATCAAAACCAAAATGGTTATTTCTTTAAGAAAAAAAACAAACAAAAAAAGATCCTAAGGTCGAGATCGAGTCGATACAACAAAGGTTATCCCTCGCCGACCAAGGAATGAGGTAGTCACTTTCCTCCAAAAAGTTCAAATACTTAGGGTCACATGACTTGATCGAAAAGGAGAATAGGAATAAGAAAGAAACAAAAAGCCCCGCTAAGTCGAAACTTGAAAACAACTCACTTAGGAAAAAGTTAGGGCATCCTGCTGGACTTCCAAATTGAAGTTCAAAAAGAATTTGTCTAGGAAAAAGTTAGGGAAAGCGAAAAAGAATTTGAAAAGCCCGAAGTGCAGAAAAATATTATCTAATAAAAATCTTCATCAAAAGAAAAGTCGTGTGATCGAACACAAAAAAAACACAGCAAAGGTGAAGTGACTGTTGTGTCCAAGAAATTTTTGTGGTTCCACAACCATCATAAACTCCTCTTGAGAGATGAATGTCCGTGTCAAGTTAACTGAATTAGGAATGGAGAAAATCACAAAGGGGATGGGAACCAAATAACTTGAGCCTTAAAAACTTTTTTTTTTAAAAAACATGAACTATGCCACGCTATAACCTTTAAAAGTCCTAACTGAAACATGGGTTTAACTTGAAAGCATACTACAACAGGATAACGTTTCCTAAACTTCCAAATATGTATTACATATCCATGTTGGTATCTTATCGCCTGCATCATGTTCGTGTTAAAAAAAGAGAAGAAAAAGTTTTGAAATTTTGCACTCTAGCTAGTGATTCATTCATAATAGAGATGTGACATCTTTTCATTTAAGGCTTTTAATTTCAAGTTTACATAATTTTCGCATCATGGTTGTCATTCCCATAATAAACACCCTTCTGCATACAAAACAATTGTTTGACATCAAAAAGAGCATACACAGTGAACATTAGTGAAGAGCTTAATTTTGTAAGGAGAAGAAGATTCGACTACTCTGTTGAACAGAGGCCATTCCTGCCATGAAAGGGTGTTAATGTCAAAGTAACCCCTTACCATCCTCGGTAGTGTTAATGATTGGATGAAACTTCCAATTCCCCAGTAAAATTGATGTTGTTCGACTATCTTCGTGATCTATCTTTATGGTTGCATACCAAGGGTTCGCGAATCCCAGGAAAAGCACTCTTCAATAGAGTTTTGTTTCCTCAATGAAATTCCATTTCCTCAAAAAGTTTTGTTCCCCCAACAAAGGTGTTGTTTCCCACATTTGATCCATTATTTTGGTGTCACTCTCAACGTGGCTGCACGTTGTCCTTTCTAGAGATTTACAGTTTTACCCTGATCTTCTCCCACAACGCCCATCTTCATTTGGCATACCTTCTTGCGGTTGATCAGTTTCGACCCGATCTTCTCCAACAGAGTTCGCAATTTATTTTTGCAACTCCTCTCAGTGTTTGTAGCATGTTTCTACTGTTTACTCAGTTGTTACTCCCCACAAAGTTTCAGCTCTTCAAGGGTTCCTCTCAAGCGGTTCCTTATATCTTCTCTTCTCCTTTAGATTCTGCAATTTATTTTTGCAAGTTAGACCAATTTTGACTTCTAGGTTGTTGGCTTCTCAATTGGCCATTCCCCAGTGAAGCATTTTAAACATCCAACATCACATTGCATCTACCAAAACACGTAGCATTTCCATTATATGGAGCATTGCGCTATAACATTTTTTTCCAAACATGCATCGGAACATAAGCCATTATTGTTTCTATTTTCCCCGGTGAATTTTCCAATACTTCGGATTATGTCCCCAACGAGGTCTTCATCCTCAATATCTCAAGTTCACCCCTTACAAATATCCTTTTGATGTTAATCATTAGATTGGTTGAGTGTCTACTCTTGATTGTAGTTCAGTTTTTGCCCTGGCGCAATTTTCTCGGGTATTATTTTCACTACTCTCGTCGGTTCATTCCAATGTCTATTGATGTACCTTTTTAAAAATAGTTTCATCCCGATATTCTCTTTCAACAGGTTTTTAGTTGTACACCCCAATCACCTTGCTTTGGGTCAAGCTTTGAGTTTCGTCTCCTCACCCGCACATGAAATCCAGTTTCGTCCTGGTACTCATCTAGTTTTGTTTCGTCTAACTAGTTATAAGGTGTCGAGTTTCATCTCGTTTTGTTTTCATACCTTGGGCCCTTTATCGGTTTTTGTTTACCGAGTCTCTTTGTAGTGTTCGTACTGTGTCCCTAGTTGAAATTGGTCTCTTTTGTTACTTGGATTCTTCTATCAGTTCGTTACTGTTTATCCATTGATCTGAGACCAGCAGGTGCTCTGAGAAACATGGGCTCTCATAACTTTGCTTTGGGTCAAGTTTGGATCTCGTCTCCTGTGCATGAAATCCAGTTTCATCCTGGTACTCATCTAGTTTAGTTTCGTCAAACTAGTTATAATGAGTCGAGTTTCATCTCATTTTGTTTTCATACCTTGGACCCTTTATCGGTTTTTGTTTACCGAGTCTCTTTGCAGTGTTCGTATTGTGTCCCTTGTTGAAATCAATCTTTTTGTTCCTCGGATTCTTCTATCAGTTTTTGTTACTATTTATCCATTAATCTGAGACCAGCAAGTGCTTTGAGAAACATGCACTCTCATCACTTTTGTTATGGGTCGGGTTTTGCCTCGGTACCCGTGCGTGAAATCCAATTTCGTCCTGGTACTCATCTAGTTTAGTTTTGTCTAACTAGTTATTGGGTCGAGTTTTGTCTTGTTTTCTTCCTCACTCCTGGGATTCTTTTGGTTCCTTCATATTGTCTATCTTAGGTTGAGATTAGCAGGTCCGTCTAGAATGACGCACTCTAGCCACTTTTCTCCGCGTACTTTTCCAGAGTTTAGTTTCTCCTATTCTTTGTGGTTCGAGTCTTATCTCACCGCTTTTTGTGGTCCAGTTTTATCCTGGGACTTTTATTCTGAATTTTAGTTTCGTCTACTCTTCTAAATTTTAGTTATGTTTCAATTTTGTTAAAATCAACGTTACAACTTCATTCTGACGCACGTCTTGGAAGGTCCAATGTTCATTAAATCCTCTATTTGCTAAATCCAATTTTGTTTGGTATCTTATTAATCTCGCGTCTATTGGCATTATTTATACTTGGGAGGTATGCTTCTTTTTCAAGAGTATAAAATTTTGGGTTATTTTGTATTCAATTATCTTCAACTCTGAACGCTCAAAACTTGTCACTTTTCTCAATTATCCGGTTAAAGATAATTGAATAGGGGCAGCTGTTGCACCCCAAAATTTACCCTCTTGATTTCAGAATTTTTAGGCTTATGTTTCATCATAAACATCATACTGCATTGCATTCATACATTGTGATGGGATCAAAGTATTTTGGTTATCATGTTTTCCTCAAGCTTTGGAAGTTGATTGTATTGACAAATTTGTTCAAGGAGGGCTTTATTATCTAAACCTCTAGATTTTTCAAGCCCAAAGGTGTCACATATTTGAAGATATCTTATCCACCTCATTGGATCATCAAAAGATTGAGTATTATGTTGTTTACAAGGAGAATTACATCCTTTGGATTCATCAGTCAAAATTAGGGTTTTGTACAAATTAGAGTTATTGGGGTTGAAGCATCATTCTCTTATCATCATTGGAATCAAATTTTTTCAAGAAGCCTCTCATGATGCCCAATAAAATTAGGGTTTGGAAGCTTGGTCAGTTATCTCCTAATAAAGAGTGCAAAACTAGGGTTTGAGTTTTAATCAGGGTTTCTTTGGAATTTTGAGTGGAAACCCTTTCCATAGCCTCTATGTGTTTGGAATATCATATGTTTGAAGTTTTGTTCACCATTTTTGAAGAGAAGTGGTTCAATTGAATCAAAGGGGCAAAATAGTCATTTTACTCAAAAGTCAACAAAGTCAAAGTTGACCAACTGAACTTTTGGTCAACATGAAACATTTGACATGTATTTTCATGTGGGATGATCATTGATGATTGATTTTTTATGAGAATTGCAAGTTTGAGAAGTTACTTGGATTTGAAGTTATCTTGGTGATTGAAAATTTCACTAAGTATTCTTGATTTTGGCCTGACTTTGCAAGGGCATAAATTTCTCATTTTTTAGGGAAGTTTGGTGGTTCTTTTTTCCAATTGAAGAGGGGAAAGAGATCTAAAAGGGCCCACGGGGGACAAAAAACACTTCTTACTCAAAATAAAAAATTATGAGCCTTTGAAGTTCATCTTGGGCATCTGGCCAAGCAAGGCAAGGCATTTGGCCTAGGAAATTCATCAAACAGTTGGTGACATGCCTTTAATTGCTGATTTAAGGCATAATTCAAAAATGTGACTTGTGCATTTTAAAGAGGGCTATGAAAGCTTCTCATTAAACTTGGAATCACTCAATTTGGTTTAAAATCGAAGAAGTTATGATTTGAGGAAGTTGGGTGTCGAAATCGTAAATTCGAATGGCTCTCTTTGATTTCCTTCAGCTTGGACCAATCGAAGTGACTTTGTGGGATGGTCGAAGCTTCCTCCTGCTCTCTTTGATTTCCTTCAGCTTGGAACAATCGAAGTGACTTTGTGGGTTGTTTAAGCTTCCTCCTACTCTCTTTGATTTCCTTCAGCTTGGACCAATCAAAGTGACTTTGTAGGCTGGTTGATCCTTCCTCCCGCTCTCTTCAATTTCCCTCAATTTGGACCAATCGAAGTGTTACCTTATAGGCAGGCCAGCGCACGCGCAGTCTTAGGCAAGTTGGCTTGAGTTGCCCAGGAATCATAAGCCTCATATCTTGCTCATCTCTCCATTATTTATTTTGAACCTCGGCTTGTTTTGAAGCTTAGGGCATGTTCTTTAATTGGCTCAAGGAAAATTTGATAATGCACGAGCCAATTTTCTATGGCCTCAGTTGGAAGTCAACTGACTTTTGGTGCATGCATGGGTTGCAAATTGTAGATTTTATGCACCCTTCGATTCTGTTTGGTTTTAAGGTGATATTGCACATGCTTGGCACGAATTGGACACCTTATTTATTACTTCTTTTGGCCAAGCAATCACACTTTCCTTTCCTTCCCATGATTTCTACATTTTTGCCAAAACTGATAACTTTCATCTCAAGAAAAATCACACCATGTGCTCATACTTCCACCTCACCCCCTCACGCTTCACTCACCTCATTTCACTAACCTCTGAGCTCATCAAAATGAAGCATAGCCTGGTGAAACAATAAATGAAATGCAACATACACTCTCTCACTCCATTTTTGCAAAATGACTTCACATGCCCTTCCAATAGTTTCCTTGATTGAGAAGACACTTCTACCCTCACTCTGACTTCTCTATTTAAGCTCTCATCGCTCTCAAAAGAAAAGAAGGAGGCTGCATTTGAGGAAGCTCAAATCTAAAGTCACTTTTCTCTCAAAAATCCATTTCTTTGAATTTCTCTTATTGCTTGATTTTTCCTCAATTTTCTTGTTGATTCTTCATCCTCAAGTGCCGAAAAAGATGAAGCCAAGCTTGATTTGCATATGGAGAGAAGGAGTCAATAGATTTATTTTGCCTTGAGGTAGGTTTTCATGGACTTTGATTCTTACGATTAAGCTTGAATTGATTATGTAAATCGTGTGTATTGTGGTTTAGATGGCCAGACTTTAGGTCTGGTGTATATTTGATGCCTTGTTGAAGCTTGAATCGTGCATCAGAAATCTCTACTACTTGTGCATTCCAGTATTTTGTGCTGTTTTCTCACTCTTGTTTCTCTCTGATCTTAGATCTATATGAAAATTTGAGAACATCATGATGTAGCTGGTTAGTTCAACTTTAATTTCCACTTGACTTCATTAATTTTGGTTGAGAATTGCTTGACTTGTATTGATCTGAACATGGCTTGCAAATTAGTTTATGTGCGTGTTTGTTTCCTAGCCAGAGGTTAAAGATGATGGTGTGGCCTCCTCTGGTTGGTTGTTTTGTTTTTTTGAATTATTTGAATTTTATTTTATATCATTGATTTTCCTAATTTAACTCTTTCTCAAAAATGGTTGAAAAATTCTTTAAAAATTCATAAAACTCCAAAATAATATTTCTTACCTTGTGTATTTATTTCGAAATTTTTGGAAACACTTTGATTGGTTTAAAAATTCGTGTGATTAATTAATTGTTTGTTTTATATCATTGATTTTCCTGAATTTATTTCATTCTCAAAAATGGTTGAAAAATTCTGAAAAAATTCCTGAAACTCCGAAATAATATTTATGACATTATCTATTTTTTTTTAGAATTTTTGGAAACGCTTTAATTGGTTTAAAAATTCGTGTGATTAATTAACTATTTGTTTGATTTTCAATTTTATTTTGATATTTCCTTTGATCCAAAAATTCCACCCAAAAAAATCATGAATGCTTGTTTTTATTTCTAATATTTGAATATAATTTTGGTTGGATATTTTTCTGACTTTTGACTAGATTTTTATTTTGAGATGTGAAAATTTGCTTAATTGATTAGTGGTTTGAATTTTGATTTTATTTTTGACTTTTCTTTAATTCTAAAAATTTGGAAAAATATGTATTCTTATATATAGGGCTCCCTTGTGATTTACATGATCTTGGTTTGAATTGTTTGAATTTTGATCTTATCTAATTAATATTTGAGTTTAAAATTCAAACAATTAGGGTTTTGTGGCTTACATGCAAGTTTCAATTTCAAAACCAACTTTCCCCGAGCTTCAATTGAATTTAGCTCTTGTTTAAGGTTCATATATGAATTGAGGATATTAAAAATATTTTTTCTTGAATTGATTGATAAGTTTTGGTATTTTCCATTGATTTATTTTGAAAACTTGTCTAGATTGGTGGTTTCACCAACTAGTTTTGATGTTTGAAGCTTGATTGATCCTTTCCGCTACTATCCATGAACTTAAAACTTGTTTCCTGACCTTTACATATCTCAAGGATGTTATGTAAATTTTGGTTTGAATTATTGAAGTCCTTTTCTATGTTTGATGTATTTTTAAGTGAAAATGACCAATTGATGTTACATTCTTTGTGGAAATTTGCTTGATGGCCAATGAACTTGTGGGAGGCCTGTAGTTTGGCACTTAATGATCATATTGCTTCTGTTTTCTCACATCAATTCAATTCAATCCTCTTTACTTCTCATAATTGGTTTGTGAGCACTTTTTGATCCATACCTCCTAAGTGATCTTCTTGTGTGAATTTTGCTTTGAATTTTGAATTTTTGCGTTGAGTTTGAGGTCATCAAATGACCAATGATAACATTTTGGGGAATGATACATAAAGTATGGTATCATAAATACTTGAGATTACTTGACATATAATGTTTGGACCATTTCATCCTATTGTGAATTTGATGTTCAATCCTTTCTTTTCTTTTTGAATCTTTGAGTTACATTGAATGCATTTGTACAACATGCTTTAGAATCAACATTCAAACCTCTTGTTCATATCCTAATAGCATGTTATAAGCTTGATTTCAAGTCTTTTAATGGTTCAAGTCTTCTAACTTTGTCTTTGTTTGAATTCCTTTCATTGCTAACTTGTGATCCAAGCTTTGTGATACTTTTTGTGGAATCCCTCTTTTGTTATGCTTGTGAACCATAATGAAGTGAATGAATATGGATGTATATTATTTGCTACTGACTTTATAGGTTTTGTTTGTATTCCTCTCTTTCTCCTTTGATCCTTGATTGATATTTACTTGTCAATTCAACATGGTGACAAGAAAGGAGCTATAGTTCTTTAGCTTTGACCTGATTGTTTCTTGTGCCTACTGTATGCTTCTTACATCTACTTCTTGGATGATTTGCCATCATGTTATTCCATTTCCTTGTCATATCATCATCCATCCCTTATTGGTTCATCATTTCCATTTTAAATCACTAATTTGTCTGTTGAATGTGCGAGGTATTCTGAGGAAAGTTTTCCATTTTGACTTGATGTTGTAGTGTTCCACTTCATTTGTGGAACACAATTGGTTGCGATTGCACCATTCTCGTGCTTTGTATGTTTGTTATTCTTTTGCAGGATATATATGTGACTGTGACTGCTATACATCATTTGTGGGATATGTTCATATTTTAAGCCTCAATGCTTATATTTTATTGTGTGATTTCTGACTTGATTTATTTGCTGATGCTAGCTTGCTTGAAGTTCTCTGGGTTTCTTTTTTTCTTTCTCATTTTCTACGGATAGTTATCAGTTTGGTATTGCACTATTTCCTTTTTACTGTTTCCGCTCTTTATTGCTTTCTATCGCATGATGGGATCTCTGTTGCTGATATATGTCAGGAGTCCCTCTGGTTTATTTAAAGACCTGTTTAAGGTGATTTTGTCAGTGTGCTAATTGTGATTGTTTAAAATCCTACCTTCAGAGTAGGTATTATTCACGTGCGTTTTTTTTGGCCCGCATTACATTACAGGTGAGCAGAAAGGTTTCGTAATCGATCCTCGCACATTCCAGTTCAAGTCGTTCCTATGCTCACTTTCTATAAGTAGATACTCTGAACATGTGCCCAAGATCCCAATGAATTTAAGTCCTTTAAAGGCGAGTGAAAAGGGTTCCCGCAATCATACCCCCACGATTTCTTTAGCTCGTGTTGACCAACACTGATGCTTAGTGTATGTGTGATGCAGTGGGAGAACTGACTTGAGGTTTTGCGTTTGTGTTCGCAAATGTTTCGGTTTAGCAAGAGTCGCCACTGACTTTTTATTTTATCCAAAGCAAAGGTCAAAAAGCACATGAAAGACCTTTGAGATGTTTTCTTGGGTTCGGGGGGTAGATTACGAAAAGGGAATTATTTTGCAAGAAATTAAAACTCTAAATTATTAAAACCAAATTGAATTTCTTTGCTTAAATGATAAATAAACAATATTTAAATAGACAATTAAATAAATATGCAATAGATTATAAATATGCAAAAATGTTTTTTTGTTTATTTTTATGTGTATAAAAATATGATATTTAATGTATTAAAAAAAGAAAATAAAAATTTATTTTTGTTAAGGGTAAAAAACCCTAAATTTTGTTTTAAGAAAATATATTTATTAATTATATTATTTATTTATGTACAAGTAAATAAATAAAAACAATAAAAATATATACAATTGTTTAGAAAATAATAATATATGAGAAAATATTATTGAAGTATACAAATACTAAAAATAAAATTAAAAATATAATATTTTTATGTGTTATTTACATGTTTTTATTTGAGAAAATAAATATAGTAAACCTAATAAACTAAATATTGTGTCAAAATAAAATAAAATAAATAATAAAAATGTGAAAATTTTAAGGAAAATATTTTTAGTAATTTTTTATATTTGGAAAAAAAATAAAATAAAGTCAGAAATAAAAAGAAATAAAAATAAAATGAAAATAAAAAACAATGGGCCAAGGGGGTGTGAACAGCAAAGAGGGGGGTGTCAAAAACAGAAACAAGCCAGCCCAACCCATTTCCACTTCATCTTCAACCTTTGAATCAGAAAAAACGCGCTCCTATATTCAAATGTCCAACTCCCGCATACGTGCTCTAAAGCAAAAACTCATAACACAAAAGTTATAGCATTTTTCAAGACGATTCCAACCATGTAAAGAACTTAATCTAACTCTCAAAGACCAGAGAGAATTTCTCTGGCCCTAATTTCTAACCTAACTTTTTTAGAATGTTCATCAATCAAATTCTCTTAGCACACTTAACTTAAATGAAATCTATGCATATGTACAGCTTAAGGGCTATGAGTACTACATTTTTTATTCACAAACCTAAGCCTAATGATTCCTAAATAGAGAGATAGGAAGTTGAAAAATACATGTTTCAGTTGAACACAAGTATGGCAATGTATAGCTTTTCAGTGAGGCCTGAGATGTTTGGGAGCTTGCCTGAACTTCCTCTGGCCTTCCCCAATGCTTTGTTTGCTTTGAGCTTGCTTGAATGAGCCTGTAGAAGTCAACATGCACAAGCTGAAATCAGAAATGGTGAAGCTTGCAAATGGAGTTACATTCAATGGCCAATGGTTGGGATAGTTCAGATGGGTTATATGGAAGGTATTAGAACTGGTTTGGGGCAAAACGCACGACTGGTTTTTGTTTTGGAACTCAAAGTGAAGAAGCTGCCTATTTTGCAAGAGGAATGTGTTTTGTTGTTCAAGAGTGTTTGAGGGATGGATGGCTCATGTTTTTTGCTCAAGGCAATGTGCAAAACTTGTTTGGAATGCTTACAAACTTTAGTTATATCAGATACTCAAGTTGTGTGATTTTGGCAAGTTGACTTGTTTTGAAAGAAAAGTGTGAAGTGATACAAGATAGGCCTGTACAGGCTATCTCCAAGCATGAAAAAGATTGTTGTACTTTTGCCTAAGTTTATGGAACTTGTTTTCTGCAAAGAGAGAGGTCAAAGGCTCAAGGGAAACAAGTAGACATAAAGTTGCCTTCATGAAAATGGAAATGCTACCTTTTTGCCATTTTAAGATTAATTCAATGTGTAAATCTCTATTAATCAGAATAATGCCTTAAACTAATGAGTTTGCATTCAATTTTTAAGTGTGGAAGGGTTTAGAGACCTGTAATCAAGTACAAAGCAAATTTGGACAGATTTTGCAACTTGTGTCAACATGAAAATGCCATGGATCAAAGTGAGCTTTTGCCAAATTCAAACATCCGATTCTGCCTAACCACAAATGATTTTGGAGAGTTATTTAACATTTTGGAAAGCCTGTAACATGCTCTGCAATCCATCTCTAAAATGAATTTTGATATTCCAAGTGGAACTATGTGAAAAATGGTCATGAAGATAGGTCAAAATCCTGCCTAAACTAGGGCAAAATTTCACTAAGTTAAAAGTTTCATGGACCCTTGTTCCAAAAATCATAACTTGAGATCCAAGCTTCTTTTGGGAAAACTTTGTGAATAAAAGTTGTAGATTTTGTCAAGTACTACAATTTTCATGTTGTAAGTTTTGTTTGAATCCAATTTCATCATGGTGAAAATGTTGGGCAAAGTTGGGAAAAAATAAGAAAATTTCATAACTTAGAAAAATTCTAAGTTATGAAAATTTTCAATTTTAAACCCTAATTTGCAAAATTAGGTTTCTTGATGAACAAGTTTCATGTTTTGACACATATTGATGAAAAATGACTCTTGGCACTTGATTTTGACCAAAAAGTCAAAGTTTGACTTTTCAGTGTACAGTCAAATTTTGATCAGTTGACTGAAAAAAATCATTTGTCAATCCAATGCATTTGAGATCTTTTGAACCTTGTGAATAGGTCAAGATTATGCCACTGATTCCTTGAATCCATACTTGAACCCAATTTGCCATTGGCTAGGTGAAAAATCAGAAATTGCCCTTATACAGTCAAAACCCTAAAAATGACCATTTTGCCTTTTTGATGATCTGATCAAATTTCTTGAGGAGTTGTGGTCCAAACTTGATCAAATGGTTCATGTGAGTCTATAATGTTGATGTGGATAAATAATTATGAGGTTTGACTGTAAATTGGTCACAATTGACTTTTTCCCCAATATAGCTTATTTCTAGGTCAACTGTCCAATTGATTGGGCAAAAATTGGATTCAAGGCTTGAAACTTGGTAGAGGCAATATCATAAGTCCAACATGAAGTATGAAATTCACTTTGAGCATTGAAAGTCCAAAAATACCCGTTCAAACTCAAACCCTAATTTAGGTCATCAGTGCAAGGAAATGTCTTGAGCAGAGCAAAACCCTAATTTGGTCTTGAGTCCAAAGAGTCTTGTGAGGGAAAATCTTGATAAAATGAGAGGGCAAATTTTGGGGTACAACAGTATGCATGCACTATTTCTTCTGCCTCAGATCTTTCTTGCCCTGATAATTGATATCACTGTTAAGGATCCTTTTATATGCCTATAAGTTATATGGCTTGTTGACCCGGGTGATACGTTCCCCTTGGTTGTGGCTTGACCCTTGGTCTGATGCTTGGATGCTTGTCTATGGAGGGACCTCCCTTTCTACTACTAGGCCTGCACCTTGTAGGTGTTTGATATTCGAGTGATGGTCAAGTTATTGTTTGTCCCGATGTTTTACCATTTGTTTAATTGTTTTTTGTCACAAGGACTGTGACATTTTTACCATGCTCCCTTAGGGTTTCTCGATTAGAGTATCTTTCAAGCTAGAACTTAGGATAAGAATCCATGCATAATCACTAGGGTAGAAACTTCCCTCTTTCATCCTTTACCTTAGGGTCAATCAATGTATGATAAAATTAGGGGTAGTGATATGCTAGTCTCCCTTAGTTAGTTTTCCTTTCTTTGCATATGGAATCTTAAAATTAAAACTTCTTCTTGGAAAATCATAAAAATGTCTCTAATGAACTTAAATCCTTATTCAATGTAAAAAATACAAACCAAACTTAATTTTTTGTGCGCCTTTTGGCTTTGTTTTAGAATTTGTCAATTGATGTCTTGCCATCCTTGCCATGATATTTTGTCATCTTTTCACCGATGTTTCTCCATCGCATGCGTTTGTTATCCTAATTTGATACTCCATGTCATTGTTAGGTGTGATGTTTTATCATCATAATTGTGATGTTTCTCCATCTTTACCATGTTACTTTGCTATCTTTTAGCCGATGTTTCTCCATCTCATATGTTTATTGCCGATGTTTCTCCATTGTGCATGTTTGTTATCCTACTTTAATTCTCCATATCATTGTTAGATGTGATGTTTTATCATCAAAACTTTGATATTTCGCCATCTTTTCCATGTTACTTTGCTATCTTTTAGCCGATGTTTTGCCATCGCGCATGTTTTCTATCCTACTTTGATTCTCCATATCATTTTTAGGTGTGATATTTTATCATCAGAATTGTGATGTTTCACCATCTTTGCGATGTTACTTTGCTATCTTTTAGCCAATGTTTTGCCATCGCATATGCTTATTTCCGCTGTTTCGCCATCGCACATGTTTGTTATCATACTTTGATTCTCAATATCATTGTTAGGTGTGAGGTTTTATCATCTGAATTGTTGATGTTTCACCATCTTTTCCATGACATTTTGTTATCTTTTAGTCGATGTTTCGCCATCACATATGTTTGTTGTCGATGTTTCGCCGTCGCATATGTTTGTTATCCTACTTTGATTTTCGATATCATTGTTAGGTGTATTGTTTCATCATCTTGTCCAATATTTTATTATCATGCTAACGTATTATCATCTTATCTAAGTTTGTCTTGCCATGCGATGTCTTGTCATCTCTTTTGTAGTTTTATCATCGTTGTTGATGTTTTGTCGTTTTATCTGATGTTACGTCATCCTGATTATTTATTTTGTCTTCTTAACTAATAAAACACAAACCAGCCAAAATATATGAGTCGAACTACGGCTGCTCTGATTCATTAAAAGGGATACGTAGGCATTGGGGTAGGGCCCAAGCGAGCACAACTTTTATTTTCCCTACATTATTTTCTAATTTATTTTGCATGCATTCCATGTACAGTCTAGACATAGATTTTACACACCCTTAGATTAGAACAAACAAGAGTGGATACCATAGAGTATTGCGGGTGCGTGGGGTGCTAATACCTTTCACCCGCGTAACAGACTCCCTTACCCGATCTCTCGGTCGCAAGACCGTGATTTCACCCTTCTCAGGTTTTCTCGATGTTTACCTTTCCCTCTTGGTGGGATAAAAGACGTTCAGTGGCGACTTCATTGATATTTTATTATCCGATGACAGTTTGGATGGTTGTTTCAGCATACACTTGAGGAACATATTGGTTAGGAATAGCAGCCGGTGTTGGGAAATAAGGAAATTGAACTTGAGCATATGCAAGATCTTTTCCTTAGTTGATGGTGATAGCACTAGTCTCGCCATCTTTTTTCTTGACGAAACCAGAAGACGACTTCCTACCAATGCTAGTATTATTGTTGGTATTGTTAGGGATACCTTGGATCATTCCAGCCTTAATACAAGTTTCAACATGTTCTCCAATAATGACCATATCAGAGAAAGAAGTAGATGTACTGCTAAGCATGTGTTGGAGATAAGGACCTCGTAGAGTACCCATGAATAAATCAATCAGTTCACGATCTAAAAGAGGAGGTTAGAGCCTTGCAGCCAGTTAACGCCACCTTTGAGCGTACTCTTTAAAAGACTCTTTAGATTTATGAGTCATCCCTTAAAGCTTAGTGAGGCTAAAAGCAATGGAGGTATTATAATGGTAATGTTTCAAAAAGGCATTTGCAAGCTCTCCCTAAGTACTGACATGAGTTCTCTGTAATTGCATATATCAGTCTAACAATTCCCCTGCCACGCTGTCCTGGAAGAAATACATGAGCAACGATTCATTTTTATCATAAGCATCCATCTTGCGACATTAGGAATGAAGATGAGTCTCTGGGAAGGAGGTGTCTTTATACTTGTCAAAATCAGGAACCTTAAACTTGGGAGGAATAACTACCTCCGGCATAATGCATATTGCAGCAGTATTGAATCCCGAAGTCTTGATACCTTCCATAGCTTTGATACGCTCTTCAAGAGCATGCTACATTTTTTTAGTTTCAGTAACTCCAGCAGCGAGATTCGCGTGGGGATCATCAAAATTAATGACACCGTAATGATCATAAACATCATTCCGAGGAATTTCCGTAGGGGTCTTAACATTCGCATTATTATTCCCTCCATTTGCGGAAGTAGAGGGGGCCACAGTGCAAGCTTGACAACACTTTGATGTAGCTCTTCTTGACCCTTGATAACAGCATGAAGGGTTTCCATAAGCTGATCCATTTGGGTTCCCATGGTGTCCATATCTCGTCGGAGAACATTCTGGTTTTCTTTCAAGAGATCCATAAGTCTTCACTGGTTATTTCTTGTATTGTAGGGATGTAGAGAAGTCGTCTTTGTTGTTCACTGAAGTCTCATGAAAAGGGACCCCAATAAGTTTTTGTTGTGAATAATGAATGCATATTTTATCTTTATTTCCGAGGAAATCCAAAGACTCGTCCATCTTTTAATTTTTTTTTTCCATTTTTGAAGGGCTCAAACAACGAGATTTGTCTTTGGAATTCCTTAGATATGAGATGTATATACATGATGGTATGATGTCATGGTATGATATGGCATGATATCTCAGCTCCACATATTTTGGATAACAACTATTTAGTCCTTTGCATAAACTGAAAGTAACAGGATCAAAGGTCTGACGTCACAGGCATGGACTCAAGGTAACAATCCATAAGGTATGTACTAGGGGTTTACACCTGCCGAAGAAGTTTCTAAGGAAATCTCATAGTCTACACTCTTCCTTTGGATATTACCAACGTCCCAATTTCTCGGTAATTAGTAATATTCGCAGGAAAAACTCGTCCGAGTGAAGCATCGCGTGACAACTACTTCCGGATTAATCTTTCATAGTCTCCGCACTACACCTAAAAAGGCCAGGATGGGTTAATGGTTCTACGACTCTCAACTTCTCTGGCTCCTAGACCAAAAGCAACAATGTATTCCTAATTACTTGGTAAACAATGATATATTCAAGGGGACCTCCACTGAGTGGGGGATCTCATTACTCCTTCTTCAAGGTTACTCCCTCAAAGTTGACATGACTATATCGCATATCCTAATCCTAAGTGTAACCCTAAGTTCGAATATAGGAATTATCAAATGTAATTACCCAACACAACATCACAAAAGATATAGCATATCCAGAATACGTGAGTAGCAATAGTATAATTCAATATATACAAAACAAAGCAATAAAGAAATAAATTAGGTAAAGCAAATAAAGTAAATAAATGAACACCCAAAGAAACAAATAAATAAAACTAGGATTGACTTTCATTGGGTCCCCAGTAGAGTCGCCAGCTAAAGCTATCGGCAAAAACCACAGAGCCATCACCGAAATTTATTTACCCCGAAGGAAGGGAAAATATCGAGAAAACCATAAGAGGATACATAAGATGGTCTTGCAACCAAAATAGAGGGTACAGAAGTCGATTATGCGAGGGGGAGGTATTAGCACCCTTCACATCCGTTGTACTCAAAGGGATCCATTTTTATTGTTTGCTTCTAAGGGTGTGCCTACCTATAACTATACCTTCTAAGGGGAAAAATGGTTTTTTATTAGTGCATTCGTGAGGGTCTCGCAACCCTTTGCCTACATATCCTGTGAAGGAATCAGAACACCGTAGTTCTTCTAGAAAATGTTGGTTTGTTGGTGTTTTTTAGTGGGCGACGTTAACGCATGCATTCTAGCAATAGGCGTGGTCGGTATCGCAGTAGAACGGAGATAACATGCCCTTTTAAGGAGATCTTTGATTTGTTGAATGTTTTGTTAAGTGTGAAATGAGTTTGAATAATGATTAAGTGCTTTTGGATTTTTTGATCAAGGAAAGAAATTTTTAGTTTTAGTTTACAAAAGAAGAAACGGTCTAAGGGGGAGACTAAAAAACCTAATTGTTGTCATACAAATATGAACCTAATGTTGGGCATAAAAGGGAAATTCTATCCTAAAGTTCTCATACATAGTTTGATCCTAATGTCTAATTCAACATGAATTTAATCGATTCGGGGAATCACTTAAGGGAAAATGTAATCAAGATTAACCAAGTAATCAAACAAAGATAAATAAATTAAGTTCTTAACATTTTTTTATGATTTTTATCAAGTAAATAAATGAAAATGATACTATAATATTTTAATGATATTTTTTCCCAAAACTAAATATTAAAACCTAATTCTAAATTATTATGAATTGCGAAATGGGGGAATTCTAAAAAATGGGAAATCAAAATTTTAATACTATCCTATTCTAATATATTTTTATTTTTTTAGTAAAGAGTTAATCAAAATAAAATTAAACTTCTAATCTAATATTTTTGGGATTTTTATCATATAAAGACAATTTAAAAGAAAATTAAAACCTAATTCTATTTTTATGATTTTTGTATGAATTTTAAATGAAACAAGGGAAAAAATTTGAAACTTAGAGTTTTAAAGAAAAAAGAAGTAAAGTTAGGGGTTGAACTCATGTCCCCTAGGTTACAACACTCTTTCCTTTCCATTGAACCAAGTTATTGTTCTGTTATATTTACACTTTAACTAAAATATAATAAAACAGAGATGGCTTAAAAAGGGAAAAACAGAATAATGGTAAAAATGTCTCAGGGGAGTTTCGAACCCGGGACCTCAAGCATTCAAATGCACACACTAACCATTGCACCATCTATTCATTCATTTATTTTTATTCTTCAATTAATATAAGAACAAAACTTATGAAATAGGTTAGGCTAAAAAACAAGCCAAAACCCGGATCTGTTTTAGGGGTAATGGGGAGGGTTTGAAACCCTAATCTGGGGAAAAGAGGCGTCACTAGTTTCTTCATTGGGAAGGGAAGAGGTCAACATTATTAATTCAATAAAATTCATTTAAAAAAATCAATAATCAATATATCCTCTCTCGTGAAACCTTTTCTCCCTTCTTCTCTCACAAGCAACTCTTCTCTCTTCCTTTGTCTCACGATATACTCCCTCCAGTTATTGTCTCAACTTCCTCTGTTCTCATTATCTACGCTCAATTGAACCAACAAGCCATAAACAAAATTTATAAACGAGAACTGCAAGCTACAATCAAAATCTCACGGTGAACAACAACAACAACAACAACAAAGAACTTTTGATTCTAAACCACAACAACACTTAGATCACAACTTCAGTTTTAGTTCTAAGAAAAGACAAACAACAATCTCACATATTCAAATACAGTCATGGATTTACGGATAGATATGTGGAAACAACAAGAGTTTAAATTTTACCTACCGGATAACTCCGGTGATTCTTCAACATCGACGTCGAGAACGAAAACTAGAGAAAGCGTCTTTAAGATTTCAGGTCCGTTTTCCTCTTCAATATGCACTCACAAACTCTTTCATTTATGCTAATTCCCGAATCTAACGGTACATTGGAAGAGTTATTGTATGCAGGTGAATGAAGACTTAGCTCACGCTTTATTATAATTTCAATTTGAAATTCTAACAGCTTCTTATGATGCAGAGCTTTGAGGAAGGTTTATGGAGGAAGATTGGTTTAACTTTGGAAGCGATTTGTCATTGATTTCTTCTTCCCTTTATGCTTCTGGAAATTTTTGATTTCGATGTTGTTGATGCAGGTTTTATGTTGCTTTTATATTCCAGCTTGTTGAAAGTATTGAATCTGAAGCTGGGGGACCTTTACTTTAATAGCATAACTTTTCTTCTTCTACCTCTCTTCTCCTTCTGTGTTGTTGTTGTGTAATGAAGGTATAATTGAAGGGTATATGTGTTAAGGAAAATTTGTGGTGTTTAAGAGACTTTTCTAATGAGATTCTTCCTCTCTTTTTTTTGTATCCTTCTTCCTATTTTATAGGGAATAAAATGAGGTTTTGGGGGTAATTTGAACAAGTTTGAACAAATATGATGTGCTGATTTCTTAATTTTTATACAGCCTTTAGGGTATGCTGTTTTTGTGTAATTCTTGGACTGGTTTGGACTAGAGGTTTGCAGGGGATACAGCCGAATAGCAGTGGACATGATTGCAATTTTTTTGGAATGTGTTAGGAGCTTGGCTTTGGGACAACAGCTTGTAGGGTGATGCAGAGCAGATTTTGGATTGTTGTGGCAAGGAATTTTGTTTATTTTCTAGTTTATTGTTACAGTAGGTTTTGGGCAGGTTTGACAGCAATGTGCAGGGCTATTTTTCTCTGGTGATATCTTTCTGATCTTGGCCTTTCTTGTTTTCTCTAAAAAAATTATGGTTGGTATCTTTTTCTTCTTTATGATTCTGAAGGGTTTTTGTGACATTAAGGAAAATGATGAATAGGTTTAGGGTTTTCCTCGCGTGAACTCTTCATTCGGGTTTTTGCAATCTAAATTTTTTTTTGACATATTCTGAACTTGGTTGTGGGTCTGGACAATTGTAATTTCAGTACTTGCTACTTATGTGACGGTTTGTTGTTTTTTTCATTGAAGTGTTTGCGGTAACTCATCTCCTCTTATTGTGAACCAAACTTGTTTTTGTGATTTGAAATAGGAATATTATTGGGCCAATGATAGAATCTGATCTTGTTTGCAAGATAATGAGGCCTTTGTTTGGCATATTATTGGATTCAAACCCTTGTTTCTTATTCCTTCACAAAATCCCTAATGATGAATTACGAAATACTTTCTTGGAAGATTTTTTGTCCATGACTCATTGATTGAACTTGAACTAACTATCTCTTTGTTTGTTTTTCATGTAACATTGATGGAGGAGCTTGCAAGAGCATAAAGGAAGACTTGAATAATAAGTTATATCAAGGCATGATAACAAGACGCTTGAAGATGGAGCAAGAAGATTGAAGAATAATTCTCTTTTCTTTGTAAATAAGAAACTTGTAACTTGTATTTCAAATTTGTAAATTTCCTTGTAAATTGCTCAAAATGTAATGAACATGAAACTTGAATGACCTCTCTTTGAATTTATGAATGATGAATTTGTTTTATGGAAATTGGATAAAATCTTGGAACTTTGATTGGATCTTGAATCTTGTTTATCCATTTTGTCTTAATGATGATGAATGGCAATTGAATGAACCTTGAAATTTTTAAATGGATGAAATATTCCTTGTGATTTTAATAGGGGTCATGCCTTGATCAACATCATATCTTGAATGAATTCCATAATGAAGGTTTTAACCCGGTAACTTGAATATCAAACAAAATACGCATGAATGAATCCTCCATCTTTGCATACTTAAAGAAACTTGATCCGATCCCCAAAACATCATCTGAATGAACGAGTTTTTCTTTACTTATTAATTCAAATTTAAAACAACTTATGTGACAAGAATTAAAGAATAAAGACAATGATAATGCCTTAATCATAACATGAATCTACAATCGTCATCACATGTATCACGACTCAAACATTGTAACTCAAACTACAAGCCTTTACCCTGATGAAGTCCTCAAAACAAAACCTTAAAAGGACATCCTTGTGAAAAGATAAGTGAGGCTTGGAGCGTAGAAGGATAATTCTCTTTAAACGAAACCCTAATATCACTATTAACAATAGGGAAATAAACCCTAAATCAGGATCGTGATTGAAACCATTGATGAACCCTTGAGAACATGCAAGTGATAACCATAACATCTATATTGACGGACTTCAACCAACCCATCCATGAAGGACGCAAAACCTTAATCCATCTGAGTTTCCCATTGGAATGAAGAAAATGGTTTGATAATCCTCAGTAAAGATAACGCTTGTGATGATGCAGAAGAAGAACCTTAAATATCTAGGAAATAATGCTCAAAATAGTCACGGTATCAAAACCCGAATTCACAAGTCCACTATTCAAGAGAAAAACCCGACGAGTCTACCTTTATTTTAACTGAAGGAAACTCAAACCAATGGAAATCCTAATTTTTGACTAAACAACTCAGGAGATGGTAACTGAGGAGAAAACCCAAATTTTTAGCCACACATAAGGAAATAAACCCTAATCTAAGATCTTGATGAATTTGAATGAGAAATTTCCTTGTACATGGATGAATAAGAATCTCATGATAACCATACTTCAAAACCTCATTCCACTGTCCACTGAGAAGTGAGGAGCCAAGGAAATTAACTATAGAATGTAGAAGCCTCAAACCAAAATTAAACCTTAGTTACCCTAACCTCTGATTGTGAACACCTTCCTTATTGAAATGAAGGAATGATGTGTGAATGACCTAATGAGTATGATGCAAATGAAATGCAAACCCTAAGCCAAATAAAAGTGAAAAGGTAGGACAAATTTGGGGCATGACACACACCTGCCTGGTTTGACTAAGTCCTGGCAGTTACCTATTTTTGTAGACCCGCATATTTAGGCCCAAAAATAGGAACCAATAGCCAAGCACCAGTGGCATTATATAAACCCTCACACATGTGAGAGACATGTATCAATTATTCACTATTCACCATTAAAACCCTAATATTTTGCTTGTATCTCATTTCTCTTAAACTTACTTGTTCTTCAGAGTTCCTTGCAGATACAACCCCCCTTTTCTCCTCAACTTTCCTCTCCGACAGAAGATTATCATTCGGCCACCTTGCAGGTTCTGATCAACCGTTAAGATCAATGGCATTGTCTGTGGGAATTTATCTTCCCTGTATTCTGTTCCCTAGAATCTGAAGACCAAAGATCCTCCACATTCAACAATCATGGTCGACCGTGATGATGACCACCCATCTAGAAAGACTTCACTTTCCCTATTACATAAGAAAGACGGAATTCAAGAACATCCTCACCTTGAGGATAACCTTGTCTTCTGCGACAGCCAAACTATGTCCCTAGGTTTAGTTGACGCCCAGCGCGACGACCATCAGTTATCACATGAGTACTATCCCTAGAATCCCACTGAGGAACTGCCGAATATTCTACAACCATTTCTCATTCCTCACAATGTTGGCCCAACCATTACAGCATTGCTCACTACCATTAACCAGACTAACACCCTTATCTTGTAGTAGAATAAAGATAGAGGCCTGGTAGAAGAAGCAGTCAAAGTCTCCTCCTCGAAGAAATCGAACTCATGATTCCCCCAAAATATCCCCACATAGACATGGCCATCCACCAAGAAAGAAGAAGCGATATTTTTCTTTCTTCAAGAAATGAAACAGTGCACCTCCCATGAAGGACCAAACTCACCATCCTCCAAGAAGAAGAAGAGCAACCTCCAAGTTGACCGCGGTTGATCACCGATGCCCAAGCCAAGACAACACTAAAGCAGTCCTTCTCCCCAACGAGACAACGATGCCCGACAGGGAAGAAACTATCACTCCATGTCTCCATACTCCGTGGAAAGCGATGATGACGAGCCCCGTGGCCCGTTATCAAGAGAGATTACAGAGACCCGGCTCCAAATCCACCTGGAAAAGCCACACTCGCTGGGAACATATGATGGAACGACCAATCCTGATGAACACATAGAGAATATCGAAGCCCTCCTAGACTACCGAGGGGTCATGGGCGCCATTAAGTGTAGATTGTTCCCAACCACCCTTAGGAAAGAGTAATGTCTTGGTAAAAAAGCCTCTCAGACGAGTCTATTACGTCCTGGAAACAGTTGGGAATGATGTTCTGAGGAAATTCACCGCCTCCTATCAACATCCAAAATTAAAGACTTCACTTGAAGTAATTATCCAAGGCAGAGATGAATCTCTGTGAGTATACATCGAGCGCTTCAACAAAGAGGCAATACATATCTCCACGCTCGACTCCCACCTCCTAAAGGCTCAAGCATACATTCAATATGAGGAGAAAGAATCCGCCAACAATGCTAGGGAGTCAAGGCACAGAGAAAGTTCAAAGTCCTCAAGAAGTTAAGAGACCTCGACATCCCGTCGAGGAGAAAAGAAACAGGAAGATTGGTTCCGAGACTCCAAACACTACAAGGGGCCTACGAGTATATTTCACGACTATACCCCTCTGATTACTTCGAGGGAACATATTATGTCTGAATGCGTTATGTGATCAGTGGGAATGAGAACTGACTATTTTGGAATGCTGGTTCGCGTTTGCGTTTCGCAAAATGTCGCGGTAAGCAATAGTCGCCACCGTCTTTTATTTTATCCAACAAGGAAGGGACAAAAGCACAGAAAAATTCCTTTTTGACATATTTCTCTGGTTCAGGAGGTAGATTATAGAAAGGAAAGGTGTTAGCACCCTTTCTATCTGTGGTTATCCACGGGCTCTTAGGTACTTGCTCAAAGTGTTTTCAAAAAGTTTTGCTTTTCTTGTGTTTGTGGATTTGAAAGAGTTTTTGGTTTGAAAGGAGTGTAAGTGCGAAAAGTTTGGTTTTGTTTTAAAAGGAGCAAGAACTTAAGAACCATCTACCTACTTAAAAAGGAATTAATCTGTACAAATATCCTTTAGACAATGCTATCCCACTATTGAGGAGCAGGTAGCATCATCGTTGGAGTTTTCGGGTCAATTCGATTAAGGGACGTGTGGTCACTAAAGCAATGTTAGGACGCCTTAACGGTAACCCTAATGTCTTAGATCATTTTTCGGAGGCAACCGTTTCGAGGAAACTTTGATCTTTAGACAGGAGGGAGACCCCTAAAACATCCTATACTCAATGACCACGTTCGAGGCAACCAAGTGAGGCGTACCCTAGGAGTGGCATGTGCAAGTGTGTCAATTTTCAGTTATGTTATCTTTACATGTCATGGTGAGCTACGGTTGATTTTAATTTAAGATAGATCTTGTCATGCATAGCCTAGTTAGCTTACATCTAGAAGTTAATGGTTGCGGAAAATAAAGTGCGGAAAATAAAGCTAAGCTATTACAAGGCGTCGGGTATTTACATCGCCAAAAACAAACCCTTGAAAGTAAATGCGGAAAGATAAATGAAAGCGGTAAATAAATCCTAAGTTAAAGCTATTACATCCTCGGAGAAATTACACAGATATAGATGCGAGAAAGGTTAAATCAAATTGTCCTTTAGGGTGTTGACCCTTTTTATTTAAAGAAAGCATATTTTTGGTCTTTTGAATTTAAGAATTAAGTCTAAATTAGTAATGGAATTAAAGAAAATATTTTTGAGTTTTTTATTTTGATTAAGGAAATAAAATTAGAAAGGTTAAAAAAAAATATGTCAAAACCCTAATTCTAAATCAATTTTTATTTATTGCAAAAAATTTTAAGATTAAACCTAATTAAAAAATTAAATTAATTGGTTAATGGTTTATTTACAAAAATAAAATAGTGAAGTTAATAAATATTATTTTTATGTTTTCTGATTTTTTATGAAAAAATGGTTAGTTGGTTAATCAACTAATTAGTTTTTAAAGATAATAATAAGAGCAAAAACAATATGAAAAGAAAAGAAAAAAACAAAAGCAAACTGTGGGGCGCTGGGCCTAAAGAAGGGAGGTTTGGTTAGCATTTTTTTTCAGGCTCAGCACGCTGGCCTTTGTTGACTCTCCAGATTGCCTATGCTTGCATTGACTTGAATCCATGGTGGATCAATGGTTCTGGCCTTTGGATCTAGCTCGAAGCCACTGGGTACGTTGAGATCTTAGGACGTATGGTGTTCCCTGCCTTTAGCGCTGCATCTGAGTACCTGAAGAAAAAGCGTAACAAAGTTTTGGGGGACCTGGGATTCGAATCCAGGTCCCAATACGCATATGCCAACGCGCTAACCGCTCGCCCCATCTGCTTCATTCGTTAGTTAAATAGAACATAAATATTATATCAAACAATAATTATGCCTGGCCTAAAAAAATAAAAAGACGCGCAATTTGTTCAAACGAACCAATCACGCCCAACCACGTTATCATCTTCCTCACAATAGCCTAGTTCGTTTACCTGCAGATTTTGTTCTGCAGGAAGTTTCGTGGGGTCGTTCAAACGTCTCTCCTAGGCCATGAAAATAAAATCTAAGAGTACCAACGTACTCGTCTCTTCATCCTGATCATCCATGTAACCATGGTTGGCACTGATTTTTCCTGTGACATAAACGCCTAAAAAACATAACCGGGACCCTAGGTTCTATACATGGAGTTAGAGGCCATGAAAATTAAATTGGATAATGTCAAAACATTCTAAATCAAATAACAATCACAAATATGTCAATATTTTAAGGAAAAGATGCAAGGATGATGAGTTGCATTTTCATGTTCAGAGGTGTTTTCTAGAACACTTACAGTGTGATTTAGATAATGAACAGCTTAGTTTTTGATTGGCCTCGCTTCAGGAGGTTGATGGCAAGAGAGCTGCGTCTTTCTTTGGGTCGGAATCTGCCTCCAAACCAAAACCTGATCACCAATTTTCAAGCTTTTCTTTTCAAGGTTGGGGCGCCGTTTCTGCAGAGTTTGTGTAGGTGTTTTTCACGTGTCTTTCTGCAAGGGTTTTTCGTGTGTCTTTCTGCAAGGGTTTTTCGTATGTGATTTGCAAGGGTTTTTCGTGTCCGATTTGTTTATGAGAAGCAGGTTTATATAGGCAAAGAAATTAGGTCAACAAATGTGTATCAAATCTTGGTCCATTATGGTGGAGAGATTTGATTTGATCTTCATGAAAACTTGCCAAATTTGATTCAATCATGCGTTTCTGCCAACTTGCTCTGAGTTGTTTGGGCCTCCAACTTGATGGAAATCAAAAACTGACTTACCCTTTCGATTTTGCCTTCTTTTCCAGTTTCGATTGCTTCAAAGTCCCAATTCGAATCTATTCCTTATTAGATAACCTCAACCAGCCCTTGGCCTTGTGATGAGTCTAAGTTCTGATTCGAAGTGTTTAGAACTTCCTTTGTCAGAGCATCTTAGGTTGAGAGAAACTCTGCACTGAAATGCCATTCGAAAATCATTTTGTTCTGATGTTCTTATTCAGGGAAATTATGCACTGAAATGCCATTCGAAGGGCATTTGTCCATATACCATTCGAAGGGTACTAATTGAAACTTCAATCAAAAGACACTGTTAACAGGCCAATCGAAAGGTCTTGTTCATGCTAATCGAAGGGTCTTGTGTTGCCTCATTCGAATGGACTTCTCATGTACCGTTCGAATGGGCCTTCTGAGTGCTTCTTCAAATGAACCATTTACATGTTCTTCGAATGAGCTTCTTGCCTGGTGAGTCGAAGGTAAGCCTGAAGTAGCTAGTGCATAGTCGAAGCATTGTGACATTGACTTGATCGAAGGAGGGTCCATCGCTACATCGAAGACCTGCAGACCAAAGCTTGATCGAAGAGTTCCAAATGCTCAATCAAAGACTGGTGAACCAAACCTGATCGAAAGGTTCCAAACGCTTAATCGAAGCCTGGTGAACCAAACCTGATCGCAAGGTTCTAAACGCTTAATTGAAGCCTTTTCCCAGATGCCGATCAAAAGACACTTTGTATATCTTCAAAAACTTTATTTTTGTTAGGCAAGTGTTTGTGACTAACTATGTAAGGGAAGCCCTTTGGAAACATGAGAGGGCAAATTTTGGGGTACAACAGTTGCCCCTGTTCAATTTTCTTAAATGTGAGGATACAGATTGGCTTTCGAGCCTTTCGTGATCCGAAGGTGGAAGATAATTGAACACTAGAGTGCCCAGTAATTTGCACTCGCATGGTGTAGTATCAACATTGTGACGTCGGGAATGGGCTTACAGATGCCATTTAGAGGTTGTTGGTAGGAGGATGGGCTTATAGATGCCATCTGTAGGAGTGTCGATCGCCTAAGATATTCCTTAGCGAGAACTTGCATACCTGAGAAAGAAAGATGGTCTTACTGGCTTGTTACAGGTGTTAATCTTCAATCTCTTTTGTGTAGATGGTTTTCCTGGCTTGTTACAGGTATCAGTCGTCCACAGATAGTTTTCTTGGCTTGCTACAGGTATTCAACTGGGGCTTGAAGAGGTTGGTCGAGGAGATAGATGTCCTGGCTGGTTTCAGGTATTGATCTTCAATCTCTTCGTGTAGATAACTTTCCTGGCTTGTTACAAGTATTGATCTACAATCAGTCGTCCACAGATATTTTCCTGGCATGTTATAGGTATTAATCTGGAACTTAAGAAGGTTGGCCGATGAGATAGTTGTCCTGGCTGGTTTCAGGTATTAATCTCTGACCTGAGAAAGAAAGATGGTCTTCCTGGCTGGTTTCAGGTATTGATCTTCAATCTCTTCATGTAGATAACTTTCCTGGCTTGTTATAGGTATTGATCTACAATCAGTCGTCCACAGATATTTTCCTGGCTTATTATAGGTATTAATCTGGAACTTAAGAAGGTTGGCCGATGAGATAATTGTCCTGGGTGGTTTCAGGTATTAATCTCTGATCTGAGAAAGAAAGATGGTCTTCCTGGCTTATTACAGGTATTGATCTTCAATCTCTTCATGTAGATAACTTTCCTGGCTTGTTACAGGTATTGATCTACAATTAGTCGTCCACAGAAATTTTCCTGGCTTGTTACAGGTATTGATCTACAATCAGTCGTCCACAGATATTTTCCTGGCTTGTTACAGGTATTAATCTGGAACTTAAGAAGGTTGGTGGTAGCCCTCTTTTGTTTGACCTTTTCCTGAAAAAGGTAAAACGTTAGTTGTATGCAATGTCACGATGTATGAAATGCATGACGTCATGATGTTCTCAAAAATAAATGAAATTGTGTCGTATACACTTCATCATGTATGTAAATAGGAGGTATGAAATGTGAAATGTTTATGAATGTATTTGTGTCTGGGAAAATAAATCCTTGACAAATGTCGGGGAGTTTGTTAAATCCTGGGCTGCTGTTGATGAGTATGGTTGAATTCTTCGTTTCCACTGGGGATGATGCGCGGAGATGATTGCAAGAATAAACCTGTGGGAGAAAATAACTCCGTTGGGGAATAAACGTGGTGAAGAGATTACTCTGCGGGGGATTACTCTGTGGGGAAGAGATACTTCGCTGAGATTTTAATGATAAACTCCACTGGGGATTCCGTTGATAGGTTCTGTTGGGGATCTTGATGATGAACTCCGCTTGGGATAGAAAGAACTTTGTTGGGGATGATCTTTCAATTGCAACTTGTTGAGGATAACCCGGTTGGACTCTTGTGAGGATAACTTCTGAACTTAGCTAGGGAGACTTATTTGTGTTCTGCAGGGGATAAGCTTCCAGAACCTACTGGGGAAGATGATTCAGCTCCATTGGGGAAACCTTTTTTAGACTGCGCTGGGGAAATGGCTCCACTGGGGTACTTTACATTCTGTCGGGGAACATTCTTATATTCTATTGAGGAATATTAAGGCTGCCAGGGATACTCTTATGCTTGCTGGGGAATATCCTTATACTCCACTGGGGGATATTGAGGCCTTCTGGGGATACCCAATCTTTTTAAGGCTGAGGGTAGACCAACTCTGCTTGGGGGAGAGTATGGCTGATTCGTTCATAGTTGCAAGTTTCAGTTTGAGAGAGCTATCATTACTGTCTTACTCTGCGGGGAGTGAAGGTATCTTGGTCGCATTGTTCAGCTGAACTTACCTTGGTACCTTGGTGGACAGATCAACTAGACTGCTCAGACAATTCTTATTGCCCCTACTTCTGATATCACCCGTAATTAGTCCTTTGTTTCGCATGTAAATATTAATGAGCAGCACTTAATGTCAAATGCATATATCAAAAATGAACATTGGACGTTCTTTGCAAAACAAAACAGATAAAGGAAAAACAATTTGAAATTTGTCTGAAAATGAATTTGTATTGATTTTGAAGTTTTCCTGTAAATAGGCGCTTTTGTACAAGAGGCTGACGTCCTAGTAAGAGAACACCGCCGAACAAATAAGATTTATACAATTTGTAAAAAGAAAACAAAATAGCTATGTGAATAATCCCACTGGGTTCCAACTCTGCTATTGCCTTTATATCTTCAAGCATCTCATCACTTTGCTTCTTAGTTGAAGATGAATCTGATTGATTGGTGTCGTCCGAGCCTGATAGTTGATACCAAATTCTGGATGCAGGGTGATCCAATGAGACATAGTGTTACGCTTATCCCTAACTTTTGCTTGGACCGCCCTTTCGGGTTTTCAGTCCACCGGGATACCCATTTTTGCCCAAGCCGCCTTTTCAAGTTTTCGACTTGCCAGGTGTACATATTTTTTTTTATTTTCATCCCTTATTTTTTCCCGAACCCTTTTGGTTCACCGGGAAGCCCTTATTTTTGCCTAGGCCAGTCGACCTAGTGGGTCTTTGATTATGCGTAGTATCTTTTCACTACGTCCACATTGACGAGGTGAGGAAGGTCGTCACTATCCATGGTGGTTAGAATCATCGCTCCTCCTGAGAAGATATTCTTAACCACAAATGGCCCTTCGTAAGTAGGGGTCCATTCGCCCCTGGGATCACCTTGAGGTAGAATAATGCGCTTGATTACCAGGTTCCCAACTTGATACTCTTTCCGTCTGACTTTCTTGTTAAATGCCTTGATCATTCGTTTTTGGTACGTCTGACCATGACAAATAGCAGTGAGTCTCTTTTCGTTGATTAGATTCAGTTGATCAAGTCGGGTCTGGATCCAGTCGTCTTCGCTCAAGCCTGCATCTTTCATGATCCGAAGAGAGGGTATTTGAACTTCAATGGGAAAGACTGCCTCCATGCCGTAAACCAAGGAAAAAGGTGTTGCCCCTGTTGACGTCCGTGCTGAGGTACGGTACCCATGAAGAGCAAATGGTAACATCTCGTGCCAGTCTTTGTAGGTCACTGTCATCTTCTGCACAATCTTCTTAATGTTCTTATTTGCCGCTTCGACAACCCCATTCATCTTCGGTCGGTAGGGAGAAGAGTTATGGTGATGTATTTTGAATTGCTCGCAGAGCTCAGTGATCATCTTGTTGTTAAGATTGGTACCATTATCCGTAATGATCCTCTCTGGTACACCGTATCGACAGATCAGGTTGTTCCGAATGAACCGTGCCACGACATTCTTGGTTACGGTAGAAAAAGAAGCTGCTTCAACCCACTTCGTAAAGTAATCAATCGCTACTAGGATGAAACGATAGCCGTTGGATGCCGTAGGTCTGATCTCACCGATCATATCAATACCCCACATTGCAAAAGGCCAAGGTGTTGTCAAGACATTCAGAGGAACTGGAGGAATGTGCACCTTATCAACATAGACCTGGCACTTGTGACATGTCCGAGAATGCTGATAACAGTCGGCTTCCATTGTGGACCAGTAATATCCTGCCCGAAGGATTTTCTTTGCCATGGTATGTCCACTGGAATGAGTTCCGAAGGTACCTTCATGTAGCTCTGTCATGATCCTTTCTGCTTCAATCTTATCCACACAACGCAGTAAGGTTGAATCATGGTTACGTTTGTAAAGAATGCCATTGCTGATGAAGAACTTTGCCGCGAATCTCCTCAGAAACTTCTTGTCATTAACAGATGCACCCTCAGGCTATTCTTGAGCTTCAAGGTGCCTCTTCACTTCATGATACCAAGGCTTTTATGTTACCTCTTCAGTCTCAAGATCACAGCAATGTGCAAGTTCATCCAATTTCCAAATAATGATCTGAGGAGCCTCGTTGTCCCACTTGACTTTGAACATAGAAGACATCGTAGCTAACGCGTCCGCCAACTGATTCTCCTCTCTTGGGAAGTGTTCAAAGGTTATCTCCTCGAAATGGGGAAGCAACGTCAATACATACTCCTTGTAAGGAATAAGATTTGGGTGTTTCGTATCCCACTCTCCTTTGATCTGACTGATCACGAGAGCGGAATCTCCGAAGACACTCAAAAACTTAATCCTTAGGTCAATTGCAGCTCGAAGACCCATAATGCATGCTTCATACTCTGCCATGTTGTTGGTGCAGTTGAAACACAGTCGGGCAGTGAGTGGAGTATGTGAGCCTTTATGAGATATGATCACAGCGCCAATGCCATTACCTAAAGCGTTCGAAGCTCCATCAAAATGCATAGACCATCGGGATCCTTCCTCAGGTCCTTCATCCGGTCCTGGTATTTCACAATCAGTTATCAACATGATATTCTCGTTCGGGAATTCAAAGTTCATAGACTGGTAATCGTCCACTGCCTGATGTTCCAAATGGTATGCCAATACACTTCCTTTGATTGCTTTTTGAGTTGTGTACTGGATGTCATACTCAGTCAAGATCATCTGCCATCTTGCTATTCTTCCGGACAAGGCAGGCTTTTCGAAGATATACTTGATTGGATCCATCTTTGAAATTAATAGAGTAGTGTGAGTCAGCATATACTGTCTCAGCCGGTGAGCAGCCCATGCCAAAGAGCAACAAGTTTTCTCAAGTAGTGAGTATCGGGTCTCACAGTCGGTAAACTTTTTGCTAAGGTAATAAATAAAATGCTCTTTTCGGCCAGACTCGTCATGCTGCCCCAGCACCCACCCCATTGAGTTGTCAAGTACTGTCAAGTATAAAATCAAAGGTCTCCCTTCAACTGGTGGCATAAGATTAGGTGGCTCCTGGAGATACTCCTTGATTCTTTCGAAAGCGGCCTGGCATTCATCGTTCCAACGTACCACTTAATCTTTCTTCAGTAGCTTGGAGATTGGCTCACAAGTAGCAGTTAGGTGCGAGATGAATCGGGCAATGTAGTTCAGACGTCCTAGGAAGCCTCTAACCTCTTTATTTGTCTTGGGAGCTGGCACCTATTGTATAGCTTTCACCTTGGCAGGGTCCACTTGAATACCTTTGTCGCTCACGATGAACCCTAGCAATTTACCAGACCTCACTCCGAAGGTGCACTTGTTCGGGTTCAACCTCAATTTGTACAACTTCAAATGGTCAAACAACTTCTGTAAATGGTCAAGGTGTTCCTCCTCAGTTTGGGACCTTGCAATCATATCATCGACGTATACTTCAATCTCATGATGGATTATGTCATGAAACAAAGCAACCATGGCACGCTGATATGTTTCCCCAGCATTTTTCAACCCAAAAGGCATGATCTTGTAACAAAAGGTACCCCACTGAGTAACAAAAGTGGTCTTCTCCATGTCTTCAGGAGCCATCTTGATTTGATTATAACCGGAGAAACCATCCATAAAGGAGAAGACCTTGTGCTGAGCAGTATTGTCAACCAGAACGTTGATGTGAGGTAGAGGGAAGTCATCCTTGGGGCTTTCCCTGTTCAAATCCCTGTAGTCAAAACACATTCAGACCTTACCATCTTTCTTCGGCACTGGAACCACATTGGCGACCCACTGAGGGTAAGAAGTCATTGCTAGAAACCCGACGTCAAATTGTTTCATAACCTCAGCCTTGATTTTCTCGGACATCTCTGGGCGCATACGGCGAACCTTCTGTTTTACGGGAGGGCAGTCTTCCTTGGTAGGCAGGCGATGAACCACAATGTCAGTATCCAACCCAGGCATATCTTCGTAAGACCAGGAAAAGATTTCCACGTAGTCATGCAGGATTTGAATCAACCGTTGTTTCACACTGAGCTCCAGGTTTGCACCGATCTTGACTTCCTATTTGTCTGTCTCAGTACCTAGATTCACTGTTTCCACTAGCTCTTCATGTGGCTGAATGGCCCTCTCTTCCTGGAGTAGCAGTCTTGCAAGTTCACCCGGCACTGCGTAATTATCTTCACCTTCGTCTTCGGCTAAGTTGATCAGATTTTCGAAGTCATAACTGGCAGTAGCAGAGTCGTTACCAGTGAGATCCAGAGTGGATTGAGACCTGTATATGTGAGTTTGTGTAAAATAGTTGTTTTGCAATATATAATAAAGAAAGACAAAGAGCGCAAGATTTGAAATGCAAGAACGTCCAATGCTTTTATTAATGATATATGAAAATGGCACACAAAAGCCCTCACAAATGAAGCCACGGCGCCCCGGGTAAGACACCGGGCCATAAAGTTTCACAATATTGTCTGTTACAAATTAAAAACAAAGAGTTCATTACTGAGTAACAAAAGTAATAGGGATGAAGTCTTTTGCTGTCCAGTTGCTTGGTCCACCGTTGGTTGTAGGGTAGATCCAGCTGTCGAATTCAGACTCCTCCACGTCATCTTCAATGGCATTTACCCCCGAGTTGTTGATGAACACAGGAGGTCTTCCAATCCTTGCACTACGAACAACCCTTTGAGCTTCTGCAGTGAAACCCAAACCAAACTTGTTAGTCTTCTAAGTGAAATCAGGAAGTCGGCCCCAGTTTGCGTACTCACCCTTCTCAATAACAGCCCGGGCATCCTTTAAAGAAGCCATCTTCAAAGGAGAATCTTCAACCACAGTCTCATCTGATGCCAGTGTCTGAGGAACCTCTTCAAAGTGTTGAAATTGGGTCTCAATGAACTCCCCATCCATCTCTATGTACCGGAACGAGTTGAGGTGGCTGACCATGTACTCTTCCTCCCCCTGTACTGTCACAATCTTCCCTCTGACCGGGTACTTCAGCTTCTGATGGAGTGTGGAGGTCACAGCTCCAGCTTTATGGATCCATGGACGACCCAGCATACAAGAATAGGAAGGTCGAATGTCCATCACATAGAATGTAGAATTGAAGACCTGAGAACCAACTTTAATTGGAATATCGACTTCACCATGCACCATCATTTTAGACCCATCAAAGGCCTGGACAACAATGTTACTTGGCTTTAGCTCCAACCCTTCGCAATCCAACCTGTCTAGAGCTTTCTTGGGCAAAACGTTCAATGAGGAACCAGTGTCAACCAACACATGTGCAAGAGTAGTGCCCCTGCATTCAATGGAGACATGCAGGGCATCGTTATGGTTCTTCCCTTTAGCAGTCAGATCAGCATCGGAGAAACCCAAACCATTATCAGCAGTTAAATTGGCCACACAATTGGTAAACTGATCAGCTGATGTCTCTTATGGCACATGAGCCGTCTTCAGGAAGGTAATCAGAGCCTTGGCATGGGCCTCTGAACACAACAACAGTGATAACATAGAAATCTTGGATGGGGTTTTCCCCAGTTGCTCAACTACATTATAATCACTCTTCTTAATAATCTTTAGAATCTCTTCCATCTCCTGTTTGGAAGCTTCAACATTGATTGTCTTTGGCGCCTCTGTCTGGGCAGGCATATCGGTGGTGATATCTTTGCCCCGAGCATTAGATGACTCGGCTATAGGGGTAGGAACAAGGACTTGATCAGGAATGGTATTAGGCGCACTTGCAGGCGTAATGGCGGAAGGTCTTCGAACAGTTGGTGGAGCAATGTCAGGTGAGAAAAGTCTACCACTGCGGGTGACTTTAGCAGGCCTGGTAATGTTGCTGACGCCAGTATCAGCATCAAACTCTTGCTTAACTCCAAGAACATAAACATCTACCCCATAGTGCCAGGGGACAGCTTTGTCAGAGGTGTAGGGGATGGGCCCCGGAACAGTGATGATTATGGGTGCAATCTCCTGAACAGGCGTAATTCTGACAGGCTTCCTCGAGGGAGCCTTGGGAGAATTGTTGAAAATGGTAATAATGGAAACTTCTTCAGTAGGGGTGGCAGGAACAACAATCTTCTCAAATAGGATTTCCTTATTATCCATCAGGTTTTGGATGCCTGACTTCAAAGATGGGCAACCAGTAGGTGAAACAGAACACAGATGGAAATCTTCACCACATCCCGGAAATAAACCGGCTAGCAACAGGTTCCTCTTGACGGTCATCAGCGAGGTAACAATATCATCCACAGAGGCTACAAACAAGTCTTCCTCTACAACATTTATTCCATGTTTGGGCATGGGAGCAGTCACAACATTAGGCCTCTCGGGCGCCTCAAACTCAATCTCCTTTGCATCGATTGGGTCATGAACCTTATTTTTAAAATCCCAACAATCATCTGTATTATGCCCCGGGCTGTCAGAGTGATAAGCGCAGTGGGCGTTAGGATTGTACTTTGGGGATGTTGTGTTTGAAATCTTCGGAGCTTCTTTTAGAGTCACCAGATTGGTCGTCAATAACTGTGGCAATATCTGAGACAAGTTCATGCTGAGACGAGTGAACTGCCTTCGAGGTATCTCGCCCCTTTGTTGGTTGTGATACTGAGGAGAACTAGTAGGTTTTGAAATAACAACCGCATTGACAGCTTGGCGGTGTTCCGGTCTATTCTGTCTTCTTGAACCGTAGACAGCGCTGGACTCTTTCTTGAATGGTTTCTTCTCGGTGCTCGATGAGGCACCCTTCTGTATCTTCCCAGCCTTGATACCAGCTTCAATCCTCTCACCAGTCAAGATAAGGTCTATAAACCCGACTGAAGAGTTTCTAATCAAATGGTTAAAGAATGGACCAGACAGGGTCCCCAAAAACATATCAACAAGTTCACGATCAGTTAAAGGTGGTTGCACCCTTCCGGCAAGGTCTCTCCATTTTTGAGCATACTCTTTAAATCCTTCACCCGTCCCTATTGACATACTCTGGAGTTGGGTACGCGTAGGAGCAAGGTCGGAGTTATATCGATACTGCTTATAGAATGCAGTAGCCAAATCTTCCCAGTTACGGATACTGGCTCCATCCACCTGATAGAACCACTCAAGCTGAGTCCCTGAAAGACTGTCTTGAAAGAAATGAATCCATAAATTCTTATCAGCAGTGTAGGGTTGGATCTTCCTCACATATGACCAGAGGTGCAGCTTTGGACAGGAAGCTCCGTCATACTTGGCAAAGGCAGGCGCCTTGAACTTATGGGGAATCACCAGCCCAGAGGATAGACCTACATCTCCGAAATCCAGACCGGGAACCTTCTGTATTTCCATAGCGCTCAAACGGTCTTCCAGCTATTTGTACTTATCCTCAGCAGGAGGATACTGTTCTTCATCATAGTCAGTCTCGTTATCGGAGACTATAGGGCTAGGGACCCTCCTTTCTTATGGGCTGTCTTTCCCTCCAGATGAGGTGGCCAGATCAACTTCGTTTTGCAGCCCGTTTCCAAACCTGCTTCCAGTGTTGAACAGGACGGTCCTCTTCTTCTTCTTCTTCCTCTCTTTCAGAATCAGGGTCTTTAGGTCCTGCTGACCCTTAGCTAGGCTCATAACCAACTCTTGAAACTGGGCATTCTGGGCCTGGAGGGCCTTGAAAGCTTGCTCAGTGGAAGGTTCAACAGACATGATGATTGCTGAAATAAACAGCGAAAGAAATAAGAAACCTGTAAAAGGGTACCTGTTTATGCAGTGCATGAGATGAAATACGTATAATTTATGATTTCAAAGACAATCGGGATTCAAATTTGTAGACAAGAAAGGAAACACACTTTATTAGATTTAACTTCAGAATTTAAATTGTTCAACAAATTGCCCTTAGGCGTTACAAGAATGGAAATACTGAAAAGTAAATAAAACCGTAAAAGAAAACATCAAAGGTCCATCAATGTTCCCATGGCCTCTTATTCTCCGTGCGGATATAATCATTCAGGATCCGCTCGTTCTCCAATTGCTTAGTCAGCTTCTGGATCTTCTGTTCTTGTTCGTTGAACCTCTCCCGATAAGAATCCCGTTCTTCCTGTAGTTGCGCCCAAGACCTCTTCAGTGTGCCAACATCAGTGGCCGTATGAGGATGGAGAATAGTTGGAGGAACCCCGTCTTTATCAGCAACTTCAAGAGTGATAGGCCTGACAGCTTCGTATGGCATACCTAACTTCTGGGCACGGATGCGGACCCATCTGAAATATGACTACATTGGCAGAGAAGTCTTGGGTCCCAACTCATGTGGGTTAGATTTGTGAACTCTATCCCAAGCCCTGATGAATCTACGACGCAGCTCGTTGCCATCTCCCTGAAAATCAAAGATGATATGAGGTATCAACATCTCATGAGGCCTTTCTCTTTTGGCTCTTCCAAACTGACGGAGCTAAACATGGGTTATAAGAGATTCCTCCATGGGTTCCGATCAATGGAACATTAGGATATTCTCCATAACGATCAATGACAGTCACTTCATCCAAGCCTTTGAGAGTCCAAATAATGTCATTATTAGTAAGAGACATTATCCTATGAGCCCAGCCCATTCCTTCTTTGTTCTTCAGTACGGGCTTAGGGAGGTGCGAAATAAACCACCTCGTCAATAAAGGAGCACAACACATCAAAGTTCCCCGCTTTCGGGCAGTACGAGCATAGAGCTGATGAAGGATATCACCCAAAAGAGTGGGTACAGGGTTCCGAGAGATGAAGATCCTTATGGCATTAACATCAATAAAAGTGTTAGGATTTGGAAACAATACCAGACCATAGATCAAAAGAGCTAGAATGTCCTCGTACACTTTGAAGTCTAAGTCATCCCAGAAACAATTAGCTTTGCCAACCAGAAACTTAGCCAAAAACCCTTAACTCCACTTCTAGTCTCCCAGTTAGCCATTACCTCTTCTTTTGTCAAGTGAAGGGCTGCAGTAATCTCTTCAAGCCTAAGAGTCTTTTCCCAACCAGTGAATGGAGTCTGCTCCAAAACAGAGATACCAAGCAACTCAGAGAACTCTTCCAGGGTAAGAACCAGCTGGAAGTCTTGAAAGGTGAAGCAATGGTATAGGGGATCATAGAACAGACCAGGACGCTCATCATTTGTTGGTCCAACTTTGAGGTGACTAAACCGAGAAGAGAACCATGCCTCCTGATGAAGCAAGTAGTGTCTGGAATCCTGACAACCAACTCTTTAAGCAAAGTAGGTGCTTGGACAAAGTTGAGCCGGATAGTATTCCTATGCATGGGCATCATGAGGTCCTACAAAACAGAGCAAAGATGAAACCCTCTTGTCTTTGAAATGGGTTAGTCCTTATGCAAGATGTATGCAATGTTATGATGTTATGATGTCATGGTAAAGGCACACCACAAGTATTCACAAAAGGCAAACATGGTAAAGGCACACAAGTCACACAAAAGATCTTTTAGATTTCAGGCTGGCATGAAGCTTTAGGTATTACCCTCTTTCAGTTTCAGTTGGTTAAGACCTATCCTAAAAATAGTAACCGGGTTCTAGAGGATCTCAATATCACTGACTACCCTCAATCGGTCATAATTCCAGTTTGGCAACCTTTTCTTGCGGCCGGAACCATCGCGAGAGTTTAGTCTCAATGAGTGTAGCATACTGCTACTATTCTATGGCCAAGTTGGTCATTTTAAGGTTCTAAAGTCAGTTGGTGCTTAATGACTCCTCAGAAGACCCATATTATCCTCGTTCCAACACAAGGGATATCGGTATAGACCAAGGTGTCACACCAACGTAGCTACTGCTTCATCCGTGTCGGTCTACGCCGGACAGATCCCTCACAGTTTATTGCTACTTACCTAAAGGGTATCCCCAGATCCGGGTTAGGATCTATAGAACTCTGATACAAGCCCACAAAATTAAAGCATACAAAGCATACAATTGAAAACACAAGTGATCTAATCCTAAGGTACACCTCACTTATAAAACTCCCCAGCAGAGTCGCCAGTTCTGTGATCAGTGGGAATGAGAACTGACTGTTTTGGAATGCTGGTTCGCGTTTGCGTTTCTCAAAATGTCGCGGTAAGCAAGAGTCGCCACCGTCTTTTATTTTATCCAACAAGGAAAGGACAAAAGCATAGAAAAATTCCTTTTTGAGATATCTCTCGGGTTCGGGAGGTAGATTATAGAAAGGGAAGGTGTTAGCACCCTTTCTATCCGTGGTTATCCACGGGCTCTTAGGTACTTGCTCAGAGTGTTTTCAAAAAGTTTTGCTTTTCTTGTGTTTGTGGGTTTGAAAGAGTTTTTTGTTTGAAAGGAGTGTAAGTGCGAAAAGTTCGGTTTTGTTTTAAAAGGAGAAAGTACTTAAGAACCATCTACCTACTCAAAAAGGAATTAATCTGTACAAATATCCTTTAGACAATGCTATCCCACTATTGAGGAGCAGGTAGCATCATCGTTGGAGTTTTCGGGTCAATTCGATTAAGGGACGTGTGGTCACTAAAGCAATGTTAGGACGCCTTAGCGGTAACCCTAATGTCTTAGATCATTTTTCCGAGGCAACCGTTTTGAGGAAACTTTGATCTTTAGACAGGAGGGCGACCCCTAAAACATCCTATACTCAATGACCACGTTCGAGGCAACCAAGTGAGGCGTACCCTAGGAGTGGCATGTGCAAGTGTGTCAGTTTTCAGTTATGTTATCTTTACATCTCATGGTGAGCTACGGTTGATTTTAATTTAAGACAGATCTTGTCATGCATAGTCTAGTTAGCATACATCTAGCAGTTAATGGTTGCGGAAAATAAAGTGCGAAAAATAAAGCTAAGCTATTACAAGGCGTCGGGAATTTACATCGCCAAAAACAAACCCTTGAAAGTAAATGCGGAAAGATAAATGAAAGCGGTAAATAAATCCTAAGTTAAAGCTATTACATCCTCGGAGCAATTACACAGATATAGATGCGAGAAAGGTTAAATCAAATTGTCCTTTAGCGTGTTGACCCTTTTTATTTAAAGAAAGCATATTTTTGGTCTTTTGAATTTAAGAATTAAGTCTAAATTAGTAATGGAATTAAAGAAAATATTTTTGAGTTTTTTATTTTGATTAAGGAAATAAAATTAGAAAGGTTAAAAAAAATGTCAAAACCCTAATTCTAAATCAATTTTTATTTATTGCAAAAAATGTTAAGATTAAACCTAATTAAAAAATTAAATTAATTGGTTAATGGTTTATTTACAAAAATAAAATAGTGAAGTTAATAAATATTATTTTTATGTTTTCTGATTTTTTATGAAAAAATGGTTAGTTGGTTAATTAAATAATTAGTTTTTAATGATAATAATAAGAGCAAAAGCAATATGAAAAGAAAAGAAAAAAACAAAAGCAAACTGTGGGGCGCTGGGCATGAAGAAGGGAGGTTTGGTCAGCATTTTTTTCAGGCTCATCACGCTGGCCTTTGTTGACTCTCCAGATTGCCTGTGCTTGCATTGACTTGAATCCATGGTGGATCAATGGTTCTGGCCTTTGGATCTAGCTCGAAGCCACTGGGTACGTTGAGATCTGAGGACGTATGGTGTTCCCTGCCTTCAGCGCTGCATCTGAGTACCTGAAGAAAAAGCGTAACAATGTTTTGGGGGACCTGGGATTCGAATCCAGGTCCCAATACTCATATGCCAACGCGCTAACCTCTCGCCCCATCTGCTTCATTCGTTAGTTAAATAGAACATAAATATTATATCAAACAATAATTATGCCTGGCCTAAAAAAATAAAAAGACGCGCAATTGGTTCAAACGAACCAATCACGCCCAGCCACGTTATCATCTTCCTCACAATAGCCTGGTTCGTTTACCTGCAGATTTTGTTCTGCAGGAAGTTTCGTGGGGTCGTTCAAACGTCTCTCCTAGGCCATGAAAATAAAATCTAAGAGTACCAACGTACTCGTCTCTTCATCCTGATCATCCCTGTAACCATGGTTGGCACTTATTTTTCCTGTGACATAAATGCCTAAAAAACAGAACCGGGACCCTAGGTTCTATACATGGAGTTAGAGGCCATGAAAATTAAATTGGATAATGTCAAAACATTCTAAATCAAATAACAATCACAAATATGTCAATATTTTAAGGAAAAGATGCAAGGATGATGAGTTGCATTTTCATGTTCAGAGGTGTTATCTAGAACACTTACAGTGCGATTTAGATGATGAACAACTTGGTTTTTGATTGGCCTCGATTCAGGAGGTTGATGGCAAGAGAGTTGCATCTTTCTTTGGGTCGGAATCTGCCTCCAAACCAAAACCTGATCACCACTTTTAAAGCTTTTCTTTTCAAGGTTGGGGCGCCGTTTCTGCAGAGTTTGTGTAGGTGTTTTTCACGTGTCTTTCTGCAAGGGTTTTTTGTGTGTCTTTCTGCAAGGGTTTTTCGTGTGTGATTTGTAAGGGTTTTTCGTGTCCGATTTGTTTATGAGCAGCAGGTTTATATAGGCAATGAAATTAGGTCAACAAATGTGTATCAAATCTTTTGTCCATTATGGTGGAGAGATTTGATTTGATCTTCATGAAAACTTGCCAAATTTGATTCAATCATGCGTTTCTGCCAGCTTGCTCTGAATTGTTTGGGCCTCCAACTTGATGGAAATCAAAAACTCACTTACCCCTTCGATTTTGCCTTCTTTTCTAGTTTATATTGCTTCAAAGTCCCAATTCGAATCTATTCCTTATTAGACAACCTCGACCGGCCCTTGGCCTTGTGATGAGTCTAAGTTCTGATTCGAAGTGTTCATAACTTCCTTTGTCAGAGCATCTTAGGTTGAGAGAAACTCTGCACTGAAATGCCATTCGAAAATCATTTTGTTCTAATGTTCTTATTCAGGGAAATTCTGCACTGAAATTCCATTCGAAGGGCATTTGTCCATATACCATTCGGAGGGTACTAATTGAAACTCCAATAGAAAGACATTGTTAACAGGCCAATCGAAAGGTCTTGTTCATGCTAATCGAAGGGTCTTGTGTTGCCTCCTTCGAATGGACTTCTCATGTACCGTTCGAATGGGCCTTCTGAGTGCTTCTTCAAGTGAATCATTTACATGTTCTTCGAATGATCTTCTTTCCTGGTGAGTCGAAGGTAAGCCTGAAGTAGCTAGTTCATAGTCGAAGCATTGGGACATTGACTTGATCAAAGGAGGGTCCAGCGCTCCATCAAAGACCTGCAAACCAAAGCTTGATCGAAGAGTTCCAAATGCTCAATCGAAGACTGGTGAACCAAACCTGATCGAAAGGTTCCAAGCGCTTAATCGAAGCCTGGTGAACCAAACCTGATCGCAAGGTTCCGAACGCTTAATAGAAGCATTTTCCCAGATGCCGATCGAAAGACACTTTGTATATCTTCAAAAACTTTATTTTTGTTAGGCAAGTGTTTGTGACTAACTATGTAAGGTAAGCCCTTTGGAAACATGAGAGGGAAAGTTTTGGGGTACAACATGTTAATTCCAAATTCAAACAATTTAGGATGCACTTTCCCCGACATACACCTTCCAATGTATCTTCGGGAGACCCACTCTTGCAAAATTGATCGCGGTGATCTCCATCGTGCACCTCAAAATAAAGTACTACACTGCAAAGGGTTTGGTCGCCACCCTCTATGGGAATATCCAGGCGGCAAGAAGATGTTTCCAAGCCTCGGCCAGAGGCCGGAGTTCCATCAATGCACAGTGTAATGCCCATTTATTTAATTAATTATTTAATTAAGTGTTTTCGATTAATTGCGAATTATTTGTTGAAATCGTTGACATATTGTGTTATGTTGTGAGTTGTTGACATAAGTTGCGGTGTTTTTATTAGTCCTTAAATTAGTTGATTAATAATATTAGTAATAATATTAGAATTGTAGAATATTACTAATATTAGTTGTTGGGCTTGTTTTGGTGATAGACGTAGTATTAAGGGGGGTGAAAATTAGGCCCAATAGAAATAATAATATATTATTAGGTTAAGTTTTATAATAGAAATTAGGTTAATTAAAAAGGGTTAAGAGAAAAAGTAGAGATAGTGTTGTACGTGAGAAGTTGCAGAGAAGAGAAATAAGGAGAAGAGGCACAAGTCTAGGTTTGATTAGAAAATTATAGAGCAACCTTCGATCCAAGGTAAGGGTGGGATTATGACTCTATAATTGGGTATATGATTAATATTATGTGGGAGTTTTTTGTAAAGTTGTGTAATAGCTTTGATTAATATGATTAATGGAGGTTATATGATTAATATATATGGTTAATTGTGTAAAATTGTTGTCTCTGTAAATTTGTTGTTCGATGGAAATTGATGTTGTTGTATAAATATATTGTTTTGGTATTAGACCAATAATCATAGAAAATTATTAGAGGTTCTATGTTGAAACCACGTGAAAACATTCGGTGCCAAAGGGCACAGGGTGTACCAGAAGGCACACCATGGAAGAGTGTGTCGGACAGGGGAAAGAAGGGTGACGACTGGCACCATATAAAGAGAAGTGTGTCGAGGGGAACATAGAAGTGTGCCGAGGAGCACATAGAAGGGTGCCGAGGGGCACATAGTAGTGTGACAAGGGGAACATACTCATAAGCCCAAATTTTCTTGTGTTGTGTTGTTTGCTACTGTGTCTGCTACTTTAATAATAATTGGTCACTAATTGTTTTCACAGGAGCAATAAATTATAGGTAGTAGAGATTGAGTAATCAATATTTCCTGTGGTCTTAGAAAGTTAATCCACATAAGCAAATATTCAAATAAGTATATAATATATATGTAGATACAAAGTAGCTATTTAATTACTTACAAAAACGTATGTAACAAGGTTAGAAAAGAATGAATAACAGGAGATGTTATTTATTAGTAACATATGTGAAAAATTGGTAGATTAGCATAAATATAGCAGATAAGATTATAAGTTATAGAATTAGTAATTGGTATGGTTTTAGTTGCAAAGCTAGTAGTGAATAATAGAAACAGTAGTAACCAAAATATAATAGCAGTAGAGATAATTTAAGTAGCAGGAAAATAAAAGTTTCATTTATTTAGCAGAAAACTATTACTAAGGCTTATCAGCAGAATAATTTACTAGAAGCATTTTAGTAGGACCATGTTAATAACAGTATTGGCATGTGTAAGTTGTTGTGTTGTTGTTATTAATTATTGAAGTTGCGGGTGATGAATTTTGTTGTGTTTCCTGTATTGATTGGAAATTATTTAGTTGTAGGCTTATGGCCAATGTTGAATTAAGTTGAATTATTGTTGCTTTTATTATTACGTTCATGTTGTTAATGCATACATAGCATATCATGTTGGAGTTGATGCGTGTTAAGTTGGCCTGGATTGGAAAATATAAAGTTAAAGGCTTATGCCTTGTTGCTGCCTCTATTAATTGGCAAGTTATTAAGTTGGGAGTTCTGCTCCATTGGTACAACATGCATGTGCATAGTAATAAGTCTCATTCCACGTTGCATATTTGAGTTGTTTTGTTGATAAATTAATCATTATATTTTGTTGATATGTTGTCGTGATTGTTGTTATTTATAAGTTGTGAAGCGGTGATTTTGCATGAACTAATTCTAATATAATGTTTACCATACGTTCAATTATATTGTTAGATATCTCACCCCTTCTTCTTGAATGTTACCCCGATGTTGGTAATGTGCAGGTAATCTAGAGTGAAGGTGGTTTACCTTCAGTAGTTTGAGTCGGTGTCATTGCTCTGATACGTAACACTCGGGGGGATGAACGTTTGTGGCTTTATTGTCATTATAATTTCAGTTGTTAAACTTTAAGTTGTTTTTTCGTTAAATGCTTGTTATTTGAAGTTGTTTTAGTTAGATAAAGATGTTACATTCTTATATGTTGAACATTATGATTCCGCTGTGTGGTTATGAAAGTTGTTAGTTTTCAAAAGATTAATTATGTTGCTACTAGTTCATCCAAGTTTAATGTGTTATGTATCTGTAAAGAATGGTGTTGTTTTAAGTCGAAATTGTAGAATCTTGATTTAGTTGTTGAATTTTTATAACTCTGATTTTTATAATAATTGTCGGGTAAAATTAGGGTGTTACAAGTTGGTATCAGAGCAAGTTGGTCCGTCCGATGAAGTTGTCGAGTCGTAGCTTGTCTAACAATAGAGCATTGTTAACTTGAGTTCTAATTGTTGTTTTGGTAGAGATAAGTTGTGATGACTGGAAGGAATGATGCTGCACTTGTTGTTGCTTTAGAGGAAATGGCGCATGCTATGGAGAATCAGCCGAATGCTGACGTGAATGTTAGATCTCGTAGTTTGGCAACCTTCTAGAGGGAGAATCCGCCTACCTTCAGGGGTAAGTATGACCATGATGTAGAGTTCGATTGGTTGAAGGAGATTGAGAGAATCTCCGTATGATGGACTGCAATCAGTGAAGAAGGTTCAGGATAGAACTCATATTCTAGCAGTCGGAGCTGATGACTGGTGGCTAGAGATATATCAAAAGTTGGAAGTTGCAGGTGAAAATGTCATTTGGGTTGTGTCTCGTAAATAATTTTTGAGGAAGTATTTCCCTGAAGATGTTCGTGGTAATAAGGAAATTTAATTTCTTGAGCTGAAGTAGGGGAGTATGTCGGTTGTTGAGTGTGTTGCAAAGTTTGTTGAGTTGGTTAAGTATTATCCGCACTATAGTGAGGTAAATGCTGAGTTTTCAAAGTGCATCAAATTTGAGGATGGGTTGCGCCCAGAGATCAAGAAGGCATTTGGATACCTGAAGATTTGTGTCTTTGCTGATTTGATTGATAGTTGCAGGATCTATGAAGAGGATAATAATGCCCACTATAAGATTATCAATGAGAAGAGAGGTAAGCACCAACAGAACTGTGGTAAACCTTATGATGCTACAGCTGGTAAATGTAAACATAAAGTTGCTCATGGTCACAGAACTATTGGGGGAGATGTTCCTTGTGATACGATGGCAGAACCGACTGTTTAATACTAGTTTTGCCTTTTATGTTCACAAATATTGCTGTAAGCAAGAGTCGCCACCGACTTTTCATTTATCCAAATTAAGGAAAGGGTGAAAAGAACAGAAAAGACCTTTTCGAGATTATTCTGAGTAAGAGGGTAGATTATGGAAAGGGAAGGTGTTAGCACCCTTTCCATCCGTAGTTATCTACAGGCTCTTGGAGGCTTACTCATTTTTTGAAATACCTTTGTGCTTTGTGGATTTGAAAATGTTTTGAAATTCCTTAGTGCGGCGATTAATTTACGTTAACTCTTGTATCAGTCCTCAAGAGTGTTAACAAAGAAATTTTTTTTGAAAATTGGTTTTTAAAAGTAGTATTTGTGTAAGTGTAAAATGTTTTAAGCAAACTTCTAACAGCTATCTACTTTATACTTGAAAAGGTAGTTATTTTCCTCCTATCCTTTAGACAATACTATCCTACTATTAGAGAAGAGGTAGCCCTATCATTGGATGTATGAGGGACATCGAAGAGACGATACAGTCACAAAAGCAACTTGTGGAGAAGCTTTAGCAAATTTTTTTAAGGACTAGATCATTTACCGAGAGGCAACTGTAGGGTCATCAAGGGACTATGATCTTTAGATTTACGGGTCTTTGCTAAAGCGTCCCTTCTTCGAGGGACATCACTGCTTTATTTCTGAAGGCAACCAAAGTGGGGTACCCTAGAGGTGTATATGTGCAATTGATTCAATTCAGTTATTTTTGTCTTTTTGTTAAGTTTGCTAGCGTTTGATTGTTAGTCTTATCATACACGCCTAATTACTAGCAGTTAATATATATTGCTGAAAATTAAAGTGCAGGAATTTAAATCTATGCTATTACAATGGTTTGGGGAGGGAATTTACACTATACAATAATAAGGGTGATAAAGCAGTAAATGTCCTAGTTTTCATCTATTACATCCAGTAGGCAGATACAATAATATGGAAAAATATGAAAATAAGTAAATGCGCGCGAAGTAGAATAAATGTCTGAAAAATCCTAAGGTGAAAAATCTTTTTGTTTTGTTTTTATTTTAAGAAAATATAACCTAAGTCTATTTAGCTTTAATTTTAAGAAAGAAGTTAAAATAATTTATTTATTTATTTACAAAAGTAATTTAATTAGAAAAGACACTAGCCTAATGTTTTTTTAATTTTGATTTAAAGTTAATTTAAATAAAAAGATCAATAAAGAAATAACAAAAAGAGCAAAAATAAAATATAAAAGGGGCATCCTTCGATCCAAAGAGAAAAGAGAATCTTTGATCCAAAGAGAGTCATTCTCTTTCGATTCATGAAGGATGTTGCCTTTCGATTATATGAAGAGGATGGGATTTTTGATCCAGGAGGGATGTTTCCTTTTCCGATCCAAGGAAGGAGTTGTTCTTCGAATTGAACCTGCAAGGAAAATGTTGGCAAAAAATAAAGGTGCAGGACCTAGGTATCGAACCCAGGTCCTTCTCCCTAATTCGAATCTTTTGTCCTCAGGCCTAAGCTTATTTTGACGTGAAATGGGCTATGCCATGATTTTCGAAAGGCAGATCGGGTCATGCCTTTCAATGGAGTGATTTCATTACTGCATGTTATCTTGCTTATGATATGCTCATATAAACACAAATGGTATTAGCAGCACATATATACCAACAATGTGTATTTAAAAGGCTTAGAAATGCAATTTCGACTTGGGTAAATCCTTACCAATTGGAAAACATTCGATTTATGAATCTGGGCGTGGCTTGGTTATAGCATATTCTTGGAAATCCAAGGAACACAAATATAGCCTTCGTTTGGATTGATGGTGCTTGCAAAAAACTAGTCAGAATTTTGATATCTCTTTTTTATGGTGGTGTGAGTGTTCTCTTCTTTTAGGAAATATGTCTGTGTGTTATGCAACACTCGTGGTATCTTTATATAGAGGGGGTAGAGGGGACAAGAAGGCAAAGGTTTAAACAACCTTGATTATGTGTTTGAAATCCATGAATGAGAATTTGTAACGTTAGCCAAAAACATGGGATCTTGTCCTTTTTTGAAATTTGAATATATGTGGACATTTTGGCTCCTTCGAATGCCCTCTGGTGTTGCTCTTCGACTGGCCTCAAGTTGCCTCTTTCGACTGGACCTCTTGTGTAGCCTTCAACTGGGCCTTCTTCATACTTCTTCAAATGTACCTCTTGTGTACCCTTTGACTGGCCCTAGTATTACTTCCTTAGAATGGGTGTTTAGATGGTCCTTTTGGTGTTCCCTTCGAATGGGCCTTTGGTGTGTCCTTCGCATGGGCTATCATGCGTGTTGAAGTGTATACAATTATTTCAAAGGGGGGTCAACGCCCAGTTTAAACTGGAGCAAATGCAGCCTATGCCTTGTGGATGCTAGCATGAAGTAAGTCAAGGCATGCGCAAAGGAGGCCATTGCCTAGGCGAAGCTGGCACAAAGGCTACTAATGCCTTGTGGTCGAAGGCAACTTTTTTTCCTGGTGCATCAAAAGAAGCTTTTTTCCTGGTGGATTGAAGGCAACCCTGAAGGAGTCTTGGCCTTGTGTGCTGAAGGGAAGCTTAAGAGGCATACATGCACTGGTGACATGCTGAGGGGTCTTTTTCCCAGTGGGAGCTTTGTGAATCAAAGGCCAGTTTGGAGAAGTTATTGCTTTGTGCACTAAAGGCACGCCCAGAGGGATAATTTGCCTAGTAGAAGCAGGAAACAAGCTTTCTCCAAGGAAAAAAAATTCCCAATCGAAGCAAGGATTCGGCTTCCATGCAGGTAGCCATTGCATTTGTAAGTCAAGCCAGCATGCAAAGAAAATGGTGCAATTGAAGGAGCACTGAAAAGAAGCCTTTCCCCTTTGGATCGAAGGAGGCTTTTTTAAAGGGAAAACATGCCCAATGGAAGTTGGTGTGCAGCAAACAAGCAAAAGACCAAGGCTTTGATCGAAGCTTGGAAATTTGTGACAAACTTGGAGGTGGTTAGGTGCTCAATCGAAGCTTGTCCAAATACCAATCGAAAGGCCTTTTAACATGCCAATCGAAGGATTTTGTCAAAATTTCAATCAAGGACTCCTTGTTTATCTTTAAAAAAAAATTTATTTTTTCTTTAATCAAATGTTTGTGTCCACCCATATAAGATAAAATCTTGGAAAACATGAGGGGAAATTTTGGGGTACAACAGTTGCCCATGTTCAATCTTCTTAAATCTAAGGATTTAGATTGGCTTGTCTGCCTTTCGTGATCTGAAGTTGGAAGATGATTGAACACTAGAGTGCCCGAAAATTTGCACTCGCATGAAATAACACTCATGATTGATGTTGTAGGAAATGAGCTTACAGATGCCATTTGGAGGAGATGACAGAGAGTCGTCAGAGATGGGCTTAAAGATGCCATCCAAAGTAGATATTGATTTCACACATGGTCCCTTTGGGGGTTCCTGGTCCTGCTGTCTGAGGAGGAGTCCATTGTGGAATCTGGGTTTCTGTTGCTCTCCTGTTTGAGGAAAACTCTGTGGGGAATAGAGTCTGGGAACATCAGTTGTCCAAGGCTCTGCTGAAGAGTTATCTCTGGAGGGATGACAGTTTATTGTATTCTGGTTGAAGTCCAAGTTTCCAATGATTTGCTGGAGATAATGGAATTAACGGTTATCTGGAAATGTATTTGCAAGAGCCTATGTAGGGTTGTTCCAGGATGAATCCGTGTTGGACTGCCTCTGGAGGGTTATACGAAGGAATCTTTGACGATTTCTACCCCAATGGATGAGGAAGGAACCTTAGATGATTGCTACCTTAATGGATAATGAAGAAATCTTTGACGATTTCTACCTCAACAGATGATGAATAAATCTTTGACGATTGCTACCTCAACAGATGATGAAGGAATCTTTGACGATTGCTACCTCAATAGATGATGAAGGAATCTTTGACGATTTCTACCTCAATGGATAATGAAGGAATATTTGATGATTGCTACCTCAATAGATGATGAAGGAATCTTTGATGATTGCTACCTCAAAGGATAATGAAGGAATCTTTTACAATAGCTACCTCAATGGATAATGAATGAATCTTTGACGATTGCTACCTCAATAGATGATGAAGGAATCTTTGACGATTGCTACCTTAATAGATGATGAAGGAATATATGACGATTGCTACCCCAATGGATAATGAAGGAATCTTTGACGATTGTTACCTCAATGGATAATGAAGTAATATTTGACGATTGCTACCTCAATAGATGATGAAGGAATCCTTGATGATTGCTACTTCGATGGATAATGATGGAATCTTTGACGATTGCTACCTCAATGGATAATGAAGGAATCTTCGACGATTGGTGCCTCAATGGATAATGAAGGAATATTTGACGATTGCTACCTCAATAGATGATGAAGGAACCTTTGTCGATTATTACCTCAATAAATGATGAAGGAATCTTTGATGATTGCTACCTCGATGGATAATGAAGGAATCTTTGACGATTGCTACCTCAATGGATAATGAAAGAATCTTTGATGATTGCTACCTCAATGGATAATGAAGGAATATTGACGATTGCTACCTCAATAGAAGATGCAAAAATCTTTGAAGATTGCTACCTTGATGGATAATGAAGGAATCTTTGACGATTGCTACCTCAATGGATAATGAAGGAATCTTTTACGATTGCTACCTCAATGGATAATGAAGGAATCTTTGACGATTGCTACTTCAATAGATGATGAAGGAACCTTTGACGATTTCTACCTCAATAGATGATGAAGGAATATTTGACGATTTCTACCTCGATGGATAATGAAGGAATCTTTGACGATTTCTACCTCAATGGATAATTAGAAATCCGTCTGTGTATAGACTTTACCTGAAAAGGTAAAGATTTAGTTGCATGCAATGTCATGATGCATGAAGTGTAAATGAATTTCTAAAAAATGAATGATATTTATAATATATGCATTCGTGCTGCCTATGCTATGACATCCGTAAAATGATGTATGAATGTAATGGATGAACGTGTCAGTCATTCCATTGTTGTATTGTTGAACTAGAGAAAATGAATCCCTTATTATTACTGAAGAGTACTGGGGAGATGAATCCCAGACTGCTGTTGGTTAGTGAAAAAAGTGATTCTTCACTTTCAACTGGGGATAATGAATGGAGATAGTTTTGTTGGCGATTCCCTTTCTCCGTCGAGGATCTTCGACTTTTATTTGAGAATGATTTTGCCAAGGGGAAGAGTTATGTTGGAAGATTTCACAAATTTGGAGAAAGAAACTCCGTTGGGGGATGAACTTCCATATATAGAGAAATAAACTCTACTGGGGATAAGGCTTTATAAACTTCTTGAGACGTATAAAACTCTGTTGCAGAAGGTGAACTCCATAAACTGCTTGGGGATTTTTTTGAAATCCTATAGAGGAATCTTGAAAAGCTTGGCGGCTTCACTGGGGATTTTAGAGCAGTAATTGGATATTTTTGCTTCGTCGGGGATGTGAAAACACCTGACATCATTTGGCTGCATGCTGAGAATACGGAAGTGACCCTTTTTAGGTGGATGCCCCTGCCTCTGTACCTGCTGGAGAAGGTATCTACTAGGATTTTGTAGACGATTTTGACTGTTATCCCAACATCTGGAGTCCTTGGTGTATGTTGATCAGGGGTGTTCTATTGATAGACAAATGACAAGATAACAGGACATAATCATACGCTTTAATCCCTAACTTTTTCCTGGACTGCCTTTTTAGGTTTTCAGTCCACCGGGATACCCTTTTCTTCCCAAGCCGCCTTTTCAGGTTTTCGACTTGTCGGGTTTACATATTTTTTTATGTATATCTCTAATTTTTTCCCGAACCCTTTTGGTTCGCCGGGATGCCCTTTATTTTTGCCTAGGCCAGTCAACCTAGCGGTTCTTTGTTCATGCGTAGTATTTTTCGACTATGTCCATGTTCACCGGGTATGGAGAATTGTCATTGTCCATAGTAGTAAGTGTTGTCACACTTGTCAGAAGGTGTTTGTTTGATCGTACATGATTTGTTGTCGGAGTTCATGTCCAATTCCCCAAGTGATTCAGATGGAGATCTGCCCCTGGTTATTTGGCATTTTTTAGAGATTCCTCGAATCTTGACTTGACTGCCCCAGATCAGCTGGATATTGTGCCATGACCCTTGATTATGAAGGGCCAATTATTGGAAATCTCTTTCCGTCTAAAGTGATTATGTCTATTGAGAGGATCTTCGTTTACTGAATATTCGTTGTGCGAATTTTTCTGCTGTTTGAACAATTAGCCATATGCAAACAATGTCATTTAAAGAATGCAAAGCTTATGTCTTTCTTGAAGTTTGAAAATTCATTTTTGTAAAACAAACAAAGTTTTTAAGAATGTGATATCAGCTCATGATTTATAGCAAACCTCACAGGAGTCAGGATACCTTTTGTAACAGTATGCTTTCGAACAAACCCATGCTTCATCTAGGACTTTTAAGGGTTATAATGTGGCTTGGATCACGTTTTTTAAGAAACAAAGGATAAAGGCTCAAATCTTATTTATGCCCAACCCGTTCTTCGTGATGTTTTTCAATCCTATGCTTAGTTAATCATGCTTTAAAATCTCGATTGAGTCCGGGACCTTTGCTCTGATACTTGGTGATGGTTCAGAAATTGAACGTTTGTTTGAGAGGGCAGTCATTTTTGTATCCTTTTCCTTTTTTGAGGATTTATAGGACTTTTTTTTGTTATCCCTAGTTTTTCCTGAACTGTTTCTTTGGTGTTTACAGTCAATGGGATGCCTCAACTTTTCTTAAGTCTCCTTCATAGGTTTTTGACTTAGCGAGCTTTTATTTTGAAAAATAATGACTGCCTGCTTTGATGATTATGCGGAACCATCACCATCCTTTGGAAGGTATCTTCTACACTATTTGTCGTGTATGAAGGATGAGCTTGCAACTGAATGCACCTTAGAATTAACCGAGAAAGCTACCCTGCCCAGTTTATGATTAAGGGTTTTAATTTGTGTGAAAAGAAAAACTCCTACTTCTTTGGCTCAAAGGGGTTGACTAGGAATTATCTTCCTTATAACTCCACTGTTTAGGATTTGAAACAAACGCATGTACATCGTCAGCGGGGTCTATTCAAAAGCATATTGTAGAGATTATGGTATCATTTTCGTCATCCTCCATCCAAAGGCTTAGAGCTTTTTAATCAGGAGTTTGAATAACACAAAAAGGAAGTAAAAACACAGTTTGAATATAATGAATACGAATGAAATAATTCAAGACAAACATATGGAATGTATTAATATGAATAACCAAAGTTTGATATAAAGGTAAATGTTTTAAGCAACAAAGGAATTACAACTGATAATTCAAATGCGATAAATGATCTCAATTTTGGCCATGATTTGGCATGGGAGCAGTGGTCACACCGGGGTCTTAGTAGAGTCAAATTTGATCTTCTTACTGTCGATTAAATCCTAAATCTTGTTCTTCAAAGTCCAACAGTTGTCAGTGTCGTGCCTAAGACTATCAAAATGGTAAGCACATTTTACATTAGGATTGTACTTAGGAGAAGAGGTATCAGGTTTTTGAGGAGGATTCTTTAGTGTAATCAGATCCGCTTTTAGCAATTGTTGTAATGCTTAAGACAAAGGAATATTAATGCCAGTGTACTACCTCTCTTGATACTTTATCCTACGCCTACTACCCAGTTGATGTTGAACATGTGTAGGATTAGATATTAACATTGCTCCCACGGACTGATGGTGCTTATTTGTATTATGGCGCCTTTGACCATAGACAGCATTAGTTTCTTTTTTACCACCAAATGGATTCCTCTCAGCATTAGAGGATGCAGCCATTGGAATCTTCCCACTCTTGATACCATTTTTGATCCTTTCCCCAGTCAGAACCATCTCTATAAAGCCGGATGAAGAACTCCCAATCAGCAGATTAAAGAACAGGCCTGGCAGAGTGCCCATGAACATGTCTACCATTTCCCGATCATTCACATGAGGTTGTACCCTGCCAGCTAGATCCCTCCATTTCTGCGCATATTCCTTGAACCCTTCTCTTGATGTCATGGACATATTCTGCAGTTGCACTCAAGTTGGTGCCAGCTTAGCATTGTATTGGTACTTCTTGTAGAAAGAAGCAGCCAAGTCTTCCCAGGTATGGATGTCAGTTCCTTCTAGCTGACAGAACCAATCCATTTGAGTTCCAGCCAAAATTTCTTGGAAGAAATGGACCCATAGCTTCCGATCAGCAGTGTGAGGCTGGACCTTTCTGACATATGACCTCAAGTGAAGCTTGGGATAGGAAACACCGTCATATTTTGCAAAGATAGGGACCTCAAACTTAGGTGGGATGACCACCCCTGGAACCAACCCTAATTCTTCAAAATCCAGACCGGGTGCCCTTTGAATTTCCATTGCATTGAGGCGATCCTCCAACTGCTTGTATTTGTTATCAGTAGGAGGATACTGCTCTTCGGTATAGTCGACTTCATATTCCTCATACGTTGGATTATTGTATCCTTCCTCTGATTCCTCTTCACGTTCCTCTTGATTATCCCTTCCCTTTGATGGGGTTGTGAAATCTAGAGCTCGGTTAGCTGGTCTTCTTATTCCCACACTCAAAATACAAACTGGTTTCTTTGCCTTTTTCTTATGGTCTTTGAGAACAAGATCCTTCAGATCTTCTTGTCCCTTGTCCAGATTCAAGAACATTTCTTAGAATTGAGCATTTTGTGCTTGGAGTTCCTTAACTGTTTGTTCAAGAGCCATTTCTTTTTGCTGAAATAAACAGCGAAAAGATAAGAAACCTGCCTGGGGAATACCTGTTATGCAATGACATGTATGATATGCAAATGTTTTCAAGGATCTCGCGAGTTAAACAAGAAAATGTCATTAGTTGAATTTTTCAGCTTTGATTGATGAACTTGGCATCGTTGAAAGTCTTTCTACGAGATTCAAGCTCACCATATCGAGTGGGTCATAGCCCCTAACTCAAGTTGTCGTGTTCTGGTCTTTTGAAGTCATTTGGTTAGAGGAAAATAAATCCCCTTTCCCCTTGTTATACGTCTGGTTCATCATAACCTGCATCACAGACCCTTAAGATCCTTGAAATGGTTAAGTAAACGCTATAGTATGATGTTTATGATGTGTATGTTATGCGTTAAGAAAAAATGTAAGGTGATGAAGACAAGTGAGTCTAAGAATTCCATGTTACTGGATAAGGACTGTGAACAAATCCTGCAAGGAAATCATGTTGTTGGATAATAAAACCCTGCAAGTAGTTCAAGTTGAAATAAAACAAGTCACACAAGAAGCCTTAGGTTTAGGCTTGCATGGGGTTTGTAGGTAAGTACCCTCTTGAAGATAGTTAGCTCAACATGTCCTATCAATAGTAACCGAGTTCTAAGGGATCTCAATATCATTGATTTTTCACACAAGTTTCGTTCTTATCGGCAACTGACTTGCCACCAAACAAAACTCGGGAGTCAAATCTCAATGAGTGTAGCATCGAGTATTAACCAATCCCCAGCTTTACACCGAGACCGGCTATCTCACTACTTCCTAATGGCCAAGTTTGTTCAAATAAGGTTCTAAGGTTCGTTAGTGCTTCACGACACCACACTGCGGCCCCATATTCTCCTCGATTCAACACAAGGGATACCGGTACCAACCAAATTGTCACACTAACACAGCTATCGCTTCAACCATATCGGTCTATGTCGTACAGTCTCCTCGATATATTATTGTTTACCCTAAAATATGCCACCAGATCCGGGTGTAGGATCTATAGTAACAACCCAAACAACCCTCCAAGGATAAAGCATACAAAGCACAAAAAGCAGTTAAATAATGAACTAACTATAAGGTAACCCCACTTTTCATATGTCCCCAGCAGAGTCGCTAGTTCTGTGATACGGTGGCAGAACCGATTGTTTAATACAGGTTTTACATTTTGTGTTCGTAAATGTTGCGGTAAGCAAGAGTCTCCATCGACTTTTCTTTTATCCAAATTAAGGAAAGGGTGAAAAGAACAGAAAAAGACCTTTTCGAGATTATTTTGAGTAAGGGGGTAGATTATGGGAAGGTAAGGTGTTATCACCCTTTGCATCCGTAGTTATCTATGGGCTCTTAGAGGTTTGCTTATTTTTTAAAATACCTTTGTGCTTCGTATGTTTGAAAATATTTTGAAATACCTTAGTGCGGAGATTTGCTTTGCGTTAACTCTTTTATCAGTCCTCAAGAGTGTTAACAAAAAAAAAATTTTTTAAAGTTGTTTTTTAAAAGTAGTATTTGTGTAAGTCCAAAATGTTTTGAGAAAACTTCTAACAACTATCTACTTTTCACTCGAAAAGATTATTATTTTCCTCCTATCCTTTAGACAGTACTATCCTACTATTAGAGAGTAGGAAGCCCTATCGTTGGATGTATGAGGGACATCGAAGGGACGATACAATCACGAAAGCAACTTGTGGAGACGCTTTAGCAAATTTGTTTAGGGACTAGATCATTTACCGAGAGGCAACTGTAGGGTCATCGAGGGACTATAATCTTTTGATTTATGGGTCTTTTCTAAAACGTCCCTACTTCGAGGGACATGACTGCTTTATTTCCGAAGGCAACCAAAGTGGGGTACCCTAGAGGTGTATATATGTAATTGATTCAATTCAGTTATTTTTGTCTTTTTGTTAAGTTTGCTAGCATTTGATTATTAGTCTTATCATACACGCCTAATTACTAACAGTTAATATATATTGCAGAATATTAAAGTGAAGGAATTTAAATCTACGCTATTACAATGCTTTGGGGAGGGGATTTACACTTTAAAAGAATGAGGGGGATAAAGAAGTAAATGTCCTAGTTTTAATCTATTACATCTAGTAGGAAGATACAATAATATGGAAAAATATGAAAATAAGTAAATGCCTGCGAAGTAGAAAAGATGTCTGGAAAATCCTAAGGTGAAAAATCGTTTTGTTTTGTTTTTATTTTAAGAAAATATAACCTAAGTCTATTTAGCTTTAATTTTCAGAAAGAGCTTAAAATAATTTATTTATTTATTTACAAAATTAATTTAATTAGAAAAGACACTAGCCTAATGTTTTTTTGTGATTTTGATTTAAAGTTAATTTAAATAAAAGGATCAATAAAGTAATAACAAAAAGAAAAAAAATAAAATATGAAAGGGGCATCCTTCGATCCAAGGAAAAAAGAGAAGCTTCAATCCAGAGAGAGTCATGCCCTTTCGATTCATTAATGATGTTGCCTTTCGATTATGTGAAGAGGATGGGATATTTGATCCAGGAGGGATGTTTCCTTTTTCGATCCAAGGAAGGAGTTGTTCTTTGAATTGAACCTGCAAGGCAAATGTTGGAAAAAAATAAAGGTGCAGGACCTGGGTATCGAACCCAGGTCCTTATCCCTAATTTGAATCTTCTATCCTCGGGCCTACGCTTATTTTGACTTGAAATGGGCTATGCCATGTGTTTCGAAAGGCAGATCAGGTCATGCCTTTTGATGGCGTGATTTTATTCGTGCATGTTATCTTGCTTATGATATGCTCAGATAAACACGAATGGTATTAGCAACACATATATACCAACAATATGTATTTAAAAGGCTTAGAAATGCAGTTTTGACTTGGGTAAATCTTTACCAACTGGAGATGCTTCGATTTATGAATCAGAGTGTGGCTTGGTGTGATACGGTGGGAGAACTGGCTGTTTTTGAAATGCTGGTTTGCGTTTTGTGTTTGTGTTTGCAAAATGTCGCGGTAAGCAAGAGTCGCCACCGAATTTTATTTTATCCAACAAGGAAAGAAAAATGCACAGAAAAATTCCTTTTTTGAGATATTTCTGAGTACGGGGGGTAGATTATAGAAAGGGAAGATATTAGCACCATTTATATCCGTAGTTATCTACGGGCTCTTAGGTACTTGCTCATCATTTTCAAAATTGTTTTCTTTGTGTTTGTGGGTTTTGAAAAGTTTTTGTTTTAACTTCGATTTAACTCTTGCTTCTGTCTTCAAGAGTGTAATGAAGTGTTTTTGAAAACATGTTTGTAAAGGAGTGTAAGTGTAAAAATTTTGTTTGGAATGAGCAAGTACTTAAGAACTAATCTACCTACTCGAAAAAAGAACTGTTCTATGTTCGTTTCCTTTAGACAATGATATCCCACTATTAGTGAGTAGGTAGCACCGTCGTTGGAGTTTGAGGGTCAATTCGAAAGAGGGATATATGGTCACTAAAGCAACGTTAGATTGTCTTAGTCGTAACCCTAATGTCTTAGATCATTTATCCGAGGCATCAATATCTGGGGCAACCTTTCCGAGGCAACTTATGATCTTTTAGACAAGAGGGCGACCTCTAAAACAACCTATACTCAATGACCATTTACGAAGGCAACCAAGTGGGAGTGTACCCTAGGAGTGCGCATGTGCGAGTGTTTCAATTTCAGATTTGTTTATCTTTTCACATTTAGGGTGATCTAACTATTTTAAATTCAGACATTCATTCTTGTCATGCAAACCCTATTATCAAATATCTAACAGTTCATAATTTGCAGAATTTAAAATGTGGAATTTAAACTAAACTATTACAAGGCTTCGGGTATTTACATAGCTAAAAACAAACCCTTTGAAATTAAAAGCGGTAAAAATAAATAAATGTCCTAATTTAATTATTACAAACCGGAAGCAGATACAATAATTGGATAAAAAATAAAATAACACGCGCGAAAATTAGATCGAATGTGAAGCTAGGGTTTTGACCCTTCTATCCTAATTTTTAGGAAAGAAATAAAATAATTAAGTTAGTGATAAAACCTAGTTATTCTAATTAATTTTGATTATTTTCAAAATAAATTAAAGTTACCTAATTTAATCAAACCTAATTAAATTAATTGCATTTATTGAAGGAAAATAATATTCTAATTTTGATATGGACATAAAAATATTTTTTTGGTGATTTTTGGTAAAAAGAAAATTATTTTTGGGTGAGTAAATAAATAAGTAAGTAATTAAATGAAATATAAACAAAAATATAAAAGAGAGAGATGGGCCTAAATTGAAGGTGTGCATAGCAATTTTCCTGGGCCCATTGAGATGTGATCCGTGTTGACTTTTGTGATTCTATATGGCATCTTTGACTTGGCTTATGGTGTACCTTCAATGGTGGCCACCAGTTTTGGCCATCTGGCGCGTTGATAATGAAGGAGTATGGTGGATCTCAGGCTCACGCGTGCATTGGATCTCCTGAAATAAAATGATATAGAGAAATAGGGGGACCTGGGATTCGAACCCAGGCCCCAAGGAAAATTCCTTGCAATGCTTGCCACTGGATCACTCGCTGCTTGTTGTACAATTATAGAATAATAATAATAATATAAGAAAACAAGTATTAGTGGGCAAATTCAGAAAAAACGTGCGCCAACGTTTAAACAAGCCAATGGAAGCTGGCCACGTCTGCGTCTTCTTCCCTGCACCTTGGCTAAAATTTCATTAGCCTATACCTACGAACAAATGTCCGTTGCTACAGATTGCGTGTTCTCAAAATCCTCCACAGGCCATGGAAATAACATCTAACACCATGGTTAGATTCGTCTCGTCCTCCTGATCACAACCGTACCCATTACCAAGGCCAAGTGTTCCTGAAATCAAAAGCCCTAAAATCAAGCTCAAAAACCTAGCAATGGTGATTAACGCTACATGCCATATAAAAGAAATTGAATAATGCAGAAAGTTTGCAAATGTTATGGTGATCAAGAATGTACAATTATTTCAACCTAACAATGCATAAATCATGAGTTTCGAATTCAGGAACAGGGGTGTAATGTGATGGAGTTACAGCGCGTTTAGGGACCGGAACGGACTTGTTCTTGATAGCTTTAGGTTCCTGAGAGTGCCAGGAAGCGACTTGGATAGATGACAAGCCTTGTGGATGCCTCTAACTATCAATTCGATCTCACACTTTTTGCTCTTTCTTTCAAATCTGGTTCTTGCTCTCAAGCTTGTTTCTAACCTTCCTTTTGATATGCACGCGGTCTATATGTATTACTGAAGTAATTAGGATTGCAAAACTGATCAAAATCCTTCTCTTTCAATGCCTTTTTATTTGATTTGATTTGCTTTGAAAACCTTCTAAATTTCGATTATTTCCAATCTTTCTGTGCACACAAGCCTTGATGTGAATTTGAATGATGGCTAGCTTTGTAATAAAGCCTGAAACAAACACAAAATCCCTTGTTATCATTGTTTTGGATTTTTATTTGATTTAATTTGATTTAAATTGAATTAATTCAAATAAAAACCAAAATAAATAATAAAAATAAGATATGGACAAGTGGCAAAGGCTAGAGCACGTGGGCAATGTTGCCAACTTAAAACAAGTGAAAAAGATTGGGCCCATTTGGCAAAATTTGAAGTTTTGGGCATAGTTGACTTTTGGCAATTTTGCAAAAAATGTCAACTTCACCAATGCATAACTTCCTCAATTTTGACTCTTTGGAGGTGTTCTTGGAATTTTTAGAAAGCTTGAGATGTCCTCTAATCAACCATTTTTGTATCATCTCAAAACGATATTCCATTCTCAAGTATGAAGCTTTGACAAAAAAAGTGTTTTTGTTGACTTTTCAAAATGACCTATAATGTCCAAATTCATAACTTCTTGTGAGTGCATATTTTGAACTTGGAGCTGAAGATGGATTGTAGGGGATTGCATCCTCTTAAAAATTATCCTTGGATTGGTCATTTCTCATAAAGTATGAGAAAGTTATGCTTGGTCAAAGTTGGGTTGACTTTTCCTATAAAACCCTAACTTAGCAACTTTTGAATCTTGATGAATTATGAGCAATCCTTGATGAATCATGATCAACCCTTGATCAAATGATGAAATAAACTTCAAAATGATAATGTTGACCAAAAATATTGAAGTTTGACTGTATGTAGGTCACATTTGACTTTTGCCCTATCATAGTCGATTTTTGGACCATTGAGCAATTGACTGAGCAAAATTCCTCTGCAAGGCTTGAAACTTGACATGGATGATCTTGAGAAAATATTAGAACATTGGTGAGCACTTGGGATCACTTGTACTCAAGGATCTTGACGCAACATGAAACCCTAATTTGAGGTAGACTGCCTTAGGAGAGAGCTTGTCTGGCCAACCCTTGTGCAACTTGAGGATCTTTCTTGCAATGTTTTGAGAAATATTGGAGGAAACATTTTGGGGTACAACACTTGGCATGCAGCAGATTCTTGGATTTCTCAGGAACACAAATATAGCCTTCGTTTGGATTGATGGTGCCTGCAAAAAACTAGCCAGAATTTTGATATCTCTTTTTTATGGTGGTGTGAGTGTTCTCTTCTTGTAGGCAATATGTTCGTGTGTGGTGCAACACTTGTGGTCTCTTTATATAGAGGGGATAGAGGGGACAAGAAGGCAAAGGTTTAAACATCCTTGATTAGGTGTTTGAAAGCCATGAATGAGAATTTATAACGTTGGCCAAAAACATGGGATCTAGTCCTTTTTTGAAATTTGAATGTATGTGGACATTTTGGCTCCTTCAAATTCCCTCAAGTGTTGCTCTTCAACTGGCCTCAAGTTGCCTCTTTCGACTGGACCTCTTGTGTAGCCTTCGGCTGGGCCTTCTGCCTGCTTCTTCAAATGTACCTCTTGTGTACCCTTCGATTGGCCCTAGTATTACCTCCTTCGAATGGGTCTTTAGATGGTCCTTTTGGTGTTCCATTCATATGGGTCTTTAGATGGTCCTTTTGGTGTTCCCTTCGAATGGGCCTTTCATGTGTCCTTCTCATGGGCTATCATGCGTGTTGAAGTGTATACAATTGTTTCAAAGGGGGGTCAACATCCAATCGAAACTGGAGTAAAGGCAGCCTATGCCTTGTGGATGCTAGCATGAAGCAAGTCAAGGCAAGCGTAAAGGAAGCCATTTCTTAGGCGAAACTGGTACAAAGGTGGCCAGTTCCTTGTGGTCGAAGGAAACTTTTTTGCCTGGTGCATCAAAAGAAGCTTTTTTCCTGTTGGATCAAAGGAAACCATGAAGGAGTATTATCCTTGTGTGGTGAAGGAAAGCTAAAGAGGCATACATGCACTGGTGACACGCTGAGGGGTGTTTTTCCTAGTGGGAGTTTTCTGAATCGAAGGCCAGTTTGGAGAAGCTCTTGCTTTGTGCATTGAAGGCACGCCCAAAGGGATAATTTTCCTAGTAGAAGCAGGAAACAAGCTTGCTCCTAGGAAAACAAATTCCCAATCAAAGAAAGGATCCAAATTGCATGAAGGTAGCCATTGCATTTATGAGTCAAGCCAGCATGCAAAGACAATGGTGCAATAGAAGGAGCACTGACAAGAAGCCCTTCCCCTTTGGATCGAAGGAGGCTGTTTTAAAGGGAAAACATGCCCAGTCGAAGCTGGTGTGCAGAAAACAAGCAAAAGACCAAGGCTTCAATCAAAGCTTGGACATTTGAGACAAACTTGGAGGAGGTTAGGCGCTCAATCGAAACCTGTCCAAATACCAATTGAAAGGCCTTTAAACATGTCAATCGAAGGATTTTGTCAAAATGACAATCAAAGACTCCTTGTTTATCTAAAAAAAAAATTATTTTTTCTTTAATCAAATGTTTGTGTCCACCCATATAAGAAAAAATCATGGAAAACATGAGAGGGAAAATTTTGGGGTACAACAGTCCAGTTGGTGTGGTTTTTTTCAAATGTTGAAAACCTGGACATAAGAGCAATGTGTGTACTACTGAGGTGAAGAGGTGTTTCTATTGTGGTAAGACTGGACATTTTGTATCTGAGTGCAAGCATAAAGAGATGATTTGCTTACATTGTGGTGAAGAAGGACACATTGGTAGTCAGTGTCAGAAGTTGAAGAAGGCGCAAACCAGTGGAAAGGTGTTCGCTTTGGTTGAGAATCAGACGGTTAATGAGGACAGACTCATCAAAGGTATGTGTTTCACTAATAGTACTTCTTTAATTAGTATTGTTGATACTGGTGCTACTCATTGCTTTATTACTGTTGATTATGTTGAAAGATTGGTTCTTATGTTGTCTTTTATGAATGGAGAGATGGTTGTCGATACTCCAGCGAAGGGATCAGTGACTACTTATTTGGTGTGTTTAAAGTGTCCTTTGTCGGTCTTTGATAGAGACTTTACCATTGATCTAGTTTGTTTGCCTTTAAGTTGGTTAGATGTGATCTTAGGTATGAACTGGTTAGAGCATAACTATGTTCATATTAATTGTTATAATAATTCGGCGAGGTTTTCTACTCCTGAAGAAGAGGGAGATGGTATGCTGTCTGCTAGACTGTTGAGGCATGTGATGAAAGAAGCGGCTCAGATGTTCTTGTTGACTGCGTCGCTATCTGTCGAGAATCTAGTTGTAATTGAGGAATTGAAAGTGGTGCATGAATTCCCTGAAGTTTTCCCAGATGAAATTTATAATGTACCACCAGAGAGAGAAGTCGAATTTATGATTGATCTTGTACCTCGAACCAGGCCTGTTTCTATGGCACCATACCGAATGTCTGCATTTCAATTTTCAGAATTAAAGAAGAAATTGGAAGAGTTACTTGAAAATAAGTTTGTGAGACCAAGTGTATCACTGTGTGAAGCTCCAGTGTTGCTAGTAAAGAAGAAAGATGGAAGTATGAGACTTTATGTTGATTATATACAATTGAATAAAGTGACGATTAAGAACAAGTATCCGCTTCCGAGAAAAGATGACTTGATGGATCAATTGGTGGGGGCTCAAGTGTTTAGTAAGATTGATTTGAGGTCAGGTTATCATTAGATTAAAGTAAAGGATGAAGATATCCAAAAGACGGCTTTCAGAATGCGTTTTGGACATTATGAGTATTCAGTGATGCCTTTAGGTGTTACTAATGCGTCAGGAGTATATGAACCGTATCTTTCATACTTATTTGGATCGATTTGTAGTGGTGTTCATTGATGACATTTTGATTTACTATAAACTTGAGGAAGAGCATACATAACACTTAAGGATAGTATTATAAGTCTTGAAGTAGAAGAAGTTGTATGCTAAGCTGTCTAAGTGTGAATTTTGGTTAAAGGAGGTTAGTTTTCTTGGTCATGTCATCTCAGGTAGTGGAATTGTTGTAGATCTGTCTAGAGTAAATGATGTGTTGCAATGGGAAACTTCAAAGTCGATCACCAAGATTAGAAGCTTTTTGGGGTTAGTTGGATATTATAGAAGGTTTATTGAAGGTTTTTCTAAGTTGGCACTTCCGTTGAATAAGTTGACTTGTAAAGGTAGAGCTTTTGTATAGGACGTTCAATGTGAAATAAAGTTTTACATAATTGAAGAAGAGATTGACGTCGGCTCCGATTTTGACATTACATAATCTAGGAGAACCTTTTGTGGTATATTGTGATGCTTCCAAGATGGGTTTAGGAGGTGTGCTTATGCAGAATGAAAAGGTAGTTGCTTATGCGTCAGGGCAGTTGAGGACTCATGAAAAGAACTATCCTACGCGTGATTTAGAGCTTGCTGCAGTTGTTTTTGTGCTGAATATTTGGAGGCATTATCTTTATGGTTATAGATTTTAAGTACTTAGCGACCATAAGAGCTTAAAGTATTTATTTGATCAGAAGGAATCTAATATGAGACAACAAAGATGGTTGGAGTTGTTAAAGGATTACAATTCAGTTTGAATTATTATCCAGGTAAAGAGAATGTGGTGGCTGATGCGTTAAGTCGAAAGACTTTACATATGTCCGCAATAATGGTTAAAGAGTTGGAATTAATTGAGCTGTTATGAGATATGAGCTTAGTTTGTGAGGTGACACCGCAGAGTGTTATGTTGGGGATGTTGAAGATTAATAATGATTTTCTAGACAGTATCAAAGAAGCTCAGAAGTTAGATGTGAAAATGGTAGATTTTATAGTTGGGATCGATCATTCTAAGAATAGTGAATTTAAGTTAGATGCACAAGGTGTGTTGAGATTCTGTGATCAAATGTGTATTCTTGATGATGCATAGATGAAGAAAGTGATTCTAGGGGAAATTCATAGAAGCAAGTTGAGCATTCATCCAGGAGCTACGAAAATGTACCAAGATTTGAAGAGTTTGTTTTGGTGGCCTGGAATAAAGAGTGGTGTGGCTCGGTTTGTGTATGCATGTTTAACATGTCAGAAGTCGAAAGTTAAACATCAGAAGCCTGTAGGGTTGATCTAACTGTTAGAAGTTCCAGAATGGAAATGGGATATCATTTCGATGGACTTCGTGACGCGATTACCTAATACTCCAAGGGGACATGATTCGATTTGGGTGATTGTTGATAGGCTTACGAAGTCGGCTCATTTTATTCCTATTAACATCAGTTTTCCAGTGTCGAAGTTGGCAAAGATTTACACCAGTGTAATTGTAAAGATGCACGGTGTTCCTTTGTGTATTGTGTCAGATAGAGATCTGAGGTTTACTTATGATTTTTGAAAGAGTTTGCAAGAGGCGCTGGGTTCTAAGTTGAGGTTGAGTTCGGAATATCATCCTCAGACGGATGGTCAGACAGACAGATCTATTCAGTCGTTGGAGGATTTGTTAAGGGCATGTATTCTTGAACAGGGAGGTTCGTGGGACACTTATCTTTCGTTAATAGAGTTCAATTGTAATAACAGTTACCATTCTGGTATTGGAATGGAACTTTTGAAGCGTTGTATGGTCGAAGATGTAGAACTCCTTTATGTTGGCATGAATCTGGAGAAAGTGTAGTGCTTGGACCTGAACTTGTTCGAGAAACCACCGAGAAGGTGAAGTTGATTCGAGAAAATATGAGAAATTCCCAAAGTAGACAAAAGAGTTATCATGACTGTAGCGGTAGATATGTTTAAGACTAAGCCATTGGATTGACTAGACTTATACAGGTCAAAATAAAAATCGCCACCGTGCTTTATTGTTTCCAAAGGAATGGGAAAAGAGCGAGTAACCCAAAAAAAAGGGAAAGATTCTAGGTAAGAGGGTTGGTTATGCAAAGGGAATTTATTAGCACCCTAAACATCTACGGTACTCTGTAGGAACCTCTTTGTAAAATCTGTATATTTTGGCTATAAAATGTTGTATAAAAAATATATGGTGGAGGTGAGAAAAGAAATATTTTTTTATGATTTTTGCACCCGTCGCGGTTGCAAACCTTTAGTGGCTAGGTATCACCTTCCGTGCAATAGGGGATCAGGGTACACGTAGTTCACCTTTTGAAAAAATTTAAAACACGAGTGTGTTGGTTAATTTTATGAGATGAGACATCATCGTCATTTTCCGTGTAAAAAACATACTTACTACACACAATCATGAGAAAGGAGAATTTGCATAATCTCAAAGTGGAGGATATGGCTTGGATTTTTTAAAATCAACAATGCCTCACTCAACACCTGAGTGGAAAACATCTCTCTTCAATACATATTGTAGAAGCATAGTTGTTTGCATCACTACAAGGATTGACAAGAGTCTAATCTTTTGAGAAAGGTTTTAAGCCAAATGGCAAAGTGGTTTGAAATGAGATTGGTTGACTTTTAGTCTTCTCACAAAAAAAAGTCAAGGTATTATTAAATTGATTGAGGTTTATTTATGAAAATGATTTTGAAAATGCATGGACCTAAGTCCAAGTTTATTATGAAAGTGGTTCAAATTTAGAAACAATAAGGGTTTTCAAAAGGAGGGAGAAAATTTTTGAAATTAAAGAAGATGGGAGGAGAAGATGGGAGGAGAAGAAAGGATTATCCTAAAGCATAAGGTAAAAGCTAGGGTTAAGAACCATCTAACAAACAAGAAGCCAATACTTGATATTATGAGTCAAGATGGAATTCCCATTCTTTATATTGAAAGCAAACAAGCAAAGATACTAGACCTCTTGAGAGAACTAAACTTCAAGTGTATCAAGTCTTCACAAAAGTTGGGCAGAGTAACAGTTGTATACAGGTGAATTCTAGATTACAATCAAAGAGTGTAATCACAATAACCTGCACACAAAACAAATAAACAACCCAATGCCTTGAGGTAAACCTCAAGAACTCCAGACAAAATATCAATTAAGGTCACAAGGTCTCCAACATAGGACAAGGTTTTAAACCCTAAGTCGAGGAAGTCTGATACTCCATAATGCCAACGATAGTAACCAAATAGTCTAAGTATCATTAAAGCTCTTTATGAGTTCATGTTGATTATTAGGTGTCTTAAAAAAGAAAAGAAAAGCTCAAGTGAGCAAAATAAAAATAACAAGGATATAAATGCTCAAGTGAGCAAAATAAAAATGGCATGAAATGTAATGCTTAAAGTAAATGATACATAAAGCATAAAAATAAGAAAAGCATAAAATAAAAACAATTTAATAATTAGTGGTTAGTTGGATGACCATCTTGAAACTTGCATTTGGAACTCATTAGAGGATTGGTAGAACCAAAGCCTCCACACAATAAGTTTCATTTGCTTTTTGTCAAGTATATCATCCACTTGGAATTCTCAAAAGTACCATTTAATGATCAACGATGTTTAAGTGATCCGCGTTGACTAAAAGTGTTGTAGACCCATTAAAGGATTGGTAGAACCAAAGCCTTCACACAATGAATCTCAAGGTTATTAGATCAAAGAGATCAAATAACATGCTTGGGCTTGAAAACATAGGTTTGGGACACGAATGACCATTTATTCGAACCGGGACAAAATTTAGTGTTATGTTAAGCAATCGTAAATGGACTTATATAGAAGTCGCACCTATTTTGAGATCGGTCAATAGCAATCTATGCACCATTTTACTTTGAGACATGATATAAAGATTGTGTTCCAATAACACTTAGTGCAATAAGAAAGGGATGAGATGAAGAGGGGTGGAGAAAAATATACAAATCACTTTTGAATTAAATTTTAATCAAACTATTATTAAAATCATTCATCCATTTTTGTGGAGTTAGATTCAACACCATGGATCCAATGATGCTAATAAAGTCCATGATCAAAAATTCAACCCAAGATCAGCCAGAAAATAATCACAAAATAATATTGCATTTAATATATCCATTAAAAAAAGGATTTTAAAATGTTTTAAAATAGAAATGAAAGAGAAAAATATCAACTATATTCAAATTAATCAAGAATTAAAAAGTAAGATTATAGAAAAATCAGAAATGAATTAAAATATTTTTATAAAATTTTTGATAATTTTTTAAAGTCAGAAACTATTTTTATAATTAAAAGAAATGACTAAAATAAAATAAAAATGATTAAAAAAAATAGCAAAGTCAGAAATAAAAAATAAGTGAGGTCATCAATATTTTTCACAATATCATTGGATCATTCCATATTTTTTTAGAAATTAAAAATGAATAAAAGTATTTTTAAACATTTAAAACAATTCAAATAAAGTGAAAATTTATAAAAAATATCAAAACATAAAATAAAATATTGAAAAAATAAATATCAGAAAGAGAAAAATCAAAAATATTTTTCATAATTTTTTCAGATTTTTTGGACTAAAAATGATTTTTCTATGATTTTTTGAAAATTAAAAACAATTAAATATAAAAATTAGAAATAAAAAATAAAGCCAAAAATATGTGGACCATTGGATGAGAGACAAAATGCGTTAGTAATCAAATCCAAGGGATCTGGCGCGCTGTGCATATCATGGTCATTAGTGAATAATGCACTGAATCAAATGTAAAATCATATTTTAAAAAACAAGGGGCAAGATATCATTGGTTGGAAGATGACACGTTGGTCATCTTCAACCTCTAGCCATCGTGAATTGTAGGTCTCTCAAACTATAAAATCAGAAGCTCAGACCTATGCCATTCACTTTGTCTCTTCAAGACGAAGACAACCACACCTTCGCGACAAATTTATATAAACTGTAGCTCAAGCAATTTGGAAGGAAAGTTTTTAAAAGGGATTTGAAATTTCATGGTCAAAACGTGTTTACAGATAAAAGCAAGTGTTGCAACTAGAACCAGGGCAATAAGAGCTTCACAATGATAACAAAGTTTTAAAGAATTGATGGAGAAATCTACCTATTGAAGTTGAGTTGTAGAGCTATGAAACTGAACTTCTATGGATCAATATAGGTAACGATTCTTGAAGGTAATTGTATGGTTAGCTTCAAGGAAGATCAAGGAAGGTGAATTGATGGAAAAATTGGATTGAAAAAGGCTTGAACATTGATTTCAAAGTTATAGAAAATTGAGTTATGGAGCAAGTTTGGCAGGGTGATTCTGGTTGTTCAAGTTTAAGGAAATGAATGAGGGATGACCCTCTATTTGTAGGGAATCAAATGGAATGTTCAAGCGTGTGAAATGATGAAGTTTGGAGGGAAATCGTGTGAAGTTGCAAACAAGAAATGTGTGACTTATATATTGATAAAAACTCATCCAACACGCGTGTTTTGCTATGCTAATCACTTATGGAAGTTCACTAAACATGTTTAGAGGAAAAAACGCACAGAAACAAAGTGTTTAGAAGCTAAATCAAGGATTTCAAGTTCTGACTTTTGAAGAAACTTCAGTTCCAAGTTACCAAGTTCAAATCAATGGCATTCTCAGCTCAAGGGGTCTTAGGGCATGATTATTGAAGCTTTAGAAAGATGAGTTACAATCTTTGCAATGGGAAAATAATGGAATCAAATGGACGTTTGAGCTGAAAGTTACAATGAGTCAAATTTGGGAAAAAGAAGTTGACTTTCCATACCTAGAAATATTTCAAGTCTTTCTTCAAAAGTGACCTATAATGTTTTGCATCCAAACATGGCCTTCCACTTGGAATTTTCTCTTGATCAAAAAAGGTGGCATGAAATAGACATCTTTAATGACATTTTGAGACTTGAACCATTCAAAATCTACAAAAATTGAGAGAGTTATGAATTATTGAAGTTGGCAAAAAAATCATGAAATGACCTATAATCTTTTATGTCCTCAGGGCATCTTACATCAATTTTCTCACTTTGCATATAAAAGAAGGAATAAAGTTCACACCCTCAAGATCATTGTGGAAAAAGAGTGGGCTCAAGGTGATAAAAATTTACCATGTTTTGATCATTTGAAGTCACACATGGGAAATTGGGGATTCATCTGGAGGACTTGTAATCTTTCTTCATCAAGCTTCTTCCACATGAAAACTCCTTGAAACTTTTGAAGTGATTTGTTAATGACCCTTTGAATAGAAGGTTGTATTTGGAATCACTCAAAAATACCAAAATATGAGCAAGATATACTTCTTTGAAGTTCAAAACCCTAGCTCCTAGATCAAGAAAATGCTTTGAGGAACATTGACAAATTTGAACAACCTTCTCGTACCAACACTTTTGATTTGTAAGTAGAAGTTGTTGAGGATGATAATGAGAACTCGTAGCCACCAAAACCACTTTAATATCTTGACAATTGAGAGAAATATGCACTTGTGACCAATGGGAACAAAGCCTTGTCCAAACATGACAACTTCTCCAATCAACCCCTTGTACTTTTGAATCAGTTTTGATAACTTTGAAATGTGGTTAACCAAGTTAAACTTTGCCATGCCATTTATTCCAAAATAACTTCAATGGTGAGGTTTGAACTTCTCATGCTTTATTGACTAGGGCATGGAAATAAACTCATGAGCCCATGGATCAACTTGCTAAGCCACATTGCCTTTACCTACATTATTAACAAGCAAGACAAACCAACATTGCATTTTATTAATTAAAAGGAAAGTAAAAAAAAACATGAATGATCGCAAAAGAAAAACAAGTCAAGGTGCTTGGTGATTCCTTAACGAGTAAAGCTAAAGATAGGGAGGAGAACCAAAAACCCTAATGTCATCTTGTTGTGATTGAAACAATATGGTATGATGAAGGGATCTTAGGGGGGGAAATTAGGGTACAACATGTGACCTTATTTAAGTTTCTTCTATCCAGAGATACGAAGGTTAAAAATCTTCGTTTTGACGCGATCAAAGATACTTAAATATAAAACAAACCCTATTTTTGGCCCTAAGATGCCATGTTATGCTTATGAGTATGAATGCATATGAACAACTTCAAAGGGATGCAAAACACCACTGGGGATGTAGCGAAGGAAGTAAGGATCAAAAGAGAAACCCAACCAGGAAAATATATCACTGGTGGATCAAAAGACCCGACTCAAAGAGGATGGTTAAAAGTCAAAGGATACACCAACTTTTACTGAAGGCGAGACTACCAACGTTTACTGATGGTAGTAAGAGAAAAGAATAAAAACACAGAAGTTTACTGACAGTGAGCTACCAACATTCACTGAAGGTAGAGAGAGAAAGAATCATCGATGTTCACTGACGATGAACTACCAACTTTCACTAAAGGTAGAGGAAAAAGATATATCATAGCACCGCCGTTCATTGACGATGAACTACCAACGTTCACTAAGGGTAGAAAAAAGATGACAATCACCAACTTTCACTGATGGTGACCTACCGACTTTCACTGAAGGTAGAGATAAAATATATCATAACACTTTCGTTCACTGACAGTGAACTACCAACGTTCACTGAGGGTAGCAAAAAGATAAAAATCACCAACTTTAACTGATGGTGACCTGCCATCTTTCACCGAAGGTAGAGAGAAAATATATCATCACATTGTCGTTCACTAACAATGAACTACCAACGTTCACTGAGGCATAAAAAAGATAACAATCACAAACTTTCATTGATGGTGACCTACCAACTTTCACTGAAAGTAGTAAGAGAAAATAATAACAACATCGACGTTCACTGACAGTGAGCTACCAATGTTTACTGAAGGTAGAGAGATAAAACATCAATGTTCACTGACGATGAACTACCAACTTTCACTAAATCTAGAGAGAAAATATATCATAGCATCGCTGTTCACTAACGATGAACGACCAACATTCACTGAAGGTAGCAAAAAGATGACAATCACCCACTTTCACTGATGGTGACCTACCAACTTTCACTGAAGGTAGTAAGAGAAAATATATCATAGCATCACCGTTCACTGATGATAAACTACCAACGTTCACTCAAGGTAGTAAAAAGATAACAAGATTTTCCCAAAATTTTGGTGTTTCACCTAGAATGGGTCTCAACTTCTTCTTTAACCATGGCACTACGCCTGGAAAGGGTAATATATAAGCTGTCTCAAATAAAGACTCTACCACTTGCAAATATTTCACGATGAACTGTCTCTGCGATATTGAAAGGCTTGCTATCCACTGGAGTAATTTCACAACGAACTGCAAACTATCCACTCATAGAGAAGATAGCAAAAAAGTAACGTCGACTTTTACATGGAAGTACAAGTTGCTCAACTAAAGAGGCCCGCTACTTGTGGTTGTGAAGGATTGTAAAAAATGACTTCCTGGGGAATGAATCATGACTTCCTGGGGAAATGTCGATATATTCCTGCTGAGGAGATAAAGTCTTCTCATGCAAAATAAATGCACATTCTCAAACCAAGGCTCAAAGCTTAAAGAAGTCCAAAGTAATAATATTGCTGGGAAACAAAGATTTAAACCAGAAATAAACTGGAATGAAACAGTCAACTAAAATACATACTTTGAGAAATAAACTTAAGAGGGAAACCCCAAATCATCCAGACAAAGAGCTACGCAAGAAGGATAAAAAAAATATTCCACGAGGGATAATTCGGTGGGGGAATGGAAAGAATATACACTTTCTACTTAAAGCTGACACTCTGTTGGAGAGAGGACAACACAAATCCGCAAAATAGGGTAATATGTCAACAAAATATTAACGAATGTGAGTTAACAATGATTTACTAAATTCAGTTATGCATGATGTATGTATGAATGTATGAGTGTTATCATGTATATGCTGACAAAACATACATATAACACTGGGGATAAACAGACAAAACCAGCTCAGGCGCAAACAACACTCGGCTAAATAACATCCAAGATAAACATTCAATAAGAAAAATAAGCACCAACTAAGGAAACAAAATCCTATTTCACGACTTAACTTCACTGGGGAGGAACATAATCTGGAAATAATCAAATCATAGCGGCAAAACAATACAAATATAGGGATATAACATCCTTCTCTAGGTTTCACTGGGGAATAACACACGAACTTCAATGGGGAAAACAAATTCTGTCACGGTCTGCACTTCTACTAGGGATTTCAATACTGATTTCAAACAAGGTGTTGTACCCCAAAATTTGCCCTCCCATATTCTTCAAGTTTGACAAGCATCATCTCAATTTGCTCAAGTCTACTCAGGGATTGCACAGTTCAACCATCCTCCTAAGACAGGCAAAATTAGGGTTTTGGTTCTTGCAAGGAAGTTGAGGTTTTCAAGGGTCCAATCAAGTATCATAGGCCTATACACATTGTCAAGCATCTACATGCCAAGTTTCAAGGCTCATAAGGTCAAGTTGCACAGTCAAAAACCCTAATTGCTTCACAATCAACTACAGGGGCAAAATGGTCATTTGGCAGTCAAAAGTCAAAATTTTTGGTCAACATCTTATTTTGAAGCCACAATCATAATTTGATCAAGTCTTGATCATGATTCCACAAGAATGGCTCAAAAATCATCAAGATGCAAAAGTTTCCATTTTTGGACAGTTGAAAAGTCAACCGTAACTTGACCAAGGCATAGCTTTTTCATGGTTCATCATAAAAATCCCATCCAATGCTCATTTTGAAGGGGATGACATTTCCTACAACTCATTTTCACATTCCAAGTCCAAGAAATGCTCTCACAAAAAGTTATCAATTTCAACATTATAGGTCATTTTCAAAAGTCAACAGAAAGGCACTTTAAGTCAAAGACCATAACTTGAGATTGGTAAATCAAAATGACATGGGACCAAAGGCATTGGTTAGAGGACTTCAAGATCTTTCCAAAATGTCCAAGAACATGTTCATATGATCAAAATTGAGCAAGATATGCATTGGAGAAGTTGGGAAATTTTTGTGAAATGGCAAAAGTCAACTATCCTTGAAACTTCAATTTTTGACAAAAGGGCCCACTTTTTTCCACTTGATTCATCCTTGTCATGCCACCCACGTGTCTCATGATCAATTTCAAGACCAAATAATTATTTTTCTTTTTTTATTTAATTTTTATGGATTTAATTCATTTTAATCCATAATAATTCAAGTAAATCTAAAAAAATTAATTAAATGGTATCTTATGGTTTGAATATCCTTCATGAAGCATTTGCAACCTACCAATTTCGTGCTAAGCTCATTTAGGCATGAAAAATCAAATTTTGAACAAGCTTTGAAAGGCCTTTAATGGTGGTTAAGACAAAATCCAAAGCTTAATTGCAATGGTTAAAGGCTCCTAAATGTAAATTATTCTCACTCATTACTATATATACAAGCCTTTCAAACCTCATTCACAACCTAGAGTGTGCACAAACGGCCAGAGCAAAATCCAAAAAGTGTCATAAAAAAGTGTGAGATCAAAAGGAGTGTTGCAAGTATTTTCAGGCCAAAAGGAGAACGTGACTCTCTTCTTTGCCATACTCTGAAGCTAAAGCAACCCTTGCCACATCCTAAGGTCCATCATACCGCGCTGTAAGTTTTCCCAGGTCCCCTCAAAATCCCATATTATTTTTTCTTACGTACTTGTGTGCAGGCTTCAAAGAAGGCTTATCATGCGCCTCACAAATCCAAAGCACCAGGTGGCTACAAGCATGCATCCAAAGGCCAGGATGTGATCCTCACCATGCACTCAGTTAACCAACAAACACTTGATCCAAGGAGTCAACGTGGCTGGATGAGTAATGGGCCTCAGATTCTAATTTTCACCTCCATATTGGGCCCAGACCCCCTCCCTTGGTTTATTCTTTTTCTTTTCCTTTTTATATTTTCTAATTTAGTTATTAACTTTGTTTTAATTATTATTATTATCACCAAAGTTAATTATTTAACCCTTTCACAATAAAAAATAAAAAATAAAGAACTAATATTATTATTATTATTAATTTCATTTTACTTTTGTAAATAAATACTAATAAATTGAATTAGTTTTAATTAGGCAACTTTAACCTTTTTTTCTTAATAACTAAAATAAATTTAGAATTAGGTTTTTATTAACGTTTAATTTTATTTCCTTTTATTTTATTTCATTAAAAACATAAAAATACAAAAACATTTTTCTTTTAATAAATTAATTAATTAGTTATTAATTTTAATTTCATTTAATCACAAAAAAGGACAAAAAAAATCATTTCTTTTCTTAAAAGGGTCAAAACTCTTAGGACGTTCCCGATTAAATTTCTTCTCGCGCGCATCTATTTATTTTGATTATTTATGTAACTGTCTCCAGATATGTAATAGTTAAATAGGAATTTTACCGCTTTATTTAATTTCTCGCATTTATTTACCAAAACGGGTTTTTGTTTTTGGCGATGTATAGACCCGCGCCTTGTAATAGTGTAGAATTTACATTTCTGCAATTTACTTTCCGCACTCCTAACTGTTAAAAAATGCCTGCAAGAATGTATGTAAATAAAACCAATCCGTAGCTCACAAATAACATACAAGATAAACTTAACTGAAAAAACAACACACAAAGCACATGCCACTTCTTAGGGTACGCCTCACTGGTTGCCTCGAACGTGGTCATCAAGTATAGGGTATCTTAGAGGTCGCCCTTCTGTCCAAAAGATCCAGTTGCCTCGAAACGGTTGCCTCGGATAAAAAAGGATCTAGGATATTAGGGTTACTTCTAAGGTGTCCTACCATTGCTTCGGTGACCACATTGTCCCGATAATCGAATTGACCCGAACACCTCCAACGATGGTGCTACCTATCTCTCAATGGTGGGATAGCACTATCTAAAGGACTCTTACACAGCCTAATTCCTTAGAGTAGGTAGATTCTCCTGGGTACTTGCTCTTTTCAAAACAAACAAAAACATCTTTTCGCACCCGCACTTTCTAAAAGTTTTCAAACAAATTTTTCACACACTCTTGAGGACAGATACTAGAGTTACTTAGAAATTTTTCAAACGAAACTTTTTTTCAAAACCCACACACACTTGAAAAGCAAAACAAATTTTGAAAACATAAGAGCAAGTACCTAAGAGCCCGTGGATAACCACAGATAGAAAGGGTGCTAACACCTTCCCTTTCTATAAATCTACCTCCCGAACCGAGAGATATCCCGAATAAGGAATTTTGCTGTGCTTTTGTCCTTTTCATATTGGAGAACATAAAAGACGATGGCGACTCTTGCTTACCGCGACATTTCGCAAAACCAGCTAAAAACAGTCAGTTCTATTTCCACCGGTCACAGAACTGGCGACTCTGCTGGGGACACTTTAAAAGTGAGGAGTACCTTAGGATTAGATCATACTTATGTTTTCAATTGCTTTGCTTTGATTGCTTTATATTTGTGGGCTTTGCATCGGAGTTTCATAGATCCTAACCCGGATCTGGGGATACCCTTTTAGGTAGCACAAGCTGTGAGGGACCTGTCTGGCATAGACCAACACGGGTGAAGCAGTGGCTACGTTAGTGTGGCACCTTGGTCTGTACCGATATCCCTTGTGTTGCAACAAGGAGAATATGGGTCTTCTGAGGAGTCATTAAACACCAACCGACCTTAGAACCCTAATGTGACCCAACTTGGCCATAGAACAGTAGCAGTATGCTACACCCATTGAGGCTAAACTCTCGCGATGGTTCCGGCTGCAAGAAAAGATTGCAACGCTGGAGTTATGACCGATTGAGGGTAGTCGGTGATATTGGGATCCTCTAGAACCCAGTTACTTTTGATAGGACAGGTCTTAACCAACGAAACATCAAAGAGGGTAGTACCCAAAATTCATGCTGGCCTAAACTCTAAGGGCTCTTTTGTGTGACTTGTGTGCCTTCATACTTGAACTACTTGCATACTTGTTATCTAACAACACGGGTTCCTTGCAGGTTTTGTTTACAGTCCTTAATTTGGACTCATAACAGGGTTTACCTACATTACTCCACGCATAGCATAGAATCATACCATCATACCATTGCATATATCCTACATAAGGACTAATCCATTTCAAGGATCTCAAGGGTTTGTGATGCAGGTCATGATGAATCAAATGTCTAGAAAGGGGCAAAGGGGATTTATTTTCCTCTAGCCAAGGTTAATGACCTGAGTCAAGGGCTATGACCCACTCGATATGGTGAGCCTTGACTCTTGAAGAAGGACTCTCAACAAAATGAAGTTCCTTCAATCAAGCTACAAAATTCAAGTTCTAACAATCTTTCTTATTTATCCCGCGAGATCCTTGAAAACATTGCATGCATATCATACATATCATTGCATTACAGGTACCCTTGTTATAGGTCACTTACCTTCTTCGCTGTTTATTTCAGCAATGGCTTCCCAACAAGATAACCAGGGTCTTCATGCTCAAGAGACTCAGTTCAGGTAGATCTTCCTAAGCCTATCCAAGGGGCAGGAAGAGTTGAGGACACTCCTCATGGAGAATTTGGCCAAGAACGGTCCCGAAGATGATAAGGACGAACGGCTGAAACGTCTGCAAGCTGAGGTAGATATAATGAGAACCCAGATGCTGGGGCAAATGGCTCTCATCAAAGGATTAGCTCGGGAGCAAGAAGAGTTGAGGACCATGATCAGTCAACTTCATCAAGACATGAAGCAACCATTCCAAGTCAGGGACCAGGTCATTGATCAGCTTGCAAGAGGACAAGAGTCTGGTATGGTGAAGAATAGACCTCTTCAAATTGCTACCACTTCACAGGTCCAACCACAACCTCGCCCATAGCAACAGGTTGATCAGAGTAAGCCAAACAAGCCCAGGAGGCAATTCACCCAGCTCAACGTGTCGCTTTTTCAAGCTTTACAACACCTGTTGAGATTGAATCTGATTACACTAAGGGCTCCTCCCCGGAATCCCAACATCTCTGCTCCTAACTATCATCCCAACAAAAGATGCGCATACCATTCTAATAGTATGGGGCATGATACTGACGACTGTTGGAAGTTGAGGTACAAAATCCAAAGCCTGATTGATGAAGGAGCAGTGGAATTCACCCCAGATGGTCAGGTCGAGTTCTTCTACTATCCCTGCGAGGATCACCATTTGAAGTGACAAGTCCTGAGACTAGAAGACTTTTTGTTCATTCGAATGTTCAAGTTGTATTTTCTTTGCTTATACAAACAAATATTGTCATAGCAAACTTTATTACTTTATCAATGCATCGCATATGTCTGTTTTGAATCAATATATTCTCATTCGCTATATTCAAACTGCTTTCATATTTTGATGTCAACTCTCAATTAATAATTCTAAGCCTCTTGAGGGAGGATGACGAAAACGATACCATAATCTACAGTATGCTTTTGAACAGACCCCGCTGATGAGGTACAGGCATTGTTTCAATTCCTAAACACTGGAGTTATAAGGAAGATAATCCCTCGTCAACCCCTTCGAGCCAAAGAAGTAGGAGTTTTTCTTTTCGAAAATTAAAACCCTTAATCATAACATGGGGCAGGGTAGTTCTCTCAGTTGATCCAAGTGCACAACGAATAGCACCAAAGAAGTCCTTACAAAACAAAAGACAGTGATGGTTCTGAATGATCATAAAGACAGGCAGTCATCATTTCTCAAAATAAAAGCCCAACAAGTCAAAACCTATGAAGGAGACTTACAAAAACTGGGGCATCCCGCTGACTATAATCATGAAAGAAACAGTTCAGGCAAAAAACAGGGATAACGAAATCAAAAAAGAAAGAGGTCCTACAAACCCTCAACCAAAAAAAGAATGACTGCCTATTCCAAATAAATTGTCAACATCCGAACCATCACCGGTATATCAGGACGAAGACTCAAACAAGGTCTAACGCACGATCAACTGAGTTTAGGTTTGAAGAACATCACGAAGAATGGGTGGGTACAAATAAAATTTGAGCCTTTATCCTTTGTTTCTTAAACCGTGAACCAGGCCACGCTACAACCCTTAAAAAGTCCTAGCTAAAGCATGGGTTTAGTTCGAAAGCATACTGTTACCAAAGGTATCCTGACTCCTTAAGGCTTGCGGTAAAATAACGAGTTTACATCACGGATTCAAAAAAAAATTCACTTGTTTTTATCAAAAAATGCATTTTCAAAAAAGACATAAGCTTTGCATTTTCAAAATAACTTTGTTTGCAGATGATTATTTGTTTGAACAACAGAGAACTTTGCACGACGAGCATCTAGTGAACAAAATCCTTCTCAACAAAAGGTCACCTCAAATGGAAAAGCACCTCCAAGCAAGGGGCATGGCATGATCATTGTCCATTATCTGGGGAAGTTGAGTCAAGATTCAGAGAATCTCTCAAAAGGCCAACCAGCTTGGGGAAAATCTCCATCTGGATCACTTGGGGCATTGGACGATCCAACGAAGATCTTCTGGTGGTATGGTAACACTGCACTACTGACAGTGACAACTTCCTGTATCCTAAGAGCGTGGACATAGTCGAAAAAATACTGCGCATAATCAAAGACCCGCTAGGTTGACACACCTAGGCAAAAATAAGGGCTTCCCGGCGAACCAAAAGGGTTCGGGAAAAAATAAGGGATGAAATGAAAAAATCTGTACACCCGGCAAGTCGAAAACCTGAAAAGGCGGCTTGGGCAAAAATGGGTATCTCGGTGGACTGAAAACCCGAAAGGGCGGTCCAGGCAAAAGTTAGGGATCAAAGCGTACGACTGTGTCCCGACATCTCGTCACTTGCCTACCAGAAGAAGATTCGTCAATCGGCAGTCATCAAGCACCTCCACAGGTATCTTCTCCCACAGAAACAGGGGCAATATGAGTTGTCTAAGCGATCTAGTTGCTTTGTCCACCAAGGTACCAAGGTAGGTTCGGCTGAAGAACGTAACCGAGATATCTCCACTCCCCGCAGAGTAAGACCAGACTCAGCAATACTCTCCTCAAGCAGAGTTGGTCTCCCATCAGCCCTGTAAAGGCACAGTATCTCCAGCAAGTCAGTAACACTCTCCCCAAGCAGAGTTAGTCTACTGTCAGCCTTAAGAAAGTTGGGTACCCCCAGAAAATCTCAATATTCCCCAGCGAAGTATACAGATGTTCCTAAGCAAGCATCCCCGGCAGTCTTAATATAAGATTGTTCCCCGGTGGAATACAAGACATCCCAGTGGAGCCACTTCCCCAGTGCAGTCCAAAAGTTTCCCCCAGGAGAGTTGTATCAATCTCCCCAGTAGATTCTGGAAGCTTATCCCCAGTAGGTTCTGGAAGCTTATCCCCTGCAGAGTACGAACGCATATCCCCAGCTCTATTCAAAGGTTATTCCCCACCATGGCTTATAATTGGGTTATCCTCAGCTAATTACCATGGAAAGATCGTCCTCGGCGAAGTTCTTCCTACCCCCAGTGGAGTTCATCAAAATTCCCCAACAAACTTATCAACGGAATCCCCAGTGGAGTTATCGTCAAAACCTCAGCAAAGTATCTCTTCCCACAGAGTAGATTCCCCTCAGAGTAATATCTTCACCAGGATTATTCCCCAACGGAGTCATTTTCTCCTACCGGTTTGTTCTTACAATCATCATCCCCAGCGGAAACGAAGAACTCTACTCTTCAACATCATCCCAGGATTCAACAAACTCCCTACATTCGTCAAGGATTTATTTCCCCAGACGAGAATACATTCATAAACATCACATCTTCATACATTATAGCATGCATACGCATCATACAACACAAATCTCATTTATTTTTGAGAACATCTTAAAATCATGCAGTTCATGCATCATGACATTGCATACGACTAATACTTTGCCTTTTCAGGAAAAAAGTCAATCAAAAGATGATTACCATCTACCTTTACAGTTCCAGATCAACACCGGTAACAAGCCAGGAAAATTCTGTAGACGACTGATCGTGGGTTAATATCCGAAACCAAACAGGACAATTATCTACTTGATCATCCTCAGGCAACCCTACACTGGTTCCTTTTCTTTCAGAAGAAGTCTTACACGGGCTCATCAACAGGAAAACCTACACCGGTTCCTTCTCAACCTCAGATGTAGTTTTACACGAACTCATCATCAGGCAACCCTACACCGGTTCCTTCTCAATTTTCAGACGAAGTCTTACACGAACTTATCATCAAAGTAACCCTACACCGGTTCCTTTTCTTTCAGAAGAAGTCTTACACGGACTTACCTCAAGATGACCTTACCCCGGTTCATCGAGAAGTTTTACACGAACTTATCCTGCAGTAACCTTACCCCGGTTCCTCCAGAAGTCTTACACGGACTTATCTCAAGATGACCTTACCCCGGTTCATCAAGAAGTTTTACACGAACTTATCCTGCAGTAACCTTACCCCGGTTCCTCCAGAAGTCTTACACGGACTTATCTCAAGATGACCTTACCCCGGTTCATCAAGAAGTTTTACACGAACTTATCCTGCAGTAACCTTACCCCGGTTCCTCCAGAAGTCTTACACGGACTTATCTCAAGATGACCTTACCCCGGTTCATCCAGAAGTTTTACACGAACTTATCCTGCAGTAACCTTACCCCGGTTCCTCCAGAAGTCTTACACGGACTTATCCCGAAGAAACCCTACACAGGTTCTCTCTCTCCAGACGTAGTTTTACACAGGCTCGTCGTCAAAGAAACCCTACACAGGTTCTCTCTTCCCAAATATGCAGTTTTACACGGACTCGTCATCAGAAACCCTACCCAGGTTTTACTTCTTCCAGGATGCAGTTTTACACGGGCTCATCATCAAAGTAACCCCACACAGGTTCCCTTCCGAAACTCCAGACGTAGTTTTACACGGACTCGTCATCAGTAAACCCTACACAGGTTTCCTTCTCAATCTCCAGACATAGTTTTACACGGACTCATCATCAGTAAACCCTACACAGGTTTTCCTTCTCAGCTCTAGATGCGGTTTTACACGGACTCGTCATCAAAGTAACCCTACACAGGTTCCTTCTCCATTTCAGATGCAGTCTTATACGAACTCATTATCAGTAAACCCTACACAGGTTTCCTTCCTCCAAGGATGCAATTTTACACGAGCTCATCATCAGTCCACCCTACACAGGTGTCCTTCTTTCCAAGATGCAGCTTTACGCGAGCTCATCATCAGGCAACCCTACACAGATTCCCTCTTTCAACTTACAAAAATTACAGTTCAACAAACCACCTCCAGATGGCATCTATAAGCCCATCCACCTATCAACAGTCTCCAAATAGCATCTATAAGCCCATTCCCGACAAGGTCCTGTCACGTCTCCAGATGGCATCTATAAGCCCATCCTCCCATACCATCTTTCCAAATGGCATCTATAAGCTCATTCCCGACAAGGTCCTGTCACGTCTCCAGATGGCATCTATAAGCCCATCCTCCCATACCATCTTTCCAAATGGCATCTATAAGCCCATTCCCGACAAGGTTCTATCACATCTCCAGATGGCATCTATAAGCCCATCCTCCTATCCATCATCTCTCCAAATGGTATCTGTAAGCCCATTCCCGCTACCACACTGCGGATACTCTACTATGTGAGTGCAAATTTCTGGGCACTCTAGTGTTCAATCATCTTCCACCTTCGGATCACGAAAGGCACGCCAGCCAATCTACATCCTCAGGTCTAAGAAGATTGAACAGGGGCAACTGTTGTACCCCAAAATTTTCCCTCCCATATTCTTCAAGTTTGACAAGCATTATCTCAATTTGCTCAAGTCTACTCAGGGATTGCACAGTTCAACCATCCTCCTAAGACAGGCAAAATTAGGGTTTTGGTTCTTGCAAGGAAGTTGAGGTTTTCAAGGGTCCAATCAAGTCTCATAGGCCTATACACATTGTCAAGCATCTACATGCCAAGTTTCAAGGCTCACAAGGTCAAGTTGCACAGTCAAAAACCCTAATTGCTTCACAACCAACTGCAGGGGCAAAATGGTCATTTGGCAGTCAAAAGTCAAAATTTTTGGTCAACATCTTATTTTGAAGCCACAATCATAATTTGATCAAGTCTTGATCATGATTCCACAAGAATGGCTCAAAAATCATTAAGATGCAAAAGTTTCCATTTTTGGACAGCTGAAAAGTCCACCGTAACTTGACCAAGGCATAACTTTTTCATGGTTCATCAGAAAAATCCCATCCAATGCTCATTTTTAAGGGGATGACATTTCCTACAACTCATCTTCACATTCTAAGTCCAAGAAATGCTCTCACAAAAAGTTATCAATTTCAACATTATAGGTCATTTTCAAAAGTCAACAAAAAGGCACTTTAAGTCAAAGACCATAACTTGAGATTGGTAAATCAAAATTACATGGGACCAAAGGCATTGGTTAGAGGACTTCAAGGCCTTTCCAAAATGTCCAAGAACATGTTCATATGATCAAAATTGAGCAAGATATGCATTGGAGAAGTTGGGAAATTTTTGTGAAATGGCAAAAGTCAACTATCCTTGAAACTTCAATTTTTGACAAAAGGGCCCACTTTTTTCCACTTGATTCATCCTTGTCATGCCACCCACGTGTCCCATGATCAATTTCAAGACCAAATAATTATTTTTCTATTTTAATTTAATTTTTATGGATTTAATTCATTTTAATCCATAATAATTCAAGTAAATCTAAAAAAATTAATTAAATGGTATCTTATGGTTTGAATAGCCTTCATGAAGCATTTTCAACCTACCAATTTCGTGCTAAGCTCATTTAGGCATGAAAAATCAAATTTTGAACAAGCTTTGAAAGGCCTTTAATGGTGGTTAAGACAAAATCCAAAGCTTAATTGCAATGGTTAAAGGCTCCTAAATGTGACTTATTCTCACTCGTTACTATATATACAAGCCTTGCAAGCCTCATTCACAACCTAGAGTGTGCACAAACGGCCAGAGCAAAATCCAAAAAGTGTCAAAAAAAAGGTGTGAGATCAAAAGGAGTGTTGCAAGTATTTTCAGGCCAAAAGGAGAACGTGACTCTCTTCTTTGCCATACTCTGAAGCTAAAGCAACCCTTGCCACGTCCTAAGGTCCATCATACCGCGCTGTAAGTTTTCCCAGGTCCCCTCAAAATCCCATATTATTTTTTCTTACGTACTTGTGTGCAGGCTTCAAAGAAGGCTTATCATGCGCCTCACAAATCCAAAGCGCTAGGTGGCTACAGGCATGCATCCAAAGGCCAGGAAGTGATCCTCACCATGCACTCAGTCAACCAACAAACACTTGATCCAAGGAGTCAACGTGGCTGGATGAGTAATGGGCCTCAGATTCCAATTTTCACCTCCAATTTTCTTTTCCTTTTTATATTTTCTAATTTAGTTATTAACTTTTTTTTAATTATTATTATTATCACCAAAATTAATTATTTAACCCTTTCACAATAAAAAATAAAATAAAGAACTAATATTATTATTATTATTAATTTCATTTTACTTTTGTAAATAAATACTAATAAATTGAATTAGTTTTAATTAGGCAACTTTAACCTTTTTTTCTTAATAACTAAAATAAATTTAGAATTAGGTTTTTATTAACTTTTAATTTTATTTCCTTTTATTTTATTTCATTAAAAACATAAAAATACAAAAATATTTTTCTTTTAATAAATTAATTAATTAGTTATTAATTTTAATTTCATTAAATCACAAAAAAGGACAAAAAAATTCATTTCTTTTCTTAAAAGGGTCAAAACCCTTAGGACGTTCCCGATTAAATTTCTTCTCGCGCGCATCTATTTATTTTGATTATTTATGTAACTGTCTCCAGATATGTAATAGTTAAATAGGAATTTTACCGCTTTATTTAATTTCTCGCATTTATTTACCAAAACGGGTTTTTGTTTTTGGCGATGTATAGACCCGCGCCTTGTAATAGTGTAGAATTTACATTTCTGCAGTTTAATTTCCGCACTCCTAACTGTTAAAAAATGCCTGCAAGAATGTATGTAAATAAAACCAATCCGTAGCTCACAAATAACATACAAGATAACCTTAACTGAAAAAACAACACACAAAGCACATGCCACTTCTTAGGGTACGCCTCACTGGTTGCCTCAAACGTGGTCATCAAGTATAGGGTATCTTAGAGGTCGCCCTTCTGTCCAAAAGACCCAGTTGCCTCGAAACGGTTGCCTCGGATAAAAAAGGATCTAGGACATTAGGGTTACTTCTAAGGTGTCCTACTGTTGCTTCGGTGACCATATTGTCCCAATAATCGAATTGACCCGAACACCTCCAACGATGGTGCTACCTACCTCTCAATGGTGGGATAGCACTATCTAAAGGACTCTTACATAGCCTAATTCCTTAGAGTAGGTAGATTCTCCTGGGTACTTGCTCTTTTCAAAACAAACAAAAACATATTTTCGCACCCGCACTTTCTAAAAGTTTTCAAACAAATTTTTCACACACTCTTGAGGACAGATACAAGAGTTACTTAGAAATTTTTCAAACGAAACTTTTTTTCAAAACCCACACACACTTGAAAAGCAAAACAAATTTTGAAAACATAAGAGCAAGTACCTAAGAGCCCGTGGATAACCACAGTAGAAAGGGTGCTAACACCTTCTCTTTCCATAAATCTACCTCCCAAACCGAGAGACTTCTCGAATAAGGAATTTTGCTGTGCTTTTGTCCTTTCCATATTGGAGAACATAAAACACGGTGGCGACTCTTGCTTACCGCGACATTTCACGAAACCAGCTAAAAATAGTCAGTTCTATTTCCACCGGTCACACAAGGCATATGGAAACCATATCGGCAAAACATCAAATGAGGATTTCGAACTGACTTTAATGGAGAAATATCATACAGACTTCACTAGGGGAAATAGCGCCTCATCATCGATACATCAACTGGGGACCTCGTGCTGATTTCATTGGGTAGGCCAACACCCCATTGATGGGAGAAAACCAAAATACGTTCTCCGCTGGGGAAAAATAGAGATACTTTCTTCAATATTGAGAGTAAGCATTGCAACAACTTCTTTGGGGAAAAAGTATGAAACCTCATGGGGACAACAACTTGGAGAGTTATGAAGTCAAACGTTATAGCAAGAAATCAATCTTATGGGGATTTTAAATCAAACCCAAAACTTGGCGAGTGAAAACCCAAAAAATGATAACCAATTCAACACTTCCTAAAAGAATCAATGCCCTTGCCTGATTATCGGGCAATCAAACAGAATGCAAGTACAGCCGAAAGGGAGATGCTTTGTAAATGAATCAAATCTCAGCATGCATAGGGAGAAAAGAATTCTATCAAATAAGCGAGGTCTTCACTGGGAAATTTCAGATTGAGTCTTCATATTATGAAAACTTATTCCAACAAAAGATGCCTTTGGATAGCCTTCCTGGGGAATCAAGAAGTCAACATATAGAAAGAGGTCAAACTCTTGGGGATTTTAAATAAAACCCCACACTAGGCAGGTGAAAACCCAAAAGTTAACAATTGTCTCAACACTGGTTAGAAAATATACTGCCATTATCCAGTTACCTGGGAAATAAATACCAACAATAATGCCAACACTGCTAAAAAGAGTAACATTTTTGCAAATATTTACATCTCAACACACCAAGGGAATAAGGCCTTTCGTCATATGAGAGAAGACTTCTCTATGGAATCTTACGCCAATTGGTATCATCTTCAATATACAATAAACACGCGCATACTAGTGAAAATGACTTGAGAAAACCTTCCAGGAGGAAACAAAACTTCTCAAACTTACTGGAGTTCGTCCATTCCTGGGATCACCACTTTTGTTTTCCTCTTGAATCACAAAATCTAAAGCAAGAGTAAGTTGTAAATTCTTTTTGAAAAACAACTTTGTTATTTAATCCCTTTGCTTTGAAAATTATTATCAATAATAAATGGAGTCTTTGTAAGCTGAATAAAAATAAGAACTACAAAGAATTGGGGTAAAAGCTCAAATTTTATTGATAGAATGGTAGTCTGCGAATGGTGAGACTCCATGGATAATTACAAAGTTTTGGAAAATGGTAACATATAATGTAAAAGATACATTGAGATACAATGACCACTATTTCCTCTAACAACTTTGAAATCCTTAGCAACAGCTTCTGTGGAGGTATGGTGAGGATCCAAGAAGATTGTTTCCTAAATGATCAAGTCTCGTCTAATGCAGTTACTTGCCAAGAAAGTCCCTATGTTTTGCCTAAGTTTCCCCTGCGGGTTTTCAACTTAGCGGGAAATTTTATTCTGTTTATGTCTCTAATTTTTTCCTATACCGCCCTTTTGGGTTTTCTGCCTACCGAGACGCTCCTTTTTGCCTAAGCCTCCCTTTCAGGTTTTCAACTTAGAGATTTGTTCTTTTATTTCTTTAGGTGAAGTATTTCTTGACTGCATCAACATTCATGGGACGTGGTAACTCCTTGCCATCCATAGTTTCAAGAATTAATGCACCGCCAGAGAAGGCTTTCTTGACAACATATGAGCCTTCAAAATTAGGAGTCCACTTTCCCTTAGAATCAGCATTAAAAGACATGATCTTCCTGAGCACGAGGTCGCCTTCTCTGAATTCACGAGGTTTGACTTTCTTATCAAAAGCTTTCTTCATTCTCTTCTGATATAATTGCCCATGACATAAAGTCGTAATTCTCTTCTCTTCGATCAAATTCAATTGGTCAAACCTGTTCTGGACCCATTCAACCTTTGACAACTTAGTTTCCATTATCACATGCAAAGAAGGAATCCCAACCTCGATTGGGAGCACAACTTCCATTCCATACACAACAGAGAACGGGGTTGCTCCTTTTGAAGTGCGGACAGATTTCTGATATCCATGTAAAGAAAAGGGAGCATTTAATACTAATCTTTATAAGTAACAACCATCTTCAGGATGATCTTCTTGATATTCTTATTAGCAGCTTCACAAGCCCCATTCATCATCGGCCTGTACGGAGATGAGTGTTAGAACAAAGTTTGAATCTACTACCCTATGTTTAAGTTTTTATGATAACAAAATGAAAAGATATATTATTTATGTGATTCATGTATGAACAATTTGCTACCTAAAATATTACGTTCTGCTTTGCAGAAACTCTGATAGGTATCAGCAAGAGCACACTTAATCAGCATCAGAATATTGGTTCCTAACATCAGCATCAGAAGTTGCTATATCAGAATACCAGAATCAGAAGATTAACTCACGTGTATGCTGAAGCTTGATGAACAGAACTGCACTCAACACTCTGATAAAGACAATAACAGTTCATCAGCAGTTAAGCAGAGTCAGAATGAAGCCAAGCCAGAACATGCTTTAAGTAAGCAACGGTACTGTGCATTGAAAGTGTATTATTACCAACGGCATCATTCCAGACAAGATCTGCTCAATAAGGAAAGTTTGTTATTAGCATTGAATCAAGAATATTGCTCCAACGTTCAATAATCTCAGTGCTATATAAACAAGACTATGAAGATTGAATTGGCTAATGCTCTCCAACATATTACACGCCTAAAAAAGATAATCATAATCTTCCTTCTCTCAGTTTTCAAAATGCTACATATCTCCTTACTCAATCATTGTTTAGCAATCTAGTTTCATAAGCTTATGTTGTGTAACATCACAGTTGTGATACAGTTTTGTAGAAAACATTCACACACCTAGTTTTATCTTCTGTGTAAGAAAGTGTTGCCTTGACAAACCGGGTTGTGGTTTGCATCAAGAAGGCTTTAGCAGTTGTTAAAGCAGATTGTAATATTCAGTTGAATATAGTGGATTAAGACCTCGTTGGAGAGAGGCGAAATCACCTTGACGGGTGGACTGGAGTAGTTTGAGATCAAATGAACCAGGATAAAAATATCTTGTTCATTGCATTAAGTTTCAGTTTTACAATTCAACCCCCCCTTCTTGTGTTTTTCACTTCTTCAATTGGCATCAGAGCGCCTGGTTCTGAGCTAAGACACTTAACCGTGTCAGTACAAGATCCAGCGTCAGAAAAACACAATGGCAGGAAACTATTCTCACACCAGCAATGACAACCATGAGGACAGAGACAGATTCAGCAGGAAGCCTCCAGTCTTTGATGGAGAAAACTTTGATTACTGGAAAGACAGAATTGAAAGCTTCTTTCTGGCACATGATGCTGATCTGTGGGATATGGTGACAGATGGATACACGCACCCTGTGAATGCAAGCAGTCAGAAGATTGATAGAAAAACAATGACTGACCAACAAAAGCGTGACTTCAAGAATCACCACAAGGCCAGAACATTCCTTCTCAGCGCCATCTCCTATACTGAGTATGAAAAGATCTCCAACAGAGACACAGCAAAGAACATTTTTGACTCACTCAGAATGACGCATGAGGGCAACGTTCAGGTCAAAGAAACTAAAGCTCTGGAGCTAATTCAGAAGTATGAGGCGTTCAAAATGGAAGAATCTGAATCCATTGAAACAATGTTCTCAAGATTCCAGATTCTGGTAGCTGGTCTCAAGGTTCTGGACAAAGGATACTCTACTGCTGACCATGTCAAGAAAATCATCAGAAGCTTACCCAAGCAGTGGAGACCAATGGTCACAGCTCTGAAGCTAGCAAAAGATCTCAACAAAATTACTCTGGAGGAACTTATCAGCTCCCTCAGAAGTCATGAGATAGAGCTAGAAGCTGACGAGCCTCAGAAACAAGGTAAGCCTTTAGAATTGAAATCTAACAAAAAATCTGAGTCTAAAGTTTTGCAGGCAGTTGAAGAAACATCTGATGGATCCTCATCAGAAGAAGACGAACTCTCCCTCCTCTCCAGAAGAGTAAATCAACTGTGGAAGCAGAGGCAAAGGAAGTTCAGGAATCCCAGAAGATCTGATCAGAACGAGTCTTCTTCCAGATACAGAAGGACAAATTCTTCTTCTGGATACAGAAGATCTGAAGGCTCCTCAAGTAGCAAAAAGCCAAACACCAAGGACATCATCTGCTATGAGTGAAATGAGCAAGGACACTACAAGAGTGATTGCCCAAAGCTTCAGAGGGAAAAGCCCAAAAAGAAGTTTGGAAGAGAAAAGAAGAAAAGTCTCATGGCTACATGGGATGACTCTGACTCGTCTGAAGCTGACTCAGAATCAGATGATGAGAGGGCAAACATAGCTCTCATGGCTAACATTTCAGAAGATAGTGAAGCTTCTGAATCAGACTCAGAATCAGATACTGAAGAGGTATTTCCCAACTTTGCTGTTAATTTTACCAAGGTTGAACTTGCTGAAAGCCTTAATGAAATCCTTGAAAGGTATCAGCAGATTAGAGTGAAATTCAGAGACCTGAAAAGGAATCTTGAATCTGACTCTAATAAAACTGAGAGTCTTAAATTGGAGAATTCTAAGCTGAGAATTAAAATTTCAAAATTAGAAAATACTTTACAAAACCCTCAGAAGGAACCAATTTCTGAAACTCCCAGCAACACTGATGAGATCATCGAGGAGTATGATCACAGTTTCCATAAGTTCCTTGCTAAAAGCATAGATAGAAGCAAAATGGCTTCAATGATCTATGGAGTTAGCAGAAACGGCAGGAAAGGAATAGGATACCAAGGTAAGGTTCCTACACCAAAGAATGTCATGGACTTAACCATTAAACACACTCCTCTAAATTCACATTTTGTGTATGGTCACACACATGATATTAAATACACTAGCAGTAAGTACTCTGTGAAACCAAAATTCAACCAGAGTTTTGGTAAATCTAACAAATCAGGATCCAAGAAAATCTGGGTACCTAAGGATAAAATAATACATGTTGCAGATATCTTTAGCAGCAAGTCAGAAACACCAGTCATGGTACCTGGACTCTGGCTGCTCGCGACACATGACGGGAAGAAGGCATATGTTCCAAAGCCTGGAACTTAAGCCTGAAGGCCACGTTGGCTTTGGAGGCAATCAGAGGGGAAAGATCATTGGCTCTGGAACTGTAGGTAATGGAAATCTTCCCTCTATTAATAATGTTCTGCTAGTAGATGGATTAATGCATAATCTGTTATCCATAAGTCAATTAAGTGATAACGGTTATGATATAATCTTTAATCAAAAATCATGTAAAGCTGTTAGTCAGAAAGATGGGACTATCCTATTTAATGGAAAGAGGAAAAACAACATTTACAAAATCAAACTTTCTGAACTTAAAAGTCAGAATGTAAAGTGCCTTCTGTCTGTTAACAACGAGCAGTGGATCAAGCACAGAAGATTGGGGCATGTTAGTATGAGAAGAATATCTCAGATTAACAAACTCAATCTGGTCAGAGGACTTCCTAATTTGAAGTTCAATTCAGATGCTCTGTGTGAAGCATGTCAGAAAGGCAAGTTTGCAAAACCTTCTTTTAAATCTAAAAATGTTGTTTCTACCTCTAAGCCATTAGAACTTCTGCACATTGACTTATTTGGACCAGTTAAAACTGCTTCAGTCAGTGGAAAGAAGTATGGGTTAGTAATCGTAGATGACTATAGCAGATGGACATGGGTAAAGTTCTTAAGACACAAGGACGAGTCACACTCTGTGTTTGTTACCTTCTGTAACCAAGTTCAGAATGAAAAGGATCTTAGAATCGTTAAAGTCAGAAGTGATCATGGTGGAGAATTTGAAAACAAAGACTTTGAGTCATTCTTTAATGACAGAGGCATTCTGCATGATTTCTCTTGTCCTAGAACTCCCCAGCAAAATGGAGTTGTAGAACAAAAGAACAGAACATTGCAAGAAATGGCCAGAACCATGATCAATGAGACAAACGTTGCTAAGATCTTTTGGGCAGAGGCAATAAACACAGTGTGCTACATTCAGAATAGAATCTCAATAAGACCTATTCTGGAAAAGACTCCATATGAATTGTGGAAGAACAGAAAGCCCAACATTTCATATTTTCATCCTTTTGGATGTACCTGTTTTATGTTAAATACAAAGAATTATTTGAACAAGTTTGACTCTAAAGCACAGAAGTGTATTATGTTAGGATACTCTAAACGCTCAAGAGGGTACAGAGTATACAATACAGAAACACAAATTGTGGAAGAATCAATCAGTGTTCATTTTGATGATAAGCTTGACTCTGAAAAGTCAAAGCAGAATGAAGTTTTTGCAGGTATGGAAATTGAATTTACAGGTTCTGAAGACAAGTCATCAGAAGCTCTCAACACAAACACTCCTTCAACATCTGAAAGGAGCACTGCTAGCAATCCTACAACAGCTGCTGATCAACCTCAGAAGAGATTACCCAGAAGCAGCTTGGATCACCCAGAAGAGACCATCTTAGGAAGAAAGGAAGATCCAATCAGAACAAGAGCAAGCTTCAGAAACTCTGAAGAAACCCTTATGGGACTTGTGTCTCTGATTGAACCTTCTTCTATTGATGAAGCACTTCTGGATAATGACTGGATTCTGGCAATGCAAGAAGAGCTGAATCAATTTACCAAAAATGACGTATGGGATCTTGTTCCCAGACCAAAAGGATTCAACGTCATTAGAACAAGATGGGTCTTCAGAAACAAGCTAAATGAACAAGGTGAAGTCATCAGAAACAAAGCACGACTGGTTGCACAAGGTTATAGTCAGCAAGAGGGGATAGACTATACAAAAACCTTTGCTCCAGCCGCCAGGTTAGAATCTATCAGACTTTTAATTTCATTTGCTGTTAATAGAGGCATCACTCTGTATCAGATTGATGTCAAGAGTGCATTCTTAAACGGTTATATAGAAGAAGAGGTTTATGTGCACCAACCCCCTGGTTTTGAAAATACAAAACATCCAGAACATGTTTTCAAACTAAAGAAGTCATTATATGGTCTGAAACAAGCTCCCAGAGCTTGGTATGAAAGGCTAAGTAACTTTCTGTTAGAAAATGAATTCACCAGAGGGAAGGTGGACACTACCTTATTCAGTAAATCAGTTAAGAATGACATCTTAGTCTGTCAAATTTACGTTGATGATATTATTTTTGGTTCTACTAATCCTTCTCTTGGAAGAAAATTTGCTAAGTGTATGCAGGCAGAATTTGAGATGAGCCTCATGGGGGAACTGAAATTCTTTCTAGGAATTCAGATCAATCAAACTCCAGAGGGAACTTACATTCATCAGAGCAAATACATCAGAGATCTTCTGAAGAAATTTGACCTCTCAGAATGTAAGCCATCAAAGATTCCAATGCATCCCACGTGCATTCTGGAAAGAGAAGAGGTAAGCAAAAATGTAGAACAGAAAGTCTACAGAGGTATGATTGGTTCTCTCCTTTATCTGACAGCTTCAAGACCTGATATATTATTCAGTGTTTGTATTTGTGCTAGATTCCAATCAGATCCTAGAGAATCTCATTTAACAGCTGTTAAGCGAATTTTCAAGTATCTGAAAGGTACTACTAATCTGGGTTTGTTTTATAGAAAATCTAGTGATTACAGTTTAGTAGGCTACTGCGATGCTGACTTTGCTGGAGACAGAGTGGAGCGTAAAAGTACTTCTGGAAGCTGCCAGTTTTTGGGAGAAAATCTGATCTCTTGGTCCAGCAAAAGGCAATCAACAATTGCGCTATCAACAGCAGAAGCTGAGTACATAGCAGCAGCAGGATGTAGCACACAAATGCGCTGGATGAAAAGTCAGCTTGAAGACTTCCAGATTTTTGAGAGTAACATTCCTATACTCTGTGATAATACTTCTGCTATTTGCTTAAGTAAGAATCCTATTTTACATTCTAGAGCTAAGCATATAGAAATAAAACATCACTTCATTAGGGACTATATTCAGAAGGGAATTTTGAATTTAAAATTTATAGATACAGACCATCAATGGGCTGATATCTTCACTAAACCCCTTTCTGAAGATAGGTTCAATTTCATTCTGAAACATCTCAGCATGAAAATCTGCCCAGAGTGAAAATGTTTTAATTCCATATATTTATCTTCAGAATGTATTTGTTTTATTGTGAACTTCTGATCAATCTCCTTTCAGAAAGATAGAACATGCAGATTGTATCAGATGCTAGTCTAAAGATCTGAGAGTCTAAGCTCAAAGACAGACGTGCTGATCACTACATCAAATAAGTGTCATCCAATCATCAGCATATCTCTGAAGCAGAACGCGTGCACGCTTCTGAGAAGGCAAAACACTGATTGGGTGCATTGAGACACATGTCTGGTAACCGTTTTTAAGTATCTTTCTCAAATCCCCCAAAATCAGCAAGCATTAAATGAAAGTAATCATGTTTTTAAAACATAATCATGATTTTATTTCTCTTTCTTGAAAACGTTTACAATTTCAAAATATTATGAAGCCTATTTAAGCACGTTAACCTCTCACTTTAATCTTTTATAGTTTCTCATTATTTCTCAAGTATTCTCTGCATTTTTCTGTGTTCATCTCTCTCAAACCCATTTTCTCAGCTTTTTCCCAAAATCCTTCAGTGTGAACATGGCAACCTCCAGCAGTGCTTCTGCAGGTTCTCAGAAGAAAGCATCATCTGAACAGTATCAAGTGCCATTCAGAACACTCCTCACTCCTGTGAAGAATCTTGAAGTGTTATCTGAATTGATCATTGATTTTGGAAGTCTGAAGGAAAACGGTTTTGATTTAACAGAAGAAGTTAGGGCACAGAAATGGGAAAGGTATTTTGACAGGTTGGTTGGACCAACATTTCCAATGTTAGTCAAGGAGTTCTGGATTCATGCAACTTCTTCAATGCATCAAGTCACCTCCTACATTATGGGGAAGAAGATTGTGATCACTGAGGATCACATAGCAAGGTTAATTGGTTACAGTGGCGGTGGCGTCCGCTCTATTGATATGGCTGAGAGATGTGCTGACGTGGGCGTCATAGCAGAAAGGATTTTCACCCATGGGGTGCCAAGAAGCAAGATCAAAGATCTGAAGGATCACCACAAAGTTTGGGCGAAGATAATTCTGGGGTGTTTTAATCATAGGAAGCCACCCAGTTCCCCTGATTACATAAATGTAGATCAGCAGTTTCTGATCTATTTTATCAATCAGAAGGTAAAAATCAACTTGGCTCATCTTCTGTTTAATCACCTCAGAACAAGCGTGAAGGAAACCAGGGAAGAAGAAAGAACAAAGAGGGATTGGATACCCTTTGGAAGGTTGATATCAGATATTCTGACTGAGAATAGGCTGATAGAGCACCTTATTGAAGCTCAAGAGTTAAGCACCATTGAACCAACGGTTGGGAAGCCTATGAACGCGAAGAACTTGAAGAAAATGAAGTTGATAGAGAATATCAAAAAGGAACCCAGTGCTACTCCTATTGCTGATATCACCAGCAGAAGAGTCCCACTGAGTGACTTTCCTTTATTCTCTGAGATAGAATCCAAGCCAGTGGTAGTTCTCAGATATCTGGACGCGTGCAAAGCTGATGGTACAGATCCAAATCTGAATATCAAAGATCTGCACCAACCTCAACCAAAAGTTACACTGAAGAAGACGAAGAAAAGGAAGGCACCTTTAGAAGGATCATCCCACCAGACACCCAAGAAAAGAGGTAATTTATCTGCTGCTTCTGTTTTAAATTCTTCTACTATTCCAGCCTCAATCCCACCTCCAACCTCTCATAGAATCTCAATCCCCATCCCAATAATAGATGAAACTGAACCAGAAGATGACCCTTCTGAGGCACTACAACTCAGAAGACCCCGAACCAAACATCCCAAACCAACAATCTCAACAACATCAGTAATTGACAAAGTGCTGTCTGACATTGATCAACATACTTCTGATCACTCATCCATTAATCCAAACTCTGAACCACAAATTGTTCACTCTCCACAACCAGAACCACCTCTCTCACCCATTCCAGAAGAACCACTTATCCCAGAACAACTAGAAATTCCTCCTCCTTCTCCACAACCAGCAATTCCTTATCCCTCTCCTCAACCAGAAATTCATCCACCATCACCTCAACCTGAGTTTCATCATTCTAAAACTCTAACTCCTCCACCTTCTGAACCTCATTCACCTCAACCATCACCTCTGGCAATCCAGCTGCCATGTGGAACAACAGTCACAATGGCCCAGCTGCCATCCTCATCAGAATCTACACCACCAAATACTCCCAAAACCCCAAACAGTCCAATCATTATTTCTGATTCTCCCACTCCATCTCCAAAACAAACAGCTCCCAAGAAAACCACTGAAAACCCCAGCAGGACCTTCATAGATATAACAATCCTTGACCGTCTTGCTGATCTGAAAAATAAAATAGCCATTCCAAAACCAAAACAACCAGATGTTGGCTCTGGTATTATGAATTTTGAAACAGGTTTGCAGCAGTGGATTGCTTCTCTGAAGCAAGTCTGTCATGGAATGATTGACCCAGCTGCCTCTGACCAGCTCTGGTCACAATTCAGAATTTGGGTACGTGCTGAAGCCCTCAAGTTGCAGGATATCAACTATGAGCAGGCACAACAGAACTTCAGCAAGCTGCTGAAGGAAGTTGAAAGTCAGCTGCCATAGGAAGACGTGCTCCCTCTGGATAGTGAGCCATGGTCTGAGAAACAGCCAGCTTCAAAGGTGCAACCAGAAGAAGACAAGACTATTCAAGCTGAAGCAAGTCAAGAAGAAGATGTTGCAGAAAGCTCTCAGAAGCTCCCTGCTTCTGATGTTTCTCAAGCTGCCTTGGACAGGCAGACTCTGGAAGAGCTGAAGCTGAATGACATGCGTCTGCAGCAAAGGATGGATGAAAATGACCAGAAGATGAAAGAAAGGATGGATGTGCAGGATAGCAAGATAGACACAGTTGTCAGCATGGTGCACAAGCAGAATGAGACTGCTGATCAGATCAAAGCCATGCTGGAGAACCTGTTCACACGCCTTCCTCCCCAACCTTAGTTTTTTTCATTCATGTCATTTTCATGTTTTCTTTGATTATCTGTTGTACTGTTTTGTTTGATTCTGAACTTTTTAATATAACAAGTTTTTCTGCTCTAAATGTTTTAGCACATCACTTACACTTTTTGTTACTGACAAAAAGGGGGAGAACAAGAATGATATTTTAAATAATAACGGATTACTAAGACAGAAAATCTCAAACATTCTAACTCTGATATACTTGAATATGTTTTCTGTTTTTGCTTAAGTCTACAGGTACAAGAATGACCCATGATATTCTGAAGACTAAAGCTCTGACCCAAAGTAAAGCTCTGATAAGAAAAGCTCTGATACTCTGATCTGAAGCTCTGCTCTGACATTCTGATCCAAAGCTTCTGATAGTCAAAACTCTGATATTCTGATGTTTAAAGAAAGACAATAAAGATCTGATCCTGAAGAACTCTTGGAATTAAAAAGGGAAGTAATAAATTCAGGGGGAGTATCTCTCAACTCTTATATCTCCTTATCCCTTGTCTTTGATAACCTCTTGCTCTGATACATCTTATCATTTAGTTATCTCTGATACTTTTTCACGTTATTTTCATTTAAAAATATCTAGTTTTTGTCATCATCAAAAAGGGGGAGATTGTTAGAACAAAGTTTGAATCTACTACCCTATGTTTAAGTTTTGATGATAACAAAATGAAAAGATATATTATTTATGTGATTCATGTATGAACAATTTGCTACCTAAAATATTACGTTCTGCTTTGCAGAAACTCTGATAGGTATCAGCAAGAGCACACTTAATCAGCATCAGAATATTGGTTCCTAACATCAGCATCAGAAGTTGCTATATTAGAATACCAGAATCATAAGATTAACTCACGTGTATGCTGAAGCTTGATGAACAGAACCGCACTCAACACTCTGATAAAGACAACAACAGTTCATCAGCAGTTAAGCAGAGTCAGAATGAAGCCAAGCCAGAACATGCTTTAAGTAAGCAACGGTACTGTGCATTGAAAGCGTATTATTACCAACGGCATCATTCCAGACAAGATCTGCTCAATAAGGAAAGTTTGTTATTAGCATTGAATCAAGAATATTTCTCCAATGTTCAATAATCTCAGTGCTATATAAACAAGACTATGAAGATTGAATTGGATAATGCTCTCCAACATATTACACGCCTAAAAGCTAATCATAATCTTCCTTCTCTCAGTTTGCAAAACGTTACATATCTCCTTACTCAATCATTGTTTAGCAATCTAGTTTCATAAGCTTAAGTTGTGTAACATCACAGTTGTGATACAGTTTTGTAGAAAACATTCACACACCTAGTTTTATCTTCTGTGTAAGAAAGTGTTGCCTTGACAAACCGGGTTGTGGTTTGCATCAAGAAGGCTTTAGCAGTTGTTAAAGCAGATTGTAATATTCAGTTGAATATAGTGGATTAAGACCTCGTTAGAGAGAGGCGAAATCACCTTGACGGGTGGACTGGAGTAGTTTGAGATCAAACGAACCAGGATAAAAATATCTTGTTCATTGCATTAAGTTTCAGTTTTACAATTCAACCCCCCCCCCCCCCCCCCTTTTTGTGTTTTTCACTTCTTCATTGAGTTGTGATGGACAATCTTGAATTCTTCACAAAGTTCCGACATCATCTTGTTGTTCAGATTCGAGCCATTGTCGGTGATAAATCTTCTCGTCACACCATACCGACATATAAGATTATTCTTAATGAAGCGCACAACCACCTGCTTAGTAACATTAGCATATGAAGTAGCTTTCACCCATTTAGTAAAGTAATCAATTTCTACCAAGATAAAACAGTGTCCATTCAAAGATTTGGGTTCTATAATCCCGATCGTGTCAATACCCCACATAGAGAAAGGTCATGGGGAAGAAATAACATTGAGAAGTGTCGGAAGCACATGAATCTTGTCCGCATAAATCTGGCATTTATGGAACTTCTTTGCAAATTTCTAACAGTCAGATTCCATTGTCAGCCAATAGTAACATTCCCTTAGCATCTTTTTAGCCATCGAATGTCCATTGGCATGAGTGCCAAATGAACCTTCATGAATCTCATGCATCAACATGTCTGCTTCGTGTCTATCCACGCATCTGAGAAAGACCATGTCATAATTTCTCTTGTACAACACATTTTCACTGAGGAAGAAACTGCCAGCTAATCTTCTCAATGTCTTTCTATCTTTATTTGATGCACCAATCGGGTATTCTTGAGTCTAGAGAAAATGCTTGATATCATAATATCAAGGTTTCTCATTTGCTACCTCTTCTATTGTAAACACATGAGCGGGCCTATCTAGTCGCCTAACCATAATTTGAGGTATATAATTCCAAGTATTCACTTGATACATAGAAGCCAGAGTTGCCAGAGCATCTGTCATTTGATTTTCGTCTATGGGGATGTGATGGAATTCAACTTTATTAAAGAAGGATAACAATCTTCTAGCACAATCTTTGTAAGGGATCAAGATGGGGTGACGAGTATCCCACTCTCCGTTAATCTTATTTATTACCAAAGTTGAATCGCCATACACATCAAGAATTTTAATTTTGAGATCAATAGCTTCCTCGAGACCCATGATACAAGCCTCATATTCTGCCATATTATTAATACAATCAAATGTCAACCTTGCAGTAAAAGGAATGTTTGATCCATGTGGAGTGACAATCACATCACCAATTCCTTTACCATAAGCGTCCACAGCTCCATCAAATATCAAACTCCAACGAGATTCAGGATCAGGACCTTCCTCGGGAAATGGTTCATCATAATCTTTCACTTTCAAAAACATCTCATCCTCATCGAGGAAATCATATTTCACATACTGATAATTATCAACTGGTTGGTGAGAAAGATAATCTTCCAACACGCTGCTTTTAATAGCTTTTTGAGTGTGGTATTCAATGTCATATTCAGATAACAACATCTGCCAGCGGGAAATTCTCCCAGTAAGAGTAGGCTTTTCAAAAATGTACTTGATTGGATCCATTTTGGAGATCAACCAAGTAATGTGATTCAACATATATTGCTGTAAACATTTTTCCGCCCAAGCCAGGGCACAACATGTCTTTTCCAGCATGGGATACCGCGACTCACAATCAGTAAACTTTTTACTGAGATAATAAATGGCATACTCTTTCTTCCCCGTTTCATCTTGTTGTCCCAGAATACAACCCATGGGATTATCTAACACTGTCAGATACATAATCAATGGTCTTCCTTCAATAGGAGGGAGCAAGATAGGAGGTTCAAGCAGATATTCTTTAATACTTTCAAATGCCCTTAGGCAGTCATCTGTCCACACACAACCTTAATCTTTCTTTAACAACTTAAAGATCGGTTCACACATTATAGTCATGTGGGAAATGAATCTGGAAATATAATTCAAATGCCTGAGGAACTCTCTGACTTGCTTTTCAGTTCTCGGTGCTAGAATTTCTTGAATCTCTTTGACCTTATCAGGGTCAACTTTAATCCCTTTCTGGATGATAATGAAACCCAACAATTTCCCTAACCGAACACCGAAGGTACATTTATTTGGATTCAATTGGAGACGATACTTCCTCAAACGCTAAAACAACTTCAACAAATGTTATACATGCCCTTCTTCAGTATGGGATTTAGCAATCATATCATAAACATATACCTCAATTTCTTTGTGCATTTGATCATGGAATAGGGTTGTCATAGCCCTCTGGCACGTTGCACCAGCCTTCTTCAACCCGAAAGGCATCGTTATGTAACAAAATGTTCCCCAGGATGTGATAAGTGTTGTTTTTTCCATGTCCTCAAGAGCCATCCTTATTTGATTATACCCGGAAAATCCGTCCATGAATGAGAAAACTTTGAATTTTTCTGTGCTATCCACTAACATAACAATGTGTGGAAATGGAAAATCATCTTTTGGACTAGCTTTATTTAGATCTCTGTAATCTACACACATCAAACTTTTCCGTCTTTCTTCGATATTGGGACAATATTGGCAATCCACTGAGGGTACACTGATGTCACAAGAAAACCAGAATTAATCTGCTTTAGAACTTCTTCTTTGATCTTCACTGCCATATCTGGGTGAGTTTTTTGCAACTTCTGTTTGATTGGCGGGCACTCTGGTTTCAGCGGAAAATGGTGCTCTACAATATCTATATCTAGACCATGCATATCTTGGTAAGACCAAGCAAAAATATCCACATACTCTCTCAACATCTCAATCAACCTTCTCTTCACATCTGGATGCAGCAATGCTTCGATCTTGACTTCCTTCGTATCTTCTTCTGAACCCAAATTGATTACTTCCAATGGCTCTTTATATGGTTGAATGGCATTCTCCTTGCGCTCAAGCAACTGTGATAACTCTTCTGGAATATCACCATAGTCTTCTTCGGCCCCATACACATGACATTCAAAGTTGGGAGAGGGTGCAATGTCATTGTATTCAACGAGTTTTTTAATTAATCTGCACATATGATTTATGATTGCTTTTAGAAACTGACACATATAACAAGTGATCATGTAGATTGAATTTCAGTTATTATTTATTTTGAAAGGGTTTTTTTTATTACCACTTTCCAAGGAAAATCAGAAAATAAAGACATAATTTGGGAAACAAAGACAACTTTTATTATTGATTTTAAAAGTCACAGCAAATAGATAAGCCCATACAATATTAATACTTTCACCTTGGGCAAAGTGGAAGATTTTCAAAAAGATTAAAAAAACAAATTACTTTGAAACATGTATGTAAGAGGGAAAACCAATGGTGATCCAATTTTGAACCCTAACTCTGTGCATTACATAATTTGGCATTTCTGGCTCTGCTTTATCTTCCACAATGGCATTAATCCCGGAAACAGTTGGATGAAGATAACCCCCGCTGCGAAAGATGTCTTGATACTTGCCTGCAGCAGACTTTGGCTTCATGCTCTTACCTTTATCATTCTTCACAGAAAACCCCAAGTCAGCTCCATTCTTGTTTACAGATGGATCAACAATCTTCCCCCATACGTGACTATGGCCTTTACGCACGACCTGCTGTGCATCCTTAAATGAAGCCATACAGTTCTCATTTCCTCTTACGTTATCAATGGATAAAGCTTGGAACTGGGTTCCAACAGCAGCTTCATCCGCCTCCACAATGCTGAAAGAGAACAAATGAGATATCAATAATTCCTGTTCTCCATTTATAATTACCACTTTTCCTTCACGTACGAACTTCAGCTTCTGGTGTAAAGTCGAAGTGACAACTCCTGCCTCATGTATCCACAGTCGCCCCAACAAGCAGCTATAAGTGGGTATAATATCCATGACTTGGAAAGTAATCTGAAACAAATGTGGGCCTATATGAATAAGAAAGTCCACTTCACCAATAACAAATTTCTTTGATCCATCAAACGCTTTCACAATTATGCCACTCAGGCGCATGGGCGTTCCTTGATATTTCAACTTCATAAGCGTGCTCCTCGGTATAACGTTCAATGTGGATCCATTATCAATCAGCACATTAGATAATGAATCATCGGGAAGTTCATCGTCGTAGAAACTCAGGTTATTACATGATGTAATGTTTCCCACTATACTGCTAAATTGGTCTACAGGCATGTCATTCTCCATGAAAGCTTGGTCCAATACCCTCATCAAATATTCTCCGTGAGTAGAGGAGTTCATCAATAAGGCCAAGATAGATATTTTTGAAGGAGTCTGCAGTAGATGATCTATAATTATGTAGTCGCTCATATTGATTATCTTCAAAATATCATCCACCTATTTTTCTAGTGTAGCTCTACTAGATTCACCCGTAGCCTTCTTGGGCTCAACATTTTCAACAACTTTCTTTCCAGTACTAACATCTCCACGAACAACTGGTGCAAACACACGACCATTGCGGGTCACTCTGCTAGTCTCAGCAATATTTACAACATTAGGAATTGGATGGATGGGAACTTCCACACCATTCTCTAAAGTTGTAGCGTTATATTTGTAAGGTACAACCTTATCTGACTTGGAGGGAACAGGACCCAACAAACTAATCACCAATGGAGTAATAGCTGGCTTGCTATGATATTTAACTTCAAAATCGGCGGGTGCACCAAAACACGACACAATAACATTTACTCCCTCTTCAACACAATCATCCATTACAGAGTCATCTTTGGAAAACAAATCCTCATCTGAGAAGAAGTACTCATCTGCAGAGGCATACTCATCATCTGACTCCTCTTCAGCCAAATAAACCGCAATCATATCAACTTCATGGTAATCATCCCTTTGACCTCTAACCTTGATAGTTCCATTATCCGATAGTAACTGAACACCTTTCCTTACAATTGAACATCCTCGGGAGTCCCGGAAGCAAATTCAGCAAGATCCATACTGATGTTCCACCTGACCAGCCATGTGGCAGAAACTAGCGTACAATTGTACAAGATCCTCATTCATATGTTCCACATCAAATATTCTGAACTCTTCAGGACATCCAAAAACCATGTTTACTTCCTCTTCATACTCTATGTTGCGACTGGTTTCTTAATCAAGAGTCGCCATTATTAATTTTTATCCTAGGGAAGGTAATCTAACAAAAAACCCTAATTCGCGGACAAAGATTCTAGGTTTCGAACTCAATTAGATGAAAGGAAGGTGTTAGGCACCTTTCGTCTACCTTGTTCACAAGGATATTATCCCTAGGTTTAAGTTTGGGGTAAACAGTGTTTTAAGTTTTAATTAGAAAGACTCGCCATGATTTTAGATCGTGTGCCTATGTATCCTCTTATGAGGAACCATAGTCCCAATTTGAATCACTTCACATTCGGTCGGGAGTAGTGATTGCGGAGATTTTGACTGAGAACGCAGTAAGTCAAAATCAGTTTGAAACCCATTAGCAAAAAAGAATGTTGATTATCTTAGTTTTATTCGCGAAAATAGTTTGATATTTGTTTGTGTTTTTTAATTGTACTAGTTGCAAAAACGTCTTGATTAATGCATGATTAAAAAAAGAGTATTTAATTCAAATAATATATAAAATAATATATGCTATTTTGATATCAAAATAATTTATCTTCATGATATAATAAATAATAATAATAATTAATATAAAATTAATAATTATAATTATTGAAAATATAAATAATAATAATTATATAAATATAAGAATTAAAAATAGATAAAAATATGATGTATTGAAAATAATAAAAGAAATAATAGATTTAACCTGGGGGTGCGTTTTCTGGGGTGTCAAAAATAATCTGAAGTAAGCTCAATACACAGGCTAGACAGGGGGTGTATTGTTGCATGGTAATTTAGTAACACCAGGGATGGGGTGTTAAAAGAAATGGGCCGGGCCAAAACTCCATTTGAGAGAGGACTGCGAGATTGAGTATGCGAAGGTGTATGGGGCCTATGGTGCAGACTTGGCCTTAAGGCCGTCTGATGCACATCGGAGAGACCAAAGCCAGGGAGTATGATAAATAATATGGACCCGGTGTATAGGATCAGAATGGATAACAACTTTGTTTTAATATTTGTTTCATTTTCTCAGTTTGCTTACAGTAGCTTCCTCTCTCTCTTTTGCATGAACAACAAAACGTTTCTCTCTTCCTTACAAACCCTAAGTCTCAACCCTCCTCGCGGTGGCGCCCTAAACGTCCAACAACGACAAATCTGAAGCTACATTTTGTTATACCTCCAATCACTATTTTTTGGTAACTGTGTTTCTATTTCCTCATCTCTGTCTCTTTTGGTTCGCATGTCAGCGGAGTAGAAGATGGTGACGATGACGCGAGCTTGGAGACGGTCGGCGATGGCAATTGATCAGCGGCTGTTCAAGGGGTGATTAGGGTTTCCGATCTGGAAACTCTAATCACCTCTCCCTTTGGGTCCTCAATGCAAGGGTTCTTCTTCTTCGTCCAGCAATCTTCCCTTTTTTATTCTTTCTCCCTTGTGGTGATGTTCTTCGAGGTTTTCTGTATTCTCTCTTCCATTTAAAATCCCCCATCTCTTTATTTAGTTTCTGTTTATTTATAATTAGTATGTTAGGGTTTCTTGGTCATTATAATTTGATTAGCATAGATTAGGAGTTAGGTTTACAGTTGATTGATTCTGTAATACATGTGATTTCCTGATTTTTTTTGTAAAGTTTGGATTTGATTTATGGTTTAGATCTGTAATAAAATATTTGTTGGTTTGATTCTGATATTTCTGTGATTCAATTTCCAGTATCATTTTAATTGAAGATTTGATTCGATGTTTAAATTTCTGGATTTGGTCGTTGTTTGAACATTTTCTGGGCTTTGCAGATCTACTAAGATTTGATTTTATTTTAATTTTGGGAGATTTGATCTGAACAGTGTCTGTTGATAAATGGAACAAGCGCCAATTCATGCTTGATTAAAACAGCAAGTGTTAGTACTTTTGATTTGGATTTTGCGTTTTACTGTCCCGCTTGTGCATAAAAGAGATTGGGCCTTCTAACAATTTGATCCAACAAACAATGATTCTTAAAATCAGATTAACTAATATAAAACATTATTATAAAAAGCAAATCGTTTTCTCAGTAAAGAAACATAATAATAATAATTTCTTTTATTGAAATAACAAGAAGTTCTTTTTTATAACAATGCTTTCTTTTAAAAGATAAAATAGCAACATCATCTGGGTTGCTGAAACACAATGGGCCTGTAGTTCTGTATCTCACCTCCCTCCTTGCAATTTAATAACCTTGGAATAAATGGACCAAGTGAAATGGGTTTATGGTTCCAAATCTCACTCCGCCTTTTGCTATTATACAACTAAAACAAAAATGGGCCAATATGAATTCTAGGGGGCTTGTAATTTATATTCATACCCCGCCTTTTATCAATTTAACTGAAACAAGATTATGCAAATTAAACTTAATAATTATTATTCTTTTAAACTAACTTCTATTTTCGAATTGCATGGGCCACAGGCCAACATGCTTCGTGAATAAGTTCATGGGTCTTTCTGATTTAAAAAGCCCCACTCTTCTGGATTAAAATGCACCCCTCGGTTGACTTAAACTTTAAGAATGGGCCATCAGATATTTCCATACCATCCTTAATTAAATGTTTCTTTATTATGTTGATTTCGAAAATACGATCATCGCGGTAGGACAAATTCGGGGTACGACAACTGCCCCTATTCAACTATCTTCCAATCAAATAGAACGAGAAGACTCGAGTCTCGTGCGTTTGGATTGGAAGTTTATTGAATACTTGAAGTATCACAAAATTTGTCCGACAAACATAAGGTTATGCTGATGTAGCATACCCTTATAAGTCCCAAGGAAGTAGGCAAAGCTGACGATATATTGCTTACTCGGGTTTGATAATGAGGCCGACAATGCAACTTTATATGTCTTGTCTTACTCAGCCATTTGGAGGGTGAGTATAGCAATGATTGATGATACATGGCTGCTTGAAGACAGAGGCCATGGACTACGTTTGTGAATTGATGCCTGATGTCTGAGGCGATGTTTTGAGCATGAATACACTGCAGCTCAGAAGCTATGTATTTTGAGTCTGGAGAACGCATTAAGGCTTAAAGGCAATGTGTTTGAGTTTGAAGAACACACTGCGGCTTAGAGGCAATGTGTTTGAGTTGGAAGAACGCATTGTGACTTATAGGCAATGTGTTTGAGTTGGAAGAACGCATTGCGGCTTAGAGGAAATGAGTTTGAGTTGGAAGAATGCATCTAGAGGCAATGTGTGTGAGTTTAAAGAGCGCACTGCGGCTTAGAGGAAGTGTGTTGAGTTGGAGGAATGCATTACGGCTTAGACGCAATGTTATGAGTTTGCGACTACATTGCGGCTTAAAGGCGATGTGTTGAGTTTGAGAATACATTGCGGCTTAGAGGCAATGTGTCGAGTTTTGTTTTCTTTTGAGCATCGTAGCATGAAGTCTGAGGCGACGTTCGGTGTTCATGGAGTAACGAAATGTATTGCTGCATGAAGTCTAATGCAATAGGTAAAAGTTTTGTTTTTCATCGTAACATGGAGTCTGAGACAATGATTTGTGTTACAGAGTAAAGAGATATTCATTGCTGCATGAAGTCTGAGGCAATGAGTTTGGTTTGCAAATCACTGCATGAAGTCTGATGTGATAAGTTAGATTTGGTTTTCGGACATCGTTGCTTGAAGTCTGATGTGATAGAATAGATTTTATGGAATGAAGAAACACATTTCAGCATGAAGACTGAGGCAATGGGTTAGGTTCGTGAATCACTGCGTGAAGTCTGATATTATAAGCTAGATGTGTTATTTCGAACATCATTGCATGAAGTCTGAGACGATGATTTATGTTGAGAAAAAATTGTGGCTTAGAGGAAATGTAATGAGTTTGGAGAATGCATTGCGGCTTAGAGGCAATGTGTTGGCTTGGATAACATATTGTGGCTTAGAGGAAAAATGTTGATTGGGAAAGATACATTGCGGCTTAGAGGCAATGTGTTGAGAGTTGCAAATACATTGCGGCTTAGAGGCAATGTGCTTGAGTCGGACGATATATTGCGGCTTAGAGGAAATATACTGAGTTCTGACATTGCATTGCGGCTTAGAGGCAACGTACTGAGTGTTGAGAATCCATTGCGGCTTAGAGGCAATGTAATGGGTCTTTGAGAATATGTTGAGGCTTAGAGGCAACATGCTGAGTTTTGTGAATACATTGCGTCTTAGAGGCAATGGGTTGAGTTTTGCAAATACATTGTGGCTTAGAGGCAATGTGTTTGAGTCGGATGATATATTGCGGCTTAGAGGCAATACACTGGTCTGGAAAGATACATTGTGTCTTAGAGGAAATGTGTTGAGTTTTGCAAATACATTACGGCTTAGGGGCAATGTGTTTGAGTCGGGTTGTATATTGCGGCTTAGAAGCAATATACTGAGTTTTGATAATGCATTGGGGATTAGAGGCAACGTGCTGGTTTGGATAGTATATTGCGGCTTAGAAGAAATATGTTGATCTGGAGAGATACATTGCGTCTTAGAGGTAATGTGTTAAGTTTTGCAAATACATTGTGGCTTAGAGGCAACATATTAGGCTTGGATAATATTTGCGGCTTAGAGGAAACATAATGGGCTTTGAAGAAATGTTGCGGCTTAGAAGAAACATACTAAGTTTGTAAGGAGCTCATCACTGCAGGAAGACTTAGGTGATGGGCTGAATATGTCATGGCATAAAGGCTGAGGTGACGGGTTGAATCGCAGGAGAAGTATTGTGTTGGTCGACCCTTAGATAGTTGTATCGAGGGTGAGATTATTTTTCTATTGTTAGGCGATACATGTGTATGCATGCGTATTGAATGTTGTATGTATGTGAAATGTATGATGTTTGACATTGATATGGAACCCTGACCATATGCGTATTGTATGCAGGAATACATAGTGTATGTATGCTAGAGATATGGAAAATGTGTGTATGTATGAAATGTGTGTAAGATGCACGTATGCCTTAAAATGTTATGATGACTATTTCCGGCATTCTCTCCTTTAAACCATTGGCTCATAGTTACCAATTCTTGGCGTTGTATGTCGTGTCGTCGTAGAGTTATTGAACTTGAACACGGTGGGCAATGTTAGCAAAAGTTGAACATTCATTTTGTATTGTGTGCGTAGACGTGGACATAGACGTAGGTAATGGCATATGCGTAGACGTAGGTAGATTGGTACATTGTAGGCGCATTCGAAAGCGTAGATTCGTATGTCGTAGGTACAAGTGTAAGCGTAGACATATGTAGACTCGTATGTCGTAGGCACAAGCGTAAGCGCAAGCGTAAGCTTAGACATATGTAGAATTGGCAGGAGTACACATGTGCGTGGACGCGTGCGAACATCGACCTTGTGTTGCAAATTATGTATAGGCGCTGACATGGTCGTAGACTTTGCGCGAATGCTTAGATGTAGGCATAGACTTGGTATTGTTGAGTGCAAGCATTGGTGCAGGTGTGAACGTAGTCTTTTTTTGCATCGTAAGCGTAGACATAGGCATATACATGGACACATGTATGGAATTTATATTGTAGACATAGGAATACACATGTGCATGGACACACGTGTGGACGTAGACTTTGTGTTTCAAGTGTAGGCATAGGTTCTGACATGGACGTAGAATTTGCATAGGGACGCGTAGATATATGCATAGACTTTGTATTGTCGAGTGCAATCATAAACAAAGACATGTGTGTAGACTTTTTGTGTCGTGAGCGTAGATATGCATAGATACAGGCGTAGACATGTGTATAGATTTGCAAGATGTAGGAGTGGACGTAGACGTAGATTTTCTTTTGGTATCTTTCTAACCAAAATAATTTTTTGATATTTTGTCAAATGCTTTTATTTTGTTAATTCCCCGAAATGATTTCAAGACAATACTCACAAGTAATGCTCGTAATATTTTGCAAACAAGTCTGAGAAGAAAAAACGCAATTTGAAAAATGCAAAGGAAGCAAGTGTTTTATTGATATGCCTCTGAATAGGCAAGAGTATAAGATGCAATTCCTAGGAAGTAGTAATTACAAAAAGTTTTAAAACTGTAAATGGCAATGAAAAATGATAATTGCTACTGCTGTTCACCAATATCCTTTTAATGATCTTATCTCCTTTGCTTCTAAGTTGAATGATTCAGATTTGTCTCTCCTTTCGATGTTTGTAGTCGTGGTTCATAGATCGCAGTTTTTTGTTTTTTATTTCTTTTTTGAATGATCCCTAATTTTTTCCTGGATTTCCCTTCCGGGCTTTCAATCCACCGGGATAGTTTTTTTTTTGTTATATGCCCCTAATTTTTTCCTGGATCACCCTTTAGGGTTTTTGATCCACCGGGGCGCTCCTTTTTGCCTAAGTCGCCTGTTTAAGCTTCGAGCTTAGCGAGCTTATTATACATAGTGTTTTTTTTACCGCGTCTAAATTTCTGGATGTGGTAGTTCTTCCCCATCCATTGTTGTGGAGATAAGACCACCACCGGAGAATGTTGTTTTGACTACATATGGACCTTTTTAATTAGGTGTCCATTTACCACGTGAGTGGAGGCGAGGTAGAAGAATCTTCTTGAGTATTAGACCATGTCGTGGTCCATCTTGTACAATACAATATTACTCTGAAAGAATTCTGAGGCTAATTTCCATAGAGTTCATTTGTCACTGCTGGAGGCATTTTTTGGATGTCGTGAAACCAAGGAAATGTGTGGGCTCTTCGAAGCGCCTGTTTTTGATGCGTGATTCGTGGTTTGACCAATCTACTTTGAATATAGACGATATAGTTGCCAAGGCGTCTGTCATTTGATTCCCTTTTCGTGGGACGTGACTGAAAATGATTTTTGCAAATTATGCAGTCAGTATTAAAACATGATCCCGATATGGAACCCGTTTTGGATGTTTAATATCCCATTCGATGTTGACTTGGTATCTGGCTTGTGATCATTCATTGGAGAAGTCAAAATTTCCCCTATATCGTGCCCCCAGTGTATTAGAAGCTTCATTGAACTTGGATACCCGTCATGCCCCTAGCTCGGGTTCTTCGTCAGATCTTGGAATTTCGTAGTTGTTTATTTTTATGGCACTGTCTGTATTCGACTTTGGCATGTTTCTGTAGATATGCGCAATAACTTAATAATCTTCTTTGTGGCTCCGCTCTTTACATTGCCCCTTAGCTTGGTTTCTTCCGGGTATTCCCCTGGGCTCAGATTAATGGTCTTAATAGCCTCTTGGTACGGTTGTATATGGTTGCTGTACCCCAATTTTTTCCCCTAAGATCCCTTCATCATACCATGTTGATTTATTCACAACAAGATCACACTTGGATTCTTGAGTCCCCTCCCTACTTTGAGTTTTGCTCCTTTTGAGGGATTACCAAGCACCTTGACTTATGTTCCTTTTGTGATCATGAATATTGTTTTGATTTCTTAACTTAACTAATAAAATTCAATTTTGGCTTGTCTTGCTTGTTATCCATGTAGGTAAGGGCAATGAGATTTAACGAGTTACTCCATGGGTTCATGAGTTTATTTCCATGCCCTAGTCAATATAGCTATAGAAGTTCAAACCTCATCATTGGATTGGTTTTGGAAGAATTGGCATGGCAACTTTGCTTTGGTTCATCACGTTTCAAGGTTATTAGATTTGACTCAAAAGTACAAGGGGTTGATTGGAGAAGTTATCATGTTTGGACAAGGCATTGTTCCTATTGGTCACAAGAGCATAATTCTCTCAAAATTCAAGATATGGAAGTGATTTTGGTGGCTAAGAGTTCTCATTATCATCCTCAACAACTTCTATTCACAAAGCAAGAATATTGGTACAAGAAGTTTGTTGAAACTTGTCAAAGTTCTCCAAGGCATTCTCTTGATCTAGAAGCTAGGGTTTTGAACTTCAAAGGATTATATATTTCTCACCTTTTGGTATTTTTGAGTGATTCTAAATACATCCTCCTATTAAATTGGTTATCAACAAATCACTTCAAAAGTTCCAAAGATTTTTCATGTGGAAGAAACTTGGTGAAGAAGAAAGATTACAAGTCATCCAGATGAATCCACAATTTTCCATATGTGACTTCAAATGGTCATAACTTGGTCAATTTTTATCACCTTGAGTCCATTCTTTTTACATAATTATCTTTAAGATGTTAACTTTATGCCTTCTTTTAAGTGCAAAGTGGGAAAATGGATGGAAGTTTCCTTAAATATGCAAAAGATTATAGGTCATTTTATGATTTTTGGCCAACTTCAACAAGTCAAAACTTTCTAAATTTTTGGATATTTTGAGTGGTTCAAGTTTCAAAATTTCATTCAAGAGATCTACTTCATTCCATCTTGTTTGGTTAAGAGCTAATTCCAAGTGGAAGGCCGTGTTTGGATGCAAAAGATTATAGGTCATTTTTTAAGAAGAATTTGAAATACTTCTAAGTATGGAAAGTCAACCATTTTTCTTCAACTTTGACTCAATGTAATTTTCATCTCAAGTAGCCATTTAACTCCATTATTTTTCCATTGCAAAGCTTGTAACCTCATCTTTCTAAAGCGTCAAGACTCATGCCCTAAGACCCCTTGAGTTGGAAATTCCATGGATTTAAATTTGGTAACATGAACCTGAATTTCCACAAAGTCAGAATTTTGAAATCCATAATGTGACTTCTAAACACAAGACTTATGCGCATTTTTTATTTAAACTTGATTAGCAAACTTTCCAGAAGTGATTAGCACCCCAAAACGCAAGATTTGGTTGAGTTTTAATGGAAATGAAGTCACACTTCACTCGTGCTCGACCTTCACTCAATTTCCCTCCAAACTTCCTTGTTTCTTCCAATTTTCATTCCCATTCACTTCCCTATAAATAGAGGGTCATCCCCCATTCATTTTTTCAAGATTTGAGAGCCAAAAACACCCTGCCAAAACTTCACACGAACCCATCTTTTTTTAATTCAGTTTCTGAGATTTAAGCTCCCTTTTCCAAAATTCTTTGCGCATTCATCATCCTTAAGCATCATATAAACTCTCCAGCACTTAAACCAATCAAAATGAGCCATAATTCAAGCTACAAAAGTCCAGTTTCAGAGCTTCTTCCTTGAACCTCGAAAAGGTAGAATTCTCCACCATTTGGATCCAAATCAAGCACTAATCTATTCTACTCCTTCTCCTGATTCTAATGCTGCTTACAATTTTTAAATCCATTGAGAATTGAGAGAGAAATCTCAAATTGAAGGTGCTCGCTATTTTCTGGGTTTTTGATTCATATCTCTCTCCATACCTTATATAAATTTGGCGCGATGATGGTGCTAGAATCGTCTTGAAGAGACGAGTTCAATGATACTAGTCAGGGATTCTAATTTTTCCATTTGAAGGATCTCACAAAATCCTCATTGCCGGGTGTCTCGAGGTTGAAGACGATGACATGTCTCATCTCAGCCAATGATAGCGTGCCAAACGTTTTAATTTCATTGGTTGCCCTTTTTCTGATCCTATGTGTATCTCACTAAGGTCCATATCAAGCCCAGTGTGCCTGGTCCACTAGATTAGCTTACTAACGCGTTTTGACTATGATCTGATGGTCCACATCTTTTTGGTTTTATTTTATTTTCTGATTTTAAATTTTTATTGATTAAATTTTCAAAAATTCATCTCTTTTATTTTTTATCCAAAAATTATGAAAAAATTCACAAAAATACTTAGAATTATTTCTGATCTCATGACTATTTTTTCACATTTTTATTTTGATATTTGATATTTTTTGTATTTTTTTGAATTATTTGCTTGCTTTTAATTACTTAAAAAATACTTTCTGACATTTTTTAATTCTGAAAAAATTCATAAATATTATTTTGCATATTTTTGACTTTCTGCAAATTTTATGGAATTTTATATTTAAGTTTACTATTTTTGACTTATTTTTTGTTTGTTTGAGCAATTTTAAATAGTTTAAAAATAGTTTCTGACTTTTAAAAATTACCAAACAAATTTATAAAAATATTTGGATACATTTCTGATTTTTCTATGGCCTTACTTTTTCTTTCTTGATTAATTTGAACTTAGTTGATATTTTTCTCCTCTATTTTGATTTTTAAACATTTTTTAAACCCTTTTAATGTATATATTAAATATAATATTATTTTGTGATTATTTTCTGGCTGTCTTGAGTTGATTTTTTGATCATGACTTTACTAACATCAATGTGTCTTGGGTGTTGAGTTCAACTCCACCAAAATGGATGAATGATTTTAATAATAGTTTGATTAAATTTTTTATTCAAAAGTGGTTTATTCATTTTTCCCATCCCCTCTTCATCTTATCCCTTTCTTATTGCACTAGATGTTATTGGATCATGATCTCTATATCATGTCTAAAAACAAATGGTGCATAAATTGCTATTGATTGACCTCAAAATAGGTGCGACTTCTATATAAGTCCACTTATGATTTCTTAACATAGCGCTAAATTTAGACTCGATTTGAATAAATGATCATTCGTGGCCCAAACTTATGATTGCAAGCCCAAGTATGTTAATTTGATCTCTTTGATCCAATAACCTTGAGATTCATTGTGTGGAGGATTTGGTTCTACCAATCCTCTAATGGATCTACAACACGTTTGGTCAACGCGGATCACTTAAACACCGTTGATCCTTAAATGGTACTTATGAGAATTCCAAATGGATGATATACTTGACAAAAATCAAATTCAACTTGTTGTGTGGAGGCTTTGGTTCTACCAATCCTCTAATGAGTTCCAAATGCAAGTTTCGAGATGGTCATCCAACTAACCACTAATTATTGACTTGTTTTACCTTATGCTTTTATTCTTTTTTATTCTTTATGTACTATTTACTTTTAGCATTTATATTTCATGCCATTTTCATCTTTGCTCATTTGAGAATTTATTTTCTTCCTATTTTTACTTTCCTCACTTGAGCTTTTCTTTTCCTTTCTTAAGATACTTAATAATCAACATAAACCCTAAAAACTCTTTAATGATACTTAGACTATTTGGTTACCATCGTTGTCATTATGGAGCATGGTACTTTTCTTGGACTTAGGATTAGAAACCTTGGCCCATCTTGGAGTCCTTGTGATTTTATCTGATTATTTTGTCTGGAGTTCTTGAGGTTTACCTCAAGACATTGGGTTTCTTTTTTGTTTTTGTGTGCAGGTTTTGTGATTACACCCTCTGTTTATAATCTGGAATTCACCCGTATACAGTCGTTACTTTGCCCAATTTTTGTGAAGACTTAATACACTTGAAGTTTGGTTCTCTCAAGAGGTCTAGTATTTTTTCTTGCTTGGTTTAAATCCAAGGAATAGGAATTTTATCTTGGCAAGTATTGGCTTCTTGTTAGTTAGATGGTTCTTATTCCTAGCTTTTACCTTATGCTTTAGGATAGCCTCTTCTTCTCCTCCCATCTTCATTAATTTCAAAAATATTATTCCTCCTTTTGAAAACTCTTCTTGTTTCTAAACTTGAACCACTTTCATAATAAACTTGGACTTATGTCCATGCATTTTCAAAACATTTTTATAAATAAACTTCCAATCAACTTAATAATACCTTGACATTTTTTGTGAGAAGACTAAAAGTAAATAAATCTCATTTCAAACCATCTTTCCATTTTGGCTTTTTATCTTTAAAATTTTCTTAAAAGACTGAACTCTTGTCAATCCTTGTAGTAAAGAGAGATATTTTCCACTTGGGTGTTGAGTGAGGCATTGTTGATTTTGAAATCCAAGCCATATCCTCCACTTTGAGATGATGAAAATTCTCCTTTCTCATGATTGTGGGTAGTAGGTGTATTTCCCACACGGACAATGAGGATGATGTTTTATCTTATAAAACTAACCAACACATTTTTGTTTCAAATTTTTAAAAAGAGGAACTATGTGTACCCTGATCCCCTATTGCATGAAAGGTGGCACGTAGGCACTAAAGGTTCGCAACCGCGGCAGGTGAAAAAATCATAAAAAAATATATTTCTTTTCTCACCTCCACCATCCATTTCTTATACAACAGTTTTTATAGCTGAAATATACAAATTTTACAAAGAGGCTCCTGCGGAGTACCGTAGATGTTTATGGTGCTAAAAACTTCCCTTTCCATAACCAACCCCCTTACCTTGAATCTTTCTCCCTCTTTTTGGGTTATTCGCTCTTTTCCCATTCCTTTGGAAACAATAAAGCCTAATGGAGATTTTTATTTTGATTTATATAAATTTTAGTCAATCCAATGGCTTAGTCTTGAACATTTCTACCGCTACAGAAAAATGGCGAATTCACTAGGGAAAGATTGACCTCTTGCTAGTCCATCCCTAAGTGGGTTAAGCCTATATTTGTTTATATTTGTATATGAGTTATTGTTGTTTTTTGTGTTATATGTTATATATATATGTTTTGTCTGGATTTTCCTGGTTTTCAGGGTGCTTGCTGATTACTCATAAGTCCTATACCCGGACATGGGCAAACTTTAAGATAGGATGGGCGGTATAGTCATGTTAACTTTGAGGGAGTAATCCCAAAAAAGGAGGCATGAGATCCCCCACTCAATGGAGGCCCCTTTGACTGTAGTGTCATTTACTGAGTAATCGGGAAGATGTACTGCTTTAAACCTGGGAGCCTGCTGAAACTAAGGACCATAGAATACCAAACTCATCTTGTCCTTTTAGGTGTAGTGCGGAAGCTATGACAGAGTAATCCGGTAATAGTTGTCACGCGATACTACACTTGGACGAGTCTTTCTTGAGAATATTACTAATTACCGAGTTAATCAGGAAGTTATTAATATCCGAAGGAAGGATGTAGACTCCGGGAACCTCTAGAACCTTGTTCGGCAGATGATAACTTTAGACCAACACCTTATGGGTAGTACCTTCGACCTCATGCTCGTGGCGTTGAACCTGTGAACCCTATATGTGTGATCTTGTGTGTGATTGTTGCATCATGCATCCATGCACTCATAAGCATCTTTTGATTCATCTAGGGAAGTCTGAGGTGGAAGCCCATATGACTACTAAAGAAGGGATTAGAGGATTACCAGCTCAGTTCTTATTGGAGAAAGCTCGTTACTTTTCCAGAATGAAGAGTACAGTTTCTTTTGAGGCCATCTTTGCCCTACTTTCTTATGGGTTGTTCATATTTCCTAATGTGGACAGGTTTGTTGACATTAACGCTATCAGGATCTTCATGATTGGAAACCTAGTTCCTACAATTTTGGGTGATGCTTATTACTCTATTCATCTTCGGAATTCTTATCATGGGGGAATGATTATCTGTTGCACGCCTCTGTTGTACATGTGGTTTATCTCTCATATGCCTCAGTCTTATGCTTTTTGGGATATCAAGAAGGAACCCCGTTGGGCTCCTAAGATCATGGAACTTACTCACTCGAATATTGATTGGTATCATCGAGTTTACCATGATATAGAGATTATTGATAGTTGTTGTAGTTTCCCCAATGTACCTCTTCTTGGTACAAAGGGAGGAATTAACTATAACTCTGTTATTGCACGGTGACATCTTGGTTATCCGATGAGGGATAAACCGAATAGTATTCATTTGAGTAGTTTATTTCTGAAGGAAGGAGAAGACCATAGGGAAGCTAGGGAGCAGATTGCGAAGGCCTGGCGTCACATTCATAAGAAGGGTAGGAAGGATTTGGGACCTAGGGGTGATGTTTCTTTGGAGCCATATCTCCAATGGATCTGATCGAGAGCAATTCAGTTAAAGATGTCGTATACCTGAGAGACACCTATGTCTGATCTGTTTGTGAAGACCACTCCTCCCTTGTTAGATGATCTGGAAGAGCTGCAGCTTGCTTTGGTTAGGATGCAACAGGAAAGGAATGCTTGGAAGAACAAGTTTCAAACTTTAGAGATTTCCTATAGAGCAGACTTGAAGGAGAAAGACGACTTGATTGAGATCCTTGAGGTTCGAGCGGTAGAGTCTATGGAGAGGCAAGGGGATTTATTTTCTCCTAAGCCTCAATCAGGTGTTGATCACTCACTTCCTGATTCAGATGATTGGAAGGAGGTTGCCATCAGACATGTGGAAGAAAACAAGAGGTTAAAGGCTCAGATTGCCAGGTTTATAGGGAAGCTCTAGCGTATAGAGTGATCTCCATCAACTCTTTTTCTCAGGATTTTAGACTCTATTTTCATCTTGTACTTGAGATCATTGAAACTTGTAATCCATTTTGGAGTTATTATAATAAAAATTTCAGTACTTCAAAAGCGTTATTACTTTGATGTTTGCAATATGTGTATAAACTTTAAATCCCTTGAAATATTAAACAACAAAGTAAATATAATCATATGCATTGCATATCATGCATCATATTGCACATATTTCTTGCATTTTTTATGCATACCCAAGTGTCTTACCAAGCTTTTTTACTTCGTTCAGCAAGACGACTCATCACTACAACACTCGGGCTAATTTCAAAAAGAAGATGGACAACTTAGAACAGGAGAATCAAGAGATGTGCGAAGAAGTTTCTGCTCTGAAGGCCGGCTTGGCCAATTTGTCTACTCTGATGGAAGCTCTAGTGGCTGCTCATAATCAGCCACCGAGTGTTCAACCTCAACCAATAAGGGCAAATACTGAAGTTCTGACTGTTCCCGTATCTGCTACTCCGACTGTTGTTCAGAATCGCATGCCTCAAGGTTATCCATAGGGAATGCTAGAGAATTTTGCACCTGGAGGTTTCATTCTTGGTCCTCAAGATACTCCAGTGATTCAGACTTTTGTTACTCTGGCACCTCCTGTGGTGCATGTTGTTCCTGCTGCACCTTGTCGTACCCCAAATTTTCCCTATCTCTTTATTTTTGTCTGGATTTGGACTTTGCATTCCATTTACATCATTTTATTACTCAGACATTTGCATATCCCATATCTCATGGAATCAAGTGCTTTAGTTCGAGGTATTAGGGTTGCACCCTCTTTATGTCTAATCTTGTTTTGAGGTTTTCTTATCAGGTAAAAGGGAAATGCATCTGGTTCTCGATTTGTGAATCATGGAACGAATTTTGTCATCACGTTACAAGGTTGGTTCTCGCTCAAATTTATCGGAGCCTGGATTAGGGTTTTTTCCCCTATTTTTATTGGTCAAAGATGATAGGGTTTCGGGTCTTCGGTTTCTGTGAATATGTTTCTTTTGCCTGCCTCGAGGATGGCTCAAAGCTCAGGGCATTAGGTCAAGAATTTCACCTCCTCGCATTTCAAGTTTCTTCTTAAAGTCTCTAAGCCATGGAGTCGAGAATTCAAAGTTTGAATTGACAAATATGAAGTTTGGGTATAAGAAATGAGGCTGAGGATTCATGACCGTCAAGACATGTTTTTGTTGCTTAAGTTACAGGTTATTGTGTGTTGAATATAAAAAATAAGGGTTCTGGTGGAGAAGTGCAAATATGGTTCAGGCATGATATGAAGATCAAGGTTCAAGTGACTGGTGTTTTGGGTTCAAATTAACCAGTGGAATTAAATTCTTAAGCATTAATTTTGTTTGAGAGTTTGATTGGATTTTGAAAGATAAGGCACATTGATTGCTTAAAATACGAGTTACAACATTCGTTCATGATTTCTTGAAATTCCAGTTATAAAAGAAAGATGAGCACTCAAATCATTCAATTGGAAATTGCTTCTTTCATTCAAAATTCAAGAGTTCAATTTAATTTTCATACAACCAATTGATTCAAAATATTTCATTCAGGTTTATGCTCGTTACACTTTTGAAAGAAAAAAAGAAGTTACAAGGCATGTCACGAATTACAAGTTACAATTGTTAGTTACAAAGACAAAAAGGGAATCAAGTGTTTCTCATTCAATTGTTGTTGCTTCTTCTTCAAGAGAATCGTCCATGTTATTACAACCCCGCTTGTCGTCCAATACTCGTGCTCATGTAACAAAGAAGACAAAAATTAGGAAGCAACTAACGCATGGAAACTTCCAAAAAATTATTTGTTAAGAGAAAATGTCATCATAAGGGTTTGCATTTGGAATCAGTTAGAGAGTTATTTTATGATGGTTTATTTTCTCTCCCAAATTGCAAATCACAAAATTGGTTTTCTTTGGTTCACAAAAAGGGAGAAGAGAATAAATTGCAAATATTTTTGCCAAATGCAAAATAGCAACATTGCTAGCAGCTACAATAAACAGGCAGCATAAAAAGCAACAAATAGTGTTGTAACAAGGTCACACAAAAAGCTGCATCACAAACACCAAACAGCAGCATAGCTACAATAAACAGGCAGCACAAAAAAGCAACAAAACAATAGCAGCTAATGCATCTCAAAAAGAAACCAAACAGCACTGTAACAAGGCCAACATCTACAGCATACAAAACCAGTAAGTTGCCAAGCATAGCAGCTACTGCAGCACCAACAAGCAACAACAAAAAAAGCAGCAACATAAACAAACAACCAAAGAAATAAATCAATAAGCTAACAACCAACACCTTTATGTCATCATTTTCCTAAAATATGCAAACCCTTCAGATTTATTGGAATAAAAAAAAATTAGCTTTATATCATAGAGAGGAAAAGAGAAAAAGAATAAGGTTTGGCCTTGTTGTGAACCACCAAAACCAGTCCAAAAAAACCTGTTAAAACAGTCCAAACAACCCTGCTATCAAACCTGTTACTGCTGTCCACAAACTGGCTATAACACAAAACTCCTTTTTTGCATAGCCTTGTCCTTATAATGCTACAAAACACTTGTTGCAGACCTGCTGCCCCTACAAGAAAACAGCCTATTATGTCATTCCATAACCAGCCAATAAACCTGTCCACTCTACTCCAAAACTTACACAAAAATAAGTCCAAGCATATCAGTCTAAAGCCTGTTGGCCATACACAGAATAAGCAAAAACTTTCCTGCTAACAAAAAGCAGAAAATCAGAGTAACTAAAGTGTTTAAAACCTATCTACTCCCCCCCCCCCCCCAAAATACCCATCAACCTGCTTATGTAACAGACTTCATTCATAGTAAAAAGGGGACACAAAAACAACAAACAAATCTGAGAGAAAAAGAAAAAAATTCACACGGGAAAAAACCAGAAACTAACCGTGAATCCGATTCATTCTTCATTTTCCAGAGGAATCATCACCTTTCTCAGCCTTCGGTTATTCCTCCATCATCATCACAACTTTTCTTCATCAGAATCTCGTAGAAATCTTCAACATATTCTTCACTCTTTACATCTTTAATAAACGCTTCACACCATATTCCATCAACTTGGTTCAAACCTCCATGAACGCATCGCACAACAGAAAATTCAAAATCAACAACATTGCACCTCATAACACACGCACACGGAAAATTTGTAGAAGCAAGAAGAGTTTAAAGAATTTAAGGAATAACGTACCTGAACCATTTCTCTGAGGAATTCTGGACCGTGGTTCGACTTCGTCATTGCAAAGCTGCGAGACTCCATCAGAGTGGCTCTGATCGGTAAATTTTTGAATCTTCTTATCTTCATCTCTATGCTTGTTATGTTAAGGCCATATTTTTTGAACTAATTATTTGAGTGTAGACCTCGCGGTCGCGTAACCGAGGGCACTTTGTAGAATTTGTTGTTTTTGTTTGTTTCGATTGAGAGGAAAGAGGATGATAAGGAGGTGTTTATTTGAGCAGTGAATCGGAGAAACTGAGATGAATGTTAAGGTCAAACGAATACGGTATTTGTGTGGTGGTCGGACTGTCTTCACAGTGAAGGAAGAATGAAGGAGATGTTGAGACGGGGTCATAGTACAAAGTAGTTGTACTGAAGAAGGCGATGACGAATTGAGACGATGACAGAGATGATGAAAAAAGTCACAGCGGATCAGAGTTGAGATAAAAAGAGAAAAACAGAGGAAACAAGGGAATGCTGGACCACCATTAGGGTTCCTAACCCCTTTTGTTCTTCAAGAGGCCGCTGGGTCTGGACTTCTCTGACCCGGTCCGGCCCAGCATGTTTTTTTTGGGGTTTTTTTTGTTGTTTTATTTCATAACTTTTTTGTGTTTAATTTTTTTTGGGCTTTACAAAAATTGTTCCTTTTAGCCCATTCTGTTTGCTACACCTTACCACCTCTTTTGCCAGCATCATCCCCAAGGCCAATTTCATTTATTTTACTTCTTAATTTTACAATGATTTTATTTATTCGATACAATAAATAAAAAGGATTTTTTATTTTCTTAATCAAGTTATAATATAAAAATCACAAAAAAAAATATGTTTAGAATTTAAGTTTTAATTTTCTTTTAGTATTTTCATTACCTAAAAATTCATATAAAAATACAAAAAAATTTAATTACCTTACTAATAATTTATTAAACTAATTTTCCTTTTATTGGTTATTTAGAATAGTTAATTTTGTAGATAATTTAGTTAGTTTATTGATTAATTTTCGATTTGGTTGTATTGCGTGTTTAACTATATTTTTAATCGAACTTTCGATCCGATTCATCCCCATTCATAAACTTGTACCCCATCCCCGTATGGTCTGTAATATTTTAGAACCTTGTTGTTTTGCTATTTCTTTCTCCGTATGTTAAAAAAATTGCTAATCATTCATATCTATTCCAAATTAGAACACTTGGCCTTCTCTTGGACTCATCATCAATGAACAAGTATCCACCGACAAAATGCACACCCGCACACATTTCATAGTTTGGTCCTGGGCTATTCTACAGTGACAACTATTCGATCAATTGTTTCAATTGGTCGTTTAGAATACTAGTGCCACGCTAGTCCCACTCTTTATGAGCATGCATATAGCCACCTTGTATGGGCTTTCAATTATATCCATTGAAGAAATTTATTTCCCCTTGGTCCGTACACCAAGCATCTTCTTAAAGGGTCTCATAGCTAAGTTTGGGCATGGCCATCTCACGAGGTTAATCAAGTTTTGCCCTTGGTTAACCATATCCCGAATCAACCACTTTGGTCCATATACCAAGTGATGCCATGCGCAAAGGGTCTCATAGTGAAGGGTAGGAGCACCTACTCTCACGAGATTAATCAAGCACGCCTCTTGGTTAATCATAACCCAATTCAATCCCCATACCCCAAGCATTCTATTTACACTTCTCCTAATACTACATATTTTGTTACTTGAACCATGATCACCACACACAACCACCCTTGACAAACACCGCCTCCTCATACCTATAACATGCTCCCATAGGATGTTAGTTTCCTCTTCTTTAAGACGCGAATTAATTAGACCTTAGGATGAAACCCATGCATGATAACATTAGGGCTCTTTCTAGTTTCCCTCTTATCCTCTTCTTCTTTTGTCATTAAAACTTATCATTCACAAATCAAAAATAAAAAAAATAAAATGCTTAATCATTATTTGAATTTATTTTAAAACTCACAAAAACATTCAACCAATCAAAACTCCCCCCAAGGGCATGTTATCTTCGTACTACCGCGATACCGGCCGTGCCTATTGTTGGAATGTGTGCGTTAACGTCGCCCATTAAAAAACACAAACAAACCAACCATTTTCTAGAGGAACTACGGTGTTCATATTCCTTCATTGAATACATAGGCAAAGGGTAGAAAAACCCTCACGAACGCAATAATAAAAACCTTTCATTTCCCTTTAAGCAAGCATAGTTGTAGATAAACACACCCTTTAAAACAACCAAACAAAATGGATCCCATTGAGTACAACGTATGTGAGGGGTGCTAATACCTTCCCCTCACGTAACCGACTCCCTTACCCTTTCTCTTGGTCGCAAGACCATCTTGTCCATTACCTTATGGTTTTATCGATATTTCCCCTTCTTTCGGGATAAATAAAGTTTGTTGGAGGCTCTGCGTTTTCTGCCGGTAGCTTCACACCTCCTTCGGTGAATATGGTTCCTTTTGTTAATGATGATGTGTGTCGTCCTTTCCCTCCACCAAGTGAAGAATTGGGTCTTTATGACAGAATGGATGATTTTCAAGAGCAGTTTGACAAGATGCAAAGAGAGATGAAGGCCCTCAGAGGAAAAGAGCTATTTGGGCAGAATGTGAATGAGCTATGTTTAGTCTCGAATGTTAAGATACCTGCTATGTTCAAGGTCCCTAAATTTGATAAGTATAAGGGCAACACTTGCCCTCGTGCTCATCTGGTGATGTACGTGAGGAGAATGTCTACCAATACTGATGATCAACGTCTGTTGATTCACTTTTTTCAGGATAGTTTTACTGGTGTTGCGTTGAAGTGGTATATGATTTTGGATAATGCCAATGTTCATACTTTTAATGATTTGGGAGAAGCATTCATCAAACAATACAAGTACAACGTGGACATGGCGCCTGACTATGATCAACTTAGGGCCATAGTTCAGAAAGACAGGTAATCTTTCAAAGAGTATGCGTAGAGATGGCGCGAGGTAGCCGCCCAAGTGATTCCTCCCATGGAAGAGAAGGAGATGACTAAGATTTTCTTAAATACGCTGGTTGATTTCTACTATGAGAGGATGGTATCAAGCGCGCCAAGTGACTTTACTGAGATGGTAGGAATGGGTATCCGCTTGGAAAAGGCTGTAAGAGAAGGCCGTTTGACGAAGAATGAAGGATCTGGAGGTGTGAAGAAGCCATCTTATGGGTTTACCAAGAAGAAAGAAGGAGATGCAAATGTTGTTATATAAGAGAGGAGGGTGACCACTCCTAGAAGGAATTATCAACGTCTTCAATAAGTCGCCTCAGATACTCTTGTTATGAATGTTGCTCCGACTACCGTTGCTTATCAAAGACCGTCCCAGTAGGGGAATCAAGGGTCTAATCAGAGAAGGGAGAGTTATGACCCTATTCTTATGACCTATACAAAGCTACTACCAGCATTGATTCAGAAAAAGTTGGTCCAGACATGACCACCTCCCATCGTACCATCACCATTGCCTTGGTATTACAAGGCAGACCAAACAGGTGCTTTTCATTAGGGAGCACCAGGGCATAATGTTGAGAATTGTTATCCTTTGAAGAATGAGGTGCAGAAATTGGTAAAGTCTGGTTTTCTATCTTTCAAGGATGTGGGACCTAATGTGAAAGAAAATCCTCTACCCAAGCACGGGGGAGTAAATGTTATGAATATGGTGGCCGGTTGTCCAGGCGACTTCCAGATTTTGACATTAATCTGGTTAGAGGAGTGTGATACGGTGGCCTGAACCGGACTGTTTTAGGAACGCTGGTTTGCGTTTTGTGTTTGCAAAATGTCGCGGTAAGAAAGAGTCTCCACCGACTTTTATTTTATCCAAATGGAAAGGAAAAAAGCATGTAAAAATTCCCTTTTTCGAGATTTTGAGTACGGGGGGTAGATTATAGAAAGGGAAGGTATTAGCACCCTTTCTATCCGTGGTTTTCCACGGGCTCTTAGGTACTTGCTCATCATTTTCAAAATTTTCTTGTGTGTGTTTGATTTGAAAAAGTTTTTGACTTCGATTTAACCCTTACTTCTGTCTTTTAAGAGTGTTACGAAGTGTTTTTGAAAACTTTGTTTGAAAAAAGTGTAAGTGTGAAAAAGTTTGTTTGGTTGAGCAAGTACTTAAGAACTAATCTACCTACTCGAAAAAAGAAAATGTTTCTATGTTTTCTTCCTTTAGAAAATGCTATCCCACTATTAGTGAGTAGGTAGCACCGTCGTTGGAGTTTTAAGGGTCAATTCGAAAGTGACGTACGATCACCAAAGCAATGTTAGGACATCTTAGTAATAACCCTAATGTCTTAGATCAATTATTCGAGGAAACAATTCTGAGGCAACCATTCCGAGGCAACTTTTCCAAATGGGACCTTGATCTTTGTTTAGACAAGAGTGCGACCACTAAAATACCCTATACTTAATGATCTTTTACTGAAGGCAGCCGAAGTGAGAGTATCCCCTAGGAGTGCGCATGTGCGAGTGATTCAATTTCAAGTTATTATATTTGCATATTTAGGGTTACCTAACCGTTTTAAAGTTTACATACATTCTTGTCATGCATCCCTATTATTCATACATCTCACAGTTTAATATTTTGCGAAATTTAAAGTGCGGAAATTAAACTACGCTATTACAAGGCTTCGGGTATTAATTACATAACCAAAAACAACCCGTAAAAAACGATAAACGAAAGTAAAAGTCCTAATTAATCTATTACAACTTGTGAGAAATTACATTAATATGGAAAAAATAAAATAATAAAGTGCGCGCGATGAGTTAAGAACGAGAGAGAACTAGGGTTTTGACCCCTTCTAACCTAATTGCAAGAGAAAATTGTTTTTGATTGTTTTTGATTATTTTCAAGAAAAAGAATTAGGTTTTTAAATTAAATACAACATTAATTAGTAATTAAATTAATTAATGAAAATAATTTACATGGCCTATTTTTGTATTTTTGGTTATTTTTAAGAAAAAGAAAATAGAATTTAAATTAAACAAAACCCTAATTTCTAACTTGTTTTTAATTTATTTACAAAATAATTAAAGTTACCCTAAAATTAAATAAGCTAATTAAATTAATATTTTTATAAAAAATAAATTCTAAATCTAATTGGATGAAAATTAATTTGGTGGTAATAACAATAATTTAAATTAATTAATTAAGAAAATATAAAAGAAAAGAAGAAGAAAATGGGCCTGGTATCAGCGATTTTGATCAGAGGATGATGATCCAGAAGATGATGGTGATCAGAGGATGGTGATCCAGAAGATGATGGTGATCAGAGGATGATGATCCAAAAGACGATGGTGATCAGAGGATGGTGATACTGGGCCTGCTCTCGGCTGGTGGATCCAGAAGGTGGTGGCCTTCAGAAGATGCACGTGTTGACTCTGGAGAAAACGAATGAGAATATACCAAAAGCTTTTTCCTGGGGTCGAACCCAGAACACTGAACCTCTGATTTCCTTCTACTAACCAACTGAGATAGATGTTAGTTCATTAACATAACATAAACTACAATATATCAGATCTACAGGTTTCTGGCAAGAATAACGCGCCAGAATTTAAACCGTCCAGTAGAGTCATGAAACGCCATCGTCTTCCTCCTGGTTCTGTCGTTTAAAACTCTAAACTTTTACCTACAGGCATGGCGTTGTAGCTATAACCCTGTATAATTCAGAAACTGCATACAAGCAACATAAATAAAAAATCAAAACCATGGATCAACCGGGTTTGACCCGCTAATCACAATGGTCTCTTCGCCTAGGTCCAAATGTTCCTGTATAAGAAAACCCTAAAACAAACCAAGAAAACCTAACAATGGTGGATATCTGTATGGTTAACAAAAATGAAATTAACTTTGACTAATAGCTTGTAAACGTTTCACTGAACAAGAATATGTGATTAGAATGTGTTTAGGATACGTGAAATATTGAAAACGATTTTGAATATAAAAGCAAATCGTATGAATGATGTAGGACGATTCTGGGCGTTTCAAGCCTTGCAGAAGATTGGGTAAGCTCCAGGAGATTGCCAGCAAGCGATTGGAAGCTTTAACCCACCTTGAATTGGCCTAAAGAAGGATATTCGTCTCACACTTTTCTTTGGAATTTTGAGATTTTGCTCTTGTTCTTAAAGGCAGCTCTGCACGAAAATTCTTTTTTTTAGGGTTCAATGATCTTCAGCATAAGTAGTGAATCATATTAGGTTAATTATTTTTGGCCATGATCTTGAGAATTCATGAAGGGAATATTTGATCTTTAAGCCATATGAAATCTTTCCATAACCATTCAAATCATTCCCTTTTGCCTTGATTCGAATTTTATGGATTAAGCCAACTCATTTGGTTTTGATTTACATCAAAATCAGATCTTCAAAACAAATCTTGGTATTTTTTATTATTTATTTGATTTAAAATGATTTTTAATAAATAAAAACCATAATAAAATAAATAAATGGAGAAAATAATATGTGGTGGCTGCCTTGGGTCGTGGACCATGCTACCAACTCAAAACAAGTGCAAAAGAATGGTCCCATTTAGCAAAAATTGCAATTTGAGGCATAGTTGACTTTTAACAATTTTGCAAAAAAGTTCAACTTCACCAATGCATAACTTCCTCAATTTTGACTCTTTGAAGGTTTTCTTGGACTTTTTAGAATGCTTGATATGTCCTATAAGCAACCCTTTTGGTCTCGTCTCAATTTGGTATTCCATGTTCATGTATGAAGCTTTGACAAAAAAGGTGTTTTTGTTGACTTTTCAAAATGACCTATAATGTCCAAATTCATAACTTCTTGTGAGTGCATATTTTAAAGTTGGGAGCTGAAGATGGATTGTAGAGAATTGCATCCTCTTCCAAATGAGCTTTGGATGGGTTATTTCTCATAAAGTATGAGATAGTTATGCTTGGTCAAAGTTGAGTTGACTTTTCCTACAAAACCCTAATTTAGCAACTTTTGGGTTTTGATGAATTATGAGCAATCCTTGATGAATCATGATCAAACCTTGATAAAATGATGAATAATACTCCAAAATAAGTTTGTTGACCAAAAGTCTTGAAGTTTGACTGTATGTGGGCCACAGTTGACTTTTGCCCTAGCACAGTCGATTTTTAGGCCTTTGAGCAATTGACTTAGCAAACTTCCTCTGCAAGGATTGATACTTGACATGGATGATCTTGAGAACATACTAGGATAGTAGTGAGCATTTGGGATCCATTGGACTCAAGTATCTTGATGCAACATGAAACCCTAATTTGAGGTAGACCGCCTTAGGAGATAGTTTGTCTAGTCAACCCTTGGATTTCCTTGAGCAATTTGAGGATCTTTCTTGAAATGTTTTGAGAAATATGGGGGGGGGGGGAATTTTAGGGGTACAACAGCTGCCCCTGTTCAATCTTCTTAAACCTGAGGATGTAGATTGACTTGCGTGCCTTTCGTGATCCGAAGGTGGAAGATGATTGAACACTAGAGTGCCCAGAAATTTGCACTCGCATGAAGTGGTACTTGTCTTGTTATGTCGGGAATGGGCTTACAGATTCCATTTGGAAATTAACGGAAGATGAGCTTAAAGATGCCATTTGAAGGAGTGTCGATCACATAAGAGATTCCTTAGCGAGAGTCTGTATACCTGTTGTTGAGGAAGACTACGCTGGGGAATGATGATCTATGTCTTGAGAGATGTAGAATTTTAGGAGCTTTGGTCGTCTGTTATTCTATTGGGAGACCGTCTCTTGGTAGAAGAGGTGAAAAAGAACTACTATCTGGTCGTGATCCAGGCTTCATAGTGACTTACCAGGGAGATGAGATTAAAATTGTTATCCGGTCGTGACCCAGGATTCGAAATTTCTCAATTCTTATCTGGTCGTAATCCAGGCTTCATAAGGAATTAAGTTGTTATCTGGTCGCGTCCGGGCTTCAACTTGAATTTAGGGCACACTAATATCCGTTTGACTCCGGGCTTCTTAGTAATTGTCCAGGTAAATTGCTATTTGGTCGAAATCCAAGCTTCGCAGTGTCTTGTACTGTTATCTGATCGTAATCCAGGCTTCCGTCCTTTTATCGTTATCTGGTCGTAATCCAGGCTTCACGATGCTTTATACCATTATCTGGTCGAATCCAGGCTTCATGTTGTTCTGTACTGCTATCTGGTCGTAATCCAGGCTTCACAATACCTTACTTCTTATCTGGTCGTAATCCAGGCTTCAGAAGAAATCAAATGGTTATTCAGTCGCCTCCGGGCTTCCCTTTGATTTTTGGGCCTACTAATATCCGGTCGAATCTTGGCTTCATAGTAATTGGCCGAGTGAACTGCTATTTGGTCGTAATCCAAGCTTCATAGTGTCCCTCACTGTTATCTGGTCATAATCCAGGCTTTAGTGCTTTTTTACCGCTATTTGGTCGTAATCTAGGCTTCCCGATGTCTAATACCACTATCTGGTCGAATTCAAGCTTCATGGTTGTATTGCTATCTGGTCGTAATCCAGGCTTCACAATAACTTGTTGAGCTATTATCCTGTCGTAATTCGGGCTTCATGGCTTATGTTTATAATATACCACTATCTGGTCGATTCCAGGCTTCATGGTGTCTTGCACTGCTATCTGGTCGTAATCCAGGATTCACAGTAACTTGTATTACTGTTATCCGACCGTAATCCGGGCTTCACGGCTTGCTGGGGATTAAACTATTATCCGATTGTTCTCCAGGCTTCATAGCTTAAAGATAAACCACTATCTGGTCGAATTTAGGCTTCGTAGTGTTTGATACTATTATTCGGTCGTTCTCAGGGCTTCACAATATGATGTAGAAATCAAGATACTATCCGGTCGGATCCGGGCTTCATAGCTTGAACTTGGTGAGAATTTGATTGTACTTTTCCTAGAAGGTAAAGGGTTAGTCGTATGTAATGCATGATATGCATCAAGCAATGATGTTCTCAAGATAAATGAGATTGTGTTGTATGATGCGTATGCGCCTGTCATGATGTATGGACATGTAATGTTTTTATGATGTTCTCTAGCTGGGGAAAAATAAATCCCGGATTGCTGCTGGAGCAAAAGAGTTGTATTCTCTGTTCTCGCTGGGGATAATTACCTAAGATGATTGTGAGAATTATCTTGCTGGCGAATAAACTGATGAGAAAATGACTCTGGGGAAGAGAGATACTCTGTTGGAAGATCTGCTGATTTGGAGAAATAAACTCAGCTGGAGATGAATTACCGCTACTGGTAATAATGAAACCTGTTGGGGATTGAGTTTCTGTTTGTGGAAGAAATAAACTCCACTGGGGATAGTTTTCTAGTGCTGATGATAGATAAACTCTGCTTGGGGAGAATCACTATTTTTAGATACCTTTTGCTCTGCATGGAGTGAATGTACCTTCAGTCGTATTCTCCAGCTAGGTCTATCCCTATACCTGGTGGATAGAGCAACTATAAAGCCTAGACATTTCTTGTTTGCCCCTGTTCCTGATATTACGAGTAATCGTCTTTTGTTTCGCATGTAAATATTTATGAGCAACAATTATTGTCAAATGCATGTATCAAAATGAAACGTTGGACGTTCTTGCAAAACAAAACAAAAAAAGAAAAAACAATTTTGAAATTTCATTGTGAAAATGAATTGTATTGATTTTGAAGTTGGCCTGTAAATATGCATTTTTGTACAAGAGGCTGACGTCCTAGTAAGAGAACACCTCTGAATGATAGAATTTATATGGTTTGTGAAAAGAAAAGAAAAACAGATATGTGAACAATCCCACTGGGTTCCAACTATGCTATTGCCCTTATATCTTCGAGCGTCTCATCACTTTGCTACTTGGTTGAAGGTGGATCAGATTAATTGGTTCCGTCTGAATTTGGTATTCGATACTGAAGTCCGGTTGCAAGATGATCCAACGAGACATAGTGTTCCGCTTTGATCCCTAATTTTTGCCTGGACCACCCTTTCGGGTTTTCAGTCCACCGGGATACCCTTTTTTGCCCAAGCCGCCTTTTCAGGTTTTCGAATTGCCGGGTGTACAGTTTTTTTTCATTTTCATCCCTTACTTTTGCCCGAACCCTTTTGGTTTGTCGGGAAGCCCTTATTTTTGCCTAGGCCAGTCAACCTAGCGGGTCTTTGTTTATGCGTAGTATTTTTTTCACTATGTCTGCATTGACGGGGTGAGGAAGGTCGTCACCATCCATGGTGGTTAGAATCATAGCTCCTCCCGAGAAAATATTCTTAACCACAAATGGCCCTTCATACGTAGGGGTCCATTTGCCCCTGGGATCACCTTGCGGCAGTATGATGCGTTTGATCACCAAATCCCCGACTTGATACTCTTGTCGTCTGAGTTTCTTGTTAAACGCCTTGATCATTCGATTTTGATACGTCTGACCATGAAAAATAGCAGTAAGTATTTTTTTCGTCGATTAAGTTCAACTGATCAAGCAGGTAAGACTGCATCCTTCATAATCCTAAGAGAGGGTATCTAGACCTTAATAGGTAAGACTGCTTCCATGCCATACACCAAAGAGTAGGGTGTTGCCCCTGTTGAAGTTTGCGCTGAGGTTCGGTACCCATGAAGAGCAAATGGTAACATCTCGTGCCAATCTTTGTATGTTACCGTCATCTTCTACACAATCTTCTTGATGTTCTTATTAGCCGCTTCAACAGCCCCATTCCTCTTCGTTCGGTAAGGAGAAGAGTTGTGATGCTGTATCTTAAATTGTTTGTAGAGCTCGGTGATCATTGTATTATTTAGATTTGTACCATTGTCCGTAATGATCCTCTCTGGTACACCATATCGACAGATCAAATTATGCCGAATGAACCGGGACACCACATTCTTGGTCACTGTAGAAAAGGAAGCTGCCTCAACCCACTTTGTAAAGTAGTCAATTGCTACCAGGATAAAGAGATTCCCGTTGGACGCAGTGGGTCTGATCTCACCAATCATATTGATGCCCCACATTGCAAAAGGCCAAGGAGCTGTCAAGACGTACAGAGGAACTGGAGGTACATGCACCTTATCAACGTAGACTTGGCACTTGTGACAGGTTCGAGAATGTTGATAACAGTCGGCTTCCATGGTGGACCAATAATATCCTGCCCGTAGGATCTTCTTTTTCATGGTATGTCCACTAGAATGAGTTCTGAAAGTACCTTCATGTAACTCTGCCATGATCTTTTCTACCTCGTTCTCTTCCACACATCGCAGTAAGGTTGAGTCATGGTTATGCTTGTAAAGGATGCCATTACTGATGAATAACTTCGCCGTGAACCTCCTCAGAAACTTCTTATCATTAACAGATGTACCCTCGGGGTATTCTTGAGCCTAAAGATACCTCTTAACCTCGTGAAACTAGGGTTGATTTGCTACCTCTTCAGTGTCGATGTCAGAACAGTGTGCAGGTTCGTCCAACCTCTCAGTGGTAATATGGGGAGCTTCATTGTCCCACCTGACCTTGAACATAGAAGACATGGTATCTAGCGCGTCCGCTAACTGATTCTCCTCTCTTGGGAAATGTTCAAATGTTATCTCCTCGAAGTGTGGAAGCAACGTCAATACATACTCTTTGTATGAATAATATTTGGGTGCTTTGTATCCCACTCGCCTTTAATCTGACTGATCACGAGAGAGGAATATTCGAATACACTAAATAACTTAATTATCAGGTCAATAGCTGCTCGAAGGCCCAGGATGCACGCTTCATACTCTGCCATGTTGTTGGTGCAGTTAAAGCATAATCAGGCGGTGAACTGAGTATGACAACCTTCAGGAGATATGATCATGGCGCCAATGCCATTAACCAACGTTTTTGAAGCTCCATCAAAATACATAGACCATCGGGATCCTTCCTCGGGTCCTTCATCTGGTCCAGGTTCTTCACAGTCGGTCACCAACATGATGTTCTCATCCAGAAACTCGAAGTTTATAGACTAGTAATCATCTACGGCCTGATGCGCCAAATGATCTACCAACACACTTCCCTTGATTGCTTTTTGGGTTGTGTACTGGATGCCATACTCAGTCAAGATCATCTGCCATCTTGCTATTCTTCCGGACAAGGCAGGCTTTTTGAAGATATACTTGATTGGGTCCATCTTTGATATCAATAAGGTGGTGTGAGTCAGCATATACTGTCTCAGCCGGCGAGCATCCCATGCCAAAGCGCAGCAAGTTTTCTCAAGCAGTGAGTATCGGGTCTCACAGTCGGTAAACTTTTTTCTAAGGTAGTAAATAGCATGCTCTTTTCGACCAGACTCGTCATGCTGCCCCAACACACACCCCATCAAACTGTCGAGTACGATCAAGTATAAGATCAAAGGTCTTCCTTCAACTGGAGGCATCATAATAGGAGGCTCTCGGAGATATTATTTAATCCTTTCGAAAGCGACCTGACATTCATCATTCCACCTTACCACTTGATCTTTCTTCAGCAGCTTGAAGATTGGATCACAAGTTGCAGTCAGATGTGAAATGAATCGGGCAATGTAGTTCAGTCATCCCAAAAAGCCTCTGACTTCTTTTTCCGTTTGGGGAGCTGGAATTTCCTGTATAGCTTTCACTTTTGCAGGATCCACTTGAATACCTTTATCACTAACGACGAAGTCCAGCAGCTTACCAGACCTTACTCCGAAGGTGCACTTGTTCGGGTTTAACCTCAGCTTGTACATCTTTAACCTGTCAAATAGCTTCTGGAGATGGTCAAGATGTTCTTCTTCAGTTTGGGATCTTGCAATCATGTCATCAACGTATACCTCAATCTCATGATGAATCATTTCGTGGAACAAAGCGACCATGGCGCGCTGATACGTTGCCCCAGCATTCTTTAACCCAAACGGCATGACTTTGTAGCAAAAGGTACCCCACTGCGTAACAAACGTTGTCTTATCCATGTCCTCGGGAGCCATCTTAATCTGATTGTAGCCAGAAAAACCATCCATAAAGGAGAAGATCTTATGCTGCGCGGTGTTGTCGACCAGAACGTCAATGTGAGGAAGTGGGAAATCATCCTTAGGGCTTGCCCTATTCAGATCCCTATAGTCCACACATATTCGTACCTTACCATCTTTCTTCAGCACCGGAACTAGGGGTGTTCAAAACCAAACCGGCCCAATAGAAAACCGCAAAACCGAACCGAACCAAACCGAAACCGCAAAAAACCACATTTGGTTCAGATGCATTTGGGTCATTTTCTCACAGAACCGCGCGGTTCGGTTTGGTTTGCGGTTTTTATTTTACAAACCGAACCAAACCAAACAAAACTGCATTATGTTATAAAATCTTACTAACCAATATATATTTCTTTAATTCTTTAGAGAAATCAACATGTATTATGTTTATATTTTATCATACTTTGTATTATATTTATTTTAGTTTACAAATCATAAAAAAATAAAATATTATTCATTTATAAATACTATTTTCACATAATATATTTTATCGTATTCTTCATATAATATTTATTTAAGAATGCAATCTTGTCTATATTATTCTTTAGATTTAGATAAAATTATAATACGTAATTTTATGTATCAAATTATAAACTTATTTTGACAATTATAAATTTTTTTATGGTAATGTATGAATAATTAAACGCAAAATTATATTTTCCTCTATATTTATATGTATGGCTTAATAATTTTTTTTTGTAAAAAACCGAACCAACCGAACCAATCTAAACCGCATTAACTTGGTTTGGTTTGGTTTGGTTCGGATTTATTTTTAAAATCCAACCGAACCAAACCAAACCGCGTGTTTTTTTCTCTTGCGGATCAGGTGATTTTTTGCTTCAAAACCGCCCAAACCGCACCGCGAACACCCCTAACCGGAACCACGTTGGCAACCCACTGTAGGTAAGAAGTAACTGCTAGAAAATCGGTATCAAATTGTTTCATGACCTCAACTTTGATTTTCTCAGACATCTCTGGGTGCATTCAGTGAACTTTCTGCTTTACCGGAGGACAGTCTTCTTTAGTTGTAAAGCGGTGTACCACAATGTCAGTATCCAACCCATGCATATCTCATAAGACCAAGCAAAGATCTTAACATAGTCACGCAACATTTGTATTAACTGTTGCTTGACACTAGACTCCAAATTTGCACCGATCTTGACCTCTTTCTTGTCTTCTTCTGTACCCAGATTCACTGATTCCACTGGCTCTTCATGGGGCTGTATGGCCCTCTCTTCCTGTAGTAACAGTCTAGCAAGTTCCCCAGGCACTTCGCAATCATCCTCACCTTCTTCCTTGACTTGGTTGATCGGACTTTCGAAGTCATAACTGGCAGTAATAGAGTCGTTATCAGTGGGATCCAGAGTGGATGTGGATCTACATTATGATATGTGAGTGTGTGTAAGACAATAGCTTTTTTGATAAAGTGCAAGATAGAAAAGAAAAACAAGGAGCGCAAAATTTGTAATGCCAGAAAATGTCCAATGCTTTATTGATGATATATGGAAATGACACATAATAAGTCCTCATAAACAAAGCCACGGTGTCTCGGGTAAGGCACCGGGCCGTAAAGTTTTAAACTTTCTGTTACCAATTTCAAAACAAAAGTCTATTACTGTGTGATAAAAGAAATGGGCATGAAGTCCTTCGTCGTCCAATTGTTCAATCCACCGTTGGTAGTCGGGTAAATCCAGCTATCAATATCTGACTCTTCTTCGTCATCCTCAATTGCATTCACACCCTGATCATGTTTGGGCATAGGTGCAGTTATGACGTTGGGCTTTTTCAGAGCTTCAAACTCGATTTCTTTAGCTTCAATCAAATCTTGCACCTTATTCCTCAAGGACCAACAGTTGCTTGTATCATGCCCTGGGCTATCGAAGTGATAGGCGTAGCGGGCATTTGGATTATACAGCGGTGATGTAGTATTGGGATTCTTCGGGGCTTCCCTCAGAGTTATCAAGTTGGTCTTCAACAATTGCAGTACAATTTGAGATAAGGTCATACTGAGCCGAGTATATTGTCTTTGTGGTCTCTCTACTCTTTGCTGATTGTTGCATTGTGGGACAATAATGGGTCTTGATATTACTACCGCATTAACTGCTTGGCGGCTTTCAGGTCGGTTTTGGCTCCTCGAGCTGTAAACTGCACTAGCTTCTTTTCTTAAAGGCTTCTTTTCTGTACTTGATGAAGCACCTTTCTATATCTTGCCACTTTTGATACCATGTTCCACTCTCTCCCCAGTCAAAATCAATTCGGTAAACCCTGATGATCAACTGCCGATCAAATGATTAAAAAATGGACCAGACAAAGTCCTAAGAAACATGTCCACCAACTCCCTATCAGACAGAGGGGGTTGGACTCTTCCAGCCAGATCTCTCCACTTTTGAGCATAGTCCTTAAAGCCTTCGCCTGTATCCATAGACATACCCTGAAGCTGAGTACGTGTGGGAGCAAGGTCGACGTTATCCTGGTATTGCTTGTAAAAAGCAGCAGCAAGATCCTCCCAGTTGTGGACATTAGCTCCTTCCAATTGATAGAACCATTCAAATTGAGTCCCTGACAGACTATCTTGAAAGAAATGAACCCACAGGTTTCTATCAGCAGTATAGGGTTGAATTTTTCTGACGTATGAGCGGAGATGAAGCTTTGGACAAGATACTCAATCATACTTAGCAAAGACAGGAGCTTTAAACTTGTGAGAGATCACCACCCCAGATGCTAGTTCCAGATCTTTGAAGTCCAACCCAGGTATCTTGTGAATCTCCATTGCACTCAACCGGTCTTCAAGTTTCTTGTACCTATCCTCAGCAGGAGGATATTGTTCTTCATCAAAATCAGTGTCATTATCAGAGACCATAGGACTAAGACCCTTTCCTTCTTCTTGATTCTCTCCTCCTCCGGATGAATGAGACAGATCAGTCTCCAGTCGTAACCTATTCCTAAATCTGTGACCCATATTCAGGAGGACCACCTTCTTCTTCTTCTTCTTCTTCTTCTTCTTCTCCTTCAAGATGAGAGTCTTCAAATCTTGCTTCCCTTTGGCCAAGTTCAAAAACATCTCTTGGAATTGAGCATTATGTGCTTGAAGAGCCTTGATGGCTTGATCGATAGGTGTTTCAGAAGACATTTTGTGCTAAAATAAATAGCAAAGAAGATAAGAAACCTGTAATGGTACCTGTGATGAGGTGCATGATAATGCGTATGAAATGATTTCAAAGACTTTGGGAGATTCAAATTTGTAAAACAAAATAAAACACACTTTATTAGATTAAACTTATAATAATATTTAACAATGCCTTTAAGGCGTTACAAAAACAAATATCTCGCTCCTCCTTTAGCTGAATCCAGGATCTCTTTAATGCCCCGAGATCAGTAGGCATGTAGGGATAAAGCATGGTATAAGTAACCCCTTCTTCATTAGTATGCTCCACAATCACTGGCAAAAGAGCTTCATAAGGTATCCCCGGCTTTTGAGCACAGGATCTAACCCACTGGAGATAAGGTTGCATAGGGAGAGAAGTCTTTAGTCCTAGCTCTTGAGGGTCAGACCTGTTCACCATGCCCCAGACTCGTATAAACCTTCGGAGATGCTCTTCAACATCCTCCTTATAGTTAAAGACAATATCTGCAAGGAGTAGCTCATGAGGACCGTCTCTCCGAGCGCGACCAAACTTTCGTAAAGCCAAACAAGGACTGTAGGTTATTCCCCCTCTAATTCCAAGCAACAGGACATTAGGGTATTCCCCGCATCGATCAATGATAGTAACACCTTCCATATCCTTAGAACTCCAAAGAATGTTTGTATGAGCAAGGGAAATTATCCTGTAAGACCATCCTAAACCTTCCTCATTCTTCAACACGGACTTGGGGAGGTGCGAAATAAACGACCTCTCCAGCAAAGGCATGCAACACATGAGGGTCCCTCTTCTACGCGTAGTACGAGTATAGAGGGCATGCAAAATATCACCCAGAACAGTAGGCACTGGATTACGAGACAAGAAGATCTTGACCGCATTCACATCTATGAAGGAATCTGGATTCGGGAAAAGAACCAAACCGTATATAAGGAGAGCCAAGATATCTTCAAAGGCCTGAAAGTCCAAGTTATCCCAGAATAGTTGAGCTTGATCCATTAGAAACTTGGCTAAGAAACCTTTAACCCCACTTCGTGTCTCCCAATTAGACACTACATCAACCTTTTTCAAGTGTAAAGCTGAAGCAACGTCTTCTGGCCTAGGAGTATCTTCCAAACCTGTGAAGGGCATCTGCTCGAGGATGGATATACCCAACAAATGAGAAAACTCTTCCAAAGTAGGTACTATCTGATAATCCGGTGAAACAATGATGCACTGGATCGAAGAAATGGAATAACACACTCATCATTTGCTCATAAAACCTGGAGGTAACAAAACTAAGAAGCTGACCATGTCTTCTAATGAATGAGGAAGTATCAGAAATTCTCGAGGCCAAATCTTTGAGTTGAGCAGGTATTTGCAGAAAGTTAACTCGGATGGTGTTTCTGCGCATAGAAGTCATGATCTGCAAAACAGAACAAAGATAAATCCCCTCGGTCTTTGAAATGGTTAGTCTAATGAAATATGCATGCTATGTTATGATTCATGAGGTCATGATAAAGCACACAACATGTATAGAAGATAGCAGACATGGTAAAGGCAAACAAGTCACACAATAGCCCTTAAGTTTCAGGCTTGCATGTGGTCTAGGTATTACCTTCTTGAAGTTCAGTTGGTTTCAACCTGTCCTAATAATAGTAACCGGGTTCTAGAGGTTCTCAATATCACTGACCATCCTCCATCAGTCATGGTTTCAGCTCACACAATATTTTCTTGCGGCCGGAACTATCTCGAGAGTATGGTCTCAATGAGTGTAGTATCGAGTATCAACCAGTTCTCAGCTCTATGCCGAGGCCGGCTATCTCACTACTTCCTATGTCTAAGTTGGTCAATTATAGGTTCTAAGGTCAGTTGATGCTTAACGACTCATATAGCAGCCCCGTATTGTCCTTGTTTCTCCATAAGGGATACCGGTACCAACTAATGTGCCACATCAACGTACATTTCCCTCACAGTTTATTGCTACTTACCTAAAAGGTGTCCCCCAGATCCGGGTTAGGATCTATAGTAACTCCAATACAAATCCCACAAAGATAAAGCAATCAAATCAAACAATAGAAGCAATGTGATGAACTAATCCTAAGGTATACCCCGCTCATTTCCCCAGCAGAGTCGCCAGTTCTGTGATACGGTGGCCAGAACCGGACTGTTTTAGGAATGTTGTTTTGCGTTTTGCATTTGTGTTTGCAAAATTTCGCGGTAAGCAAGAGTCGCCACCGACTTTTATTTTAAACAACTGGAATGGAAAAAAGCACAGAAAAATTACCTTTTTCATGATTTTGAGTACGGGGGGTAGATTATAGAAAGGGAAGGTATTAGCACCCTTTATATCTGTGGTTTTCCATGGGCTCTTAGGTACTTGCTCATCATTTTCAAAATTTTCTTGTGTGTGTTTGATTTGAAAAAAATTTTGACTTTGATTTAACCCTTGCTTCTGTCTTCAAGAGTGTTACGAAGTGTTTTTGAAAACATTGTTTGAAAAGAGTGTAAGTGTGAAAAAGTTTGTTTGTTTGAGCAAGTACTTAAGAACTAATCTACCTACTCGAAAAACAGAATGTTTCTATGTTTGCTTCCTTTAGACAGTGTTATCCCACTATTAGTGAGTAGGTAGCACCGTCGTTGGAGTTTTAAGGGTCAATTCGAAAGGGACGTACGATCACCAAAGCAATGTTAGGACGTCTTAGTAATAACCCTAATGCCTTAGATCAATTATTCGAGGCAACAATTCTGAGGAAACTTTTCCAAACGGGACTTTGATCTTTTTTTAGACAAGAGTGCGACCACTAAAATACCCTATACTTAATGATCGTTTACCGAATGCAACCGAAGTGAGAGTATCCCCTAGTAGTGTGCATGTGCGAGTGATTCAATTTCAAGTTATTATCTTTTCACATTTAGGGTTAGCTAACAGTTTTAAAGTTTACATACATTCTTGTCATCCATCCCTATTATTTATACATCTAACAGTTTAATATTTTGCAGAATTTAAAGTGCGGAAATTAAGCTACACTATTACAAGGCTTCAGGTATTAATTACATCGCCAAAAACAACCGGAAAAAATAATGATAAACGAAAGTAAAAGTCCTAATTAATCTATTACAACTTGTGAGGAATTACATTAATATGGAAAAAATAAAATAATAAAGCGCGCGCGATGAGTTAAGAACGAGAGAGAACTAGGTTTTTGACCCCTTCTAACCTAATTGCAAGAGAAAATTGTTTTTGATTGTTTTTGATTATTTTCAAGAAAAAGAATTAGGTTTTTAAATTAAATACAACATTAATTAGTAATTAAATTAATTAAAGAAAATAATTTACATGGCCTATTTTTGTATTTTTGGTTATTTTTAAGAAAAAGAAAATAGAATTCAAATTAAACAAAACCCTAATTTCTAACTTGTTTTAATTTATTTACAAAATAATTAAAGTTACCCTAAAATTAAATAAGATAATTAAATTAATATTTGTATAAAAACTAAATTCTAAATCTAATTGGATGAAAATCTAATTTAGAAAATATAAAAGAAAAGAAGAAGAAAATGGGCCTGGTATCAGTGGTTCTGATCAGAGGATGGTGATCAGAGGATGGTGATCCAGAAGATGATGGTGATCAGAGGATGGTGATCCAGAAGACGATGGTGATCAGAGGATGGTGATACTGGGCCTGCTCCCGGCTGGTGGATCCAGAAGGTGGTGGCCTTCAGAAGATGCACGTGCTGACTCAGGCGAAAACGAATGAGTATATACCAAAAGCTTCTGCCTGGGGTCGAACCCAGAACACTGAACCTCTGATTTCCTTCTTCTGACCAACTGCGCTAGATGTTAGTTCATTAACATAATAGAACCAACAATATATCAGATCTACAGGTTTTTGGCCAGAATAACACGCCAGAATTTAAACCGGCTAGTAGAGTCATGACACACCATCGTCTTCCTCCTGGTTCTGTCGTTTAAAACTCTAAACTTTTACCTACATGCATGGCGTTGTAGCTATAACCCTGTACAATTCAGAAACTTCATACAAGTAACATAAATAAAAATCAAAACCATGGAGCAACCGGGTTTGACCCACAGATCACAATGGTCTCTTCGCCTAGGGACAATTGTTCATGTATAAGAAAACCCTAAAACGAACCAAGAAAACCTAACAATGGTGGATCTCTGTATGGTTAGCAAAAATGAAATTAATTATGACTAATAGCTTGCAAACGTTTCACTGAACAAGAATATGTGCTTAGAATGTGTTTAGGATACATGAAATATTGAAAACGATTTTGAATTTGAAGGCAAACCGTATGAATGATGTAGGACATTTATGGGTGTTTCAAGCCTTGCAGAAGATTGGGTTAGCTCCAGGAGATTGCCAGCAAGCGATTGGAAGCTTTAACACACCTTGAACTGGCCTATAGAAGGATATCCGTCTCACACTTTTCTTTGGAATTTTGAGATTTTGCTCTTGTTCTTGGAGGCAGCTTTGCACGAAAATTCTTTTTTTTAGGGTTCAATGATCTTCAGCATAAGTAGTGAATCATATTAGGTTAATTATTTTTGGCCATGATCTTGAGAATTCATGAAGGGAATATTTGATCATTAAGCCATATGAAATCTTTCCATAGCCATTCAAATCATGCCCTTTTGCCTTGATTCGAATTTGATTGATTAAGCCAGCTCATTTGGATTTGATTTTCATCAAAATCAGATCTTCAAAACAAATCTTGGTATTTTTTATTATTTATTTGATTTAAAATGATTTTTAATAAATAAAAACCATAATAAAATAAATAAATGGAGCAAATAAGATTAGGTGGCTGCCTTGAGTCGTGGAACATGCTACCAACTCAAAACAAGTGAAAAAGAATGGGCCCATTTAGCAAAAATTGCAATTTGAGGCATAGTTGACTTTTGACAATTTTGCAAAAAAGGTCAACTTCACCAATGCATAACTTCCTCAATTTTGACTCTTTGAAGGTGTTATTGGACTTTTTATAAAGCTTGAGATGTCCTCTAAGCAACCCTTTTGGTCCCATCTCAATTTGGTATTCTGTGTTCATGTATGAAGCTTTGACAAAAAAGGTGTTTTTGTTGACTTTTCAAAATGACCTATAATGTCCAAATTCCTAGCTTCTTGTGAGTCCATATTTTGAACTTGGGAGATGAAGATGGATTATAGAGCATTGCATCCTCTTCAAAATGATATTTGGATGGGTCATTTCTCATAAAGTGTGAGAAAGTTATGCTTGGTCAAAGTTGATGAATCATGATCAACCCTTGATCAGATGATGAATAATACTCCAAAATAAGGATGTTGACCAAAAATCTTGAAGGTTGACTGTATATGGGCCGCAGTTGACTTTTGCCCTAGCACAGTCGATTTTCAAGCCTTGGAGCAATTGACTGAGCAAACTTCCTCTGCAAGGCTTGAAACTTGACATGGATGATCTTGAGAACATATTAGGACAATAATGAGCATTTTGGATCCCTTGGACTCAAGTATCTTAATGCAACATGAAACCATAATTTGAGGTAGACTGCCTTAGGAGAGAGTTTGTCTGGTCAACCCTTGGATTTCCTTGAGCAATTTGAGGATCTTTCTTGAAATGTTTTGAGAAATAGGGGAGGGAAAATTTTGGGGTACAACAAGGAGATTTGGTGAAAATGCAAGCAGACCTATGTGAATTTAGCTACTATGCGCATGACCATGCCGGTTATGCTACTTGCAGTATAGATATACATGGTTGCGATAAGATAAAGGCTGATTTACAGGAGATGATGGATGAGGGCCTCATCCACATAATCAGGCCTAGGGCAGAGTATGAAGAGGAAGTGAACATGGTTTCTGGATGTCCTGGTGAGTTTAGAATTTTTAATGTGGAGTATTTGAATGAGGATCTCGTGCAGTTGAATGCTACCTTCTTCCATACGGCTGGTCAGGTGGAACACCAATATGGATCTTTCCTAGTTTTCTATCGAGATCCATGAGGATGTTCAATCGTGAAGAAGGGTGTTCAGGTTTTGTTAGATAATGGAACTATCAAGATCACAGGTCAGAGGGATGATTATCATGAAGTTAATATGGTTGAGGTTTGTTTAATAGAAGAAGAGTCAGAGGAAGAGTATGCCTCCGTGGATGAGTATTTATCTTTAAGCGAAGATTTGTTTTCCAGAAATTACTTATTAATGACTGGTTGTGTTGAAGAAGGGGTAAACGTCATTGTGCCTTGTTTCGGTGAACCCGCCCACTTTGAAGTTTAGTATCATAGCAAGCCATCTGTTACCCCATTGGTAATTAGTTTTCCAGGTCCTATCCCCTACAAATCAGATAAGGTTGTGCCTTACAAATACAACACTACAATCTTGGAGGACGGTGTGGAAGTTTCCATCCAGCCAATGCCTGATGTTGGAAATATAGCTCAAAATAGCAGGGTGACCCGTAGTGGTCGTGTGTTTGTGCCGGTTGATCTGAGAGATGTTGCTGCTGGAAAGAAAATTGTTGAGAATGATGAACCTAAGAAGGCTATAGGAGAGACTAGTGGAGCTACGCTAGAGAAAGAAGTGGATGATATTTTGAATATAGTTAAGATGAGAAACTACAGAATTATAGATCAGCTACTGCAGATTCTTTCAAAGATATCTATCTTAGATTTATTAATGAACTCCTCTGCTCATAGAGAATCCTTGATGAGGGTACTGGACCAAGATTTTGTGGAGAGTGATATGCCAATAGATCAATTCAGCAGCGTAATAGGAAACATTACGTCTTGTAATAACTTGAGTTTCTACGATGATGAATTACCATATGGAGGGAGGAATCACAACCTGGCCTTCCACATATCTATGAACTACAAGAATGATCTGCTATCCAATGTGCTGATTGATAATGAATCCGCGTTGAATGTTATGCCAAGGAGTACTCTCATGAAGTTGAAATACCAAGGAACACCTATGCGTCCGAGTGGTATCATTGTGAAAGCATTTGATGGGTCGAGGAAATTTGTCATCGGTGAAGTGGACTTACCCATCCATATAGGACCACATTTGTTTCAGATAACTTTCCAGGTCATGGACATTGTTCCCGCTTACAGTTGTTTGCTAGGAAGGTCGTGGATACATGAAGCAGGGGTTGTCACTTCAACTTTACATCAGAAGCTAAAATTTATGCTTGAAGGGAAGGTGGTGATCATAAATGGGAAGCAGGCATTGTTGATATCTCATTTGTTCTCCTTCAGTATTATAGAAGCGGATGAGGCTGCTGTTGGAACCCAGTTCCAAGCCCTATCCATTGACAACCTAAGGGGAAATGAGAATTCAACGGTCTCGCTGAAGGATGCGCAGCAGGTTGTGCGCAATGGTCCTAATACAGTTTGGGGATGAATTATGGATCCACTTGTGAACAAGAACATAATTGGCTTGGGTTTCTCTTTGAAGAATGGAAAAGGAAAAATTTTGAAGTCAAAGTTTACTATGAGCAGCTATCATGATGTTTTCCGCAGCGGAGGTTACCTCCATCCAACTGATTCTGGAATTAATGTTGTTGAGGAGGATGAAGCAGAGCAGGAAATGCCGAATTATGTGACGCATGGATTCAGGGTTCAGAACTGGGTCACCACTGACGTTCCCTCTTGCATACATGTTTCAAAGTAATTTGATTTTATTAATCTTTTTTTTCTTGAAAGGCTTTCACTCTGCCCAAGGTGGAAGTATTAATGTTGTAGGGCTTATCTGTTTGTTGTGACTTTTAAGATCATTAATAAAAGTTGTCTTTGCTTCCCGAATTATGTTTTTATTTCCTTCTTTTTATTGGAAAATAGTAATAAAAAAACCCCTTTCAAAATAAATAATAACTCAAATTCAATCTCCATGATCACTTGTTATATGTGTCAGTTTCTAAAAGCAATCATAAATCATATGTGCAGATTAATTAAAAAAACCGTGGAGTACAATGACCCTGCACCCTCTCACAACTTTGAATGTCCTGTGTATGGGGCTGAAGAAGAAGATTATGGTGATATTCCAGAAGAGGTCTCACGGTTTCTTGAGCACGAGGAAAATACCATTCATCCATATAAAGAGCCTTTGGAAGTGATTAATTTGGGTTCAGAAGAAGATCCGAAGGAAGTCAAGATTGGAGCATCGTTGCATCCTGATGTGAAGAGCAAGATGATTGAGTTATTGAAAGATTATGTGGATATTTTTTCTTGGTCTTACCAAGATATGCCCGGTCTAGATACAGATATTGTCGAGTACCGTTTGCCATTGAAGCCAAAGTATCCGCCAATTAAACAAAAGTTGAGAAGAACTCACCCAGATATGGCAGTAAAGATCAAAGAGGAGGTTCTAAAGTAGATTAACGCTGGTTTTCTTGTGACATTAGTGTATCCTCACTGGATTTCCAATATTGTCTTAGTACCGAAAAAATACGGAAAAGTCTGCATGTGCGTAGATTACAGAGATCTAAATAAAGCTAGTCCAAAAGATGATTTTCCATTGCCTCACATCGACATGTTAGTGGATAGCATAGCAAAATTCAAAGTATTCTCGTTCATGGATGGATTTTCCGGGTATAATCAAATAAGGATGGCTCCAGAGGACATGGAAAAAACAACGTTTATCATACCCTGGGGAACATTCTGTTACAGAGTGATGTCCTTCGGGTTGAAGAATGCTAGTGCAACATACTAGAGGGCTATGACAACCCTATTCCATGATCTAATGCACAAGGAAATTGAAGTATATGTTGATGATATGATTGCCAAATCCCAGACTGAAGAGGGGCATATAGAAGATTTGTTGAAGCTGTTTCAGCGTTTGAGGAAGTATCATCTCCGCTTGAATCCAAATAAATGCACCTTCGGCGTTCGATCAGGGAAGTTGTTGGGTTTCATTGTTAGATAGAAATGAATTGAAGTTGACCTTGATAAAGTAAAATCAATTCAATAAATTCCAGCACCAAGAACTGAAAAGCAAGTCAGAGGTTTCCTCAGGCGTTTGAATTATATTTCCAAATTCATTTCCCACATGACTGGAACATGTTAACCGATCTTTAAGTTGTTAAAGAAAGATCAAGGTTGTGTATGGACGGATGACTGCCAAAGGGAATTTGAGAGTATTAATGAATATCTTCTTGAACCTCCTATCTTGCTCCCTCCCGTAGAAGGAAGACTATTGATTATGTATCTGACAGTGTTAGATAAATCCATGGGTTGTATTCTGGGACAACAGGATTAAACAGGGAAGAAGGAGTTCGCCATTTATTATCTCAGTAAAAAATTCACTGATTGTGAGTCGCGATATTCCATGCTAGAAAAGAAATGTTGTGCTTTGGCCTGGGCGGAAAAGCGTTTGCGGCAGTATATGTTGAATCACACCACTTGGTTGATCTCCAAAATGGATCCAATCAAGTACATTTTTGAAAAACCTGCTCTTACTGGGAGAATTTCCTGCTGGCAGATGTTGTTATCTGAATATGATATAGAATACCCCACTCAAAAGGCTATTAAAAGTAGTGTGTTAGCATATTATCTTGCTCACTAACCAGTGGAAGATCACCAGTCTGCAGAATAAGAATTCCCCAATGAGGATGTGATGTTCCTGAAAGTGAAAGATTGTGATGAACCATTACCTGAGGAAGGTCCTGACTCTGAATCTCATTAGAGTATGATATTTGATGGAGCTGTGAATGCTTATGGTAAAGGAATTGGTATTGTGATTGTCACTCTTCATGGATTGCACATTCCTTTTACTACAAGGTTAACATTTGATTGCACTAATAATATGGCAGAATATGAGGCTTGCATCATGGGTCTCGAGGAAGCTATTGATCTCATAATAAAAAATCTAGATGTGTATGGTGACTCAGCTTTGGTATTAAATCAGATTAAAGGAGAATGGGACACTCGTCACCCTAGCTTGATCCCTTACAAAGATTACGCTAGAAGATTATTACCATTCTTTAATAAAGTTGAATTCCATCACATCCCTAGAGATGAAACCCAAATGGCGGATGCTCTGGAAACTCTGGCTTCTATGTACCAAGTGAATACTTGGAATGATATACCCCGAATTATGGTTCGATGTTTAGATAAGCCCGCTCATGTGTTTACAACAGAGGAGGTAGCAGATGAAAAACCTTGGTATTATGATATCAAGCATTTTCTTCAGACTCAGGAATACCCGATTGGTGCGTCGAAGAAAGATAGAAAGACATTGAGAATATTGGCAGGCAGTATCTTCCTCAGTGAAAATGTGTTATACAAGAGAAATTATGACATGGTCTTGCTCAGATGCGTGGATAGACACGAAGAAGACATGTTGATGCATGAGATTCATGATGTTTCATTTGGCACTCATGCCAATGGACATTCGATGGCTAAAAAGATGCTAAGGGCGGGTTATTATTGGCTAACAATGGAATCTGACTGTTACAAATTCGCAAAGAAGTTTCATAAATGCCAGATTTATGCAGACAAGGTCCATGTTCCTCCGACACTTCTTAATGTGATTTCCTTCCCGTGGCCTTTCTCTATGTGGGGTATTGACATGATTGGGATGATAGAACCCAAATCTTCAAATGGACACCGTTTTATCTTGGTAGCAATTGATTACTTCACCAAATGGGTGGAGGCTGCTTCATATGCCAATGTTACTAAGCAGGTGGTTATGTGCTTCATTAATAATAATCTTATATGCCGGTATGGTGTGCCGAGCAGAATCATCACTGACAATGGCTTGGATTTGAACAATAAGATGATGACAGAACTGTGTGAAGAATTCAAGATTATCCATCACAATTCATCTCCATACAGGCCAAAGATGAATGGCGATGTTGAAGCTGCTAATAAGAATATCAAGAGAATTATCCAGAAGATGGTTATTACTTATAAGGATTGGCATGAAATGCTCCCTTTTGCGTTGCATGGATATCGAACATCTATCCTCACTTCAACAGGAGCAACCCCGTTCTTCTTAGTTTATGGAATGGAAGTTGTACTCCCAGTCGAGGTAGAGATTCCCTCGTTGTGTGTGATAATGAAACCAAGTTGACGGATGTTAAATGGGTTCAGAACAGGTTTGACCAATTGAATTTGATTGAGGAGAAGAGAATGACCGCCTTGTGTCATGGCCAGTTATATCAAAGAAGAATGAAGAAAGCTTTTGATAAAAGGTCAAACCTCGTGAATTCAGAGAAGGCGACCTCGTGCTCAGGAAGATCATGTCTTTCAACACTGATTCTAGGGGTAAGTGGACTCCCAATTTTGAAGGCCCATATGTTGTTAAGAAAGCCATCTCTGATGGTGCATTAATTCTTGAAACTATGGATGGCGAGGAGTTCCCACGTCCCATGAATGCTGACACAGTCAAGAAATACTTTGCCTAAAGAAATAAAAGAACAACTCTCTAAGTTGAGAATCTGAGAGGGAGGCTTAGGCAAAAAGGAGTGTCTCGGTAGGCAGAAAACCCGAAAGGGCGGTCTAGGAAAAAATTAGAGACCTAAACAGAATAAATTTCCCGCTAAGTTGAAAACCTGCAAGGGCAGCTTAGGAAAAAGTTAGGGACTTTTCTTGGCAAGTAACTACGTCAGACAAGACTTGATCGTTGAAGCAACAATCTTCTCGGATCCTCATCATACTTCAAAAAAAGCTGCTGCTCAGGATTTCAAAAGTTGTTAGGGGGATAATGGTCATTGTATCTCAATGTATCTTTTCCATTATGTATTACCATTTCCCAAACTTTGTAATCATATATGGAGTCTCGCCATTTGCAGACTACCATTCTATTAATGAAAATTGAGATTTTACCCAATTCTTTGTATTTCCTATGTTATTTAGCTCGCAAAGACTCCATTTATTACGGATAATAACTTTCAAAGCAAAGAGATTAAATAACAAAATTGATTTTCCAAAAAAAAAAAAAAAAAGAAGATTTTTACAATTTACTTTTACTTTGATATTTGTGATGAAACAATGACAACAAAAATGGTTATCCCAAGAATGGACAAACTCCGGTTGTTTTGAGAAGTTTTTGTTCCCCTCGAGAAGGTCTACTCAGGTTGTTTTTGCCATATTGGGTTTATGGTTCCGGTATCCTCGGTCAAGTTTGGATTCATTTCTCCTCTTTTCTGAGTTTTCATAATGTGAAGTTTCAATCCGCGTTTTCCTCCAGTGAAGTAGGCTTGAATTCCCCAGCGTAGTTTTATTGTTTCGGTGTCAGTCTGCTTTATTTGAGACTGGTCTTGCAAACTCCAGTAGGCATGTTAATTTTGAAAAAAAACATTGGTTTCCCCGATGGAGCCTGAAGAAGGATGTTCTACCCTGGTATATGTTTGATTTGGCTACCTCCAGATTATGTTTCTCCTCAGTAAAGTTAAAAGTAGGCAGTAGGTTTTGTTTTCGCAGCTGGCCTTTACCTTTCTTGGAATGATCATCTTGGTTGAAGCTTAGCCGAGTGTTGTTAGTGCCCGAGGTAGTTTTGCCTGGTTGTTCCCCATGTTGTGTATCTGTTTTGACAGCATACACATGATAGCACTCATACATTCATACATGCATCATGCATAGCTAAAATTGACAAGTCATTGTTCATTGACATCTATTAATATTTTTTGACATATTACCCTGTTTTGCAGATTTACGTTGTCCTCTCTTTAGCAGAATGTTGGACTTAAGTAGAAAACGTACATTCTTTCAATTTCCCTACTGAGTTGTCCCTCATAGAAGATTTTTGCTTTAAACCTTCTGGTACAACTCCTTGTTTGGATAAATTTGATTTCCCCTCTTGAGTTTATTTCTCAAAGGATGAATTCAGGTTGACTGTTTCATTCCAGTTTATTTTTGGTTTGGATTTGTGGTCCCTGGAAATATTATTTACTTCGGAATCCTGAAAAAATGCAAGCTTTGGTTGGTGCATTTATTTTGCACAAGAAGAATTTATCCCCTCAACAAGAATATCATGGCATCTCCCCAGGAAGTCATACCTCTTTCCCGAAAAAAGTCATTTCCTTTTACAAACCTCTGTGACCACAAATAGCGAGTCTCTTTATTTGAGACAACTTATGTATTATCCTTTCCAGGCGGAGTGCCTTGGTTATAGAAGAAGTTGAGACCCGTTCTAGGCGAAACACCCGAATCTTGGGGAAATTTATTATCTTTTTGCTATCTTCAGTGAACGTTGATAGTTCATCGTCAGTGAACATCGGTGACATGATATTCTCTTTCTACCTTCAGTGAAAGTTGGTAGACCATCGACAGTGAACGTCGAAGTTTGTTATATTTTTGATATCTTCAGTGAACGTTGATAGTTCATCGTCAGTGAACGGTGGTAATATGATACATTCTCTTTATACCTTCAGTGAAAGTTGGTAGACCATCGGCAGTGAACATCGATGTTTGTTATCTTTTTTCTATCTTCAGTGAACGACGGTGACATGATATTCTCTTTCTACCTTCAGTGAAAGTTGGTAGACCATCGGCAGTGAACATCGATCTTTGTTATCTTTTTGCTATCTTCAGTGAACGTTGATAGTTCATCGCCAGTGAATGACAATGACATGATATTCTCTTTCTACCTTCAGTGAAAGTTGGTAGACCATCAGCAGTGAATGTCAATGTTTGTTATCTTTTTGCTATCTTCTGTGAACGTTGATAGTTCATCGTCAGTGAATGGAGGTGACATAATTTTCTCTTTCTACCTTCAGTTAAAGTTGGTAGACCATCGGCAATGAACGTTGGTGTTTGTTATCTTTTTTCTATCTTCAGTGAATGTTGATAGTTCATCGTCAGTGAACGGTGGTGACATGATATTCTCTTTCTACCTTCAGTGAAAGTTAGTAGACCATCGACAGTGAACGTCGATGTTTGTTATCTTTTTGCTACCCTCAGTGAATGTTGGTAGTTCATCGTTAGTGAATGGCAGTGCTATGATATTTTCTCTTTCTACCTTCAGTGAAAGTTGGTAGACCATCGGCAATGAACCCCGATGTTTGTTATCTTTCTCTCTACCTTCGGTAAACATTGGTAGCTTCGCCTTCAGTAGAAGTTGGTGTGTCCTTTGACCATCCTACCATCCTCTCTGATTCAGTTCTCTTGGTCCACCAGTGATTTATTTTCCTGGTGGGGTTACTCCTTTGTTTCTTTATTATTGTTGCATCCCCAATGATACTTTACGTCTCTTTGGTCATGTTCATATGCATTCATATGCATGAGCATTTTCACGGCATCTTAGGGCCAAAAATAGGGTTTGTTTTATGTTTAAGTATCTTCGATCGCGACGACACGAAGATTTTTAACCTTCGTATCTCCGGATAGAAGAAACTTAAATAAGGGCAACTGTTGTACCCCAATTTTTACCCCTAAGATCCCTTCATCATACCATGTTGATTTATTCACAACAAGATCACACTAGGATTCTTGGTTCCCCTCCTTACTTTGAGTTTTGCTCCTTTTGAGGGATTACCAATCACCTTGACTTATGTTCCTTTTATGATCATGAATATTGTTTTGATTTCTTAACTTAACTAATAGAATACAATGTTGGCTTGTCTTGCTTGTTATCCATGTAGGTAAGAGCAATGAGATTTAATAAGTTACTCCATGGGTTCATGAGTTTATTTCCATGCCCTAGTCAATATAGCTTGATAAGTTCAAACCTCGTCATTGGATTGATTTTTGAAGAATTGGCATGGCAAGGTTGCTTTGGTTCATCACATTACAAGGTTATTAGATTTGACTCAAAAGTAGAAGGGGTTGATTGGAGAAGATGTCATGTTTGGTCAAGGCCTTGTTCCTATTGGTCACAAGAGCATATTTATCTCAAAATTCAAGATATGGAAGTGTTTTTGGTGGCTAAGAGTTCCCATTATCATCCTCAACAACTTCTATTCACAAAGCAAGAATATTGGCACAAGAAGTTTGTTCAAACTTGTCAAAGATATCCAAGGCATTCTATTGATCTAGAAGCTATGGTTTTGAACTTTAAAGGAGTATATCTTGCTCACCTATTGGTATTTTTGATTGATTCCAAATACATCCTCCTCTTCAAAGGGTTATCAACAAATCACTTCAAAAGTTCCAAAGAGTTTTCATGTGGAAGAAACTTGGTGAAGAAGAAAGATCCAGATGAATCCATAATTTTCCATATGTGACTTCAAATGGTCATAACTTGGTCAATTTTTATCACCTTGAGTCCATTATTTTCCATAATGATCTTGAAGATGTGAACTTTATTCCTTCTTTTATGTGCAAAGTGGGAAAATGGATGGAAGTTCCCTTCAATATGCAAAAGATTATAGGTCATTTCATGATTTTTGGTCAACTTCAACAAGTCATAACTTGCTCAATTTTTGGATATTTTGAGTGGTTCAAGTTTCAAAATTTCATTCAAGAGATATACTTCATTTAATTTTTTTATGTCAAGAGCAAATTCTAAGTGGAATGCCATGTTTGGAAGGCCTTTTTATTCAACTTTGACTCAATGTAACTTTCATCTCAAGTAGCCATTTAACTCCATTCGTTTTCCATTGCAAATCTTGTAACCTAATCTTTCTAAAGCATTAAGAATCATGCCCTAAGACCCCTTGAGTTGGAAATGCCATGGATTTGAATTTGGTAACTTGAAACTAAATTTTCCACAAAGTCAGAATTTTGAAATCCATAATGTGACTTCTAAACACAAGATTTATGCGCATTTTTTATTTAAACTTGATTAGCAAACTTGCCATAAGTGATTAGCACCCCAAAACGTAAGATTTGGTTGAGTTTTGATGGAAATGAAGTCACACTTCACTCGTGCTCGACCTTCACTCAATTTCCCCCCAAACTTACTTGTTTCTTCCAATTTTCATTCTCATTCACTTCCCTATAAATAGAGGGCCATCCCCTATTCATTTCTTCAAGCTTTGAGAGCCAAAAACACCTTGCCAAAACTTCACACGAACCCACCTTTTTTGAATTTAGTTTCTGAGATTTAAGTTCCCTTTTCCAAAATTCTTTTTGCATTCATCATCCTTAAGCATCATATAAACTCTTCAGCACTTAAACCAATCAAAACGAGCCATAATTCAAGCTACAAAAGTCCAGTTTCAAAGCTTCTTCCTTGAACCTCGAAAAGGAAGAATTCCCCATCATTTGGATCCAAATCAAGCACTAATCTGTTCTACTCCTTCTCCCAATTCTAATGTTGCTTACAATTTTTAAATCCATTGAGAATTGAGAGAGAAATCCAAAATTGAAGGTGCTCGCTATTTTCTGGGTTTTTGATTCATATCTCTCTCCATACCTTATATAAGTTTGGCGCGATGGTGGTGTTAGAATCGTCTTGAAGAGACGAGTTCAATGATACTAGCCTGGGATCCTAATTTTTCCATTTGAAGGATCTTACAAAATCCCCATTGCAGGGTGTCTGGAGGTTGAAGATGATGACATGTCTCTTCTCAGCCAATGATAGTGTGCCAAACGTTTTAATTTCATTGGTTGCCCTTTTTATGATCCTATGTGTATCTCACTAAGGTCCATATCAAGCACAGCGCGTTTGGTCCACTGGATCAGCTTACTAACGCGTTTTGACTATGATCTGATGGTCCTCATCTTTTTGGTTTTATTTTATTTTCTGATTTTATATTTTTATTGATTAAATTTTCAGAAATTCATAACTCTTTTATTTTTATTCCAAAAATTATGAAAAAATTCACAAAAATACTTTGAATTATTTCTTATCTGATGACTATTTTTTCACATTTTTATTTTTACATTTGATATTTTTTGTATTTTTTAAATTATTTGCTTTCTTTTAATTACTTAAAAAATACTTTCTGACATATTTTAATTCTGAAAAAATCCATAAAAATTATTTTGCATATTTTTGACTTTCTGAAAATTTTATGGAATTTTATATTGAGGTTTACTATTTTTGACCTATTTTTTGTTTGTTTGAGCAATTTTAAATAGTTTAAAAATAGTTTATGACTTTTAAAAATTACCAAAAATATTTATAAAAATATTTGGATCCATTACTGATTTTTCTATGGCCTTACTTTTTGTTTCTTGATTAATTTTGTAAGTGCCTTCGTTTGGGATTGGCTCATCTCTTGTAAAACAAATAGCAACAACAATAATGTAATGTAATGTACAATAGGAACAGCCTGAAAATTCTATTGTAAATGCCTAAACATGTTGATCAACATCTGGAACAACATGTCTCAAGAGATGTCATAACATCATACCAGACATCAAGCTACTGAACTGTCAAGACTGATGCAGTTCTGTTCCTAAAGTTATGCAGAATATTCTGCCAAATAGAATGCATAACAAGTAGCGAAAATTGAAGGCATACGTGGAGCCCTAGAAGATTCAATCAGAAGCTAAGGATAAGGAGAAAAGCTCGATTGAAGACCTAACTTGTAGCAGAAGTTTTCTGCTTATTTTATGCAGGTCGTTAAAGCTGCATTGCTGTCATATGAAGGCCCAAATCCAGTTGGGTAAAAAGTGTTATAAATAGAAGTATTGTAACCTAATTTGGGTGATCGCTGATTGATAAGATGTAATCATTTAGGGCTAGTTGTGAACCACCCGGGCTGTGGGATGGTCACCATACTCCTTGAAACCTGTAGGTTAAAGGATGTATGCATTGTACTTGATTGAAGCTTTTAAGCATGATCAAGATGTGTAATGGAAGTGTATCTTCTGAGCCGTTTATGTACTGTAGAAAGTTATCACTGCGGTGATTGAGGGGGAGTGAGAGGGGTCTCATATCTAGGATTGGATCTTAGGTAAAAGTGTCATTGGGTAGTGATTAAGTGAGAAGGCTGTCAACGGGTGTGTTGGCTGTAGGGTCTTTGAATTGATACTACTAATAGTGAACTTTATCCCTGGCTTGGAAGCCCCCAGATGTAGGTTGGTTGAACCGAACTGGGTGAACAATTCTGTGTGTTATTTACTTTCTGTATTGGTTATCTGTTTGATGTCACAGCATTCCTCGTAACATCAATGTGTAAGATTAACCTTAACTGTTCTGAACTTCAGTAAATCAGAACCTGCGTGTTGTTGGCTCTGGTATGTTAGTCCAGTGACTGTTGTAGAACAGATATCAAAAGTTCAGCCTAGTCTACCTGTACAGCGCTTAATGTCAGATCAGATGTCTTAACATTCCATTAGATATTCTGAGTCTGTGACATTCCCGGAATTTCAATTGGTATCAGAGCGGGCATCCTGTCTGACTCTGGATGAGATCCATGGGGGATACTTTCCGATTGTGTACAAGGTAGAATATTGTTTGAACCAGTAGTGTTCATATTGTTTGGTCCCTAGGAGTGGAGGATGGACAAATTTGGGAGAAACTAGATCAGCTATGATGAAAGTGTTTGAACAAATTCAAAGACCTCATGCGGGAGTAAAGATTTTGGAGTGCATTGTTCAAACTGTATTCAGCACAGAGAAGAATATTATCAAAATCTTCATGCGGGAGTGAAGATATTGATAAGGCATCATATGTGTTTATAAAGCCTTCTTTTAACAGGGCTGTAGAGTTGGGTCTAGAAAGTTGTTCGGTGAAGAAGCAAACAACTTGAGGGATTGATTTATTTTCAATCCTTATGTGTCATGGAGTAAGCACTGTGTAAGTTCTGGTGAAGTACTGCTATTCCGCTGCATAGCTTCTGATACAACCCCTAAAAGTGAAAGAAGAACTCTAGGGCTATTATTTCTGCTGTTGATTGATCAATGATTCTCATATGCGTCTGCAAGCTACTTGAAGACCTTGAAGATTATCAAGGATGATGTGTTCCAAGAAGATGGAACTAATGTTCTTAAGGATGGTAGAACATCATGCAACTGCCAGTTGAAGAACAAATGTTCTGGGTGCTAAACACATGTAATGTGAATACATATGTTTGGAACCTACTCCTGATCTGGAAGAGGAGACATCTGTTTTGAAATAATTGATCAGGACACGATCAACAGGTCATCTACTCCAGTTGTGAGTTTAAGGGAGTATATGTGCTGAGCTAAATGCATTTAAAAGGACTTTAAAGCTGTGGATGATGGAAATCATTTCTGTGTCTTCAGCCAAGTAAATATGCTTAGCAAGCATGAAGAAGTAATCAGTCTAGTGTGATTAGATAATTCTAGTTGAATAAATGATGGAAGCAGAATCTTTATGTGTGGAAATCAAAAGCTTGTAATGATAAAGAATGTACAACATCACAACTGTTGAAGACATCAGTTGTTGAGGAAAGACGGATAAGTCCCAGATTGATAATGAAGTTTCTTCTAGTACAAGTTACAGAATGTGGCAACCTGAAACTTGCACAGCAAGCAAACTAAGGACTCTTAATTTGGAACCTGTGGCAAATTCCAAATAAAGAGTATTTACTATGTGTCTAAAGTAAAGAGCTCTACACTGTATCCATAAAGAGGGAAGTTGGATAACAGTTTGTTCAAAGGGAGTAGTATGATCAAGCTGATGTGAAAGGGAGTTCATCCTACCTTGTTCTATAAGATGCCTGAGTTTATTTCTCATGATCTTAGTGATTTCCAAGGAAGATAGGAATAGAACAGGTTATGTCTACCAATCACATAAACTGCAGCATGTGAAGGAGAATTCACTTAATTCTCTACAAAGATCTGAGCTGTGTTTCAGGGGGAGTCCTTAACCTGAAGATCCTGGAAGACATGTCATACAAAATGTCCTGACATCCTGGACCAAAGTCAAATGGTGGATATCTGCACTTTTACAAGTCATCCCCACCACCTAGGATGAACTTGTTAGTTGTATATAGCAAGGAGGAGTTATCTTCAAAAGATCATGGGTTCCTGAGAAGATCCTCTTTTTACTTATTTGGTGTCCTCACATAATAGAACAACTTGGTCTGCTCTTGTCTACAGGAGTATGGTACAATTAACTCCTTTGTACTGTTCAAGGGTCAGTAAACAAGGTGAAGGTGATACATGCTAGTTGCTGCATGGTTATGTGGTTGTTGTGGGTCTGATCATAAAGGATGTAAGAAAAGTGTGCTTTGATTGCTATGGATGTTCATCCAAAACTATAGTATAAGCCAGGCTCATATGGTTGAGATCAATGTCAGATCTGATGTTGCAACATCATCTCAAACGAAGGGCCGCTTCAGCAAAGGAAGCTTGTAAGGACCAGTTGGTTCATCATGCATGGAACAGAAGATTGTTAGAATAATTATCCTACCTTGAGAAGATGACATAATCTAACTAATAATGAATACTTTGACGGGAGACTAAGTATTCATTAGGATCTTGCATAAATATATATATATAAGCACTTTGATGGGAGACTAATTGTTTGTCTAATATGTATGCAAGGCTGTATTCTGAACCTATTTCTCAGAACTTGATAGAGAGTTTATTTCTCTCTAAGAATATTCTGGTGAGTAATCATACCTTTCTTATGGGGAATATAAAAGGGCATCAATCCCCTGGATGTTAACTTCAGAATCCAAGTAGATAGGTTCATGCTGTAACATCATTTATTGTTAGAAGACCGTGGCAGAGACTTGGAACTGTGAATCTTAATATTATAGTGTGGCAGTTTTATTGTTGGTTTGGAATAAGTAGATTCTACTTGTGTTTAAAAGAAGTATGCTTAACAATGCATAACTACTGTTGTGGTCTGAAGAATTTACTAGTATTAGCAACTACTAGTAAATATATTATACAGAAGGATGACATGATCAAAGGATAATCCTTCTAGAAAGTCTGAATCTTAGTAAAGCTTGTAAGCACACTAAGAAGGTTGGAGGCGCAAGGGCATGAATCAGAGATGTCCTTACTATTCTAAGACTAGTTCAGGGTGCTTGAAATTACCACCTCAGAGCTAGTGCTACTGGTTTCCACGCCACGATTTTGATTGGCATTAACAAGGGGAGTCACTGAGTGTTGCACTTTTCCCAATTACAATATACATTGAAGGGAGACTCTGTATCTGTAATAATTGGACTTAATCTGAAGATCAGAAGTCTGAAGAGGGCAGTGGTATGCTGATGTGTTCTGATAATATGACATTGTGAAGTCATGTCTCAACAACAGGAGATTGAAGAATTGCTTAAAAGTATCATAAGTGGCAGTTTTGATACTTTTGGAGCAATTTGGAAGATTCAGATCTTATCAATAACAACTTGGTCTGGTAAATCAGAAATCTGATATATTCAGCATATGTTCAAGGGGTTCTTTTACTACAAGAAATTGAAGTGGCATCTAAATTTTGTGTATTAGAACTAATCTGTGATGTCTTGTGAAGCATTTTGGGAGTCTTCTGGTTTATTCCCTCCTTCCTTATTTTGCTGTCTGGAAGAAGGTAGAAAGTAATTGTGGTGGATCTCAGCAATACTTAAGAAAGCATGATTGATGGCCATGCTTAATGCTACTAGTCTCTTGCTACTGGCTGTTTAAAGTGTCCTTCTCTGTGCCTAACTGAGAGAAGTAAAAAGAAGGCTGCTGTTGTTGAAGAATGTCTAAGTAAGTGTCATGACATTACAAACGACATTGCAACCTTGGGGAAATCAAGAAGAATACGTGGAAAATAACTTCACCACGTAATTCTAGCTATTCAGGAGCTATATTTGGTATTATGTTTCCCAAAAGAATCTTCAACCTTAAAAGTCGGTCAAAGGCTGATTTTATTCAGGAATTGCTTTGACCTAAACTTATGCATGTATTAGGATTGGTTCTTTTGGCAGAAACAAACAAATGCGTCTAAATTTCATGCACAGTCAGTCTGAAACACGCAACAACTTTAACAGGTATCCTTGACCAAGATTTTATATTGCCATCTTCTTGAACCTGTTATCTCCTTATATAACCTCCTGTCACACATTCTTTTCTCTCACAACCATCATGGGGTTTATACGGATTTGGGAAAACTGTTCTTGGATCTGGTTTTGTGAGGGCTTTCTTTGGCAATTTTTGGCCAAAAAGGGGGAGAAAGGAGTACTGTTAGAAACTGTTAGAAACTGTCCTCGTTGCAGCAGCTACTCAAAATTTTGATCACAAAGACTTGTCACAAACTCAGCAGAAATTCAAATGGCGTGAATTTCTTTGTGACTTGTGATCCGAGTTATGAACACAGTTGTGACTTGTGTTCTGAGTTACAAGGGAGATATTCTAGTCACTCCTTAAAGGTTCTCTGATGCCTCTGAAAGGATAGTTTATCTCCCACGGTCCTCTTTTTCCACCATCAGTGACAAGAAATGGTTCGTGGTCTAAAAGGGAATGAGGTGCATCCTCTTCCTCCTGTGCCTCAAGAGGTCCTGAATGGTGAGTATTATTGTTGTATTTGTTTTAGCCAAAATTAGCCAAAGGGGGAGATTGTAAGTGCCTTCGTTTGGGATTGGCTCATCTCTTGTAAAACAAATAGCAACAACAATAATGTAATGTAATGTACAATAGGAACATCCTGAAAATTCTATTGTAAATGCCTAAACATGTTGATCAACATCTGGAACAACATGTCTCAAGAGATGTCATAACATCATACCAGACATCAAGCTACTGAACTGTCAAGACTGATGCAGTTCTGTTCCTAAAGTTATGCAGAATATTCTGCCAAATAGAATGCATAACAAGTAGCGAAAATTGAAGGCATACGTGGAGCCCTAGAAGATTCAATCAGAAGCTAAGGATAAGGAGAAAAGCTCGATTGAAGACCTAACTTGTAGCAGAAGTTTTCTGCTTATTTTATGCAGGTCGTTAAAGCTGCATTGCTGTCATATGAAGGCCCAAATCCAGTTGGGTAAAAAGTGTTATAAATAGAAGTATTGTAACCTAATTTGGGTGATCGCTGATTAACAAGATGTAATCATTTAGGGCTAGTTGTGAACCACCCGGGCTGTGGGATGGTCACCATACTCCTTGAAACCTGTAGTTTAAAGGATGTATGCATTGTACTTGATTGAAGCTTTTAAGCATGATCAAGATGTGTAATGGAAGTGTATCTTCTGAGCAGTTTATGTACTGTAGAAAGTTATCAATGCGGTGATTGAGGGGGAGTGAGAGGGGTCTCATATCTAGGATTGAATCTTAGGTAAAAGTGTCATTGGGTAGTGATTAAGTGAGAAGGCTGTCAACGGGTGTGTTGGCTGTAGGGTCTTTGAATTGATACTACTAATAGTGAACTTTATCCCTGGCTTGGAAGCCCCCAGATGTAGGTTGGTTGAACCGAACTGGGTGAACAATTCTGTGTGTTATTTACTTTCTGTATTGGTTATCTGTTTGATGTCACAGCATTCCTCGTAACATCAATGTGTAAGATTAACCTTAACTGTTCTGAACTTCAGTAAATCAGAACCTGCGTGTTGTTGGCTCTGGTATGTTAGTCCAGTGACTGTTGTAGAACAGATATCAAAAGTTCAGCCTAGTCTACCTGTACAGCGCTTAATGTCAGATCAGATGTCTTAACATTCCATTAGATATTCTGAGTCTGTGACATTCCCGGAATTTCAAATTTGAACATAGTTGATATTTTTCTCCTCTATTTTGATTTTTAAACTTTTTTTAAACCCTTTTAATGTATATATTAAATATAATATTATTTTGTTATTATTTTCTGGCTGTCTTGAGTTGATTTTTTGATTATGACTTTATTAACATCATTGGATCTTGGGTGTTGAGTTCAACTCCACCAAAATGGATGAATGATTTTAATAATAGTTTGATCAAATTTTTGATTCAAAAGTGGTTTATTCATTTTCCCATCCCCTTTTCATCTTATCCCTTTCTTATTGCACTGGGTGTTATTGGAGCATGATCACTTTATCATGTCTCAAAACAAATGGTACATAAATTGCTATTGACCGACCTCAAAATAGGTGCGACTTCTATATAAGTCCACTTACGATTGCTTAACATAGCGCTAAATTTTGTCCCGATTCGAATAAATGATCATTCGTGGCCCAAACTTATGATTGCAAGCCCAAGTATTTTAATTTGATCTCTTTGATCCAATAACCTTGAGATTCATTTTGTGGAGGCTTTGGTTCTACCAATCCTCTAATGGATCTACAACACCTTTGGTCAACGCGGATCACTTAAACATCGTTGATCATTAAATGGTACTTATGAGAATTCCAAATGGATGATATACTTGACAAAAAGCAAATGCAACTTGTTGTGTGGAGGCTTTGGTTCTACCAATCCTCTAATGAGTTACAAAATCATGTTTCAAGATGGTCATCCAACTAACCACTAATTATTGACTTGTTTATCTTATGCTTTTATTCTTTTTTATGCTTTATGTACTATTTACTTTTAGCATTTACATTTCATGCCATTTTCATCTTTGCTCATTTGAGCATTTAATTTATTGACATTTTTACTTTTCTCACTTGAGCTTTTATTTTCCTTTCTTAAGATACTTAATAATCAACATAAACCCTAAAAAATCTTTAATGGTACTTGGACATTTTGGTTACTATCCTTGGCATTATGAAGCATGGGACTTTTCTTGGACTTAGGATTAGAAACCTTTGCCTATCTTGGAGACCTTGTGATCTTATCTGATTATTTTGTCTGGAGTTCTTGAGGTTTAACTCAAGACATTGGGTTTCTTGTTTGTTTTTGTGTGCAGGTTTTGTGATTACACCCTCTGTTTGTAATCTGGAATTCACCCGTATACAGCTGTTACTCTGCCCAATTTTTGTGAAGACTTAATACACTTGAAGTTTGGTTCTCTCAAGAGGTCTATTATTTTTTCTTGCTTGGTTTCAATCCACGGAATGGGAATTCTATCTTGGCTCATAATGTCAATTATTGGCTTCTTGTTGGTTAGATGGTTCTTATCCCTAGCTTTTACCTTATGCTTTAGGATAGCCTCTTCTTCTCCTCCCATCTTTTTTAATTTCAAAAATCTTCTTCCTCCTTTTGAAAACTCTTCATGTTTCTAAACTTGAACCACTTTCATAATAAACTTGGACTTATGTCCATGCATTTTGAAAACATTTTCATAAATAAACTTCCAATCAACTTAATGATACCTTGACATTTTTTATGAGAAGACTAAAAGTCAATAAATCTCATTTCAAACCATCTTTCCATTTTGGCTTTTTATCTTTAAAATTTTCTTAAAAGACTGAACTCTTGTCAATTCTTGTAGTGATGCAAACAACTATACTTCTACAATATGTAGTAAAGAGAGATATTTTCCACTTGGGTGTTGAGTGAGGCATTGTTGATTTTGACATCCAAGCCATATCCTCCACTTTGAGATGATGCAAATTCTCCTTTCTCATGATTGTGGGTAGTATGTGTGTTTCCCACACGGACAATGACGATGATGTTTTATCTTATAAAACTAAACAACACATTTGTGTTTCAAATTTTTAAAAAGAGAAATTACGTGTACCCTGATCCCCTATTGCATGAAAGGTGGCATGTAGGCACTAAAGGTTCGCAACCGCGACGGGTGCAAAAATTATAAAAAAATATATTTCTTTTCTCACCTCCACCATCCATTTCTTATACAATAGTTTTTATAGCCAAAATATACAAATTTTACAAAGAGGCTCCTGCGGAGTACCGTAGATGTTTAGGGTGATAAAACCTTCCCTTTGCATAACCACCCCCCTTACCTTGAATCTTTCCACCTCTTTTTGGGTTATTCGCTCTTTACCCATTCCTTTGGAAACAATAAAGCACGGTGGCAATTTTTATTTTGATTTGTATAAATTCTAGTCAATCCAATGGCTTAGTCTTGAACATTTCTACCGCTACAATGGTTACCCTCGCCATTCTCTCTGAGAGTTCAAGATCTTTATCATCTTCCTCTTTAGCTTGGTTGATAGGAGCATCAAAATTATATCAGATTGCAGCAATAGCATTATCGGTGGTTTTGGGCATGCATTTGCACCTTTATCATGTTTTGGTGCAGATATTATATGAGATTTTGAAAATGCATATGCAGAGAAAGTATTGCCATTTTTTAATTTAAGATATAAATGCAATAGAAAGAAAAGTGATCTTGATTGAAAACAAAATATAACTTTCATTAATCATAAATATTGTTTGAAACAAAACGAGGAAATCCTTACAAGAAACCCCTATGTCTTGGGCTTGACATAGGTTCTTTCAAAAAAAAGAAAAATTGATTAGGAAAGAAAAAGATCTCAGGAATCTCCATGGTCGTCCATCTTTTTTTTCCTGGGGTGCATTCTCGTATGAATTTAGTTGCCCCTTTGGTGTTGGCCTTGTTGGATATTTTCACAACATGTCCGCCATGCACTACTCCATTGTTGACAAAGGTCTCTTGGATTAGAGGAAAATGTGCTTCGCCCTTCAGAGTAGCTTTATATTTTTTTCAGGGTATTGTTTGAACTGGACTATTCCCTGGTCCCCTAGCCTTTATAGAGCTTTTTCGAAAGCTTCATTGTGTCCTAGAGGGATTTCACATTATTGGTTGGAATCTATAGGGTATGAGATGCCCCTGCTTTCGGCGACGGTGGGACAAACCCTTCAGTTTCAGCTTCTTTTTGGGAAATGACGGACTTCTGGAATCGTTCCTCTAACTCTTTCCTTAGTTGGTGACCGCTTGATGCACCAATAGTCTGGGCTACTTCCTCGAAAGCTACCCTCAGAATTTGGTCTTGCCTATCAATAATGTTCTTCAAAGCCAGAAGAACTTGACTCAAATGTCCTTTCATTGACCTTACGTCTCCCTTTACTTGGTCGATATCCTCTTTGAACGCAGCCTGAGTTCCCTTGATTTTCTCCATTTCTTTTTGTTGATATGCCCTTGTTTGATATGGAGGCCAAGGAGGTAGATAACTTCTTCTACTAATGGTTCAACTGGAGAGATGTTTGTGGAAAAATGAGCGTTGACGTGATATGCGGGTGTTCGTGAATGCATGAGTGTGTATGAACATGAAATGCTTACTGTGTCAAATGTCTTATTAACTTGGGTACATGCTTTTCCTTTATTATTTTACTTGGCGACTATCTTTGAAATAGATATGCAAACGGTGTGTGGAAACAAAACTCCTTTTTTTAAAGTAACGTAATTCAAATATTGAAAAATCTTACAATCTTAAGCCAAAACTTTATTTGCGTGAAATCAGGCAAAAAGGAAATAAGTCTTCTAGGCGCGCCTGCAGATATCCGCTCTTGAAAGCATCCATTGTTGCTAGACAAAATTTGGGAAAATCTTCAGCACGTTACTTCCCTTTTGTGGCCTTGATTTCAGGAATGTTTGGCGTGTTGACGCGGGCAAGTTGTTTCTTTCGGTATCCATTTTTAAAGACAGTCACCGAGATCTTGATTTTATTTTTATCTTTTATACCCCCTGTGAATAAGACAAATGTAGGGTGACGAATATATGAAATGCATGACGAATACATGAAATGTATGAATGCATAGGTGTAGGGTCGAATGACAGGATTTTTTTAATAAATACCTGTGATCGGTGGGAATGAGAACTGACTGTTTTTTAATGCTGGTTCGCGTTTGCGTTTGTTTTCGCAAAGTGTCGCGGTAAGCAAGAGTCGCCACCGTCTTTTATTTTATCCAACAAGGGAAAGGACAAAAGCACAGAAAAAATTTCTTTTCGAGATTGTTTCTCGGGTTCGGGAGGTACATTATAGAAAGGGAAGGTGTTAGCACCCTTTCTATCCGTGGTTATCCACGGGCTCTTAGGTACTTACTCACTATGTTTTCAAAAGGTTTGATTTTCTTTGTGATTGTGGGTTTTAAAAAAGTTTTGTTTTTTGAAGAAAGTGTAAGTGTGAAAAGTTTTTGTTTTGTTTTTTAAAAGAGAGCAAGTACTTAAGAACCTCTACCTACTCAAAAAGGAATTTAATTGTACAAATGTCCTTTAGACAGTGCTATCCCACTATTGAAGAGTAGGTAGCACCGTCGTTGGTGTTTTTCGGGTCAATTCGATTTTAGGGACGTGTGGTCACTAAAGCAACGTTAGGACGCTTTAGTAGTAATCCTAATGTCTTAGATCATTTTTATCGAGGCAACCATTTCGAGGCAACTTATGATCTTGGGACAAAAGGAAGACCTCTAAAATATCCTATACTTAAAGACCACGTTTGAGGCAACCAAGTGAGGTGTACCCTAAGAGTGGCATGTGCAAGTGTGTCAATTTTCAGTTATTTTATTCTTGCATGTCATGGTGAGCTACTGTTGATTTTAAGTTTAAGAGTTAATCTTGTCATGCAATCCTAGTTAGCATACATCTAAGCAGTTTAATATATGTACAGGAATTTAAAGTGCGGGAATTGTAAATCCTACGCTATTATAAGGCTTTCGGGGAGGGGGATTATTTACATGTCCAAAATTGGGGGAATAAAAAGTAATAAAGTAAAAGTTTAAGCTAAACTATTACAAACCAGTAAGCAGTTACAATAAACACGCGTAAAACAAGGAAAAGAGGCGTCTAAGAAATTTCTAAGTAAATAAGAAAATCTTTTTTTGTTTTTGGTTAATAAAATATTTGAATTAAATAATCCTAGGTCTAGTTTATTTTAAATTGATAAAATAAAGTTAAAATAATTAATTAATTTGTTTACAAAATTAATTTGAATAAAAAACTAACCTAATGTTTTTTTTGTGATTTTTTGATTTAAAGTTAATTTAAATGATAAGGTCAATAAGGAAATAACGAAAACAAAAATAAAAATACAAAGGGCATCCTTCGATCCAGGGATAAAAGTGGGAAGCTTCGATCTAGAGAAGGTGACTTTCGATCCAGGAAAATGGGAGCTTCGATCCAGAGAAGGAAATGTCTCCTTCGATCCAGAGAAGGGGTTGTCCTCTTCGATCCAGTAGGGCACACTGCTTTTCGATCCATATCTAGAAGACAAGCATTAGAACGATAAAGATACAAGGCCTTGGTGTCAAACCCAGGTCCTTCGCTATTGTGTGCACTGGTCTTCTCAGGTTTGATCTGCAGTACAAGCGTTAGAGAAAGGAAACAAATACAAGCCTGGGTGTTGAACCCGAGTTCTTCTCCTGCATATACACCTGCAAGTTTGATCAAATGCTGGATCGAAACAGATCCCAAGACCATACCCTACGCATGATCACTTCCTAAGCTCAAATATGGGGTTAAAACTAGCACAAGATCTTTACACCATCTAGTTTGAAGCATGGCTGCTTTGAAACCTTAAAATGGCACCCTGCACTTCCACACTTATGCTTGTATGAATGATCAGTAAGAATACAAAGATGCATATAAAAAAAACAATTCAAATCGAAAGGCTGTGACCCAGAATTTTACCAAAGACTAGTGGGATTGATGCGTGACTTTTGGATAGCGCTTGGGAACACTTCCTGCAGACTTCAGGGAGTGAAAGGAGTGTTGTTGAAGACTCCTTCGATTGGGACCACTTATGAGGATTTCGATAGCTTTGGGATGGTTTACTGAGGGAGTGTATGCGTGTGGCTCTTTGACGCAATTTTTCTGTGTATTTTTTGTGTGTGTTGTAATGTGTCACTGGCCTCCTATTTATAGGAGTGTGGGAGTGCACGAAAAATGGCAAGGGACAACCATTAAAACAGGCCTTTAACGCCCTGGACAAAAATCAAACAAATTAAATTATTTCCTTTTTTGAAACATTCGTGTCCCTTGAATGAACCTGGACGCTTTTGGATTTCGAATGCTTTCAGGCGATGCTCTTCGATTGGTCTTGTTCTGAACAGAACCACTCTGGTTGAATCAGCTCTTTAGGAACAGAAAAGGCAAGAATCTGGCCTTTAACTCAGGAATTAAATCCACAATCCGCATTTAATTATTTTTATGTTTGCAAGGGACACATGCTATTTTCTCACGTTCAGTGTACCTGGACATATTTTCTGAGTGCCCCTTGATGGCCTCTTCCAAATGGCCTGACAGGTGCTCTTCGAATGGCCTTTGCCCAAATATCAATCGAAGGATTCCAATCGAAAGGCTCTGTTAACAGGCCAATCGAAAGGTGTTGTTCATGCCAATCGAAGGACATGGTTGACATGCCTGTCGAAGTTGCGTTGACACAATGCTAAATCGAAGGATCCCTTGGCATGCCAATCGAAGGCCTGGCCCATGGTGCCAATCGAAAGGCTCATTCAGAATTCCAATCAAAGGGTCTTTCAGAATGTTAATCGAAGGGCTTCTTCAGAATTCCAATCGAAATGCTTCTCCAGAATGCCAATCGAAATGCTCATTCAAAATGCCAATCGAAGAGTCTTTCAGAATGCCAATCGAAGTGCTCCTTCAGAATGCCAATCGAAATGCTCCTTCAAAATGGCAATCGAAATGCTCCTTCAGAATGCCAATCTAAAGATACTTAAAGTACCACTCAAAAATTTTCTTTTTCCTTAGGCAAGAGTTTATGATCAACCATGCAGGGGGAAGACTTTGGAAAACATGAGAGGGCAAATTTTGGGGTGCAACAGTTGCCTCTGTTCAATTTTCTTAAACCCGAGGATATAGATTGGCTTTCGAGCTTTTCGTGGTCCGAAGGTGGAAGATAATTGAACATTAGAGTACCCAGAAATTTGCACTCGCATGGTGTAGTATCAGCATTGTGATGTTGGGAATGGGCTTACAGATGCCATTTGGAGATTGTTGGTAGGTAGTTTTGTCTTCATTGACGGGTTGTCTCTTTTGACGGGGTGTCTCCTTTGACGAGTTGTCTCCATTGACAGGTTGTCTCTAGTGACAGGGGCGTCTCCTTTGACGAGTTGTCTCCATTGACAGGTTGTCACTATTGACAGGGGTGTCTCCTTTGACGACTTGTCTCCATTGACAGGTTTTGCCTCAGAAAAATCTTGAGGAATCGATTTAACTGATTTTGTCTCCATTGACTAGATTCGCCTCAGAAAAATCTTTAGGAATCGATTTAACTGATTTTGTCTCCATTGACTAGCTTCGCCTCAGAAAAATCTTTAGGAATCGATTTAACTGATTTTGTCTCTCTTGACTGGCTTCGCCTTAGAAAAATCTTTAGGAATCGATTTAACTGATTTTGTCTCTCTTGATTGGCTTAACCTCAGAAAAATCTTTAGGAATCGATTTAACTGATTTAGAGGAGGTCTTGGAAATATCTTCAACTGGATCAGCGTCAGAAAAATCTTTAGGAATCGATTTAACTGGACCAGAGAAAGTCTTGGAACATCTTCAACTGGATCGGCATCAGAAAAATCTTTAGGAATCAATTTAAATGGACCAGAGAAAGTCTTGGAACATCTTCAACTGGATCGGCATCAGAAAAATCTTTAGGAATCGATTTAACTGGACCAGAGAAAGTCTTGGAATATCTTCAACTGGATTGGCATCAGAAAAATCTTTAGGAATCGATTTAACTGGACCAGAGAAGGTCTTGGAAATAGCTGAGAACTTAACTGGACCTTTCCTGAAAGGTAAAGGTCAGTCATATGCAATGCATGATATGGATCAAGAAATGATGTTCTCAACATAAATGAGATTGTATGGTATGATGCGTATATGCATGTATCATGATGTATGGAAATGTGATGTTTTAGCTGGGGAAAATAAATCCCGGAGCTGCTGGAGAATAGAGTTGATTTCTTAGTTTCCACTGGGGATGACGAACGAAGATGATTGCAAGGATAAACCTGTTAGGAGAAAAGAACTCTGTTGGGGGATAAACAGGATGAAGAGATTACTACGAGGGGAAATACTCTGTGGGGAAGAGATACTTTGCTGAGATTTTAACGATGAACTCCGCTGGGGATTCCGTTGATAAGCTCTGTTGGGGATTTCAATAATGAACTCCGCTGGGGATGGATTACCGTTGCCGGCGATATTGCATCTGTTGAGGATAGAAGTCCTGCTTGGGGAAAGGAAAGAACTTTGGTGGGGATGATCTTTCAGTCGCGACTTGCTAGGGATAATCCTGTTAGACTCTTGTGAGGATAACTTTTTGAATTTGGCGGGGGAGATTCATTTGTATTTTGCAGGGGACAAACTTCCATAATCTAATGGGTAAGATGATTCAACTCTGGCGGGGAAGCCTTTTTAGACTGCACTGGGGGAATGGCTCCACTGGGGGTATCTTGTACTCCTCCGGGAAACATTCTTATACTCTGTTGAGGAATATTAAGACTGTCGGGGATGCTCTTACGCTTGCTGGAGAATGTCTTTATACTCTGTTGGGGAATATTAAGACCTTCTGGGGATACCCGCCCTTTTCAGAGCTGATGGTAGACCAACTCTGCCTGGGGAGAGTATTACCGACTCATCCGTAGTTGCAAGTTTTAGCTGAGAGAGCTATCATTACTGTCTTACTCTGCAGGGAGTGCCGGTGTCTTGGTCACATTCTTCGGCTGAACTTACCTTGGTACCTTGGTGGACAGAGTAACTAGACCGCTCAGACAATTCTTGTTGCCCCTACTTCTGATATCACCCGTAATTAGTCTTTTATTTCGCATGTAAATATTTATGAGCAGCAATTAATCTCAAATGCATATATCAAAAATGAACATTGGACGTTCTTTGCAAAACAAAACAGATAAAGGGAAAACAATTTGAAATTTGTCTGAAAATAAATTTGTATTGATTTTGAAGTTTGCCTGTAAATAGGCGCTTTTGTACAAGAGGATGACGTCCTAGTAAGAGAACGCCTCCGAACAAATAAGATTTATACAATTTGTAAAAAGAAAACAAAACAGCTATGCGAATAATCCCACTGGGCTCCAACTCTGCTATCGCCTTTATATCTTCAAGCATCTCATCACTTTGCTGCTTAGCTGGAGATGAATCTGATTGATTGGTTCCGTCCGAGCCTGATAGTTGATACCGAAGTTTGGATGCAGGGTGATCCAATGAGACATAGTGTTACGCTTATCCCTAACTTTTTCCTAGACCGCCCTTTCGGGTTTTCAGCCCACTGGGATACCCATTTTTGCCCAAGCCGCCTTTTCAGGTTTTCGACTTGCAGGGTGTACAAATTTTTTTTATTTTCATCCCTTATTTTTGCCTGAACCCTTTTGGTTCGCCGGGAAGCCCTTATTTTTGCCTAGGCCTGTCGACCTAGCCGGTCTTTGATTATGCGTAGTATCTTTTCACTATGTCTGCATTGACGGGGTGAGGAAGGTCGTCACCATCCATGGTGGTTAGAATCATCGCTCCTCCTGAGAAGATGTTCTTAACCACAAATGGCCCTTCGTAAGTAGGGGTCCACTTTCCCCTGGGATCACCTTGAGGTAGAATAATGCGCTTGATTACCAGGTTCCCGACTTGATATTCTCATCGTCTGACTTTCTTGTTAAATGCCTTGATCACCCGTTTTTGGTACGTCTGACCATGACAAATAGTTGTGAGTCTCTTTTCGTCGATTTGATTCAATTGATCAAGTTGGGTCTGGATCCAGTCGTCTTCGCTCAAACCTGCATCCTTCATGATCCGAAGAGAGGGTATCTGAACTTCAATGGGCAAGACTGCCTCCATGCCATAAACCAAGGCATAGGGTGTTGCCCCTGTTGACGTTCGTGCTGAGGTACGGTACCCATGAAGAGCAAATGGTAACATCTCGTGCCAGTCTTTGTATGTCACTGTCATCTTCTGCACAATCTTCTTAATGTTCTTATTAGCTGCTTCTACAGCCCCATTCATCTTTGACCGGTAGGGGGAAGAGTTGTGATGTTGTATCTTGAATTGCTCGCAGAGCTCATTGATCATCTTGTTGTTAAGATTGGTACCATTGTCCGTAATGATCCTCCCCGGTACACCGTATCGACAGATCAGGTTTTTCCGAATGAACCGTGCCACGACATTCTTGGTTATGGTAGAAAAGGAAGCTGCTTCAACCTACTTCGTAAAGTAATCAATCACTACCAGGATGAAATGATGCCCGTTGGATGCCGTAGGTCTGATTTCGCCAATTATATCAATGCCCCACATTGCTAAAGGCCAAGGCGCTGTCAAGACATTCAGAGGAACTGGAGGTAGGTGCACCTTATCAGCATAGACCTGGCACTTGTGACACGTCCGAGAATGCTGATAACAGTCAGCTTCCATTGTGGACCAGTAATATCTTGTCCGAATGATTTTCTTTGCCATGGTATGTCCACTGGAATGAGTTCCGAAAGTACCTTCATGCACTCTACCATGATCCTTTCTGCTTCAATTTTATCCACACAACGCAGTAAGGTTGAATCATGGTTACGTTTGTAAAGAATGCCATTGCTGATGAAGAACTTTGCCGCGAACCTTCTCAGAAACTTCTTATCGTTAACAGATGCACCCTTAGGGTATTCTTGAGCTTCAAGATACCTCTTCACTTCATGATACCAAAGTTTTTCTGTTACCTCTTCGGTCTCAAGATCACAGCAATGTGCAGGTTCATCCAATTTCCAAATAATGATCCGAGGGGCTTCGTTGTCCCATTTGACTTTGAACATAGAAGGCAACGTAGCTAACGCGTCCGCCAACTGATTCTCCTCTCTTGGGAAGTGTTCAAAGGTTATCTCCTCGAAGTGGGGAAGCAATGTCAACACATACTCCTTGTAAGGAATAAGATTTGGGTGTTTCGTATCCCACTCTCCTTTGATCTGACTGATCACGAGAGTGGAATCTCCAAAGACACTCAAAAACTTAATCCTTAGGTCAATTGCTGCTCGAAGACCCATAATGCATGCTTCATACTCTGTCATGTTGTTGGTGCAGTTGAAACATAGTCGGGCGGTAAGTGGAGTATGGGAGCCTTTAGGAGATATGATCACAACGCCAATGTCGTTACCCAAAGCGTTTGAAGCTCCATCAAAGTGCATAGACCATCGGGATCCTTCCTCAAGTCCTTCATCTGGTCTAGGTGTTTCACAATCAGTTATCAACATGATATTATTATCCGGGAATTCAAAGTTCATAGATTGATAATCATCCACTGCCTGATGTGCCAAATGGTCTTCCAATACACTTCCCTTGATTGCTTTTTGAGTTGTGTACTGGATGTCATATTTAGTCAAGATCATCTGCCATCTTGCTATTCTTTCGGACAAGGCAGGCTTTTCGAAGATATACTTGATTGGATCCATCTTTGAAATCAACAGAGTAGTGTGAGTCAACATATACTGTCTCAGTCGGCGAGCAGCCCATGCCAAAGCGGAGCATGTTTTCTCGAGAAGTGAGTAACGAGTCTCACAGTTGGTAAACTTTTTGCTAAGGTAATAAATAGCATGCTCTTTTCGGCCAGACTCCTCATGCTTCCCCAGCACACACCCCATTGAGTTGTCAAGTACTGTCAAGTATAAAATTAAAGGTCTCCCTTAAACTGGTGGCATAAGAATAGGTGGCTCCTGGAGGTACTCTTTGATTCTTTCGAAAGCAACCTGACATTCATCGTTCCAACGTACCACTTGATCTTTCTTCAGCAGTTTGAAGATTGGCTCACAAGTAGCAGTTAGGTGCGAGATGAATCGGGCAATGTAGTTCAGAAGTCCTAGAAAGCCTCTGACCTCTTTCTCTATCTTGGGAGTTGGAATTTCTTGTATGGATTTCACTTTGGCAGGATCCACTTGAATACCTTTGTCACTTACGACTAAACCTAGCAGTTTACCGGATCGTACCCCAAAGGTGCATTTGTTTGGGTTCAATCTCAGCTTGTATAACTTCAACCTGTCAAACAGTTTCTGTAGATGGTCCAGGTGCTCCTCCTCAGTTTGGGACCTCGCAATCATATCATCGACGTATACTTCAATCTCATGATGGATCATGTCATGCAATAAAGCAACCATGGCGCGCTGATACGTTGCCCCAGCATTCTTCAACCCAAAAGGCATGACCTTGTAACAAAAGGTGCCCCACTGAGTGACAAAAGTGGTCTTCTCCATGTCTTCAGGAGCCATCTTGATTTGATTGTAACCGGAGAAACCGTCCATAAAGGAGAATACCTTGTGATGAGCAGTATTGTCAACCAGAACGTCGATGTGAGGCAGAGGGAAGTCATCCTTAGGGCTTGCCCTGTTCAAATCTCTGTAATCAACACACATTCGGACCTTACCATCCTTCTTCGATACCGGAACCACATTGGCAACCCACTGAGGGTAAGAAGTTACTGCTAGAAAACTGGCGTCAAATTGTTTCATAACTTCGGCCTTGATTTTCTCAGACATCTCTGGACGCATACGGCGAACCTTCTGTTTTACCGGAGGGCAGTCTCCCTTGGTAGGCAGGCGATGAACCACAATGTCCGTATCCAACCCAGGCATATCTTTGTAAGACCAGGAAAAGATTTCCACGTAGTCATGCAGCATCTGAATCAACCGTTGATTTACACTAAGCTCCAGATTTGCACCGATCTTGACTTTTTTTTGGTCTGTCTCAGTACCCAGATTCACTGTTTCCACTAGCTCTTCATGTGGCTGAATGGTCTTCTCTTCCTGAAGTAGCAGTCTTGCAAGTTCAACAGGAACTTCTCAATCATCTTCACCTTCGTCTTTGGCTAAGTTGATCGGATTTTCGAAGTCATAACTGGCAGTAGCAGAGTCGTTACCAGTGAGATCCAGAGTGGATTGGGACCTGTATTTGTGAGTGTGTGTAAAATAGCTGTTTTGCAATATATAATAAAGAAAGACAAGGAGCGCAAAATTTGAAATGCAAAAACGTCCAATGCTTTTATTAATGATATATGAAAGTGGCACGCAAAAAGCCCTCACAAGTGAAGCCCCGATGCCCCGGGTAAGACACCGGGCCATAAAGTTTTTACAATATTGTCTGTTACAAATTTAAAACAAAAAGTTTCATTACTGAGTAACAAACGTAATAGGGATGAAATCCTTTGTTGTCCAGTTGTTTGGTCCACCGTCGGTCGTAGGATAGATCCAGCTGTCGAATTCAGACTCCTCTACGTCATCTTCGATGGCATTTACTCCCGAGTTGCTGATGAACACGGGAGGTCTTCCAATCCTTGCACTTCGAACAACCCTCTGAGCTTCTGCAGTGAAACCCAACCCAAACTTGTTAGTCTTCTGAGTGAAATCAGGAAGTCGGCCCCAGTTTGCGTACTCACCCTTCTCAATAACAGCCCAAGCGTCCTTTAAGGAAGCCATCTTCATAGGAGAATCTTCAATCACAGTCTCAGCTGATGCCAGTGTTTGAGGAACCTCTTCAAAGTGTTGAAATGGGGTCTCAATGAACTCCCCATCCATCTCTACGTACTGGAATGAGTTGAGGTGGCTGACCATGTATTCCTCCTCCCCTTGTACTGTCACAATCTTCCCTCTGACCGGGTATTTCAACTTCTGGTGGAGCGTTGAGGTTACGGCCCTAGCCTTGTGGATCCATGGACGACCCAACAAACAAGAATAGGATGGCCGAATGTCCATCACGTAAAACCTATAATCGAATACCTGAGAACCAATTTTGATTGGAATATCAACCTCACCATGTACCATCCTTTTAGACCCATCAAAGGCCCGGACAACAATGTTACTCGGCTTTAGCTCCAAACCTTCACAATCCAGCCTGTCTAGAGCTTTCTTTGGTAAGAAGTTCAAGGAGGAACCCGTGTCAACCAACACATGTGCAAGAGTAGTGCCCCTGCATTCAATGGAGACATGCAGGGCATCATTATGGTTCTTCCCTTTAGCAGTCAGATCAGCGTCGGAGAAACCCAAACCATTATCAGCAGTTAAATTGGCCACACAATCGGTAAATTGATCAGCTGACGTCTCTTGTGGCACGTGGGCCGTCTTTAGGAAGGTAATCAGGGCCTTGGCATGGGCCTCTGAACACAACAGCAACGATAACACAGAAATCTTGGATGGGGTTTGCCCCAGTTGCTCAACCACATTATAATCACTCTTCTTAATAATCTTCAGAATCTCTTCCATCTCCTGTTTGGAAGCTTCAACATTGATCGTCTTTGGCGCCTCCGTCTGGGCAGGCATATCAGTGGTGATTCCTTTGCCCCGAGCGTTAGATAATTCGGCTACCGGGGTAGGAACAAGGACTTGATCAGGAATGGCAGCAGGTACACTTACAGGCTTAATGACAACAGGTCTTCGGACGGATGGTGGAGAAATATCAGGTGAGAAAAGTCTATCGCTGCGGGTGACTTTAGCAGGTCATGTAACGTTGCTAACGCCGGTATCAGCACCGAACTCTTGCTTAACTCCAAGAACATAAACTCGCGGACAGAGATTCTAGCTTTCGTACTCAATTAGACGAAAGGAAGGTGTTAGGAACCTTTCATATACCTTGTTCACAGGGATATTAGCTCTAGGTTTAGGTTTGGGGTAAACAGAGTTTTAAGTTTTAATTAGCAAGACTCGCCACGATTTTAGATCGCATGCCTACGTATCCTCTTATGAGGAATCAGAGTCCCAATTCGTAGTTCGTATGTGTTGGTTTCTTTTATAGGGTTTGTAAACATATTTTGAATCACTTCGCACTCGGTCGGGAGTAGTGATTGTGGATATTTTGACTGAGAACACAGTAAGTCAAAATCAGTTTGAAACACATTTGCAAAAAAACTGTTGATTAGCTTAGTTTTATTCACGAAAATAGTTTGAGATTTGTTTGTGTTTTTTAATTGTACTAGTTGCAAAAATGTCTTGATTAATGCATGATTAAAAAAAAGGGTATTTAATGCAAAAAATATATAAAATATTATATGCTATTTTGATATAAAAATAATTTATCTTCATGATATAATAAATAATAATATATAATAATAATAAGCAATATAAAATTAATAATGATAATTATTGAAAATATAAATAATAATTATTATATAAATATAAGAATTAAAAATAGATAAAAATATGATGAATTGAAAATAATAAAAGAAATAATATATTTAACCTGGGGGTGCATTTTCTAGCTGTTAAGTAAAACAAAGGGGTGTAAAAAATAATCTGTAATAAGCCCAATACACAGGCTAGACAGGGGGTGTATTGTTGCATGGTAATTTAGTAACACCAGGGATGGGGTGTTAAAAGAAATGGGTCGGGCCCAAACACCATTTGAGAGAGGACTGAGAGATTGAGTATGTGAAGGTGTATGGGCCCTATGGTACAGACTTGGCCTTAAGGCTGTCTGATGCGCATCGGAGGGACCAAAACGAGGGAGTATGATAACTAATATGGATGCAGTGTACAGGATCGAAACAGATAATAACTTTGTTTTAATATTTGTTTCATTTTCTCAGTTTGCTTACAATAGCTTCCTTTCTCTCTCTCTCTCGCATGAACAACAAAGCCTTTCTCTCTTCCTTACAAACCCTAAGTCTCAACCCTCCTCACGGTGGAGCCCTAAACGTCCAACAACGACAAATCTGAAGCTACGTTTTGTTATACCTCTAATCGCTATTTTCTGGTAACTGTGTTTCTATTTCCTTATCTACGTCTCTTTTGGTTCGCAGGTCAGCAGCGTAGAAGATGGTGACGATGACACGGGTTTGGAGACGGTCGGCGATGGCGATTGGTCAGCGGTTGTTCAAGGGGTGATTAGGGTTTCTGATCTGGAAACTCTAATCACCTCTCCATTTGGGTCCTCAACGCAAGGGTTCTCCTTCTTCGTCCAGTAATCTTCCCTTTTTCGTTCTTTCTCCCTCACGGCTGTTCTTCAAGGTTTTCTTTATTCTCTCTTCCAGTTATAAGCCCCCCTCTTTGTGTTTAGTTTCTGTTTATTTATAGTTAGTATCTTAGGGTTTCTTTGTCGTTATAATTTGATTAGCATAGATTAGAAGTTAGGTTTATAATTGATTGATTCTGTAATACATGTGATTTCCTGATTTTTTTGTAAAGTTTGGATTTGATTTATGGTTTAGATCTGTAATAAAAGATTTGTTGGTTTGATTCTGAGATTTTCGGGATTTTATTGCCAGTATCATTTTAATTGAAGATTTGATTTTCAAATTTCTGGATTTGGTCGCTGTTTGAACATTTTATGGGCTTTGCAGATCTACTAAGATTTGATTTTATTTAAATTTTGGGAGATTTGATCTGAACAGTATCTGTTGATAAAAGGAACAAGCGCCAATTCATGCTTGATTAAAATAGTAAGTGTTAGTACTTTTGATTTGGATTTTGCGTTTTACTGTCCCGCTTGTGCATAAAAGAGATTGGGCATTCTAACAATTTAATCCAACAAACAATTATTCTTAATAAATATATTAACTAATATAAAACATTATTACAAAAAGCAAAATGTTTTCTCAGTAAAGAAACATAATAATAATAATTTCTTTTATTGAAATAACAAGAAGTTCTTTTTTATAACAATGCTTTTTTTTTTCTAACATAAAATAGCAACATCAACTGGGCTGCTGAAACACAATGGGCCTGCAGTTCTGTATCTCACCTCCCTCCTTGCTATTTAATAACCCTGAAAGAAATGGACCAAGTGAAGTGGGTTTACGGTTCCAAATCTCACCCCGCCTTTTTCTATTAAACAACTAAAACAAAAATGGGCCAATATGAATTCTAGGGGGCTTATAATTTATACTCATACCACGCCTTTTATCAATTTAACTTAAACAAGATTATGAAAATTAAACTTAATAATTACTATTCTTTTGAACTAACTTCCCTTTTCGAATTGCATGGGCCATAGGCCAACATGCTTCGCGAATAAGTTCATGGGTCTTTCTGATTTAAAAAGCCCCACTCTTCGGGATCAAAATACACCCCTCGGTTGACTTAAATTTTAAGAATGGGCCATCATATATTGTCGTACCATCCTTAATTAAATGTTTCTTTATTATGTTGAATTCGAAAATACGATCATCGCGGTAGGACAAATTCGGGGTACGACACTCTTCCCTAGGCCTGATTATGTGGATGAGGCCCTCATCCATCATCTCCTGCAAATCAGCCTTTATCTTGTCGTAACCCTGTATATCTGTACTGCAAATAGCACAACCGGCATGGGCATGTGTATAGTAGATAAATTCAGAGGTCTGCATGCATTTTCACCAAATCTCCTCTAACCAAATTAACATCAAAAATCTGTAAGTCGCCTGGAAAACCAGAAACCATGTTCACAATATTTGCTCCTTCATGCTTTGATAGAGGATTATCTTTCACATTAGGTCCAACATCCTTGAAAGACAAGATACAAGACTTCACCAATTTTTGTACTTCAGTCTTCAAAGGATAGCAGTCTCAACATTGTGCCCTGGCGCTCCCTGATGAAAAGCACATGTTTGGTCTGCCTTGTAATAACAAGGCAACAGTGATGCTACAGCGGGAGGTGGTCGGATATGAACCAACTTCTTCTGAATTAACGTTGGGAGTAATTTTGTATAGCTCATAGGAATAGGGTCATAACTCTCCCTTCTCTGATTATACCCTTAATTCCCCTTATGAGGATGGTCTCTGATAAGCAACGGTAGTTGGAGCTACACCAACAACTAGAGTAACTAAGGAGACTTGCTGATGATGCTAATAATTTCTTCTATAGGATTAAACCTCCTATCTTGCATAATAGTATTCATATCTCCTTCCTTATTCTTGGAAAACCCATAGGATGGCTTCTTCGTATTTCTAGAACTTTCACCCTTCATTAAACGGCCATCTCTTACAGCCTCTTCTAAGCGGATACCCATGCCTACCATATTAATAAAGTCACTTGGCACACTCGCTACCATACTTTCATAATAGAAAGCACCCAAAGTTTTCAAGAAAATCTTAGTCATCTCCTTCTCTTCCATCGTAGGAATCACTTGGGCGGCTACCTCACGCCATCTTTGTGTATATTCTTTGAATGATTCCCTTTCCTTCTGGACCATGGCCCTGAGTTGATCACGATCAGGCGCCATGTCGACGTTGTATTTGTATTGTCTGATAAATGCTTCTCCTAAGTCATTGAAAGTATGGATATTGACGATGTCCAAACTCATATACCACTTCAGCGCAACACCAGTCAAATTATCCTGAAAAAAGTGAATCAGCAAACATTGATCATCAGTATGGGTAGACATTCTTCTTACATACATCACAAGATGAGCACAGGGACAAGTGTTGCCTTTGTACTTATTGAACTCCTGGACTTTAAACTTCACAGGTATCTTGACATTCGGAACCAAGCATAAATCATTCATATTCTGCCCGAACAATTCCTTTACCTTGAGGGCCTTCATCTCTCTCTGCATCTTGTCAAACCGCTATTGAAAATCATCCATTATATCATAGAGACCCAAGTCTTCACTTGGTGGAGGAAAAGGACGACACATGTCATCATTAGCAAATAGAACCATATTCACTGAAGGAGGTGCAGCAGGAGCAACATGCACCACAGGAGGTGCAACAGTAACAGTAGTCTGAACAACTAGAGTATCTTGAGGACCAAGATTGAAACCTTCAGGCACACAGTTCTCTGTAATTCCCCATGGATAACCTTGAGGCATGCGATTCTGAGTAACAGCTGGAGTAGCAGACACAAGAACAGTCAGAGCTTCAGTAGTCACCCTTGTTTGTTGAGGCTGAACACTCGGTGGCTGATTCTGAGCAGCCACCAGAGATTCCATAAGAGCAGTAAGATTGGCCATGTCGGCCTTCAAAGTAGAAACTTCCTCACGCGGCTCGCAGTTCTCTTGTTTTAACTTATCCATCTTCCTTATAAAATTAGCTCGAGTGTTATAGTGGTGAGACAACTTGCTGAACGAAGTAAAGAAGCTTGGTAAGACACCTGGATATGCATAACAAATGCAAGAAATATGTGCAATATGATGCATGATATGCAGTGCGCATGATTTAGTTTATTATTAATATTTCAAGGGACTTAAAGATTTATAGACATATTGTAAATATAAAAGTAATAACACATTTTAAATACTGAAAAAATTTATTATAATAACTTCAAAATGGATTACAAGTTTCAATAATCCCAAGTACAAGATGAAAATAAAGTCTAAAACCCTAAGAAGTAAAGTTGATGGAGATCACTCTATACATTGGCGCTTCCCTATAAGCTTGGAAATCTGAGCCTTCAACCTCTGGTTTTCTTCCCCATATCTGGTGACAACCTCCTTCCAATCACCTGAATCAGGAAGTGAGCAACTAGCATCTGACTGAGGCTTAGGAGAAAATAAATTCCCTTGTCTCTCCATCATCTCTACAGCCCAACTCTCAAGAATCTCAATCAAGTCGTCTTTCTCCCTCAAGTTTGCTCTATAGGAAATTTCTAAAGTTTGGAACTTATTCTTCCAAGCATCCTTTTCCTGCTGCATCCTGACCAAAGCAAGTTGTAGCTCTTCCATATTATCCAATAAGGCATCTTCAACTGAATAACTCTCATTTGGACCCACTGAAGATAAGGCTCCAAAGAAACAGCGCCCTTAGGTCCCAAGTCTTTCCTACTCTTCCTATGAATATGATGCCAGGCCCTCGCAATTTTCTCCCTAGATTCCTTATGGTCTTCTCCCTCCTTCAGGAAGAAACTACTCAAATGAATACTATTTGGTTTATCCCTCATCGGATAACCAATTTGTCGTCGTGCAAGAATAGGGTTATAGTTAATTACTCCCTTTGTACCAAGAAAATGTACACTAGGGAAACTACCATAATTATCGACAATCTCTACATCCTGGTAAGCTCAATGATACCAATCAATATCCGAATGAGTAAGTTCCATGATCTTAGGAGCCCAACGGGGTTCCTTCCTAACATCCCAGAAAGCATCAGACTGAGGCATATGAGAAATAAACCACCGGTACAACAGAGGAGTGCAACAGATAATCATCCCCCATGATAAGAATTTCGAATATGAATAGAGCAATAAGCATCACCCAACAATGTAGGAACTGGTTTTCCAATCATGAAGATCCTGATATCATTAACATCAACAAACTTATCCATATTAGGAAATAAAAACAACTCGTAAGCGAGTAGAGCAAAGATGGCCTCAAAAGTGACTGTACTATTCATCATGGAAAATTAACGAGCTTTATTTAATAAGAACTGAGTTGGTAATCCTCTAATCCCTCCTTTAGTAGTCATATGGGATTCAACCTCAGGCTTCTCTAGACGGATCAAGGCAGCAATCTCATGTGGTTTTGGCTCACCCTCCAAACCAGTAAAAGGAACATGATCGGTAATAGGTAAATCTAACAGATAAGAATACTCCTCTAGTGTAGGCATCAACTGATAATCGGGTAAAGTAAAGCAATGGTACATCAGATCATAGAACTGGACCAACGTCGAGAAAATACCCTCCTTCATCCTAAGCCTCATGAGAGGAATGATGGATCCATAATTCTTCTGAAAATATACATAACACTCAATCTCGGGAATTAGACTGATCAATTCATCTATCTTGGGATCTTTAAAACTGTATTTTCCGGTCTTTCTTTTTCCAGAATCCATGGTCAAAAATGTACCTAAGATATTCACAAATGGTCAACTTTCAAGTCCCTTGAAATAAAATTTCTTCAAAAGATGCTTATAAGTGCATGTATGCATGATGCAACAATCACACACAAGATCACAAACATAGGGTTCATAAGTTCAACGTCACGAGCATGAGGTCGAAGGTACTACCCATAAGGTATGGTCTAAAAGTTATCACCTTCCGAACAAAGTTCTAAAGGTTCCCAGAGTCTACATCCTTCCTTCGGATATTACCAACTTCCCGATTAACTCGGTAATTAGTAATATTCTCAAGAAAAACTCGTCCGAGCATAGTATCGCGTGATAACTATTTCTGGATTACTCTGTCATAGCTTCTGCACTACACCTAAAAGGCCAAGATGGGTTAGGTATTATAAGGTCCTCAGATTTAACAGGCTCCCAGATCGAAAGCAGCACGTCTTCCTGATTACTCGATAAACGACACTACAGTCAAAGGGGCCTCCACTGAGTGGGGGATCTCATTCCTCCTTTTTTGGGATTACTCCCTCAAAGTTAACATGATTATACCACCCGTCCTATCTTAAAGTTTTCCCAAGTCCGGGTGTAGGACTTATAAGTAATCACTAAGCACCCTAAAAACCAGGAAAATTCAGACAAACATATATACAACATATAACACATAAACAACAATAGCATATATACAGATATAAACAAAGATAGGCTCAACCCACTTAGGGATGGACCAGCAAGATATCAATCTTTCCCCAGTGAAGTCGCCATTTTTTTTCTATAGCGGTAGAAATGTTTAAGACTAAGCCATTGGATTGACTAGACTTATACAGGTCAAAATAAAAATCACCACCGCGCTTTATTGTTTCCAAAGGAATTGGAAAAGAGAGAGTAACCCAAAATAAAGAGGGGGGGGGGGGGAATTATAGGTAAGGGGTTGGTTATGCAAAGGGAAGGTATTAGCACCCTAAACATCTATGATACTCCATAAGAACCTCTTTGTAAAATCTGTATATTTTGGTTATAAAATGTTGTATAAAAAATAGATGGTAGAGGTGAGAAAAGGAATATATTTTTTATGATTTTTGCACCTGCCGCGGTTGCGAACCTTTAGTGCCTACGTACCACCTTTCAAGCAATAGGGGATCAGAGTACACGTAGTTCACCTTTTAAAAAAATTTAAAACACAAGTGTGTTGGTTAATTTTATGAGATGATACATCATCTTCATTGTCCGTGTGGAAAACATACTTACTACCCACAATCATGAGAAGGAAGAATTTGCATCATCTCAAAGTGGAGGATATGGCTTGGATTTTTTAAAATCAACAATGCCTCACTCAACACCCGAGTGAAAAATATCTCTCTTCACTATATATTGTAGAAGTATAGTTATTTGCATCACTACAAGGATTGACATGAGTCTAATCTTTTCAGAAAGGTTTTAAGCCAAAATGGCAAAATGGTTTGAAATGCGATTGGTTGACTTTTAGTCTTCTCATAAAAAAATGTCAAGGTATTATTAAATTGATTGAGGTTTATTTATGAAAATGATTTTGAAAATGCATGGACCTAAGTCCAAGTTTATTATGAAAGTGGTTCAAATTTAGAAACAAGAAGGGTTTTCAAAAGGAGGGAGAAGATTTTTGAAATTAAAGAAGATGGGAGGAGAAGAAAGCACTATCCTAAAGAATAAGGTAAAATTTAGCGCTATGTTAAGTAACCGTAAGTTGACTTATGTAGAAGTCGCACCTATTTTGAGGCCGATCAATAGCAATCTATGCACCATTTGTTTTAAGACATTATATAGATATCATGCTCCAATAACACTTAGTGAAATAAGAAATGGATGAGATGAAGAGGGGTGGGGAAAAATATACAAACCACTTTTGAATTAAATTTTAATCAAACTATTATTAAAATCATTCATCCATTTTTGTGGAGTTAGACTCAACACTATGGATCCATTGATGTTAATAAAGTCCATGATTAAAAATTCAACCCAAGATCAGCCAGAAAATAATCACAAAATAATATTGCATTTAATATATACATTAAAAAAAAGGATTTTAAAATGTTTTAAAATAGAAATGAAAGAGAAAAATATCAATTATATTCAAATTAATCAAGAAATAAAAAGTAAGACCATAGAAAAATCAGAAATGAATTAAAATATTTTTATAAAATTTTTGATAATTTTTTATAGTTAGAAACTATTTTTAAAATTAAAATAAATGAGTAAAATAAACCAAAAATGATAAAAAATAGCAAAGTCAAAAATAAAAAATATGTGAGGTCACTAATATTTGTCACAATATCATTGGATCATTCCATATTTTTTGTAGAAATTAAAAATGCATAAAAGTATTTTTAAAACATTTAAAACAATTCAAATAAAGTGAAAATTTATAAAAAAATATCAAAACATAAAATAAAATTGTGAAAAAATCAAAATCAAAAAGAGAAAAATCAAAAGTATTTTTCATAATTTTTTCAGATTTTTTGGACAAAAAATTAATTTTCTATGATTTTTTGAAATTTAAAACAATTAAATATAAGAATCAGAAATAAAAAATAAAGTCAAAAATATGTGGACCATTGGATGAGAGTCAAAACGCATTAGTAATCAAATCCAAGGGATCTGGCGCGATGTGCATATCATGGTCATTAGTGAATAATGCACTGAATCAAATGTAAAATCATATTTCAAAAAAAACAAGTAGCAAGCTATCATTGGTTGGAAGATGACACGTTGGTCATCTTTAACCTTCAGCTAACGTGAATTGCAGTTCTCTCAAACTGTAAAATCAGAAGCTCAAACCTATGTCTTTCGTTTCGTCTCTTCAAGACGAAGACAACCACACCTTCGCGACAAATTTATATAAATTGTAGCTCAAGCAATTTGGAAGGAAAGTTTTGAAAAGGGATTTGAAATTTAATGGTCAAAACGTGTTTTCAGATAAAAGCAAGTGTTGTGACTAGAACCAGGGCAATAAGAGCTTCACAATAATATCAATGTTTTGAATAATTGATGGAGAAATCTACCTATTGAAGTTGAGTTGTAGAGCTATGAAACTGGACTTCTATGAATCAATATAGGTCATGATTCTTTAAGGTGATTATATGGTTAGCTTCAGGGAAGATCAAGGAAGGTGAATTGATGGAAATTTTGGATTGAAAAAGGCTTGAACACTAATTTCGAAGTTACAAAAAATTGAGTTATGGAGGAAGTTTGGCAGGGTGATTCTGGTTGTTCAAGCTTGAGGAAATGAATGAGGGATGACCCTCTATTTATAGGGAATCAAATGGAATGTTCAAGCGTGTGAAATGATGAAGTTTGGAGGGAAATCGTGTGAAGTTACAAACAAGAAAAGTGTGACTTCTATATTGATCAAAACTCATCCAACACGCACGTTTTGTTATGCTAATCACTTCTGGAAGTTCACTGAACATTTTTAGAGGAAAAAACGTGCAGAAACAAAGTGTTTAGAAGCTAAGAAAAAGGATTTCAAATTCTGACTTTTGAAGAAACTTCAGTTCCAAGTTACCAATTTCAAATCAATGGCATTCTCAGCTCAAGGGTTCTTAGGGCATGATTCTTGAAGCTTTAGAAATATGAGGTTACAAGCTTTGAAAAGGGAAAATAATGGAATCAAATGGATGTTTGAGGTGAAAGTTACAATGAGTCAAAGTTGGGAAAAAGAAGTTGACTTTCCATACTTAGAAATATTTCAATTCTTTCTTCAAAAGTTACCTATAATGTTTTACATCCAAACATGGCCTTCCACTTGGAATTTGCTCTTGACCAAAAAAGATGGCATGAAATAGACCTCTTGAATTACATTTTGAGACTTGAACCATTCAAAATATCCAAAAAATGTGTGAGTTATGAATTGTTGAAGTTAGAAAAAAAATCATGAAATGACCTATAATCTTTTATATCCTTAGAGCATCTTTCATCAACTTTCTCACTTTGCAAATAAAATAAGGAATAAAGTTCACATCCTCAAGATCATTTTGTAAAAAGATTGGGCTCAAGTTTATAAAAAGTGACAAAGTTATGATCATTTGAAGTCACGCATGGGAAGTTGGGGGTTTATCTGGAGGACTTGTAATCTTTCTTCATCATCAAGCTTCTTCCACATGAAAACTCCTTGAAAATTTTGAAGTGATTTGTTAATGACCATTTGGAGAGAAGGATTTCTTTGGAATCACTCAAAAATACCAAAATATGAGCAACATATACTTCTTTGAAGTTCAAAACGCAAGCTTCTAGATAAAGAAAATTCTTTGAGGAACTTTGACAAATTTGAATAACCTTCTTGTACCAACACTTTTGCTTTGTAATTAGAAGTTGTTAAGGATGGTAATGAGAACTCATAGCCACCAAAAACCACTTCCATATCTTGAGAATTGAGAGAAATATGCACTTGTGACCAATGGGAACAAAGCCTTGTCCAAACTTGACAACTTCTCCAATCAACAACTTGTACTTTTGAATCAATTTTGATAACTTTAAAATATGGTGAACCAAGATAAACCTTTCCATGCCATTTATTCCAAAATAACTTCAATGGTGAGGTTTGAACTTCTCAAGCTTTATTTACTAGGGCATAGAAATAAACTCATGAACCCATGGATCAACTTGCTAAGCCACATTGCCTTTACCTACATTATTAACAAGCAAGACAAACCAACAATTCATTTTATTAATTAAAAGGAAAGTTAAAACAAAACATGAATGATCAAAAAATAAAAACAAGTCAAGGTGCTTGGTGATTCCTTAAAGAGCAAAGCTAAAGATAGAGAGGAGAACCAAAAACCCTAATGTGATCTTGTTGTGATTGAAACAATATGGTATGATGAAGGGATCTTAGGTGAAAAAATTAGGGTACAAAAATGACAGACGATGGAAAGATTTAGAATTTCAAGAAAGTGACCATGTGTTTCTGAGAGTTACACTTGTGACTGGTTTTAGGCGAGCGTTGAAGTCTAAGAAGCTCACTCCTCGTTTTATTGGCCTGTATCAAATTTTTGATAGAGTTGGGAATTTTTCTTATAGAGTGACTTTACCGCCTAAGCTTTCGAATTTGCATGATGTTTTTCATGTGTCACAACTCCGGAAGTATATTTAAGATCCATCTCATGTGATTCATATGGATAATGTGCAAGTACGGGATAATATTATTGTGGAAACAATGCCTGTACGAATTGCGGATCGTGAAATGAAGACTATAAGAGGCAAAGAGATTGTTTTGGTGAAAGTAGTCTGGCTAGGAGCTGTCGGAGAAAGTATGACATGGGATTTGGAGAGCAAGATGTGGAACTCCTATCCTGAGTTGTTTGAACAAGGTAAATTTTTTAGGACGAAAATATTCTAAGTGGGGGAGAGTTGTAACACCTGTTTATTTAATTAATTATTTAATTAAGTATTTTCGATTAATTGCGAATTATTTGTTGAAATCGTTGACATGTTGTGTTATATTATGAGTTGTTGACATAAGTTGTGGTGTTTTTATTAGTCGGTTAAATTAGTTGATTAATAATATTATTAATAATATTATAATATTAGAATATTAATAATATTAGTTGTTGGTCTTATTTTGGTGATAAACGTAGTATTAAGGGGGTGGGGAAATTAGGCCCGATAGAAATAATTAAATATTATTATGTTAAGTTTAATAATAGAAATTAGGTTAATTAAAAAGGGTTAAGAGAAAGAGTATAGAAAGTGTTGTATGTGAGAAGTTGCAGAGAAGAGAAAAAAGGAGAAGAGGCATAAGGCTAGGTTTGATCATAAAATTATATAGCAACCTCTGATCCAAGATAAGGGTGGGATTATCACTCTATAATTGGGTATATGATTAATATTATGTGGGAGTTTTTATGTAAAGTTGTGTAATAGCTTTGATTAATATGATTAATGGAAGTTATATGATTAATATATATGGTTAGTTGTGTAAAATTTTCGTCTCTATAAAGTTGTTGTTCGGTGAAAATTGATGTTGATGTATAAATCTATTGTTTTTGTATGAGACCAGTACTCGTAGAAAATTATTAGAGGTTATGTGTTGAAGCCACGTGAAAATATTCGGTGTCGAAGGGCACAGAGTGTACCAGAGGGCACACCATGGAAGTGTGTGTCGGGCGGGGGAAAGAAGGGTGTTGACCGACACCATATGAAGAGAAGTGTGTCGAGGGGTGCATAGAAGTGTGTCGAGGGGCACATAGAAGGGTGCCGAGGGGCACATAGTAGTATTCTGAGGGGAACATACTCTTAAGCCCAAATTTTCTTGTGTTGTGTTATTTGCTACTGTGTCTGCTACATTAATAATAATTGGTCACTAATTGTTATCACAGGAGCAATGAATTATAGGTAGCAGAGATTAAGTAATCAATATTTTCTATGATCTTATCAAGTTAATCTACTGAAACGAATAATCAAATAAATATAGAATATATATGTAGATACATAGTAGCTATTTAATTAGTTACATAAATGTATGTAACAGGGTTAGAAAAGAATGAATAACAACAAAGATTATTTATTAGTAACAGAAGTGAACAATTGGTAGATTAGCATAAATATAGAAGATAAGATTAATAAGTTACAGAATTAGTAATTGGTATGGTTTTAGTTGCAGAGCTAGTAGTAAGTAATAGAAACAGTAGTAACCAAAATATAATAGCAGTAGAGATAATTTAAGTAGCAGGAAAATAATAGCTTCATTAATTTAGCAGAAAACTATTACTAAGGCTTATCAACGTAATAATTTAGTAGAAGAATTTTAGTAGGACCGTGTTGATAACAGTATTGGAAAATGTAAGTTGTTGTGTTGTTGTTATTAATTGTTGAAGTTGCAGGTGATGAATTTTGTTGTGTTGCCTCTATTGATTGGCAATTATTGAGTTGTAGTCTTGTGGCCAATGTTTAATTAAGTTGAATTATTGTTGTTGTCGTTATTACGTTCATGTTGTTAATGTATACATAGAATATCATGTTGGAGCTGATGCTCGTTAAGTTGGCCTGGATTTGCAAATATAAAGTTGAAGGCTTATGCCTTGTTGCTGCCTCTATTAATTGGCAGGTTATTAAGTTGGGAGTTCTTCTCCATTGGTACCACATGCATGTGCATAGTAATAAGTCGCATTCCATGTTGCATGTTTGCGTTGTTTTGTTGATGAATTAATCGTTATACTTTGTTGATATGTTGTCGTGATTTTGTGTTGTTTATAAGTTGTGAAGCAGTGATTTTGCATGAACTGATTTTAATGTAATGTTTATCATACGTTCAATTATATTGTTAGATGTCTCACCCCTTCTAATTGAATGTTACCCCAATGTTGGTAACGTGCAGGCAATCCAGAGTGAAGGTGGTTTACCTTCAGTAGTTCGAGTCGGTGTCATTGCTCTAATACGTAACACTCGGAGGGATGAACGCTTGTGGCTTTGTTGTCGTTATTATTTCAATTGTTGAACTTTAAGTTGTTTTTCATTGAATGCTTGTTATCTGAAGTTGTTTCATTATGCTTGTTACATTCTTATATGTTGAACATTATGATTTCGCTGCGTGGCTATGAAAGTTGTTAGTTTTTAAAAGATTAATTATGTTGCTGCTGGTTCATCCAAGTTTAATATGTTATGTATCTGTAATGAATGTCATTGTTTTAAGTTGAAATTGTATCATCCTGATTTAGTTGTCGAATTATTATAACACTAATTTTTATAATAATTGTCGGTTAGAATTGGGGTGTTACACACAGCCTCGAATGGCCATTGGGGCCGCACTGCCTTCTAGCTCTGAGGAAGCCAATCCAATATCGAGGTTCAACGCCATCGATCCCGACATTCGCTTCTCCAAAGAGGATCATGCAAAGCAGAGAAAGAAAATGAAATAGCCCATGGTAGAAGGCGAAGGTTCACCTCTATCTACAAATAGCGAGGAACTCTCAGATCCCGCATCACCCATCTCGGACGCAGACATCAAACTCATCCCCCTCGGGAATGATCCCACCATAGGAGTAAACATCATAGCTGAACTCCCTGACTTGGCAAAGAGGCAACTTAAATCTTGCTTAAGGGAGAACACTGATTTGTTCACCTGGAGCGTGGCCAAGATGCTCTAATTGGACCCAGATATTGCATGACATCACCTGACCATAAAGCCTACCCTCAAGGCGATCACACTGTGTAGGAGAAAAAAATCCCTTGAAAAAATGGAGGCTGCTTAACTAGCTGTAAAAGAGCTCCTAGAGGCACATTTTATTTCTGAAAGCCTAGTACACAACCTGGCTCTCAAAGGTAGTTCTTGTAAAATAATCTAATGGAAAATGGTGCATGTGTATTGATTATACCGACCTCAATCGGGCTTTCCCGAAAGATGCTTATCCCGCCCCAATATTGACAAACTGGTCGACAACTCGGCGAATTTAAATTACTATCTTTTATGGACGCATATTCTGGTTACAACCAGATCCCAATGGAAAAAGCGGACAAAAAGTTTACCTCTTTCATGACCGAGTCAGGCAACTACTACTATAATGTAATGCCCTTCGGCATGAAAAAATGCGGGCGCTACATATCAGCGCATGATGGACAAAGTCTTCCACAACAAAATAGGCGACATGCTCGAAGTCTACATGGACAAATGTTGTACCCCAATTTTTCCCCTAAGATTCATCTATCATCTCATACCATCACAATGCAACAAAGATCACACACTAGGGTTTGGTTCTTCTCCTTATCTTTAGCTTTGCTCATGGAGAATCACCAAGCACCTTGACTTGTATTTTGCGATCATCTATGTCTTGTATTGATTAACTTTTAACTAATAAATACAATGAATTTTTGCCCTAATTATGGATATCATAGGTGAAAGCAACACCTTCTAGCATATTGATCCATAGGTTCATGAGTTTATTTCCATGCCTTCTTCAACAAAGCTTCATTGAGATTTAATCTTCATAATTGAAGATGCTTTGAAACAATTCCATGACAAATCATATTATGATTCATCATGCGTCATGTTGTCAAAAATATTTCAAAGGTACAAGGGTTGATTGAAGAAGTTTGACCTAGTTGGACAAGTCTTTGGTTTCATTGATCACAAGTGCATATCTCCCTAATTTCTCAATATTTGGAAGTGGTTATGGTTGACATGGTTTCTCATTACCATCCTAAACAACTTCTATTTACAAGACAAAAGTATTTGTGCAAGAAGTATTGTCAAAATTGAAACGGTTTCCCAAGGCATTTTGTTGCTCTAGGAGATAGGGTTTTGAACTTCTAACGGCCATATCTTACTCATCTTTTGGTATTTTTGAGTGATTCCAAAAACATGCTTCTCTTCAAAGGGTTATCAACAAATCACTTCAAAAGTTTCAAGGAAATTTTGTGAGGAGATACCTAATGGTGAAGAAAGATTACAAATCCTCTAATCAAACCATCAAATTCCCATACATGACTTCAAAAGATCATAACTTGGTCAATTTTTATCACCTGGAGCCCATTAGTTTTCCATATTGATCTTAAAGATGTGAAATGCAACCCTTATTTTAAGTACAAAGTGTGAAAATGAATGGAAGATGCCCTACGGATGCAAAAGATTATATGTCATTTTATGAATTTTTGCCAATTTCAATAAGTCATAACTTTCTCAAATTTTGGAGATTTTGATAAGTTCAAGTCTCAAAATGTCATTCAAAAAATTTACTTCATGCCATATTTTTTGGTCAAGAGAAAATTCAAAGGGAAGACCATGTTTGGATGCAAGACATTATATGTAATCTTTGAAGAAATACTTAGAAATGTTCTAAGTATAGAAAGTCAACCTCTTTTTCTCAACTTTGACTCATCACAATTTTCATCTCAAACATCCATTTAATTCAATTCTTTGCACATTGTAAAGCTTGTGATCTCATCTTTCTAAAGCTTCAAGAATCATGTCATAAGACTCCTTGAACTAAGAATGCCATTGATCTGAACTTGGTAACTTTAAACTGAAGTTTCTTCAAAAGTCAGAATTTGTTATCATTGATTTAGCTTCTAAACACATTTTTTCTGCGTGCTTTTGCTTCTAAACATGTTTAGTGAACCTCCAGAAGTGATTAGCATATTAAAACGCAAGGTGTGGATGAGTTTTGACCAAATTACAAGTAACACTTTTCTTGTTTGCAACTTCACACGATTTCCTCCAAACTTCATTATTTCACACGCTTGAGCATTCAATCAGCTTCCCTATAAATAGAGGATCATCCCTCATTCATTTTCTCAAGCTTAGAGATCCAGAATCACCCTTCCAAACTTCCTCTTAAACTCAATTTTCCGCAGCTTTAAATTTGCTCTTACAGCCTTTCTCAATCATTTTTCTTTGTCAATTCACCTTCCTTGAACCTCACTGAAGCTAACAAAATAAGAATTAAGCTTTAAGACTTCCTAAATCATGCTATCCAAGTACAGTTTCAGAGCTCTGCAACTTAACTTCAATAGGTAGATTCCTTCACCAATTATCTCAAACTTTGATATTATTTTGAAGCTCTCATCATCCTGATTCTAGTCACAACACTTGTTTTCAACTGGAAGTACGTTTTGTCCATGAAATTTCAAATCCCTTTTCAAAACTTATTTTCAAAAATGACTGAGCTAGAGTTTATATAAATTTTTCGCGAAGGTACCATTGGAATCGTCTTGAAGAGACGAAGTGAATGCTACTGATCTCGTGTCCTAATTTTACAGTTTCTGGAACCTATAAATTTGTATGCTGGAGGTTCAAGATGACCAACGTGTCATCTATCAACCAATGAAGGCGTTCCACGCATTTTTCAAAATCGGATTTAAATAAATGATTTCATGCTTTATTCAATAAAGACCATGATATGTACAGCGCGTATTATCCATTGGATTAGCTTACTAACGCGTTTTGACTCTCATCCATTGGTCCACATTTTCTTGACTTTATTTTATTTTCTAATTTTTATATTTAAATTGTTTTAAACTTCAAAAAAATCATAGAAAATTCCTTTTTACTTCAAAAAATCTGGAAAAAATTATGAAAAATACTTTTGATTTTTCTCTTTTTGATTATTTATTTTTCACAATTTTATTTCTTGTTTTGATATTTTTTTTATAATTTTTCAGTTTATTTGAATTGTTTTAAATGTTTTAAAAATAATTTACTTAATTTTTGAATTCTGAAAAAATATGGAAGGATCCAATGACCTTTTGACAAATATTGGTGACCTAATTTTATTTTTATTTCTGACTTTACTATTTTTAACAATTTTTGGTTTGTCTTGCCTATTTTTTTAAATTTTAAAAATAGTTTCTGATATTAAAAAATTACTAAAAATTTTGTATAAGTATTTGAGCTCATTTCTGATTTTTTTTCTATGGTCATAATTGATTTTTCTTGGATGTTTTAAATACAATTGTTATTTTCCCCCTTTATTTTCAATTAAAAATATTTTTGTTTATTTGAAAATACTATTTTATTTTGTATTATATTCTGGATGATCTTGGACTATGAAATTTTGATCATAAGCTTTATTAACATCATTGGATCCATGGTGGTGAATTTGACTCCACAAAAATGGATGAATGATTTTAATAATAGTTTGATTAAATTTTTGGTTCAAATATGGTTTGATTCTTACCGCATCCCTCTTCATCTTATCCCCTTCTTATTGTACTAAATGTTATTGGAGAATGATTGCCATGTCATTTCTCAAAACATATGGTACATAGATTGCTATTGACCGGCCTCAAAATAGGTGCGACTTCTATATAAGTCCACTTACGATTGCTTAAAATAACGCTAAATTTTGTCCCGGATTGAGAAAATGGTCATCCATGACCCAAACCCATGTTTGTAAGCTCAAGTATGTTAATTTTAACCCTTTGATCTAATAACCTTGAGATTCATTATTAGGAGGCTTTGGTCCTACCAATCCTCCAATGAATTTTCATCAATTTTAGTCAAATTGGATCACTTAAACATCATTGATTATTTATTGTCGCCTTGAGATTTAAATGAATAATATACTTGACAAAAAGCAAATGCAACTTGTTGTTGAGAGTCTTTTATTTTATCAATCTTCTAATGATTTCCAAATGCAAGTTTCAAGATGGTCATTCAACTAACCACTAATTCCTAACAATTAACTTTATTTTATGCTTTTACTTTAAGCACATTTATTTTAGCATTTACATTTCATGCTATTTTAATATTTTCTCACTCGAGCATTTAATTTTTATGTCATTTTTATTTTTCTCATTTGATCTTTCATTTTCTTTTTGAAGATACCTAATAATCAACTAGAACCATAAAAAATTTTAATGTTACTTGGACTACTTGGTTACTATCCTTTGCATTTTGGAGTTGTGGACTTCTTGGATTCAGGATTAGAAGTTGTGACCTACTTAGAAACCTTGTGACCTCAACTGTTATTTTGTCTGGAGCTCTTGGGGTTTACCCCAAGAAATTGGGTTGTTTGTTTGTTTACTTTGTGTGCAGGTTATTTTGATTACATGCTTTATCTGTGATCGGGAATTCATCTGTATACAGACGTTACTCTGCCTAATTTTTATGAAGACTTAATACAGTTGAAGCTTGGTTTTCTTAAGAGATTTATTATCTTTGCTAGTTTGGTTTCAAATCCAAAGGATGGGAATTCTACATTGACTCATTATGTCAAGTGTTGGCTTCTTGTTGGTTAGACGGTTCTTTTCCCTAGCTTTTACCTTATGCTTTAGGATAGTCTCTTCATCTCCTCCAACCTTCTTTACTTTCAAAAATATTCTCCCTCCTTTTGAAAAATCTTCTTGTTTTTAAACTTAAACCGTTTTCACAAATAAACTTAGACTTATGTTCATGCATTTTCAAAAATATTTTCTTAATCAAACTTTAAACAATTTAACAATACTTTGACTTTTTTTTAGAAGACTAAAATTCAACCAATCTCATTCAAACTATCTTTGCCACATTGGCTTTTTACTTTAAAATTTTCTCAAAACATTAGACTCTTGTCAATCCTTGTAGTGATGCGAGCTACTATACTTCTATGATATGTAGTAAAGTGAGATATTTTCCACTTGGGTGTCGAGCGAGGCTTTGTTGATTTTAAAATCCAATCCTTATCCTCCACTTTGAGATAATTCAAATTCTCATTTCTCATAATTGTGGGTAGTAAGTAGGTTCTTCCACTCGGATAAGACGATGATGTCTCATATCTTTAAATTAACCAATACACATGTGTTTTAAAATTTTTTAAAAGGTGAACTACGAGTACCCTGATCCCCTATTGCACAGTGTTGTACCGCAAAATTTTCCCTCTCATTTCTCAAGTAATCTCTTACAAGATCTCCTTTGGTTCAACACTGCACAAGGTTTAATCAGCTCAAGACACCTCCTTAAGCATTGATTACTGACAATTAGGGTTTGATATTTCACAAGGACAAATGGATTTTTAATGCCCCATATGACTTTCATGGATCATTTTGGACCCTCAAGATTTCTCATGTCAAGTTTCAAGTCTTGGATCGCATTTTTGCTCAGTCAATTGATCTGTTGACCTAAAAATCAGTTGTATTAGGGAAAAAGTCAACAGTGGTCAATTTAGAGTCAAACTTCATATCTTTTGATCCATATCAACATCATGAACCTATATATGTCATTTGATCAAGTTTGGATCACAATTCCTCAAGAAATTTGATCAGTTATCAAAAGGGCAAAATGGTCAAAATTAGGGTTTTGACTGAGAAGGTGCAATTTCTGATTTTTGACTTAGAAAATATATGATTGGTTTAAGTTATGATATCAAGGATTAAATTGCATCATTTTTACCTAATGGCATGGGTCAAAATATTGCTCAAGATCAATTTATTGACAAATGAATTTTCAGTCAATTGATTAAAAGTCAATTATACATTGAAAAGTCAAACTTTGACTTTTTGGTCAAAATTAAGTACCAAAGATCACAACTCATTAAAACATGTCAAAATATGAAACTTACTCATCAATAAATCAAAAATTCAAGATTTCATTTTGAGAAGTCAAAATTTCTAAACTTAGAAATTTTTCTAAGTGTTGAAAACTTCATATTTTTTCACAACTTTGAGCAAATTGTTCACCATGATACAAGATGATTCAAAGGAAACTTCTAACATGATTGTAGATCTAAATGAGACCTAAAACATTGTATAACACAAATTCTCCTAGAAATTCATGGATTTCAAGTTATGATTTTGTGAATACATGTTCATGAAACTTGGAAACTTAGGGAAATTTTGCCCTAGTTTAGGCAGGATTTTGACCTAACTTCATGGAAATTTTTCACATAGTTCCAACATGAATTTTAAAAAATGTCCAACATAGAGGTTGTAGGGGATGTTACAAGCTTTCCAAAATGTCTAAGAACTCATTAAGATCATGTTTGAGCAAGGATAATAAAAGGAAAGAAGTTAGGGTTTTAAAACTTGAATTACAAGCCATTTTGTGAAGAATACATTAACCAAATCCATGATAGGCTGCATAATCCTTGCTTTTAAGGCCTCAAACTTGTTTATCTCTCCATAATTAAATGTTCACGCAGCTGTTAGAGCTTTGACCCAAGCATTTAAGCCATTATCCAAGTTGCATTTCCATTAATGGCACAAAGTAACAATGCCATTCTAGTAAAGAGGCTTTAATCACAAATTCAACTTGTCTTGAGCTTTGAACTTGTTCCTTATGATCAAAAACAATCTAAAAGCCATAAGAAACTTGTCTAGAGCCTTTAATTACTCATACCATCCTTGTACTATGCATTTAAACCATGTTTGTCAACCTTACTTCAAAAACAAGCCAAGAAGCCAAAACATGTGATCTTGTACTTCTGACCATCTCAAGTCTCCAAACCTTTTCCTATATATAAAAACACTATTATGCAACCTAGGACACGAGTTTGAACACCCTTAAGCACTCCCAAACTCCCTGAAAACTCATATTTCCCCAAAACTCCATTGTTGCACAGTTTCTGACTTTGAACTTCAAACTTCCATTTCCCTCGTGCGTTCTTTGGCCTTTTAGTTTCTAAATATTCCTTACATCAAATACAAACCATACATGTCCCTGTTACACAACTGTAACTCCATCTTCATCAACTTCCATAGCCAAAAACAGAGCATTGCAGTTGGACTTCTCTAGACCATTCCATCCACTCTCAACTCAAGCTAAGCATTGCATTAGCTTCCTAGAGACTCAAGGAAGCTAACCTGATCATCACCATCACTTAAAAAAAGCTCAAGCTCATTTCATGATTTCCAGTTTTGAGGTATTTTTCTTGAACTTCTATCTTCATACTTAGGCATTGTTATGCTTGCATTTGTGAAGATCAAATGTAGACATCATTGCCCTGAAACTATACATGTCCATAGATTTAATTTATGTTGTTTTAGTAGGGAGAATTTTGAGTGTGAATCTCTGAAAATATTTAGGTCAGAATTTGGTACTTTTATAAATTCATGCTCAACTTTGAGAGTTAGCTTAAGTTATTTACATATTCAGAATCGTGAGGAAATTTCTAATAAGTTTGATGTTGGAAGTTTTGTGAATGGATGAGAAATGAATAAGTTACAGGTCCTTTGGCTGGAGGTTGAAGATGAAGTTCGTTCAAGGCAAAACTTATGTTACATATTTATTGTTTTGTTTAAGTTAACAGATGTATCACCACCCCAGTGGTTAAAGCACGTGCTTGTTACCTATAAGACCTAGGTTCGAGCCCCAGTTGTACCCTTTTGCCTATTTTTCACATTTTCTTTCCATTTTTTTGTTTGGAACAGGCGTTGGGCCTCTAAACAGATGGGCTTCTCCTTTTTTTTTGCTAGGCCCTGACTACTTTTACACCCCTGGCCCATTTTTCTTTACTATTTCTTTTTTCTTTTTTATTTCATCATATTTTTATTTCCTTTTTCAAAATACTTTCAAAAACCACACAAAGCACATTTTCAAACAAAAGCAAGTGATCTAGAAAGCAACTAAGAGCCTATAGATAACTATGGATGAAAAGGGTGCTAACACCTTCCCTTTTCATAATCTACCCCCCAACTCAGGAAATAATCTCAAAGGTTTTCCTGTTCTTTTCATCCTTTCCTTTTGGATAAAAGAAAAGTCGGTGGAGACTCTTGCTAACCGCAACATTTGCGATAAAACACAAAACACCCAAGTCAGTTCTCTCACTGAATCACAGAACTGGTGACTCTGCTAGGGATCAACTTAAAAATAGGGTTACCTTAGGGCTAGATCACCTTTATTTTCTTTCATTGTTTGATTTGTTTGCTTTACATTTTGGTTCTTTGTTTGGGCTTGTTTGGATCTTCTACCCGGATTTGGGATACCTTATAGGTAAGTAGCAATACGTTATGGAAACTATGCGGGATATACGACATGGTCTAAGCAATAGTTACGTTAGTGTGACATATTTGCAGGTACAGGTAGCCCTTTAGTAGTCAAGGAGAATACGGGGCCGCTGAGTGATGTCATGAAGCACTAATTGACTTTTAGAACCTTTACTTAACCAACTTAGCCATTAAGATGTAGTGAGATGACCAGCTTTGGTGCAGTCCGAAGTTGGTAGATACTCGATACTACACTCATTGAGGTTTGGCTTTTTTGGATATTTTGGTCGCTGTGAAAGAGGCTTGTGCTGAAACAATGCCCGAGAATACAAATCAGTGATATTGAGATCCTTTAGAACCCGATTACTATTTCTAGGACAGGTTTGAGCCAACTAAACTTCAAGAGGGTACTTACCTATGATACTCCATGCAAGCCTAAACCTAAGGACTTGTTTTCCGTGTTTGTATATTTTTACTTGTACATGACATCATAAACATCATAACATCATCCTCATTCTCACTAACCATTTCAAGGATTTTTAGGATTCATCTTTGTTCCGTTTTGTAGGACATGGCTTCTATCCGCAGGAATACTATCCAAGTCAATCTTGTAAGAATTCCTCCTCAACTCAAAGAGTTAGCATCAAGGGTTTCTGATATTTCTCCATTCACTAAAAGACATGGTCGTCTCCTAAGCATGGTTACCTCCAACACTGATGAAGATATGATGAAGGTGCTCTTCCAATTCTTTTATCCTTTACATCGTTGCTTCACTTTTCCCGATTATCATCTTGTGCCTACTCTAGAAGAATTTTCACAACTCTTGAGGATTCCCATTCTCAATCAACTACCCTTCTAAGGTACGGAAAGAGATCCAAAACCTGAGGAGATTGCCCAAGCATTACATTTGCAACAATCTGATGTCACAACTAATTGGGAAACAAGAAGTGGTGTCAAGGGTTTCTTAGACAAGTTCTTGTTTGAGAAAGCTCAAGATTGTTTGAACTCCTTGGACTTATAAGCTTTTATAGAAATTTTGGCCCTTCTCATCTATGGGATGGTTTTATTTCCAAACCCTGACCAACTCATAGATATAAACGCTGTCAAAATCTTCATATCTCGCAACCCAATGCCAACTTTGTTGGGAGACATTATACATTCTTTTCACTCTCGCACTATGAGGAAGAGAGGTATCCTCATGTGTTGCACTCCTCTCTTGGCAAGATGGTTTATTTCACATCTTCCCCTATCTTTGTTGAAGAACGAGAAAGGTTCAAGATGGTCCTATAGGTTGATGACACTCAAACATTCAGATGTTTATTGGTGTTCCCAATCCTTGGATAACGTTACTATTATCGATCGCTGTGGGGAATTCCCTAGTGTACCTTTACTTGGCATTAGAGGTGGTATCACTTACAACCCCTGCTTAGCCTTACGACCATTTGGTTACGCCCGAAGGGATGGTCTACATGAGATGCTTATCCAAGGAGTGGTATTCGACTATGAGAGCGACGATTAAAGATATCGTCAGAGGTTTATCCGAGCTTGGAGGATAGTAAGAAAGGTGGCTAGTAAGACATTAGGACACAATAATTCCATGCCCCTCGAGCCTTACCTTAAGTGGGTATGATCTCATGCTAAGAAACTTGTGATGCCTTATCCTTCCATCTTACCAGTCATCATGGAACATGTGGTTGAAGGAGATGTTCCCTACACTGTCCTCCACCCCGACATGCCAACTTCTCTCGAAGACTTGCAAAAAGGATGGATTCAGATAAAGAAAGAACGAGATACTTTCAAATCCCAATTCTATTCTAGTGAGAAGAGGGTCTTGGAGCTTACGAAGCCGCTACAAGAAGAGCAAAGTGTGAATGCCTACCTTGCGCCGAAGAGGATGCGCTTAGTTTTTCTATCTTAGAGAGTTACTTTATAAGCCCAAGAGGCATGTTGTAATGTTTTAAAAATAATTAATGAAAATTGAAGTTTGTTCACTCTTTTGTCTATACAAATTTAAATTTCAATAAATCCTTGAAATCATTTGCATATACATCTCCCATACATCATAACATGACAAGTTTTCGCATAACAGGTTTCCTTATCTTTCTGATGTTTATTTCAGCAAGATGGATCTAGAGAAAACTGTGAAGGATCTCCAGGCACAAAACTCTCAATTCCAAGAGACTCTACTGGCCCTAGCCAAGGGGCATCAAGACAAGATGGCATTGCTGGCAGTTAAGAAGAAGCCCAAGAAGAAAGCTTTAATCAACATGGGTAGAAGGTTCAAGGAGACAGTCTGTCAGATCCCGGTAGGGGAAGACTCATCTGAAGAAGACGAGAACCAGATTGGTGAAGTTTAGAGTACCCAGGATGAATGTGTTAATGATCAAGCGTCTGATGATGATTATTCCAAAGAGCAGTATCCACCCGCCGATATCAAGTATAAGCAGTTAGAAGACAAATTGAAAGCTGTTGAAATCCAATTCGTCCCTGGTTTAGATTTTGATGATTTTGGTTTGATCTTTGGAGTTGTCATTCCCCACAAATATAAAATACCAGTCTTTGCAGAGTACGATGGAGTTTCTTGTCCAAAACTTCACCTGAAATCCTATGTGTGTAAGATACAGCCGCACACTGCTGATAAGAAACTCTGGGTTCACTTTTTCCAAGAGAGCTTGGCCGGAGTGCAGCTTGAATGGTTTTATCAGTTAGATGGTTCCCGTTTCAATACCTGGGAAGATTTAGCTATTGCATTCTACCATCAGTACCAGTATAACACCGACTTGGCGCCAACGAGGGTTCAGTTGCAAGATATCACCAAGGGAAAGAATGAAGGATTTAAAGAATATGCATAAAAGTGGAGATACCTTGCCAGTAGGGTTCAACCACCCTTGACTGATAGGGAGCACATTGACATGTTCATGGGAACTTTATCTGGTCCCTTCTTTAATCTGTTGGTAGGCTGCTCTTCTTCTGGTTTCACTGAATTAATCTTAACCAGTGAAAGAGTTGAAAGCGACATCAAAAGTGGGAAGATCTTTGTGGCATCTGCCTCCACTTTAAATCCTGTCAAGAAACATTTTGTTGCAAAGAAGGAAATCAATTATGTGTATAGGCAAGGGCCCGTACCAAGAAGAATGAGCATTCGTTGGTTAATGTTGTTCGAATCTCTAATCCAACTCCTACTCCAAGACCATCTGCAAATCATCAACATTTTGAAACTCCGAGAAGACAATTTATGAGGTTAGGCGTGTCATTGTCTCAAGCCTTACAACATTTGCTCAAGGATAATTTGGTGACATTACGCGATCCTTCTTCCAACCCTGATACCTCTTCACCAAAGTATAATCTGAACGCTAAATGTGCTTACCACTCAAGCAGCCCCGGGCACGAGACTGACCAGTGCTGGGCCTTGAAAAATAAAATTCAGGATTTGATCGATAACAATACTATTGAGTTTGATTCTCCTCCAACTTTGAATGTAATCACTGCGCCTATGCCGAAGCATGACAAGGGTGTTAATGCTGTTGAAAATACAATTTTCATTGACTATGTTGAAGACTTGACTACTCATCTGGACATCATCAAAAAGAATCTGTTGAAAGATGGGATATTCTCTGGCTGTGTAAAAGACTGTGTTTGCTATGCTAAACAACTCAATGGATGAGAAGGGATGAAGAAAGGCATTCAACGCTTAATGGATAGCCACAATATTCTATTTGATAAGACCCCGCTTGCCAAAAGTTTGATGACAAATGTGAAGATCTCTCCATTATCACCATCTCAAACAAGCCTCCTAGGATCACCTCCAAAGGTCCTATTAGGATTTCAAATAAACACACTATTTCTCCCTTAATAATTACCAATCCTGGACCAATTCCCTATTCTTCAAACAAGGCAGTGCCATGGAACTATGGTGCTGAGGTGTTTTATCATGGGATAAAACAAGACGCTTGGATTGATGAAGACAAAGTTGACGTTGTTGGTAATATAGTTGGCTCAAGAAAAGTAACCAGAAATGGGAGAATATTTTCACCCAATATCTCACCACCAGTGGTTACAAAGGCTCCCATCCTCATTACTGCTTGAAATTCTGGTGTATGCCAGAATTCAGATGTTATACTCAATGTCTAGACATCTGATATGACATAATACATACACTGCAAGGTAGATACCCAATTTTTTGTGATTCAGTACTGAAGAGAAACAGAAGCACAGTTTAACCAAGCTGTGCCAGATATACTTTGAAGGTGCAGAGGATAGAACAACTATGTACCTAGTTCTGTTCATCTGTTGCACATGATCAGCAAAGAGTGAACAACCTTCACTGTTCTGTTTCTTCTGCACAGATATCAGCATGATGTCTTAACATGTTCTGAGACATCATCTGTTACAACATTACAGTTTTACCTTGATATATAACAGACAGAATTATAAAGTGTTGAAGGTAAAGACACAAATCAGTTGTTGACCCAGTTCGGTGAAACACACCTACTCTGGGGGCATACCAAGCCAGGAAGAAGATTCACTATCAGCAATATTAATTCAGGACTAAACTACACAAGTTCCCATCCTTCACTTAATCATCTACCCAGTGCAACCTATACCTAGGAACTCCTAGATAGAAACCTACCAGTTTCCATTCCTATTGCCGCAGCAACAGAAGTCTTACTCCTACTCAAGAAGCAGTGCCCTCCCACTTGGTTTCCTACATTACAATGAATATGAAGTAATGCAAAAATACTTAGACTTGCTTCACAGCTTCATCCAAGAACACTCAAACTCTTACCTACAGGTTTCGAGTTACATACATGGTAACCTTGCCACAGACCGACAGGTTTACCTAACAAAACACCCCCAATGTTACATTATTTGAGCGTGGCAAACCCTAGGTTACAGTCTGCTATTTATAACCTATTACCCAACTGGATTTGGGCTTTCAAAAATCTCATCAAGTTTTTCTCCTTGCTGTTACAACTCAGCAGCAAACTTCTCCTATAATCAAGGTCTTCAATCTTCTAGTTCCTAAAATATCTCCATATTTAGAAACAGTATTTTCTTCAAATATTCTGATTGATTCTTGATTGATCTTCAGATTCTCCATCAGAAACGCCACATATATTCTCAGAGTGTTTAAGTACCAGAACTGTAACTGAATTATCAATTCTGTTGACGTGATGTCAAGTCAGATGTCATGACATTACATCTAACATGTTTTCCTAGATGTTGAACTTTTTCAACACAACAAATAACCTCTTTCATAATTTAGATCACTTAGAATAGTTAGGTTACAAGTCACAGCTGTTACAAACATTCAACATATAACATAGTTACTTAATCAGTACTTAATTTCAGGCGCGATGTCATATGCTGATGTTGTGACATCTTACATAACATGTTGGTCCAGATGTTGAACTTCTTCAACACCACATATTAAAACAACAGAGGGAATCTGGGTAAACTTGCTTTCTTATTTGTTTTACAAATGAAGCCAACTCTCCAGCCAGGGCACTTACAATCTCCCCCTTTGGCAAATTTTGGCTAAAACAAATAAGTGCAAGTTGTATTTTGGGACCAGGCCACAACACAGTTGAGATGTTACAACATCTTGTCCAACATCTTCTTTGTAGAGGCTGATGTCCTTTGAGCAAACAACAAACCTCTATCCCTCAACTGTGAGCAACTCCAAACCATCGATGCCCCAAGAGGATTTCTTTTCTCAAGATTATTGTTGATAATCTTGATACTTATTACTTGTGATCATGTAACTCAGATCACAAGTCACAACTATCCTCTTAACTCAGAACACAAGACACAAACAAAGTCACTTACTTAGGGATCATGTTGCTTTCACCTGAGTCTCGCTGGACATTGCCGTGTGTTGCTTTCACCTGAGTCTCGCCTGAGACTGGGTCCCTATCTTTCTCCCCCTTTTTGGCCAGAATTTGACAAAGACTGCCCATACAGATCCATACCCATGCACAATTTTCCCAGATGCTAATAAACTTCATATTGCTGAAACCCTCTGATGAAGAGAAAGAATAGAGAGAGTCTTCATAAATAATGCAATTTTGGCATAGATAGTAACGATCTTGGTACTTTACTCTGACAGTTTCAGTACCCTAGGACTGGTTTTAATGCAGGTACCTACCCTTGGGTTTGACCCTTTGACCATTGTCAGACATTTGTCTTTTAGAACCGACTACTCCTTTTAAGTACTCTGCCTCAGTTATATATAATACCTTTATTAGATGACAAGTTATCATCTAAACATTCCAGCTCACTAAACAGCTCCATAATGAGACACAACCACCCTGTTTTCTTAGCAGATGAAAACATGCTCAAATCCTATGTCGTCATTCATTCAGCTAATTTGAAACCATTCCATTTTCACAAAGAGGATGGTTACTCCCTCTGAGTCATACAGCTGTACACACATGGATTTATTAATAATAATCCACACTTCATCCAATTTTCCTCCTGTCTGTAGTTTTAGAGGAAATTAGGAATAATGTCATTACCAATGTGATGACATTCGGTCAGACATAGTCTTTTTCAGTTTTGAACACATCATTCCAATAGTTAATAAGGTGCCACACTTTATATCCTACGAGTTTGATGAAGACCTTTTGTACAAACCAATACTCCCCCTGTTAGGGACACTCACTTCTCCTTATGGAAACAAGTAGGACACATTCAATACTCAGTTGGACCTTCAAGGCAGTTTCTGATTCAAGGTGAATAGGACCCCTTGATGAATGGAAAACATAAGACGCATCTTCATGTCTTCAAGAGCGCACCCTCTGTTCAACAATATTGATTGAACGCATTCATACTGTGAATCAAACTTTCTCGATAATAATCAGCTGTCATATGTTGATTATCTTGATTCTCAGAGTCCACTGCTGAGATAGACCAAATGCCACTGTTTGATTATCTCCTCCATGAATCCTCAAAGAAAATCAATTGCCACCTTTTGACTTCTCCATGTTTATCAAACTTCTCCCAAAGATATTCTGATCTTCCAATTGAAATTTCAACTTCAAGCTACAAGTTATCACAAAAGGCTTAGATACACTGAGACAGGAACATGTAACAACTCCAAAGAGCTGCAAAGAGACGATCTTTTTGAAGGATCTAATCTTCAACTTCGTAGATCATCCTATCTTAAGTTGATGTGCCACTTTACCAACCAAGAATCTGATGTTGAACCAAATGTCACAGCATTATGTTATAACATCTAGTTGTTGAATTCAGCTCCAGACTGATCCAAGTGACCATCATCAAGATTATGATGTATTCTTCTTCTTGTGGCTTTAAGTCTGAACATGTTTCCAAGAAACCTTTTCAAGGATCAAATGATTTTGCTGTCACCAAGGAGATAGCTCTAAGGTATCACTCTTCCTGTGATTCTTCACGTGGTCTAGAAGAAGGAATGTTCCCACATCTTTAAGAACATCAGTTATCTTGACTCCAAGGATAATCAATTAAATACTTGTACTTGTCACAAATAGCAATTGATCATAAATCCTTCCCATTATCCAGTAAGATACTTTCACCATTTGAATACTTTGACATACTCTTCGTGTGTTAATATCTTCTTCTTGCAAGCTCTTTCTTTGAGAGACCAAAGAGTTGAGATATCTAGGTTGCCACCCTTGACTCAAGTAAATAGAATTTTCTCTGAACAAACTCTACTTACTTCAACCGATTTGAGACTCCTACCAGATCAGATTCATCCTTAGGAATGAGAGAGATGAATCCTTCCTTGCAAATATGTCACATAACACCCAGAACCCATGTGACATAGGTCAACAGTCAGCTAAACACCAGGCTGAACTAATGTGAGGAGGTTAACCAAATCTCCCCCTAAAACTATCAGTCATGGAAGCTCCACACAGAATATCCATGCATTGTGCACAAATGTCTCGACATGACATATGACATTCCTACCAGATTTACGTAACTCCAAGAGCTATACCTTAACCAAACTCTGAGTCTTCATATTCTTGAAAGATCTTCCACCTCTAATCACGATGGTTAAATGACAAGACTCATGATCCCAATCTACTTCTATGAAGAAGCAATAATGCTGTACCATCATTGGCTTTTATTAACCAATGAGCTTGTCTTTCTTCACACCATAGTACTCCAGGGAACAACTGCTCAGCCCTGATCAATGTCATATCTCAACCATCTTTACTTCTAGAGTTCTGACTTCTAGACTAACCTTCGGGAGTACACAGACATAGTTGACTTTACCATAGTCAACTTTGCACACACAGATGTCTCCTCTTCCAGATCAGGAGTAGGTTCCAAACAGAGGTATCCCTTTGTTTGACACCCAAAACATATGCTCTTCAGCTAGTAGCTGTATCCTTGTTCCACCATCACATAGAACATCAGTTCCATCACCTTGGAACAAGGCCTTCCTTGAAATTCTTCAAGGTCTTCGTATAACACTAATCCGTGATTATGTGATTCTTATCATCCTGAACGAAGACCGTCTTCATGAGTGGGCTTGAGAGGAATCAAGTATCTGTGACATCTTCAATATTTTATGTTGAATTCTTGAATACAATAGCCTTCAATCCACAAGAGGGGAAACACATCAGAGCTTGAGTTTTGCCAGGTATTACACAGTGGAAGAACTTAATACAAACCAATCTTTGCACACACACTCCACCAGACTAGCCTTCAAAAATAGACCAAGTTTTACTATGGTTCAAACCTAGCATGACTACTACACAACCAGGCCAAATGCCAATCACCAAAGACAGGTACACACAGTTCCTGTCAAGAATCGTCCATCCTCCCACTTCAAGGGACCATTCAGGGAAATAACAAACCATTCCAGGTTACAATCTTTAGTACTAAAATTGACCTTGCAGATACCAGAAAGTATCACCCATGGATCTCATCCAGAAACAGAACATGATGCCTGCTCTGATACCAATTGAAATTCTGGTGTATGCCAGAATTCAGATGTTATACTCAATGTCTAGACATCTGATATGACATAATACATACACTGCAAGGTAGATACCCAATTTTTTGTGATTCAGTACTGAAGAGAAACAGAAGCACAGTTTAACCAAGTTGTGCCAGATATACTTTGAAGGTGCAGAGGATAGAACAACTATGTACCTAGTTCTGTTCATCTGTTGCACATGATCAGTAGAGAGTGAACAACCTTCACTGTTCTGTTTCTTCTGCACAGATATCAGCATGATGTCTTAACATGTTCTGAGACATCATCTGTTACAACATTACAGTTTTACCTTGATATATAACAGAAAAAATTATAAAGTGTTGAAGGTAAAGACACAAATCAGTTGTTGACCCAGTTCGGTGAAACACACCTACTCTGGGGGCATACCAAGCCAGGAAGAAGATTCACTATCAGCAATATTAATTCAGGACTAAACTATACAAGTTCCCATCCTTCACTTAATCATCTACCCATTGCAACCTATACCTAGGAACTCCTAGATAGAAACCTACCAGTTTCCATTCCTATTGCCGCAGCAACAGAAGTCTTACTCCTACTCAAGAAGCAGTGCCCTCCCACTTGGTTTCCTACATTACAATGAATATGAAGTAATGCAAAAATACTTAGACTTGCTTCACAGCTTCATCCAAGAACACTCAAACTCTTACCTACAAGATTCGAGTTACATACATGGTAACCTTGCCACAGACCGACAGGTTTACCTAACAAAACACCCCCAATGTTACATTATTTGAGCGTGGCAAACCCTAGGTTACAGTCTGCTATTTATAACCTATTACCCAACTGGATTTGGGCTTTCAAAAATCTCATCAAGTTTTTCTCCTTGCTGTTACAACTCAGCAGCAAACTTCTCCTATAATCAAGGTCTTCAATCTTCTAGTTCCTAAAATATCTCCATATTTAGAAACAGTATTTTCTTCAAATATTCTGATTGATTCTTGATTGATCTTCAGATTCTCCATCAGAAATGCCACATATATTCTCAGAGTGTTTAAGTACCAGAACTGTAACTGAATTATCAATTCTGTTGACGTGATGTCAAGTCAGATGTCATGACATTACATCTAACATGTTTTCCTAGATGTTGAACTTTTTCAACACAACAAATAACCTCTTTCATAATTTAGATCACTTAGAATAGTTAGGTTACAAGTCACAATTGTTACAAACATTCAACATATAACATAGTTACTTAATCAGTACTTAATTTCAGGCGCGATGTCATATGCTGATGTTGTGACATCTTACATAACATGTTGGTCCAGATGTTGAACTTCTTCAACACCACATATTAAAACAACAGAGGGAATCTGGGTAAACTTGCTTTCTTATTTGTTTTACAAATGAAGCCAACTCTCCAGCCAGGGCACTTACACTGCTGCCAAGCCAAGTACCGATACAAGAGGGAAGGAGAAGGTTGTTGAGCCTGTTGTGACTGAAATACCCGCAAAGGACGTTGCTGATGGAGAACCCTCTGCTCGTGAGACGGACGAGATCTTGAAGATAATAAAAAGAAGCAACTTCAAGATTGTGGAACAGTTGGGTAAAACCCCTTCTAAGATTTCAATGTTGTCATTACTATTTTATTCTGATGCCCATGCTCGGACATTAATCAAATTCCTGAAAAAGGCTCATGTCCCCCATGAGACCATAATGGACCAATTTGAGAATTGTATGGCTAGCCTGACAGTTGATAATGGCTTGGGATTTTAAGATGTTGACCTAACACCATTAGGGAAGAACCACAATAAAGCTCTACATGTTTTTGTCAAGTGCAAAGGGACTACCTTAGCACATGTGCTGGTCGACATTGGTTCTTCTATAAACGTACTACCCAAGGGGCGTTAGACTGTCTTGACTGTGAATGTTTAGTCTTAAAACCTAGTGATATCATTGTAAGGGCGTTCGATGGATCAAAGAGGATAATTCATGTGGAAGTAGATCTTCCAATCAAGGTAGGATCACAAGTTTTCAATTCCAACTTCTACATTATAGGCATCCGTCCTGCCTATTCTTGTCTGTTGGGTCACCCGTGGATCCATAAAGTTGGGGCAGTAACCTCAACTCTCCATTAAAAGCTTAAATATCTTGTCAAGGGAAGAATTGTCACCATCTTTGGTCAGGAAGAGTTTATGGTGAGCCACCTCAACTCGTTTAAATACGTAGAGATGGATGGAGAATTCATTAAGACCCCGTGTCAATCCTTTGAAGTCGTTCCACCGATGGTTGCTGCTACCAAATGTTCCTCTAATGAATCCAAAGATGTTAAAGTCGTCCCAAAGATGGTTTCAGTAAAAGATGCTCGTGCTGCAATTGAAGAAGGAAGATATGATACTTAGGGGAAACTCCTTGATATCCCATTTAAAGCGGACAAGTTTTGTTTAGGTTTCACTGTCAAGGTCCAGAAGGAAGTGAGGCGTGCCTGTGCAGGAAAACCACCTCTCCACATTAGTAGCCATGAAGTCAATGTTGTAGGGGATTCAGATGAAGAAGCTGCGTCTGAAGATTGGGTGTATCCAACTACAACGGAGTTGAATAATTGGCATGAAAAATACTTTGTGCCCATCTCCTTCCTTGAGGAGTAATCTACTTGTTATTTCTTTTCTTTCAATTCAAGAACATTTTTTCTGTAATATTTAACAATTACTTTTAAGCCATGTGCCTAGCCCGAGGCACTTTGGTCCATTTGTCAAGGGTTTTACTTATGTTCATCTAATCATATGATCATTCAGTACATTGGACTCTTTTGCATTCAAATATTTGTGTTCATTGTCTTTCAAATACATTTTTCAAAATAGCCATGAATCATACATGCACACACACACACACATACATTCTTGCAGGTCCTCATCCACTCTAGATCCTAGTGCCAATGACTCTACTATTGCCGACTATGACTTTGAATGTCCAATTAATCAAGACGAAGACAAAGGCGGGGAAGATTGTGAAATACTGGGAGAACTAGCCAGACTTCTATTACAAGAGGAAAAAGTTATTCAGCCGCACGAAGAGTCAGTTGAAGTCATCAATTTGGGTACTGAGTCAGATAAGAAGGAAATCAAGATATGCGCTAACTTGGAAAGCAGTGTCAAGATCAGTTTGGTTCACATGTTGCATGATTATGTAGAAGTATTTGCTTGGTCCTATGAACATATTCCTGGGCTGGATATCGACATCGTAGTTCATCGTCTGCCGACAAAAGAAGATTGTCCTCCTGTTAAATAAAAGGTTTGTCGCATGAGACCTGATATGTCTGAAAAGATCAAAGCTGGAGTGATGAAACATTTTGATGCAGGGTTCTTAGCTGTGACATCCTATCCCCAATGGGTTGCAAATTTCGTGCCAGTTTGAAAGAAGGACAGAAAAGTTCGCATGTGCGTAGACTATAGGGATCTGAATAGGGCAAGCCCCAAGGATTACTTCCCTCTACCACACATTGACGTCTTGGTCGACAACATTGCTCAGCATAAAGTCTTCACTTTCATGGATGACTTCTCAGGCTATAATCATATAGGGATGGCTCCCGAAGACATGGAGAAAACCACTTTCGTCACACAATGGGGCACCTTTTGTTACAAGGTCATGTCGTTCGGACTAAAAAAATGCAGGGGCAACATATCAAAGGTTTATGGTGGCTTTGTTTCATGATATGATTCATCATGAAATAGAGGTATATGTGGATGATATGATTTCCATATCACAAACTGAAGAGGAACATCTCAATCACCTGTACAAACTATTCGAGAGGCTGAAAAAGTACAAGTTGAGGTTGAACCCTAACAAGTGCACATTTGGCGTATGATCTGGAAAGCTTCTAGGTTTTGTTGTCAGCAATAAAGGCATTGAAGATGATCCTGCCAAGGTAAAGGCCATCCAAGAAACGCCAGTCCCTCATTCTAAAAAGGAAGTTAGAGGATTCTTGGGTCGTCTCAATTACACTGCCCGCTTCATATCTCACTTGACTGCTTCTTGTGAGCCAATCTTCAAACTCTTGAAGAAAGATCAGGTAGTCAGATTGAATGATGAATGCCAAGCTGCCTTCGACAAAATCAAAGAATATCTACAAGAACCTTTTATTCTCATGCCTCCAGTTGAAGGAAGACCCTTGATCATGTACTTGACAGTACTAGAGAACTCTATGGGGTGTGTTTTGGGCCAACATGATGAGTTTGGCCGAAAAGAGCATGCTATTACTTGAGCAAAAAGTTTACCGACTGTGAAACCAGATATTCACTGCTCGAGAAAACTTGTTGCACTTTGGCATGGGCTGCTCGTCGGCTAAGATAGTATATGTTGACTCATACCACTCTGTTGATTTCTAATATGGACCCAATCAAGTACATCTTCGAGAAACCTGCTCTCTCCGGACGGATAGCCAGGTGGAAAATGATCTTGACTGAGTACAACATTCAATACACCACACAAAAGGCCATCAAAGGAAGTGTAATAACAGATCATTTGGCCCATCAAGCTGTTGATGATTATCAGTCCATGAACTTTGACTTCCCGGATGAGAATATCATGTTGGTGATCGACTGCATGAAACTTGGACTGTGTGATGGACCTGAACAAGGATCCCGATGGACTATGGTCTTCGATGGGGCTTCCAACGCCTTGGGTAACGGAATTGGAGTTGTGATCATCTCTCCTGAAGGTTTCCACACTCCTTTCACGGCCATACTATGCTTCCATTACACGAACAACATGGCCGAATATGAAGCGTGTATCTTGGGTCTAAAAGATGCCATTGACTTGAGGATCAAGCATTTGAGTGTGTTTGGGGATTCCGCTCTAGTAATCAGCCAAGTAAAAGGAGATTGGGATACTAAACATCCTAACCTCATACCTTATAAGAAACTTGTGCTATCCTTGATTCCCTACTTCGAAGAGATCACTTTTGAACACTTCCCTAAGGAAGAAAATCAGCTAGCCGATGCCTTGGCAACAATGTCTTCAATGTTCAAGGTCAGATGGGACAATGAAGCCCATATGATTACAATTGAAAGATTCAATGATCCTGCACACTGTTGTGAGATTGACACTGACGCAGAAAAGCCATAGTACCCTGAGGTGATGAGATATCTCAAAGCACAAGAGTGTCCCGAGGGAGCATCCATCAATGACAGAAAGTTCTTACAAAGATTTTCAACTAAATTCTTCCTAAGTAACGGGATATTATACAAGCGCAACCATGACTCTACTCTACTCTGATGTGTAGACAAGAAGGGGGAAGAGGAAATCATGGAAAACATGCACGATGGTCTCTTTGGCACTCACTCAAGTGGACATACGATGGCCAAGAAAATCATGAGAGCTGGCTATTATTGGTCAATAATGGAGATTGATTGCCATCAACATTCAAGAATTTGTCACAATTTCCAAATCTATGCTGACAAGGTCCATGTGCCTCATATCCCTCTGAACATCATGACTGCTCCGTCGCCATTTGCAATATGGGGCATTAACATGATTGGAGAAACCAAGCCCACCACTTCCAACGGTCATCATTTCACTCTTGTCGTTATCGACTATTTTACCAAATGGGTCAAAGTCGCCTCGTTTGCCTCAGTCACCAAGAATGTGGTAGCTAGATTCTTCAAACATAACCTCATATGCCGCTATGGTATCCCCAAAAAGATCATCACCGACAATGGGACTAACCTCAATAGTGCTATGATTACTGAACTTTATACTCAGTTTAAGATCAAGCATCACAATTCTTCTCTATATAGACCTAAAATGAATGGCGAAGTCGAAGCGGCCAACAAAAACATTAAGAAGATTGTGCAGAAGATGGTAGTAACATATAAGGACTAGCATGAGATGTTACCGTTTGCCCTTCATGGCTACCGTACTTCATCTAGGACATCAACTAGGGCAACTCCCATTTCCTTAGTCTATGGCATGGAAGTTGTTCTACCAGTGGAAGTTCAGATTCCCTATTTAAGGATTATGAATGAATCAGGCTTAGGTGAAGACGAGTGGATTCAGACGAGATTAGATCAGTTGAACTTGATCGACGAAAAGCCTCGAGTATATCAAGTTGGAGACTTAGTGATAAAGTGCATCATTCTGCCACAAGGCGACCGTAGAAGCAAATGGACTCCCACCTACGAAGGGCCATTTGTTGTCAAGAAAGTATTCTCTGGCAGTGCCATGATGCTGACTACCATGGATGGTGAAGACTTCCCACATCCTATAAATGCAGACATAGTTAAAAAATACTACGCATAAGAGACCCTCCAGTTTGACACACCTAGGAAAAATAAGGGAATCCCGGCAAACCAAAAGGTTTGAGCAAAAATTAGGGATATATACAGAAGATTGTACACCTGGAAAGTTGAAAACCCGAAAGGGAAACTTGGGCAAAAATGGGTATCCTGGTGGGCTGAAAACCCGAAAGGGAGGTCCAGGCAAAAGTTAAGGATTGAAAGTGTATGAATATGTCCCGTGGAATCACCACAGTCAACTTTATCAGCAAGGTCCGAGTTCAAATGGTCCAAGATCAATCCAATCAACTTCTGTCAACGACAAGGGGCATTCGAAGACATTGGGGCAATAGTAGAGTTGGAAGGCAATGGGATCATTTCACATGGCTATTTGTTTTTGTTTTCAATTTTGTTTTCCTTTTGACGATTTCCTCTTACTAGGATCTTCGTCTCTTTGTACAAAAACGCCTATTCATGGGAAAACTTTTTGTCTTTGTTTTGAATGCAAATTTGTCCAATGACTAAAATTGAACGAACATATGCATATGAAAATAATTAAAATTGTTTGTCACATATGACCTAAGCAGTAGCAAGCACCTTTTTAATGTATATGGAATATCCCCACAAAGTTACTTCATTAATATCATCCTCAACAAAGTTACCCACAAAGTCGCTTTGCACAAGTTAATCTCCGACTAGAGTCCAATTTCTTGGTAGCTCTCTCCCCAGCTAAGTTGATCCTACAAGTAGAAGCCTTGTGAACCTCTTCCTCAAATAATTCGCCTCATCAGCAGTTCATCAAGTATTCATTCAACATTGTTTATTTCCCCAACAAACGACGAGTAGTATAACTCCAACCGAGTACAAAATCCCCCAACTTAGTTTATCTTCCCCAGCTAAGCCTGTTATCCCCAGCTGAGTGTATCCTCCCCAAAGCTGAGTTTATTCTCCTGACTGAGTCTATATTCTCCAGCTTGAGTTTGCCTTTCAGACTATTGCAAATCTTAGGGCCATAACCCCTAATCCATAGTAAGGTCATCAACAAAACCTTTACTATCTCCAAAAGATACTATGAATCCTGGACCCGGCCATATATTAGCACAATTTTCAAGTTACTATGAATCCTGGAATCGACCAGATAATAGTCAACTTATCAAGTCACTGTAGAGCCTGATCCGACTAGATAATCATGTAATCTTTCAAATACTATGAAACCTGGACCCGACCAGATAATAGTTTAACTCTTCAAAGATTTAGAAGCACCTGGAATCAACCAGACAAAGGTTTAATTTCTCTTCCCCAGTAGAGTTTGCCTCTACCCCAATAGTTATTGTGAAGCCTGGATCCGACCAGATAACAATTACCCTCAAATTTATTATGAAACCTGGAATCCGACCAGATAACAACTAAATCCCCAAGCAGTTTATTGTGAAACCTGGACCTGACCAGATAATAATTAACCTTAACCACCTCAGAAATCTGCAAAGCCTGGACTCCGACCAGATAGCAGTTCAATGTCATTAAAAGATACTGTAAAGCCTGAACCCGACCAGATATCAGTTCAATTTCGTCTAGTCAAGCAAGTTATTATGAATCCTGGAGCCCGGCTAGATAACAATTAACTACGATCCTCAGAGAGACACTATGAAGCCTGGACCCGACCAGATAATAAGTATAACTTTTCAAAAAAAACATGAAGCCTGGACCTGACCAGATATTAGTTACCATTGCAAGTTACTGCAAAGCCTGGAATCCAACCAGATAACAGTTAACTTCCTTACCCCCAGCAAGTTGTTATGAAGCCTGGATCCGACCAGATAACTATTCAATTTCAAGAAATTTTCTACAAAGCCTGGAATCCGACCAGATAACAGATAATTTATCCTTCCCTAGTAAGTTACCGTAAAGCCTGGAACCCGACCAGATAGCAGTTTACTTCCTCATCCTCAGCAAGTTGTGAATCCTGGATCCGACCAGATAACAGTTGACATTCAAGAGATATTCCCCAACGGAAGCATCCTTTTAATAAAGTTTGAAGATATGTATACTCTTCATCCCCGACGGAAATCCGGGAGTCAACTTCCCAAAATTCCTCAGCAGCAGTCAGGGATTTATTTTCCCGGACAAACATACATCTCACATTCATACATCATAGCATATACATACAAAATGCATTTAGCATAATACCACATCTTACGAACATCATGCATACATTTGCATTTAACTAACCACTTTTTTCCACAGGTAGAACATCAAGTTTAAGTATAAATCGACCAAATATTTATGTTGATACTTCTTCCAGTGTTTACAATCATTCCTCCAAATTGCATCTATAAGCCCATTCACAATCCATTTTCGAGTGCAAATTTCTGGGCACTCTAGTGTTCAATCATCTTCCACCTTCAAGTCACGAATGGCGGATCCGCCCATCTGAATCTTCAGGTTTAAGAAGATTGAACATGGGAAGTTGTTGTACCCCAAAATTTTCCCTCTCATTTCTCAAGTAATCTCTCACAAGATCTCCTTTGGTTCAAGACTGCACAAGGTTTGATCAGCTCAAGACACCTCCTCAAGCACTGATGATTGAAAATTAGGGTTTCAGATTGCACAAGGACAAATGGATTTTTAATTCCCCATATTACTTTCATGGATCATTTTGTACCCTCAAGATTGCTCATGTCAAGTTCAAGTCTTGGATCACATTTTTGCTCAGTCAATTGATCAGTTGACCTAAAAATCAGTTGTATTAGGGGAAAAGTCAATTGTGGGCAATTTACAGTCAAACTTAATAATTTTTTATCCATATAAAAATCATGAACCTATATATGTCATTTGATCAAGTTTGGATCATAATTCCTCAAGAAATTTGATCAGATCATCAAAAGGGAAAAATGGTCAAAATTAGGGTTTTGACTGAGAAGGTGCAATTTCTGATTTTTGACTTAGCAAATGTTTGATTGGTTTAAGTTATGATCTCAAGGATTAAATTGAATAATTTTAACCTGATGGCACAAAACATTGCTCAAGATCAATTGATTGACAGGTGAATTTACAGTCAACTGATCAAAAGTCAACTATACACTGAAAAGTCAAACTTTGACTTTTTGGTCAAAATCAAGTACCAAACATCACAATTCATCAAAACATGTCAAAATATGAAACTTATTCATCAAGATATAAAAAAGTCAAGATTTCATTTTGAAAAGTCAAAATTTCTAAACTTAAATTTTTCTAAGTGTAGAAAACTTCATATTTTTTCACAATTTTGAGCACATGTTTCACCATGATACAAGATGATTCAAAAGAAAATTCCAACATTAAAGTTGTAGATCTCAATGATATCTAAAACATTGTAGAACATAACTTCTCCTATAAATGCATGGATTTCAAGTTATTATTTTGTGAATACATTTTCATGAAACTTGGAAACTTAGGGAAATTTTGCCCTAGTTTAGGCAGGATTTTGACCTAACTTCATGGAAAATTTTCAAATAGTTATAAGATGAATTTTAAAAAATGTCCAACATAGAGGTTGTAGGGGATGTTACAAGCTTTCCAAAATGAATAAGAACTCATTAAGATCATGTTTGAGCAAGGAGAATCGAAGGCAAGAAGTTAGGGTTTTCAAACTTGAATTACAAGCCATTTTGTGAAGAATACATGAACCAAATCCATGCTATGCTGCATAATCCTTGCTTTTAAGGCCTCAAACTTGTTTATCACTCCATGATTAAATGTTTACGCAGCTGTTAGAGTTTTGATCCAAGCATTTAAGCCATTATCCAAGTTGCATTTCCATTAATGGCACAAAGTAACATTGCCATTCTAGTAAAGAGGCTTTAATCACAAAGTCAACTTGTCTTGAGCTTTGAACTTGTTCCTTATGATCACACACAATCTAAAATCCATAAGAAACTTGTCTAGATCCTCTAACTACTCAGACAATGCTTGCACTATGCATTGAAACCATGTTTGTCAACCTTACTTCAAAAACAAGCCAAGAAGCCAAAACATGTGATCTTGTACTTCTGACCATCTCAAGTCTCCAAACCTTATCCTATATATAAAAACACTATTATGCAACCTAGGACACGAGTTTGAAGACCCTTAAGCACTCCCAAACTCCCTGAAAACTCAGATTTCCCAAAAACTCCATTGTTGCACAGTTTCTGACTTTGAACTTCAAACTTTCATTTCCCTCGTGCGTTCTTTGGCCTTTTAGTTTCTAAATATTCCTTACATCAAATACAAACCATCCATGTCCTTGTTACACAACTGTAACTCCATCTTCATCAACTTCCATAGCCAAAAACAGAGAATTGCAGTTGGACTTCTCCACACCATTCCAGCCACTCTCAACTCAAGCTAAGCATTGCATTAGCTTCCTAGAGACTCAAGGAAGCTAACCTGATCATCACCATCACTCGAAACAAGCTCAAGCTCATTTTATGATTTCCAGTTTTGAGGTATTTTTCTTGAACTTTTATCTTCATAATTAGGTATTGTTAGGCTTACTTTTATGAAGATAAAATGTAGACACCATTGCCCTGAAACTATACATGTCCATATATTTCATTTATGTTGTTTGAGTAGGGAGAATTTTGAGTGTGAATCTCTTAAAATATTTAGGTCAAATTTTGGTACTGTTAGAAATCCATGCTCATCTTTGAGAGTTAGCTTAAGTTATTTACATATTCAGAATCGTGGGGAAATCTCTAATAAGTTTGATGTTGGAAGTTTTTTGAATGGATGAGAAATGAATAAGTTACAGGTCCTTTGGCTGGAGGTTGAAGATGAAGCTCATTCAGGACAAAACTTATGTTACATATTTATTGTTTTGTTTAAATTAATTGATGTATCACCACCCCAGTGGTTAAAGCGCGTGCCTGTTACCTATGGGACTTGGGTTCGAGTCTCAGTGGTACACTTTTGCCTATTTTTTAAATTTTCTTTCCATTTTTTGTTTGAAACAGGCGTTGGGCCTCTAAACAGATGGGCTTCTCCTTTTTTTTTTTGCTAACCCCTGACTACTTTTACACCCCTGGCCCATTTTTCTTTACTATTTCTTTTTTTTCTATTTTATTTCATTATATTTTTATTTCCTTTAATATTTTTATTTTTATTATTATATTTTTTTTTCTTTACTAGTAAAAAATCCAAAAATATTATTATTATTATTTTCACACCTTATTTATTCATTTATAAAAAAACAAAAAGAACAAAAAAACATTTTCTTTTAACAAATTAATTTCCTTTAATAATTAATATTTAGACTTAGGATTAATTATTATATTGTTTTATTTTCTTAATTAAAATTAATTTAGAACTTAGGTTTAATTTAATTAATCAATTTTCGTATTATTTTCCTTAATTTAAAACCTTTCATAAAAAACCCTAAAAACATTTTTTACTTAATTTATTTTCTTAATTAGTTTAAGTTTAATTTTTTTTTAATTAATTAATTATTTTCTTAATTAGGTTTAGATTAAAACTCCTTCCATAAAAATCCTAACAAAAATCATGTTTCTTTTCCATTTGCATTTGTATATTATTATTTATTCAATTCTTGTAATTTTATTCAATATGGTTGTAATAGTTAATTAGGTTTAATTTTTTTGCAAAATTCCCATTTGTAAATTTGTATACCCCCTCCCCTAGTGATGTAATAGCTTAGTATTTTTACTTTCCGCAATTTATCGCTTTATATAAATGCTAGTAAATTAGGGTTTGTATGGAAAGATAAAATCAACAAGTTAGCAAACCCTAATTCAAGACAAAACAATGCATGTAAATCAAGACATTTGCACACTTGCACCCTTAGGGTAATTCCACTTTGTTGCCTAACAAAAATGGCCATGTTATGCATGTGGGATATCTTAGCAAAAAGCAATCAAAATACAAGATCATAGTCCCTCGATAACACTATCAAAGTTACCTTTAAAAATGATCTTAGTCCGTCAAAGAGAATTGCTAAGATATTTCACAATATTGCTATCATGGCTATACGATGACCCATGCCCGTCCCTTTACATCCAAAGATAAGGCTTCTTACCAAACCAATGGTAAGATAGCAATATCAAAGGAAAGGAAGAAATTAACTAAGACTTTTGAGTAGGTAGATTTTTCCTAGTTGCTTGCTCAATTTCAAACCAAACACTCTTGCTTATTTTCAAAACAAACACCAACACTTTCAAAACATTTTCCAAACATGAAACATTTTCAAAGGATCAACACTTTGTATACGTTCTTACGAACAAGAACTATTACAAAGTTTGCCTAAACAAAGGAGCCTTTCTCAAAATACTTTCAAAAACCACACAAAGCACATTTTCAAACAAAAGTAAGTGATCTAGCAAGCAACTAAGAGCCCATGGATAACTATGGATGAAAAGGGTGCTAACAACTTCCCTTTTCATAATATACCCCCCGAACTCAAGAAATAATCTCAAAGGTCTTTCCTGTTCTTTTTAGCCTTTCCTTTTGGATAAAAGAAAAGTCGATGGTGACTCTTGCTAACCGCAACATTTGCGATAAAACGCAAAACACCCAAGTCAGTTCTCCCACCGAATCACACACGGAAGGTGGTACGTAGGCATTAAAGGCTCACAACCGCAGCGGGTGCAAAAAATTATAAAAAATATTTCTTTTCTCATCCCCACAATCTATTTTTTATACAACTCTTATAGCCAAAATACACATATTTTCAAAGAGGTTCTTGCGGAGTACGATAGATGTTTAGGGTGCTAATACCTTCCCTTTGCATAACCAACCCCTGGACTTATATTCTCTCCCCCTCTTTTTGAGTTATTCTCTCTTTGCCCATTCCTTTGGAAATAATAAAGCGCGGTGGCGATTTTTATTTTGATTTGTGCAAGTCAAGTCAATCCAATGGCTTAGTCTCAACATTTCTACCGCTACAGAAAAAATAGCGACTTCACTGGGGAAAGATTGACCTCTTGCTGATCCATCCCTAAGTGGTTTAAGCCTATCTTTGTTTGTCTAAATATGTGCTATTATTTGTTGTATATTTTGTGTTGTATATATGTTTTTCTGGATTTTACTGGTTTTCAGGGTGCTTGGTGATTTCTCATAAGTCCTATACCCGGACTTGGAAAAACTTAAGATATGACGGGCGGTATAGTCATTTTAACTTTAAGGGAGTAATCTCAAAAAAATGAGCCATGAGATCCCTCACTCAGTGGAGGCCCCTTTTACTGTAGTGTCGTTTACCAAGTAATTGGGAAGACGTGCTGCTTTTGACCTGGGATCCTGCTGAAACTGAGGACCATATAAACTTTAACCCATCTTGTCCTTTTAGGTGTAGTGAGGAAGCTATGACGGAGTAATTCGGAAATAGTTGTCACGCGATACTACGCTCAGACGAGTTTTTCTTGAGAATATTGCTAATTACCGAGTCAATTAGGAAGTTGGTAATATCTGAATGAAGGATGTAGACTCTGGGAACCTCTTAGAACCTTTTTCGGCAAGTGATAAACTTTTAGACCATACCTTATGGGTAGTACCTTTAACCACATGCTCGTGACATTGAACCTATGAACTCTATGTTTGTGATCTTGTGTGTGATTGTTGCATCATACATTCATGCACCCATGAGCATCCTGTAAAACATTTTGTTTCAAGGGACTTAAAGTTGACTCTTTGTAAATATCTCAGGTACTTCTAGACTATGGATTTTGGAAAAAGAAAGACTAAGAAGTATAATTTCAAACATCCCAAGATAGATGAGTTGACGAGTATGATTCTCGAGATCGAGAGTCTTACAGATTTTTGGAGAAAGTATGGGTCCATCATTTCTCTCATGAAGCTCAGGATGAAGGAGGGTCTTCTCTCGACTTTGGTCTAGTTTTATGATCTGATGTATCGATGCTTTACTTTCACCGATTATCAGTTGATGCCTACATTAAAGGAATATTCTTATCTGCTGGGTTTACCTATTATCAATCATGTTCCTTTTAAGTGTTTGGAGGGGGAGCCAAAATCCCATGAGATTTCCGCTTTGATCCATTTGGGGAAGTCTGAGGTTGAAGCACACATGACTACCAAAGGAGGGATTAGAGGTTTACCAGCTCAGTTCTTATTGGAGAAAGCTTGCTACTTTTCCAGGATGAAGAGTACAGTTGCCTTCGAGGCAATCTTTGCTCTACTTGCTTATGGATTGTTCTTATTTCCCAATATCGACAAATTTGTGGATATCAATGCCATCAGGGTCTTTATGATTGGGAACCCAAATCCTACATTATTGGGTGATGCTTATTACTCTATTCGTCTTCGAGATTCTTATCATGGAGGGATGATCATTTTCTACACGCCTTTGTTGTATCAGTGGTTTATTTCTCACTTACCTGGATCTGATGCTTTATGGGATGTCAGGAATGAACCTCGTTGAGATCCGAAGATTATGGCCCTCACTCATTCAGATATTGTTTGGTATCATCAGGCTTACCATGATATAGAGATTTTCAATGAATGTGGTAGTTTCCCCAATGTACCTCTTCTTGGTACAAAGGGAGGAATTAACTACAACCCTATTCTTGCACGATGACAACTTGGATATCCAATGAGGGATAAGCCAAATAGTATTCATCTGAGTGGTTTCTTCCTGAAAGAGGGAGAAGTTTATAAGGAAGCTACAGAGGAGATTGTGAAGTCTTAGCGTCATATTCGCAAGAATATTAGGAAGGACCTGTGACCTAGAGTGGTTGTTTCTTTGGAGCCTTATCTACAGTGGGTACAAGCAAGATCCATCCAGTTGAATATGTTATATTACCGAGAAGCACCCATGCCTGATATGTTTGTGAAGACCACTCCTCCTTTGTTAGATGGTGTGGAAGAACTTCAGCTTTCCTTAGTCAGGATGTAGCAGGAAAAGGAAGCTTGGAAGAATAAGTGCCAGACGCTAGAGGTGTCCTACCGAGCATACCTAAAGGAGAAGGACAATTTGATCGAGATTCTTGAGAGTCGTGCTATAGAGATGATGGAGAGGCAAGAGGATTTATTTTCCTCTAAGCCTTGATCATACCTTAGTTGCTCACCTCCTAACTCTGATGATTGGAAAGAGGTCGCCAACAGGTATGCGAAAGAGAACCAGAGCTTGAAGGCTCAGATTTCAAGACTCGCAGGGAAGCGTCAGCGTGAAGAGTGATCTCCATCAACTTTGATTTTATAGGGTTTTTAAACTTTATCTTCATCTTTTACTTGGGATTATTAAAACTTGTACTAAAAAGTGTAATCCATTTTGAAGTTATTATAAAGAGATTTTTAGTATTTCAAATGTGTTATTACTCTGATATTCGTAAAATTATCTATAAATCTTTGAGTTCCTTGAAATATCAATAATAAAATAAATAAAATGCATTGCATATCATGCATCATATTGTACATACTTCTTGCATTTTTTGAGCATAACCAGGTGTCTTATTGAGCTTCTTTACTTTGTTCAGCAAGTTATCTCATCAATACAATACCCGAGCTAATTTCAGAAGGAAAATGGACAATCTAGAACAAGAGAATCGCGAGCTGCACGAAGAAGTTTCTGCTTTGAAGGCCGGTGTGGCCAATCTCACTGCTCTAATGGAATCTTTGGTGGCTGCTCAGAATCAGCCACCACTCGCCCAGCCTCAACAGACAATAGTTACTACCAAAGCTCTGATTATTTCTGTTTCTGTTACTTCGATTGTTGTTGTTCAGAATTGTATGCCTCAGGGTTATCTGTGGGAAATTCCATAGAACTTTATGCCATAATGTTATAATAGGATCATCAAGTTGCTCCACTTGCTCCGGATGCTACTTCTACACCTCCTGTGGTACATATTACTCTTGCCGCTAGAAATGAGATTCACTATGTTGCACCTCCCTCGATGAATGTGGAACCATTTGTTAATGATGAAGTGTATCACCCTATTCCTCCACCAAGTGAAATCTTGGGTATCTATGATCGAATGGACGATTTTCAGGATCAGTTTGATAGGATGCAGAAAGAGTTGAAGGCCCTCAGAGTAAAAGAACTGTTTGGGCAGAATGTGAATGATATGTGTTTGGTTCCAATATGAAAATACCTGCAAAGTTCAAAGTACCTGAGTTAGAAAAGTACAAGGGAAACACTTTCCCCCGTGCTCACTTAGTGATGTATGTAAGGAGAATGTCTACTCATACAGATGATCGACGCCTGTTAATTTATTTCTTTCAAGACAGTTTGACCGGTGCAGCATTGAAATGGTACATGAGCCTGGACAATGCCAACATTCATAATTTCAATGACTTGGGTGAAGTGTTTATCAGAGAGTACAAATACAATGTGGACATGGCGCCCGACTGTGATCAACTCAGGGCCATGGTCCAGAAGGATAAGGAATTGTTTAAATAATATGCACACAGATGGCGTGAAGTAGCCGCCCAAGTGATTCCTCCAATGGAAGAAAAAGAGATGACAAAGATTTTTCTGAAGACACTAGGTGCATTCTATTATGAAAGAATGGTGGCGAGTGCACCCAGTGATTTTATCGATATGGTGGGAATGGGCGTTCATTTTGAAGAAGTTGTAAGAGAAGGTCGTTTGACAATAGGTGAAAATTCCAGTAGTGTGAAGAAACCGTCATACGAGTTTGCTAAAAGGAAACAGGGAGAGACAAACACTATTATTCGAGAGAGAAGGGTTAATCCTCCTAGAAGAAATCATCAGCGTCACCAACAGGATGATTCAGCAACTCCAGTTGTTAATACAGCTCCGACTACAGTCGCTTACCAAAGACCAACCCCTCAAGGAAATCAAGGGCAAAATCAGAGGAGAGCCTTTTGACTCTATCATCATGAGTTATACAGATTTACTCCCAGCATTGATCCAGAAAAAGTTGGTCCAGACTAGGCCACCCCCTGCTATACCATCACCTTTTCCTTGGTACTAAAAGGCAGATCAGACTTGTGCTTTCCATCAGGGTGTACCAGGGTATAATGTGGAAAACTGATATCTTATGAAGTATGAAGTACAGAAAATGGTGAGGTATGGCCTTTTGCCCTTCAAAGATTTCATCCCAAATGTAAAAGATAATCCTCTGCCAAAGTATGGAGGAACGAATGTTGTTAATATGGTTGTTGGTTGTCCAGGGGACTCCCGCATTTATGATATTAACTTGGTCAGAAGAGACTTGGTAAAGATTCATGCAGACCTTTGTGAGTTTAGTTACTATACTCATGACCATGCTGGTTGTGGTATATGTAGTACGGATATACATGGTTACGATAAGATAAAGGCTAATTTATAGGAGATGATGGATGAGGGCCTCATTCATATAATCATACCTAGGGCAAAATATGAGGAGGAAGTGAACATGGTCTTTGGATGTCCTGGAGAGTTCCAGATCTTTGATGTGGACCATATGAATGATGATCTCGTGCAATTGCACACTACCTTTTGCCACAGGGTTGGTCAGGTGGAGCATCATTATGGATCTTGCCGAGTTTGCTGCAGCGATTCCTAAGGATGTTCCATTGTAAGAAGAGGTATTCATTTGTTATTGAATAATGGAACTATAAAAGTTTCGAGCCAAAGAGATGATTACCATGAGGTTAACAAGATTGAGGTTTGCTTGGCTGAGGATGAATCAGATGATGAATACGCTTTTGCGGATGAATTCTTTTCCTCAGACGAAGATATGTTCTCCAGCTTTGATTCTTTGATACCCAAATTTTTTGAAGAAAGTGTGAATGTAATTGTGCCTTGTTTTAATGATTCTGCCCCCGTTCAAATTGAATACTGTAGCAAGTCGGTTGTTGCCCCATGGTGATTTTCTTGCTAGGGCATGTTCCTTACAAATCAAACAAAGTTATACCGTACAAGAACAATGCTACTATTATAGAGGATGGTGTGGAAGTTCCCATCCAGCCATTTTCTAGCATTGAGAATATTGCTGAGACTGGTAGAGTGACCCGCAGTGGTCGTGTATTTGCACCGGTTGTTCAGGGAAATTATAATGCTGGTAAGAAAATTGTGGAAAGTGCTGAGAATAAGAAAGTTGTAGGGGATTCTAGTGGTGCTACCCTGGAGAAAGATGTGGATGACATTTTGAAGATTATCAAAATGAGCGACTACATAATTGTAGATCAGCTATTACAGACCCCTTCAAAGATATTTATCCTAACATTGTTGATGAATTTTGCTGCCCATAGAGAATATTTAATACGGGTGTTGGACCAAGCCTTCGTGGAGTATGATATACCGTTAGATCAATTCAGTAGTGTGGTAGGTAATATTACATCTTGTAATAACCTAAGCTTTTGCGATGATGAATTGCCTGACAAAGGGAGGAATCACAACTTAGCTCTCCATATATCCATGAACTGTAAAAATGATTCATTGTCAAATGTGATTCATTGCCCAAGTGGTATGATTGTAAAATCCTTCGATGGATCAAGGAATTTAGTTATTGGGGAAGTGGATCTGCCTGTTCACATAGGCCCACATCTTTTCCAGATCACTTTCCAAGTCATGGATATTGTGCTCGTATACATTTTTTTACTGGGACGGCCATGGATACATGAGGCAGTGGCTTTCACTTTAACTCTACACCAAAAGCTGAAGTTCATGCACAAAGGCAAAGTAGTTATTATAAATCGAGAGCAAGCATTTCTGATTTCTTATCTATCATATTTCAGTGTTGTAGAAGCAGATGAAGTTGTTGTTGGAATGTAGTTCCAAGCTTTGTTTGTTGATAACGTGAGAGAGAATGAGAATTCTATGGTTTCATTCAAATATGCTCAGTAGGTTGTACGCAGTGGCCCTAATAAAGTATAGGGGCAAATTGTTGATCCGTCGGTGAACAAGAACAGGGCTGGTTTAGGATTCTCAGTGAAGAATGACAAATTTGAGAACATGAAGTCAAAGTCTACTGTGAGCAACTATCAGAATATTTTTCACAGCAGAGGTTACCTCCATCAAACTATTTTTGGAATCAATGTTATTATGGAGAATAAAGAAGAGCACGAAATACTGAATTATGTGACACCTAGAGCAGAGTCCAGAACTGGGTTACTCTTGATGTTCCTACTTGCATCCATGTCTCAAAGTAATTTTTTTGTTTATATTTGCAAAAAGCTTTCACTCTGCCCAAGGTGAAAGTTAATAGTGTATGGGCTTATCTGTTTGCTTTGCTCATTAAAATCATAAATAAAAGTTGTCTTTGATTCCCAAATTGTGATTTTTATTTTCTGTTTTTCTTGGAAAATGGTAATAAAAAAAGGACCTTTTGAAATAAATAATAACTGAAAATAAATTTGCTTGATCACTTGATATATGTGTCAGTTTCTAAAAGCAGTCATAAACCATATGTGCAGATTAATTAATAAAATCGTCGAATACAATGACCATGAACCCTCTCCCAAGTTTGAATATCCTGTGTATGTGGCCGGAGAAGAAGAATATGATGACATTCCATAAGAGGTTTCACGGTTGCTCAAGCGCAAGGAAAGTTCCATTCAACCGTATAAAGAGTCGTTGGATACAATCAATTTGGGTTCAGAGGAAGATCCGAAAGAAGTCAAGATTGGAGCATTACTGCATCCCGACGTGAAGAGAAGTTTGGTTGAACTGTTGAAGGAGTATGTGGACATCTATTCTTGGTCATGCCAAGATATGCCTGGTTTATATACTGATAATGTGGAGCATCATTTGCCGTTGAAGCCAGTGTCTGCCAGTCAAGCAGAAATTGCGAAGAACTCACCCTGATATGGAAATGAAAATTAAAGAAGTATTAAAGCATATTAATGTCGGCTTTCTTGTGACATCGGTGTACCCTCAGTGGATTGCCAGTATTGGCCCAGTACCAAAGAAAGACGGAAAAGTTCGCATGTGGGTTGATTACAGAGATCTAAACAGAGCTAGTACAAAAGATGATTTTCCATTACCACATATTGTTATGTTCGTTGATAGTACAGCAAAACTCAAAGTTTTCTCGTTCATGGACAGATTTTTTGGATATAATCAAATCAGAATGGCTCCTGAGGACATTGAAAAAACAACGTTTATCACACCCTGGGGAACATTCTGTTACAGAGTGATGCCCTTCGGGTTGAAGAACGCTGGTGCAACGTACCAGAGGGCTATGACAACCTTATTCCATGATTTGATGCACAAGGAAATCGAGGTATATGTTGATGAAATGATTTCTAAATTCTAGACAGAATAAGGGCATGTAGAATATTTGTTGAAGTTGTTTCAACATTTGAGGAAGTATCGTCTCCGCTTGAATCCAAACCAATGCACCTTCGGTGTCTGATCAAGGAAGTTGTTATGTTTCATTTTCATCCAAAAAGGAATTGAAATTTACCCTGATAAAGTGAAAGCAATTCAAGAAATGCATGCGCCAAGAACTGAAAGGCAAGTTAGAGGCTTCCTTGGACGTCTGAATTACATTTGCAAATTCATTTCCCATATAACTGCAACGTGTGAACCGATCTTTAAGTTTTAAAGAAAGATCAAGGTTGTGTATGGACAGATGATTTCCAAAGGGAATTTGAAAGTATTAAAGAGTATCAGCTTGAACCTCCTATCTTTCTTTCTCCTGTTGAAGGAAGACCATTCATCATGTATCTGACAGTGTTAGATAATTCTATGGGTTCTATTTTGGGACAACAAGATGAAACGGGAAATAAAGAATATGCCATTTATTATCTCAGCAAGAAGTTTAATAATTATGAGTCATGGTATTCTATGCTGGAAAAGACATGTTGTGCTCTGGCCTGGGCGGCAAAGCAGTTGCGGAAATATATGTTAAATCATACTACTTGGTTTATTTCCAAAATGGATCAAATTAAGTATATTTTTGAAAAGCCTTCTCTTACGGGGAAAATTGCCCGTTGGCAGATGTTGTTGTCTAAATATGATATTGAATACCATACTCAGAAGGCTATAAAAAGTAGTGTGTTGGCGGAATATCTTGCTCACCAACCAGTTGATGATTATCAATATGTTAAATATGATTTCCCTGATGAGGATGTTATGTTTCTGAAAGCGAAATATTATGATGAACCTTTGCCTGGGGAAGGTCCTGATCCTGAATCCCGATGGGGTATGGTATTTGATGGAGCAGTGAACTCTTATGGAAAAGAAATTGGCGTTGTGATTGTCACTCCACATGGATCACACATTCCTTTTACTTCAAGGCTGACATTTGATTGTACCAATAATATGGCATAGTATGAGGCTTGTATCATAGGTCTCGAGGAAGCCATTGATCTCAAAATCAAAGTTTTAGATGTATATGGTGATTCAACTTTGGTAGTTAATCAGATTAAAGGAGAATGGGATACTCGTCACCCTAGCTTGATCCCTTATAGAGACTATGCTAGAAGATTATTACCCTTCTTTAACAAAGTTGAATTCCATCATACTCCCAGAGATGAAAATCAGATGGAAGATGCTTTGGCGACTCTGGCTTCTATGTATCAAGTGAATACTTGGAACAATGCGCTTCATATTATAGTGTGAAGTTTGGATAGACCGGATCATGTGTTTGCAGCAGAGGAAGTGTCAGATGAAAAACCTTGGTATTATGATATCAAGCATTTTCTCCAGACTCAGGAATACCCGGCTGGTGCATCAAATAAAGATAGAAAGACATTGAGAAGGTTGGCAGGAAGCATTTTCCTAAACGAAGATGTGTTATACAAAATAAATTATGACATGATCTTGCTCAGATGCGTGGATAGACACGAAGAAAACATATTGATGCATGAAGTCCATGAAGGTTCCTTCGGTACTCGCGCCAATGGAAATTCGATAGAAAAGAAGATGCTTAGGGCAGGTTATTATTGGCTGACAATGGAATCTGACTGTTACAAATTTGTAAATAAGTGCCATAAATGCCAGATTTATGCGGACAAAATCCATGTGCCTCTGACACTTCTCAATGTTATTTCTTCCCCATGGCCTTTCTCTATGTGGGCTATTGACATGATTTGAATTATTGAACCCAAGGCATAAAATGGACATCGTTTCATCTTGGTTGCAATTAACTATTTCACCGAATGGGTGGAAGCAGCTTCATATGCTAATGTCACTAAGCAGGTGATGGTGTGCTTCATCAAGAATAATCTCATATGTTGGTATGGTGTGCCAAGCAGGATTATCACCGACAACGACTCAAATTTGAATACTAAGATGATGATAGAACTTTGCGAAGAGTTCAAGATTTTCCACCATAATTCATATCCCTGCAGGCCAAAGGTGAATGGGGCTGTTGAAGCTGCTAATAATAACATCAAGAAGATCATTCAGAAAATGGTTGTTACTTACAAAGATTGGCATGAGATGCTCCCTTTTGCTTTGCATGAGTATCGAACATATGCTCGCACTTCAACAGTAGAAACCCCATTCTCTCTTGTGTATGACATGTAAGCATTTGTCCCCATTAAGGTTGAGATTTCCTCTTTACGCGTGATAATGGAATCCAAGTTATCAGAGGCTGAATGGGTCCAGAACAGGTCTGACCAGTTGGATTTGATTGAAGAGAAAAGAATGATGGTCGTGTGTCATGGTCAGTTATACCATTAAATAATAAAGAAAGCTTTTGATAAGAAGGTCAAGCCTCGTGAATTCAGAGAAGGCGACCTTATGCTTAGGAAGATCATGGCTTTTAACACTGATTCTAGGGGTAAGTGGACTCCCAATTTTGAAGGCCCGTATGTTGTCAATAAAGCCTTCTCTGGCAATGCATTGATTCTTGAAACTATGGATGGTGAGGAGTTCCCACGTCCTGTGAATGCTGATGCAGTCAAGAAATACTTCTCCTAGAAAAATAAAAGAATATCTCGCTAAGACGAAAACTCAAAAGGGTGTCTTAGGCAAAAAGGAGCGTCTCGGTAGGCTGAGAACCCGAAAGGATGGTCTGGGCAAAAATTAGAGACATAAACAAAATAAATTTTCCCAGGAGGTTGAAAACCCACAAGGGAAACCTAGGCAAAAGTTAGGGATTTCTTGGCAAGTAATTGCATTAGATAAGACTTGATCATTTAAGCAACAATCTTCTCGAATCCTCACCGCTCTTCAACCAAAGTCACAGCTCAGGAATTCAATGTTGTTAGGGGGAATAGTGGTCATTATATTTCAATGTATCTTTTCCAATATATATTACCATTTTCCAAACTGTATAATCATCTATGGAGTCTCTCCATTCGCAGACTACCATTCTATTAATAAAGTTTAAGCTTTTATCCAATTCTTTGCAATTCTTATCTTGTTCAACATATAAAGACATCATTTATTATTGATAGTAATTTTCAAAGAAAATAAATTAAATAACAAAAATTGTTCTTTTTGAAAAGAATTTACAAATTACTTCTTTTTTAGATTTTTTAATTCAAAGAGGACAAAAATAGTGACTCCAAGGATGGATGAACTCTAAAATTTTGGAAGTATGAATCCCCCAGGAAAGGCTCTCTCAGGACACTTTTCTGGTTTGAGTATGATTTTCTTGTGCTTCTCAGATAATTGAAGATGATACCAATCGATGTATGGTGCAGTATTAGGTTTGTAACCCCATTTCCCCCAGTCATGTATCGGTTTATTTTGATTTCAGGTTTGCAGGGTCTGAGGTCTCTATCTCGTTTTCCCTAGTGAAGCAACCAGACAAGGGCAATGTCTTTTCTAAAAAATGTTAAAACAGTTGTCAACTTTTTGGGTTTTCTCCCTCCAAGTGCTGGATTGGATTTAAAATCCCCATAAGTTTGATTTCTTGCTATAATGTTTGACTTCTTAAATCCCTAGATAAGGCTATCCCCGTGAAGTTTCATAAGTTCTACCTAGAGAAGTTGGTGCAATCCTCACTCTCAGTATTGAAGAATGTATCTTGGTTTCCCCTCAGCGATGTGTTATTGCCCTACCAATGAAGTCGGTACAATATCTGCAGTTGATGTCTCAACAATATGGTATTGTTTCTCCCATTGAAATCAGTATCACAATCCCCAGTAGAAGTACAGACTGTGAAAACATTTGTTTTCCCCATTTAAGTATGTGTGATTTTCCGCGGTGAAGCCTAGAGGAGGATGTTAGACCCATGTATCTGTACTGATTTATTGCTATGATTTGATTATTTTCGGATTATGTTCCTTCCCAGTGGAGTTAACCATGGAGTGGGAATTTGTTTCTTCAGTCGGTGCTTACTTTCTCATGAAATTTTCATCTTGGATGTGTTTTAGCCGAGTATTGATTATACCCAAGTTGGTTTTGTCTGGTTATCCCTAGTGTTATATGTTTGTTTTGTCAGCATATACATGATAACATCCATACATTCATACATACATCATGCATAGTTGAATTTAGAAAATCATTGCTCATTTTCATTCATTAATATTTTGTTGGCATATTACTCTATTTTCCAGAGTTGTGTTATCCTCTCTCCAATAAAGTATCAACCTTAAGAAGAAAGTATATCCTTTCATTTTCCCCCTGAGTTACCCCTCGTGGAAGAATTTTTCTTTAGCCTTCCTATTCAACCCATTGTCTGGATGGAATGTGGTTCAGTCTTGAGTTTATTTCTCATAAGATGTTATTTTGATTGACTGTTTCATTCCGATTTATTTATGGTTCGAGTAAGTGGTCCCCAGTAGTATTATCATTTTGATTTCGGCAAGCTTTGAGCCTCGGTTTAAGAATGTGCATTTATTTTTCGCGTGAAGATTTTTATCTCTTCAACAGGAGTACATTGGCATTTCCCAAGGAAGCCATATTTCATTGCCCTTGGAAGTCCTATTCCTTTCCCCCGGGAAATCATTATTGCAATTCCTTCTCATAAGAGAAAGTAGCAGGTCTCTTTATTTGAGCAACTTATACTTCCCTGACAAGTCTGATAGTTCCCAGTGAAAGTTCAGATTTGTTACTCCAATGAATGGTAGCCTTGTCATTATGGAAGGTAGTTTGTTGTTGAGATTTGTTACTCCAATGAATGGCATCCTCGTCATTATAGAAGGTAGTTTATTGTTGAGATTTTTTACTCCAATGAATGGTAGCCTTGTCATTATGGAAGGTAGTTTATTGTTGAGATTTGTTACTCCAATTAATGGTAGCCATGTCATTATGGAAGGCAGTTCGTTGTTAAGATTTATTACTCCAATGAGTGGTAGCCTTGTCATTATGGAAGGTCGTTTGTTATTAAGATTTGTTACTCCAATAAATGGTAGTCTTGTCATTATGGAAGGTAGTTCGTTGTTGAGATTTGTTACTCCAATGAATGGTAGCCTTATCATTATGGGAGGTAGTTTTTGTTGAGATCTTTTTTCGATGAATGGTATCCTTGTCATAATGGAAGGTAGTACGTCGTTGAATTTATATTGCTCTAAAGAGGTTTGTTTGTTCCCAATCAGGAGCACTGATGCTCATTATTCCCCCCCCCCTAATATTGGTATTTACCGATATTATCTTACCTCTTCTTTCCCCGGTGGGTCGAAGTTTCTTTTTACTATCTCCTCAGTGAGTGGATAGTTCGCAGTCATCTGTCAATCACGGTTATCCTCTATCTCCTCTCTAAGCTTTACCCCAATATAGTGAGGTCTCTTGTTCACCAGTGATTTACTTTCCTGGTCAGGTTTTCCTTTTGATCTTTTTTTTTATTCGCTATACCCCCAGTGAGGTCTTGTTTCATTTTGGTAGTTGTTTATTTGCATTCATAGTCATAAGAACTGCATGGCATCTTAGGGCCAAAAATAGGGCTTGTTTTATATTTAAGTATCTTCAATCCCGTCGACACGAAGATTTTTTTTTAATCTTTGCATCTCCAGATATAAGACACTTAAATAAGGGCAGTTGTTGTACCCCAATTTTTGCCCCTAAGATTCATCTATCATCTCATACCATCTCAATACAACAAATAGCACACACTAGAGTTTGGTTCTTCTCCTTATATTTAGCTTTGCTCATAGGGAATCACCAAGCACCTTAACCTGTATTTTGTGATCATATATGTCTTGTATTGATTAACTTTTAACTAATAAATACAATGAATGTTTTCCCTAATTGTAAATATCATAGGTAAAAGCAACATCTTCTAGCAAGTTGATCCATAGGTTCATGAGTTTACTTCCATGCCTTCTTCAATAAATCTTCAATGAGATTAAAGCTTCATCATTAAAGATATTTTGAAACAATATCATGACAAATCCTATTATGATTTATCATGCCTCAAGTTGTCAAAAATAGTTCAAATGTACAAGGGCTGATTGAAGATGTTTGACCTAGTTGGACAAGTCTTTGGTTTCGTTGATCACATTTGCACGTCTCTCTCAATTCTAAATATTTGGAAGTGGTTATGGTTTCTATGGTTTCTCATTAGCATCCTCAATAACTTCTATTTACAATACAAAGGTATTTTTGCAAGAAGGATTGTCAAAATTGAAAAGGTTTCCCAAGGCATTTTGTTGCTCTAGGAGCTAGGGTTTTCAACTTCTAAAGGCCATTTCTTGCTCATCAATTTTGGTATTTTTGAGTGATTCCAAAAACATGCTTCTCTTTAAATGGTTATCAACAAATCACTTCAAAAGTTTCAAGTACATTTTGTGAGGAAGATACCTAATGGTGAAGAAATATTACAAGTCATCTAAACAAACCATCAAATTCCCATACATGAATTCAAAAGATCACAACATGGTCAATTTTTATCACATTGAGCCCAGTATTTTTCCATATTGATCTTAAAGATGTTAAATTCAACTCTTATTTTAAGTGCAAAGTGTGAAAATTAATGGAAGATTCCCTAAGGATGCAAAAGATTATAGGTCATTTTATGAATTTTTGCCAATTTCAACAAGTCATAACTTTCTTAATTTTTGGATATTTTGAATTGTTCAAGTCTCAAAATGTCATTCAAGATATTTACTTCATGCCATATTTTTTGGTCAAAAGCAAAATTAAAAGGAAAGACCATGTTTGGATGCAAGACATTATAGGCCATTTTTGAAGAAAAACTTAGAAATTTTCTAAGTATAGAAAGTCAACCTTTGTTTCTCAAGTTTGACTCATCACAATTTTCAGCTCAAACATCCATTTAATTCCATTCTTTGCACATTGTAAAGCTTGTGATCTCATCTTTCTAAAGCTTCAAGAATCATGTCCTAAGACTCCTTGAACTGAGAATGCCATTGATTTAAACTTGGTAACTTGAAACTGAAGTATCTTCAAAAGTCAGAATTTGAAATCATTGATTTAGCTTCTAAATACATTTTTCTATGCACTTTAGCTTCTAAACATGTTTAGTGAACCTAAATAAGTGATTAGCATATTAAAACACAAGGTTTGGATGAGTTTTGATCAAATTACAAGTCACACTTTTCTTGTTTGCAACTTCACACGATTTCCCTCCAAACTTCATCATTTCACACACTTGAGCATTCAATCAACTTCCCTATAAATAAAGGGTCATCCCTCATTCATTTTCTCAATCTTAGAGAACCATAATCGCCATGCCAAACTTCCTCTTGAACTCAATTTTCTGCAACTTCGAATTTTCTCTTACATCCTTTCTCAATCATTTTTCTTTGTCAACTCACCTTCCTTGAATATTACTAAAGCTAATAGAAGAAGAACTAAGCTCTAAGACTTCCTAAATCATGCTAGTTAAGTCCTGTTTCAGAGCTCTGCAACTTAACTTTAATAGGTAGATTCCTTCACCAATTCTCTCAAACTTTGATACTGTTATGAAGCTCTCATCATCCTGATTATAGTCACAACACTTGTTTTCAACTGGAAGTAATTTTTGGCCATGAAATTTCAAATCTCTTTTCAAAACTTATTTTCAATAATGACTGAGCTACAGTTTATATAAATTTTTCGCGAAGGTACCATTGGAATCGTCTTGAAGAGACGAAGCGAATGGTACCGGTCTTGTGTCCTAATTTTATAGTTTCTGGAACCTGCAAATTCATTGGTTGAAGGTTGAAGATGTCCAATGTGTCATCTATCAACCAATGAAGGCGTGCCACACATTTTTCAAAATCTGACTTAAATAAATGAATTCATGCTTTATTCAGTAAAGACAATGATATGCACATCGCGTCTGATCTATTGGGTTAGCTTACTAACGCGTTTTGACTCTCATCTATTAGTCCACATTTTTTGACTTTATTTTATTTTCTGATTTTTATATTTAAATTGTTTTAAACTTCAAAAAATCATAGAAAATTCATTTTTACTTCAATAAATCTGAAAAAGATTATCAAAAATTCTTTTGATTTTTCTCTTTCTGATTATTATTTTTTCACAATTTTATTTTGTGTTTTGATATTTTTTATAACGTTTCACTTTATTTGAATTCTTTTAAATGTTTAAAAATAATTTTATTCATTTTTAAATTTTGAAAAAAAGATGGAAGGATCAAATGACCTTTTGATAAATATTGGTGACCTCATTTAATTTTTATTTCTAACTTTACTATTTTTCACGATTTTTGGTTTGATTTGCCTATTTCTTTTGATTTTAAAAATATTTTCTGACTTTAAAAAATTACCAAAAATTTTGTATAGATATTTGAGCTCATTTAAGATTTTTCTATGGTCTTAGTTGATTTTTCTTGGATGTTTTGAATACAATTGCTATTTTCCCCCTTTATTTTCATTTAAAAATCATTTTAAAAATCTTTTCTTTATTTTAAAATACTATTTTATTTTGTATTATATTCTGGCTGATCTTGGACTATGAAATTTTGATCATAAGCTTTATTAACATCATTGGATCCATGGTGGTGAGTTTCACTCCACAAAAATGGATGAATGATTTTAATAATAGTTTGATTAAATTTTTTACTCAAATATGGTTTAATTCTTACCCCATCCCTCTTCATCTTATCCATTTCTTATTGTACTAAATGTTATTGGTGAATGATTTCCATATCATTTCTCAAAACATATGGTACATAAATTGCTATTTACCGGCCTGAAAATAGGTGCGACTTCTATATAAGTCCACTTACGATTGCTTAACATAGCACTAAATTTTGTTCTGATTTGAGAAAATGATCATTTGTGGCCCAAACCCAAGTTTGTAAGCCCAAGTATGTTAATTTGCACCCTTTAATCCAATAACCTTGAGATTCATTGTTAGCAGGTGTTGTACCCCAAAATTTTCCATCCCATATTTCTCAAAACATTTCAAGAAAGATCCTCAAATTTCTCAAGAAAGTCCAAAGGTTGACCAGACAAAACCTCTCCTAAGGCAGTCTACCTCAAATTAAGGTTTCATGTTGCATAAATATACTTGAGTCCAAGGGATCCCAAATTCTCACCATTGTCCTAATATGTTCTCAAGATCATCCATGTCAAGTTTCAAGCCTTGCAGAGAAAGTTTGCTCAGTCAATTGCTCAGAGGCCTGGAAATCGACTGTGTTAGGGCAAAAGTCAAATGTGGCCTACATACTTTAAAACTTCAAGATTTTTGGTCAACATCCTCATTTTGAAGTATTATTCATCATTTGATCAAGGATTGATCATGATTCATCAAGGATTGCTCACAATTCATCAAAACCCAAAAGTTGCTAAATTAGGATTTTGTAGGAAAAGTCAACTCAACTTTGACCAAGCATAACTTTCTCATACTTTATGAGAAATGACCCATCCAAAGCTCATTTTGAATAGGATGAAATTCCCTATAATTCATCCTCATCTCCAAAGTTCAAAATATGCACTCACAAGAAGTTATGAATTTGGACATTATAGGTCATTTTGAAAAGTCAACAAAAACACGTTTTTTGTCAAAGCTTCATACATGAACATGGAAGAATAAATTGATATGAGACCAAATGGGTTGCTTAGAGGACATCTCAAGCTTTCTAAAAAGTCCAAGAACACCTTCATAGAGTCAAAATTGAAGAAGTTATGCATTGGTGAAGTTGACCTTTTTTGCAAAATTGCCAAAAGTCAAATATGCTTCAAATTGCAATTTTTATCAAATAGGCCCAACTTTTTGCACTGGTTCTGAGTTTGTAATATGGTCTATGAGCCCTAATTCTTCCCACTTGCCTTTATTTTATTTTTTCCATTTATTTTTATTTTTTATTTCAATTAAATCAATTTAAATCAAAATAAATTATGGAAATGTCAAAATCATTTAAGTCTTGAGATTTGGTGCATATTTCAGGTTCCTTATATAGCTAGCAACAAAATCAAATCGTGCAAGGCCTATGTGTGCATGAAAAGATTGGTTTTTGTCTTATTTTGGAAAGATTTTCATGAAAATCAAATCATAATCAAAGACCATAATTGATAAAGATTGAAAGCACATTTGTAACCCTAATTCAATCACTGATATATATTAGACAAATGCAAACAAAAAGCACAAGGTTTTGAGGCGTGCAAGAGGAAGAACAAACTTGAAAAAAATCAAGAAAAGTAGTGATCCGTTTTCATTTTTCCAGGAAATTTCAAGACTCCCAAGCCATCTCATTCACTTCCTGGGAGTACAAGGAAGTTATACCAATCAAAAGCAAGTGTTCTAGTGCCCAGAATCCGGTTCCACGACCTCCACGATTTGTCACTATTTTCAAAATCGAATCTCTTTATTTTTGCATCTTTATCATGTTTCAATAGCATATTTATAATCCCTAACCTGTTTGCAAGCTCATGGTGACAATTAATTGCATTTTTGTTGACTATGTTGAAATCCACCATTGCTAGGTTTTGTTGTTGCATTTTGGGATATTTTTATATAGGCAAAATTGGTCCACAAGAAGGGCACCATGATGCTCAGCAGGCCAAGACGAATTGGCCCACAACATTAGATTTCATTTATCGTGCCTGTATGTGATTTTGAAATGTGCAGGAGTTATAGCGACGGACCTATGTTTGTAGGTAAAAGTCTTTGACTTTTACCAACGTAGAAGGGAAGAAGAAAACCTGCGTGGCACCATCCCATTTTCCCATTTGAATTCTGGCGTGCGCTTTCTTGTTTGTCCTCCACTAACTCATATTATTCCATATTATTAATTATTATTATTTCATATGCAACAAACGCGCTTGGTTCAGTTGGTGTGAAGGTGAATGGAAAGGCCATAGGACCTGGGTTCGAATCCCAGGTCCCCATGTATTTCATGTTATTTTTGCTTATATGATCAGGCGAGTACACATTGCGTAAAGACCATCATATGCCCTTAGGATTCAATCATTAGATCTCCAGAAGGCCAGATCTGAAGGCCATCATGTGATGATCCACCAAAAGCCTTAGTCAACGTGCAACACTGAGTCAAGGAGGTCAACGTGGATCAGATTGTTGGGCCCAAAAGCTTGCTAATGACACCCCCCTCAATTGCTATTTACCAGGCCCATTTTCCTTTTCTTATTTCTTTTTATATTTTCTTTATTTAATTCATTTAATTATTTTACTAACACAAATTAATTCTTTTTTTATCAAAAAATCATAAAAATAAGTTTTCATCAAATTAGATTTAGGTTTTATTTTTATCAAAAATTAATTCAATTAGTTAATTTAATTTTTTAGGTAACTTTAATTTGCTTTGTAAATAAATTAAAATCAATTAGAAAATTAGGGTTATTGTTTAATTTAATTTCTATTTTCTTTTCTTAAAAATAACCAAAACACAAAATAGGTCAAAAATAATTAATTTTCTTAATTTAAATTAATTAGTAATTAGGTTTGTACATATTTAATTTAAAATCTTATTTTCTCAAAATAATCAAAAAACAACCAAAAAATAATTTTTTTTTTCTTTTAATTAGCTTTAGACGGGGTCAAAACCCTAATTTTGCTCGTCCACGATTCATCGCGCGTGTTTATTTATTTTTTACAATATTGATGTAATTGCTCATGGGATGTAATAGATTAATTAGGACCTTTCTTTTTCGTTTATTTATCGTTTTACGGGTTTTTGGCTATGTAATTAATCTGGAAGCCTTGTAATAACGTAGCTTTATTTTCTCGCCCTTTAATTCTCGCAAATATTAACTGTTAGATGTATGATAATAGGGTTGCATGACAAGACTGTATGTAAATTTTAAAACGGTTAGCAAACCCTAAATGTGCAAAGATAATAATTTGAAATTGAATCACTCGCACATGCGCACTCCTAGGGTATACTCTCACTTTGGTTGCGTTCGGTAAACGATCATTAAGTATAAGGTATTTTAGTGGTCTCTCTCTTGTCTAAACAAAGATCAAATGTCCCGTTCGGAAATGTTGCCTCGGAAAGGTTTCCTCGAAAATGTTGCCTCGAACATTGATCTTAAGACATTAGGGTTATTACTAAGACATCCTAACATTGCTTTAGTGATCGCACGTCCCTTTCGAATTGACCCTTACAACTCCAACGACGGTGCTACCTACTCACTAATAGTAGGATAACATTGTCTAAAGGAAAGAAGAACAGAAATATTCTTTTCTAGAGTAGGTAGATGCTAGTAGGTACTTGCTCAGAAATCATACTTTTCCACACTTACACTCTTTTCAAACAAAGTTTTCAAAACAACTTCGTAACACTCTTGAAGACAGAAGCAAGGGTTAAATCGAAGTAAAACAAAAACTTTTCAAAACACACCAACACGGAAGCAATTTTGAAAATGATGAGCAAGTACCTAAGAGCCCGTGGAAAACCACGGATAGAAAGGGTGCTAATACCTTCCCTTTCTATAATCTACCCCCGTACTCAAAATCTCAAAAAAGGAATTTTTCTGTGCTTTTTTCCTTTCCAGTTGGATAAAATAAAAGTCGGTGACGACTCTTGCTTACCGCGACATTTTGCAAACACAAACGCAAAATGCAAACCAGTATTAAACAGTCTGATTCTGCCACCGTATCACAGAACTGACGACTCTGCTGGGGAGTTAATAAGTAGGGTATACCTTAGGATTAGTTCATCATAAATTTCTTCTTTTGTTTGATTTAATTGCTTTATTTTTAAGGGTCTTGTATTGGGAGTTACTATAGATGCTAACCCGGATATGGGGGATGCCTGTTAGGTAAGTAGCAATAAACTGTGAGGGAACTATACGGCGTAGACCGATACGTTTGAAGTAGTAGCTACATTGATGTGGCACATTGGTTGGTACCGGTATCCCTTATGGAGACCCGAGGAGAATACGGGGCTTCTATATGGGTCGTTAAGCATCAACTGACTGTAGAACCTATAATTGACCAACTTGGCCATAGGAAGTAGTGAGATAGCCGGTCTCGGTGTAAAGCTGGGAATTGGTTGATACTCGATTCTACACTCATTGAGACCATTCTCTCAAGATAGTTTCGGCCGCAAGAAAATATTGTGTGAGATGAAACCATGACTGATGGAGGATGGTCAATGATATTGAGAACCTCTAGAACCCGGTTACTATTATTAGGACATGTTGAAACCAACTGAACTTCAAGAGGGTAGTACCCAGACCCCATGCAAGCCTGAAACTTAAGGGCTCTTGTGTGACTTATTTTCCTTTACCATGCATGTTATTTGCTATACCTGTTGTGTGTTTTATCATGACATCATGCATCATAACATAGCATGCATACCTCATTATACTAACCATTTCAAAGACCGAGGGGATTTATCTTTGTTCTATTTTGCAGATTATGACTTCCATGCGCAAAAACACCATCCGAGTTAACTTTGTGCAAATACCTGCTCAACTCAAGGATTTGGCCTCGAGAGTTTATGATACTTCTTCATTCATTAGAAGACATGGTCAGCTTCTTAGTTTGGTTACCTCCAGGTTTGATGAGCAAATGATGAGTGTGCTTTTCCAGTTCTTTGATCCAGTGCATCATTGTTTCACCTTCCCGGATTATCAACTAGTTCCCACTTTAGAGGAGTTTTCTCACTTATTGGGTATATCCATCCTCGAGCAGATGCCTTTCACAGGTTTGGAAGAGGCTCTTAGACCAGAGGACATTGCTTCAGCTTTACACCTGAAAAGACTGATGTAGTATCCAATTAGGAGACACAGAGCGGGGTTAAAGGTTTCTTAGTCAAGTTTCTAATGGATCAAGCTCAACTGTTCTGGGGTAACTTGGACTTTCAATCTTTTGAAGACATATTGGCTCTCCTTATCTACGGTTTGGTTCTTTTCCCGAATCAAGATTCCTTCATAGATGTGAATGCAATTAAGATCTTCCTATCTTGCAATCATGTGCCTACTCTTCTAGGTGATATCTTGCATGCCCTCTATACTCGTACGGCGCGTAAAAGAGGGACCCTCATGTGTGACATGCCGCTGTTGGCGAGGTGGTTTATTTCGCACCTCCCCAACTCTGTGTTGAAGAATGAGGAAGGTTTAGGATGGTCTTACAGGATAATGTCCCTTGCCCATACAGACATTCTTTGGAGTTCTAAGGATATGGAAGGTGTGGCTGTCATTGATCGATGTGGGGAATACCCTAATGTCCCGTTGCTTGGAATTAGAGGGGGAATAACCTACAGCCCTTGTTTGGCCTTACGACAGTCTGGTCACGCTCGGAGAGACGGTCCTCATGAGCTACTTCTTACAGATATTGTCTTTGACTATAAGGAGGACGTTGAAGAGAATCGCTGAAGGTTTATGCGAGCTTAAGGCATGGTGAACAGGCCTGACCCTCAAGAGCTAGGACCAAAGACTTCTCACCCTATGCAACCTTACCTCCAGTGGGTCCGAGCTCGGGCTCAGAAGCTTGGGATGCCTTATGAAGCTGTGTTTCCAGTGATTGTGGAGCATACTAATGAAGAAGGTGTTCCTTATACAGTCCTTTATCCCTACATGCCTACTGATATGGGGGCATTGAAGAGATCCTGGATTCAGCTAAAAGAGGAGAGGGATACTTACTGGGAGAAGTATCATGAGCAAGAGAGAAGGATCTTGAAGCTCGCGAGGCAACTTGAGAATGAAAGGACGATTAATGACTACGTCAGCACAAAGGGAAAGCGTCCATGGAATTTCTGATTTTTTGCTTTTTTTCTAGTTTAGATTTGTTTTCATTCTATTTCTTTTGTAACGCCTTAAAGGCATTGTTAAACATTCTTACAAGTTTAATCTAATAAAGTTTGTTTATTTATTGGTTTGCAAATTTAAATCTCCCAAAGTCTTTGAAATCATTTCATGCGCAGTCCATTATCATACACCTCATTACATGTATCATTACAGGTTTCTCATCTTCTTCGTTGTTTATTTCAGCACAGAATATCTTCTAAAATACCTACCGATCAAGCCATCAAAGCTCTTCAAGCATAAAATGATCAATTCAAAGAGATGTTCTTGAACTTGGCTAAGGGGAAGGAGGATTTGAAGACCCTCATCCTAAAGGAAAAGAAGAAGAAGAAGAAGAAGAAGAAGAAGAAGGTGGTTCTGTTGAATATGGGTCACAGATTTGGGAATAGGTTGCGATAGGAAGCTAAACTGTCTCATTCATCTAAAGGAGGAGAGAATAAAGAGGAAGAAAAGGCTCCTAGTCCTGTAGTCTCTGATAATGACACTGATTTTGATGAAGAACAGTATCCTCCTACCGAGGATAGGTACAAACAACTTGAAGACCATTTGAGTGCCATGGAAATTCAGAAGATACCTGGTTTAGACTTCGGAGATCTGGGACTAGCATCTGGGGTGGTGATCCCTCACAAGTTCAAAGCCCCCGTTTTTTCTAAGTAAGATGGGGCATCCTGTCCAAAGCTCCATCTCCGCTCGTATGTCAGAAAAATCCAACCTTACATTGCTGATAGAAATCTTTGGGTTCATTTCTTTCAAGATAGTCTGTCAGGGACTCAACTTGAATGGTTTTATCAATTGAAAGGAGCTAATGTCCACAACTGGGAGGACCTCACTTCTGCTTTTTACAAGCAATACCAGTATAACACCGACCTTGCTCCCACGCGTACTCAGCTTCAGGGTATGTATATGGTTGCAGGTGAAGGTTTTAAGGACTATGCTCAGAAGTGGGGAGATCTAGCCGGAAGAGTCCAACCCCCTCTTTCTGATAGAGACTTAGTGTATATGTTCCTAGGGACCTTGTCTGGTCCATTTTTCAATCATTTGATCGACAGTTCATCATCTGGGTTCAATGAATTGATCTTGACTGGGGAGAGAGTAGAAGCTAGTATCCGAAGTGGTAAGATACAAAAGGATACGTCGTCAAGTACAGTAAACAAGCCTTTCACTGGAAAGAAAGAAGCTAGTGTAGTTTACAGCTCAAGGAGCTAAAACAGACCTGAACACCGCCAAGCAGTGAATGCGGTAGTAATATCAAGACCCATCGTTTCCCCACAATGCAACAATCAGCAAAGAATAGAGAGACCTCAAAGACAATACACTCGGCTCAATATGACCTTGTCTCAAATTCTACCACAATTGTTGAAGACTAACCTGGTAACTCTGAGGGAGGCCTCGAAGAATCCCAGCACCATATCTCCGCTGTATAATCCGAACGCCTGCTGCGCCTATCACTCTGATAGCCCAGGGCATGATACAAACAACGGTTGGGCCTTGAGGAATAAGGTGAAAGATTTTATTGAAGCTAAAGAAATCGATTTTGACGCACCGGTGAAGCCCAACGTCATGACTGCTCCTATGCCCAAACATGGTCATGGAGTAAATGTTATGGATGATGATTCATTTGTGACATCTGTGGAAGACGTTTCTACTCCATTAATGACAGTTAAGAAGAACCTATTATCGGCCGGTTTATTTCCGGGCTGTGGCAAAGGTTGCCACCTATGTTCAATCCTGCCTGCTGGTTGCCATTTATTAAAATCAAGTGTTCAACGCCTGATGGATAACAAAGAGATCATGTTTGAGAAAAATTTGATTCCGTTGATTCCTGTTGAAGATGTTTCCATCATAACCATTTCCGCCAATCCTTCCAAGGCTTCCCCGATAAAGCCTGTTAGGATTACATCCGTTCCAAGAGTTTCTCCATTAATCATTACTATTCCTGGTCCTATGCCCTACACTTAGGATAAGGTTGTCTCGTGGCATTATGGGGCCGATGTGTATTATCATGGGATCAAACAAGATTTGAAGGTTGAAGAAGTTGATGCTGATGTCAGCAATATTGTCGGGGCTAGCAAGGTCACCCGAAGTGGAATACTCTTTTCTCCTGATATTTCCCCTCCGACTATTCAAAAGCCTGTTGCCATTCAATCTGCCAGTACATCAGCTGCTGCCCCAGTTCATATTCCAATTATCACCCCTGTTGCCGAGCCATCTGACACTCGGGGAAAAGAAATCATATGTAAGCCTTCCCGGATGGAGGCGCCTAAGAAGATCATTGTAGAAACCTCTAGGCAGGAGATAGAGGAAATTCTGAAGATTATTAAGAAGAGCGACTACAACGTAGTCGAGCAGCTGGGGCAGACCTTGTCGAAAATCTCCATGTTATCCTTGTTGTTGTGTTCAGAAGCCCATGCAAAGGCTTTAATTACTTTCCTCAAAACTACGCATGTGCCACAGGAAACATTTGTTGATCAATTCAAAGACTGTGTAGCTAGTTTGACCACTGACAACGGGTTGGGTTTCTCCGACGCAGATCTGACTGCTAAAGGAAGAAATCACAATGATGCTCTGCACTTCTCGATTGAGTGCAGGGGCACTACTCTGGCCCATGTACTGGTGGATATTGGGTCCTCATTGAATGTTTTACCCAAGAAAGCATTAGACCGGCTGGACTGTGAAGGTTTGGTTCTAAAGTTGAGTAATATTGTGGTTAGGGCCTTTGACGGGTCAAAAAGGATGGTGCACGAGGAGGTGGACGTCCTTGTTAAAGTTGGCTCTCAGATTTTTTCATCGACGTTCTATGTGATGGACATCCGACCATCCTATTCTTGTTTGCTGGGTCGCCCGTGGATTCATAAGGATAGGGCAGTGACTTCTATGCTCCATCAGATGTTGAAATATCCAGTAAAGGGGAAGATTGTTATGGTACGAGGAGAAGAGGAGTACATGGTGAGTCATCTTAACTCCTTTTGGTATGTGGAGATGGATGGAGAGTTCATCAAAACCCCGTGTCAGAACTTTGAAGAGGTCCCCCAGACTCTGCCGTCGACTGAAGTTGCTGTTGAAGAACCTCCAATAAAGATGGCTTCCCTCAAGGATTCCAGGGTTGTTATTGAAAAAGGTGGGTGTGCAAATTGGGGTCAACTCCCTGACTTTGCACACAAAACTGACAAGTTTGGTTTGGGCTTTACTGCAGAGGCTCAAAGGGTTGTTCGGCGCGCACGGATTGGAAGACCTCCCCTGCACATCAGTAATCAAGGATTGAATGTAATTGAGGATGATGAAGAAGAGTCAGATATTGACAGCTGGATTTACCTGACTACCAACGGTGGATTGAACAATTGGACAACGAAGGACTTCGCGCCCGTTTCTTTTATTACACAGTAATAGACTTTTATTTTAAAATTTGTAACAGACAATTTGAAACTTTACGGCCCGGTGCCTTGCCCGAGGCACCTTGGTTTTGTTTGTGAGGGCATAATATTTGTCATTTTCATATATCATCAATAAAGCATTGGACGTTTCTTGCATTACAAATTTTACGCTCCTTGTTTTTATTTTCTATCTTGAACTTTATCAAAACAGCTATTGTCTTACACACACTCACATATCATAATGCAGATCCATATCAACTCTAGATCCCACTGATGACAACTCTGTTACTGCCGATTATGACTTCGAAAATCCGATCAACCAAGCCGAGGACGAAGGTGAGGATGATTGTGAAGTGTCTGGGGAACTTGCTAGACTGTTACTATAGGAAGAGAGGGCCATACAGCCTCATGAAGAGCCAGTGGAATCAGTAAATTTGGGTACCGAAGAGGACAAGAGAGAGGTCAAGATAGGTGCAAATCTGGAGCCTAGTGTCAAGCAACGGTTGATACAGATGCTACACGATTATGTTGAGATCTTCGCTTGGTCTTATGAAGATATGCCTGGTTTGGATACTGATATTATGGTACACCGCATGCCAACCAAAGAAGACTTTCATCCGGTAAAGTAGAAAGTTTGCCGCATGCACCCAGAGATGTCTGAGAAAATCAAAGCCGAGGTCATGAAACAGTTTGATGTCGGTTTTCTAGCTATTACTTCTTACCCGTTGTGGGTTGCCAACGTTGTTCCGGTGCCGAAGAAAGATGGTAAGGTACGAATGTGTGTGGACTATAAAGATCTGAACAGAGAGAGCCCCAAAGACAATTTCCCACTTCCTCACATCGATGTTCTGGTCGACAACACCATGTAGCATAAGATCTTCTCCTTTATGGATGGTTTTTATGGTTATAATCAGATTAAGATGGCTCCCGAAGACAAGGAGAAGACAATGTTTGTTACACAGTGGGGTACCTTTTGCTACAAAGTCATGTTGTTCGGATTGAAGAATGCTGGGTCAACGTATCAACGTGCCATGGTCGGTTTGTTCCATGACATGATTCACCATGAGATTGAGGTATATGTTGACGACATGATTGCAAGATCCCAGACTGAAGAAGAACATCTTGACCATCTCCAGAAATTGTTTGACAGGTTGAAGATGTACAGGCTGAGGTTAAACCCGAACAAGTGCACCTTCGGAGTAAGGTCTGGTAAGCTGTCTGGTAAGCCGATTACCCTGTTGTCATTGGTGAGGTTGTTGTTGGCTCGTGACCCTGAAGCAAACTGGGGAGGTCTTCTCTCGGCTTCTTGTCTTAAGGGAGGCTGGATGATGACTTGATCCTCAACTCTAGTTGTTTGCTCCATTTGGTTACATCCGTCTTGATGAAGCTTGTTGATGAGGACCCTCAGCTCTTCTTGTCCTTGTGCCAAGTTTTGGGTGAGATCCATCTGACCCACCAGTTGTCCCATCATCTGGATTTTCATTATGGCTATCTCAGTTCGTAGCAGCTCCAACTGATCATCTTTGTTGCCCTCGGGATTCCCCATGATCATGCCCCTAGTGAGGAGATATTTCACTTTTTCTTGCCCCTTGGATAAGTTCAAGAACAAATCTCGGAGTTGAGCATTTTGAGCCTGGATGTCCTTGTTAGTCTTCTCTAGAGCCATCTCTACTTAAATAAACAGTAGGAAGATAAGGAGATCTGAATGGGAGAAACCTGTCATGATATGATACATGATATATGGATGCATGTTTTCAAGGATCTCGTAGAGTAAACACAAGAAAATGTTAGAAATTGAACTTCGATCAACATCTTTGATTGGAGAACTTTGTATCGGTGGATGTCTTTCCACGAGAATCAAGCTAACCATGTCAAGTGGGTCATAGCCCTTGACTCAAGTTGTTGTACTTGATCTTTGACGGCGTTTGTTTAGAGGAAAATGAATCCTCTTGCCCTTTGGTAGACGTCTGGTTCAACGTGACTCTGCATCAAAGACCCTTAAGATCCTTGAAATGGTTATTGAAAATGCTATGGTATGATGTTATGTACAGATATGCGAGGTAAGAAAATTTATATACAAATAATCATATTCACACAAAGCAGACAAGTCCTTAGGTTTAGGCTTGCATGGAGTTTGTAGGTAAGTACCCTCTTGAAGTTTAGTTGGCTCAACCTGTCCTAGTTAATAGTAACTGGGTTCTAAAGGATCTCAATAACACCGACCTTTCTCTTAGGCATTGTATCAGCACAACAATCTTTTCTTGCGGCCGAGATATCCCAAAAGTCTAGCCTCAATGAGTGTAGTATCGAGTATCAACCAATTTTAAGCTTTACACCAAAACTGGCTACCTCACTACGTCCTAATGGCCAAGTTGGTTCAATTAGGGTTCTAAAGTTAGTTGATTCTCCATGACACCACGAGGCGGCCCCGTACTCTCCTTGATTTGACTCAAGGGTTACCGGTACCAACCAAATTGCCACATCAATGTAGCTACTACTTCAACCATGTCGGTATACGCCACACAGTTCCCTCGCAGTCTATTGCTACTTACCTAAAAGGTGCCCCCAAATCCGGGTGTAGGATTTAAAACAAACTGGAACAAGGAACCAAAATGTAAAGCATACAAATCAAACAATGAAAGCAAGTAAATGTGATCTAACCCTAAGGTAACCCCACTTTTTAGTTATTTCCCCAGCAGAGTCGCCAGTTCTATGATACGATGGGAGAACTGACTTGATGTTTCATGTTTCGATCGCATTTGTGCGGATAGCAAGAGTCGCCACTGACTTTTCTTTTACCCAAAGGAAAGGTAAAAAAGCACAGGAAAGACCTTTCGAGATTATTTCTCGGGTTCGGGGGGTAGATTATGAAAAGGGAAGGTATTAGCACCCTTTTCATCCATGGTTTTCCATGGGCTCTTAGTTACTCGTTTAGATCACTTGCTTTCATTTGACAGTGTGCTTGTGGTGTGGGCTTTGAAAGTATTTTGAAAAAATCTCTTTGTAATGGTTCTCGTTTCTATAAGAACGCGTACAAAGTTTTGTTTCGAAAAGTGGTTCAAAGATGTGTTTGTGAATCGTGTTTCGGAAAGTGTTTTGAAAAGAAGTTTTGCAATGGTTCTCGTCTCTATAAGAACGTATACAAAATGTTTTGTCTTTTTGAAAATGTTTTGAAATGAAAGTGTAGGTGTAAAAAGTTTTTATCGTGCGCAAGCGAGTAACTAGGAGCGAATCTATCTACTCGAAAGGTCTTAAATTGTTCTTTTCTTCCTCCTTTTAATGGTGCTATCTTACCATTAATTTGGTAAGAAGCCCCGTCGTTGGATGTGAAGGGACAGGCGTGGGTCAATTTTACAGTCATCGAAAGCAACTCATGAGACGCTTTAGCAATTTTTGTAAGGGACGAGATCGTTTTAATCGAAGGCAACATCGAGGGTCATCGAGGGATTACGATCTTTTTTTATTGAAGGGTCATTGCTAAAGCATCCCATATTCGAGGGACATGAATGTTTTTCCGAAGCAATGAGCGAGGTTACCCTAGAGGTGCGCGTGTAAAAAATGTGTTGGTTTCAAGTTATTTTATTCTTTGATTAGGTCATCTAGCGATTGATTTTTGAATCTTTCCATACACGCCTAATTACTATACAGTATAAGGAAAATAGTAAATTGCGGGAATTGAAATTCTACGCTATTACAAAGTGTTCGGGAATGGGGGTACAATTCTTAAAAATGGGGATGAGTCAAATGCGATAGCAACATCCAAATAACAAGCAATACAACCAAATCGAATTTTGCGCGATTAATTAAAGCTATAATAATCCATGAAAATAAAATCAACCAACAAAATAAAAAATCTAAGTATTTTTACTTGAAAAGAGAAAAGTAAAGACTATTCTAAAAATAAAATAAAATAATTGATTAAATTATATGTTTTATTTTTTTATTTTTATTTACTTAAGTAAAATCTAAAAAAGGAAAACAAACTAAATTATTTTTTGGTGTTTTATTATGAAGAACTTAAACAAACAATTTAAGACTAAATACAAAATTAATTAATAAAACTATTTATAAAAATCCTAAATTAAACTAATTAATTTATTTTGAAATTAAATATATTTTTATTTAATTGAATTAAATAACCTAATTAAAAACTAAAATTGTAATCTCTAATTATTAATCTAATTAACTAAATCAGAAAACAAAAGTTAAATGAAACTAAAGGACATAAATTGTAATAAGATGATAAGAATTAAAATAAATAAATAAATAAGAAAAATCTATGCAAGACAAAACAAAACCAAAGCAAAATAATAACCAGTTAAAAAAGAGTACCAGTACGGTGAAGTTGTCGCCTTCATTCACCCTTTCATCTTTTCATCATTTTCAAATCAAAGGGAGGTACATCTGCTAAAGAGGCTTAAAGCTGGAATGTAACAGAACAGAGACCGAGGGGTTATTGTTGTGAAGCAGCTGGTCGTGAAGCTCAGTGAATGTGGCTATAAGTTATTGCTGCATGCTTTATATCCTGTGTTGACTGCTGCACATTTTGATGGATGGTTGTTTTTGATTCGCAGAAGAAAGCGGAAAACGGAGGGGAAGAATTAATAGCAGGCTGGAGGTTTTAGATCGGTGATGAAATGGCAGGGGGAGTTGCGGTATAGACAGAGGGTTATGATCATCGATGGTTTATGGTGGATTTGTAGTTGAACAATGATGGATGGTGGATGGTGAGTGAGAATAGATCGATGTTACAGAGGGGATAACTGGGAGCGGAATCGGTTTTAGATGGTTCTTGAACGGAGAAGGGAGGTGTTGTTGGAAGGCGTATGGAACGATGAAGGGTATGTTTCTGCCTCTATCTCTTCTATTTCTTCCCTCGCCATCATCGTTTATGTCTCCTCATCATACACTAACTCCTGATTTGAAGCACCGTTAACTTCTTCTCTAATTTCGTTCGCTCAAGCATCTGTCTCATCATACCATCTTTTCGCTCATCTCCTATTTTGTCATTTGGACCACTAGATCTGAAGCGAAGAAGATTAGAAGACCACAGATTAGGTAACCATCGATCTACTTTTGCTTTCTTTCCTCTCTTCTTCTACTTCCGCTTTCTGTATTATGATTATTTTTGTTGTGCGATGCTCCATTGATGTAGGAGCACTGAAGCAGAAGAATAGAGAATTAGAAACAACTAAACCGACCTTGTGCGTGATGAAGCTTGATGCGGATTACTGTTTGGGTTTGATGCTTGGTTCATAGTTTTGTTCTCTTTTGCTGGCTTTGTTTCAGGTTTTGGGTTTTGAGGCTTTGCTACTGGGTTTTTGTGTTTGATGCCTGGTTACAGGTTTTTTGCGACTTTTTTCAGTGATGGTTATTGGTTTTTGTTATGAATCATTGTTCTCTTGTGCTGTCTTTTTTTTTGGTTTTTTGGATTTTGAGGCTTGTTACAGGTTTTGAGATTTTTGTGGTGATGGTCTTTTGATTCTGTTGTTCTTGACAATGGTTAACAGTTTGGGACTTTTCAGTGATGGTTGAGAGGTTTTGAGAGTTGAGGCTTTGTTACAGGTTTTTGAGAGTTGGATGCTTTGCTACTGTGTTGAGTTTTATGCTTAGTTACAGGTTTTGAGAGTTGGATGCTTGCTCCTATGTTTGTTCTCTTTTTGCTGGCTTTTGTTGGTTTTTCGGATATCTCTCTCTTCTCCTAAACACTTCTGTTATATCCATGTGAAAATGGTGGGAAACCAAAATGTATTTAAATATTTGGTATGCTGTTCTTATGGCCTTTTGTTGCAGTTTTGTTTTCTTCCATTTTCTATGCAAATCGTGACAGGTTGTGGGCAGGGCAGCAAGACTGTTTGGACTCTTTTTGTGTTTTTTACAGAAGCTCCTCCTTTGTAGCAGGGCTTTTGCAGGATGTGCATTTTGGGCAATTCTATCGACTAAGTGACTTATTTCCTCTCTTATCTCTCAATGACAATAAAAAAAGCAATTTGCTCTTTTGCCTTTTTTACTAATTCTTAAAGGTTTGCAGTTTGGAAAATGATGATTTCTTGAGCAAGTTTTGTTTGACTTAGCATCTAGCTATTTGTCATACTTGCCACATTGCTGCCTCATTTTAACTTTTGTTGATGCTGTTGTTATTTGTCCAATTGTGATGTTGTTTGTTGTTTGATTCAGTTTGTGATACTGTTTGTTTGGTTTAGTTTGTGATGTTGTTTGTTTGGTTCAGTTTGTGATGTTGTTTGTTGTTTGTGAGGCTGTTGTTTGTTCAGTTTGGTAATGCTACTTGTTTGGACAGTTTGTAATGCTGTTTGTTCTTGTAGCATGCTCGCGAATTCTTTTCTTCTTTCTTTTTGAGAACCAAGAATGGAAACCTTCTTGTGATTTGCAACTAGGGGAAATAGGTTGTGATGAAATAAAATGGCATTCTGATTCCACTTTGCAAACCTTAATGATGAATACCATTTGGAAAATTTCTTGTTCATGCCCATATGATTTTGTACTAATCATGTTTTCTTTTCTCTTGTTTTCACATGAGCAAAATTGGAGATGACGAAGCAAAGAATGCATGAAATTTGTGGCAATCATGGAAGTCTTGGAGATAAGCAAAGGAATCTAATACGACTTCAATCTTCAAACAACTTAGATATAGATTAATTCTCCTAGGCTAAACATTCATTTGGATTTTCTTTATAACTTAGAAAGATTATTCTGGTATTTTAATGTATTGTATCCAATAGTTGTAACAATTTATCTTTTAAATACAATAAGTTGTAAAACATAAAGTATTAAAAGAAATAAATTGTTTTTTTGTAACAATCTTGGACAGTGTGTGTGAAATTGGAGAAAATCTTGAGTTGTAGCATGAAGTATTCTGGTGTCATTTTAAAACTTTAAATCCTTTATCAACAACAACTTGTAATTTCTCTTCGCATCCTAATTGATTTTTTTGAAATTCCCAATCAGGATATTTGAAATAAAATGATCCAGTCTGGTAACTTAAATTCCAAGTAATCCCAATAACTTTGTAACTGCATTTCGAACAAACACGCATTGTATATTCCATTTCCTAACCAAACAAATGTTTTAAGGACGTAAATCATCTGGTCAACCTGGACCCCAAAAATCATGATTGTCCTAAATGACAGTCTTAACTTCCATCTCTTGTCCCCAAAAAATCATGCTCTGAGAACAAACATTATCCTTTCAGTAGACTGTGTTTTAAGAAAATTCAAAATCAATCAAATGCCTTGTGATGATTTGATAATTTTAAAGTTTTCCAACCTCAAATTTCTTCCGATTCTTTGAAGATAAACCCGTGAGCGACATCACATGTGACCATGAACAAACATAATCGTCTCAAAATATTGTAGCTTGAAGAAATCATAAGTACAACCTTGAGGAAGCATGAAGACCTATGGGGGCCAATTGGATCTTTGAAAACTCATTTTCTTTTGAGAATTGCAAAAATCCTAATTGCTGGTTTACTGCCACATGGGAGAATCTGTCTGGTCGATTTATGAGCCAACTTGAATATTCGAGAAACCCTAGAGTTGTGTCTTCTATGAAAAATGGGAGGGCAAATTTTGGAGTACAACAGTTGCCCCTTTTCAATCTTCTTAAACTTGAAAAGCAAGATCGACATGTTCGTCGTTTGTGGCTTGAAAGTAGAAGATGATTGAACACTAGAGTGCCCAGAAATTTGCACTTGATGACGCGTTGGTTTGATTGTGTATGGAAATGGGCTTAAAGATGCCATTTGGAAAAACATAGGAGAATTGTCAGAGATGGGCTTATAGATGCCATCCAAAGGTGATTATTGGCGGAAAGTTTGAACTGGATCTGAACAGAGAATGAATCAGAATAAACCGTTGAGAGATTTATCTGAAAGAGTAAAATCTGGAAATGAATCAGAATAAACCGTTAAGAGATTTATCTGAACCAGTAAAAATCCTGAGACAAATCAGAATAAACAGTTGAGATATTTATCTGAACCAGTAAAATCTGGAGATGAATCAGAACAAACCATTGAGAGATTTATCAGAACCAATAAAAATCCGGGAATGAATAAGAATAAACCGTTGAGAGATTTATCTGAACTAGTAGAATCTGGAGACGAATCAGAATAAACCGTTGAGAGATTTATCTGAACCAGTAAAAATCTGGAGATGAATCAGAATAAACCGTTGAGAGATTTATCTGAACTAGTGAAATCTGGAGACGAATCAGAATAAACCGTTGAGAGATTTATCTGAACCAGTAAAAATCTGGAAATGAATCAGAATAAACCGTTGAGAGATTTATCTGAACCAGTAAAATCTGGAGATGAATCAGAATAAACCGTTAAGAGATTTATCTGAACCAGTAAAAATATGGAGATGTATCATAATAAACCGTTGAGAGGTTTATCTGAACCAGTAAAATCTGGAGACGAATCAGAATAAATCGTTGAGAGATTTATCTGAACCAGTAAAAATCTGGAGATGAATCAGAATAAACCGTTGAGAGATTTATTTGAACCCAGTAAAATCTGGAGACGAATCAGAATAAACCGTTGAGAGATTTATCTGAACCAGTAAAACTCTAGAGACGAATCAAAATAAACAATTGAGAGGTTTATCTGAACCAGTAAAATCTGAAGACGAATCAGAATAAACCTTTGAGAGATTTATCTGAACCAGTAAAAATCTGGAGATGAATCAGAAAAAACCGTTGAAAGATTTATCTGAACCAGTAAAATCTAGAGATGAATCAGAATAAACCATTGAGGGATTTATCTGAACCAGTAAAATCTGGAAATGAATCAGAATAAACCGTTGAGAGATTTATCTGAACCAGTAAAAATAATCTGGAGATGAATCAGAATAAACCGTTGAGAGATTTATCTGAACCCAGTAAAATCTGGAGACGAATCAGAATAAACCGTTGAGAGATTTATCTGAACCAGTAAAAATCTGGAGACGAATCAGAATAAACCGTTGAGAGGTTTATCTGAACTAGTAAAATCTGGAGACAAATCAGAATAAACCGTTGAGAGATTTATATGAACCAGTAAAAATTAGCCTTTTCTCGGAAACTGATATGTATTTGACTTGTTGAAGATTTGTGTCTGTCGGAAGTTTGTTGATAATAACTGTCAAATGTCTCTTTCCTGTAAAAAGGTGAAAAGTTAATTGTATGCAATTCTATGATGTATGTGATGCATGGTGTGATGTTTGCCTCTCAAAATAAATGAGATTGCACTGTATGCACTTGAGTTGCCAATGTTATGACGTATGTATGCGAATGTATGAAAAGTAAAGATTGTTTGTGCCGTATCATTGCTGGAAGTGGGGAAAATAAATCCCCTTTGAAGTACTGATGGGTGAATTTCCAAGTAAAAGCTCTTTCGCAGAAGGGAAAAGCCAGACATTGCTTGTGATATCCGGCTGGGGAAATCTGAGAAGTTAGGCAACTTGCTGGGGACACTTTGGACTAGTGGTTGGAAGCTTGTTTGCTCTGGCTGGAGAAAGTACCTGTAGGGGTTTTAGAGCAGTCTGTTGGGGAAGAGGATTTGTGGTCCCTTGATTTATGATAGTCTGGGAAGCAAATTCAAATTGGGTAATCTTTCCTTTTGGGGAATAAACCGTGTCGCCAATCTGCCGGAAGGGCGCTTCGGACAAAAACTCTATGAGGCTTTTTAACTCAATTAAGACCAGCTCAGCCGAGGAATGTTAGAATGAATCAAGCTTTGATGGTATCTGAGGAAATATTGAATGAGTATTAGAAAGACATCCATATCTGGATCGCATTTGAATTGTATCTGTAAGAAAATTGTATCCTTTGTTTTAGGAGCTAGTGTGATGTATGTATTTGTTGGGAGAGGATTAAAACTCCTCCCTATGCTGGAGAGTTTGACTATGCCCACGGCTAGAGGATGCCCCATTTTTGTTTAAAGATGTTTCTGCACTCGTCGGGGATAGCCTTGTGACTCTGACGACTTCACCGGGGATCACCTTATGAAGGGTATTTTGTAGGGATCTGTCACTGTCTACAGTAGTAAGTTTTATAGTAATGCCAGAAAATGTTTGCTTGGTCACACATGACCCTTTATATGTGAGATCCGGTTTTCCCCTAAAGTTAATTCGGTGCACCTCGACGTTTGAGATTTGGATCACATTTCTGGTAGCCCTAAACTTTCTAGGGATATTTTCTAAGACTATTGTGGAAGAAACCGAAGATCTGATACTGACACCATCTAGTACTACTGGCACAAACGCACAAATTAGTGGTACCCGAGATCCTTGGTCAAGTCTCATAATTTTCCAAGAACTGTCATGGGAAGATCCAAAGACATGATACTGACACCATCTAATACTAAAAGTACAGACAAGCGACTTGATGGTACCGGAAGTCTTCATAGTGGATTCTATTCAAGCTCATGATCAACGTAACATTTCCCTCTGAGTGATTCAACATTTCCTTGAGAGATTCTTTGAATCTAGACTTGACTTCCCCAGATGTGTTGGACAATGGTCATGCCGTGCCCCTTGGTTATGAGAGATCCGTCATTGGAAGCGTCTTTCCAACTGAAATGATTTTGTTTATTGAGAGAATTTTCATTTGCTGAATATTCGTCGTGTGAATTTCGCTATTGTCAAACAAATAGCCATATGTAAATAGAAATATTCAAATAATGCAAAGTTTATGCTTGCCTTGAGATTTTTGAAAATGCATTTTAGCAAGTAAAGAAATTTTGTTTGAAAAATTCAACTCGGGATTTAGAGTAAAGCTTTACAGGAGTCAGGATACCTTTTGTAACAGTATGCTTTCGAACTAACCCATGCTTCAATTAGGACTTTTGAGGGGTTGTAGCGTGGCTTGGTTCACGGTTTAAACAAAGGATAAAGGCTCAAAGTGTATTTGTACCTGCCCGTTCTTCGTGATGTTCTTCGGTCCTAAACTCATCTAATTGTACGTTTGAACTCCAAATGAGTCTGGAATGACGTTTTGGTAATGGTTCAAACAAATTAAGTTTGTTGCAAGGCAGTCATTTTTGCAATATTATTTTTTTTTTGTTGAGTATTTGTAGTGACCTCTTTCTTTTGATTTGTTATCCCTAATATTTGCCTGGATGTTCCTGTTTTTTGAGATTACAGTCAGCGGGATGCCCCAGTTTTTCTTAAGTCTCCTTTGCAGGTTTTGACTTAGTGGGATTTTGTTTTTTGAGAGATAATGACTGCCTATGTGATAGGGAACCATCACCGTCTTTTGATTCGAGAGGAATATTTTTGATGTCATTCGTTGTATTAAAAGATGAGAGTTTGCGGCTTTAACGTGCATTTGAATTAACTGAGAGACTACCCTGCCCCAGGTTTTGATTAAAGGTTTCAATTTGTGTTTAAAACAGAAAAATTCTACTTCTTTGGCTCGAAGGGATTGACTATGGATTATCTTCCTTATAACTCCAGTGTTTAGGATTTGAAAGAAACGCCTGTACATCGTCAGCAAGGTCTGTCGAAAATCATACTGTATGAGATTATGGCATTGTTTTCGTCATCCTCCTTCTAAAGGCTTGTAACTTTTAGCAAGAGTTAAATGCCATAAGAAGAATAAAAAGCATAGTTTAAATATAGTGAAAACGAAAAGATGAATTCAAGACAAACATATGCAATGCATTAATGAAACAGAGTTTGACATTAATATATAATTGTTTGAATAACAAAAGAAATTACAATTGGAAATTCAAAATGAACAGAAGCCTCTTTGTTCGAACTTGTCATTTTAGGTGGAGAGCCCTCGGCAAAAGAATTCAGTCTGGCCACCTTGTGTGAACTCCAGCGTTCCTTCATCAATCAGATCTTGAATTTTGTTTCTCAATGTCCAACAGCTATTCGTGTCATGTCCAGGACTGTTGTAGTGGTACGCACATCTTGCATTTGGATTGTACCTTGGAGAGGCTTTGTTGGGATTCTGAGGGGGGGTCCCTTAATACAACCAGCTTGGCTTCCAACAGGTGTTGCAGCACTTGAGATAATGACATGTCAATCTCAGTGAAGCATCTTTCAGATGTATTCCGCCTACGCCGATTACCCTGTTTTCGTTGGCGAGGTTGTTGTTGGCTCGTGACCCTGAAGCAAACTGGGGAGGTCTTCTCTCGGCTTCTTGTCTCAAGGGAGGCTGAATGATGACTTGATCCTCAACTCTAGTTGTTTGCTCCATTTGGTTACATTCGTCTTGATGAAGCTTGTTGATGAGGACTCTCATCTCTTCTTGTCCTTGTGCCAAGTTTTGGGTGAGAGCCATCTGGCCCACCAGTTGTCCCATCATCTGGATTTTCATTATGGCTATCTCAATTCGTAGCAGCTCCAACTGATCATCTTTGTTGCCCTCGGGATTCCCCATGATCATGCCCCTAGTGAGGATAGATTTCACTTCTTCTTGCCCCTTGGATAAGTTCAAGAACAAATCTCGGAGTTGAGCGTTTTGAGCCTGGATGTCCTTGATAGTCTTCTCTAGAGCCATCTCTAATGAAATAAACAGTAGGAAGATAAGGAGACCCGAATGGGAGAAACCTGTCATGATATGATGAATGATATGTGGATGCATGTTTTCAAGGATCTCGCGGGGTAAACACAAGAAAATGTTAGAAATTGAACTTCGATCAACATCTTCGATTGGAGAACTTTGTATCGGTGGATGTCTTTCCACGAGAATCAAGCTCACCATGTCAAGTGGGTCATAGCCCTTGACTCAAGTTGTTGTACTTGATCTTTGACGGCGTTTGTTTAGAGGAAAATGGATCCTCTTTCCCTTTGGTAGACGTCTGGTTCAACGTGACCCTACATCAAAGACCCTCGAGATCCTTGAAATGGTTATTGAAAATGATATGGTATGATGTTATGATGTTATGTACAGATATGCGAGGTAAGAAAATTTATATACAAATAATCATATTCACACAAAGCAGACAAGTCCTTAGGTTTAGGCTTTCATGGAGTTTGTAGGTAAGTACCCTCTTGAAGTTTAGTTGGCTCAACCTGCCCTAGTTAATAGTAACCGGGTTCTAAAGGATCTCAATATCACTGACCTTTCTCTTATGCATTATCTCAGCACAACAATCTTTTCTTGCGGCCGAGATATCCCAAAAGTCTAGCCTCAATGAGTGTAGTATCGAGTATCAACCGATTTTCAGCTTTACACCGAAACCGGCTACCTCACTACGTCCTAATGGCCAAGTTGGTTCAATTAGGGTTCTAAAGTCAGTTGATGCTCCACGACACCACGAGGTGGCCCCGTACTCTCCTTGATTCGACTCAAGGGTTACCGATACCAACCAAAGTGCCACATCAACGTAGCTACTGCTTCAACCATGTCGGTATACGCCGCACAGTTCCCTCGTAGTCTATTGCTACTTACCTAAAAGGTGCCCCCAAATCCGGGTGTAGGATTTAAAACAAACCCGAACAAGGAACCAAAATGTAAAGCATACAAATCAAACAATGAAAGCAAGTAAAGGTGATCTAACCTTAAGGTAACCCCACTTTTTAGTTATTTCCTCAGCAGAGTCGCCAGTTATGTGATACGGTGGGAGAACTGACTTGATGTTTTGCGTCTCGATCGCATTTGTGCGAATAGCAATAGTCGCCACCGACTTTTCTTTTATCCAAAAGGAAAGGTAAAAAGCACAGGAAAGACCTTTCGAGATTATTTCTCGGGTTCGGGGGGTACATTATGAAAAGGGAAGGTATTAGCACCCTTTTCATCCATGGTTTTCCATGGGCTCTTAGTTACTCGTTTAGATCACTTGCTTTCATTTGACAGTGTGCTTGTGGTGTGGGCTTTGAAAGTATTTTGAAAAAATCTCTTTGTAATGGTTCTCGTTTCTATAAGAACGCGTACAAAGTTTTGTTTCGAAAAGTGGTTCAAAGATGTGTTTGTGAATCGTGTTTCGGAAAGTGTTTTGAAAAGAAGTTTTGTAATGGTTCTCGTCTCTATAAGAACGTATACAAAATGTTTTGTCTTTTTGAAAATGTTTTGAAATGAAAGTGTAGGTGTAAAAAGTTTTTATCGTGAGCAAGCGAGTAACTAGGAGCGAATCTATCTACTCGAAAGGTCTTAAATTATTCTTTTCTTCCTCCTTTTAATGGTGTTATCTTACCGATAATTTGTTAAGAAGCTTTGCTACTTTGTTTTTGTGTTTGATGCTTGGTTACAAGTTTTTGGGATTTTTTTTAATGATGGTTATTGGTTTTTGTTGTGAATCATTGTTCTCTTCTGCTGGCTTTTTTGTTGGTTTTTTGGATTTTAAGGCTTGTTACAGGTTTTGAGATTTTTGTGGTGATGGTCTTTTGATTCTGTTGTTCTTGACAATGGTTAACAGTTTGGGACTTTTCAGTGATGGTTGAGAGGTTTTGAGAGTTGAGGCTTTGTTACAGGTTTTTGAGAGTTGGATGCTTTGCTATTGTGTTGAGTTTTATGCTTGGTTACAGGTTTTGAGAGTTGGATGCTTGTTCCTATGTTTGTTCTCTTTTTGCTGGCTTTTGTTGGTTTTTCAGATATCTCTCTCTTCTCCTAAACACTTATGTTATATCCATGTGAAAATGGTGGGAAACCAAAATGTATTTGAATATTTGGTATGTTGTTCTTATGGCCTTTTGTTGCCGTTTTGTTTTCTTCCATTTTCTATGCAAATCGTGACAGGTTGTGGGCAGGGCAGCAAGACTGTTTGGACTGTTTTTGTGTTTTTTACAGCAGCTCCTCCTTTGTAGCAGGGCTTTTGCAGGATGTGCATTTTGGGCAATTCTATCGACTAAGTGACTTATTTCCTCTCTTATCTCTCAATGACAATAAAAAAAGCAATTTGCTCTTTTGCCTTTTTTACTAATTCTTAAAGGTTTGCAGTTTGGAAAATGATGATTTCTTGAGCAAGTTTTGTTTGACTTAGCATCTAGCTATTTGTCATACTTGCCACATTGCTGCCTCGTTTTAACTTTTGTTGATGTTGTTGTTATTTGTCCAATTGTGATGTTGTTTATTGTTTGATTCAGTTTGTGATACTGTTTGTTTGGTTTAGTTTGCGATGCTGTTTGTTTGGTTTAGTTTGTGATGTTGTTTGTTTTTTGTGAGGCTGTTGTTTGTTCAGTTTGGTAATGCTGCTTGTTTAGACAGTTTGTAATGTTGTTTATTCTTGTAGCATGCTCACGAATTCTTTTCTTCTTTCTTTTTGTGAACCAAGAAGGGCAACCTTCTTGTGATTTGCAACTAGGGGAAATAGATTGTGATGAAATAAAATGGAATTCTGATTCCACTTTGCAAACCTTAATGATGAATACCTTTTGGAAACTTTCTTGTTCATGCCCATATAGTTTTGTACTAATCATGTTTTCTTTTCTCTTGTTTTCATATGAGCAAAATTGGAGATGACGAAGCAAAGAATGCAAGAAATTTGTGGCAAGCATGGAAGTCTTGGAGATAAGCAAAGGAATCTGATACGACTTCAATCTTCAAACAACTTAGACATAGATTAATTCTCCTAGGCCAAACATTCATTTGGATTTTCTTTGTAAGTTAGAAAGATTATTCTGGTATTTTAATGTATTGTATCCAATAGTTGTAACAATTTATCTTTTAAATGCAGTAAGTTGTAAAACATAAAGTATTAAAAGAAATAAATTGTTTTTTGTAACAATCTTGGACAGTGTGTGTGAAATTGGAGAAAATATTGAGTTGTAGCATGAAGTATTCTGGTGTCATTTTATAACTTGAAATCTTTTATCAACAACAACTTGTAATTTCTCTTTGCATCCTAATTGATTTTTTTGAAATTCCCAATCAGGATATTTGAAATAAAATGCTCCAGTATGGTCACTTAAATTCCAAGTAATCCCAATAACTTTGTAACTGCATTTCGAACAAACACGCATTGTATATTCCATTTCCTAACAAAACAAATGTTTTAAGGACGTAAATCATCTGGTCAACCTGGATCCCAAAAATCATGATTGTCCTAAATGACAGTCTTAACTTCCATCTCTTGTCCCAAACAAATTATGCTCTGAGAACACACATTATCCTTTCAGTAGAATGTGTTTTAAGAAATTTCAAAATCAATCAAATGCCTTGTGATGATTTGATAATTTTAAAGTTTTCCAAACTCAAATTTCTTCCGATTCTTTAAAGATAAACCCGTGAGTGACATCACATGTGACCATGAACAAACATAATCGTCTCAAAATATTGTAGCTTGAAGAAATCATAAATACAACTTTGAGGAAGCATGAAGACCTATGAAGGCCAATTGGATCTTTGAAAACTCGTTTTCTTTTGAGAATTGCAAAAATCCTAATTGCTGGGTTACTGCCACAGAGGAGAATCTGTCTGGTAGATTTCTGAGCCAACATGAATATCCGAGAAACCCTAGAGTTGTGTCTTCTATGAAAAATGGGAGGGAAAATTTTGGGGTACAACAGCTTTCATACTCCGTTCACCGCCCGAGTATGTTTTAACTGCACCAACAACATGGCGGAGTATGAAGCGTGCATCATTGACCTTCGAGCAGCTATTGACCTAAGGATTAAAATCTTGAGTGTATTCAGAGATTCCGCTCTAGTGATCAGTCAGATCAAAGGCGAGTGGGATACGAAGCACCCAAACCTTATTCCTTACAAAGAGTATGTATTGACGTTGCTCCTGCACTTCGTGGAGATAACCTTTGAACACTTCCCAAGAGAGGAGAATCAGTTAGAGGATGCTAGCTACCATGTCTTCTATGTTCAAGGTCAGGTGGGACAATGAAGCTCCCCAGATTACCATTGAGAGGTTGGACGAACCCGCACATTGCTATGATATTGAGACTGAAGAGGTAGTGGATAAACCCTGGTTTCATGAGGTAAAAAGGTATCTTGAGGCTCAGGGTACCCCGAGGGTGCATCTGTTAATGATAAGAAGTTCTTGAGAAGGTTCGCTGCGAAGTTCTTTATCAGCAATGATGTCCTTTACAAGCATAACCATGATTCAACCTTACTGCGATGTGTGGATAAAAACGAGGAAGAAAAGATTATGGAAGAGTTACATGAAGGTACTTTCGGAACTCATTCCAGTGGACATACCATGGAAAAGAAAATCCTACGAGTAGGGTACTATTGGTCTACTATGGAAGCCGATTGTTATCAGCATTCTCGGACTTGTCATAAGTGCCAAGTCTATGCTGATAAGGTGCATATACCTCTAGTTCCTCTGAACGTCTTGAAAGCTCCTTGGCCTTTTGCAATGTGGGGTATCGACATGATTGGCGAGATCAGACCTACTGCGTCCAACGGGCATCATTTCATTCTGGTAGCTATTGATTACTTTACAAAGTAGGTTTAGGCAGCTTCCTTTGCTACAGTAACCAAGAACGTCGTGGCACGGTTCATCCGACACAATTTGATCTGTCGATATGGTGTAACAAAGAGGCCTTATTATGGAAAATGGTAAAAATCTCAACAATATGATGATCACCGAGCTCTGCAAGCAGTTCAAGATACAGCATCACAACTCTTCTCCTTACCGGCTGAAGATGAATGGGGTTGTTGAAGCAGCTAATAAGAATATCAAGAATATTGTGCAGAAGATGACGGTGACATATAAAGACTGGCATGAGATGCTACCATTTTCTCTTCATGGGTACCGTACCTCAGCGCGGACTTCAACAGGGGCAACACCCTACTCTTTGGTGTATGGCATGGAAGCAGTCTTACCCATTGAGGTCCAGATACCCTCTCTCCAAATTATGAAGGATGCAGGTTTGAGCGAGGACGATTGGATCCAGGCCCGGCTTAATCAGCTGAACTTAATCGATGAAAAGAGACTTACTACTATTTGTCATGGTCAGACATATCAAAAGCGAATGATCAAGGCATTTAACAAGAAAGTCAAACGACAAGAATATCAAGTCGGGGATCTGGTAATCAAACGTATCATACTGCCACAAGGTGATCCCAGGGGCAAATAGACCCCTACATATGAAGGGACATTTGTGGTTAAGAACATTTTCTCAGGAGGAGCTATGATTCTAACCACCATGGATGATGATGACCTTCCTCACCCCGTCAATGCAGACATAGTGAAAAAATACTACGCATAATCAAAGACCTGCTAGGTTGACTGGCCTAGGAAAAAAAAAAGGGCTTCCTGGCGAACCAAAAGGGTTCGGGCAAAAATAAGGGATGAAAATGAAAAAACTTGTACACCCAGAAAGTCGAAAACCCAAAAAGGCGGCTTGAAAAAAAGGGTATCCCGGTGGACTGAAAACCTGAAAGGGCGGTCCAGGAAAAAATTAGGGATTGAAGCGTAACATTGTGTCTCATTGGATCATCTTGCAACCAGACTTCAGTATCGACTATCAAGCTCGGACGGCACCAATCAATCTGATCTACCTTCAACCAAGTAGCAAAATGATGAAATGCTCGAAGATATAAAGGAAATAGAAGAGTTGGAACCCAGTGGGATTGTTCACATAGCTGTTTTTCTTTGTTTTTCACGAATTGTATAAATTCTATATTTCGGCGGCATTCTCTTACTAGGACGTCAGCCTCTTGTACAAAATGCCTATTGCTGGCCAACTTCAAAATCAATACAATTCATTTTACAATAAATTTCAAAATTGTTTTTTCTTTTTTCTGTTTTGTTTTGCAAGAACACCCAATGTTTCATTTTGATATATGCATTTGACAATAATTGCTGCTCATAAATATTTACATGCGAAACAAAAGACAATTGATCGTAATTCCAAGAACAGGGGCAAACAAGAAATGTCCAAACCTTACAGTTGCTCTGTCCACCAGGTATAGGGATAGACCTAGCTTGAGAATACGACTAAAGGTACATTCACTCCCCGTAGAGCAAAAGGTATCTAAAAAACATTGATTCTCCCCAAGCAGAGTTTATCTATCACCAACACTAGAAGATTATCCCCAGTGGAGTTTATTTCTTCCACAAGCAGAAACTCAATCCCTAACAGGGATCATTATCGCCGGCAACAGTAATTCATCCCCAGCCAAGGTTATTTCTCCAAATCAACAGATCCTCTAGCAGAGTCCCTCTTCCCCAGAGTCATTTTCTCGTCAGTTTATTCTCCAGCAGGATTATTCTCACAATCACCTTCAGACATTATCCCCAGCGAGAATGAAGAATTCAACTCTTTGCATTCTCCAGCAGCAGTCTGGGATTTATTTTCCCCAGCTTGAAAACATCACGAGAATATTGCATATCCATACATCATGGCATGTGCATACGCATCATATAGCACAATCTCATTTATTTTGAGAACATCATTGCTCGATACATGTCATGCATTACATACGACTAACTCTTTACCTTTCAGGAAAAAGATACAATCAAATTCTCACCAAGTTCAAGCTATGAAGCCCGGATCCGACCGGATAGTATCTTGACTTTTTACATCATATTGTGAAACCCGGAGAACGACCGGATAACAGTATCAAACACCACGAAGCCTGGAATCGACCAAATAGTGGTTTATCTCTAAGCTATGAAGCTCGGATTCGACCGAATAATAGTTTAATCCCCACCAAGCCGTGAAGTCTGGATTACGACCAGATAACAGCTCAGCAAGTTACTATGAATCCTGGATTACGACCCGATAGCAGTACGAGACACCATGAAGCCTGGATTTGACCAGATAGTGGTATATCATAAACACAAGCCGTGAAGCCCGGATTATAACCGGATAACAGCTCAGCAAGTTATTGTGAAGCCTGGATTACGACCAAATATCAATACAAGTTTCTGTGAAGCCTGGATTACGACCAGATAGCAGCTAAAGACACCGCGAAGCCTGGATTACGACCAGATAGTGGTATACCTTTAATGCAAGTTATGAAGCCCGGATTCGACCGGATAATATCTTGATTTCTCCGAACACCATGAAGCCTGGATTCGACCAGATAATGGTATGAGACATCGTGAAGCCTGGATTATGACCAGATAGCGGTAAAAGACACTGAAGCCTGGATTACGACAAAATAACAGTGAGGGATGCTGTGAAGCTTAGATTTCGACCAAATAGCAGTCTAACCGGCCCATTACTATGAAGCCCGGATTCGACCGGATATTAGTAGGCCCAAAAATCAAATGAAAGCCCGGATGCGACTAGATAACCACTTGATTTCTTCTGAAGCCTGGATTACGACCAGATAAGAAGTAGGGTATTGCGAAGCCTGGATTATGACCAGATAACAATACAGGACACCATGAAGCCTGGATTCGACCACATAATGGTATAAAACATCGTGAAGCCTAGATTACAACCAGATAGCGGTAAAGGACTAAAGCCTGTATTACGACCAAATAACTGTACAAGACACTATGAAGCTTGGATTTCGACCAAATAGCAGTTTGCTTGGACAATTAATAAGAAGCCCGGAGTCAATCGGATATTAGTATGCCCTAAATTCAAGTTGAAGCCCGGATGCAACTGGATAACAACTTAATTCCTTCTGAAGCCTGGATTACGACCAGATAAGAATTGAGAAATTTAGAAGCCTGGATTACGACCGGATAGCAAGTTTAATCTCATCTCCCCAATAAGTCACTGTAAAGCCTGGATTATGACCAGATAGTAGTCGGTCTTATCACTATGAAGCCTGGATTACGACCAGATAGTAGTTAATTTTCATCTCTTTGATCAAGAGACGATTCCCAGTAGAATAAAGGATGACCAAAGCTCCTAAAATTCAACTTTTTACCAAGACAGAGACCAGCATTCCCCAGCGAAGTCTTCCTCAACAACAGGTATACGGTTTCTCGCTAAGGAATCTCTTAGACGATCGACACTCCCTCAGATGGCATCTTTAAGCCCATCTTCCATCATTAATTTCCAAATGGAATCTGTAAGCCCACTCCCAACATCACAAGACAAATACCACTTCATGCGAGTTCAAATTTCTGGGCACTCTAGTGTTCAATCATCTTCCACCTTCGGATCACGAAAGGCAAGCAAGCTAATCTACACCCTCAGGTTTAAGAAGATTGAACAGGGGCATCTGTTGTACCCCAAAATTTTCCCTCCCATATTTCTCAAAACATTTCAAGAAAGATCCTCAAATTGCTCAAGAAAGTCCAAAGGTTGACCAGACAAACCCTCTCCTAAGGCAGTCTACCTCAAATTAGGATTTCATGTTGCATCAAGATACTTGAGTCCAAGGGATCCCAAATTCTCACCATTGTCCTAATATGTTCTCAAGATTATCCATGTCAATTTTCAAGCCTTGCAGAGAAAGTTTGCTCAGTCAATTGCTCAAAGGCCTGAAAATCGACTATGCTAGGGCAAAAGTCAATTATGGCCTACATACAGTCAAACTTCAATATTTTTGGTCAACATACTCATTTTTAAGTATTATTCATCATTTGATCAAGGATTGATTATGATTCATCAAGGATTGCTCATAATTCATCAAAACCCAAAAGTTGCTAAATTAGGGTTTTGCAGGAAAAGTTAACTCAACTTTGACCAAGCATAACTTTATCATACTTTATGAAAAATGACCCATCCAAAGCTCATTTTGAATAGGATGCAATTCCCTACAATTCATATTCAGCTCCCAAGTTCAAAATATGCACTCACAAGAAGTTATGAATTTGGACATTATAGGTCATTTTGAAAAGTCAACAAAAACACGTTTTTTGTCAAAGCTTCATACATGAACATGCAAGAATCAATTGATATGATACCAAAAGGGTTGCTTAGAGGACATCTCAAGCTTTATAAAAAGTCAAAGAACACCTTCATAAGGTCAAAATTGAAGAAGTTATGCATTGGTGAAGTTGACCTTTTTTGCAAAATTGCCAAAAGTCAAATATGCCTCAAATTGAGATTTTTATCAAATGGGCCCAACTTTTTGCACTGGTTCTGAGTTTATAACATGGTCTACGAGCCATAACTCTTCCCACTTGCCTTTATTTTATTTTTGCCATTTATTTTGATTTTTTATTTCAATTAAATCAATTTAAATCAAAATAAATCATGGAAATATTAAAATCATTTAAGTCTTAAGATTTGATGCATATTTCAGGTTCCTTATACAGCTAGCAACAAAATCAAATCGTGCAAGGCCTATGTGTGCATTAAAAGATTAGTTTTTGGCTTATTTTGGAAAGATTTTCATGAAAATCAAATCATGATCAAAGACCATAATTGACAAAGATTGAAAGCACATTTGTAACCCTAATTCAATCACTGATATATATTAGACAAATGCAGACAAAAAGCACAAGTTTTTGAGGCATGCAAGAGGAAGAACAAACTTGAAAAAAATAAAGAAAAGTAGTGATCTGTTTTCATATTTCCGGGCAGTTTCAAGACTCTCAAGCCATCTCATTCGCTTCCTGGGAGTACAAGAAAGCTATACCAATCAAAATCAAGCGTTCTAGTGCCCAGAATCCAGTTCCACGACCCCCACGGTTTGTCACTATTTTCAAAATTGAATCTCTTTATTCTTGCATATTTATCATGTTTCAATAGCATAATTATAATTCCTTACGTGTTTGCAAGCTCATGGTGATAATTAATTGCATTTTTGTTGGCTATATTGAAATCCACCATTGCTAGGTTTTGTTGTTGCATTTTGGGATCTTTTTATACAGGAAAAATTGGTCCACGAGAAGGGCACCATGATGCTTAGCAGGCCAAGACGAATTGGTCCACAGCATTAAATTTCATTTATCGTGCCTGTATGTGATTTTGAAATGTGCAGGAGTTATAGAGACAAACTTATGTATGTAGGTAAAAGTCTCTGACTTTTACCAACGGTGAAGGGAAGAAGAAGACCTGTGTTGCACCATCCCATTTTCCCGTTTGAATTCTGGCGCGTGCTTTCTTGTTTGTCCTCCACTAACTCATATTATTCCATATTATTAATTATTATTATTTCATATGCAACAAACGCGCTTGGTTCAGTTGGTGTGAAGGTGAATGGAAAGGCCATAGGACCTGGGTTCGAATCCCAGGTCCCCCATGTATTTCATGTTGTTTTTGCTTATATGATCAGGCGAGTACACATTGCGTGAAGACCACCATATGCCCTCAGGATTCAATCATTAGATCTCCAGAAGGCCATATCTGAAGGCCATCATGTGATGATCCACCAAAAGCCCTAGTCAACGTGCAACACTCAGTCAGGGAGGTCAACGTGGATCAGATTATTGGGCCCAAAAGCTTGCTAATGACACCCCCTCAATTGCTATTTACCAGGCCCATTTTCCTTTTCTTCTTTCTTTTTATATTTTCTTTATTTAATTCTTTTTTTATCAAAAAATCATAAAAATAAGTTTTCATCAAATTAGATTTAGGTTTTATTTTTATCAAAAATTAATTCAATTAGTTAATTTAATTTTTTAGGTAACTTTAATTTGCTTTGTAAATAAATTAAAATCAATTAGAAAATTAGGGTTTTTCTTTAATTTAATTTCTATTTTCTTTTCTAAAAAATAACCAAAACACAAAATAAGTCAAAAATAATTAATTTTCTTAATTTAAATTAATTAGTAATTAGGTTTGTACATATTTAATTTAAAACCTTATTTACTCAAAATAATCAAAAAACAACCAAAAAATAATGTTTTTCTTTTAATTAGGTTTAGACGGGGTCAAAACCCTAATTTTGCTCGTCCTCGATTCATCGCGCGTGTTTATTTATTTTTTTATAATATTGATGTAATTGCTCATGGGATGTAATAGATTAATAAGGACATTTCTTTTTCGTTTATTTATCGTTTTACGGGTTTTTGGCTATGTAATTAATCCTGAAGCCTTGTAATAGCGTAGCTTTATTTTCTCGCCCTTTAATTCTTGCAAATATTAACTGTTAGATGTATGATAATAGGGTTGCATGACAAGACTGTATGTAAATTTTAAAACGGTTAGCAAACCCTAAATGTGCAAAGACAATAATTTGAAATTGAATCACTCGCACATGCGCACTCCTAGGGTATACTCTAACTTCGGTTGCCTTCGGTAAACGATCATTAAGTATAGGGTATTTTAGTGGTCGCTCTCTTGTCTAAACAAAGATCAAATGTCCCGTTCGGAAATGTTGCCTCGAAAAGGTTGCCTCGGAAATGTTGCCTCGAATATTGATCTTAAGACATTAGGGTTATTACTAAGACATCCTAACATTGCTTTAGTGATCGTACGTCCCTTTCGAATTGACCCTTACAACTCCAACGACGGTGCTACCTACTCATTAATAGTAGGATAACATTGTCTAAAGGAAACAAGAACAGAAATATTCTTTTTTCGAGTAGGTACTTGCTCAAAAATCAAATTTTCCACACTTACACTATTTTCAAACAACGTTTTCAAAACAACTTCGTAACAATCTTGAAGACAAGCAAGGGTTAAATCGAAGTAAAACAAAAACTTTTTAAAACACACAAACACAAAAGAAATTTTGAAAATGATGAGCAAGTACCTAAGAGCCCGTGGAAAACCACGGATAGAAAGGGTGCTAATACCTTCCCTTTCTATAATCTACTCCCCGTACTCAAAATCTCAAAAAAGGAATTTTTCTGTGCTTTTTTCCTTTCCAGTTGGATAAAATAAAAGTCGGTGGCGACTCTTGCTTACAGCGACATTTTGCAAACACAAACACAAAACGCAAACCAGTATTAAACAGTCTGGTTCTGCCACCGTATCACAGGAGGCTTTTGTCCTACCAATCCTCCAATGAATTTTCATAAATTTTGGTCAAATTGGATCACTTAAACATCATTGATCATTTATTGTTGCCTTGAGATTTAAATGAATGATATACTTGACAAAAAGCAAATGCAACTTCTTGTTAAGAGGCTTTGATTTTATCAATCTTCTAATGAGTTCCAAATGCAAGTTTCAAGATAGTCATTCAACTAACCACTAATTCCTAACAATTAACTGTATTTTATGCTTTTACTTTATGTTTTACTTTAAGCACATTTATTTTAGCATTTACATTTTATGCTAGTTTAATCTTTGCTCACTTGAGCATTTACTTTTTATGTCATTTTTATTTTTCTCATTTGAGCTTTCATTTTCTTTTTGAAGATACCTAATTGTGATGCGGTGGGAGAATTGACTTAAGGTTTTGCGTTTGTGTTTGCAAATGTTGTGGTTTAGCAAGAGTCGCCACCGACTTTTATTTTATCCAAAAGGAAAGGTAAAAAAGCACAGGAAAGACCTTTGAGATTGTTTTTTAGTTAGGGGGTAGATTATGAAAAGGGAAGGTGCTAGCACCCTTTTCATCCATGGTTTTCCATGGGCTCTTAGTTACTTGTTTTAGATCACTTTCTTTGCTTTTACAATTTGTAGGTGTTTAGGTATTGGCTTGAATTTTTAGTAAATCCAAATTGTATGTGTGAATGTCATGACTGATGTCATAACATTCTAGTTCAGTTTGTACTGGTTCATTAGGTACCTTTGCAGAAAAATATTGTAATTCAAATACTGATGTTTATAAGTGTGTATCTGAGCATTTTGCAAAATGATCACATTTTACTAAATCAGTAGACAGGTTTTCTCAGATGTCATAACAGATGTTATGACATCCTGTTCTGAACTAACAGGATTGCAGGATTGAATAAGTCTGAGTTTTTTCAGGAAATAACTCAGTCCTTCCTGAACAGAATCCTGCGTTTTCTGAGGGGTAACCTAGCTCAACCCTAACCTGGTTAATAAAGTCCTGTGACCTGGTCTTTAGGTCAAACGGAATTATCCCTAGGTTTTTGGAAACCCTAACTGAAGTTGCAGCTGCTATATATTCAACAGAGCTGCTGTTTTTCAAGGATTCCTCTTAATTGATCAGAAGATCATTTGTAATCTGTATAGATTTGAGTATTGTACTCCAAGCAATTATCATTGTGATAAGTGCATTGGAATAGGTTTCAAATTGTAAGGGTTGTGTAGCACTCTAAGCTTTGAAGCAAGAGTGTTTGAATGTTCCTTGACTAAAGCTGTGAAGCAGAGTCAAGTTAGTTGTGTGCATCACTCAAAGCTGTGAAGCACGAGTGATTGTGTTGCTTGATTAAAAAGCTGTGAAGTTTAATCAAGTGTTTGTTTTTGAAGAATGTCTTCAATTCTTAAGTCAAATTGGTTTATGTATCACTGCTGTGATTGAGGGGGAGTGAGTAGGAACTCAGGTTTAAGTTGTACTTAGATTGGAATTGCATTGGGTAGGTCTTAAGTGAAGGAGATAAACTGGTTGGTTTATTCCTGAATTAACATCTCTTATAGTGGATTCTCTCCCTGGCTTGGTAGCCCCCAGAGTAGGTGTTGTTGCACACTGAACTGGGTAAACAATTGACTGTGTTCTTTATTGCTTTTGTATTTACTGTCATATAGTAAGTCAGATACGGTGTCATAACATTGAACGTGACATTGAGTATCTGCAGCCAGAATTTCAATTGGCATCAGAGCAGGCACCCTGCCTGTATTACTGGGTGAGATCTAGGGATATCACTTTCTGGCACTATGGACAAAGAAGGAGTTTTTGGAAATAGACCACCCATTCTGGACGGAACCAATTATGACTACTGGAAACCTCGTATGATTGCCTTCCTAAAATCTCTGGACAAAAAGGCTTGGAGAGCTGCTGACAAAGGATGGATTCATCCCACCATAACTGAGATAGATGGGACAATCAGTCTGAAGCCTGAGGAAGATTGGAGTAAAGAAGAAGATGAGTTAGCTCTGGGAAATTCAAAAGCTTTAAATGCCTTGTTCAATGGAATTGATAGAAACATTTTCAGACTAGTACATCAATATGAACTGGCCAAGGAAGTTTGAGACACTCTCAAAACTACTCATGAGGGCACTTCCAAAGTAAAAATGTCAAGGCTTCAGATGTTGACTACAAAATTTGAGAATCTAAAAATGATGGAAGATGAAACCATTCATGAGTTTCACATGAACATCCTGGAGATTGCCAACACCTCAGGAGCACTGGGAGAAAAGATGTCAGAAGAAAAACTGGTGAGGAAGATTCTCAGATCCTTGCCTAAAAGATTTGCAATGAAGGTAACTGCCATAGAGGAAGCCCAGGACATTAGCATGTTGAAAGTGGATGAACTTATTGGGTCTCTTCAGACTTTTGAGATGGGGATCACTGATAATGGTGACAAGAAGAACAAAAGCATAGCACTTGTATCCAACACTGATGTTGAATACAAGGAGGATGAAGAAGAAAACATATCAGAAGCTATTGCCATGCTTGGAAGACAGTTCAACAGGCTCATCAAAAGAATGGACCCAAAGTCAAGGTCTAATGTTCATAACATTCCCTCTGACATTGACAGTTCCAGCAGAAGACTAAGGTCAGAAGACAAGGGAAACCAAGGCAGAGGTATTCAATGCCATGGATGTGAAGGATATGGACATATTCGAGCTGAATGTCCTACCTTTCTTAAGAAGCAAAAGAAAGGAATGACTGTTACTTGGTCTGACTATGATTCAGAAAGTAATTCTGAAGAAGAATCTGCCAAACTAGTTACTGCCCTAACTAGTGTTTGTACTTCTGAAAGTGACACTAGTGATGAAGAAGTGACATTTGAAGAACTGGCTGATACCTACAAGAAATTGTGTATCATAAGTGCTGAAGTCTGTGTGCAGAATGAGAAACAATCAAAACTCATTATAAAGCTGGAGGCTGAAAAAAGGGCAAATCTTGAAACTATAAGTCATCTAGAAGGAGAAGTTCAACTGCTGAACTCACAACTGAATCAAATGACCAAATCTGTCAAGATGTTGACCAATGGAACAGACAAATTGGAAGAGATCCTTCAGGTTGGACAAAATGTGGGAAATAAATCTGGACTAGGATTTATGGAAGCAAAGAAATCTGGTACTGGTAAGCAAATGTCAAAACGGATGTCTCAACACAACTCTCAACATCAGGAACAGAGACATATGAAGAAAAGGTACCAAAGATGGAAATGTCATCATTGTGGTAGATATGGCCACATAAAGCCCTTCTGCTTCAGATTACATGGATACCCTAATCAGATCTCAGGTGTCAAACCTAAGTCTAAAAAGGTACCACATGCTCCTCAATGGAAGAAAAAGGCTACTGCACTGATAGCTCACACTTCCCCGAGGGTCTCTGCAAAGGAAGACTGGTACTTTGACAGTGGATGTTCCAGACATATGACTGGAATCAAGAACCTCCTCAATAATGTTAAGCCTTACACCACCAGTTTTGTGACCTTTGGAGATGGGGCTAAAGGTGAAATCAAAGGAGTTGGTGATTTGGACTGCCCTGGAGTTCCAAGTCTGAATGAAGTACTGCTGGTGAAAGGACTGACCGCTAATCTCATTAGTATCAGTCAACTGTGTGATCTAGGATTCAAGGTCAAATTCTCAAAATCTGAATGCCTTGTAATCAATGACAAACAAGAGATAGTAATGAAAGGAGTCAGATCCAAAGACAACTGTTACTTGTGGGAGGCTGAGAACACTAATTTCTCATCTGTGTGTTCCATTGCAAAAGAAGAAAAAGAGGTGAAACTGTGGCAGCATAAGCTTGGTCTCCTTCATCTAAGAAGAATGAAGAGAGCTATCTCTATGGAAACTGTCAGAAGAACTCCAAAACTACAGGTTGATGATATCTGTGATGTGGGAAATAAACTTGAAGAAGAATGTGTTGTCAGAACCTTAAGTCATCTTGACAAGGATGTTGGAAATAACAAGTCTCATAAATTCTGTTCTCAAAACATCTGGTCAAAACAGATGCTCCCTGAGTACAATGTTACACAAGATGTTGTGACATTGTGTTGTGACAATCTGAAAACATTCAACATTTCCTTGAACCCTATTGACTTTGAAGAGAAGAAGTCATTTAAACTGGAACATAGTTTCTCTAAGCTTCAGCTGACTGATTCTTCTACCAAGGCTCTTGTTGGAAATAAACTTGAAAATTTGAGGGGCAGGTTGGGTATTCACCAACATGAGAAATTATAGCAATTAATTTTGCTTAAAACAAGGGTTGAAGGGATTAATTTTATTAAGTCTATATTTAGTGAGTTAATCATATTCTTTCACAATTCCTTCAAAAGCTTTAAGAAGTTGAAGAGACTCCCTTTTACCCCCTACCTCTCTCATCCTTGCAACCTTTTTTCTCCTCCCAATCAAAGATTTTTCTCAAACTGCTACCATTACTCAAAGTCAATCAAAATGTCTCAGACATCATCTTCAACCATGGCGACTTCGTCTTCCTCATCATCGTCATCATCTGACCAAGATTCTAGGGCAATCACTACATGCATAGAATCTGAAGTTCTTGAGGTCACTCCTCTCATGGAGATGGCAACTGACCCAGCCAGAGTCAAAAAGCTCAGAACCAGACATGCAGGAAGAGCTCAAGCTACAGCCTCTGGTAATTCTTCTCATCCTTCGTCTTCTGTACCTAATAGAGAAGGATCAGTTCAAGTTCACCAAGCTATTGCTAGGCTGGCTACTAGTATACTGAGTGGCAACCAATCTGTACCGGGGATTTCTATCCCTTTAAATCAATCAGAAAGTCCAAATGTGGAAGTTTCTGAAAATGTAGATGTCACTGAGGATGTTGTGACACCAAAAGACAACATTCAGAACCCCTCTGAAAAGGCTGTTGATCCACCTATCATTGATGTTGATGAAGATTACTCAGATAATGAACTGATTGCTAATGTGAACCCTAGCATAGCTAGGAGATTGATGAAAAGAAAGAGTAGTCAGAATGATAAACCTGATGCTAAGAAATCCAAGGCTGAAGGCATGGCTGAGAAAAGTATTCAGACAAAAGGGAAGAAGGCCCAGGTGCATACTGCTAGACAACCAATCTCTAAGAAGAGTAAAGAACCTGAAACTTCTGATTCTGATGAGGAATCAGAATTTGAGATTGATATTGAAGAAACTCCCATCAGAAGGAAGCTCCCCTCCAGCAAGATTGCTAGAGTGCCTGAAGTGCCAACAGACAACATCTCTTTTCATCATCCTGACAATGCAAACAGATGGAAGTATGTTTGCTTAAAGAGAATAGCATTAGAGAGAGAACTCAACAATGATGCCTTGGAGTGCAAAGACATCATGGACCTGATCAAGAATGCTGGACTAATGAAGATAGTGATAAAGTTTAACAAATTCTATGAAAATCTGGTCAAGGAGTTTGTAGTGAACTTGTCTAATGATTGTGCTGATGGAAGGTCAGCTGACTTTGAGAGTGTGTTTGTTAGAGGAAGAAGGGTCAAGTTCTCTTCATCAGAAATCAACAAGTTTCTTGGAAGAACAAATGAGGACTGTCCTGATCTAGAGGCAACTGACAATGAAGTTTGTCTAACCATCACAGCCAGGCAAGTAAAGTGCTGGCCTTTGAAAGGGAAGCTGAAGGCTAGTAAACTCAGCATGAAATTTGCCATCTTGCATAAAATAGGTGCAGCCAACTGGGTGCTTACAAATCACAAATCAACTATCTCCACAGGATTGGGGAGATTTATCTATGCTGTGGGAACCAAGACTGCTTTTGACTATGGGAGGTACATCTTTGAACAAACTTTAAAGCATGCTGGCAGTTATGCTGTCAAAGGACCAATTGCCTTTCCCTCCCTTCTTTGTGGAATCATCCTTGCACAATACCCTGATATCCTTGTGGCAAGAGATACAGTCTGCAAAAGAGCTCCTGCCCTTGGCCTGCACTACAAACTGTTTCAGGGATCTCATGCTCCAGACATTGTCATAACATCAGCTGAGACATCGTCTGTGAAGACCCAGTCCAAGACATCAGATGTCATAGCTGTTTTAAAAGAAACTTGCAAAGAGCTGGATACTAGAAAAAGGACCCTAGAACTTCTAATTGCCAGGCTAGAAAAGGAGGAAGCTGAAGAAAACAGAAGGGAAGAAGGTGAAGGACATCTCAACATTGAAGAAACTAGCTCCTCAGAATCTGATGACAGTGCTTGAAGGTTGATTGCTGTTTGGTGGTGTTGCTGGTTGGTGCTGATATCTGGTGGAGTTTGGAAGTTGTTTTCTGCTGCTGCTCTTACGATTTTGTTTTGGATAACTGTATAATTTTTTTAACATGTTTTCTTTGGCCCATTTGTGGCTAAAGAGGGGGAGAATATTTTTGGTACTTACTTAATTAGTACTTGACATTCTATTTTTCTGCTGTCACTTATTTCTGCTGCTATCTATCTCTGATTGTTTAGGGTCTTTAGCCAAAAATCTGCCAAAGGGGGAGTTTGTAGGTGTTTAGGTATTGGCTTGAATTTTTGGTAAATCCCAAGTGTATGTGTGAATGTCATGACTGATGTCATAACATTCTAGTTCAGTTTGTACTGGTTCATTAGGTACCTTTGCAGAAAAATATTGTAATTCAAATACTGATGTTTATAAGTGTGTATCTGAGCATTTTGCAAAATGATCACATTTTACTAAATCAGTAGACAGGTTTTCTCAGATGTCATAACAGATGTTATGACATCCTGTTCTGAACTAACAGGATTGCAGGATTGAATAAGTCTGAGTTTTTTCAGGAAATAACTCAGTCCTTCCTGAACAGAATCCTGCGTTTTCTGAGGGGTAACCTAGCTCAACCCTAACCTGGTTAATAAAGTCCTGTGACCTGGTCTTTAGGTCAAACGGAATTATCCCTAGGTTTTTGGAAACCCTAACTGAAGTTGCAGCTGCTATATATTCAACAGAGCTGCTGTTTTTCAAGGATTCCTCTTGATTGATCAGAAGATCATTTGTAATCTGTATAGATTTGAGTATTGTACTCCAAGCAATTATCATTGTGATAAGTGCATTGGAATAGGTTTCAAATTGTAAGGGTTGTGTAGCACTCTAAGCTTTGAAGCAAGAGTGTTTGAATGTTCCTTGACTAAAGCTGTGAAGCAGAGTCAAGTTAGTTGTGTGCATCACTCAAAGCTGTGAAGCACGAGTGATTGTGTTGCTTGATTAAAAAGCTGTGAAGTTTAATCAAGTGTTTGTTTTTGAAGAATGTCTTCAATTCTTAAGTCAAATTGGTTTATGTATCACTGCTGTGATTGAGGGGGAGTGAGTAGGAACTCAGGTTTAAGTTGTACTTAGATTGGAATTGCATTGGGTAGGTCTTAAGTGAAGGAGATAAACTGGTTGGTTTATTCCTGAATTAACATCTCTTATAGTGGATTCTCTCCCTGGCTTGGTAGCCCCCAGAGTAGGTGTTGTTGCACACTGAACTGGGTAAACAATTGACTGTGTTCTTTATTGCTTTTGTATTTACTGTCATATAGTAAGTCAGATACGGTGTCATAACATTGAACGTGACATTGAGTATCTGCAGCCAGAATTTCAATTGGCATCAGAGCAGGCACCCTGCCTGTATTACTGGGTGAGATCTAGGGATATCACTTTCTGGCACTATGGACAAAGAAGGAGTTTTTGGAAATAGACCACCCATTCTGGACGGAACCAATTATGACTACTGGAAACCTCGTATGATTGCCTTCCTAAAATCTCTGGACAAAAAGGCTTGGAGAGCTGCTGACAAAGGATGGATTCATCCCACCATAACTGAGATAGATGGGACAATCAGTCTGAAGCCTGAGGAAGATTGGAGTAAAGAAGAAGATGAGTTAGCTCTGGGAAATTCAAAAGCTTTAAATGCCTTGTTCAATGGAATTGATAGAAACATTTTCAGACTAGTACATCAATATGAACTGGCCAAGGAAGTTTGAGACACTCTCAAAACTACTCATGAGGGCACTTCCAAAGTAAAAATGTCAAGGCTTCAGATGTTGACTACAAAATTTGAGAATCTAAAAATGATGGAAGATGAAACCATTCATGAGTTTCACATGAACATCCTGGAGATTGCCAACACCTCAGGAGCACTGGGAGAAAAGATGTCAGAAGAAAAACTGGTGAGGAAGATTCTCAGATCCTTGCCTAAAAGATTTGCAATGAAGGTAACTGCCATAGAGGAAGCCCAGGACATTAGCATGTTGAAAGTGGATGAACTTATTGGGTCTCTTCAGACTTTTGAGATGGGGATCACTGATAATGGTGACAAGAAGAACAAAAGCATAGCACTTGTATCCAACACTGATGTTGAATACAAGGAGGATGAAGAAGAAAACATATCAGAAGCTATTGCCATGCTTGGAAGACAGTTCAACAGGCTCATCAAAAGAATGGACCCAAAGTCAAGGTCTAATGTTCATAACATTCCCTCTGACATTGACAGTTCCAGCAGAAGACTAAGGTCAGAAGACAAGGGAAACCAAGGCAGAGGTATTCAATGCCATGGATGTGAAGGATATGGACATATTCGAGCTGAATGTCCTACCTTTCTTAAGAAGCAAAAGAAAGGAATGACTGTTACTTGGTCTGACTATGATTCAGAAAGTAATTCTGAAGAAGAATCTGCCAAACTAGTTACTGCCCTAACTAGTGTTTGTACTTCTGAAAGTGACACTAGTGATGAAGAAGTGACATTTGAAGAACTGGCTGATACCTACAAGAAATTGTGTATCAGAAGTGCTGAAGTCTGTGTGCAGAATGAGAAACAATCAAAACTCATTATAAAGCTGGAGGCTGAAAAAAGGGCAAATCTTGAAACTATAAGTCATCTAGAAGGAGAAGTTCAACTGCTGAACTCACAACTGAATCAAATGACCAAATCTGTCAAGATGTTGACCAATGGAACAGACAAATTGGAAGAGATCCTTCAGGTTGGACAAAATGTGGGAAATAAATCTGGACTAGGATTTATGGAAGCAAAGAAATCTGGTACTGGTAAGCAAATGTCAAAACGGATGTCTCAACACAACTCTCAACATCAGGAACAGAGACATATGAAGAAAAGGTACCAAAGATGGAAATGTCATCATTGTGGTAGATATGGCCACATAAAGCCCTTCTGCTTCAGATTACATGGATACCCTAATCAGATCTCAGGTGTCAAACCTAAGTCTAAAAAGGTACCACATGCTCCTCAATGGAAGAAAAAGGCTACTGCACTGATAGCTCACACTTCCCCGAGGGTCTCTGCAAAGGAAGACTGGTACTTTGACAGTGGATGTTCCAGACATATGACTGGAATCAAGAACCTCCTCAATAATGTTAAGCCTTACACCACCAGTTTTGTGACCTTTGGAGATGGGGCTAAAGGTGAAATCAAAGGAGTTGGTGATTTGGACTGCCCTGGAGTTCCAAGTCTGAATGAAGTACTGCTGGTGAAAGGACTGACCGCTAATCTCATTAGTATCAGTCAACTGTGTGATCTAGGATTCAAGGTCAAATTCTCAAAATCTGAATGCCTTGTAATCAATGACAAACAAGAGATAGTAATGAAAGGAGTCAGATCCAAAGACAACTGTTACTTGTGGGAGGCTGAGAACACTAATTTCTCATCTGTGTGTTCCATTGCAAAAGAAGAAAAAGAGGTGAAACTGTGGCAGCATAAGCTTGGTCTCCTTCATCTAAGAAGAATGAAGAGAGCTATCTCTATGGAAACTGTCAGAAGAACTCCAAAACTACAGGTTGATGATATCTGTGATGTGGGAAATAAACTTGAAGAAGAATGTGTTGTCAGAACCTTAAGTCATCTTGACAAGGATGTTGGAAATAACAAGTCTCATAAATTCTGTTCTCAAAACATCTGGTCAAAACAGATGCTCCCTGAGTACAATGTTACACAAGATGTTGTGACATTGTGTTGTGACAATCTGAAAACATTCAACATTTCCTTGAACCCTATTGACTTTGAAGAGAAGAAGTCATTTAAACTGGAACATAGTTTCTCTAAGCTTCAGCTGACTGATTCTTCTACCAAGGCTCTTGTTGGAAATAAACTTGAAAATTTGAGGGGCAGGTTGGGTATTCACCAACATGAGAAATTATAGCAATTAATTTTGCTTAAAACAAGGGTTGAAGGGATTAATTTTATTAAGTCTATATTTAGTGAGTTAATCATATTCTTTCACAATTCCTTCAAAAGCTTTAAGAAGTTGAAGAGACTCCCTTTTACCCCCTACCTCTCTCATCCTTGCAACCTTTTTTCTCCTCCCAATCAAAGATTTTTCTCAAACTGCTACCATTACTCAAAGTCAATCAAAATGTCTCAGACATCATCTTCAACCATGGCGACTTCGTCTTCCTCATCATCGTCATCATCTGACCAAGATTCTAGGGCAATCACTACATGCATAGAATCTGAAGTTCTTGAGGTCACTCCTCTCATGGAGATGGCAACTGACCCAGCCAGAGTCAAAAAGCTCAGAACCAGACATGCAGGAAGAGCTCAAGCTACAGCCTCTGGTAATTCTTCTCATCCTTCGTCTTCTGTACCTAATAGAGAAGGATCAGTTCAAGTTCACCAAGCTATTGCTAGGCTGGCTACTAGTATACTGAGTGGCAACCAATCTGTACCGGGGATTTCTATCCCTTTAAATCAATCAGAAAGTCCAAATGTGGAAGTTTCTGAAAATGTAGATGTCACTGAGGATGTTGTGACACCAAAAGACAACATTCAGAACCCCTCTGAAAAGGCTGTTGATCCACCTATCATTGATGTTGATGAAGATTACTCAGATAATGAACTGATTGCTAATGTGAACCCTAGCATAGCTAGGAGATTGATGAAAAGAAAGAGTAGTCAGAATGATAAACCTGATGCTAAGAAATCCAAGGCTGAAGGCATGGCTGAGAAAAGTATTCAGACAAAAGGGAAGAAGGCCCAGGTGCATACTGCTAGACAACCAATCTCTAAGAAGAGTAAAGAACCTGAAACTTCTGATTCTGATGAGGAATCAGAATTTGAGATTGATATTGAAGAAACTCCCATCAGAAGGAAGCTCCCCTCCAGCAAGATTGCTAGAGTGCCTGAAGTGCCAACAGACAACATCTCTTTTCATCATCCTGACAATGCAAACAGATGGAAGTATGTTTGCTTAAAGAGAATAGCATTAGAGAGAGAACTCAACAATGATGCCTTGGAGTGCAAAGACATCATGGACCTGATCAAGAATGCTGGACTAATGAAGATAGTGATAAAGTTTAACAAATTCTATGAAAATCTGGTCAAGGAGTTTGTAGTGAACTTGTCTAATGATTGTGCTGATGGAAGGTCAGCTGACTTTGAGAGTGTGTTTGTTAGAGGAAGAAGGGTCAAGTTCTCTTCATCAGAAATCAACAAGTTTCTTGGAAGAACAAATGAGGACTGTCCTGATCTAGAGGCAACTGACAATGAAGTTTGTCTAACCATCACAGCCAGGCAAGTAAAGTGCTGGCCTTTGAAAGGGAAGCTGAAGGCTAGTAAACTCAGCATGAAATTTGCCATCTTGCATAAAATAGGTGCAGCCAACTGGGTGCTTACAAATCACAAATCAACTATCTCCACAGGATTGGGGAGATTTATCTATGCTGTGGGAACCAAGACTGCTTTTGACTATGGGAGGTACATCTTTGAACAAACTTTAAAGCATGCTGGCAGTTATGCTGTCAAAGGACCAATTGCCTTTCCCTCCCTTCTTTGTGGAATCATCCTTGCACAATACCCTGATATCCTTGTGGCAAGAGATACAGTCTGCAAAAGAGCTCCTGCCCTTGGCCTGCACTACAAACTGTTTCAGGGATCTCATGCTCCAGACATTGTCATAACATCAGCTGAGACATCGTCTGTGAAGACCCAGTCCAAGACATCAGATGTCATAGCTGTTTTAAAAGAAACTTGCAAAGAGCTGGATACTAGAAAAAGGACCCTAGAACTTCTAATTGCCAGGCTAGAAAAGGAGGAAGCTGAAGAAAACAGAAGGGAAGAAGGTGAAGGACATCTCAACATTGAAGAAACTAGCTCCTCAGAATCTGATGACAGTGCTTGAAGGTTGATTGCTGTTTGGTGGTGTTGCTGGTTGGTGCTGATATCTGGTGGAGTTTGGAAGTTGTTTTCTGCTGCTGCTCTTACGATTTTGTTTTGGATAACTGTATAATTTTTTTAACATGTTTTCTTTGGCCCATTTGTGGCTAAAGAGGGGGAGAATATTTTTGGTACTTACTTAATTAGTACTTGACATTCTATTTTTCTGCTGTCACTTATTTCTGCTGCTATCTATCTCTGATTGTTTAGGGTCTTTAGCCAAAAATCTGCCAAAGGGGGAGTTTGTAGGTGTTTAGGTATTGGCTTGAATTTTTGGTAAATCCCAAGTGTATGTGTGAATGTCATGACTGATGTCATAACATTCTAGTTCAGTTTGTACTGGTTCATTAGGTACCTTTGCAGAAAAATATTGTAATTCAAATACTGATGTTTATAAGTGTGTATCTGAGCATTTTGCAAAATGATCACATTTTACTAAATCAGTAGACAGGTTTTCTCAGATGTCATAACAGATGTTATGACATCCTGTTCTGAACTAACAGGATTGCAGGATTGAATAAGTCTGAGTTTTTTCAGGAAATAACTCAGTCCTTCCTGAACAGAATCCTGCGTTTTCTGAGGGGTAACCTAGCTCAACCCTAACCTGGTTAATAAAGTCCTGTGACCTGGTCTTTAGGTCAAACGGAATTATCCCTAGGTTTTTGGAAACCCTAACTGAAGTTGCAGCTGCTATATATTCAACAGAGCTGCTGTTTTTCAAGGATTCCTCTTGATTGATCAGAAGATCATTTGTAATCTGTATAGATTTGAGTATTGTACTCCAAGCAATTATCATTGTGATAAGTGCATTGGAATAGGTTTCAAATTGTAAGGGTTGTGTAGCACTCTAAGCTTTGAAGCAAGAGTGTTTGAATGTTCCTTGACTAAAGCTGTGAAGCAGAGTCAAGTTAGTTGTGTGCATCACTCAAAGCTGTGAAGCACGAGTGATTGTGTTGCTTGATTAAAAAGCTGTGAAGTTTAATCAAGTGTTTGTTTTTGAAGAATGTCTTCAATTCTTAAGTCAAATTGGTTTATGTATCACTGCTGTGATTGAGGGGGAGTGAGTAGGAACTCAGGTTTAAGTTGTACTTAGATTGGAATTGCATTGGGTAGGTCTTAAGTGAAGGAGATAAACTGGTTGGTTTATTCCTGAATTAACATCTCTTATAGTGGATTCTCTCCCTGGCTTGGTAGCCCCCAGAGTAGGTGTTGTTGCACACTGAACTGGGTAAACAATTGACTGTGTTCTTTATTGCTTTTGTATTTACTGTCATATAGTAAGTCAGATACGGTGTCATAACATTGAACGTGACATTGAGTATCTGCAGCCAAAATTTCACAATTGTTTGAAATGGTGCTTTGTGTGGTTTTGAAAGTATTTTGAAAAGAAGCCTTTGTTTAGGCAATCTTTGTAATGATTCTTATTTGTAAGAATGTATACAAAGATGTTTGTATTCTGTAAAATGTTTCAATGTTTTGGAAGTTGTTTGGAAATGTTTTGAAATGTGTGTGTGTTTGAAAATAGCAAGGATTGTTTGCAAGTTGATCAAGTAACTATAAGTTTATCTACCTACTCAAACGTCTTTCTTGTACATTTTTATTCCTTTGATGTTGTTGACCTACTATTGTTTTAGTAGACAACCCTATCTTTGGATGTTAAATGGGACGGGCGTGGGTCATCGTATGACCATGATAGCAATATTGCCAAGTATATTTAGCAAGTTTTGAGGGACCAAAATCATTTGTTTTTAGGCAACTTTTGATAGCGTCATCGAGGGACTATGATCTTTTATTTTGTTTTGTTTTGTTTTTCCAAGATACCTAGCATGCATACCATGGCCATGTTTTAAGGCAACCAAGTGGGTGAAACCCTACGGGTGTTTGTGTGAGATGTGTTGTAATTTTTCATGCATTTTTGTCTTGTATTAGGTCATGCTATTTGTTTGATTTTTCGTCTTATCATACAAACCCTAATTTACTAAACATGTATATAATTCGATAAATTGCGTAAAGTAAATCTAAACTATTACAACAATTATTATGGGAGGGGGGATACAAGTTTTGAATGGGGATATTTGCACAAAATAAAACCCTAATTCACTATTACAACCCAATTGAATTTATTGTACAATAAATAAATAAACAATATTTAAATATGCAATAAAAATGTAAATATGCAAAAATGTTTTGTAATTGTTTTATGTATGAGAAAATAAAATTATCTAAGTCCTAAAAATAAGAAAAAATAACAATATAATTTTTGAAAGGGGAAACCCTAATTTTGTTTTTTAAAAGAAAATATTGTTTTCTAATTATTTATTTGTCAATTTTTGTTTAAGAAAAATAATAATAATATTATGTACCAATATTAAAAATTAAATATGTATGAAAAATAAATATTTAAATGTGTATAATATAATAAAATAAAATATTTAAGTATTTTTATTATTATTTACAAGTTTATTTAAGAAAATAAGTTTTATAAACCTAATAAACTATTTTTATGCCAAAAAATAATAAAAATAATAAAATAAAATGAAAAAAATTAAGAAACTATTTTTGGGATTTTTAATGCTCAGAAAAAAAATAACAAAGTCAATAATCACAAAAGAAATTAAAAAAAATGCAAAATATAAAAAATATAAAAATAATAAGCCAGGGGGGTGTAAAAGTAAAATGGGGGGTGTGGAAAGTAGTAGGCCCAAGGCACCAGGCCCAGCCAGCCTTCGCCCCTGACCTTCAGCCAACGTCCAAACGCGTGCTTCTGTGTTCAAATCCTGTTCTTGCTCATGCTTGCATAAAATCAAAAACTTACAACATGAAACTTATAGCATTTTTAATCACGATTCCAACCATATCCATTTTGTGACCTAAATCTCAAAGGACAGAGAGAATTTTAATGGCCCTAATTTCTGGCCTATTTTTTCATGAACTTCAACAATCAAATACTCTTAGCTCAGTTAATATAAATGACAACTATGCATATGTACAGCTTAAGCAAGTTAGGGACTACATTTGTGCTTCACAAACCTAAGCTTAAGGATGCCTAAATAGGGAGATAGAAACTTGAAAAATACCTTGTTCAGTTGAGTTTGGATATGGCAATGTGGGGACTTTGAGTGAGGCCTGAAGATCTTGTGAGCTTCCTTAAAGTTCCCTCAACCTTTTCCAATGCTTGGCTTGCCTTGTAGATGCTTGAATCTCCCTGTAGAAGTCAACCTGCAAACCTTCAAAATGAAAATGGTGATCCTTGAAACAGGGGTTACAGTTGCAAGACAAAGGCCTGGACAGCTTAGGTAGGATGTATGTAATGTGTTTGAAGTGTTACAAAGCAAAACGCACGAGCAAATTTCAAGCCGGCAAGTGATTTTCAGAGGTTGCCCTGTTTGGGAAAAAATTGGTGTTTTTTGTGTTTGAGGGTGTTTGAGATGTTAGAAATTCGTGCTTAGGCTTGTTACAAAGTTCTCAGGGTTGTTTCAAATGATGCTCTCTCTTGCCTTTATCAAATGGATGAGTTATATTGACTTTTGCAAGTTTCTTGCTTTTGAAGAAAAGTTTGAGGTAACAATACCAAAGCTTGTACTTGCTAGCTCATGGACTGCATAAAGTTGGTACAATTTTCCTGGTGTTTGTGGATCTTGTTTGCAACAAAAGATCAGGTACATGGATCAAGAAATGTAAAGTTGGAAAAAGCAAGCTTTATCAAAATGGTATTATGAACTTTATGCCATAAATGGATTAATTCATTGTGCAATGCTTCAAAGATCAGAATAAAGCCAATATCCAATGTGTTAGAATTCAATTATGGAGTTTAGAAAGGATTAGGACCTGTAATACCAAGTACAAGCATGTTTGAAACTGATTTGCAACTTGTAACATTGTGAAAATGCCTTGAACAAAAGTGATAAATTGCCATTTTCTCTTCTTCGATTCTCCCTAACCACAAATGATCTTGGAGAGTTATTGGACATTTTGGAAAGCTTAACATTATCTACAATCCATATTTGAAATGCAACTTGAGATACCTCTTGGAACTAGGTTAAAAGTTGCCATGAAGTTAGGTCAAAAATCTGCCTAAACTAGGGTAAAATTTCACTAAGTTAAAAAGTTTATGGACCCATATTCACAAAATCATAACTTGAGATCCAAGCATATTTTTGGAAAACTTTGTGAATAAAAGTTGTAGATTTCATGGAGTACTACAACTTTCATGTTAGAAGTTTTCTTTGAATCCAATTGCATCATGGTGAAAAAGTTGTGAAACGTTGGGAAAAAATAAGAAATTTTCCATAACTTAGAAATATTCTAAGTTATGAAAATTTTCAAATTAAAACCCTAATTTGCAAAATTAGGTTTCTTGGTCAACAAGTTTCACATTTTGACATATCTTGATGAATTATGACCTTTGGCACTTGATTTTGACCAAAAAGTCAAAGTTTGACTTTTCAGTGTACAATTGATTTTTGATCAGTTCACTGGAAAATTCATTTGTCAATCATATGCATTTGAGATCTTTTGAACTATGTGATTAGGTCAAGATGATGCTTTAAGTCCTTGAAATCATGCTTTAACCCAATTGGCCATTGGATAGGTAAAAAAATCAGAAATTGCCCTTTCTCAGTCAAAACCCTAATTTTGACCATTTTTCCCTTTTGATGATTTGATCAAATTTCTTGAGGAGTTGTGCTCCAAACTTGATCAAATTGTACATAGGAGCCTATAATGTTGTTGTGGATCAAAAATTATGAAGTTTTACTGTAAATTGGCCATGGTTGACTTTTTCCCCAATACAGCTGATTTTTAGGTCAAATGTCCAATTGACTGGGCCAAAATGTGATTCAAGGCTTGAAACTTGGTATGAAAAATCTTAGGGGTCCAAGATGGTATATGAAAGTTGTTGTACCCCAAAATTTGCCCTCCCATATTTCTCAAAACATTTCAAGAAAAACTCACAAGTGCAACCCGGCGCGTCATATTCAGGTGTTCTTTTGCCAAGATATCTCTGATAACGTATTCTCAAATTCAGGTTCGGCTCAAGAGTCAATTCTTTAAAGAAGGTATCCGACTGTGTGAGTTTTCTCGAAGAAATATGGTGAAAAAAGTGTGCTGAAAGTGCAGTTTTTACGCGCTAAAAAATTTATAACTTGAAGATCGTGGCTCGTTTTGAACCCGTTCCGGTGGCCGAAATTCCGTCTTGACATTATCTACGTTTTCATCTCTCACGTCTGGAAGTCAATTTTGATCAGAAGGTCTTCAAAAATGTGGATTTATCAAGTATTTTCGTACAGAAAATTTGTGACAGAAGTTTATTTGCGTCATGTTCAGAAAATCATAACTTGGTCGATTTTCATCGTATCGAGCTGGTTCTGGCGCCAAAATTTCACAAATTGAGTTGGCTACATTTTCACATAAGGTATTGAGTTCAAACGGTATTCAAAAGGCCTTCGTTTTTTGCTCAGAGTGCGTGACACGCTGAAAATCCTGAATGCTGAATATTATTTCATCTGGGCCGAAATTTCGAAAATTCATAACTCGGTCAATTTTTATCGGATTGGGCTCATATTTTTACACAAGTTCACTGACTCATAGATCTACAACTTTTCTTCAAAAGTCGAGACCGGATTATGCTCCCATCAATACCAGTTTTTATTGAAGAACGTGTCAGAGTCGACACTGGAGCCCAAAATAAGTTTGTCTGAGCGGAAACTTCAAAAATTCATAACTAATTCACCTTTTATCCGATTGAGCCGATTTTCGGACAGGAGTTAGTTCTTGATATCGGATACATTTTGTTTTCACATTTCATCTTCAAAAATTGCACTTAAGTCCCTGTGATTTAGCCTGGAAAGTGACGAACTCAAGAGAACATTAGAGGCCCAATTGCACATTCAAAGCCCATTTTCTTTACCCTAATTTCCATTATATAATCACATTCTTTTCACACAAACCAAGGGGAGAAAAAAGAAAACCTTGCCACAACATTGTCAGAATATCAAATTCTTTCAATAACCCTAAAACCTTGAAATCCTTATTACAAATCCCTCTCTCACTACAAACAAGCCATCTCAGTTACAAACCAACATCTCACTACTTCTTCAGTAAGAGTAAGGCTGGCTTGATCTCCGTGATCAAAAGGGCATAAAAGCATTCATCTCACTACTTTTCCAGTAAGGGTAAGGTTGATTTAATCTCCATGATCAAAAGGGTATAATCATTCATACATGTCATATTGGCCTAAACATTAAATTTCTTCATACATTAAATTTATTTAATGTGTTCATGAGATTCAACACTGCAGATTTAGACAGGATCCCTTGCAGGTTCATTAAGAAACGTTGAGGCCCAAACACAAATGGCCAAAAGCCAAAACACAAATGGACAAAACAAAACAGTTTACACATGACGCCAATAGTTGTTTCACACCTCCAATCAGGCTCGTATACTCCTAAACTCTCTCTCTCTCTATTTGTATTATGTTCCTTTAATTAATTAATCGTTATTATTTTTATTAATCACTAACCAATTAACATTTTTCCTAATAAAATCAAAAAACACAAAAAATATTTTATTTATTAAAATTAGCTTCATCACTTTTATTTTTGTAAATAAATTAATTTAATCAATTTAGCTTTAATTAGATTTAACTTTTAATATTTTTTGCAATATTTAAAATCAATTTAGAATATTAGGTTTTTATTAGCATTAATTCAATTTATTTTATTTCTTTTAAAAACTCAAAAGTCCAAAAATATTTTCATTATTTCATTTAATTTAATTGTTCATTTAATTTAATTCCATTTAATTCAAAAATAAACAAAAATCCTTTCTTTAATAAAAAAAAGTGTCAAAACCCAAAAAACTCGCATCCGATTTAATTTCCCGCACACGATCCATTTTATCATATTATTGTATCTGTTTCCCAGAATGTAATAACTTTAATTAGGACTTGATTTATTTATTGCTTTATTTTACTTTCCGCAATTTAAATTAAAGGGTTTGTTTTTGGCGATGTAAATATCCGACGCCTTGTAATAGTTTAGATTTAATTTCCGCCAATTTAATTTCCGCAACTATACAATGTTAGATGTTTGATAATAGGGAATGCATGACAAGATTCAATGTATGAACTTAAAATCAACATAGCTCACTCGTGACATGTACAGATAAAATTAACCGAAATAACACACATGCACATGCCACTCCTAGGGTACGCCTCACTGGTTGCCTCGAACGTGGTCGTCAAGTATAGGGTGTTTTAGAGGTCGCCCTCCTGTCTAAAGATCCAGTCGCCTCGAAACGGTTGCCTCGGATAAAAAGGATCTAGGACATTAGGGTTACTTCTAAGGTGTCCTACTATTGCTTCGGTGACCATACTGTCCCTATAATCGAATTGACCCGAATACCTCCAACGACGGTGCTACCCACTTCTCAATAGTGGGATAGTACTGTCTAAAGGACTCTTACACAGTCTAATTCCTTAGAGTAGGTAGATTTCTCCTGGGTACTTGCTCTTTTCAAAACAAACAAAAACAACTTTTCGCACTGACACTTTCAAAAGTTTTCAAACAAATTTTTCATACACTCTTGAGGACAGATACAAGAGTTACCTAGAAATTTTTCAAACGAAACTTTTTTTCAAAACCCCCAAACACTTGAAAAGCAAACATCTTTTGAAAACATAAGAGCACGTACCTAAGAGCCCGTGGATAACCACGGATAGAAAGGGTGCTAACACCTTCCCTTTCTATAAATCTACCTCCCGAACCGAGAAACATTCTCGAAAAGGAATTTTGATGTGCTTTTGTCCTTTCCATGTTGGAGAACATACAAGACGGTGGCGACTCTTGCTTACCGCGACATTTCGCGAACCAGCTTTAAAACAGCCAGTTCTATTTCCACCGATCACAGAACTGGCGACTCTGCTGGGGAATAATAAAAGTGAGGTGTACCTTAGGATTAGACCACTCTTATGTTTTCAATTGCTTGTTTGTTTGCTTTAATATTGTGAGCTTGTTTTGGGAGTTTCATAGCTCCTAACCCGGATCTGGGGGATACCTTTTAGAAAGTAGCAATAAACTGTGAGGGAACTGTGCGGGGTATACCGACACGGTTGAAGCAGTTTGCTACGTTGATGTGGCACTTTGGTGAGTACCGGTAACCCTTGAGTCAAGTCAAGGAGAGTACGGGGCCGCCGCGTGGTGTCGTGAAGCATCAACTGACCTTAGGAACCTTACTTGACCATCCTGGCCTCTTTAGGGGTAGTGAGATGACCGACTTTGGTGCAGTCCGAAGTTGGTAGATACTCGATACTACACTCATTGTGGGTTGTTTTCTTGGAATATTTTGATCGCCAGTTCAGTGGCTAAATCAAAACAATGAACATAGAAAACAACCCAATGATATTGAGCTCCTTAGAACCCGGTTACTTTTGATAGGACAGGTTTGAGCCCACCAACTTCAAGAGGGTAGTACCCAAACCCCATGCTGGCCTAAACTCTAAGGGCTCTGTATGACTTGTGTGCCTTCAAACTTGAATTACTTGCACACTTGTTATCTAACAACACGAGTTCCTTGCAGGTTTTGTTTACAGTCCTTTATTGGGACTCATTACAGGGCCTACTTACATCACTCCATGCATAGCATAACATCATATCATTGCATACATCCTACATAAGGACTAATCCATTTCAAGGATCTCAAGGGTTTGTGATACAGGTCATGATGAATCAAATGTCTAGCAAGGGGCAAAGGGGATTTATTTTCCGCTAGCCAAGGTTGATAACTTGAGTCAGGGGCTATGACCCACTCGATATGGTGAGCCTTGACTCTTGAAGAAGGACTCTCAATAACATGAAGTTCCTTCCATCAAGCTACCGGATTCGAATTCTAACAATTTTCTTATTTACCCCGCGAGGTCCTTGAAAACATTGCATGCATACATACACATCATTGCATAACAGGTACCCTTGCTACAGGTCACTTATCTTCTTCGCTGTTTATTTCAGCAATGGCTTTCCAACCAGACAATCAGGAGCTTTGTGCTCAAGAGACTCAGTTCGGGGAAATCCTCCTAAATCTATCCAAGGGGCAGGAAGAGCTGAGAGCACTTCTCATGGGGACTTTGGTCAAGAACAGTCCAGAAGACAGTAAGGATGAACGGCTGAAACATCTGTAAGCTGAGGTGGATACAATGAGAACCCAGATGTTGGGACATATGACTCTCATTCAAGACTTAGCTCAAAGACAACAAGAGCTCAGGGTTCTCGTCAACCAACTGCTTCGGGATAACCAACTGGGGCAAACATCTAAGGTTGAAGAGCCAGTCATCTTTAAATTCCCTTTGCGACAAGAAGACAAGGGAAAAGCTCCTCAACTTGCTTCAGGGTCAAAAATTCAGCATCAACCTCGCCAGTTTCAGCAAGACAGTATGAAGCAAGTAGTCAGGGTTGGACACCAAACCGGTAATCAGCCCCCAAGAAGTCAAAGGTTTGGTTTGATGAATTGACCTCTCCGAACTACTACTACTTCACAGGTCCAACAACGACCTCACCAAGAACAACGGGTTGATCAGAGCAAGCCAGACAAGCCTAAGAGGCAATTCACCCAGCTCAACATGTCGTTGTTTCAAGCCTTACAACGCCTGTTGAGATTGAATCTGATCACATTAAGGGACCCTCCTAAGAATCCCAACAGGAAACCTTCAAGGTATAACCCCAACGCTCGTTGCGCTTATCATTCTGACAGCCCGGGGCATGCCACCGATGACTGTTGGACTCTGCAGAACAAGATCCAGGACCTGATTGATGAAGGAGCAGTGGAATTCACCCCAGATGGTCAGGTCAAGTTCTTCTACTATCCCTAGATGAGAAGACCTTTTGTTCATTGGAAGTTTCAAGTTGTATTGTTCTTTGATTGTTCAAACAATTATTGTCATAGAAAACTCTTTTACTTTATCAATGCATCGCATATGTCTGTTTTGAATCAATATATTCGCATTCGCTATATTCAAACTGCTTTCATGTTTTTGATGTCAACTCTCGATTAAATTCTAAGCCTCTTGAGGGAGGATGACGAAAATGATACCACGATCATTACAGTATGCTTTTGAACAGACCCCGCTGATGAGGTACAGGCATTGTTTCAATTCCTAAACACTTGAGTTATAAGGAAGATAATCCCTCCTCAACCCCTTTGAGCCAAAGAAGTTGGAGTTTTTATTTTCAAAAATTAAAACCCTTAATCATAACCTGGGGCAGGGTAGTTCTCTCAGTTGATCCAGGTGCATAACGAATGGCATCAAAGGAATCCTTCCAAAACAAAAGACTGTGATGGTTCCGAATAATCATAAAGACAGGCAGTCATTATCTCTCAGAAAAAAAAGCCCAAAAAGTCAAAACCTATGAAGGAGACTTACAAAAACTGGGGCATCCCGCTGACTGTAATCACAAAAGAAACAGTTCAGGCAAAAAAAAAACAGGGATAACGAAATCAAAAAGAAAGAGGTCCTACAAACCCTCGACAAAAATGACTGCCTATTCAAAATAAACGGTCAGTATCCGAACCATCACTGGAATAGCAAAGCAAAGACTCAAACAAGGTCTAACGCACGATTAACTGAGTTTAGGATTGAAGAAAATCACGAAGAGCGGGAGGGAACAAATAAAAATTTGAGCCTTTATCCTTTGTTTCTTAAACTCTGAACCAGGCCACGTTATAACCCTTAAAAGTCCTAGCTGAAGCAGGGGTTAGTTCGAAAGCATACTGTTACGAAAGGTATCCTGACTCCTTAAGGCTCGCTGTAAAATCTTGAGTTGACATCACATTTTACAAAATTTGCTTGTTTTACTGAAAAAATGCATTTTCAAAAAAAAAAACTTCAAGACAGACATAAGCTTTGCATTCCTGATATAACATTGTTTGCATATGACTTTTTGTTCGAACAGCAAAGAAATTCACACGATGAATATCCAGTGAACAAAAAAAAATCTTCTCAACAAAACAAGGTCACCTCAAATGGAAGAACACTTCCAACCAAGGGGCACGACATGATCATGGTCCATCATCTGGGGCAGTTAAGTCAAGATTCAGAGAATCTCTCAAAATACCAAGTAGCCAGGGGCAAATCTCCGCCTGAGTCACTTGGGGCATGGGACATAAAGTCTAGCGACGAATCTTGCACGATCAAACATCTCCTGATAGCATGGCAACACAACAACAGGGGCACCTCCCTACATCCTGAGAGCGTGGGCATAGTCGAAAAAAATACTGCGCATAATTAAAGACCCGCTAGGTTGACACACCTAGGCAAAAATAAGGGCTTCCCGGCGAACCAAAAGGGTTCGGGCAAAAATAAGGGATGAAAATTGAAAATTCTGTACACCCGGCAAGTCGAAAACCTGAAAAGGCGGCTTGGGCAAAAATGGGTATCCCGGTGGACTGAAAACCCGAAAGGGCGGTCCAGGCAAAACTTAGGGATCAAAGTGTACGACTATGTCCCGTCATCTCGTCACTTGCCTGCCAGAAGAAAGTTTGTCAATCGGCAGCCATCAAGCACCTCCACAGGTATCTTTCCCGCAGAAACTGGGGCAATAAGAATTGTCCGAGCTGTACAAGCTGCTCTGTTCACCAGGTACCAAGGTATATATTCAGCTGAAGAATATGACCAGGATATCTCCACTCTCTGCAGAGTAAGACAAGAATCAGCAATGCTCTCCCCAAGCAGAGTTGGTCTCCCATCAACCCTAACAAGGCACAGTATCTCCAGCAAGTCAGCAACACTCTCCCCAAGCAGAGTAGCCTACTGTCAGCCTTAAGGAAGTTGGGTATCCCCAGAAGATCTCAACATTCCTCAGCGGAGTATTCAGATGTTCCTCAGCAAGCATCCCCGGCAGTCTTAATATTCCTCGACGGAAATATAAGATTGTTCCCCGGCGGAATATCAGACACCCCAGTGGAGCCACTTCCCCAGTGCAGTTCAAAAGTTTCCCCAGGAGAGTTGAATCAATATCCCTAGTAGATTCTGGAAGCTTATCCCCAGTAGATTCTGGAAGCTTATCGCCTGCAGAGTATGAAAACGTCTCTCCCCGACCATATTCAAAGGTTATTCCCCACCAGAGCTTATAACTGGGTTATCCTCAGCTAATTGCCACAGAAAGATCGTCCTCGGCAAAGTTCTTCCTATCCCCAGCGGAGTCATCATCAAAATCCTTCAACAGAGCTCATCAACGGAATCCCCAACGGAGTTATCATCAAATTCGCAACGCAGTACCTCTTCCCACAGAGTATTTCCCTATAGAGTAATCTCTCCAGCAAGTTTATTCCCCAACGGAGTCATCTTCTCCTACCGGTTTATTCTTGCAACCATCATCCCCAGCGGAAACGAAGAGCTCTACTCTTCAAACATCAGCCCAGGAGTTAGCTTCCTGGCATTCGTCAAGGATTTACTTTCCTAGACGAAAATACATTCATAAACATTTCACATTTTATACATCTTGCTTACATACATGATATGCATCATATCACATTATCTCATTTATTTTTGAGAACATCATGACATCATGCATTTCATACATCATGACATTGCATACAACTGATGTTTTGCCTTTTCAGGAAAAAGGTCAATCCAAAGATGATTACTATCAATTGTCGCAATTCCAGATTTGATTCCTGTATCTAGCCAGGGCATGTCTGTAAGCGATTGATTGTAGATTCGATACCTGTATCTAGCCAGGGCATATCTACATGAAGAGTTTAGAGATTCGACACCTGTATCCAGCCAGGGCATATCTGTAGACGACCAGTTCCAGATTCGACACCTGTATCTAGCCAGGGCATATCTACATGAAGAGTTTAGAGATTCGATACCTGTATCCAGCCAGGGCATATCTGTAGACGACCAGTTCCATATTCGATACTTGTAGATAGCCAGGGCATATCTGTGAGCGATTGGTTGTGGATTCGATATCTGTATCTAGCCAGGGCATATCTACATTAAAGAGATTAAAGAGATAGCTGGGAAATGCTCCAGATGTGGATGCTGTTCTTTTGCTTATTCAGATTTTCTCTTCAGATATAGCTTGGAAATGCTCCAGAGATGGATGTTATTCTTTTGCTTATTCAAGAGTTTCCTTTCAGATATAGCTGGGAAATGCTCCAGATATGGATGCTGTTCTTTTGCTTATTCAGATTTTCTCTTCAGGGATGGCTTAGAAATGCTCCGGAACCGAATGTTATTCTATTGCTTATTCAAGAGTTTACTTTCAGATATAGCTGGGAAATGCTCCAGATATGGATGTTGTTCTTTTGCTTATTCAGATTTTCTCTCCAGAGATAGCCTATAGATGCTCCAGATCCGGATGCTATTCTATTGCTTATCCAGATTTCCTTCTAGAGATAGTTCAGTTGTAACCCAGGCACGTCGACATTCTGATACTTATTCCATATTTCCTTTCAGATATAGCTTAGAGATGCTCCAAGATTCGGATGTTATTCTACTTCTTATTCAGATTTCTCTCCAAAGATGGCCTAGAGATGCTCCGGACGTGGACGCTATTCTATTGCGTAATCAGATTCAAACTGCTAAAGACAACTTAGAGATGCTCCAGACCCGGATGCTTTTCTATTGTTTAGTCCAGATTTCCTTCAAGAGACAGTCCAGATACGATCCAGATTCGGATGACATTCTATTACTCATGCAGTATGGATATACCCCAGACGCGGCGGTCAGTCTACTATTTATTCAGACGTCAGCAATTAGATATAGACTAGATATGCTCCAGACACGGAAGCTATTCTATTTCTTATTAAGATTCAACTATCCATTACATTTCCAAATGGCATCTATAAGCCCATTCCCGACAAGGTTCTATCACATCTCCAGATGGCATCTATAAGCCCATCCTCCTATCCATCATATCTCCAAATGGCATCTGTAAGCTCATTCCCGACATCACATTGTTGATACTACACTATGCGAGTGCAAATTTCTGGGCACTCTAGTGTTCAATCATCTTCCATCTTCGGATCACGAAAGGCACGCAAGACAATCTACATCCTCAGGTTTAAGAAGATTGAACAGGGGCAACTGTTGTACCCCAAAATTTGCCCTCCCTATTTCTCAAAACATTTCAAGAAAAATTCACAAGTGCAACCCGGCGCGTCATATTCAGGTGTTCTTTCGCAAAGATATCTCTGATAACGTATTCTCAAATTCAGGTTCGGCTCAAGAGTCAATTCTTTAAAGAAGGTATCCGACTGTGTGAGTTTTCTCGAAGAAATATGGTGAAAAAAGTGTGCTGAAAGTGCTGTTTTTACGCGCTAAAAAATTCATAACTTGAAGATCGTGGCTCGTTTTGAACCCATTCCGGTGGCTAAAATTCCGTCTTGACATTATCTACATTTTCATCTCTCACGGCTGGAAGCCAATTTCGATCAGAAGGTCTTCAAAAATGTGGATTTATCAAGTATTTTCGTACAGAAAATTTGTGACAGAAGTTTATTTGCGTCATGTTCAGAAAATCATAACTTGGTCGATTTTCATCGTATCGAGCTGGTTCTGGCGCCAAAATTTCACAAATTGAGTTGGCTACATTTTCACAGAAGGTATTGAGTTCAAACGGTGTGATACGGTGGGAGAACTGACTTGAGGTTTTGCGTTTGTTTTCTCAAATGTTTCGGTTGAGCAAGAGTCGCCACCGACTTTTTATTTTATCCTAAGGAAAGGTTAAAAAGCACAGCAAAAAACCTTTTGAGATGTTTTCTTGGGTTCGGGGAGTAGATTATAGAAAGGGAAGGTATTAGCACCCTTTCTATCCATGGTTATCCATGGGCTCTTAGTTACTTGCTTAGATCACTTGCCTTTTGTTTTCAATTGTTTTAAATGGTGCTTGAGTGTGAGTGGGTTTGAAAATATTTTGAAAAGAGGCCAATGTGGTGGCAACCTTTGTAAAGATCCATGTGGGGATGTATACAAAGATGTATGTCTTTTGAAAAGGTTTTCATTTGTTTTTGAAAGTTGTTTTGAAAGTGTAGTGCTGTGTGGTTTTTTGAAATAGGCAAGTGTTTTGTTTTGCAAGTTTGATTCAAGTAACTAAGAGGTTATCTACTCCTAAATTTCTCAAAAGATTATTGCTATGTTTTAACCCTTTTAACAAGTTTGTTCCACCATTGAATTTGGTGGACAACCTTATGTTAGGATGTGAAAGGGATGGGCGCGGGTCATCGTTTGGACCATAATTGCAACGGTGTTAAATGTCTTTGGGCAATTTTCTTTAAGGGACTTGATCATTTGTTTTTGTTTGTTTTGAAAAGTTTTATCGAGGGACTATGATCATTCAATTTGTTTGTTTTGCCCAAAGAGACCTAACATGCAATATGGCCCAATTTTGAAAGGCAACAAGTGGAGTACCCTAGGGGGTGCAAGTGTGATTTGTGTGTCCATTTTCATGCTTGTTTATCTTGAGATTAGGTCATAACTATTTTTTATCGTTTTTTTTTCCGCATACAAACCCTAATTCTAACATGTTATCATTAGAAAGCAATAAAGTGCGAAAATAAATTTACTAAGCTATTACAAAACCAAATATGGGGAGGGGGTACAAATGTTCAAATGGGGATATTGACAAGTAATGTAAATCTAAATTATTACATCATTTTTGAATATTTGCAAAGTAAATAAATTGCATAATTAAATAGAAATTAAATAAATATGTAAAATGCAAAGAGAAAGTTTTTATGTGTATGAAAAAAAGTATGGTTTATGTAAAATAAAAATAAGAAAATAAAAAGGTATTATTTTGAGTATTTTTAACTTTTAGGGCAAAAACCCTAATTTTAAAGAAAATGTATTGTTATTTGATTTAATACAAGTATTTTTTTATTATATACAAAAATAAAAATAAAATGAAGTATATTATGAAAAAAGTATTTTTTGTATCAAATATTAATAAAAATGAAAAATTCAAATATTTTTATATTCTAACCTAAATATATTAATAAACATATATATATATATATATATATATATATATATATATATATATATATATATATATATATATATATATATATATATATATATATATATATATATATATATATATATATATATATATATATATATATATATATATATATATATATATATATATTAAGTTCTTAAATATGCATTATATACAAAATAATATATATTTAATATTTTAATAAAATAAATAAAAAAGTATTTTTATGTGAAATATTTTCAGAAGGTAAAAAAATAAAAAAATGTATTTACACTATTTTTCTATTTATTCTAATAATAGTATATATATAATATTTATATACAAACAAAAGAAATAAATCAAATAAATATGCCATATATTCAAAAAAAGATGGAAAAAATATTTTTATACTTTTAATGTCATGAGAAAAAATAAATAAGTCAAACAAAAAAAGAAAAAGTCAAAAAGAAATAAAAATAAAGCAAATGGGCTCAGGGGGTGTAATAGCAATTATGGGGTGTGAAAAGAAAAACATAAGACAAGCCCAGCCCAATGCCACTGTCTTCAACCTCCAGCACAAAGTTTGAAAAATGCGCGCGCCCTGTTCTTCAATGTCCAACTCTCGATTCCTGGCTTTTTAGCAAAAACTCATAACACAACAAATGTTCAGCATGAAGAGACGGTTCTAACCATGTATAGAACTTGACCTAACTCTCTAAGATGAGGGAGAATTTCTCCTCCCCCAAATCCTAACCTAGTTTTTCTGCCATTTTCAAACTCCAAATTCTCTCTACTCAGGCAAAAGAAATGAAATATAAAGATATGTACATGTTCAGGGCTATGAGTAGAACCTTGTTTCTTCACAAACTTAAGACTAAAGATGCATGATAAGAGAGATACGAGTTCAAAGTTTTACCTGTGCAGTTGAACTTCTATTTGGAGAATGAGGAACTTCTAGTGCAAGGTAATGATTGGAAAAGCTTCCTTGAGGTCCAGGGATGCTTTTTCAATGCTTACTTTGTCTTGAAACTTCTTGTATCAAGCTATAGAACTTCACCTGCAAGTCAAAAATGTAAAAATGGTGGAAGCTGTTAGAGAGATTACAGGTCCGGTTTTAGGTCATGGTTAGCTTGCATATATGCTAGGGAGTGTGTATGAACTGATTTTAGCAAGAATGCTCGAGAGAAAATGAAGTTGGCACTCAAACTGCAGAGGCAACCCTGTTTTTGCAGTTTGAGGATGATTCTGAGATGGAGGGTGTTTTGGAGGTCAAGGGCTCGTGCAAAAGCTTGGATGTGTTCTTTGGAATGTGTTAGATAGCTTTGTTCTTGTGTGCTAAGGCTGAGATGAAAGTTGTAACAAGTTATGGACTTTTTTTTCTATGTGAAGCAACAAAATGCAATTTGATGATTTAGGTCAGTATGGGGCCTCCTAATGTGCTGCATAATCTTCTCTTGATCAGAGCAACTTGTCCATAATCTTGTGCCAAAATGATTTGCTATGTACCTTCTTGATTTGCAATTGGACATAAAGCTAATCTTTTCAAAAATGGAAAGTTCACTTTATCTAGCTTAGGATTAATCTTGCATACAATGCTTGCACTCAAAGAACAACACTTTAACACATTGAATATGCATTAAATTATTGAGTATGAAGTGGTTCAAGGACCTGTAATCAAGGGCATGCTGATTTAGAGAAGTTTACACAAACTATGAACATGGAAAATGGCCAATTCAAAGGTGAGTTTTTGCTATATTGTGAAATTCGAATCTCTCAAGTTATGAGGTTGTTTGAGAAGTTCTTGGACATTTTGGAAAGCTTGGAATGTGTACTACAATCCATCTTTGAAATGCAAGTTGAAATTCCAAGTGGAAGGGTATGGAAAATGGCCTTGAAGTGGGGTAGAAAACCTTGTCAAAATAGGTTAAAATTTCACTAAGTTAAAAAATGGTTTAGTGCCCTTATTCAAAAAATTGTAACTTGAGATACAAGCTTCAAATGAGAAAACTTTGTGAATCAAAGTTGTAGATTATGCAACAAGCTACAACTTTCATGTTTTGACTTTTGTTTGAATCCAAATGGATCTTGGTGAAAAGGTGGGGCAAAGTTGGGAAAAAATTAGGGTTTTTCATAACTTAGAAAAATTCTAAGTCATGAAAAATTCCATTTTCTAACCCTAATTTGCATTTTGTGATTTCTTGGTGAACAAGTTTCATGATTTGGCAAGTTTTGATGAAAAATGAATCTTGACTCTTGATTTTGACCAAAAAGTCAAAGTTTGACTTTTCAGTGTACAGTCAAAATTGATCAATTGACTGGGAAATTCAACTGTCAATCTTGTGTACTTGGGATCTTTTGAGCTTGATGAATGTGTCAAGACCATTTCATTGAGTCCTTGAGTCCATATGTGAGCTTGGCTTGCCCTTGCTAGGTCAAACAGTCAAAAATTACCTTTGTGCAGTCAAAACCCTAAAAATGACCATTTTGCCCTTTTGATGATCTGATCAAATTTCTTATGGAATTGTGATCCAAACTTGATCAAATTGTTCATATGAGTTCATAATGTTGATGTGGGTCAAAAATCATGAGGTTTGATTGTCAATTGGCCACAGTTGACTTTTTCCCCAGTACAGCTGATTTCTAGGTCAACTGTCCAATTGACTGGGCAAAACTTGGAATCAAGACTTGAAACTTGGCATGGGTAAACTTGGGAGTCCAACATGAAGCATGAAAGTCATCTTAGGCATCCTAGGTCAAAACATCATTGGGCAAACACAAACCCTAATTTGAGTCCACAGTGCAAGGAGAAGTCTTGAGCAGAGGAAACCCTAATTGGATCTTGATCTTCAAGGGTCTTGTGATGAGAAAATGTTGAGGAAATGGGAGGGAAAATTTTGGGGTACAACAAACGGTATTCAAAAAGGCCTTCGCTTTTTGCTCAGAGTGCGTGACACGCTGAAAATCCTGAATGCTGAATATTATTTCATCTGGGCCGAAACTTCGAAAATTCATAACTCGGTCAATTTTTATCGGATTGGGCTCATATTTTTACACAAGGTCACTGACTCATAGATCTACAACTTTTCTTCAAAAGTCGAGACCGGATTATGCTCCCATCAATACCAGTTTTTATTGAAGAACATGTCAGAGTCGACACTGGAGCCCAAAATAAGTTTGTATGAGCTGAAACTTCAAAAATTCATAACTAATTCACCGTTTATCCGATTGAGCCGATTTTCGGACAGGAGTTAGTTCTCGATATCAGCTACATTTTGTTTTCACATTTCAACTTCAAAAATTGCACTTAAGTCCCTGCGATTTAGCCTGGAAAGTGACGAACTCAAGTGAACATTGGAGGCCCAATTGCACATTCAAAGCCCATTTTCTTTACCCTAATTTCCATTATATAATCACATTCTTTTTACACAAACCAAGGGGAGAAAAAAGAAAACCTTGCCACAACATTGTCAGAATATCAAATTCTTTCAATAACCCTAAAACCTTTAAATCCTTATTACAAATCCCTCTCTCACTACAAAAAAGTCATCTCAGTTACAAACCAATATCTCACTACTTCTTCAGTAAGAGTAAGGCTGGCTTGATCTTCATGATCAAAAGGGCATAAAAGCATTCATATCACTACTTTTCCAGTAAGGGTAAGATTGATTTGATCTCCATGATCAAAAGGATATAATCATTCATACATGTCATATTGGCCTAAACATTAAATTTCTTCATACATTAAATTTATTTAATGTGTTCATGAGATTCAACACTGCAGATTTAGACAGGATCCCTTGCAGGTTCATTAAGGAACGTTGAGGCCAAAACACAAATGGCCAAAAGCCAAAACACAAATGGCCAAAACAAAACAGTTTACACATGACGCCAATAGCTGTTTCACCCCTCCAATCAGGCTCGTATACTCCTAAACTCTCTCTCTATTTGTATTATGTTCCTTTAATTAATTAATCGTTATTATTTTTATTAATCACTAACCAATTAACATTTTTTCCTAATAAAATCAAAAAACACAAAAAATATTTTATTTATTAAAATTAGCTTCATCACTTTTATTTTTGTAAATAAATTAATTTAATCAATTTAGCTTTAATTAGATTTAACTTTTAATATTTTTTGCAATATTTAAAATCAATTTAGAATATTAGGTTTTTATTAGCATTAATTCAATTTATTTTATTTCTTTTAAAAACTCAAAAGTCCAAAAATATTTTCATTATTTAATTTAATTTAATTGTTCATTTAATTTAATTCCATTTAATTCAAAAATAAACAAAAATCCTTTCTTTAATAAAAAAAAAGGGTCAAAACCCAAAAAACTCGCATCCGATTTAATTTCCCGCACACGATCCATTTTATCATATTATTGTATCTGTTTCCCGGAATGTAATAACTTTAATTAGGACTTGATTTATTTATTGCTTTATTTTACTTTCCGCAATTTAAATTAAAGGGTTTGTTTTTGGCGATGTAAATACCCGACGCCTTGTAATAGTTTAGATTTAATTTCCGCCAATTTAATTTCCGCAACTATACAATGTTAGATGTTTGATAATAGGGAATGCATTGCAAGATTCAATGTATGAACTTAAAATCAACATAGCTCACCCATGATATGTACAGATAAAATTAACCGAAATAACACACATGCACATGCCACTCCTAGGGTACGCCTCACTGGTTGCCTCGAACGTGGTCGTCAAGTATAGGGTGTTTTAGAGGTCGCCCTCCTGTCTAAAGATCCAGTTGCCTCGAAACGGTTGCCTCGGATAAAAAGGATCTAGGACATTAGGGTTACTTCTAAGGTGTCCTACTATTGCTTCGGTGACCACACTGTCCCTATAATCGAATTGACCCGAATACCTCCAACGACGGTGCTACCTACTTCTCAATAGTGGGATAGTACTGTCTAAAGGACTCTTACACAGCCTAATTCCTTAGAGTAGGTAGATTTCTCCTGGGTACTTGCTCTTTTCAAAACAAACAAAAATAACTTTTCGTACTGACACTTTCAAAAGTTTTCAAACAAATTTTTCATACACTCTTGAGGACAGATACAAGAGTTACCTAGAAATTTTTCAAACGAAACTTTTTTTCAAAACCCCCAAACACTTGAAAAGCAAACATCTTTTGAAAACATAAGAGCAAGTACCTAAGAGCCCGTGGATAACCACGGATAGAAAGGGTGCTAACACCTTCCCTTTCTATAAATCTACCTCCCGAACCGAGAAACATTCTCGAAAAGGAATTTTGTTGTGCTTTTGTCCTTTCCATGTTGGAGAACATAAAAGACGGTGGCGACTCTTGCTTACCGCGACATTTCGCGAACCAGCTTTAAAACAGTCAGTTCTATTTCCACCGATCACAAAAGTCACATGAAGATTTAATGGTCCAAAAATCCTTGTGCAAACTCAAACCCTAATTTCAGGTCAACAATGCAAGGAGATGTCTTGAGCTGAGCAAACCCTAATCATGTCTTGAGTCCAAGAGGTCTTGTGAAGAAAAATCTTAATAAAATGAGAGGACAAATTTTGGGGTAAAACACTAATAATCAACTTGAACCATAAAAAACTTTAATGTTACTTGGACTACTTGGTTACTATCCTTTGCATTACGGAGTTGTGGACTTCTTGGACTTAGGATTAAAAGTTGTGACCTACTTAGAGACCTTGTGACCTCAACTATTTTTTTTGGAGCTCTTGGGGTTTACCCCAAGACATTGGGTTGTTTGTATGTTTGCTTTGTGTGCAGGTTATTTTGGTTACATGCTTTATCTTTGATCGGGAATTCATCTGTATACAGTTGTTACTCTGCCCAATTTTTGTGAAGACTTAATACAATTGAAGCTTTGTTTTCTTAAGAGGTTTATTATCTTTGCTAGTTTGGTTTCAAATCCAAAGAATGGGAATTCTACATTGACTAATTATATCAAGCATTGGCTTCTTGTTAGTATATACAGTTCTTTTCCCTAGCTTTTACCTTATGCTTTAGGATAGTGTCTTCATCTCCTCCCACCTTCTTTAATTTCAAAAATATTCTCCCTCCTTTCGAAAACTCTTCTTATTTTTAAAACTTGAACTTATTTCACAAATAAACTTGGACTTATGTCCATGCATTTTCAAAAATATTTTCTTAATCAAACTTTAAACAATTTAACAATAATTTGACATTTTTGTGAGAAGACTAAAAGTCAACCAATCTCATTCAAACTATCTTTGCCACTTTGGATTTTTACTTTAAAATTTTATCAAAAGATTAGACTCTTGTCAATCCTTGTAGTGATGCGAGCTACTATACTTATACGATATGTAGTAAAGTGAGATATTTTCCACTTGGGTGTTGAGCGGGGCTTTGTTGATTTTAAAATCCAAGCCATATCCTCCACTTTGAGATGATGCAAATTCTCCTTTCTCATAATTCTGGGTAATAAGTAGGTCCTTCCACTCGGATAAGACGATGTTTTCTCGTCTCTTAAAATTAACCAATACACATGTGTTTTAAAAATTTTAAAAGGTGAACTCCGAGTACCCTGATCCCCTATTGCACAGAAGGTTGTACGTAGTCACTAAAGATTCGCAACCGCGATCGGTGGAAAAAATTGTAAAAAAATATTTCTTTTCTGATCCCCACAATCTATTTTTTATCTTATAGCCAAAATACACAGACTTTTAAAGAGGTTCTTGCATAGTACTGTAGATGTTTAGGGTGTTAATACTTCCCCTTTGCATAACCAACCCCCCTAACTTAGATTCTCTCCCCCTCTTTTTGGGTTATTCACTCTTTTCCCATTCCTTTAGAAATAATAAAGCGCGGTGGCGATTTTTATTTTGATATGTGCGAGTCAACTCAATCCAATGGCTTAGTCTCAACATTTCTACCACCATAACAACATGATAGTCAAATCAACGTAAGAGATCAACCATGACCTCCACTTGAAGAGAGTGTTCGAGCAGGCCAGAAAGTGCCGGATGCGATTTAACCCAGAAAAATGCACCTTTGGCGTAAAAGTGGGCAAATTCCTCAGATTCTACCTCACAGAACAAGGGATTGAAGCAAACCCCGATCAAGGCCGAGCCTTTTCTGAGTTTCCAATGCCCACATCGAAAAAGTTCATTCAAATCTTGAACGGCATGCTCACTTCCCTCTCTCGATTCATGGCGAAATTCGCCCAACATGCTGTAATACGGTGGAAGAACTGGATTTTTTAGCATTTTATCATAAATGTTGCGGCTAGCAAGAGTCGCCACTGACTTTTCTTTTATCCAATAAAAGGAAAGGCTGAAGAGAACAGGAAAGACCTTGATAGATTTTGAGTTCGGGGGATAAGTTATGAAAAGGGAAGGTGTTAGCACCCTTTTCATCTATAGTTATCTACGGGCTCTTTATCGCTAGCTCATTTTTTTAAATTTTCTTTGTGTGTGATTTATTTGAAAATATTTTTGAAAAGCTAACTTTGTAATGGTTCTTGTATCAGTCCTCTATAATGCATACAAAGTGTTGAAAATATTTTGTTTGAAAAAGTGTGATGTATAAAGATGTTTTGTTTTCGAAAAAAGTTTGTGAGCAAGCGATTAAAAGTTTCTTACCCACTCAAGGTCGTTCTTATTTTTTTCCTTCTCATTTAGAGATAGTGATATCCATACCATTAGTTGGTAGGTAGCCCTATCTATTGGATGTAAAGGGGCAGGCGTAGGATCATCGAATGGTCATTGAAAGCAACATGCAAGGATACTTTAGCAATTCGAAGGGACTGTCATCATATTATTCGTAGGAAACAATGGACTAGATCATTTTTCGTAGGTAACTCAAGGGACATCGCAGGACTATGATCTTTATTCGAAGGGACTATGATGATTTTATCGACGGTCGTTGCTAAAGTATCCTTACTTTCGAGGGACATGACCAATTATTCGAAGGCAACAAGAGGGAATTACCCTAGAGCTGTATGTATGCAAAGTGATTCAATTACAATTATGTTATCTTAGAATTATTTAAGGTTATCTACCGATTAATTTTATCTTTTCATACAAGCCTATTACTACACAGTTATATATATATACAAGGCATAAAATATAAGTGCGGAAAAGTAAAGTCCTACGCTATTACACGGCCTTGGGGAAAGTTACATGATAAAGAAATTGTGCGGGAATTTAAAGTAGGTTATTACAAATAAATCGTGCGACCTATACAATTGTTTCTAGAAATTTAAATGCAAAAGAAAAATAAACAAAAATGAAAGAAATATTATCCTAAAGTCCTAAAATCTAAAATATTAGAAATCAAATTTTTGTGTATTTTTGGTTTGATTTTATATTTTAATAATAAAAAACATAATGTCTAATTTTAATTGCAAATTAATTAATTTAATTTCAAATACCTAATTCTGAATTAATTAAATTAATTGATAAAAAAAGACTAAACCTAATTTTTTATTTTATAAGTTTTTTCTGATTTTTCATTGAATTAAAAAAATAGTTAAAAAATTGAACTAATGGAAAATTAATTAGAAAGAAAAAATAAAAAGTGTTAAAAATAAATAAGAAAAAGGGTTGCATGCGCTGAGGATTAAACCTTTACATGCGATCACATTAACCTATTATAAACATCATCCTCAACACACATGAACACACAAGATTAGTTAACAATGTGAAAAATAGAAGTTTAAAGTTTTGGAAAAGTTACCCAACTAGTGTTCTTGAGAGAGCATGTTATGGGATGCCTCGAGCTTGTTGAAAGACTAGAAACGACTCCTGAGATCTTCAAGAGTATGTTTGGATGCTTGGTTTTGATGGAAAAATCCTGGAAATAGGATTTCGACTTTGCCCTAAATCTTGATATTTTTGTGATTTCTTGAGACTTTCTTTGGAGGCATAAATTTGTGCTCTATCTTCACTAATGATGTCCTTTATTTATAAGCACCATACTAAGTCAAATGAATGGCAATCATGAGGAGTTAAGTGTGAATCAAACATGATAAAACATGTTTTCAAGCTTCCAAATTTGAAGATTCTTGCCAAAACCAATTAAAAACCTTCCAAAACAAGTGAAACTCTTCCCATATTGAGGCAACACGGTTTTGGCAAGTTGAATATGTGTTCATGGGCCTCAAATATGATCCAAAACCAAGCCCACATGCCTTGGTCCATCGTTTGTTATTTTATTTAATTTATTTTGTATTTAATTGAATAAAAAATTTTTTAAAAAAATCATGGTAAGATATGAATGAGTTTAGGAGTCCTCTATAAGGTCCTGAATATGTTTAGACCTTAGAAGATAGGTCCACTAGTCCAAAATTTCAAAATTGCTCAATTGAGGTTTCATGCATTTCTCAAAAATTTCTCAACTTGCCCCAATCAAAACTTTCTCATATTTTATCATATGAAGGTGATCTTTGACTTTTTATAAATTTCAAGATGTCCCCTACAACTCTTATGTAGGTCATTTTTTTCAATTGAAGTCTTTAACCTGAAGTAAATTACTTTGACAAAAAATATCTTTTTGTTGACTTTCAAAATGACCTGTAATGTTTTGGCTCATATCTTTTAAATGAAGCATTTTTTGGACTTGAGCTTAGAGTGTCAAAGTTGTAGATAATTGAATTTCCATCAAAATGGGCTTTGTTTAAGAATTTTCTGAAGAAGCATGTGAAAGTTATGCTTGGTCAAAGTTCAGTTGACTTCTCCTAAACAAAACCTAATTTAGAAATTTTTTACTTTTGATGAATCATGATCAAACCTTGATAAAATGATGAACGTGACCTCAAAATATTGATGTTGACCAAAAATATTGAAGTTCGACTGTATGTTGACCACAATTGACTTTTTGTCCAATATAGTTGATTTTCACTCATCTGAGCAATTGACTGAGCAAACTTGTGATGCGAGGCTTGAAACTTATCATGAGGGTACCTTGAGGAATATGAGGAACCAGGAAACTCTTTTGAGGCATTAGAAACTCAATTTTCTTTGAGAAACACAAACCCTAATTATAGGCCATTGCTTAGGAGAGATGCTTGTATGTTCAAACTCTTGAGTACTCTTGAGCAATTGAGAACCCTAGGAGCATGAGGAGTTGTCTTGAATCAATTGTCTTTAAAAATGGGAAGTAAAATTTTGGGGTACAACACATACGCTCCCCCTCTTCAAACTCCTCTGCAATGAAGCTTCCTTCGAATGGACGACCGAATACGAGCAAGCCCTTACCCACTTGAAGCAAGCACTATCGCAACCGCCTGTCCTTTCTCGACCAGAGAAGGATGAAGTCCGCTATCTCTATCTGGCTGTTGCCTCTGAAGTAGTAAGCATAGTGTTAATAAGAGAAACCTCAGAAGAACATAGACCAATCTACTTTACGAGCAAGGCTCTACAGGGCCCAGAAATGAGATATCAGCAAATTAAAAAGGTTGCCATATCCCTCATCAACATGGTGAGGAGACTCAGGCACTATTTCTTGGCGCATACCATAGTCGTCCGAATGGATCAGCCAATAAATAAACTGCTCGAAAGGCCTAGCATGGCGAGAGAATGTTGAAATGGTCGTTAGAACTCTCTGAGTTTGATATCCAGTATGAAGGCAGGAAAGCCCTCAAAGTTCAAGAACTGACAGACTTTGTAGCCAAAATGACCTCGCTCGCACCCCTGGATGGAGCTCACCGATGGACAATCTTTATCGGTGGCGCCTTCAGCTCGACGAGAAGTAACGTGGGCATTATATTGGAAAACAAGGAAGGAACCCTAATTGAAGTCTCCCTTGCATTATCCTTCCCGAACTCAAACAACCAGGCCGAGTAAGAAGCATTTCTAGCAGGTTTATGCCTAGACGAAGACTTGGGAGCCGAGGAAGTGAAAATCTTCATTGACTCTCAGCTTGTTACATCCCAGGTCCGGGGAGAGTATCAGGTGAAAAATAACCATTTCACTGAATATTGGCCCTGGTCTAGGAGAGAAAAATGAAATTCAAATTCGTGGACGTGCAGCATGTTCCCCGTGAACATAATGCCCGGGAAGACGTCCTGTCCAAACTAACAAGCACAGCAAGGAAATGGGGAACAAGTCGATGATACAGGAATTCCTTCCTCAACCAAACACCCAAAGACTCCCCTCGACATTGAAAGTATTCTTAATAGGGGACAACGGCTGCTGGATGACCCCCGTGCACGACTACCTCACAAAAGGAAAGCTACTCGCCGACTCAAAAGAAGCGGTCATAGTCAGACAAAGAGCCTACTTGTACGTCCTGGTCGAAGGAAAACTATACAAGATAGCGTTTTACATTCTCCCTCCTGAAATGTTTTAACCGAAGAGGCGTGGATTGCATCTTGCTTGAAATTTATAAAGGGATAAACATTTAGCATTTGGGAAGAAGATCCCTCTCTAGGAAAACTCTGTGAGTGGAGTATTACTGGCCCACTATGCAGTATGACACAAAATAGCGCGTAAAAATGCGACAAATTCTAGCGACACGGGGACATGCATTTAGCTCCCCCAAATGAGCTCAGGTCCCTCTCTTCTCCCAGGCCCTTCTCCTTGTGGGGGTTAGACCTCCTCGGTCCATTTATGGTGGGGACCAATTAAAACAACTATTTGACAGTAGTCGTCGACTACTTCACCAAATGGATAGAGGCCAAAGAATTGGCCAAAATTACCACCCCAAAACGTCCTTCACTTCTACAAAATAAACATCCTTGCTCGTTTCGGTATCCCATAAGCAATAGTCATCAACAACGGGACCCAATTCACAAATCGCACCTTTCAGGAATTCGTTTCCAAGTTGGGAACCACCCAGCATTTCGCCTCTGTCGACATCCAAAATGAACAGCCAGGCCGAGTCTGCAAACAGGGTGATACTCAGTGGCCTCAAATGAAGTTTAGATGAAACCAAGAAAATATGGGTCGAGGAGAAACACAACGTACTCTAGGGATACCGTACAATAACGCACTCGTCAACCAGGGAGACTCCTTTAAGACTAACTTATGGAACAAAGACCGTCATTCCCATAGAGATTGAAGAACCCTCCAGATGAATCGGAGCTCCCCCAAATGAGGAGATCAATGATGTTACCCTATGGTAAGAGCTAGACTTGGTCGAAGAAATCGGAATAGGAGTGGCCCTACGAGAGGCCTCCCTCAAACAAAAAATAGCTATGCGTTATGATGCCAAAGTCATACGACGAGAATTATAAGTTGGTAACCTTGTATTGAAAAGAAATCACAAAGAATCTTGCAAAGGAAAGCTCGCAGCAAACTGGGAAGGCTCTTATCGCGTCTATGAAAAAACAGGGACCAGGGCGTATTACTTAGAAAACCTACAAGGGGGACAACTCGCTCGACCATGGAATGTTGAAAAGCTAAAACAAAATTACAATTAAAACACTGAGCAGTCGCCGAGTTTTGTCGACAAGACAAAATCATCCAGGCTCGACCACGAGTGCATGCCTAGGTACAAGCGTAGCACCCAAAAATATACTAAAGGGGTGATACTCCACTCTTTTAACGAGCGTGTCCTCATCCCTACATGGATTACTCAATCGATCTCCATCGTCCTCGTACCATGTCTGTTGAACACCCGGCTCGCGACAGGAAGTTCACGCACCCGAGCTCAGGTCCTCGAAACGAGGCCTAAATTTCGGCCCATGCTATATATCCACCTTGGCAATTTGCCTAGTTTCCCCACACTAGTGAACATACAAATCAAACGATCAAGTCCCCGCTATAAACCCTTAGCAAGATAAAATATGTCTCAAGTAGACAAGCATAACAACAAACATGCAAACATAAATATTTGGAACAAAATACCACCATGGATGAAAAATTTAAAATAAACGACCATTAAGGTCGCCATGGTACAAATTTTACAAAAGAGAGGCCCCTGGCCCTACATCCAACAAAATAAATTTGTGGTTGCAAGAACCACACCTGTTCAAGAATTACACAAACGGGAAAAAGCCCGGAAACAAGATTACATAATCACGGAACGCAGGCCGGAGCATACTAAGAAAATTATCAAAATATCACTCTTTTTTTCCTTCTTCAACAACAGGCGATAGATGAGAAGGTCCCCACGGGCTGGGTAGTGAGCTCTTCGAGGTAGTCTGGGACCAGGATCTTTCCGGCAGCCACATAATAATTAACCCCCCATCCCGGAGGTATTGAGCTCGACCCCATGATTCAACACACACAGCTGCTTCAGCGTATTCTCGAAACTCCCCTCAGAGGTGGCCTGGGCGTCATCCATTTCCAGTTGGAAACGAGTGTCCAGCTTAACCTGGGTCTTTAAGTCCTTTGTATCCTCTAGCTCGTATTTAGCAGGCGTAGCCATGGCAATCAGGATTGCCACCCTTTCCTCCAAAACCTTCTTTTCGAGCAACCAGACTCTATGCTACTCGATTAGCTTCCCCAACTCCTCCTCGACCAGCTTATGAGTCTTCTCCTTATCACTCCGCCCCTTCTCAGCCACAATCAGCTTGGCTCATAGTTTCTTCAGCTCAGCCTCTTGAGAAGAGCTCCCCTCTGTATAAGCGACCTCCATCACCAATATCCTCATTAGGCTATCGGTGTCTTGCATTAATATTGCCCTTTTTTTCGGGAGATCCAAACCCTCGAGGTGAAGAGACTCGTTCAAGATGGGGGCCTCATTCTCATCATGTATTGGAGCAGCCCAGAAAACTTTCAGCATCGCCCTACTTGAAAGAGGCTACACAAGAATATAGTTGTCCTTGAAGTGTCAAACAGACTCTATGTAAGCTTTAAACAGCTTCATGTTGGCCCTGCTTCAAGGAAACCCATCCCCACTTGCTATCAACCATGCTCTTCTAGAGATGGAAACAATAGAAGAACAAAAGAAACAATAGAAGAACAAAGGAATAATGGCCCTTATCTTCAAGAAATCATAGACAATCTTGAATGCTCGCATGAAAGCAGGACCATTCAGATGCAACTAAGAAGGAGCTAGTCGAAGATGTCGAAAAATGGCCACCTGCAAAATTCAAGAAGGGGGGTCAAAGGGGATCCACCGCTTATCATACTTAGAGAATATTCGACTATCTTTTCTAGGGATCCAAAGCGACCACTCCCCCCGCCCCCCATTGTCATATGCGAACACTTCAGTGAAAACATCATCGTAATGCTCAAAGAAATAGGAAAACTAATTTGAAGGGTCTTCCGTGACCCGGGTACGTGGGTCCTCGTCGTCCTCGGGAAGAAATAGGCCACCTTGAACAATAGGCGCCATCTCCACGTCCTCTCCCTCTACGTGCTAATCAGATCTGTTTGGCTCATCCCCGAATATCTCCAGGATGCTCGACATACTGCAAGTACCATCCGTGGGGCTCTGAGAGGATCCGGTTCGTCCATTTGAAATATCGACTCCAACATTATCGGCCATAGTACCTGAAAAGCAGAGGATAGAGGTGAGTAAACATTAATGCCAAAACCACCCTACTACAACTAATCAAGTGAAAGGGCACTGATAAACGAGGATCAGGCCCCGTACTAGAACCCTTACTAAGGCATCTGAATAAATAAACTCTTTTATCAACAAGACAAGCTCTAGTCAACAAAAACGACCTAAGTCCTCAAGGATCATCTACGGTAAATTACGAAAATCCGTGGAAAACCCACGGCGGCTTCGGTGTTCCTAAACTACATGACCATCATTCGCTACCAACACTCCCCTAAAAATTCCATAACAAACAAGATCCTAATCCTAACCGCATGCATTTATAAGGAAAAAATCACAAAAATCTAAGCTACAACAGCTAAATAACAATGAAAATATGAAATCTTACTAGTTGAAGAAGAAGGAAGGCTGAAAAGAGCAGCGACAGACAGATAATCTTCAAGAAACATTGGCGATCAACAGACAAGCAGTAACGAGCAATGCAAGTAAAGAACTAAAAGTACACAATTCCCTACTCCTCTCATATTTATAGCTAAAATCTCTCGCGCGTGAGAGACATGCGCCTAGGGAACTATAGGATCGTAATCATTGATCACTAGCCCCTAGAACATCATTGTGTTGCTTCATCAGCATGCTACCCGAAACATGCTGCCTCTTACATTTTCAAAGCTCAAAACAACAAACTTATCATCTCCCTGCGAGAAAGGCGCAATGGAAGACGCTCACGCTCCCCGTAAGAAGTGCCTCATCCCACGAGCAGGTGTTAAAGTCACCACTCTTATGCCTAGAAGCAACGACTTGGGGGGATACTATTCTGGATTGTCCCGACAGTTAGAGTGGGCTTATCCTAAACTCCACCTTCGGTACGGTCTGTACGACCATGACCCGGGTTTCCCCGCCCTCTGTCAGGCACCAACGTTCATTTTCCCTCTTGAATCGGAACTGACCTATGACATCTGACGAGCGTCTCTTAGTCGGCTCGACCTCAAGTCGATCATACAACCAAGAACCAACCATACCGCTGTCCATAACCTACCCTCTCCTTGAAACTAACGGCTAGTTGTGGGCACACCTTCCCGATTTGATCGAGTTTGGGAAGTTACCTATTTTTGCGGACCCACATATTTAGGCCCAAAAATAGGAACCAATGGCCAAGCGCCAGGGGCATTATATAAACCCTCACATATGTGAGGGCCATGTATAAAATATTCACTATTAACCACTAAAACCTTAATACTTTACTTGTATTTCTTTGCTCCCACACTTACTTGATCATTGGAGTGCCTTACAGGTACAACCCCCATTTTTCTCCTCGACTTTCCCGCCCGACAGAAGATCATTATCCGGCCACCTAGCATGTTACTCAGATCTGTGAAAATGTCAATTTATACTTCTGCTTATTTTTACTTACTGCTAAGTGAGAGTTTCCAAACAAAATTCCAAATTTAAGTTTTTGTTTAATTGAACCACAAATTAAACTTGATACTAATACGCAGTCCTTGAGATCAATTCTTTGGGATTTCCAATTATTACTACATGGAAAATGTGATACGGTGGGAGAACTGACTTGGGTGTTTTGCGTTTTATCGCAAATGTTGCGGTTAACAAGAGTCGCCACTGACTTTTCTTTTATCCAAAAGGAAAGGCTAAAAAGAACAGGAAAGACCTTTGAGATTGTTTCTTGAGTTCGGGGGGTAGATTATGAAAAGGGAAGGTGTTAGCACCCTTTTCATCCATAGTTATCTATGGGCTCGTAGTTTCTTGCTAGATCACTTGATTTTGTTTGAAAATGTGCTTTGTGTGGTTTTTGAAAGTATTTTGAAAATGCGTCATCATTTAGGCAAACTTGGTAATAGTTCTCGTTCGTAAGAACGTATACAAAGTGTTGAGCTTTTGAAAATATTTCATGTTTTGAAAGTGTTTTTGAAAGTATTGGTTTTTGTTTTAAAAATAAGCAAGAGTGTTTGATTTGAAATTGAGCAAGCAACTAGGAACAATCTACCAACTCAAAAGTCTTAGTTCATTTCTTCATTTCCTTTGATATTGCTATCTTACCAATGATTTGGTATGAAGCCTTATCTTTAGATGTAAAGGGACGGGTGTAGATCATCGTATAGCCATGATAGCAATGTTGTGAGATATCTTAGCAATTATCTTTGAGGGACTAAGATCATTTTGAAAGGCAACATTAATAGCGTCATCGAGGGACAATGATCTTGTATTTTTTTATTTGTTTTTGCTAAGATATCCCACATGCATAACATGGCCATTTTTGTAAGGCAACAAAGTAGAATTACCCTAAGAGTGCAAGTGTGCAATGTGTTTGATTTACATGCTTGTTTATCTTGGATTAGGGTTTGCTACTTGTTGATTTTAGTCTTTCCATAAAAACCCTAATTACTAGCATTATATAAAGCGATAAACTGCGAAAAGTAAAATTACTAAGCTATTACATCATTAGGGGAGGGGGTATACAAATTTACAAATGGGGATTTTGCAAGAAAATTAAAGCTAATTAACTATTACAACCATATTGAATAAATGTACAAGAATTGAATAAATAATAATGTACAAATGCAAATGGAAAAAGAAATGATTTTTGTTTAGATTTTTATGTAAGGGGTTTTGTCTTGACTTAATTTAGAAAATTATTAGTTAAAAATTAAGCAAAATTAGACTTAAACTAATTAAGAGAGAAATTAAATTAAAAATGATTTTTAGGGTTTTTATGAAAAGGTTTTAATTTAATAAAAATAATATGAAAATTAATTAATTAAAAGAAACCTAAGTTCTAAATTAATTTTAATTAAGAAAATGAAATAATAATTAAACATAAGTCGAAATATTAATTAATTAAGAAAAAAAGAAATTAATTTATTAAAAGAAAATGTTTTTTTGTCTTTTTGTTTTATTAAGAAATAAAATGTAAATGAGCATTTTTTAAATATGAAAATAAATAAATAAAATATTTTGGGATTTTTTATCAATAAAAATAATAATAATGATAATAATAGTAGTAATAAAAAAATAATAAAGAAAATAAAAATATAATATAAAATATAAAAGAAAATAAATAAAATGGAAAATAAAATAAAAATGGATTTGGATAAGGTGGTGCAAAAGTAGGCAGGGGGTTAGAAGAATAAAAAAAATGAAAAGCCCAACAAAAAGGGCCCAAGCGCTGCAGTTGAAACAAAAAAAAGAGTGAAAATATGAAAAATGAACAAAAGGGTACCACTAGGGCTCGAACCCAGGTCCCAAAGGTTAACAGGCGTGCGCTTTACCACCAGGGTGGCTATACATTCGTTAACATTGGTGAAATAATAAACATATAACACAAATTAAGTCCTAAATGAACATCATCTTTAACCTCCAACCATGGATCCTGTAACTCACTCATTTCTCATCCATTCACAAAACTTTCAACATCAAACTTGTTAGAAATTTCCTCACGATTGTGAATATGTAAATAACTTAATCTAATTCTCAAAGATGAGCATAACTTTCTAAAAGTACCAAATTTTGACCTAAATATTTCAGCAAGTTCAAACTCAAAAATCTCACTACTCAAGCAATATAAATGAAATCTATGGACATGTATAGTTTCAGGACAATGATGTCTACATTTTATCTTCACAAATGCAAGCCTAATAATGCCTAAATGAGAAGATAGAAGTTCAAGAAATATACCTCAAAATTGGAAATCGTGAAATGAGTTTGAGCTTGATTCAAGGTACTGCAATGATCAAGTTAGCTTCCTTGAGTCTATAGGAAGCTAATGTAATGCTTAGCTTGAGTTGAGAGTGGCTGAAATGGCCTGGAGAGCTCAACCTGTAATGCTCTATTTTTGGTTATGGAAGTTGATGAATATGATGTTTCAGTCATGTAACAGGGTGTGGGATGGTTTTTATTTGATGCAACGATGCTTTAGGATCTAAAAGGCCAAAGAACACACGAGGGAAATATGAGTTTGGAGTTCAAGGTCAGAAACTGTGCAATAATGGAGTTTTTGGGCAATTTCTGATTTGAGGGAGTTTGGGAGTATTTTAGGGTGTTCAAGCTCGTGTTCTAGCTCAGAAATAGTGCCTCTATTTATAAGCAACAAGTTTGGAATCTTGTTGTTGATCAGAATTCAAAATCATAAGTTTAAGCATAACATGTGATTTTTGAGAAATCCAAGTGTCAAAGTCTTGTGTACTTGTAAGATAGAGTGGTTATGCTTTAAACACACTTGCTTTTGACTTTGTAGATGGAGTGTGATCAGAGGGAATAAGTTAGAGGCTCAAGAATTGACTTTATGCATAAATCTTGCTTTTCGAGAATGGTATTCTTCACTTTCTTCCCAAAATGGCAATGTGAATTGGATAAAGCTTAAACCACTTGGATTATAGCTCAAAAGTGTGTGTTATCCATTAATGATGGATAGATACACAAGTTAGAAGGCCTACAAAGCAAGATTATGCAGCCTAACATTGAAATTCAATTATGTGTTCATCAAGAAATGACTTGTAATTCAGAATGAAACCCTAACATCATGCCTTCGATTCTCCTTGCTCAAATACGATCTCAATGACTTTTTGGACATTTTGGAAAGCTTTTAACATCCTCTACAACCTATATGTTGGACATTTTTAAAAATTAATCTTGGAACTATGTGAAAATTTTCAATGTAGTTAGGTCAAAATCATGCCTAAACTAGGGCAAAATTTCACTAAGTTTCCAAGTTTCATGAACATGTATTCACAAAATCATAACTTGAAATCCATGCATTTATAGAAGAAGTTGTGTTATACAATGTTTTATATATAATTGAGATCTACAACTTTCATTTTGGAAGTTTCCTTTGAATCATCTTTCATCATGGTTGAAATTTGGCTCAAAGTTGTGAAAAAAACATGAATTTCCAACACTTAGAAAAATTTCTAAGTTTAGAAATTTTGACATTTCAAAATGAAATCTTGACTTTTTTATTTATTGGTGAAAAAGTTTCATATTTTGACATGTTTTGATGAATTGTGATCTTTGACACTTGATTTTGACCAAAAAGTCAAAGTTTGACTTTTCAGTGTACAATTGACTTTTCATTAGTTGACTGAAATTCAATTGTCAACCAATTGAACTTGAGGAATGTTTTGAACCATGTCAATAGGTCAACATAAAGAATTTGAATCCTTGAGATCATGTCTCAAACCAATCAATCATTTTCTAGGTCAAAAAATCAGAAATTACACCTTCTAAGTTAAAACCCTAATTTTGACCATTTTGCCCTTTTGATGATCTGATCAAATTTCTTGAGGAATTGTAATCCAAACCTGATCAAATGACATATGTGAGTTCATATTGTTGATATGGACCAAAAATTATGAAGTTTTACAGTAAATTGACCATAATTGACTTTTTTCCCAATATAGTTGATTTTTAGGTCAACTGATCAATTGACTGAGCAAAAATGTGATCCAAGACTTGAAACTTGACATGAGAAATATTGAGAGTCTGAAATGATCCATGAAAGTCATATGAAGCATTAAAAGTCTATTTGTCCTTGTGCAATCTCAAACCCTAATTTTCAGTCATCAGTGCTTAAGGAGGTGTCTTGAGCTGATCAACCCTTGTGCAGTCTTGAACCAAAGGAGATCTTGTAAGAGATTACTTGATAAATGAGAGGGAAAACTTTGGGGTACAACAGCTGCCCCTGTTCAATATTCTTAAACCTGAAGAGTTAGATTGGCAGATCCGCCATTCGTGACTTGAAGGTGCAAGATGATTGAACAATAGAGTGCCCAGAAATTTGCACTCAAAGATGGATTGGGAATGGGCTTATAGATGCCATTTGGATGAATGATGGTAAATACTGGAAGAAGTATCAGCATAAAATTTATGTTTTACCTGTGGAAAGAGGGTTAGTTAAATGCAGATGTATGCATAATGTTCATAAGATATAGTATTATGTTAAATGCATTTTATATGTACATGCTATGATGTATGAATGCATGATTTGCATGTTTATCCGAGAAAATAAATCCCTGACCACTGCTGAGGAGTTTTTGGGAAGTTGAATCTCAGATTGTTGTTGGGGATGAAGAATATACATATCTTCAAACTTTGTTGAAAGGATGCTTCCGCTGGGGAATATCTCTTGAATGCTAGCTATTATCTGGTCGGATTCCAGGCTTCACAGAAACTTACTGGGGAAGAGGTAAATTAAATGTTATCTGGTCGGATTCCAGGCTTTGCAGAAAATTTCTTGAAATTGAATTGTTATCTGGTCAGATCCAGGCTTCACAATAACTTGCTGGGGATAAGGAAGTTAACGTTTATCTGGTCGGATTCTAGGATTTGCAGTAACTCGCTAGAAAGGAAGAAGTTGAAATTATATCTGGTCGGGTCTAGGCTTCATTGTAACTTGAAGTGGTAACTACTATCTGGTCGGGTCCAGGCTTCATGGTTTTGGAAAAGTTATACTATTATCTGGTCGGTTCCAGGCTTCATGGTGTCTTACTGGCATTGTAGCTAGTTGTTATCTGATCGGTCTCCAGGCTTCACAATAACTTGCTTGAAAATACGAAGTTGAGCTGATATCTGGTTGGGTCCCGGATTTATAGTAACTTAATGACATTGAACCGCTATTTGGTCGAATTCCAGGCTTTGCAGATTTCTGAGATGGATGAGGTTAATTATTATCTGGTCGGGTTCAGGTTTCACAATAAACTACTTGGGGATTTAGTTGTTATCTGGTCGGATTATAGGTTTCACAACAAACTTCTGAGGGGAATTGCTATTTGGTTGGATCCAGGCTTCACAATAACCGTCTTGAAAAAGACGAAGTTGAAAACTGATATCTGGTCAGATCCAGGCTTCACAGTAACTTGTTGGGGTAGAGGCGAACTCTCTTGGGGAAAAGAAGTTAAACCTTGGTTTGGTTGAGTCCAGGTTCTTCTATATCTTGAAGAGTTAAACTATTATCTGGTCGGGTCCAGGTTTCATAGTATTTGAAAGGTTTTTACTATTAGTTGGTCGGACACAAGCTTCATAGTAGCTTGAAAGTTATACTAATATCTGTTCGGGTCCAGGCTTCATAGTATCTTTTAGAGATAGTAAAGGTTTTATTGATGACTTTACTGGGGATTAGGGGTTGTGACCCTATAATTTGCAATAGTCTGAAAGGCAAACTCAAGCTGGGGAGTGTGGAACTCAGTCGGGGAGGATAGCCTTAGCTTGGGAAGGATATAATCAGTTGGAGATAACAGACTCAGCTGGGGAAGATAGACTATTCCAGGGGAATTTGAACTCGGCTCGGGAGTTATACTGCCAAGAGATTGAGACTCTGATTGGAGATTAACCTGTGCGAAGAGACTTTGTGGATAACTCTGTTGAGGAAGGCTTATTGTAGTCGTCTTGTGGGGATAATGTTAATGAAATAAATCTGTGGGGATATTCCATATACATTAAAGAGATGCTTGATATTGTTTAGAAGGACACATGTTCCAAATAGTTTTAATTATGTTCATATGCATATGTTCGTTCAATTTAAGTCATTGGACAAGTTTGCATTCAAAACAAAGACAAAAAGTTTGCACTTCAAAGTATATTTGTATTGATATTTTGCCCATGAATAGGCGTTTTTTGTACAAAGAGACGGAGATCCTAGTAAGAGGAAATCTTCGAAAGGAAAAAAAAATATTGAAAACAAAAACAAACAACCATGTGGAAATGATCTCATTGCACTCCAACTCTATTATTTCCCCAATGTCTTCGAATGCCCCTTGCCGTTGACAGAAGTTGATTGGATTGATCTTGGACCGTTTGAATTCGGACCTTGGTAATAAAGTTGACTGCGGTGATTCCACGGGACATAGTCATACGCTTTTAATCCTTAACTTTTTCCTGGACCGCCCTTTCAGGTTTTCAGCGCACCAGGATACCCATTTTTCCCAAGTCGCCCTTTCGGGTTTTCAACTTACCGAGTGTACAATCTTTTGCATATATCCCTAATTTTTGCCTAAACCTTTTGGTTTTCCGGGATGCCCTTATTTTTCCTAGGTGTGTCAACCTAGCGGGTCTTTTATGCGTAGTATTTTTTAACTATTTCCGTGTTTATAGGATGTGGGAAGTCTTCACCATCCATGGTAGTCAGCATCATGGCACCGCCAGAGAAAACCCTCTTGACAACAAATGGCCCTTCGTAGGTTGGAGTCCATTTGCCTCTGAGGCTGCCTTGTGGCAGAATGATGCGCTTTATGACCAAGTCACCCGCTTGATATACTCGAGGCTTGATCTTTTTGTTGAAAGCCTTGATCATTTGTTTTTGGTACGTCTGACCATGACAAACAGCAGCCAGTCATTTTTCATTGATCAAGTTCAGTTGATCCAATATCGTTTGAATCCACTCGTCTTCGCCTAAGCCTGCCTCATTCATAATCCTTAATGAGGGAATCTTAACTTCCACTAGCAAAACAGCTTCCATTCCATAGACTAAAGAAAAGGGATTTTCCCTAGTTGATGTTCTAGCTGAAGTGCAGTAGCCGTGTAGGGAAAACGGTAACATCGCATGCCAGTCCTTATAGGTTACTGCCTTCTTCTACATAATCTTCTTGATGTTTTTGTTTGCCGCTTCGACTGTTCCATTCATTTTAGGTCTATATGGAGAAGAATTGTGATGCTTGACCTTGAACTGAGTGAAAAGTTTAGTAATCATAGCATTGTTGAGGTTAGTCCCATTTTCGGTGATGATCCTTTCGGGGATACCATAGCGGCAGATAAGGTTGTGTTTGATGAATCTGGCTACCACATTCTTGATGATTGGGGAAAAAGAGGCGGCTTTGACCCATTTGGTGAAATAATCAATAGCAACCAGAATGAAGCAATGTCCGTTGGAAGCGGTGGGCTAGATTTCTCCACTCATGTCAATACCCCACATTTCAAATGGCCACGGAGCGGTCATGATGTTCAGAGGGATATGAGGCACGTGGACCTTGTCAGCATAGATTTGGCATTTGTGACAAGTTCTTGAATATTGATTGAAATCAGTCTCCATTGTTAACCAATAGTAGCCCGCTCTTAGGATTTTCTTGGCCATCGTATATCCACTTGAGTGAGTGCCAAAGAGACCATCGTACATGTCTTCCATAATTTCTTATGCCTCCTTCTTGTCCACACATCGGAGTAGAGTAGAATCATGGTTGCGCTTGTACAATATTCTGTTACTTAGGAAGAATTTGGCTGAAAATCTTCGTAAGAACTTTCTGTCATTGATGGATGCTCCCTCTGTTAACTATTGTGCTTTGAGATATCTCATCACTTCATGGTACCATGGCTTTTCTGCATCAGTGTCAAGCTCACAGCAATGTGCAGGTTCGTCAAATCTTTAAATCATAATCATAGGGGCTTCGTTGTCCCATCTGATCTTGAACATTGAAGACATGGTTGCCAAGGCGTCAGCCAACTGATTTTCTTCCCTATGGAAGTGCTCAAATGTGATCTCTTCGAAATAGGGAATAAAGGATAGCACAAGTTCCTTGTAAGGAATGAGATTAGGGTGCTTAGTGTCCCAATCTACTTATACTTGGCTGATCACCAGAGCAGAATCCCCAAACACATTCAAGTGCTTGATCCTCAAGTCAATGGCAACTTTCAGACCTAAAATACATGCTTCGTACTCAGCCATATTGTTTGTGCAATCGAAGCATAGTCTGGGGGTGAAAGGAGCGTGGCAACCTTCAGGAGATATGACCACAGCACCAATTCCATTACCCAAGGCGTTAAAAGCCCCATCGAAGACCATAGTCCATCGGGATCCTTGTTCAGGTCCGTCATACGGTCCAGGTTTCACACAATCGGTCAACAGCATGATGTTCTCATCCGGGAAGTTGAAGTTCATAGATTGATAATCATCCACAGATTGATGGGCCAAATGTTCTTCTAGTATGCTTCCTTTGATGGCCTTTTTAGTCGTGTATTGAATGTCGTACTCAGTCAAGATCATTTTCCATCTTTCTATCCTTCCGGAGAGAGCAGGTTTATCAAAGATATACTTGATTGGATCCATCTTAGAAATTAATAGAGTGGCATGAGTCAACATATACTGTCTTAGCCGGCGAGCAGCCCATGCCAGAGCGCAGCAAGTTTTCTCGAGCAGTGAATATTTATTTTCACAGTCGGTAAAATTTTTGCTCAGGTAATAAATAGCATGCTTTTTTCGGCCAGACACGCCATGTTGGCCCAAAACACACCCCATAGAGTTCTCTAGTACTGTCAAGTACATGATCAAGGGTCTTTCTTCAACTGGAGGCATGAGAATAGGAGGCTCTTGTAGATACTCTTTGATTTTTTCGAAGGCCGTTTAGCACTCATCATTCCATCTGACTACTTGATCTTTCTTCAAGAGTTTAAAGATTGGCTCACAAGTAGTAGTCAAGTGAGATATAAAGTGGGCGATGTAATTGAGACGAGCCAAGAATCCTCTAACTTCTTTTTCAGAATGAGGGACTGGAATTTCTTGGATGGCCTTCACCTTGGCAGGATCAACTTCAATGCCTTTATTGCTGACGACAAAATCTAGAAGCTTTCAAGATCATACTCCAAATGTGCATTTGTTAGGGTTTAACTTCAACTTGTACTTTTTCAACCTTTCGAATAGCTTGTACAGGTGATCGAGATGTTCCTCTTCATTTTGTGATATGGTAATCATATCATCCACATATACCTCTATTTAATGATGAATTATGTCATGAAACAAAGCTACCATAGCTCTTTGATATGTTGCCCCTGCATTCTTCAGTCTGAACGACATGACCTTGTAGCAGAAGGTACCCCATTGCATAACAAAAGTTGTCTTCTCCATGTCTTCGGGAGCCATCCTTATCTGATTATAGCCTGATAAGCCATCCATGAAAGAGAAGACTTTATGCTGAGCAGTATTATCGACCAAGACGTCAATGTATGGTAGAGGGAAGTCATCCTTGCGGCTTTCCCTATTCAAATCCCTGTAGTCTATGCACATGTGAACTTTTCCATCTTTCTTTGGAATTGGCACCACATTTGCAACCCATTGGGGATAGGATGTCACAACTAGGAACCCTACATCAAATTGTTTCATCACTTCAGCTTTTACCTTTTCAGATATATCAGGCCTCATGCAACAAACCTTTTGTTTGAAAAAAGGACAGTCTTCTTTTACGGCAGACAATGAACTACGATATTGGTATCTAACCTTGGAATATCTTCATAAGAACAAGCAAATACTTCCACATAATCATGCAACATATGAACCAGCCTACTCTTGACACTGTCTTCTAAGTTAGCTCCAATCTTAACCTCTTTCTTGTCTGTCTCAGTACCCAGATTGATGATTTCAACTGACTCTTTGTGCGGCTAAATAGCTTTTTCCTCTTGTAATAGAAGTCTGGCTAGCTCTCCTGGTATTTCACAATCTTCCTCACCTTCGTCTTCGGCTTGGTTAATTGGACATTCGGAGTCGTAGTCGGCAATAGTAGAGTCATTATAAATAAAATCCATAGTGGATGAGGACCTGCAAGAGTGTGTGTATGTGTGTGCATGTAAGATACATGGCTATTTTGAAAAATGTAAGAAAGGAAAGATAATGAACACAAAGGTTTGAATGCAAAAGAGTCCAAGGATTTGTATTGAATGATCATATGATTAGATTAACATAAATAAAACCCTTGACAAATGGACCAAAGTTCCCCGGGCCAGGCACATGGCTTAAAAGTCATTGTTAAATATTACAGACATAATGTTATTGAATTGAAAGAAAAAGAAATAAAAAAGTAGATTACTCCTCAATGAAGGAAATCGGCAGGAAGTTTTTTGCATGCCAATTCTTCAGCTCCGTTGTAGTAGGATACACCCAATCTTCAAATGCAGCTTCTTCATCAGAATCACCTACGGCATTAACCTCATGGCTTCCAATGCGGAGAGGTGGCTTTCCTGCACGAGCACGCCTCACTTCTTTCTGAGCTTTGACGGTGAAGCCCAAACCAAACTTGTACGCTTTGAATGGGATATCGAGGAGTTTCCCCAAAGTATCACAGTTCCTTCTTCAATTGCAGCACGAGCATCTTTGACTAAAACCATCTTCGATACAACTTTAATAGTTTTGGATTCATCAGAGGAACATTTGGTAGCAGCAACCATTGGTGGAACGACTTTAAAGGCTTGACACAGGGTCTCAATGAATTCTCTATCCATCTCTACATACTTGAACGAGTTGAGGGTGACTTACCATAAACTCTTCTTCTCCACAGATGGTGACAATTCTTCCCTTGACTGGATATTTGAGTTTCTCATGGAGAGTTGAGGTTACTTCCCCAGCTTTATGGATCCAAGGACGACCCAACAAACAAAAATAGGCAGGACGGATATCCATGATGTAGAAGGTGGAGTTTAAAATTTGGGAGCCCACCTTGATTGGAAGATCTACTTCTCCATGAACTGTTCTCTTCGAGCCATCGAAAGCCCTTACAATGATATCACTTGGCTTCAAGACTAAACCTTCACATTATAGATGGTCTAACGCCCCCTTGGGTAGCATGTTTAGAGAAGAACCAGTGTCGACTAGAACATGTGCTAGGGTGGTCCCCTTGCACTCGACAAAAACATGTAGAGGTTTATTGTGGTTCTTCCCAAGCGGTGTTAGGTCAGCATCTGAAAATCCTAAGCCATTATCATCCGTCAGGCTAGCCACGCAATTCTCAAATTGGTCTGTTGTGGTCTCATAAGGGACATGAGCCTTGTTCAAGAATTTGATTAATGTCCGGGCATGGGCATCGGAACAGAGTATGACAACATATAAATCTTAGAAGGGGTTTACCCCAACTGTTCCATAATCTTGAAGTCTCTCCTCTTTATTATCTTCAAGATCTCGTCCATCTCACGAGCTGAAGGTTCTCCATAAGTAACGTCCTTTGCGGGTATTTCTGTCGCGACTGACTCAACAACCTTCTCTTTCCCTCTCGTATCAGTACTTGGCCTGGTAGCAGTGATGCAGATGGGTGCCTTTGTAACAACTGGTGGCGAGATATTGGGTGAAAATAATCTCCCAGTTCTAGTCACTTAGCTTGAGCCAGTTATGTTACCAGCATCATCAACTTTATCTTCTTCGATTCAAGCGTCTTGTTTAATCCCATGATAAAACACCTCATCACCATAGTTCCATGGCACTACCTTGTTTGAAGAGTATGGAATTTGTTCGGGATTGGTAATTATTAAGGGAGCAACAGTTGGGTCATTCGAAATCCTGATAGGACCTTTGGAGGAGATCCTAAGAGGTTTGTTTGAGATGGTGATAATGGAGAGGTCTTCACATTTATTGGTCAAACTTTCGGCAAGCGGAGTCTTCTCAAATAGAATTTCATGGCTATCTATCAGGCATTGAATCTCTTCCTTCAGCCCTTCACATCCATTGAGTTGTTTAGTACAACAAAGACAATCTTTTACACAGCCAGGGAAAATCCCGACTTTCAACGGGTTCTTTTTGATGATATTCAGTGGAGTAGTTAAGTCTTCAACAAAGGCAACAAAAATTGTATCTTCAATAGCATTAACACCCTTTCCATGATTTGGCATAGGCATGGTGATTACATTCAGAGTTGGAGGAGGATCGAACTCAATAATCTTGTTATCAATCAAATCCTGAATTTTATTCTTCAAGGCCCAACATTGGTCAGTCTCATGCCCGGGGCTACTTGAATGGTAAGCACATTTGGCGTTCGGATTATACTTTGGCGAAGAGGTATCTGGGTTGGCAGGAGGATCGCGCAATGTCACCAAATTAGCCTTGAGTAAGTGTTGTAAGGGTTGAGACAGTGACATGCCTAACCTCGTAAATTGTCTTCTCGGAGTTTCAAAATATTGATGATTAGCAAATGGTCTTTGAGTAGGAGTCAGATTTGAGATTCAGACAGCATTAACAGACGGATGATAATTCTTCTTGGTACGGGCCCTTTCCCCGTACACAACATTGATTTCCTTTTTGGCAGCAAAAGGTTTCTTTACAGGATTTGAAGTGGAGGCGGATGCCATGGGAACCTTCCCGCTTTTGATGCCGCTTTCGACTCTTTCACCATTTAAAATTAGCTCGGTGAATCTGGAAGAGGAACAACCAACCAATAGATTAAAGAATGGACCAGATAAAGTTCCCATAAACATGTCAATGTGCTCCCTATCAGTAAAAGGTTGTTGAACCCTACTTGCAAGGTCTCTCCACTTTTGTGCATATTCTTTAAATCTTTCATTTTTCCCCATGGTCATATCTTGCAACTGAACTCTTGTCAGCGCTAAGTCGGAGTTATACTGGTACTGATGGTAGAAGGCGGTAGTTAAGTCCTCCCAATTATTGATATGGGAACCATCTAACTAGTAGAACCATTCTAGTTGCGTTCCAGTCGAGCTCTCTTGAAAAAAGTGAACCCAGAGTTTCTTATCAATGGTGTGTGGCTGTATCTTGTGCACATAAGATTTCAGGTGAAGTTTTGGACAAGAAACTCCATTGTACTTTGCAAAGACTCGTATTTTGAATTTTTGGGGAATGACGACCCCAGAGATCAAACCCAAATCATCAAAATCTAAACCGGGGACGGCTTGTATTTCAACAACCTTCAATCTGACTTCTAACTGCTTGTACTTGACATCAGCGGGTGGATATTGCCCGTCGAAATAATCATCATCAGATGCTTGATCATTAACATAGTCAGCCTGGGTACTCTTAACCTCACCAATCTGATTCTCGTCTTCTTCAGATGAGTCTTCCACTACCGGTATCTGACGAACCGACTCTTTGAACCTTCTACCCATGTTGAGCAGAGCTTTCTTCTTGGGCTTTTTCTTAACTGCCATTAATGCCATCATATCTTGCTGCCCCTTGACTAGGGCCAGTAGAGTCTCTTGGAATTGAGAGTTTTGTGCCTGAATATCCTTCACATTTTTCTCTAGATCCATCTTGCTGAAATAAACAGCAGAAAGATAAGGAAACATGTTATATGAAAGCTTGTCATATTATGATGCATGGAAGATATATATATGCAGGTGATTTCAAGGATGTATGGAATTTAAATTTTCATAAACAAATCATGAACAAACGTCAACTTTCATTAATTAGCTTGAAAAGATTACAACATGCCTCTTGGGCTTACAAAAATAACTTTCTAAGATAAAAAGACTGAACGCATCCTTTTCGGCGCAAGGCAGGCGTTCACACTTTGCTCTTCTTATAGCTGCTTTGTAAGCTCTAAGACCCTCTTCTCACTAGCATATAATTGAGCTTCAAAAGTATCTCATTCTTCCTTTAGCTGAATCCAACCTTTTTGCAAGTCTTCGAGAGAAGTAGGCATTTCAGGATGGAGGATAGTGTAGGGAACATCTCCTTCAACCACAGGTTCCATGATAACTGGTAAGATGGAGGGATAAGGCATCATAAGTTTCTGAGCACGAGCTCGTACCCACTTAAGGTAAGGCTCGAGGGGAATGGAATTCTTGTGTCCCAATGTCTTACTGTCCACTTTGCTCACCATCCTCTAAGCTCGGATAAACTTTTGGCCATAGATTTGATCGTCGCTTTCATAGTCGAATACCACTCCTTGGATGAGCATCTCATGTGGGTGTCATACCCCAAATTTGTCCGCCCTCTATTTTTATAGTAAAAAATATTTTAAACATAGATTTTATAATATTATTTGATTTTTATAAAATATTCGCTTCCAAACCTGTTTAAAAAATATAATGATTTATTTCAGATCATTTGTATTTTGGAATAAATAAATATTCCCACACCTTTCATATACTTTCAATTGAGTTTATTTATATATGAGTAACATAGCACAATTGGTAAAGGATGAATCTTGCAAACATAAGGTCACGAGTTCGAATCTCTTGTGATGCACTTTCAACATTTTATTTTTTTCTATTTTTTGTAACTAATTTTTTTTTCCTTTTTAAATAGGTGTTTCTTATTGGCCATTTGATGTCAATTTGTGTCACACTTTGTTTTTGATTGGTCAATTTTTTTTTATTTCCAATTTGGATGGTTTTTCTTATCTATAAATAGGACATTTTTTTCAGATTTCTAGATCATCCAGAAATTTCACAATTCATCCACAAAAAACTTGCTTTTTTCTTTCAAATTTTTATAATTGTTGTTCTTAGTTTATTTTAGAGTTGTTGTCTATATCGGACAACAACAACAATTTCTTTATTAATGATCGATGATTTCATATGAGGCCCCTTCCTTTTTGTTTTCAATTTTTAATTTGTTTGTTGTTTTTACTACATGATGATTATCTGATAGTAGTTAATCTTTTAAAATTATATTTGCATTATTTTTTTCAGAGGCCATCTTTGTGCACACTTACAAAAATTATCATATGCAATTCTTAAATTCCCATCCTTTTCAATTCCATTTATTTTATTGATTATTGTTATAACCATACGATGAAATTTGTGATAATTCTCTTGCTTTTTTAAAAAAAAAAATAATTTATTTATTATTGTATTTTTTCTTTTTGGTTCTTATTTCTTGTTAGAAATAATTTTTAACCAAAGTATATAATATTTACTACACAAAATTCACATCACATACATACTTTGCCAACTATTTTTTACATAGTTTCTATAACTCATCTTTATCAAAAGTTACATATTTTCTCTTCTATACATAATTTTCTAACATTATTTCTCCATACAAATCCAAAACATTTGGCATTAGCAATATGCATAGTGTTGTTTTTGCAGAAAAATAAAAGGAGAAGAAAATGAAGACTACTCCTAAAGTCGATGCAAGACATCGACAGAACCAAAATATCGTCAACCACACAGATCCATAGCCATCATTACAACCAAATCTCCATCATCATTTCACAACATGAATTACCATCTACAACAACAAATCAAATTTAAATATTGATTAAAATATATCATAATAATTTGTAAGTTTCTTTTGTTGTTGGTACTTTTATTATTTTGCAGAAAGAAGATGTATCAGAAGTTTCGATCAACCTCCGATCGACACTGCCGCAACCCCCCTGTGACCATGAAATCTCCAACAAACCCATGCGCACGACCACCAGCCAGGAAACTGACGAAGGAGCTCCACCCTTAATCCATGCGCTCAAATCCACAGCTTCGATGACCGTCACTCATTCACTCAAGATTCAACGTGTCTTGCTGTCATCATCGTTGTTCACATTTAAGGTATTCCACTACCTCTTTGTTTGATTATGCCAGTAGGAGATTTTATAAATTGGTTTCATAAAAGAGAAGAAGAAATTTATTTCTTTTGATTTTATTAGTCTGATTGTTACATATAAGTTATTTTCTGTTTGTTTATTTCTTTTTTTTAATTGAAATAAAATACCATGTGTCAGCAATTACTTGGACACCTTTATATGTTGAAAAAATCAAAATAATAAATTAGAATTAATACCATTGATTAATTATAATAGGAATAAATTAGTATTAATACCATTGATTAATTATAATTGAAACATCATATTCCCACGTTTCAATTTCAATTTCTCTTTTATATTTTTGTTTTTTTTCTTTATTTATTAATTAATTTAATCATACACTTTCTTACATTATAAATTTTTGGTTTCATTTTAAGTATAAAAAAAGAAGCCAAAGTAGGAGCATGAGAATAAGGGGAGTGTCCCTTTTTGTTTTATTTTTATTGGTTTTTGGTTCTTTCTTATTTTTTTTATTTTTACTAAATCATTACTTAAGTTAGATTTAATTGTTTGATTCTCATATGTTTTTTTCTTGAATTTCTTTTTAATTTATTTCATTTTATTAATATCATTTATCTTATTTATTTTATTACTAAATTAATCAATTCCTTTTTATTAGAAAAAAATTAACATTAGAAATACTAAAAAACAAATACTTGTACACAATAAAATCTTTTCTTATTAATTTAATTCTAACATTTTTAAAAAATAATAGGATGTCCATCTTCAGATAATTAAATCGGTCAACACATCGTCTACCGGTTTATTATTCAAACATCAAAAATATTAAAATCCGCACAATTCACCAACGAGCAACACATGGCCAATATCTGGCCACGTGACGAGGGAGACTTTATCAAACTCTCTCTGCATCCTTCACGACGAGTAACGCGCGGCCAATATCTGGCCGCGTGACGAGGAGACTATATCAGACTCCTTTGCTCTACGTATAAAAATACGCAAACAAACGTCAAATTATTTTTGTAATAAATTAAATCAAACAATTAATCTTCAAAAAGGAATGCAAAGAGTTTTTTAATTAACTTCGCGTTTAGTTCAAAATCTCCGCTATCTACACATTCGAACTAAGTGCGTGGAAAATTAAAATATCTGCGTAATCCATAAAAAACACAAAACAACCGCGAACTACGAAAATGAGACTCTGATTCCTCCTAAGGAGGATACGTAGGCATACGATCAAAAATCGTTGCGAGTCCCCCTAACTAAAATTCAAAACCCTTTTCCCTTATTAATAATAATTACCCTATTTCTTAAAAATAATGCTTCTAAACCTAGTATCCTTGTGAACAAGGTAGATAAGGGGTGCCTAACACCTTCCCCTCGTCTAGAACTGAGTCCAAATCTAGAATCTCTGAATTTTAGGGTTATTCCTTTATTCTTCATTCCTTTAGGATAAAAATTAAGGGTGGCGACTCTGATTTAAAAACCAGTTGCAAGAGCTGGCGACTCTGTTGGGGACTCAACCCTAGGTTTAGAAGCCTCAACTTTAGGTTTTAGGGTTTTTCTTTATTTTTGGGTTTTATTCTTTCCTGTTTGATTATTTATTTTCTTGCTTATTTTTTATTATTCATTATACTTATATATTTGTGGTGGGATTTATAATTTTGCAAAAAAAAAGTTATTCTCAAAAACCTTAGAAAGAAGGTTCGTCTATTAGCCAAGGGGTTACATCAACCCTATGAGTTTATGTGACGACTTCGCCTAGAGTCGGTGGAACTCCACAAAAGGAATACCTCTCGAGAGACATCCTCTTGGGAAGTAGGACTTTGGAATGATACCTATGACTCTTTGTACGACCTTTAAACCAGAAACTCATGATGAGACCTTTCATGACCTATAGATGAAAGTTTTGGTCTATAAAGAGACTCTGCTTAAGGGAGGCCTTTATGCCTTTCCCTCTAGTGTCATTCATGATACCCTTAAGAAAGCCACCTTATAGGGAGGGTAGAATATCCGCAGTCCAATACTAAGAATCTACCTTCTAAGGATACCATTCACAAATCCCACTACAATCTACAAATCTGCAAGGGTTATCCCTTCATCCACTACTATCATTAGGGCTTCAGTCTATATCAGCATTCCTATCCTGTAGGGACTCCGCGTAGTCTTTCTTTGGCCATAATCCTCAAGGAGTTCTTACTTGTCTCAATTTCTGAGTCAGTGTAGGGTATCATCGCATCAAGCCTGAATAGATTACCCCTACGTCTACCCTTATACTATGTCCACATCGCATTGCATATCCATGGATTTTTTTATAATATTCCATACCTAAGCATATTCATACCTTTTCATTTTCATCCATCTCATAAAACTCATATCTCTCCCACTCGATCGAGAAATTTCAACCATAACCCAATAAGGTGATTCCCAGATACTCAGAGCAAACTCGAGATAGCTCACGAAGCAAGTGTAAAGTTAGCTACAACAATGGAGGAAGGTCAACAAGCCATGATTGAGGACGTCATTACACCTCAAGGAGACACTCAAGCTCAACCTCATCCTGTACAAACTGCCATGGAGAACCTTGATGTGCAAGCACACGCCATTTTCCGAGACGGATATACTACATCCCATGAATCAATTGAGTATCATCAATTTGCATTCCCTACGCCAAAACCTCAAGGGGAAAACTTGACCATGAATAATAAAGAATTCCAAAATCTTGAGGACTCCAAAAGATATCGCATACTAGAAGAGAGGCTTAGCGCCATAGAAGGACATGACACTCATGACTTTGATGTTTCTGCCTGATGTTTGGTTGAAGACGTGGTATTTCCTCTGAAATTTAAGATGCCAGATTTCGAAAAGTACAAAGGGGCTAGTTGCCCTAATACCCATTTGAAGATGTATGTTAGGAAGATGGAAGCATACCCACGCGACAACAAATTGCTTATCCATTGTTTTCAAGACATCCTTAGTGGAGTATCATTATAATGGTATACACAATTGGAAAGAAACCATGTTCCCACATGGAATGACTTGGTTGTAGAATTTCAGAGGCATTATCAATACAACACCGACATGGCTCCAAGTCGCATGCAACTTCAATATTTATCTCAGAGGAGCAACGGATCCTTCAAAGAATACGCACAGAGATGGAGGGAGTTGGCTGCTCGAGTACAACCGCCTTTATTGGATAAGGAGTTAATAGACATGTTCATGTGTAGTCTACAAGGTCAGTATTATGAAGAAATGTTGGGCAGTATATCATCACACTTTTCTGACCTAGTAATAGTTAGGGAGCACATCGAGAATGGAATCAAGACTGGAAAAATCCAGAGCATCTCGAGTGACTCGACTAGTGAATCCCTTAGATATCTTCAAGTGAGAGAAGAAAATGAAACAAGTGAGATATGGGAAATTTATCATTATCCTGAAACCCCGTCTCCTATGCCTTATCATCAATATTCATGTGCAGTAGATGCTCAGTGCCAACAACCATCCTCTGGTCTTCAACACCAGCATCCATGACCTATACCACATAACCATCATATTAAGATTTCACCTCAACCTCGATGTCAGAATCGACAGGCTCAGAATCAAAACAATCATCATCAACGCCTAAATCAGCATAGGTATCCAAACATCCAAAAAGGGGAAAATCGCCGGTTTGACCCGATCCCTATGACATACAGTCAATTATGGTCATATCTGGTCTAAAATTCAGCAATGACCCCTAGACAAACTAGATCCATGAAGTCTTCATTTCCTCCTTGGTACAACTCAGATGTTCAATGTGAGTTTCATGATGGTTTAGCGAGGCATTCAATTGAAGAATGTAATTCATTCAAAGAAGCGGTGCAAGAGCTGATTGATAATAATCAATTAACTTTTGAAGAAGATGGTCCGCATATGATGGAAAATCCTTCGCCCTGATTGGTGGATAATTACATAAGCTTATCTCCAGGATAATTAGGCTTTATCATTTCGAATTGTAATTTATTTTTTTGCTAAGTGTTATTTGTTATAAACATTGTAATATTTGGTCAAGTAATTTTAATAAAATAAGCATGCATGTTTTTGAAATCGATCCATTCCACGAATAATCAACGAATTTCCATTTCACTCTTCTTTTCCATTTTTAAATTAACAAACTTCGATGGAGAATGATGAAAATACAAAATAATCGAATTTTGCTGACGTATGCTTTTTAATAGTAAGGCTTAGCTGACGATGTAAGGCATTATTTCAATCCCTAGACAGTGGATATATAAGGAGATAATCTGTAGTTAACCCCCTCGATCCAGAAGTCGGAGTTCTTTCTATTTTCTAAAATGAAACCTTCATCTTAACCAGGGGCAGGGTAGATTTCAATTAATTCGATGATGCATTCAAATCCCATGAGAATTGACACGATCTAAGCAAAGGTTCAAGCATATCTCTTTCCTGATTCATCATCGAGAGAACGATCTAAGCAAAGGTTCAAGAATATCTCTTTTCTCGATACATCATTGAGAAAACGATCCAAGCAAATATTTGAGCACATCATCTTCCCTATGTTCATCGTCCAATATTGAGGAATTAATAAAAAAACAAGGTCCATGATGTCTTTCTTCCTCATAATTTAACCAAGATTGAGGAAACAATGAAGACAAAGCTTACAACAATCAGTATGGCAGTCACAAATTGTCAAAATCAAAAGCAAAAAAAAATTCAAAAAAAAAAGTGAAAGCCCGCTCAGTCAACAAAAATAAAAAATTGACTGAGGTAAAAGTTAGGGCATCCCGATGGATCGAAATTTTTTTTAAAAATAACTATAAAAAAATCGGTCCATGCAAAAACAAGGGATTGAAAATAATAAATTGGAAAACAATCTTGTGACTGCCACCTTAAGAACCATCAAGGCTTCTCATCAACGCTTGGATCTTATCAACGCTTGGATCTTATTAATGCTCATATCTTATTAATGTTTTTCATTGGCGCTTGGATCTTTGCCTACGCTTCTCATCATCTGCGCGACTACAAAACTTCTCTTGGGGATTAAACACATTCGTTGGATTAATTGAACTTAGGATTGGAGAACATCAAGGAGAATGGGGTGGGCTAAATTAATTTTGACCCTTATATCTTTTGTTTCTTAAAGCACGAACCATGGCCACGTTACAACCTTTAAAAGTCCTAATTGAGGCTAGGTTCACTATGAAAGCATATTCAAGAAGATTTGTGTTAAATTGACTCCTATGTTTGTTAAAATCATTTCTAACTACTTCACTTCTTCGAATATTCATCTTCTAATCTTCCATTTCTTTTCAAATAATCCATTTCAAGAACGTGCATGTGCATCAAACAGAATTACTTTTCTGAAATGTACAATTTTATCTACGAATCAATACATAGCATTAAAGAGATTTCAAGAAGGTCTGATCAAAGGTCATGCTTTCCAAGAAGCTCCTAACTGGGGAAAAAGCATCTAAGGGGATCCCTATAAACAAGGTCATAGACTAATGATCATAGGGGTATATCACATGAAGATAATATTGACAAGGGGCGATCATTCAGAGGTTCAATCAACTTGGATCAAATTTTAAAGCACTGTTCAACAAGGTGCATATCTTTCGAAGAAGCATTCATTCCACGACAGGATATGACTCGGTTTCCTCGTTTTAATAAACCTCTCAAGGCCTGGAAGCAGGGGCAACTTTCCGAGATTCAAATGTTGGGGAAGTGTGTACCAAGTTCATCCTACTGCACGTAGGGTCCAAATTCTTCAAGCAACTTCAAGTATAAACGTTTCAAGCTTCGAATAATTGGGGAAATCTATGTCAAGTTCATGGTAAAGTCTGAGTTCTTTCTAAGGATACTTCCTCCGGATCTTGGAGATTGAGGGGCATGTCTTTCAAAATTCGAATGTTGGGGCAAACCACTGTGAGGCTCGATCAAAAAAGAAGTTAATACAAAAGGGTCCATCAAAGCCAAGCATTTTTCAGGAGTCTTTTAATCAGGGGCATAATGCAAAATATTGGGGTCATTCACATTATGATCAAACTTTATCCAAGCTCATATTAAAGATAATCTCCTCCAGGACCCTACCAACAAATTAGGAAAAACAGTCCATACAAAAGAAAGCTCTCTTCATACTTTCACAAACCTCCGGTGGACCTCTCTTCTACGTCAGTAATCTTCGAGTTCGAAACAAGTATCAGGGAATCATGCAAGCACAATACTCAAGAATAATGTGACAAGAAACCTTGTTGCGTAAACAAACCTCCATCCTTTAATCATCCACAACCCATCACAGGGGCACCATTCAAAAAATATCCAATTCATAATCATAAAGCATAAGGCTGCATAAATCATGCATTAGGGCTCCTAGATCCAAAACCAAGCCATATTATCATCTCATTCATCTACGCATTCCAACAGCATGGGTCGAGCGTATCTCAAAAAGCCTAACTAAGCATTCGCATTTCAAAGTCCAACATCCATTTACATATATCCAAGTCATTCATCACATTTCATGCATCAATCAATCATTACGTACATCAGTCAATCATCATATTTCATGCGTCAATCAATCATTACATACATCAATCAATTCATACATCAATCAATCATTACATGCATCAATCAATCATTACACTCCATGCACCAATCAAATTTTCACACATAGCATGAAACCTCATTTTATGTGAAGGCAATCATCATCAACAATCAAGCTACCTTGTTAATCACGACAGGTGATTTTTTGGAAAACCTAGGCAGAAGGTAATATTTTAACATAATCTCGGTAGTAGATTCCCCTAGTTGATCACGGTAGGTGATTTTCCAGAAAACCTCGAAAGGAGGAAATCTTTCAATAGAATCTCGGAAGTAGATTCCCCGGGTTGATCACGGAAGGTGATTTTCAAGAAAACCTCGGTAGTAGATTCCTTGGAAATCTTGGCAGCAGATTTCCCACTAAGAGCCTCACATCAAGCATGATGTATGCAAATTCTCAAGATCATTTGCAACATTTGGTGCATCTAACATACAGAAACACCAAAGAGCATTTGATAAATCATCAAAGTTTATTCTGGTTAGAAGAACAGCGAAGGAAAATCCATGCCTACACCCATGTCCATGCCAATTTCTACGCACATGCCTACGTCCATAACTACACCAATGTTCACGTCCATACCTACGCATGCGTCTACGATACAAACATTAAGATCTCGCAAACATCTCTCACCAAATCAAAATCCACTTGGAGATACAATAAGGGCAGACAACACTGTCGAGGAGTTTGTGACTACGAGAACCCAATTGGTTTACCAAAAAAATATATATATCGATCAAAAGAATACACATACAAACATTTGGGGTATACATCACACTCGAATAACATATCAGTTTAGGACATTATGCATACATGGCATCTTGCAAAGCTACTCTGGTTAAGATGGCAATTTCTTTTGGGGTTCATTTTCTTCATGTTGATAATGGTTGAGACGACACGACCAATATCATCATGAATTTGGGGTTCATTTTCTTCATGTTGATAATGGTCGAGACGACACGACCAATATCATCATGAATTTGGGGCTCATTTTCTTCATGTTGATAATGGTTGAGACGACATGACCAATATCATCATGAATTTGGGGTTCATTTTCTTCATGTTGATAATGGTTGAGACGACACGACCAATATCATCATGAATTTGGGGTTCATTTTCTTCATGTTGATAATGGTCGAGACGACACGACCAATATCATCATGAATTTGGGGTTCATTTTTGTGATACGGTGGGAGAATTGACTTGGGATTTGCTTTTGTGTTTGCAAATGTTCGGTTTAGCAAGAGTCACCACCTACTTTTTATTTTATCCTAAGGAAAGGTCAAAAAGCACAGGAAAGACCTTTGAGATGTTTTCGTGGGTTCGGGGGATAGATTATGAAAAGGGAAGGTTCTAGCACCCTTTTCATCCATGGTTATCCATGGGCTCTTAGTTACTTGTTTTTAGATCACTTGCTTTTGCTTTTTAATTGTTTGAAATAGTGGTGTGTGTGTGGTTTTGAAAATGTTTTGAAAGTTGTTTTGAAATTGTGTTGTGTGTGTGTTTGAAAAATGGCAAGGATGTTTTACAAGCTTGATCAAGTAACTAAGATCTATCTACCCTATTTTTACTCAAAGATCTTTCTCATGTTTTTAACCCTTTTAACAGTGTTGTTTCACCATTGTATTTGGTGAACAACCTTGTGTTAGGATGTTAAGCGGGACAGACGCGGGTCATCGTATAGACCATGATAGCAATTGTGTCTATTACTTTTGGCAATTTTCTTGAGGTACTTGATCATTTTGTTTAGTCAACCAAGACAGCATCATCGAGGGACTATGACCTTTTTGTTTTGCCAAAGTACTTGACATGCATACCATGGCCCATTTTTGAAGGCAACAAGTGGAATTACCCTAAGGGTGCATGTGTGCATAGTGTGTTTGATTTGCATGTATTTAGTCTTTGATTAGGGTGGCCTATTTGTTGGTTTTATCTTACCATACACACCTAATTACTAGCATTTGTACAAAGTAAATAAAATGCAGAAAGATAAAATCCTACGCTATTACAACCATATCGAAAGGCATAAAAAATATGAAGGAAAAAAATAAGATAAAAGTTAAAAAAATGAGTGTCTTTCGATTGAGGCAGAAAACCCTTTGATTCTACACTTTCTGTCTCTCTTTGATTTGGCCTAAAAAGGGTGAAGGCATGACTTTCGACTGAGGCCTCACGGTCAGCATGTTGTGTCTTTCGATTGGGACCAGCGGGAAAGCATGGTGTGCCTTTCGATCGGGACCAGCAGGACGGCATGTTGTGCCTTTCGACTGGGCCTGGAACCAGTATAAGATGCAATCTGCCTTTCTGCCTCCTTCGATTGGGCCTGGAGAAAGGGGGTAGAAAACAGAAGCTTCGTTTCCTATTTCCTATTTCTTGTTTCTTTCATTTCAAGCATTAAATGTCAACATGGCCTGAGGCCATGCTAGTATTTGTTTTGTAAACGGTTTAACAGTTAAAGCAAGTTCAGGTAGATAGAAAGCCAAAACGAAAGGGTTAGCTCGGAAAAATATGTTAAAAGGGTGGAAACGAAAGGAACAATGGTATGTACATGTTTCAAACGAAAGGGAAAATTATTATGCCATGAAACGAAAAGTTCAAAGGTAAGAACAACTTACCTTGCTTCAGGCCTTGAATGGATGTGGGATTCGAACTTGAACTGCTACCTAGATGTTTCTGGAATTCGAAGAGTAGTCATAGGGGGTTTGCTTTTGGTTCGAAGATTTGTCACAGAAGGTTGTCTTTGAGTTTGAACAAACTTCTATGTGTGGGGTGTTCTTCAGAATCGAAAGATGTGAGTGTTTGGGATTCTGGGTTTTTGATTTCTCAAGTATTGATGAACTTGAGAGTTTTGTTGTGTTTGAGAAAATTTGGGGGATTCGTTCCTCTGGTTCAAAGATCCTCTCTTTGCTTTGTAAATGTTCCTCTATTTATAGAAAGAATGGACATGTTGTCCAAAGCCAGCCTTGCAAATAAATGATAAAATAATGTAACGTGAAAGTACATGTGGGGGGCCTCTTGGTAGTTGGTGTGCAGAAGATGTGACTTATGCTTCTGACGTTGCTTGTGCTCAGACCAAAATCAGGTTGAAAGCTGATTTTATGACTAAAGTACTCTATATGAAAAGAAAGAGTATGTAGCCTTTAACCAAGAATAGTAGTATCTAAAAGACAAAGTTTAAAACCCTTGTACAAGCTTCTGACTATGTAAAGATTTGGATGCAACATAGCCTGGCAAACGATATTTGGTCTTGTGTCGAATGCAAGAGTGAGATCGAAGCACACCTGTTCGAAGGAAGCCTTTGCCTCATTCGAAGCTTATGGTCGAAACATACTTACTCGAAGGAAGCTAATGCCCAGTCGAAGCTTGGATCAAAGCAAACATATTTCCCAATCGAAAGCTCGTGTTCGAAGGAAGCATGTTGCCCAATCGAAGCATGTGGATCGAAACAAACATAAAGGGAGTCATTGCCTTTTAGCGTGAGGGATGTTCCTGGCTTCTGAATCGAATGGTGTTCCTTCAAGGGAAGCAAGAACTTAGTCAAATCTTGTATGAAGATACTTCTTGGATCAAACGAAGCTTGTATGAAGCAAAGTTTGCAAGAGGCCCTTGGTGCAAGTGGATTTGAAGGATGCATAGAGATGGTTACTTTGTCCCATTGAAACTTGTCCAAACGAAGCAAGCATGCAGGCAGCAAACTTGTCCAGTCGAAGCAGGCCTGTAGGAAGTAAATTTGTCCAAATCGAAGTAGGCTTTGCAGGAAGCACGCTTGATGAATCGAAAAGGTTTCCTTATAGGGGGCGTGTGTGGCCAACATGTCATGGCCTTTGATTGCAACCATGTAGACAACACACTTGTCCAATCAAAAGGCTGAAACGAAGGAGGTTTCAAATCCAAACGAAGGATGTACCTAACTTGCATTCGAAGGAGGTTTCAAATCCAAACGAAGGATGTACCTAAGTTGCATTCGAAGGAGGTTTTAAATCCAAATGAAGGATGTACCTAAACTTGCATTCGAAGGAGGCTTAGAGTCAGTCGAAGGGTGCTAAATTGAAAGAGACATGTTTTCCTCCAAATTTGCCAAAATGTTATTTTTATTTGTTTTCTCCCTTTTTGACAGTCTCCTTTTAATTTTGGTACTGGAAAATCCCAATGCACTTGTTCAAGCTTGAACCTTGAAAATCCTTGTAAGAAAGGCCTTGAGAATTGAGAGGGCAAATTTTGGGGTACAACAGCTGCCCCTGTTCAATCTTCTTGAACCTGAAGAGTTAGATTGGCAGTTTTGCTGTTCGCGACTCGATGGTAAAAGATGATTGGACACTAGAGTGCCCAAAAAAATTTCACTCGTCAAAGCGTAGTTTGAGGGAATGGGCTTAAAGATGCCATTTGGAGATGTGACAGAATCTTGTCGGAGATGGGCTTAAAGATGCCATTTGGAAATGTAATGGATAGTTGTGGAGATGGGCTTAAAGATGCCATCCAGAGGTGAATGCTAAATTGTATCTATAAGCTGGAACTGGATGATTGCCAGCATGGTGTTCGTGTTTGGAGCGCCTCTGAACTGTATTGGAAAGTTGGGTTGTTTGAGCTGGTCGAGTAGATAGTTGTCCGGTCTGGTTTCAGGTATTAATCTCTGACCTGAGAAAGAAAGATAGTTTTCCTGGCTTGTTACAGGTATTAATCTACAATCAGTCGTCCACAGATAGTTTTCCTGGCTTGCTACAGGTATTAATTCGGAACTTGAAAAGGTTGGCCGATGAGATAGTTGTCCTGTCTGGATTCAGGTATTAATCTCTGACCTGAGAAAGAAAGATAGTTTCTTGGCTTGTTACAGGTGTTAATGTTCAATCTCTTCATTTAGATAGTTTTCCTGGCTTGTTACAAGTATTAATCTACAATCAGTCGTCCACAGATAGTTTTCCTAGCTTGCTACAGGTATTAATCCGGAACTTGAAAAGGTTGGCCGATGAGATAGTTGTCCTGTCTGGTTTCAGGTATTAATCTATGACCTGAGAAAGAAAGATAGTTTACTGGCTTGTTACAGGTGTTAATCTTTAATCTCTTCATGTAGATAGTTTTCCTGGCTTGTTACAGGTATTAATCTACAATCAGTCGTCCACAGATAGTTTTCCTGGCTTGCTACAGGTATTAATTTGGAACTTGAAAAGGTTGGCCGATGAGATAGTTGTCTTGTCTCGTTTCAGGTATTATTCTCTGAACTGAGAAAGAAAGATAGTTTCCTGGCTTGTTACAGGTGTTAATCTTCAATCTCTTCATGTAGATAGTTTTCCTGGCTTGTTACAGGTATTAATCTAAAATTAGTCGTCCACAGATAGTTTTCCTGCCTTGCTATAGGTATTAATCCAGAACTTGAAAAGGTTGGCCGATGAGATAGTTTTACTGTCTGGTTTCAGGTATTAATCTCTGACCTGAGAAAGAAAGATAGTTTCCTGGCTTGTTACAGGTGTTAATCTTCAATCTCTTCATGTAGATAGTTTTCCTGGCTTATTACAAGTTTTAATCTACAATCAGTCGTCCACAGATAGTTTTCCTGGCTTGCTACAGGTATTAATCCGGAACTTGAAAAGGTTGGCCGATGAGATAGTTGTCCTGTCTGGTTTCAGGTATTCATCTCTGACCTGAGAAAGAAAGATAGTTTACTGGCTTGTTACAGGTGTTAATCTTTAATCTCTTCATGTAGATAGTTTTCCTGGCTTGTTACAGGTATTAATCTACAATCAGTCGTCCACAGATAGTTTTCCTAGCTTGCTACATGTATTAATCCGGAACTTGAAAAGGTTGGCCGATGAGATAGTTGTCCTGTCTGGTTTCAGGTATTAATCTCTGACCTTAGAAAGAAGGATAGTTTCCTGGGTTGTTACAGGTGTTAATCTTCAATCTCTTCATGTAGATAGTTTTCCTGGCTTGTTACAGGTATTAATCTACAATCAGTCGTCCACAAATAATTTTCCTGGATTTCTACAGGTATTAATCCTGAACTTGAAAAGGTTGGCTGATGAGATAGTTGTCCTGTCTGGTTTCAGGTATTAATCTCTGACATAAGAAAGAAAGATAGTTTCCTGGCTTGTTACAGGTGTTAATCTTCAATCTCTTCATGTAGATAGTTTTCCTGGCTTGTTACAGGTATTAATCTACAATCAGTCGTCCACAGATAGTTTTCCTGGCTTGCTACAGGTATTAATCCTGAACTTGAAAAGGGTGGCCAATGAGATAGTTGTCCTGTCTGGTTTCAGGTATTCATCTCTGACCTGAGAAAGAAAGATAGTTTCCTGGCTTGTTACAGGTGTTAATCTTCAATCTCTTCATGTAGATAGTTTTCCTGGCTTGTTACAGGTATTAATCTACAATCAGTCGTCCATAGATAGTTTTCCTGGCTTGCTACAGGTATTAATCCGGAACTTGAAAAGGTTAGCCGATGAGATAGTTGTCCTGTCTGGTTTCAGGTATTAATCTTTGACCTGAGAAAGAAAGATAGTTTCCTGGCTTGTTACAGGTGTTAATCTTCAATCTCTTCATGTAGATAGTTTTCCTGGTTTGTTACAGTTATTAATCTACAATCAGTCGTCCACAGATAGTTTTCCTAGCTTGCTACAGTTATTAATCCGGAACTTGAAAAGGTTGATGGTATCCATCTGTTGATTGACCTTTTCCTGAAAAGGTAAAACGTTAGTTGTATGCAATGTCATGATGTATCAAATGCATAATGTCATGATGTTCTCAAAAGTAAATGAGATTGTGTTGTATGCACTTATCATGTATGTAAATAGGATGTATGAAATGTGAAATGTTAATGAATGTACTTTTGTCTAGGAAAATAAATCCTTGACAAATGCTGGGGAGTCGTTAAACCCTGGACTGTTGTTGAGAAGTTGGTGTGTCTCCAAACTTTGCTTAGAATACTTCTACCAGGGATTCTTGTTTTGTTGTTTGAGGAGAACTCCGATGGGGGATATTGAAAACTCTGTGGGGAGTATGTTTATTTCTGCTTGGGAAAAGAGTTTAGGAGTCTTAGTCGTCTGTTGCACTACTGGGGAGTCGAAGTTAAACTGATATCTGGTCGGGTCCAGGTTTCGCAGTAACTTGCTAGGGATTGTAGAGTAGTCTACTGGGGAAGAGGAGTTGTGGTCCTTTAATTTGTAGTAGTCGGAGAGGAAAACTCAAGCTGGGGAATCCTGGTGTTGTTGGGGAAATAAACCCTGTCGTCAGTCTGCTAGAGATGTGACATCTTTGTTGGGGGAAGTCCTCGAGGATTCTTGAGGTTGATTCAGCTGGGGAAAGGGGGTCAGAGATTATACTCTTGCTGGGGAATCATCCTATGAGAAGGACTTTGGGGAGACTTGTCATTTCCCCTAGTAGCAAATGTTCGTGGCATTTGCCAAAAATGTTTGATTGTACGTAACTCTTTGCTGAGATTGGCGTCCAATGCCCCAAGTAATGGAGATGGAGACCTGCCCCTGGTTATTCTGTACTTCTTGAGAGATTTCCTGGAATCTTGACTGGACTGCCCCAGGTGTTCTAGATAGTGACATGTCATGCCACCCTGTTTATAGGAGATTTGTCGTTGGAAGTTTCATCCCACTTGAAGTGATTTTGTTCACTGTAAGAGCTTTCGTTCATCGGATATTCATTGTGTGAATTTCTCCGCTGTCAAACAAATAGCCAAATGCAAACAATGATATTCAAGTAATGCAAAGTTTATGCTTGTCTCGAAGTTTTGAAAAATGCGTTTTTTAGCAGAAAACTTTTTATAAGACAAATTCAACACAAGATTTAGGGCTAAGCCTTACAGGAGTCAGGATACCTTTTGTAACAGTATGCTTTTGAACTAACCCATGCTTCAATTAGGACTTTTGAAGGGTTGTAACGTGGCTTAGTTCATGGTTTAAGAAACAAAGGATAAAGGCTCAAAGTATATTTGTACCCACCCACTCTTCGTGATGTTCTTCAATCCTAAACTCAGTTAATTATGCGTCAAACTCTATTCGAATTTGGAACGACATTTTGGTGATGGTCCACACCAGTTGAACTTTGGAAGGCAGTCATTTTTGCAACATTTTTCATGTTGTTGAGGATTTGTAGCGACCTCGTTCTTTTGATTTGTTATCCCTAACATTTGCCTGATTGTTCCTGTTTTCGAGATTACAGTCAGCGGGATGCCCCAACTTTCTTAAGCCTCCTTTATAGGTTTTGGCTCAGTGGGCTTTTCTCTTTTGAGAGATTGACTGCCTATGAGATAAGGAACCACCACTGTCTTTTGATTCCAGAGGAATGCTTTTGATGTCGTTCGTTGTATTATGAACTGAGAGTTTTGCGACTTTAATGCAAATCTTTTGAATTAACTGAGAGACTACCCTGCCCCAGGTTTAAATTAAAGGTTTCAATTTTGTGTTTAAAACAGAAAACTCCTACTTCTTTGGCTCGAAGGGGTTGACTAGGGATTATCTTCCTTATAACTCCAGTGTTTAGGATTTGAAAGAAACTCCTGTACATCGTCAGCAAGGTCTGTCCAAAAGCATACTGTATGAGATTATGGCATTGTTTCGTCATCCTCCCTCTAAAGGCTTGTAACTTTTAGCAAGAGTTGAATATCATAAAGACAGTATAAGAATAGTGAAAACGTGTGGATGAATTCAAGACAAACATATGCAATGCATTAATGAAACAAAGTTTGACATTAATAGATAATTGTTTGAATACAAAAGAAATTACAACTTGAAAATTCAAATGGAACAAAAGTCTCCCAGTTCGAGCTTTGTCATTTCAAGTGGGGGTCCTTCATTATGGCTATCTCAGTTTATAGCCACTCCAACTGGTCATCTCTGTCGTCCCCAGGATTTCCCATGATCATACCCCTGGTGAGGAGCGCCTTGACCTCTTCTTGTCCCTTGGATAGGTTCAAGAACATCTCTTGAAGTTGAGCATTTTGAGCCTGGATGTCCTTGATAGTCTGCTCTAGAGCCATCTCTACTGAAATAAACAGTAAGAGAATAAGGAAACCTGAAAAGGAAAACATGTTATGATGCAATGCATGATATGTGAATGCATGTTTTCAAGAATCTCGTGGGGTAAACACAAGAAAATGTTAGAGGTCGAATTTTGATCAACATCTTTGATTGGATAACTTTGTATAGATGGATGTATTTCCACGAGAATCAAGCTCACCATGTCAAGTGGGTCATAGCCCCTGATTCAAGTTGTTGCACTTGATCTTTGACGGCGTTTGTTTAGAGGAGAACCCTCTTGCCCCTTGGTAGACATCTGGTTCAACGTGACCCTGCATCGAAAGACCCTCGAGATCCTTGAAATGGTTATTGAGAATGCTTTGGTATGATGTTATGATGTTATGTACATGTATGCAAGAGTAAGCAAGTGTATATACAGACAGTCATATTCACACAAAGCAAACAAGTCCTTAGGTTTAGGCTTGCATGGGGTTTGTAGGTAAGTACCCTCTTGAAGTTAGTTGGCTCAACCTGTCCTAAAATAGAAACCGGGTTCTAAGGAGCTCAATATCACTGGATTATTTTCTATGTTCATTGTTTTGGTTTATGCACTTAACTGGCGACCAAAATATCCCAAGAAAACAATCCTCAATGAGTGTAGTATCGAGTATCTACCAACTTTGGACTGCACCAAAGTCGGTCATCTCACTACCCCTAAAAAGGCCAATATGGTCAAGTAAGGTTCTAAGAGTTCGTTAGTGCTTCATGACATCACTCAGCGGCCCCGTATTCTCCTTGACTACTTAAGGGCTACCGGTACCCACAAATATGTCACACTAACATAGCTACTGCTTCAACCATGTCGGTATACCCCGAACAGTTCCCTCACAGTTTATTGCTACTTACCTAAAAGGTGCCCCCAAATCCGGGTGTAGGATTTAAAACAAACCCAAGCAAGGAACCCAAAAAGTAAAGCAATCAAAGCAAGCATGTAAAGGTGATCTAAAACCCTAAGGTAACCCCACTTTTAGAAATGTCCCCAGCAGAGTCGCCAGTTCTGTGATACGGTGGGAGAACTGACTTGGGATTTGCGTTTGTGTTTGCAAATGTTCGGTTTAGCAAGAGTCGCCACCGACTTTTTATTTTATCCTAAGAAAAGGTCAAAAATCACAGGAAAGACCTTTGAGATGTTTTCGTGGGTTCGGGGGGTAGATTATGAAAAGGGAAGGTGCTAGTACTCTTTTCATCCATGGTTATCCATGGGCTCTTAGTTACTTGTTTTTAGATCACTTGCTTTTGCTTTTCAATTGTTTGAAATAGTGGTGTGTGTGTGGTTTTGAAAATGTTTTGAAAGTTGTTTTGAAATTGTGTTATGTGTGTGTTTGAAAAATGGCAAGGATGTTTTGCAAGTTTGATCAAGTAACTAAGAGCTATCTACCCTAATTTTACTCAAAGATCTTTCTCATGTTTTTAACCCTTTTAACAGTGTTGTTTCACCATTGTATTTGGTGAACAACCTTGTGTTAGGATGTTAAGGGGGACAGGCGCGGGTCATTGTATAGACCATGATAGCAATTGTGTCAAGTATTTTTGGCAATTTTCTTGAGGGACTTGATCATTTTTTTAGGCAACCAAGACAGCGTCATCAAGGGACTATGATCTTTTTGTTTTGCCAAAGTACTTGACATGCATACCATGGCCCATTTTTGAAGGCAACAAGTGGAATTACCCTAAGGGTGCATGTGTGCATAGTGTGTTTGATTTGCATGCATTTAGTCTTTGATTAGGGTGGTCTATTTGTTGGTTTTATCTTACCATACACACCTAATTACTAGCATTTGTACAAAGTAAATAAAATGCAGAAAGATTAAATCCTACGCTATTACAACCATATCGAAAGGCATAAAAAATATGAAGGAAAAAAATAAGATAAAAGTAAAAAAAAATGAGTGTCTTTCGATTGAGGCAGAAAACCCTTCGATTCTGCACTTTCTGGCTCTCTTCGATTTGGCCTGAAAAGGGTGAAGGCATGACTTTCGACTGAGGCCTCACGGTCAGCATGTTGTGTCTTTCGATTGGGACCAGCGGGACAGCATGTTGTGCCTTTCGATCGGGACCAGCAGGACAGCATGTTGTGCCTTTTGACTGGGCCTTGAACCAGTATAAGATGCAATCTGCCTTTCTGCCTCCTTCGATTGGGCCTGGAGAAAGGGGGTAGAAAACAGAAGCTTCGTTTCCTATTTCCTGTTTCCTGTTTCTTGTTTCTTTCATTTCAAGCATTAAATGGCAACATGGCCTGAGGCCATGCTAGTATTTGTTTGGTAAAAAGTTTAACAGTTAAAGCAAGTTCGGGTAGACAGAAAGCCAAAACGAAAGGGTTAGCTCTGAAAAATATGTTAAAAGTGTGGAAACGAAAGGAACAATGGTATGTACATGTTTCAAACGAAAGGGAAAATTATTATGCCATGAAACGAAAAGTTCAAAGGTAAGAATAACTTACCTTGCTTCAGGCCTTGAATGGATGTGGGATTCGAACTTGAACTGCTACCTGGACGTTTCTGGAATTCCAAGAGTAGTCACAGGGGGTTTTCTTTTGGTTCGAAGAGTTGTCACAGAAGGTTGTCTTTGAGTTTGAACAAACTTCTATGAGTGGGGTGTTCTTCAGAATCGAAAGATGTGAGTGTTTGGGATTCTGGGTTTTTGATTTCTCAAGTGTTGATGAACTTGAGAGTTTTGTTGTGTGTGAGAAAAATTGGGGGATTCGTTCCTCTGGTCCAAAGATCTTCTCTTTGCTTTGTAAATGTTCCTCTATTTATAGAGAAATAATGGACATGTTGTCCAAAGCCAGCCTTGCAAATAAATGATAAAATAATGTAATGTGAAAGTACATGTGGGGGGCCTCTTGGCAGTTGGGGTGCAGAAGATGTGACTTATGCTTCTGACGTTGCTTGTGCTCAGACCAAAATCAGGTTGAAAGCTGATTTTGTGACTAAAGTACTCTCTATGAAAAGAAAGAGTATGTAGCCTTTAACCAAGAATAGTAGTATCTAAAAGACAAAGTTTAAAACCCTTGTACAAGCTTCTGACTATGTAAAGATTTGGACGCAACATAGCCTGGCAAATGAGATTTGGTCTTGTGTCAAATGCAAGAGTGAGATCGAAGCACACCTGTTCGAAGGAAGCCTTTGTCTCAGTCGAAGCTTGTGGTCAAAATAAACTTACTCGAAGAAAGCTAATGCCCAGTCGAAGCTTGGATCAAAGCAAACATATTGCCCAATCGAAAGCTCGTGTTCAAAGGAAGCATGTTGCCCAATCAAAGCATGTGGATCGAAACAAACATAAAGGGAGTCATTACCTTTTAGCGTGAGGGAAGTTCCTGGCTTCGGAATTGAATGGTGTTCCTTCAAGGGAAGCAAGAACTTAGTTGAATCTTGTGTGAAGATACTTCTTGGATCAAACGAAGCTTGTATGAAGCAAAGTATGCAAGAGGCCCTTGGTGCAAGTGGATTTAAAGGATGCATAGAGATGGTTACTTTGTCCCATTGAAACTTGTCCAAACGAAGAAAGCATGCAGGCAGCAAACTTGTCCAGTCGAAGCAGGCCTGTAGGCATGAAATTTGTCCAAATCGAAGTAGGCTTTGCAGGCAGCACGCTTGGTGAATCGAAAAGGTTTCCTTACAGTGGGAATGTGTGGCCAACATGTCATGGCCTTTGATTGCAACCATGTAAACAGCAAACTTGTCCAATCAAAAGGCTGAAACGAAGGAGGTTTCAAATCCAAACGAAGGATGTACCTAACTTGCATTCGAAGGAGGTTTCAAATCCAAACGAAGGATGTACCTAAGTTGCATTCGAAGGAGGTTTCAAATCCAAACAAAGGATGTACCTAAACTTGCATTCGAAGGAGGCTTAGAGTCAGTCGAAAGGTGCTAAATCGAAAGAGACATGTTTTCCTCCAAATTTGCCAAAATGTTATTTTTATCTGTTTTCTCCCTTTTTGACAGTCTCCTTTTAATTTTGGTACTGGAAAATCCCAATGCACTTGTTCAAGCTTGAACCTTGAAAATCCTTGTAAGAAAGGCCTTGAGAATTGAGAGGGCAAATTTTGGGGTACAACAATTTTCTTCATGTTGATAATGGTTGAGACGACACGACCAATATAATCATGAATTTGGGGTTCATTTTCTTCATGTTGATAATGGTCGAGACGACACGACCAATATCATCATGAATTTGGGGTTCATTTTCTTCATGTTGATAATGGTTGAGACGACACGACCAATATCATCATGAATTTGGGGTTCATTTTCTTCATGTTGATAATGGTTGAGACGACACGACCAATATTATCATGAATTTGGGGTTCATTTTCTTCATGTTGATAATGGTTGAGACGACACGACCAATATCATCATGAATTTGGGGTTCATTTTCTTCATGTTGATAATGGTCAAGACGACACGACCAATATCATCATGAATTTGGGGTTCATTTTCTTCATGTTGATAATGGTTGAGACGACACGACCAATATCATCATGAATTTGGGGTTCATTTTCTTCATGTTGATAATGGTTGAGACGACACGACCAATATCATCATGAATTTGGGGTTCATTTCCTTCATATTGATAATGGTTGAGACGACACGACCAATATCATCATAAATTTGGGGTTTATTTTCTTTACGTTGACGATCATGGTTGAGATGACACAACTAACCTCATCAGTGAACTTTGGGTTCCATCGCTTCAAATCTAGCTTATTGCATTTGGTTATCGAATCTTGGTTGAGGGCTGACATGATTAACATCATCATTCCAAGTTCCAAATATCTGGTTTTAAACTTTTTCAATTATTTATCCCCTAGTTTGTGATAGATACGTGAATCTTCAAGGTTATATTATTCACCCCCTATGTTGCGGCGGATAACGTAAGCCCATCCTTGTTGTCTTTTATCCCCTAGGTTGTGATAAATGCACAGGTTCATCCTCGTACTGTTTACTCCCTAGGTTGTAGTAAACATAACTAAATTTGTGTAAATCCATTGCATCAGTCTCCATGCAGAAATGTGTTATCAAGCTTTATGTTATTCATCCCTTGGGTTGCAATGGATAATGTAAGCCCACCCCTATTGTATTATATCCCCTAGGTTGTGATAAATGCACAGGTTCATCCTCGTACTGTTTACTCCCTAGGTTGTAGTAAACATAACTAAATTTGTGTAAATCCATTGCATCAGTCTCCATGCAGCAATGTGTTATCAAGCTTTATGTTATTTATCCTCTGGGTTGCAATGGATAACGTAAGCCCACCCCTATTGTCTTTTATCCCCTAGGTTGTGATAAATGCACAGGTTCATCCTCGTACTATTTACTCCCTAAGTTATAGTAAACATAATGAAATATGTGTAATCTATTGCATCAGTCTCCATGCAGCAATGTGTTATCAAACTTTGTTTTATTAGTCCCCTAGGTTGCGATGAATATACAAAATTTGCGTCACAAACTTACTATATCAGTCTCCTAGCATCAGTAAATCAGCTTTTTTAACTCGTACCATTTACCTCCTAGGTTATGGTAAATAAGCAAAATCTTACAATCTCTCAGATACCGACGAGTTATCTGCGTTGTCGAGTCTTGATTCTAACCCACTTTGGTCCAAACGCTGGTAAGATGATACATCATCATCTATGCCTATTATTCACACTCATAAGAATGTTGTACAACGTATTCTTGTATTAGCTCAGACAAATCTTGGGGTTTTCCAATATTTAATAAACTTCCGATTAAACGTGCGAGACCTGCGTATTCTCGCACTATTCAATCGAAAGATGATTAAATAGGGGCAGTTGTCATACCCCAAATTTTCCCACCCTTTATTTCAACAGTAAAAAATATTTTAATTATTGATTTTAAAATATCATCTTATTTTTATAAAATATTCACTTCCAAACCTGTTTAAAAATATAATGGTTTATTTCAGATCATTTGTATTTTTGAATAAATAAATATTCCCATACATTTCATATACTTTCAATTGAGTTTATTTACAAATGAGTAACATAACACAATTGGTAAAGGATGAAACTTACAAATATAAGGTCACGGGTTTGAATCTCTTGTGCCGCACTTTCAACATTTTTTATTTTTTTCTATTTTTTGTCACTAATTTTCTTTCCTTTTAAATTGGTGTTTCTTATTGGACATTTGATGTCAATTTGTGCCACACTTTATTTTTGATTGGTCAAATTTGTCTTATTTCTAATTTGGATGGTTTTTTTCATATATAAATAGGACATGTTTTTCACACTTCTAGATCCATTCACAATTTCCACAATATCCGCAATATTCACAATTTCCACAAATTCTAACACATCTCACACACTTTCTTTTCTAAATTTCTTTTAGTGTTTTGTTACTTCCGGCCAATGATTTCATATGAGGCCTCCTTTTATTTTCAATTTGTTTAATTCTAGTTGGTTTAGATTTTAAACTATATGATGAATTATCTGGAAATATGTTTTTATAATTTATATTGTTACTAAATTATTTCGTCTAATAATTTACATTACTTATGTCTTACTAACACTGTAACATATTGTTATTGTTATCATCAAATCATTTAATTTTATCATTACATTTTGATTTTCAATTTCTTTTTTTTACCAACGAAAGAAACCTCTAATTCATACTACACTACATAAATTTGTACTGTATATATTTCCCACGCCATCTACACACCAAAGTCAAACCACCAAATTGAACAAAAAAAATATTCATACTCCTATTCTCACTATTCACGTGAGAAAATCACACAACATTACTACACAATTTTTTCACACCACAAATTCCACCCATTCAAATTCAATGTTCTCAACCAATTCAATCACCATATTTTCATGATATTCAAACCCTCGCTAATCATAACCATATTCACCATATCTTCATGGACATAAAACATTTTTATAACCTGCATAAACTATTTCAAAACATATAAAATCATAAACTAAATTTTCTCAATATCATCAATTTCAAAACCTCAATCCTAACCAAACCTGTAAAATTTCATACAAAGAGTCCATCAAATATTCATAAAAAAAATTCACATAGTCATTAAAAACCATAAGATCTAACTACCAAATATACCTGTGTATTTTGTTTGTGTTTATTGCAGATTGAAAGAAGGAGATGAAAGAAAGCTGAGAAGAAGACTGAGAATAAGAAGGAAAGACGAGAAAGGGTTAGAAAAGGTTTTACGTTTTCTTCTAGATACAAGATTTTGTTTATATTTTTTTTTAAATAATAAAATGGCATGTAGCAAGAAAAAAAGGTGATGACTTTATTTGAATCTCTATATATGTTATTTTCTCTCTTACTATTATTTTTGTATTATATATGTTTTTATATTGGTTTAAGTAACATAATTAAAAAATATTTTAGTTTCATATCTTGTTAGAACAAAGTTTGAATCTACTACCCTAAGTTTAAGTTTTGATGATAACAAAATGCTAAGATAAATTAAGTGTATGATTCATGTAAGACACATATGCTATCTAAAAATTACATTTTGTTTTACAGAAACTCTGATGGGTATCAGCATGAGAACATCCTCATCAGCATCAGAAAATTGGATATCAACATCAGCATCAGAAGATGTTATATCATATACCAGAATCAGAAGATCAACTTGCGCTTATGCTGAAACTTGATGAACAGATCTGCGCTTAACCATCTGAACTCTGATAAAGACAACAACAGTTCATCAGCACCTAAGCAGCGTCAGAATGAGCCAAATCCAGAACACGCTTAAGTGGCAACGATACTGTGCATTTAAGATGATTTATTACCAACGACATCATTCCAGACAAGATCTGCTTAATAAGGAAAGAATGTTATTGGCATTGAAACAGAATTATTACTCCAACATACACTATTTCCAATGCTATATAAACAAGTCAATGAAGATTGAATTGGCTAATGCTCTACAACACTCTACACGCCTAAAGCTATTCATCATCTTCCTCACTCTCAGTTTGCTAAAAGCTCTCAATTCCTTACTCAATTATTTTAGCAATCTAGTTCTCATAAGCTTAATTTGTGTAGTATCACAGTTGTGATAAATAGTTTTTGTAGAAAACATTCACACATCTAGATTTCAATTCTTTGTAAGAAAGTAATTCCTTGAGAAACAGGTTTGTGGTTTGACTCAAGAAGGCTTTAGCAGTTGTTAAAGCAGTTGTAATATTCAGTTGAATATAATGGATTAAGACCTCGTTGGAGAGAGGCGAAATCACCTTGACGGGTGGACTGGAGTAGTTTGAGATCAAACGAACCAGGATAAAAATATCGTGTTGACTGCAATTGATTTCCAGTTTTTACAATTCAACCCCCCTTCTTGTGTTTTTCACTTCTTCAATTGGCATCAGAGCGCCTGGTTCTGAGCTAAAACACTTAACCGTGTCAGTACAAGATCCAGCGTCAGAAAAACACAATGGCAGGAACTTATCAACACACCAGCAATGACAACAATGAAGACAGAGACAGATTCAGCGGCAAACCTCCAGTCTTTGATGGAGAAAATTTTGATTACTGGAAAGACAGAATTGAAAGCTTCTTTCTGGCACATGATGCTGATCTGTGGGACATGGTGACAGATGGATACACGCACCTAGTGAATGCAAGCGGTCAGAAGATTGACAGGAAAGCAATGTCTGACCAACAAAAGCGTGACTTCAAAAATCACCACAAGGCCAGAACCATTCTTCTCAGCGCCATCTCTTACGCTGAATATGAAAAGATCTCTAACAGAGACACAGCAAAGAACATGTTTACTCATTCAGAATGACGCATGAAGGCAACGTTCAGGTCAAAGAAACTAAAGCTCTTGCGCTCATTCAGAAGTATGAGGCATTCAAAATGGAAGAAAGTGAATCCATTGAAACAATGTTCTCAAGATTCCAAATTCTGGTGGCTGGTCTAAAGGTTCTGGACAAAGGATACTCTATTGCTGATCACGTCAAGAAGATCATCAGAAGCTTACCAAAGCAGTGGAGGCCAATGGTTACAGCTCTGAAGCTAGCAAAAGATCTCAACAAAATTTCTCTGGAGGAACTTATCAGCTCCCTCAGAAGTCATGAGATAGAGCTAGAAGCTGATGAACCTCAGAAGCAAGGTAAGCCTTTAGCATTAAAATCTAACAAAAAATCTGAGTCTAAAGTTTTGCAGGCAGTTGAAGAAACATCTGATGGATCCTCATCAGAAGAAGACAAACTTTATCTCCTCTCCAGAAGAGTGAACCAACTGTGGAAGCAGAGGCAAAGGAAGTTCAGGAACCCTAGAAGATCTGATCAGAATGAGTCTTCTTCCAGATATAGAAGGACAGATTCTTCCTCTGGATACAGAAGATCTGAAGGTTCCTCAGGAAGCAGAAAGCCAAACACCAAGGACATCATCTGCTATGAGTGTAATGAGCAAGGACACTACAAGAGTGACTGCCCAAAGCTTCAGAGCGAAAAGCCCAAAAAGAATTTTGGAAGAGAAAAGAAGAAAAGTCTCATGGCTACATGGGATGACTCTGACTCGTCTGAAGCTGACTCAGAATCAGATGATGAGAGAGCAAACATAGCTCTCATGGCCAACATTTCAGAAGACAGTGAACCTTCTGAATCAGACTCAGAATCAGATACTGAAGAGGTATTTGCTGACTTTGCAATTAATTTTACTAAGGTTGAACTTGCTGAAAGCCTTAATGAAATTCTGGAAAGGTACCAGCAGATTAGAGTTAAATTCAGAAACCTGAAAAGGAATCTTGAATCTGACTCTGATAAGACTGAGAGTCTTAAATTGGAAAATTCTGAGCTGAGAAAAAAAATTTCAAAATTAGAAAATGTTTTACAAAACTCTCAGAAGGAACCAATTTCTGAAACTCCCAGTAGCGCTGATGAGATCATCAAGGAGTATGATCACAGTTTCCAGAAGTTCCTTGCTAAAATCATAGATAGAAGCAAAATGGCTTCAATGATCTATGGAGTTAGCAGAAACGGCAGGAAGAGAATAGGATACCAAGGTAAGGTTCCTACACCAAAGAATACCATGGATTTAACCATTAAACACACTCCTCTGAACTCACATTTTGTGTATGGTCACACACATGATATTAAATACACTAGCAGTAAGTATTCTGTGAAACCAAAATTCAACCAGAGTTTTGGAAAATATAACAAATCAGGACCCAAGAAAATCTGGGTACCTAAGGATAAAATAATACATGTTGCAGATATCTTTAGCAGCAAATCAGAAACACCAGTCATGGTACCTGGACTCTGGCTGCTCGCAACACATGACGGGAAGAAGGCATATGTTCCAAAGCCTGGAACTTAAGCCTAGAGGCCACGTTGGCTTTGGAGGCAATCAGAGGGGAAAGATCATTGGCTCTGGAACTGTAGGTAATGGAAATCTTCCCTCTATAAATAATGTTCTGCTAGTAGATGGATTAATGCATAATCTGTTATCCATAAGTCAATTAAGTGATAACGGTTATGATATAATCTTTAATCAAAAATCATGTAAAGTTGTTAGTCGGAAAGATGGGACTATCCTGTTTAATGGAAAGAGGAAAAACAACATCTATAAAATCAAACTTTCTGAACTGAAATGTCAGAATGTAAAGTGTCTTCTGTCTGTTAACAACGAGCAGTGGATCTGGCACAGAAGATTGGGGCATGTTAGTATGAGAAGAATATCTCAGATTAACAAACTCAATCTGGTCAGAGGACTTCCTAATTTGAAGTTCAATTCAGATGCTCTGTGTGAAGCATGTCATAAAGGCAAGTTTGCAAAACCTTCTTTCAAATCTAAAAATGTTGTTTCTACCTCTAAGCCATTAGAACTTCTGCACATTGACTTATTTGGACCAGTTAAAACTGCTTCAGTCGGTGGCAAGAAGTATGGGTTAGTAATCGTAGATGACTATAGCAGATGGACATGGGTAAAGTTCTTAAGACACAAGGACGAGTCACACTCTGTGTTTGTTACCTTCTGTAACCAAGTTCAGAATGAAAAGGATCTTAGAATCGTTAAAGTCAGAAGTGATCATGGTGGAGAGTTTGAAAACAAAGATTTTGAGTCATTCTTTAATGACAGAGGCATTTTGCATGATTTCTCTTGTCCTAGAACTCCCCAACAAAATGGAGTTATAGAACGAAATAACAGAACATTGCAAGAAATGGCCAGAACCATGATCAATGAGACAAACGTTGCTAAGATCTTCTGGGCAGAGGCAATAAACACAGCGTGCTACATTCAGAATAGAATCTCAATAAGACCTATTCTGGAAAAGACTCCATATGAATTGTGGAAGAACAGAAAGCCCAACATTTCATATTTTCATCCATTTGGATGTACTTGTTTTATGTTAAATACAAAAAATTATTTGAACAAGTTTGACTCTAAAGCATAGAAGTGTATTATGTTAGGATACTCTGAACGCTCAAGAGGGTACGGAGTATACAATACAGAAACACATATTGTGGAAGAATCAATCAGTGTTCATTTTGATGATAAGCTTGACTCTTAAAAGTCAAAGAAGAATGAAGTTTTTGCAGGTATGGAAATTGAATTTACAGGTTCTGAAGACAAGTCATCAGAAGCTCTCAACAAAGACACTCCTTCAACATCTGAAAGGAGCACTGCTAGCAATCCTACAACAGTTACTGATCAACCTCATAAGAGACTACCCAGAAGCAGCTTGGATCACCCAGAAGAAACTATCTTAGGAAGAAAGGAAGATCCAATCAGAACAAGAGCAAGCTTCAGAAACTCTGAAGAATCCCTCATGGGACTTGTGTCTCTGATTGAACCTTCTTCTATTGATGAAGCACTTATGGACAATAACTGGATTCTAGCAATGCAAGAAGAGCTGAATCAATTCACCAGAAATGACGTATGGGATCTTATTCCCAGACCAAAAGGATTCAACGTCATTGGAACAAGATGGGTGTTCAGAAACAAGCTAAATGAACAAGGTGAAGTTATCAGAAACAAAGCACGACTGGTAGCACAAGGTTATAGTCAGCAAGAGGGGATAGACTATATAGAAACCTTTGCTCCAGTCGCCAGGTTAAAATCTATTAGACTTTTAATTTCTTTTGTTGTTAATAGAGGCATCACTCTGTATCAGATGGATGTCAAGAGTGCATTCTTAAATGGTTATATAGAAGAAGAGGTTTATGTGCACCAACCCCCTGGTTTTGAAAGTACAAAACATCCAGAACATGTTTTCAAACTAAAGAAGTCACTATATGGTCTGAAACAAGCTCCCAGAGCTTGGTATGAAAGACTAAGTAACTTTCTGTTAGAAAATGAATTCACCAGAGGGAAGGTGGACACTACCTTATTCTATAAGTCAGTTAAGAATGACATCTTAGTCTGTCAAATTTATGTTGATGATATTATTTTTGGATCTACTAATCCTTCTCTTGGAAGAAAATTTGCTAAGTGTATGCAGGCAGAATTTGAGATGAGCCTCATGGGAGAACTGAAATTCTTTCTAGGAATTCAGATCAATCAAACTCCAGAGGGAACTTACATTCATCAGAGCAAATATGTCAGAGATCTTCTGAAGAAATTTGACCTCTCAGAATGTAAGCCATCAAAGATTCCAATGCATCCCACGTGCATTCTGGAAAGAGAAGAGGTAAGCAAAAAGGTAGAACAAAAGGTCTATAGAGGTATGATTGGTTCTCTCCTTTATCTGACGGCTTCAAGGCCTGATATCTTATTCAGCGTATGTATTTGTGCTAGATTCCAATCAGATCCTAGAGAATCTCACTTAATAGCTGTTAAGCGAATTTTCAAGTATCTGAAAGGTACTACTAATCTGGGTTTATTTTATAGAAAATCTAGTGATTACAGCTTAGTAGGCTACTGCGATGCTGACTTTGCTGGAGACAGAGTAGAGCGTAAAAGTACTTCTGGAAGCTTCCAGTTTCTGGGAGAAAATCTGATCTCTTGGTCCAGCAAAAGGCAATCCAAAATTGCTCTATCAACAGCAGAAGCTGAGTACATAGCAGCAGCAGGATGTAGCACACAAATGCTCTGGATGAAAAGTCAGCTTGAAGACTTCCAGATTTTTGAGAGTAACATCCCTATACTCTGTGACAATACTTCTGCTATTTGCTTAAGTAAAAATCCTATCTTGCATTCTAGGGCTAAGCATATAGAACTAAAACATCACTTCATTAGGGACTATATTCAGAAAGGAATTTTGAACTTAAGATTTATTGATACAGACCATCAATGGGCTGATATCTTCACTAAACCCCTTTCTGAAGATAGGTTCAATTTCATTATGAAACATCTCAGCATGAAACTCTGCCTAGAGTGAAAATGTTTTAATTTTATATACTAACCTTCAGAATGTGTTTTCTGTTTACTGTGAACTTCTGATCAATCTCCTTTCAGAAAGATAGACATGCAGATTGTATCAGATTTTATTCTTAAAGATCTGAGCGTTTCAGCTCAAGGATAGACGTGTTGCTCACTAAATCAAACAAGTGTCATCCAATCATCAGCAAATCTCTAAAGCAGAACGCGTGCGCACTTCTGAGAAGGCAAAATGTTGATTGGGTGCATTGAGACACATGTCTGGTAACCGTTTCAAGTATCTTTCTCAAATCCCCCAAAATCAGCAAGCATTAAATGCACGTAATCATGTTTTAAAATGTAATCATGAATTATTTCTCTTTCTTAAAATCGTTTACGCTTTCAAAACTTATTTTGAAATCTATTTAAGCACATTAACATCATTCATTAATCTTTTACCATTTCTTACAATCTTACAAATATTTTCTGCATTTTCCTTGTGTGTTCATCTCTCTCAAAAGAAACCCATTTTTCAAGTTTTCTCAGAAAACCCTAAGTGTGAACATGGCAACCTCCAGCAATGTTTCTGCAGGTTCTCAGAAGGAGGCTTCATCTGAACAATACCAAGTTCCCTTCAGAACACTCCTTACACCAGTGAAGAATTTGGAAGTGTTGTCTGAACTGATAGTTGATTTCTCTAGTCTGAAAGACAACGGATTCGATTTGATAGAAGAAGTTAGGGCTCAAGGATGGGAGAGATATTTTGATAGGTTGGTGGGACCAACGTTCCCAGTATTGGTCAAGGAGTTCTGGATTCATGCGTACTCATTAACACATCAAGTTACCTCCTACATAATGGGAAAGAAGATTGTGATCACTGAGGATCACATAGCAAGATTGATTGGATACAGTGGTGGTGGTATCCGCTGTATTAACATGGCAGAAAGATGCTCTGACGTTGCTGTCATTGCAAGGCAGATTTTCACCCATGGGGTTCCCAGCAGCAAAATTAGAGACTTAAAGGATCAGCACAGAATATGGGCGAAGATTATTCTGGGGTGTTTTAATCACAGGAAGCCCACAAGCTCTCCTGATTATATAAATATAGATCAGCAGTTTCTAATCTATTTTATTAATCAGAAGGTAAAAATTAACTTGGCTCATCTTCTGTTTAATCACCTCAGGACCAGCGTCAAGGAGACAAGGGAAGAAGAAAGGACAAAAAGGGATTGGATACCCTTTGGCAGGTTAATATCAGATATTCTGACTGAGAATAGGCTGATAGAACACCTTACAAAAGCTCAGGAATTAAGTTCTATTTGTGATCGGTGGATCTGGAACTGACTGTTTAACGTTGGTTCACGAAATGTCGCGGAAGCAAGAGTCGCCACCGTCTTTTATTTTCTCCAAATGGAAAGGACAAAAGCACAGAAATATTCCTTAAAGAGATTGCTCTCGGTTCGGGAGGTAGATTATAGAAAGGGAAGGTGTTAGCACCCTCTCTATCCATGGTTATCCATGGGCTCTTAGATACTTGCTCATTTATGTTTTCAAAAGGTTTGTTTGCTTTTCAACTGTGGGTTTTAAAAAGTTTCTTTGAAAATTCAAGTTCGACTCTTGTATCGGTCCTCAAGAGTGTTTGAAAAGTTGCTTTCGAAAGCTTTTTGAAAAGGTGTCGGTGTGAAAAGTATTTTTTTGAATTTGTTTTGAAATTAGAGCAAGTATCTAGAGTCGTCTACCTACCCTAAGGAATTCGTCTGTGTAAATGTCCTTTAAAGTAGTGCCATCCCACCATTGAGAGGTAGGTAGCACCACCGTTGGAGGTGTTCGGGTCAATTCGAGGTTCGGGACATGGTGATCACCAGAGCAATGGGAAGACACCTTAGAAGCTACCCTCATGCCAGGTTCCCGGATCATGAGGACTTACTAAGACATCCTCTACTCGACGATCACCTTTCGAGGCAAGGCAACAATGAGGCGTACCCTAGGGGTGGTGTGTGATTCGTGTGTCAGATTCGTTTATTTTTATCTTGTCATGGTATAGGTGATCTACGCGTTTGTTTTTATTTATTGTCATTCATTCTTGCATGCCTTTTATTAACAGTTAAAAATTGCGAGAAGGTAAAATTCTAAACTATTACAAAAGGCGCGGGTCCACATCGCCAAAATTTCCAGATCCCGATTTGACAGAAAAATAAACAATTAAAGAAAAGTGCGAGAAATTAATATTTACATGGCTTTGGGAGAGGTACATAAAATTATACGACATAAAATAAAAATGCGCGAATTGAAATAAGATTAGAAACGAGGGCGTTGGACCCTTTTTAATGAAATTAAATTATTAGCAAATTAGTTAAATTAAAGAAAAAAAGAAATTATTTTTGGTTTTTTTTGTATTTATGAGAGTTTAATGAGATTAATTGAAATTGAAATGCTAACCCTAATTCTAATTGTTTTTAGTTTATTAAGAAAGTATTAAAGTTAAACCTAATTTAATCTAATTATTTACATGCAATTTTAATTTATAAATATAATAGGAAGAATTAATAATTAATGTGGTAAAATAAAAAAGGATGAAAAATGCTTGAAACCCTAATTCTACCAATTTTAGATTTTTATTGAAAAATATTAAGATTAAGTCCTAAATTAAAAAAACTAAGTTAATTAATGAATTTTATTTACAAAAAATATTAATTAAATAAATATATTTTAATTTTGTCCTTTCTGATTTTTTGTGTTTTTTATATTATTGGGAAAATAATAATTATAAAGAATTAAAAGAGATTAATTAAAATAAAGAAAAAAAAGAAAAAAAACATAAAAAGAGTAAAAGAAAACAAACTCTAGGGGGTGCTGTCCCCAAGTGGAGGGTTTGTTGTAGTGATTTGGGCCCAATTGTCCCTGGCCTGGTGGACTTTCCAGCTAGCATGCATAGGCGTTGATTAGAGTTTACCATGTTCTTCAGATCGTGACCCTTAGATTGGTGAGATTGGCCAAGTGGCGTGTTGGATGGAGGAGCATATGGTAGTCCTTAGCGCTGGAGCTGCATAGAATCGTTAATAGGAAAATATAAGGAAAGGGGTGGGGACCTGGGGCTCGAACCCAGGTCCCAGGGGTTACCAGCGTGTCCTTTAACCAGTGGAGCTGCTTCGGTTATCTGTATATCATGTAACTAATAAATATAATAAAACAAGACAAACGCTAGTGCCTTTTTTCGCGCGAGAATTTGAATAACCCAACCATTGCTTTACACCTCAGCATCTTCTTCCTCGTTCTATTTTTTCCTGAAACAAAAAAGAAACTGGCAACGGTTTTGAACCGTTCCCTTATGTATCATTCCAGAAAATAACGAATAGGCCATGTAACCTCATAAATTAGGCGCGAGGGTCCTATCCTTTTCGTCCAAGCACGCTTGTTCCAATGGTCCAGGTCTCGAGTGCTAATTTTTCCTTAACTCAAAAGCCCTAATTCAAGGTTCTGAAAACCCTAGCACGTATTCATGGTGAAATCTTCAAGAGTGCACAAAAACACAATTAAACCACACAGTTAGCTGTAGAATTAAGCAATGAATATAAATCAATTGTTAAAAATTACTAAAAGCGTATGATTCATGATGCAAGAACATGGAAATTTTTCTGTACAGGGTGAGATCGTTCTCACGTTTCTGGGTATGAAAGCTTGTGGTTTTTATCCAAATTCCTTCCCTGAAGCCTCAGCAAGCCAATGGAACAAGTATCGTGGCTTGAATCACCTTGTATCCCTGTTTTCAGTTTTCCACTTTTGTGCAAAAAACTCAAGTTTTCTTTTTGGTCTATGGCGCGGCTTGGACCTCTTTTGGAATAGGGTTTGCATTCATATATGTATGTGAGTGATTAGGTCAAAGAAAATTGATCAAAGAATCCATGAATTAATGAAAAGGATATTTTATTTTCAAGCCATAATTTTCCAAATCTTTTTCATGCTTTTTGGCTTCAATCACATCCAATCACCTTTGATTCTTTCCTAACCTGATTTGCACGAAATATTGAGTATATATCATTCACCAAAAGATTCAAAAGATTAGGTTTAGTATTTTTCATGTATTTTATTTAATTAAATTAATTATTAATGATTAAAAATCCAAATAAATAAATAAAAATGAAGAAAAACTTCCCTTTGGGCCAAATGGTCGTGCACATGCCTTGGATGATGAATTGTGGAAGAAAAAGAGGCCGATTAGCAATTTTAGGTCATTTGAATCAATGTTGACTTTTCAAAATATCCAAACATTTGCCAACTTCCACAAGGCATATCTTGCTCAATTTTTAAGCTTTGCTCATGTTCTTTGACATTTTGGAAAGGTTTTTGAGTCCTCTAACCAATTCCTTTGGTCCCATGTCATTTGGATTTACCAATCTCAAGTTATGGCCTTTGACTTAAAGTCCCTTTTTGTTGACTTTTGAAAATGACCTATAATGTTGAAATTGATAACTTTTTGTGAGAGCATTTCTTGGACTTGAAGTATGAAGAGGAGTTGTAGGAAATGTCATTCTCTTCAAAATGAGCTTTGGATGGAATTTTTCTGATGATCCATGTGAAAGTTATGCCCTGGTCAATTTACAGTTGACTTTTTCAACTGTCCAAATATGGAAACTTTTGCATCTTGATGATTTTTGAGTCAAGCTTTGAGAATCATGATCAAGCATTGATAAAATGATGTTTGTGGCTTCAAAATGAGATGTTGACCAAAAATTTGAACTTTTGACTGTCAAATGACCATTTTGCCCCTACAGTTGACTGTAGTGCAATTAGGGTTTTTGACTGTGCAATTTTATGCTGAAAGTCTTGAAACTTGGTAGGAGGATGCTTGACCATATTTGTAGGCATGTGGGACTTGATTGGACCCTTGGAAACTTCATTTACTTTGTCAGAACCAAAACCCTAATTTTGACTGTTAGGAGGCCCTTGAACTGTGCAACCCTTGGGGAGATTTTGAAGCTTTATCTTGGCAAATCCTGAAGAATATGGGAGGGCAAATTTTGGGGTACAACAGTTGCCCCTGTTCAATCCTCTTAGACCTGAGGATGCAGATTGGCTGACATGCCTTTCGTAATCCGAAGGTGGAAGATGATTGAACACTAGAGTGCCCAGAAATTTACGCTCACATAGTAGCGGTGATGGGGGAATGGGCTTATAGATGCCATTTGGAGATTGATGGATAGTGGATGGGCTTATAGATGCCATCTGGATGTCAATCGCATAAGAGATTCCTTAGCGAGAACTTGTGTGCCTGCAAAAGAAAAAAAGATTACTTGACCCGTTACAGGAGCTAGTCTTCAAATTCTTTGTATAGATGTGTCCTGACTGGTTACAGGAGCTGAATCTGGAGCTTCAAACGATGATGAATGAACCAGGGATGGTTACTACCTCAACAGGAACGGTGAGAGAACCTTGGATTACTTTAACCTCAACAGCAATCATTGAGATAATCTTGGGATTACCACCTCCGCAGTATCGGGGAGAGAACCAATAGGCGATTACCACCTCAACAGCAAACATTGAGAGAACCTTGGATAACTTCAACTTCAACAGCAATCGTTGAGCGAAATCTGGGATTACCACCTCCACAGTATCGGGGAGAGAACCATAGGCGATTACCACCTCAACAGCAAACATTGAGAGAACCTTGGATAACTTCAACTTCAACAGCAATCGTTGAGCGAAATCTGGGATTACCACCTCCGCAGTATCGAGGAGAGAACCATAGGCGATTACCACCTCAACAGCAAACATTGAGAGAACCTTGGATAACTTCAACTTCAACAACAATCGTTGAGCAAAATCTGGGATTACCACCTCCGCAGTATCGGGGAGAGAACCATAGGCGATTACAACCTCAATAGCAATCATTGAGAGAATCTTGGATAACTTCAACTAAGTCTTTATCAGGAAAATCTGTTTGGGGTCGATTTAGCTGGACTAGAGAAGGCCTTGGACTGGATAAGAAATCTTTGGAGTCGATTTAACTGAACCGGTCTAGGTCTTGAAATGTCTTCAACTGGGTCTTTATCAGAAAAATCTGTTTGGGGTCGATTTAACTGGACCAGAGAAGGCCTTGGACTGGATAAGAAACAGAGAAATCTTTGGAGTCGATTTAACTGAACCGGTATAGGTCTTGAATGTCTTCAACTGGATAAGAAACGGGGAGATCTTTGGAGTCGATCTGACTGAACCAGAGAAGGCCTTTGACTGGATAAGAAACAGAGAAATCTTTGGAGTCGATTTAACTGAACCGGTCTAGGTCTTGAATGTCTTCAACTTGATAAGAAACAGGGAGATCTTTGGAGTCGATCCGACTGAACCAGAGAAGGCCTTTGACTGGATAAGAAACAGAGAAATCTTTGGAGTCGATTTAACTGAACCGGTCTAGGTCTTGAATGTCTTCAACTGGATAAGAAACAGGGAGATCTTTGGAGTCGATCTGACTAAACCAGAGAAGGCCTTTGACTGGATAAGAAACAGATAAATCTTTGGAGTCGATTTAACTGAACCGGTCTAGGTCTTGAATGTCTTCAACTGGATAAGAAACAGGGAGATCTTTGGAGTCGATCTGACTGAACCAGAGAAGGCCTTTGACTGGATAAGAAACAGAGAAATCTTTGGAGTCGATTTAACTGAACCGGTCTAGGTCTTGAATGTCTTCAACTGGATAAGAAACAGGGAGATCTTTGGAGTCGATCTGACTGAACCAGAGAAGTCCTTTGACTGGATAAGAAACAGAGAAATCTTTGGAGTCGATTTAACTGAACCGGTCTAGGTCTTGAATGTCTTCAACTGGATAAGAAACAGGGAGATCTTTGGAATCGATCTGACTGAACCAGAGAAGGCCTTTGACTGGATAAGAAACAGAGAAATCTTTGGAGTCGATTTAACTGAACCGGTCTAGGTCTTAAAATAGCTGAAAACTTAACTGAATCTTTTCCTGAAAGGTAAAGGTCAGTCATATGCAATGCATGATATGGGTCAAGCAATGATGTTCTCAACATAAATGAGATTTGTAAGATATGGTGCGTACATGCATGCTATAATGATGTATGCGATGTTTACAAATGTATTTTTTTCCGTCTAGGAAAGTAAATCCTTGACGGGTGCCGGGAAGTCACTACTGGGCTGATGATGGAGAATAGATTTTTGCTTCCGCTGGGGATGATAGTTGCAAGAATACCGGTAGGAGAAGATAACTCCGTTGGGGAATAAACTTGGCGAATGATAACTCTGCGGGGAGAAAAGCACTCTAACGATCTTGCTGGGAAGTGATACTCTATGGGGAGAGAGATACTTTGCTGAGTTATTGATAATAACTTGCTGGGGATACCCTTGTTGTGCTGGAAATGCTAATAGACTTCGTTGGGGATAAGAAAGAACTATGTTGACGATGACCTTTCTGTGGCTTTTGGCTGAGGATAACCCAGTTATATCCTGGTAAGGAAGTAACTCTTTGAATAAAGTCGGGCGACGCGTTCGTGCTTAGTGAGGGATAAGCTTCCAGAATCTACTGGGGATAAGCTTATTGCTTGGGGAGATGGATTCCACCTTTCCTGGGGAAACTGGATTGGACTCTCCTGGGGAAGTCTTGAATTGTATGGGAAGTAACTTCCACTGAATGTCTGGTAAACTGTCGGGGAACAATATTAGATCAAGATTGCCGGGGACACTTGTTAAGAATGTATGTATATGCTGGGGGGAACGTTGAGATCTGCTGGAGGATACCCAACTTCCTTAAGGTTTGATCTTGGGGAGAGTGTATGGACTTGTTGGCTCACTCTCTGGGGAATTAAGATGTTTGTTATGTTCTTCATCCTACCTTGGCACCTTGGTGGATGGAACAATTAGATCGTTTGGACAACTCCTCATTGCCCCTGTTTCTAAGGTGGGAGAGGAAGACCTGTGAGGCGCTGATAGTTGTTGATGGACAAACTCTTCTTCTGATAGGCAAGTGACAAGATGCCGGGACCTAGTCGTACGCTTTGATCCCTAATTTTTGCCTGGACCGCCCTTTCGGGTTTTCAGTCCACCGGGATACCCATTTTTGCCCAAGCCGCCTTTTCAGGTTTTCGACTTGCCGGGTGTACAGATTTTTTCATTTCATCCCTTCATTTTGCCCGAACCCTTTTGGTTCGCCGGGAAGCCCTTATTTTTTCCTAGGTATGTCAACCTAGCGGGTCTTTGATTATGCGTAGTATTTTTCGATTATGTCCGTGCTTTCGGAATGTAGGGAGTTGCCCCTGTTTAGAAGTGTTTTGTCACCAGAAGATGTTTGATTAGGCAAGATTCGTTGTTGGAATGCCCCAAGTGACTCAGGCGGAGATTTTCCCCAGGCTATTTGGTCTTTGAGAGATTCCCCGAATCTTGATTGGACTGCCCCAGATGATGGACCATGATCATGTCATGCCCCTTGATTGGAAGTGCTTTTGTTCACTAGGTATTCATCGTGCGAATTTCCCTGTTGTTCAAACAAATAGTCATATGCAAACAATGTTATATCAAAAATGCAAAGCTTATGTCTGTCTTGAAGATTTTGAAAATGCATTCTTTTCAGTAAAACAAGTAAATTTTGTAAAATGTGATGTCAACTCCGTATTTACCGTAGGCCTTAAGGAGTCAGGATACCTTTTGCAACAGTATGCTTTCGAACTAACCCATGCTTCAGCTAGGACTTTTAAGGGTTATAACGTGGCCTGGTTCATGGTTCAAGAAACAAAGGATAAAGGCCCAAATTATATTTGTACCCACCCGCTCTTCGTGATATTCTTCAAACCTAAGCTCAGTTGATCGTGCGTTAGACCTTGTTTGAGTCTTTGTCCTGATGTTCCAATGATGATTCAGATATTGATGATTTATTCTGAATAGGCAGTCATTTTTGTTTTTGTTGAGGGTTTGTAAGACCTCTTTCTTTTCTGATTTTTTTGTTATCCCTTTCTTTTTTTTTCCTAAACTGTTTCCTTTTTGGAATTACAGTTAGCGGAATGCCCCAGTTTTGTAAGTCTCCTTCATGGGTTTTGACTTAATGGGTTTTTTATTTTGAAAGATAATGACTGCCTGTCTTTATGATCGTTCAGAACCATCACTGTCTTTTTGTTGTTTTGTAAGGACCTCTTTGGTGCCATTAGTTATGCACTTGGATCAACTGAGAGACTACCCTGCCCCAGGTTATGATGAAGGGTTTTGAATTTCGAAAAGAAAAACTCCTACTTCTTTGGCTCAGAGGGGTTGACGAGGGACTATCATCCTTATAACTCCAGTGTTTAGGGATTGAAACAATGCATGTACCTCCTCAGCGGGGTCTGTTCAAAAGCATACTGTAGATTGTGGTATCGTTTTCGTCATCCTCCCTCAAGAGGCTTAGAATTATTAATTAAGAGTTGATCATCAGAAAAAATATGAAAATAATTTGCGTATAGTGAATACGAATATATTGTTTCAGAACAGACATATGCGATGCATTAATGAAATAACAATGTTTAACATGAGTAAATGTTTGAACAAAAGAAAATCGCAACTTGAACATTCGAATGAACAAAAATTTCTCAATCCTAGCCATGTTTTGGCAAGGGAGCAGTGATCATGTTGGGAGTCTCGGGTACTTCAAACTGAATCTCTCCAGCGTCGATCATATCTTGAATCTTGTTTTTGAGGGGCCAGCAGTTGTCCGTAGTATGCCCCGGGCTATCAGAATGGTATGCGCACCTATCGTTGGGATGATAGTTGGGAGCAGAAGTGTTTGGATTCCGGAGAGGAGCCCTTAAGGTGATCAGCCCTGCCTCCAACATTTGTTGTAGTGCTTGGTCCAGCGACATATTGATCTTGGTGAACTGCCTTTTAGGCTTGTCTGGTTTGCTCTGATCAGCCCGTTGTTTTGGGCGAGGTCGTTGTTGGACCTGAGAAGTAGTAGCAACTCGGAGAGGCCCAAACCTTTGACTTCTTGGAAGTTGATTAATGACTGGGTCCCTGACTTGGGCTGGTTGCTTCATGTCTTGATGAAGCTGAATGATCATGGCCCTCAGCTCTCCTTGCTCCTGAGCCAAACCTTGAATGAGTGCCCTTTTCCCCAGCATCTGGGTTTTCAATGTGTCTACCTCAGCTTGTAGACGTTTCAGCCGTTCGTCCTTGTCATCTTCAGGACTCTTTCTGATCAGATTCCCCATGAGGAGTGTCCTCAACTCTTCCTGCCCCTTGGATAGGCTTAGGAAGATCTCTTTGAACTGAGCCTCTTGAGTGTGAAGGTCCTAATTATCTTGTTGGGAAGCCATGGCTGAAATAAACAGCAGGGAGGGTAAGTGACCTGCAACAAGGGTACCTGTTATGCAATGATATGTATGATATGCATGCAATGTTTTCAAGGATCTTGCGGGGTAAACAAGAAATTTGTTAGAGCTGAATTCGGTTGCTTGATTGAAAGGACTTCATGTTTGTTGGGAGTCCTTCTTCAAGGGTCAAAGGCTCACCATATCCAGTGGGTCATAGCCCCTGACAACCTTGGCTAGGGGAACCTTCATCAAGCGTCAGAGCTCACCATATCAAGTGGGTCATAGCCTCTGACAACCTTGGCTAGAGGAAAATAAATCCTCTTTGCCCCTTGCTGGGATGTTTGATTCATCATGACCTGCATCACAAGCCCTTGAGATCCTTGAAATGGGTTAGGGTGTATGCAATGGTATGATGTCATGATGCATGGGGTAATATGAATAAACCCTGTTACGAGTCCCAATTAAGGACTGCAAACCAAAACTTGCAAGAAACTCAAGTAAAACCTGTCATGAGTCCCAATTAAGGACCAAATAAAACCTGCAAAACACTCAGTAAACCCTGTTATGAGTCCCAGTTAAGGACCAAATAAAACCTGCAAAACACTCAGTAAACCCTGTTATGAGTCCCAGTTAAGGACTATAAACAAAACCTGCAAGAAACTCAAGTGTCAGATAACAAGCATGCAAGTAGTCAAGTTGGAAGGCACACAAGTCACACAAGAGAAACCCTTAGAGTTCAGGCCAGCATGGGGTCTGGGTATTACCCTCTTGAAGTTGGTGGGCTCAACCTGTCCTATTAGAAGTAACCGGGTTCTAAGAGTCCCAATATCACTAGATTGCTTTCATTGTTCATCGTTTCGGTTTAGCCACTGAACTGGCGACCGAAATATTCCAGGAAAGCAACCCTCAATTGAGTGTAGTATCGAGTATCAACCAACCTCGGACTGCACAAAAGTCAGTTATCTCACTACCCTAAAGAGGCCAAGATAGTTCAATTAAGGTTCCTAAGGTCTGTTGATGCTTCACGACACCACGCGGAGGCCCCGTACTCTCCTTGACTGAACTCAAGGGTTACCGGTACACACCAAAGTGCCACATCAATGTAGCAGACTGTTTCAACCATGTCGGTATACCCCGCACAGTTCCCTCACAGCCTTGTTGCTACTTTCTAAGAAGATATCCCCAGATCCGGGTTAGGATCTATAGAACTCCCAAGACAGTCCCACAATTTAAAGCAAACAAGGAAAGCAATTGAAAACACAGTTATGAACTAACCCTAAGGTACACCTCACTTTAAGTTAAGTCCCCAGCAGAGTCGCCAGTTCTGTGATCGGTGGATCTGGAACTGACTGTTTAACGCTGGTTCGCGAAATGTCGCGGAAGCAAGAGTCGCCACCGTCTTTTATTTTCTCCAAATGGAAAGGACAAAAGAACAGAAAAATTCCTTAAAGAGATTGCTCTCGGTTCGGGAGGTAGATTATAGAAAGGGAAGGTGTTAGCACCCTCTCTATCCATGGTTATCCATGGGCTCTTAGATACTTGCTCATTTGTGTTTTCAAAAGGTTTGTTTGCTTTTCAACTGTGGGTTTTAAAAAGTTTCTTTGAAAATTCCAGTTCGACTCTTGTATCGGTCCTCAAGAGTGTTTGAAAAGTTGCTTTCAAAAGCTTTTTGAAAAGGTGTCGGTGTGAAAAGTATTTTTTTTAATTTGTTTTGAAATTAGAGAAAGTATCTAGATTCGTCTACCTACCCTAAGGAATTCGTCTGTGTAAATGTCCTTTAAAGTAGTGCCATCCCACCATTGAGAGGTAGGTAGCACCACCGTTGGAGGTGTTCGGGTCAATTCGAGGTTCGGGACATGGTGATCACCAGAGCAATGGGAAGACACCTTAGAAGCTACCCTCATGCCAGGTTCCCGGATCATGAGGACTTACTAAGACATCCTCTACTCGACGATCACCTTTCGAGGCAAGGCAACAGTGAGGCGTACCCTAGGGGTGGTGTGTGATTCGTGTGTCAGATTCGTTTATTTTTATCTTGTCATGGTATAGGTGATCTACGCGTTTGTTTTTATTTATTGTCATTCATTCTTGCATGCCTTTTATTAACAGTTAAAAATTGCGAGAAGGTAAAATTCTAAACTATTACAAAAGGCGCGGGTCCACATCGCCAAAATTTCCAGAACCCGATTTGACAGAAAAATAAAGAATTAAAGAAAAGTGCGAGAAATTAATATTTACATGGCTTTGGGAGAGGTACATAAAATTATACGACATAAAATAAAAATGCGCGAATTGAAATAAGATTAGAAACGAGGGCGTTGGACCCTTTTTAATGAAATTAAATTATTAGCAAATTAGTTAAATTAAAGAAAAAAAGAAATTATTTTTGGTTTTTTTTGTATTTATGAGAGTTTAATTAGATTAATTGAAATTAAAATGCTAACCCTAATTCTAATTGTTTTTAGTTTATTAAGAAAGTATTAAAGTTAAACCTAATTTAATCTAATTATTTACATGCAATTTTAATTTATAAAAATAATAGGAAGAATTAATAATTAATGTGGTAAAATAAAAAAGGATGAAAAATACTTGAAACCCTAATTCTACCAATTTTATATTTTTATTGAAAAATGTTAAGATTAAGTCCTAAATTAAAAAAACTAAGTTAATTAATGAATTTTATTTACAAAAAATATTAATTAAATAAATATATTTTAATTTTGTCCTTTCTGATTTTTTGTGTTTTTTATATTATTGGGAAAATAATAATTATAAAGAATTAAAAGAGATTAATTAAAATAAAGAAAAAAAGAAAAAAAACATAAAAAGAGTAAAAGAAAACAAACTCTAGGGGGTGTTGTCCCCAAGTGGAGGGTTTGTTGTAGTGATTTGGGCCCAATTGTCCCTGGCCTGGTGGACTTTCCAGCTAGCATGCATAGGCGTTGATTAGAGTTTACCATGTTCTTCAGATCGTGACCCTTAGATTGGTGAGATTGGCCAAGTGGCGTGTTGGATGGAGGAGCATATGGTAGTCCTTAGCGCTGGAGCTGCATAGAATCGTTAATAGGAAAATATAAGGAAAGGGGTGGGGACCTGGGGCTCGAACCCAGGTCCCAGGGGTTACCAGCGTGCCCTTTAACCAGTGGAGCTGCTTCGTTTATCTGTATATCATGTAACTAATAAATATAATAAAACAAGACAAACGCTAGTGCCTTTTTTCGCGCGAGAATTTGAATAACCCAACCATTGCTTTACACCTCAGCATCTTCTTCCTCGTTCTATTTTTTCCTGAAACAAAAAAGAAACTGGCAACGGTTTTGAACCGTTCCCTTATGTATCATTCCAGAAAATAATGAATAGGCCATGTAACCTCATAAATTAGGCGCGAGGGTCCTATCCTTTTCGTCCAAGCACGCTTGTTCCAATGGTCCAGGTCTCGAGTGCTAATTTTTCCTTAACTCAAAAGCCCTAATTCAAGGTTCTGAAAACCCTAGCACGTATTCATGGTGAAATCTTCAAGAGTGCACAAAAACACAATTAAACCACACAGTTAACTGTAGAATTAAGCAATGAATATAAATCAACTGTTAAAAATTACTAAAAGTGTATGATTCATGATGCAAGAACATGGAAATTTTTCTGTACAGGGTGAGATCGTTCTCACGTTTCTGGGTATGAAAGCTTGTGGTTTTGATCCAAATTCCTTCCCTGAAGCCTCAGCAAGCCAATGGAATAAGTATCGTGGCTTGAATCACCTTGTATCCCTGTTTTCAGTTTTCCACTTTTGTGCAAAAAACTCAAGTTTTCTTTTTGGTCTATGGCGCAGCTTGGACCTCTTTTGGAATAGGGTTTGCATTCATATATGTATGTGAGTGATTAGGTCAAAGAAAATTGATCAAAGAATCCATGAATTAATGAAAAGGATATTTTATTTTCAAGCCATAATTTTCCAAATCTTTTTCATGCTTTTTGGCTTCAATCACATCCAATCACCTTTGATTCTTTCCTAACCTGATTTGCACGAAATATTGAGTATATATCATGCACAAAAAGATTCAAAAGATTAGGTTTAGTATTTTTCATGTATTTTATTTAATTAAATGAATTATTAATGATTAAAAATCCAAATAAATAAATAAAAATGAAGAAAAACTTCCCTTTGGGCCAAATGGTCGTGCACATGCCTTGGATGATGAATTGTGGAAGAAAAAGAGGCCCATTAGCAATTTTAGGTCATTTGAATCAATGTTGACTTTTCAAAATATCCAAAAATTTCCCAACTTCCACAAGGCATATCTTGCTCAATTTTTAAGCTTTGCTCATGTTCTTTGACATTTTGGAAAGGTTTTTGAGTCCTATAACCAATGCCTTTGGTCCCATGTCATTTGGATTTACCAATCTCAAGTTATGGCCTTTGACGTAAAGTCCCTTTTTGTTGACTTTTGAAAATGACCTATAATGTTGAAATTGATAACTTTTTGTGAGAGCATTTCTTGGACTTGAAGTATGAAGAGGTGTTGTAGGAAATGTAATTCTCTTCAAAATGAGCTTTGGATGGAATTTTTCTGATGATCCATGTGAAATTTATGCCCTGGTCAATTTACAGTTGACTTTTTCAGCTGTCCAAATATGGAAACTTTTGCATCTTGATGATTTTTGAGCCAAGCTTTGAGAATCATGATCAAGCACTGATAAAATGATGTTTGTGGCTTCAAAATGATATGTTGACCAAAAATTTGAACTTTTGACTGTCAAATGACCATTTTGCCCCTACAGTTGACTGTAGTGCAATTAGGGTTTTTGACTGTGCAATTTTGTGCTGAAAGTCTTGAAACTTGGTAGGAGGATGCTTGACCATATTTGTAGGCATGCGGGACTTGATTGGACCCTTGGAAACTTCATTTACTTTTTCAGAACCAAAACCATAATTTTGACTGTTAGGAGGCCCTTGAACTGTGCAACCCTTGGGGAGATTTTGAAGCTTTATCTTGGCAAATCCTGAAGAATATGGGAGGGAAAATTTTGGGGTACAACACTATTGAACCTACTGTTGGCAAGCCTCTGAACGCCAAGAATCTGAAGAAAATGAAACTGATAGAGAATATCAGAAAGGAGCCCAGCGTTACTCTTCATGCTGACATCACCAGCAGAAGAGTCCCTCTGGACGACTTTCCACTATTTTCTGAAATTGAATCTAAACCAGTAGTTGTTCTCAGATACTTGGATGCTTGCAAGGCTGATGGTACAGATCCCAAACTGAATATTAAAGATCTGCACCAATAACATCCAGAAGTTACTGTGAAGAAGACGAAGAAAAGAAAGGCCACTTCAGAAGGACCATCCCAGCAGACCCCTAAGAAGAGAGGTAACCTATCTGCTGCTAATGTTTTAAATTCTTCTGCTATTCCAACATCAATCCCAACCCCAGCTTCACATGAACTTCCAATCCCCATACCAACTATTGATGAAACCGAACCAGAGGATGACCCTTCTGAGTCACTGACTCTCAGGAGATCCCGCACCAAAAATCCAAAACCCACAACATCAACAGAATCAGAACTTGACAAAGTTCTGTCTGAAATTGATCAACGTGCTTCCGCTCCCCTCTCAAATAATCCAAACACTCAACCAGAGATTGCCCAATCTCCTCAACCAGAACATACTCTCTCACCCATACCAGAAGAACCATAAATTCGACAACAACCAGAAATTCCACCTCCTTCTCCACAACCAGCAATTCCTCCTCCCTCTCCACAACCAGAACTTCATCCACTTTCACCTCAACCATCACCTCCACAACCTGAGTTTCATCACTCTGAAACTCCATCACCTGAACCTCATTTTCCTCAATCCTCTGAGCCACAACCCTTGGCAATTCAGCTGCCATGTGGTACAACCATAAACATACCCCAGCTGCCATCCTCACCAGAAACTACCCCTCCAAATACTCCAAATAGTCCAATAATCATCTTTGATTCTCCCACTCCATATCCCAAACAAACTACAGAAGACCACAGCAGGACCTTCATCGATTTAACAATCCTTAACCGTCTTGCTGACCTTAAAAACAAAATAGCCATTCCCAAACCAAAACAGCTAGATGTTGGCTCTGGCATTGTGAATTTTGAAACAGGCTTGCAGCAGTGGATTGCTTCTCTAAAGCAAGTTTGTCCTGGAATGATTGATCCTGCTGCCTCAGACCAACTCTGGACACGTTTCAGAATGTGGGTACGCGCTGAAGCCCTCTGAAGTAGTGAAAAACACAAGAAGGGGGGGTTGAATTGTAAAACTGAAATCTAATGCAATGAACAAGATATTTTTATCCTGGTTCGTTTGATCTCAAACTACTCCAGTCAACCCGTCAAGGTGATTTCGCCTCTCTCCAACGAGGTCTTAATCCACTATATTCAACTGAATATTACAGACTGCTTTAACAACTGCTAAAGCCTTTTTGATGCAAACCACAACCCGGTTTGTCAAGGAAACACTTTCTTACAAAGAGGATAAATCTAAGTGTGTGAATGTTTTCTACAAAACTGTATCACAACTGTGATGTATACACAACTTAAAGCTTAGAAACTAGATTGCTAAACAATGATAGAATATCAGAATGTGTAGTGTTTAGCAAAACTGAGAGAAGGAAGATTTTGATCAGCTTTTATGCGTGTAAAGATTTGGAGAGCATTAGCCAATTCAATCTTCAAAGTCTTGTTTATATAGCACTGAGATGTTGAACGTTGGAGCAATATTCTTGATTCAATGCTATTAACAAACTTTCCTTATCGAGCAGATCTTGTCTGGAATGAGGCCGTTGGTATTAATTTGCTTTCAATGCACAGTACCGTTGCTTACTTAATGCAAGTTCTGGCTTGGCTCATTCTGACTCTGCTTAGTTGCTGATGAACTATTGTGTTTCTTTATCAGAGTGTTGAGCGCAGTCTTGTTCATCAGACTTCAGCATATACATGAGTTGATCTTCTGATTCTGACATTCTGATATGGCAACTTCTGATGCTGATGTCAGGAACCAAATTTCTGATGCTGATTAGATGTGATCTTGCTTATATCAATCAGAGTATCTGCAAATCAGAACGTAATAACTTAGGCAGCAGATAGTTCATACATGAATCACATAAATGATATATCTTTTCACTTTGTTATCATCAAAACATAAATATAGGGTAGTAGATTCAAACTTTGTTCTAACAATCTCCCCCTTTTTGATGATGACAAAAACCAGATATTTTTAAATGAAAATAACGTGAAAAGGTATCAGAGAGATGCATCAGAGTAAGAGGTAAAAAGATAAGGAGTAAAAAAATATCAGAGTTGAGAGATACTCCCCCTGAGTTTATTACTTCCCTTTGATTACAAGTGTTCTTCAGAATCAGATCTATTTGCCTTTCTTTGAACATCAGAGTATCAGAGTCTTTGACTATCAGAAGCTTTAGATCAGCACATCAGAGCAGAGCTTCAGATCAGCGTATCAGAGCTTTTCTTGTCAGAGCTTTGCTTTGGATTAGAGTATCAGAGCGGATCAGAGCTTCATATCTTTTAGTCTTCAGAGTGTCCAGGAGCTTCCTTGTACCTGTAGACTTTAAGCAAAACAGAAAAAACATTTTCAAGTAATAGAGTTAGAATGTTTGAGAATTTCTGTCTTAGTAAACCGTTATTGTTTAAAATATCATTCTTGTTCTCCCCCTTTTTGTCAGCAATCAAAAAGTGTAGGTGAGTGCTAAAACAGTTAAGATCAGAAAAACTTGTCATATTAAGAGGTTCAGAATCAAACAAAACATAATCAAACAGTACATCATAAAATCAAAGAAAACATGAAAAAGACATGAATGAAAAAAGACTAAGGTTGGGGAGGTAAGCGTGTGAACAGGTTCTCCAGCATGGCTTTGATCTGATCAGTAGTCTCATTCTGCTTATGCACCATGCTGACAACAGTGTCAATCTTTCTATCCTGCACATCCATTCTTTCTTTCATCTTCTGGTCGTTTTCATCCATCCTCTGCTGCAGACGCATGTCATTCAGCTTTAGTTCTTCTAGAGTCTGCCTGTCCAAGGCAGCTTGAGAAGCATCAGAGGCAGGAAGCTTCTGAGAACTTTCTGCAACATCTTCTGCTTGACTTGCTTCAGTATGAATGGTCTTGTCTTCTTCTGGTTGCACCTTTGAAGCTAGCTGTTTCTCAGACCAAGGTTCACTATCCAGAGGGAGCACAGCTTCCTGAGGCAGCAGACTGTCAACTTCCTTCAGCAGCTTGCTGAAGTTCTGTTGTGCCTGCTCATAGTTGATATCCTGCAACTTGAGGGCTTCAGAACGTACCTAAAGTCTGAATTGTGACCAGAGCTGATCAGAAGCAGCTGGGTCAATCATTCCAGGACAGACTTGCTTCAAAGAAACAATCCATTGCTGCACACCTGTTTCAAAATTCATAATACCAGAGCCAACATCTGGTTGTTTTGGTTTAGGGATGGCTATTTTATGTTTCATATCAGCAAGACGGTCAAGACTGGTTAAGTCTATGAAGGTCCTGCTGGGGTTTTCGGTGGTTTGCTTGGCAGCTGTTTGTTTTGGAGATGGAGTGGGAGAATCAGAGATTATGATTGGACTGCTTGGTGTTTTGGGAGTATTTGGTGGTGTAGATTCTGGTGAGGATGGCAACTGTGCCAAGGTGATTGTTGTTCCACCTGGCAGCTGGATTGCCAGAGGTGATGGTTGTGGTGAATGAGGTTCAGATGGTTGAGGAGAAGGAGTTTCAGAGTGATGAAACTCTGGTTGAGGTGATGGTGGATGAATTTCTGGTTGAGGAGAGGGAGACGGAATTGCTGGTTGAGGAGAAGTTGTTGGAATTTCTGGTTGTTCAGGGATAAGGGGTTCTTCTGGAATTGATGAGAGTGGTTGTTGTTGTTCAGGTTCTTCAGCAGATTGTTGTTGTTCTGGTTGTGGAGGAGGGACAATTTGTGGTTCAGAGTTTGGTTGATCAGAAGTGTGTTGATCAATGTCAGACAACACTTTGTCAATTGCTGATGTTGTTGAGATTGTTGGTTTGGGATGTTTGGTTCTGGCTCTTCTGAGTTTTAATGCCTCAGAAGGGTCATCTTCTGGTTCAGTTTCATCTATGGTAGGGATGGGGATTGAGATTCTATGAGAGATTTGAGGAGGAATAGATGCTGGAATAGTAGAAGAATTTAAAACAGAAGCAGCAGATAAATTACCTCTTTTCTTGGGTGTCTGCTGGGATGATCCTTCTGAAGGTGCCTTCCTCTTTTTTGTCTTCTTCAGAGTCACTTCTTGCTGAGGTTGATGCAGAGCTTTGATAATCAGATTTGGATCTGTACCATCTGCCTTGCACGCATCCAAGTATCTGAGAACCACTTCTGGTTTAGATTCTATCTCGGAAAATAAAGGAAAGTCACTCAGAGGAACTCTTCTGCTGGTGATATCAGCAATAGGAGTAGCTCTGGGTTCCTTTTGGATATTCTCTATCAACTTCATTTTCTTCAAGTTCTTTGTGTTCAGAGGTTTCCCAACTGTTGGTTCAATGGTGCTTAGCTCTTGAGCTTCTATCAGATGCTCTATCAGCCTATTCTCTGTCAGAATATCTGATATCAACCTTCCAAAGGGTATCCAATCCCTCTTTGTTCTTTCTTCTTCCCTGGTTTCCTTCACACTTGTTCTGAGGTGGTTGAACAGAAAATGAGCCAGGTTGATTTTTACCTTCTGATCAATAAAGTAGATCAGAAACTGCTGATCCACATTTATGTAATCAGGTGAACTGGTTGGCTTCCTATGGTTGAAGCACCCCAGAATTATCTTAGCCCAAACTCTAATGATCCTTCAGATCTTTGATCTTGCTGCTGGGCACCCCATGGGTGAAAATCCTTGCTGCTATCACGCCCACGTCAGCACATCTCTCAGCCATGTCCACACAGCGGACGCCACCGCCACTGTAACCGATTAACCTTGCAATGTGATCCTCAGTGATCACAATCTTCTTCCGCATAACGAAGGAGGTGACTAGATGTGTTGAAGCCTTGGCATGAATCCAGAATTCCTTGACTAACATAGGGAATGTTGGTCCAACCAACCTGTCAAAATACCTTTCCCACTTCTGTGCCCTAACTTCTTCAGTTAGGTCAAAACCGTTCTCCTTCAAGCTTCCAAAATCAATGATCAATTCAGATAACACTTCAAGATTCTTCACATGAGTGAGGAGTGTTCTTAATGGCACTTGATACTGTTCAGATGATGCTTTCTTCTGAGGACCTGCAGAAGCACTGCTGGAGGTTGCCATGTTCACACTAAAAGATTTTGAGAAGAACTGAGAAAAAGGGTTTTGCAAGAGATGAACACAGAAATATGCAGAGAGTGCTTGAGTATTAGTGAGAAACTGTAAAGAATTAGAATGAGAGATTAATGTGTTTAAATAGAGTTTCAGAATATTTTGAAAAAATAAACGTTTTTAAGAAAGAGAAAAATCATGATTGCATTTTAAAAGCATGATTACTTTTTATTAAATGCTTGCTGATTTTGGGGGATTTGAGAAAGATACTTAAAAACGGTTACCAGACATGTGTCTCAATGCACCCAATCAGCGCTTTGCCTTCTCAGAAGCGTGCACGCGTTCTGCTTCAGAGATTTGCTGATGATTGGATGACACTTGTTTGTTGTAGTGATCAGCACGTCTGTCTTTGAGCTTAGACTCTCAGATCTTTAGACTTGCATCTGATACAATCTGCATGTTCTATCTTTCTGAAAGAAGATTGATCAGAAGTTCACAGTAAAACAGTTACATTCTGAAGGTAAATATATGGAATTAAAACATTTTCACTCTGGACAGATTTTCATGCTGAGATGTTTCAGAATGAAATTAAACCTATCTTCTGAAAGGGGTTTAGTAAAGATATCAGCCCATTGATGGTCTGTATCTATAAATTTTAAGTTCAAAATTCCTTTCTGAATATAGTCCCTAATGAAGTGATGTTTTATTTCTATATGCTTAGCTCTAGAATGTAAAATGGGATTCTTACTTAAGCAAATAGCAGAAGTATTATCACAGAGTATAGGAATGTTACTCTCAAAAATATGGAAGTCTTCAAGCTGACTTTTCATCCAGAGCATTTGTGTGCTACATCCTGCTGCTGCTATGTACACAGCTTCTGCTGTTGATAGCGCAATTGTTGATTGCCTTTTGCTGGACCAAGAGATCAGATTTTCTCCCAGAAACTGGCAGCTTCCAGAAGTACTTTTACGTTCCACTCTGTCTCCAGCAAAATCAGCATCGCAGTAGCCTACTAAGCTGTAATCACTAGATTTTCTATAAAACAAACCCAGATTAGTAGTACCTTTCAGATACTTGAAAATTCGCTTAACAGCTGTTAAGTGAGATTCTCTAGGATCTGATTGGAATCTAGCACAGATACAAACACTGAATAATATGTCAGGTCTTGAAGCAGTCAGATAGAGGAGAGAACCAATCATACCTCTGTAGACTTTCTGTTCTACATTTTTGCTTACCTCTTCTCTTTCCAGAATGCACGTGGGATGCATTGGAATCTTTGATGGCTTACATTCTGAGAGGTCAAATTTCTTCAGAAGATCTCTGATGTATTTGCTCTGATGAATGTAAGTTCCCTCTGGAGTTTGATTGATCTGAATTCCTAGAAAGAATTTCAGTTCCCCCATGAGGCTCATCTCAAATTCTGCCTGCATACACTTAGCAAATTTTCTTCCAAGAGAAGGATTAGTAGAACCAAAAATAATATCATCAACATAAATTTGACAGACTAAGATGTCATTCTTAACTGATTTACAGAATAGAGTAGTGTCCACTTTCCCTCTGGTGAATTCATTTTCTAATAGAAAGTTACTTAGCCTTTCATACCAAGCTCTGGGAGCTTGTTTCAGACCATATAGTGACTTCTTTAGTTTGAAAACATGTTCTGGATGTTTTGTATTTTCAAAACCAGGGGGTTGGTGTACATAGACTTCTTCTTCTATATAACCATTTAAGAATGCACTGTTGACATCCATCTGATACAGAGTGATGCCTCTATTAACAGCAAATGAAATTAAAAGTCTGATAGATTCTAACCTGGCGACTGGGGCAAAGGTTTCTGTATAGTCTATCCCCTCTTGCTGACTATAACCTTGTGCAACCAGTCGTGCCTTGTTTCTGATGACTTCACCTTGTTCATTTAGCTTGTTTCTGAACACCCATCTTGTTCCAATGACGTTGAATCCTTTTGGTCTGGGAACGAGATCCCATACGTCGTTTCTGGTGAATTGATTCAGCTCTTCTTGCATTTCCAGAATCTAGTCATTATCCAGAAGTGCTTCATCAATAGAAGAAGGTTCAATCAGAGACACAAGTCCCATAAGAGTTTCTTCAGAGTTTCTGAAGCTTGCTCTTGTTCTGATTGGATCTTCCTTTCTTCCTAAGATAGTCTCTTCTGGGTGATCCAAGCTGCTTCTGGGTAATCTCTTCTGAGGTTGATCAGCAGCTGTTGTAGGATTGCTAGCAGTGCTCCTTTCAGACGTTGAAGGAGTGTCTGTGTTGAGAGCTTCTGATGACTTGTCTTCAGAACCTGTAAATTCAATTTCCATACCTGCAAAAACTTCATTCTGCTTTGACTTTTCAGAGTCAAGCTTATCATCAAAACGAACACTGATTGATTCTTCCACAATCTGTGTTTCTGTATTGTATACTCTGTACCCTCTTGAGCGTTCAGAGTATCCTAACATAATACACTTCTGTGCTTTAGAGTCAAACTTGTTCAAATAATTCTTTGTATTTAATATAAAGCAAGTACATCCAAATGGATGAAAATATGAAATGTTGGGCTTTCTGTTCTTCCACAATTCATATGGAGTCTTTTCCAGAATAGGTCTTATTGAGATTCTATTCTGAATGTAGCACGCTGTGTTTATTGCCTCTGCCCAGAAGGTCTTAGCAACATTTGTCTCATTGATCATGGTTCTGGCCATTTCTTGCAATGTTCTGTTCTTTCGTTATACAACTCCATTTTGTTGGGGAGTTCTAGGACAAGAGAAATCATGCAGAATGCCTCTGTCATTAAAGAATGACTCAAAATCTTTGTTTTCAAATTCTCCACCATGATCACTTCTGACTTTAACGATTCTAAGATCCTTTTCATTCTGAACTTGGTTACAGAAGGTAACAAACACAGAGTGTGACTCGTCCTTGTGTCTTAAGAACTTTACCCATGTCCATCTGCTATAGTCATCTACGATTACTAACCCATACTTCTTACCACTGACTGAAGCAGTTTTAACTGGTCCAAATAAGTCAATGTGCAGAAGTTATAATGGCTTAGAGGTAGAAACAAAATTTTTGGATTTAAAAGAAGGTTTTGCAAACTTGCCTTTCTGACATGCTTCACACAGAGCATCTGAATTGAACTTCAAATTAGGAAGTCCTCTGACCAGATTGAGTTTGTTAATCTGAGATATTCTTCTCATACTAACATGCCCCAATCTTCTGTGCCAGATCCACTGCTCGTTGTTAACAGACAGGAGGCATTTTACATTCTGACTCTTTAGTTCAGAAAGTTTGATTTTGTAGATGTTGTTTTTCCTCTTACCATTAAACAGGATAGTCTCATCTTTCTGACTAACAGCTTTACATGTTTTTTGATTAAAGATTATATCATAACCATTATCACTTAATTGACTTATGGATAACAGATTATGCATCAATCCATCTACTAGCAGAACATTATTAATAGAGGGAAGATTTCCATTACCTACAGTTCCAGAGCCAATTATCTTTCCCCTCTGATTGCCTCCAAAGCCAATGTGGCCTCCAGGCTTAAGTTCCAGGCTTTGGAACATATGCCTTCTTCCCGTCATGTGTCGTGAGCAGCCAGAGTCCATGTACCATGACTGGTGTTTCTGACTTGCTGCTAAAGATATCTGCAACATGTATTATTTTATCCTTAGGTACCCAGATTTTCTTGGGTCCTGATTTGTTAGTTTTACCAAAACTCTGGTTGAATTTTGGTTTCACAGAGTGCTTACTGCTAGTGTATTTAATATCATGTGTGTGACCATACACAAAATGTGAATTCAGAGGAGTGTGTTTAATGGTTAAGTCCATGACATTCTTTGGTGTAGGAACCTTACCTTGGTATCCTATTCCTTTCCTGCCGTTTCTGCTAACTCCATAGATCATTGAAGCCATTCTGCTTCTATCTATGCTTTTAGCGAGGAACTTCTGGAAACTGTGATCATACTCCTTGATGATCTCATCAGCGTTGCTGGGAGTTTCAGAAATTGGTTCCTTCTGAGAGTTTTGTAAAGAGTTTTCTAATTTTGAAATCTTATTTCTCAGCTCATAATTCTCCAATTTGAGACTCTCAGTCTTATTAGAGTCAGATTCAAGATTCCTTTTCAGGTCTCTGAATTTAACTCTAATTTGCTGATACCGTTCCAGAATCTCATTGAGGCTTTCAGCAAGTTCAGCCTTTGTAAAGTTAACAGCAAAGTTAGGAAATACCTCTTCAGTATCTGATTCTGAGTCTGATTCAGAAGCTTCACTATCTTCTGAGATGTTAGCCATGAGAGCTATGTTTGCCCTCTCATCATCTGATTCTGAGTCAGCTTCAGACGAGTCAGAGTCATCCCATGTAGCCATGAGACTTTTCTTCTTCTCTCTTCCAAACTTCTTTTTGGGCTTTTCCCTCTGAAGCTTTGGGCAGTCACTCTTATAGTGTCCTTGCTCATTGCACTCATAGCAGATGATGTCCTTGGTGTTTGGCTTTTTGCTACTGGAGGAGCCTTCAGATCTTCTGTATCCAGAGGAAGAATCTGTCCTTCTGTATCTGGAAGAAGACTCGTTCTGATCAGATCTTCTGGGATTCCTGAACTTCCTTTATCTTTTCTTCCACAGTTGATTTACTCTTCTGGAAAGGAGGGAGAGTTCGTCTTCTTCTGATGAGGATCCATCAGATGTTTCTTCAACTGCCTGCAAAACTTTAGACTCAAATTTTTTGTTAGATTTTAATGCTAAAGGCTTACCTTGCTTCTGAGGCTCGTCAGCTTCTAGCTCTATCTCATGACTTCTGAGGGAGCTGATAAGTTCCTCCAGAGTGATTTTGTTGAGATCTTTAGCTAGCTTCAGAGCTGTAACCATTGGTCTCCACTGCTTGGGTAAACTTCTGATGATCTTCTTGACATGGTCAGCAGTAGAGTATCCTTTGTCCAGAACCTTGAGACCAGCTACCAGAATCTGGAATCTTGAGAACATTGTTTCAATGGATTCAGATTCTTCCATTTTGAACGCCTCATACTTCTGAATGAGCGCCAGAGCTTTAGTTTCTTTGACCTGAACGTTGCCCTCATGCGTCATTCTGAGTGAGTCAAAAATATTCTTTGCTATGTCTCTGTTGGAGATCTTTTCATATTCAGTATAGGAGATGGCGCTGAGGAGGATGGTTTTGGCCTTGTGGTGATTCTTGAAGTCACGCTTTTGTTGATCAGACATTGTTTTTCTATCAATATTCTGACCGCTTGCATTCACAGGGTGCGTGTATCCATCTGTCACCATATCCCACAGATCAGCATCATGTGCCAGAAAGAAGCTTTCAATTCTGTCTTTCCAGTAATCAAAGTTTTCTCCATCAAAGACTGGAGGTTTACCGCTGAATCTGTCTCTGTCCTCATTGTTGTCATTGCTGATGTGAGAGTTGTTTCCTGCCATTGTGTTTTTCTGACGCTGGATCTTATACTGACACGGTTAAGTGTTTTAGCTCAGAACCAGGAGCTCTGATGCCAATTGAAGTAGTGAAAAACACAAGAAGGGGGGGTTGAATTATAAAACTGAAATCTAATGCAATGAACAAGATATTTTTATCCTGGTTCGTTTGATCTCAAACTACTCCAGTCCACCCGTCAAGGTGATTTCGCCTCTCTCCAACGAGGTCTTAATCCACTATATTCAACTGAATATTACAGACTGCTTTAACAACTGCTAAAGCCTTCTTGATGCAAACCACAACCCGGTTTGTCAAGGAAACACTTTCTTACAAAGAGGATAAATCTAAGTGTGTGAATGTTTTCTACAAAACTGTATCACAACTGTGATGTATACACAACTTAAAGCTTAGAAACTAGATTGCTAAACAATGATAGAATATCAGAATGTGTAGTGTTTAGCAAAACTGAGAGAAGGAAGATTTTGATCAGCTTTTATGCGTGTAAAGATTTGGAGAGCATTAGCCAATTCAATCTTCAAAGTCTTGTTTATATAGCACTGAGATGTTGAATGTTGGAGCAATATTCTTGATTCAATGCTATTAACAAACTTTCCTTATCGAGCAGATCTTGTCTGGAATGAGGCCGTTGGTATTAATTTGCTTTCAATGCACAGTATCGTTGCTTACTTAATGCAAGTTCTGGCTTGGCTCATTCTGACTCTGCTTAGCTGCTGATGAACTGTTGTGTTTCTTTATCAGAGTGTTGAGCGCAGTCTTGTTCATCAGACTTCAGCATATACATGAGTTGATCTTCTGATTCTGACATTCTGATATGGCAACTTCTGATGCTGATGTCAGGAACCAAATTTCTGATGCTGATTAGATGTGATCTTGCTTATATCAATCAGAGTATCTGCAAATCAGAACGTAATAACTTAGGCAGCAGATAGTTCATACATGAATCACATAAATGATATATCTTTTCACTTTGTTATCATCAAAACTTAAATATAGGGTAGTAGATTCAAACTTTGTTCTAACACCCTCAAGTTGCAAGACATCAATTATGAGCAGGCACAACAGAACTTCAGCAAGCTGCTAAAGGAAGTTGGAAGTCAGCTGCTGAAGGAAGAAGTGCTCCTTCTGGATAGTGAGCCATGGTTTGAGAAGCGTCCATCTTCAAAAGTGCAGCCAGCAGAAGGTCAGACAACTCAAGCTGAAGAGATCAGTCAAGCTGAAGATGTTGCAGAAAGCTCTCAGAAGCTTCCTGCTTCTGACGTTTCTCAAGCTGCCTTGGACAGGCAGACTCTGGAAGAGCTGAAGCTGAATGATATTCGTCTGCAGCAAAGAATGGATGAAAATGATCAGAAGATGAAGGAAAGGATGGATGTGCAAGAGAGAAAGATAGATATAGTAGTCAGCATGGTGCACAAGCAGAATGAAACTGCTGATCAGATTAAGACAATGCTAGAGACTCTGTTCACACGCTTTCCAAACCAACCTTAGTTTTTCATTCATGATATTTTCATCTGTACTATTTGTCTGGCTCTGAATTTAATATAACAAGTTTTTCTGCTCTGATCGTTTTAGCTTATATTACTTACACTTTTTGATTGCTGACAAAACTGGGGAGAACAAGAATGATATTTTTCAATAACGGATTACTGAGACAAAAAGTCTCAAACATTCTAACACTCTGATATACTTGAATGTTTTCTGTTTTTGCATAAGTCTACAGGTACAAGAAGTTAATCACCTCTGATACACTGAAGCTCTGATATTCTGATACACTAAAGCTCTCATATTCTGATCTGAAGCTCTGATATTCTGATGTTCAAAGAAAGTCAATAAAGATCTGATCCTGAAGAACTCTTGGAATTAAAAAGGGAAGTATTAATTCAGGGGGGAGTATCTCCGATCCCAACTCTGATATCTCTTTATCCCTTATCTTTGATAACTTCCTAATTAATTCTGATACAACTTATTATTTAGTTATCTCTGATACTTTTCACGCTAATTTTCAATTAAAAAATATCTAGTTTTTATCATCATCAAAAAGGGGGAGATTGTTAGAACAAAGTTTGAATTACTACCCTAAGTTTAAGTTTTGATGATAACAAAATGCTAAGATACATTAAGTGTATGATTCATGTAAGACACATATGATATCTAAAAATTACATTCTGTTTTACAGAAACTCTGATGGGTATCAGCATGAGAACATCCTCATCAGCATCAGAAAATTGGATATCAACATCAGCATCAGAAGATGTTATATCAGATACCAGAATCAGAAGATCAACTTGCGCTTATGATGAAACTTGATGAACAGATCTGCGCTTAACCATATGAACTCTGATAAAGACAACAACAGTTCATCAGCACCTAAGCAGCGTCAGAATGAGCCAAAGCCAGAACACGCTTAAGTGGCAACGGTACTGTGCATTTAAGATGATTTATTACCAACGGCATTATTCCAGACAAGATCTGCTTAATAAGGAAAGAATGTTATTGGCATTGAAACATAATTATTACTCCAACGTACACTATTTCCAATGCTATATAAACAAGTCAATGAAGATTGAATTGGCTAATGCTCTACAACACTCTACACGCCTAAAGCTATTCATCATCTTCCTCACTCTCAGTTTGCTAAAAGCTCTCAATTCCTTACTCAATTATTTTAGCAATCTAGTTCTCATAAGCTTAATTTGTGTAGTATCACAGTTGTGATAAATAGTTTTTGTAGAAAACATTCACACATCTAGATTTCAATTCTTTGTAAGAAAGTAATTCCTTGAGAAACCGGTTTGTGGTTTGACTCAAGAAGGCTTTAGCAGTTGTTAAAGCAGTTGTAATATTCAGTTGAATATAGTGGATTAAGACCTCGTTGGAGAGAGGAGAAATCACCTTGACGGATGGACTGGAGTAGTTTGAGATCAAACGAACCAGGATAAAAATACCGTGTTGACTGCAATTGATTTCCAGTTTTTACAATTCAATCCCCCTTCTTGTGTTTTTCACTTCTTCATATCTGTCATAGTAGAAACAAGGGCGTCGATTCATTACATATATCTTGTTGGATGTTGGGGTATTTTTTTATATTATTATCAAGAGATTTTGGAATTTTATATTTGAATTGGGCTTTAGGACTTTATATTTGTTTTACTAAACTTCATACCATATTCCCAACTTAGCACCCTTAGTTCTTTATTTAGTTATTAGTTTTTTTTTAAAATTAATTTGTTTAGTTAATGTTATCATTATTAAAAATATAAAAATAATTAATAAATATACTAAAAAACATATACTTTTGGTTTTTATAGAAATTAATTGGTCGTAGATATTCAAGTGATTTTCACAATTAAATTAATTAATTTTTTACAAATAACAGGATTGGTGGATACACATCCGCCATATTCTTTGGTTGGCTCAACTGCTTATCAATTAACTTTTCAACATCAAAACATCCAAAACTCAAATACTCCCTATGTATCCTTCATGACGAGCGATACGTAGCCAATATCTGGCTACGTGATGAGGAGACTATATCAGATTCCCCTGATTTATGTCTTAATATAGATAACCAATCAAACATCATTTTTTTACTAACATAATAAAAATCCAAGATCATTTTCGAAAAAGGATTAAGAAGAATCATTTCCAAATTAACTGCAAACTACGTCTACGCTCACACAATTTTCAACCCAGACAAGGTTCAAGGTTAATTCGAAAGCAATTCTACGCAATCCATAAAAAACACAAACAAACTGCGAACTACGAAATGGGACTCTGATTCCTCCTAGGAGGATACGTAGGCATACGATCAAAAATTGTTGTGAGTACCCGCTAACTAAAATTCAAACTCTTTTCCTCAATTAATAACTAAAACCCTATTTCCTAAACATCGCACTTCTAAACCTAGTATCCTTGCGAACAAGGTAGATAAGGGGTGCCTAACACCTTCCCCTCGTCTAGAACCGAGTTCAAATCTAGAATCTCTGAACTTTAGGGTTATTCCTTTATACTCCCTTCCATTAGGATAAAAATTAAGGGTGGAAACTCTAATTTAAAAACCAGTTGCAACAGCTGGCGACTCTGCTAGGGACTCAACCCTAGGTTTAGAAGCCTCAACTTTAGGTTTTAGGGTTTTTCTTTATTTTTGGGTTTTATTCTTTCCTGTTTAATCATTTATTTTCTTGCTTATTTTTTATTATTCATTATACTTATATATCTGTGGTGGGGATTTATAATTTTGCAAAAAAATTATTCTCAAAAACCTTAGAAAGAAGGTTCGTCTATTAGCCAAGGGGTTACATCAACCCTATGAGTTTATTTGACGACTTCGCCTACAGTCGGTGGAACTCCACAAAAGGAATACCTCTCGAGAGACATCATCTTGGGAAGTAGAACTTTGGAATGATACCTATGACTCTTTGTATGACCTTTAAACCAAAAACTCATCATAAGACCTTTCATGAGCTAGAGACGAAAGTTTCGGTCTGTAAAGAGACTCCGCTTAAGGGAGGCCCTTGTGCCTTTCCCTCTAGTGTCATTCATGATACCCTTAAGGAAGCCACCTTATGGGGGGGATAGAATATATGTAGGACAATACTAAGAACCTACCTTATAAGGATACCTTTCACAAATCCCACTACAATCTGCAAGGGTTATCCCTTTATTCACTACTATCTCTAGCCCGCAGGGCTTCCGTCTTTATTATCATCCATGTCCTGTAGGGACTCCTCGTTGTCTTTCATTAGGCCATAATCCTAAAAAATTCTTGACTATCTCAATCTCTGAGATAATGTAGGACATCATCAAATCTATGTCTATTATCATCTTCGTCCGTAAGGAGTCCCTGTCTGCTTCAATTTCTGAGACAGAGTAGGATATCATCATAAAACCTGTACAGGGTACCCCTACATCTAACATCATACTATATCTACATCGCATTGCATATTCATACCCAAGCATTTTCATACATTTTCATTCTTTATCCATCTGCATAAAACTCACATCTCTTCCATTTGAGAAATTTCAACCATAACCCGACAAGGTGATTCCGGATACTCAGAACGAACTCGAGATAACTTACGAAGCAAGTGTAAAATTAGATACAACAATGGAAGAAGGCAAATAAGCCACAACTGAGGATGTCATTACACCTTAAGGAGACACTCAAGCTCGACCTCATCCTATACAAGCTGCCATGGAGAACCTTGATGTGCAAGCACACGCCATTTTCTGAGACGGATATACTCCATCCCCTGAATCAATTGAGTAACATCAATTTGCATTCCCTACGCCAAAACCTCAAGGGGAAAACTTGACCATGAATACTAAAGAATTCCAAAATCTTGAGGACGCCAAAAGATGTCGCATACTAGAAGAGAGGCTTAGCGCCATGGAAGGACAGGACACTTATGACTTTGATATTTTTGCCTTATGTTTGGTTGAAGACGTGGTATTTCCTCTGAAATTTAAGATGCCAGATTTCGAAAAGTACAAAGGGTCTAGTTGCCCTAAGACCCATTTGAAGATGTATGTTAGGAAGATGGCAGCGTACCCACGCGACAACAAATTGCTTATCCATTGTTTTCAAGACAGCCTTAGTGGAGTATCATTAGAATGGTATACACAATTGGAAAGAAACCACGTTCCCACATGGAATGGCTTGGCTGTAGAATTTCAGAGGCATTATTAATACAACACCAACATGGCTCCAAGTTGCACGCAACTGCAAGATTTATCTCAGAGGAGCAACGGATCCTTTAAAGAATACGCATAGAGATGGAGGGAGGCTGCTCGAGTACAACCGCCTTTATTGGATAAGGAGTTAATAGACATGTACATGTGTACTCTACAAGGTCAGTATTATGAAAAAATGTTGGGAAGTATATCATCACGCTTTTCTGATCTAGTAATAGTTAGGGAGCACATCGTGAATGGCATAAAGACTGAAAAATCCATAGCATCTCGAGTGACTCGACTAGTGAATCCCTTAGATATTTTCAAGTAGGAGAAAAAAATTACGAAAGAAAAATAGAAAGAGTAGACGAGGAGTTATTCGGAAATTTCTCGCAACTTCATCTTCTCAAAAAAAATTAGGGTTTCAAAATCTAAAACCCTAAATTCTTCCAATCTCCGTCGTTGAGTCCCCGGAGCCGCCGTAACCTCTCTCGTCTTCATCACTTCCTCGCCATCTTTATACCTACAGAAAAAGAGAAGAAAAAAAGAAATTAGAAGACAAAGACAAACCAAACTCAGAATCGATAAAAAAGGGTAAGAGATTTAACCACTTAGCTTGCATTTTTCTGTTGTACATGATGGTAATTTGGGGTTTTAGGGGGCGATTGGGTTGAAACTGGGGTGGTTCGGTTTACCACCTCCATAAAAAAAAGGGTTGGGTTTTGTGTTTGAGAAGAGAGGTCAGAGGAGAGAGATCCAAAAGGTTATTGTGAGAAGGATAAGTTGGAGTTTTTGTTTCTTTTGCTAATACAGTCCTGTGAATGCCTAGTTATTAACTTTTTTTTATTCAATACACCATGTGTCGACGTGTTGTTGTTCGTTGGACCAGGTCTGTTGTACCCCAAAATTTTCCCTCCCATATTCCTCAAGATTTGTCAAGAATGATCTTCAAGTTTCTCAAGATGACTCAAGGGTTGGACAGTCAAAGCACCTCTTAAGGCAGTCAAGTCAAAATTAGGGTTTTGTGTTGAATCAAGGTCCTTACATCCAAATGACCTCAAGTTCTCCCCAATGTCCTAATATGTTCTCAAGTTCATCCATGTCAAATTTCAAGCCTTGTAGAGGAAGTTTGGTCAGTCAATTGCTCAAGAGGTCCAAAAATCGATTGTGCTAGAGCAAAAGTCAACTGTGACCCAAATACAGTCAAACCTCAATATTTTTTGTCAACATTCTCATTTTGAAGAATAATTAATTGAAATTCTGGCTACAGATACTCAATGTCACGTCCAATGTTATGACACCGTATCTGACTTACTATATGACAGTAAATACAAAAGCAGTAAATAACACAGTCAATTGTTTACCCAGTTCAGTGTGCAACAACACCTACTCTGGGGGCTACCAAGCCAGGGAGAGAATCCACTATAAGAGATGTTAATTCAGGAATAAACCAACCAGTTTATCTCCTTCACTTAAGACCTACCCAATGCAATTCTAATCTAAGTACAACTTAAACCTGAGTTCCTACTCACTCCCCCTCAATCACAGCAGTGATACATAAATCAATTTGACTTGAGAATTAATGAAGACACTCTTCAAAACACACACTTGATTAAGCTTCACAGCTTTTTAATCAAGTAACACAATCACTCGTGCTTCACAGCTTTGAGTGATGTACACAACTAACTTGACTCTGCTTCACAGCTTTAGTCAAGTAACATTCAAACACTCTTGCTTCAAAGCTTTGAGTGCTACACAACCCTTACAATTGAAACCTATTCCAAGGCACTTATCACAATGATAATTGCTTGGAGTACAATAAACAAATCTATACAGATTACAAAATTGATCTTCTACTCAATCAGCAGGGATCACTTCAAAAACCGCAGCTCTGTTGAATATATAGCAGCTGCAACTTCAGTTAGGGTTTCCAAAAACCTAGGGTTGATTCCGTTTGACCTAAAGACCAGGTCACAGTACTTTATTGATCAGGTTAGGATTGAGCTAGGTTACTCCTCAGAAAATGCAGGATTCTGTTTAGGAAGGACTGAGTTATTTCCTGAAAAAACTCAGACTTATCCAATCCTGTAATCCTGCTAGTTCAGAACAGGATGTCATAACATCTGTTATGACATCTGAGAAAACCTGTCTACTGATTAGCAAAATGTGATCATTTTGCAAACATGCTCAGATACACACTTCTAAACATCAGTATTTGAATTACAATATTTTTCTGCACATGTACCTATTGAGTTAGTACAACCTGAACTAGAATGTTATGACATCAGTCATGACATTCACACATACACTTGGGATTTACCAAAAATGCAAGCCAATACCTAAACACCTAAAAACTCCCCCTTTGGCAGATTTTTGGCTAAAGTCCCTAAACAATCAGAGATAGATAGATAGCAGCAGAAATAAGTGACAGCAGAAAAATATAGTACTAATTAAGCAGTACCAAAAATATTCTCCCCCACTTTAGCCACAAATGGGCCAAAGATTACATGTTTATAAAGTTATACAGTTATCCAAGACAAAATAATGAGATCAGCAGCAGACAACAGCAGAACATACTTCCAAACTCCACCAGCAACACCACCAAGCAGCAATCATCCTTCAAGCACTGTCATCAGACTCAGAGGAGCCAATTTCTTCAATGTTGAGCTGTCCTTCATCTTCTTCCCTCCTGCTTTCTTCAGCTTCTTCCTTTTCTAGCCTGGCAATTAGAGCTTCTAGGGTCCTTTTTCTAGCATCCAGATCTTTGCAAGTTTCTTTTAAAACAGCTATGACATCTGATGTTTTGGACTGGATCTTTGCAGACGATGTCTCAGCTGATGTTATGACAATGTCTGGAGCATGGGATCCCTGAAACAGTTTGTAGTGCAGGCCAAGGGCAGGGGCTCTTTTGCAGACTGTATCTCTTGCTACAAGGATGTCAGGGTATTGTGCAAGGATGATTCCACAAAGGAGGGAGGGAAAAGCAATTGGTCCTTTGACAGCATAACTGCCAGCATGCTTCAAGGTTTGTTCAAAGATGTACCTTCCATAGTCAAAGGCAGTCTTGGTTCCTACAGCATAGATGAATCTCCCCAATCCTGTGGAGATGGTTGATTTGTGATTTGTAGGCACCCAGTTTGCTGCACCTATTTTATGCAAGATGGCAAATTTCATGCTGAGTTTACTAGCATTCAACTTCCCTTTCAATGGTCAGCACTTTACTTGACTGGCAGTGATGGTCAAACATACTTCATTGTCAGTTGCCTCTAGATCAGGACAGTCCTTATTTGTTCTTCCAAGAAACTTGTTGATTTCTGATGGAGAGAACTTGACCCTTCTTCCTCTAACAAACACACTCTCAAAGTCAGCTGACCTCCCATCAGCACAATCATTGGACAAGTTCACTACAAACTCTTTAACCAGATTTTCATAACATTTGCTAAACTTCATCACTGTCTTCATTAGCCCAGCATTCCTGATCAGCTCCATGATGTCTTTGCACTCCAAAGCATCATTGTTGAGTTCTCTCTCCAAGGCTATTCTCTTCAAGCAAACATACTTCCATCTGTTTGCATTATCAGGATGATGAAAGGAGATGTTGTCTGTTGGCACTTCAGGCACTCTAGCAATCTTGCTGGAGGGGAGCTTCCTTCTGATGGGAGTATTGTCAAAGTCAACCTCAAATTCTGATTCATCATCAGAATCAGAAGTTTCAGGTTCTTTACTTTTCTTGGAGATTGGTTGTCTAGCAGTCTGCACCTGTGCCTTCTTCCCTTTTGTCCGAATTTTCTCAGCCATCCCTTCAGCCTTGGATTTCTTAGCATCAGGTTTAACAGTCTCACTACTCTTTCTTTTCATCAATCTCCTAGCAATGCTAGGGTTCACATTAGCAATCAATTCATTATCTGAGTAATCTTCATCCACATCAATGATAGGTGGATCAGCAGCCTTTTCAGAGGGATTCTGAATGTTGTCTTTTGGTGTCACAACATCCTCAGTGACATCTATATTTTCAGAACCTTCCACATTTGGACTTTCTGATTGATTCAACGGGATAGAAATCCCCGGTACAGATTGGTTGCCACTCAGAATGCTAGAAACCAGTCTAGCAATAGCTTGGTGTACTTGAACTGATCCTTCTTTATTAGGTGTAGAAGACGAAGGAAGAGAAGAGTTATCAGAGACTGTAGCTTGAGCTCTTCCTGCGTGTCTGGTCCTGAGCTTTTTGACTCTGGCTGGGTCAGTTGCCATCTCCCTGAGAGGAGTGACCTCAAGAACTTCAGATTCTATGCATGTAGTGATTGCCCTAGAATCTTGATCAGATGATGACGATGATGAGTGAGACGAAGCCGCCATGGTGGAAGACGATGTCTGAGACATTGTGTGTAACGTTGAGTGATAGTAGCAGTTTGAGAAAATTCTTTGATTGGGAGGAGGAAACAGGTTGCAAGGACGAGAGAGGTAGGGAGTACAAGGGAGTCTCTTCAACTTCTTAAGGCTTTTGAAGGAATTGTGAATGAATATGATTAACCCACTAAATATAGACTTAATAAAATTAATCCCTTCAACCCTTGTTTTCAGCAAAACTAATTGCTATAGTTTCTCATGTTGGTGAATACCCAATCTGCCCCTCAAATTTTCAAGTTTATTTCCAACAAGCGACTTGGTAGAAGAATCAGTTAGCTGAAGCTTAGAGAACCTATGTTCCAGTTCAAATGACTTCTTTTCTCCAAGGGAAATGTTGAATGTTTTCAGATTATCACACCACAATGTCACAACATCTTGTGTAACATTGTCCTCAGGTAGCATCTGTTTTGACCAGAGTTTATGAGACTTGTTCTTTGCCACATCACATATATTATCAGCCTGTAGTTTAGAAGTTCTTCTGACATCTTCCATAGGAATAGCTCTTTTCATTCCTTCAAGCTTATGCTGCCACTGTTTCATCTCTTTTTCTTCTTTGATGATTTGACTCATAGTGGAGATATCAGTGTTCTCAGGCTGCCACACATAACAGTTATTTTTGGATTTGATTCCTCTCATTACAACATCTAGTTTTTCATTAAACACTAGACATTCAGATCTTGAGAAGTTGACCATGAATCCTAGATCACATAATTGACTGATGCTGATGAGATTAGTAGTCAACCCTTTTACCAGCAGTACCTTATTCAGACTTGGAACTCCTGGGTAGTCCAAATTACCAACTCCTTTGATTTCTCCTTTAGCACCATCTCCAAAGGTCACAAAACTGGTGGTGTGAGGCATAACATTATTGAGGAGATTTTTGAATCCAGTCATGTGTCTGGAACATCCACTGTCAAAGTACCAATCTTCCTTTGCAGAGATCTTTAGGGAAGTGTGTGCTATCAGTGCAGTAGCCTTTTTCTTCCATTGAGGAGCGTGTGGTACCTTTTTAGACTTAGGTTTGACATCTGAGTTCTGTTTAGGATATCCATGTAATCTGAAGCAGAAGGGCTTTATGTGACCATATTTCCCACAATGATGACATCTCCATCTTTGGTACCTTTTCTTCATATGTCTCTGTCCCTGATGTTGAGAGTAATGTTGAGACATCCGTTTTGACATTTGCTTCCCGGTACCAAATTTCTTTGTTTCCACAAATCCTAGACCAGATTTATTTCCCATATTTTGACCAGCCTGAAGGATCTCTTCCAATTTGTCTGTTCCATTGGTCAACATCTTGACAGATTTGGTCATTTGATTCAGTTGTGAGTTCAGCAGTTGAACTTCTCCTTCTAAATGACTTATAGTTTCAAGATTTGCCCTCTTTTCAGCCTCCAGCTTTACAATGAGTTTTGATTGTTTCTCATTTTGCACACAGACTTCACCACTTCTGATACACAATTTCTTGTAGGTATCAGCCAGTTCTTCAAATGTTACTTCTTCATCACTGGTGTCACTTTCAGAAGTACAAACACTAGTTAGGGCAGTAACTAGTTTGGCAGATTCTTCTTCAGAATTGCTTTCTGAATCATAGTCAGACCAAGTAACAGTCATTCCTTTCTTTTTCTTCTTAAGAAAGGTAGGACATTCAGCTCGAATATGTCCATATCCTTCACATCCATGGCATTGAATACCTCTGCCTTGGTTTTCCTTATCTTCTGACCTTGGTCTTCTGCTGGAACTATCAATGTCAGAAGGAATGTTATGAACATTAGACCTTGACTTTGGGTCCATTCTTTTGATGAGCCTGTTGAACTGTCTTCCAAGCATGGCAATGGCTTCTGATATGTTTTCTTCTTCATCCTCCTTGTATTCAACATCAGTGTTGGATACAAGTGCTATGCTTTTGTTCTTCTTGTCACCATTATCAGTGATCCCCATCTCAAAAGTCTGAAGAGACCCAATAAGTTCATCCACTTTTAACTTGCCAATGTCCTGGGCTTCCTCTATGGCAGTTACCTTCATTGCAAATCTGTTAGGCAAGGATCTGAGAATCTTCCTCACCAGTTTTGCTTCTGACATTTTTTCTCCCAGTGCTCCTGAGGTGTTGGCAATCTCCAAGATGTTCATGTGAAACTCATGAATGGTTTCATCTTCCATCATTTTTAGATTCTCAAACTTAGTGGTCAACATCTGAAGCCTTGACATCTTTACTTTGGAAGTGCCCTCATGAGTGGTTTTGAGGGTGTCCCAAACTTCTTTGGCCAGTTCATATTGATGTACTAGTCTGAAGATGTTTCTATCAATTCCATTGAACAAGGCATTTAAGGCTTTTGAATTTCCCAGAGCTAACTCATCTTCTTCTTTACTCCAATCTTCCTCAGGCTTCAGACTGATTGTCCCATCTCTTTCAGTTATGGTGGGATGTATCCATCCTTTATCAGCAGCTCTCCAAGCCTTTTTGTCCAGAGTTTTAGGAAGGCAATCATACGAGGTTTCCAGTAGTCATAATTAGTTCCATCCAGAATGGGTGGTCTATTTCCAAAAACTCCTTCTTTGTCCATAGTGCCAGAAAGTGATATCCCTAGATCTCACCCAGTAATACAGGCAGGGTGCCTGCTCTGATACCAATTGAAATTCTGGCTACAGATACTCAATGTCACGTCCAATGTTATGACACCGTATCTGACTTACTATATGACAGTAAATACAAAAGCAGTAAATAACACAGTCAATTGTTTACCCAGTTCAGTGTACAACAACACCTACTCTGGGGGCTACCAAGCCAGGGAGAGAATCCACTATAAGAGATGTTAATTCAGGAATAAACCAACCAGTTTATCTCCTTCACTTAAGACCTACCCAATGCAATTCTAATCTAAGTACAACTTAAACCTGAGTTCCTACTCACTCCCCCTCAATCACAATAGTGATACATAAATCAATTTGACTTGAGAATTGATGAAGACAATCTTCAAAACACACACTTGATTAAGCTTCACATCTTTTTAATCAAGTAACACAATCACTCGTGCTTCACAGCTTTGAGTGATGTACACAACTAACTTGACTCTGCTTCACAGCTTTAGTCAAGTAACATTCAAACACTCTTGCTTCAAAGCTTTGAGTGCTACACAACCCTTACAATTGAAACCTATTCCAAGGCACTTATCACAATGATAATTGCTTGGAGTACAATAAACAAATCTATACAGATTACAAAATTGATCTTCTACTCAATCAGCAGGGATCACTTCAAAAACCGCAGCTCTGTTGAATATATAGCAGCTGCAACTTCAGTTAGGGTTTCCAAAAACCTAGGGTTGATTCCGTTTGACCTAAAGACCAGGTCACAGTACTTTATTGATCAGGTTAGGATTGAGCTAGGTTACTCCTCAGAAAACGCAGGATTCTGTTTAGGAAGGACTGAGTTATTTCCTGAAAAAACTCAGACTTATCCAATCCTGTAATCCTGCTAGTTCAGAACAGGATGTCATAACATCTGTTATGACATCTGAGAAAACCTGTCTACTGATTAGCAAAATGTGATCATTTTGCAAACATGCTCAGATACACACTTCTAAACATCAGTATTTGAATTACAATATTTTTCTGCACATGTACCTATTGAGTTAGTACAACCTGAACTAGAATGTTATGACATCAGTCATGACATTCACACATACACTTGGGATTTACCAAAAATGCAAGCCAATACCTAAACACCTACATTAATCATTTGATCAAGGTTTGATCATGATTCATCAAGGATTGCTCAAAATTCATCAAGATTCAAAAGTTGCTAAATTAGGGTTTTACAGGAAAAGTCAACTCAACTTTGACCAAGCATAACTTTCTCATACTTTATGATAAATGACCCATCCAAATATCATTTTGAAGAGGATGCAATTTCCTACAATCCATCTTTACACCCCAAAATGAATAAATGCTCTCACAAAAAGTTACAAATTTGGACATTATAGGTCATTTTTGAAAGTCAACAAAAACACCTTTTTTGCCAAAGCTTATAACTTGAGCATGGAACATCCAAATGCGATGAGACCAAAAGGGTTAATTAGAGTACATCTGAAGGTTTCTAAAAAGTCCAAGAACACCTCCAAAAGTTTAAAATTGAGGAAGTTATGCATTGTTGAAGTTGGACATTTTTCCAAATTGGTCAAAAGTCAACTATCCTTAAAACTCCAATTTTTGACAAAAGGGCCCACTTTTTTCCACTTGATATAGTCTTGTCATGCCACACACGTGTCGCATACTTGGTTTCATGGCCATTCATTTATTTTTCTATTTTATTTAATTTTTATTGATTTAATTCATTTTAAATCAATATTAAATCAAATAAAATCTAAAAAATTGATGTAAGAGGATTCTTGTGGTCATTACAGCTCGCAAATATCATGTGATACTCAACCAAACTCGTGGCAAGTCAAAACAAGCACAAAATCTCAGATTTGATGCAAATATGGCAACTTGGTTATGGTGATCAAAAGCAAATCTTGATTCTTCAATGCATATGGTTTAATGCCCAAGTTTTGACCTAAACACATTCTATTCTATGCACACAAGAGAGGCAGACCTAAAACGCATAAAACACTGCTGAAACGGCCAGAAGAACTTTGGAAAAAAGCTTGGAAACTTGGAATCTGAAATCCATCTTGGAGCTCGATACAAAGCAAAAGCTTGACATAGCTCTCTTCCCTGACATCTAGTGAAGCAATACCAATCAAAACCAAGCATTTTCATTGCCTAAAACTCACTGTAAGTCTCCATGAACCTTGCTCTGAACATGGAATCCAAATCTCCAATTCTTGCATCTTTTCTTTAAAATCTTGGCATATTTTTGTTTGTTGTTTGATTTGGAACGTTTTGGCATTATTCAATTTTATTTTTAGGACCTGTATCATGATGCCCGAACCTAGGGTTCTTGCTCTTGTTTTTTAGGCGTTTTTTATGTAGGATAAATTGAGGCTAATGATGGGTATAGGAATGATCAGGGGAGAGAGACGAATGCAGTGATGGTCTCCATTGGCATTTATATGGCCTGTAGCACATGGTAGGGTGATGCCATGGATTTAGTTGTGGAATAAAATCCGCAGGTAAACGAACCAGTCTTCGTTGAATAAGACGAAGACGTGTCTTAGCGTCATTGGCTCATTCAAACAAATTGCGCATTTTTATTTTTTTGCCAGGCATAATTGCTTGTTTGTCTTATAATATTTGTTTTCCATTCCACTAACAACTAAGCAGCATGGATGAGTTGGCCAAGGGAGCGTGTCAGTGAGCAATGGGACCTGGGTTCGAATCCCAGGTCCCCCAATATTATTTGTCTTGTTTTTCTCCAGACAATTGCATGTGTTTCGGGCTTTGCAGCGCATCATATGCCCTCATCCAGATCTCGTCCAGATGGCCTGTAGACTAGATCCAATGGCCAGAATTGGGTCCTCACCATATTCTCAAGACAAAGGCGCACATTGGATTGAAAGGGTCAACAAGGCTATTCACAATTGGGCCTCTGAAATTGCAATTCAAACACCCTCTTCAGGCCCAAACCCCCCTTTTGGTTATTTCTTTTCTTTAACATTTTCTTGATTTATTTATTTTATTTTGTTATTCCTAATTAAAAAAATTAACCAATTAACTTTTATTTCATAAAATCAGAAAACAAAAAAATAATATTTTTATTAATCCCATTAATTTTATTATTTATTTTTGTAAATAAACAATTAATTTATTTATTTAGTTTAAATAGGTCTAACCATAATATATTTTGCAATAAAATAAAATCAATTTAGAATTAGGATTTTTATTAATTTTTAACCATTCTTATTTTATTTCCTTAAATAATAAAAAACCCAAAAATCTTTTCATTTAATTAATTAATTCAATTATTAACTTATACTAATTTTTAATTCAAAAAATAACAAAAATATGCTTTATTTAATAAAAAGGGTCAAAACCCTAAGGCACTCCGATTTAATTTTCTCGCGCGCGAATTATTTTTTGATCCATATTTCAATAATGTAACTGCTCCGGGAATGTAATAGTTTTTAACTTAGGATTTTATTTATTTATTTATCGCTTTTATTTACTTTTCGCAATTTAATTTTAAAAAGGTTTGTCTTTGGCGATGTAAATACCCGACGCCTTGTAATAGCTTAGATTTATTTTTCGCAATTTAAATTCTATAACCATTAACTGTTAGATGTTTGATAAATAGGCAATGCATGACAAGATTAATCTTTAATTTAAAATCAACAGTAGCTCACCATTAACATGTACAAAGATAAATAACTGAAAAACAATACACTCGCACATGCGCACTCTTAGGGTACACCTCACTTGGTTGCATCAAACATGGTCATTGAGTATAGGAAGTTTTAGAGGTCGCCCTCTTGTCCAAAGATCAAAGTTGCCTCGAAACAATTACCTCGGATAAAAATGATCTAAGACATTAGGGTTACCGCTCAGGCATTCTAACGTTGCTTTAGTGACCACACGTCCCTTAATCGAATTGACCCGAAAACTCCAACGAAGATGCTACCTACTTCTCAATAGTGGGATAGAATTGTCTAAAGGACACTTGTACAGTTAAATTCCTTTTTGAGTAGGTAGATGGTTCTTAAGTACTTGCTCCTTTTAAAACAAAACAAAACTTTTCGCACTTACACCCCTTTAAAACAAAACTCTTTTCAAACCCACAAACACAAAGAAAAGCAAACTTTTGAAAACATAATGAGCAAGTACCTAAGAGCCAGTTGATAACCATGGATAGAAAGGGTGCTAACACCTTCCCTTTCAATAATCTACCTCCCGAACCCGATAAATATCTTAAAAAGGAATTTTTCTGTGCTTTTGTCCTTTCTTGTTGGATAAAATAAAAGACGGTGGCGACTCTTGATTACCGCGACATTTTGCAAAAACAAACGCAAACGCGAACCAGCATTCCAAAACAGTCAGTTCTCTTTCCCACCGATCACTGAACTGGCGACTCTGCTGGGGATATTATAAGTGAGGTGTACCTTAGGATTAGATCACTATGTTTTCAATTGTATGCTTTGTATGCTTTAATTTTGTGCGCTTGTATCGGAGTTCTATAGATCCTAACCCGGATCTGGGGATACCCTTTAGGTAAGTAGCAATAAAATGTGAGGGATCTGTCCAGCGTAGACTGACACGGATGAAGCAGTAGCTACGTTGGTGTGGCACCTTAGTCTGTACCGATATCCCTTGTGTTGGAACGAGGAGAATATGGGTCTTCTAAGGAGTCATTAAGCACCAACTGACCTTAGAACCTTAAATTGACCAACTTGGCCATAGAACAATATCAGTATGCTACACTCATTGAGACTAAACTCTCGCGATGATTCCGGCCGCAAGAAAAGGTTGCTAAACTGGAATTATGACCGATTGAGTGTAGTCAGTGATATTGAGATCCTCTAGAACCCGGTTACTATTTTTAGGACAGGTTTAAACCAACTGAACTGAAAGAGGGTAGTACCTAAGCTCCATGCCGGCCTGAAATCTAAGGGCTCTCAGTGTGACTTGTGTGCTTTTACCATGTTTGCTTTTTGTGGATACTTGTGGTGTGCCTTTACCATGACATCATGACATCATAACATTGCATACATTTTGCATAAAGACTAACCTACTTCAAGGACAAGAGGGTTTCATCTTTGCTCTGTTTTATAGGTCATCATGATGCCCATGCGTAGGAATACTATTCGGATCAACTTTGTCCAAGTACCCACCCTGCTTAAAGAGTTGGTTGTTAGGAATCCAGACACTACTTCTTCATCAGAAGGCATGGCTCTCTACTCATTTTGGTCACCTCAAAGTTGGACGAACAAATGATGAGTGTCCTGGTCCAATTCTATGATCTGATGTACCATTGTTTTACTTTCCAAGACTTCCAGTTGGTTCCTACCATAGAAGAGTTCTCTGACCTGCTCGGTATCTCTGTTGTGGAGCAGAATCCGTTTACTGGTTGGGAAAAGACTCTTAAGCCCGAAGAGATTGTTGTATCCCTTCACTTGACCAAGGAGGAGGTAATGTCTAACTGGGAGACTAGAGGTGGAGCTAAGGGTTTTCTGGCTAAGTTTTTGGTTGACAAAGCTAATTACTTCTGGGATAGCTTAGACTTTAAGGCTTTTGAGGATATTCTGGCTCTCTTGATTTATGGTCTGGTATTGTTTCTGAATCCTGACACTTTTGTTGATATTAATGCCATAAAGATCTTCATCTCTCAGAATCCGGTACCCACTATCTTGGGTGATATCCTTCATCAGCTCTATGCTTGTACTTCCTGAAAGCGGGGAACTTTGATGTGTTGTGCTCCTTTATTATTGAGGTGGTTTATTTCACACCTCCCTAAGTCCGTACTGAAGAACAAAGAAGGAATGGGTTGGGCTTATAGGGTGATGTCTCTTTCTAATAATGACATTATCTGGACTCTCAAAGGTATGGATGAGGTGACTGTCATTGATCGCTGTGGAGAGTATCCTAATGTTCCATTGATCGGAACCCATGGAGGGATTTCTTACAACCCATGCTTAGCTCTCCGTCAGTTTAGAAGAGCCAGAAGAGAAGGGCCTCATGAGATGTTGATGCCTCATATCATCTTTGATTTTCAGGGAGATAGAGACGAGCTGCGTCGTAGATTCATAAGGGCTTGGGACAGAGTTCAACAATCTGATCCACATGAATTGGGTCCAAAGACTTCTCTGCCAATGGAGCCATATCTCAGATGGGTCCGCATCCGTGCCCAGAAGTTAGGTATGCCATATGAAGCTGTCAGGCCTGTTACTCTTGAAGTTGCTAATGAGGAGGGGGTTCCTCCAACTATTCTCCACCCTTATATGCCCACTGATATTGGGACACTGAAGAGGTCTTGGATGTAGTTAAGGGATTAACGGGATTCCTACCGAGAGAGGTTTAATGAACAGGAGCAGAAGATCCAGAAGCTGACTAGGCAACTGGAGAACGAGCGGATCCTGAATGATTATGTACGCACTGAAAAGAAGAGACCATGGGAGCATTGATGAACCTTTGATGATTTCTTTTACAGTTTTTATTTACTTTTTAGTATTTCCATTCTTGTAACGCCTAAGGGCAATTTGTTGAACAATTTAACTTTTGAAGTTTACATCTAATAAAGTGTGTTTCCTTTCTTGTTTACAAATTTGAATCTCGATTGTCTTTGAAATCATAACCATACGCATTTCATCCCATGCACTTCATAAACAGGTACCCTTTTTACAGGTCTCTTATCTTCTTCGCTGTTTATTTCAGCAATCATCATGTCTGCTGAACCTTCAACTGAGCAAGCTATCAAGTCCCTCCAGGCCCAGAATGCCCAATTTCAAGAGCTGTTCATGAATCTGGCTAAAGGTCAGCAGGACCTGAAGACCGTGATTCTGAAGGAGAAAAAGAAAAAGAAGAAGAGGACCATCCTGTTCAATACTGGACGCAGGTTTGGAAACGGGCTGCAGAATGAAGTTGATCTGACCACCTCATCTGGAGGGAAAGATAGTCCATAAGAAAGGAGGGCTCCTAGCCCCATGGTCTCTGACAACGAGACAGACTATGATGAAGAACAGTATCCTCCTGCTGAGGATAAGTACAAACAGCTGGAAGACCGTTTAAGCGCTATGGAGATACAGAAAGTTCTCGGACTGGACTTCGGAGATCTGGGTTTATCATCTGGGGTGGTGATTCCCCATAAGTTCAAGGAACCTGCCTTTGCCAAGTATGACGGAGTTTCCTGTCAAAGCTGCACCTTCGGTCATATGTAAGGAAGATCCAACCTTACACTGCTGATAAGAACTTATGGATCCATTTCTTTCAAGACAGACTCTCAGGGACTCAGTTTGAGTGGTTCTATCAGTTGGATGGAGCCAGTATCCGCAACTGGGAGGATTTGGCTACTGCATTCTATAGACAGTATCAGTACAACTCCGACCTCGCTCCTATGCGTACCCAACTCCAGGGTATGTCAATAGGAACGGGTGAAGGATTTAAAGAGTATGCTCAGAAATGGAGAGACCTTTCCAGAAGGGTGCAACCACCTTTGGCTGATCGTGAGCTTGTTGACATGTTTTTGGGGACCCTGTCTGGTCCATTCTTTAACCACCTGATTGGAATCTCTTCAGCTGGGTTTACAGATCTTATTTTGACTGGTGAGAGGATTGAAGCTGGTATTAAGGTCGGGAAGATACAGAAGGGTGCCTCATCGAGCACTGAGAAGAAGCCGTTTAAGAAAGAGTCCAGTGATGTCTACAGTTCGAGAAGACAGAATAGACCTGAACACCGCCAAGCTATAAACGTGGTTGTTATTTCAAAACCTGCTGGTGCTCCTCAGCATCACAATCAACAGAAGGACGAGAGACCTTGGAGGCAATTCACTCGTCTCAGCATGACTTTGTCTCAGATTCTGCCACAGTTGCTGAAGACCAATCTGGTGACTCTAAAAGAAGCTCCGAAGAATCCAAGTACCACGTCACCAAAGTACAACCCTAATGCCCGCTGCGCTTTTCACTCTGATAGCCTGGGGCATAATACAGATGATTGTTGGGTTTTGAGGAACAGGGTGCAAGACCTAATTGATGCGAAGGAGATTGAGTTTGAGGCGCCTGAGAGGCCTAATGCTGTGACTTCTCCCATGCCCAAACATGGAGAAAATGTTGTAGAGGAGGACTTGTTTGTAGTTTTTGTGGATGACATTGTTACCCCTCTGATGACTATCAAGAAGAACCTGTTGCTAGCCGGTTTATTTCCGGGTTGTGGCGAAGGTTGCCCTATGTGTTCTGTTTTACCTACTGGTTATCCATTTCTGAAGTCAGGTATCCAAAACCTAATGGATAGTAAAGAGATCCTATTTGAAAAGGTTGTTGTTCCATCCGTTCATTCTGAAGAAGTTGCCATTATTACCATTTTCGACAATTCTTCCAAGGCTCCCTCGAGGAAGCCTGTTAGAATTACATCTACTCCGAAGATCGCACCCATAATCATCATTGTTCTGGGGCCCATCCCTTACACCTCTGACAAAGTTGTCCCTTGGCACTATGGGGCAGATGTTTATGTTCTAGGAGTTAAGCAAGAGTTGGATGCTGATACCGGCATCAGCAACGTTACTGGGCCTACTAAAGTCACCTGCATCGGTAGACTTTTCTCACCTGATATTGCTCCACCAACTGCCTGAAGACCTGTTGTTATTACACCTGCAAGTGTACCTGCTGCCATTCTTGATCAAGTTTCTAGTCCTACCCCTGTCGCCGAGTCATCTGACGCTCGGGGAAAAGGGATCATCACTGATATACCTGCCCAGACGGAGGCATCGAAGACAATTATTGTTGAAGCTTCCAAACAGGAGATGGAAGAGATTTTGAAGATTATTAAGAAGAGTGATTATAACATAGTTGAGCAGCTGGGGCAAACCCCATCCAAGATTTCTATGTTGTCACTATTGTTGTGCTCAGAGGCCCATGCTAAGGCTCTGATTACCTTCCTGAAAACTGCCCACGTGCCGCAAGAGACATCAGCTGATCAGTTTATAGATTGTGTGGCTAACTTAACTGTTGATAATGGTTTGGGTTTCTCCGACGCTGATTTGACTGCTAAAGGGAAGAATCATAATGAGGCCCTGCATGTCTCCATTGAATGCAGAGGCACTATTCTTGCACATGTGTTGGTGGATACTGGTTCCTCATTGAACGTCTTGCCCAAGAAAGCTCTAGACCGGTTGGATTGCGAAGGGCTAGAGTTAAAACCAAGTAACATCATTGTCAGGGCCTTTGACGGGTCTAAAAGGATGGTGCATGGTGAAGTTGATATTCCAATTAAAGTTGGTTCTCAGGTCTTCAATTCTACATTCTACGTGATGGACATTCGGCCATCCTATTCTTGTTTGCTGGGTCGTCCATGGATCCACAAAGCTGGATTTGTAACCTCAACGCTCCACCAGAAGCTGAAGTACCCGGTCAGAGGGAAGATTATGACAGTACAAGGGGAGGAAGAGTATATGGTCAGCCACCTCAACTCGTTCTGATACGTAGAGATGGATGGGGAGTTCATTGAGACCCCATTTCAGCATTTTGAAGAGGTTTCTCAGACACTGGCATCAGTTGAGACTGTGGTTGAAGATTCTCCTATGAAGATGGCTTCCTTAAAGGATGCCTGGGCTGTTATTGAGAAGGGTGAGTGTGCAAATTGGGGCCGACTTCCTGATTTCACTCAGAAGACTAACAAGTTTGGTTTGGGTTTCACTGCAGAAGCTCAAAAGGTTATTCGTAATGCAAGGATCGGAAGACCTCCCGTGTTCATCAGCAACTCGGGAGTAAATTCCATTGAAGATGATGTGGAGGAGTCTGAATTCGACAGTTGGATCTATCCTACGACTAATGGTGGACCAAGCAACTGGACAGCAAAGGACTTCATCCCTATTACTTTTGTTAACCAGTAATGAACTCTTTGTTTTGAATTTGTAACAGACAATGTTGTGAAACTTTATGGCCCGGTGTCTTACCCGGGGCACTGTGGCTTCATTTGTGAGGGCTTTTGTGTGCCATTTTCGTATATCATTAATAAAAGCATTGGACGTTTCTTGCATTTCAAATTTTGCGCTCCTTGTTTTTCTTTATTATATATTGCAAAATAGCTATTTTACACACACTCACATATACAGATCCACATCCACTCTGGATCTCACTGGTAACGACTCTGATACTGTCAATTATGACTTCGAAAATCCGATCAACTTAGCTGAAGACGAAGGTGAAGGTGATTACGAAGTGCCTGGTGAACTTGCAAGACTGTTACTTCAAGAAGAAAGTGCCATTCAGCCACACGAAGAGCCAGTGGAAACAGTGAATCTGGGTACTAAGACAGACAAAAAGGAAGTTAAGATCGGTGCAAATCTGGAGCTTAGTGTGAAGCAGCGGTTGATTCAGATGCTGCATGACTATGTTGAGATCTTTTCCTGGTCTTACGAAGATATGCCTGGGTTGGATACTGACATTGTGGTTCATCGCCTGCCTACCAAGGATGACTGCCCTCCGGTAAAACAGAAGGTTCGCCGTATGCGCCCAGAGATGTCTGAGAAAATCAAGGCCGAAGTTATGAAACAGTTTGACAGCGGTTTTCTAGCAGTGACTTCTTACCCTTAGTGGGTTGCCAATGTGGTTCCGGTACCGAAGAAGGATGGGAAGGTCCGAATGTGTGTTGACTACAGAGATTTGAACAGGGCAAGCCCTAAAGATGACTTTCCTGTACCCCACATCGATGTTCTGGTTGATAATACTGCTCAGCACAAGGTATTCTCCTTTATGGATGGTTTCTCCGAATATAATCAGATAAAGATGGCTCCCAAAGACATGGAGAAGACGACCTTTGTTACTCAGTGGGGCACCTTTTGTTACAAGGTCATGCCTTTTAGGTTGAAGAACGCTGGGGCAACATATTAATGTGTCATGGTTGCTTTGTTTCATGACATGATCCATCATGAGATTGAAGTATACGTCGACGACATGATCGCAAGGTCCCAAACTAAGGAGGAACACCTTGACCATCTACAGAAGCTGTTTGATAGGCTGAAGTTGTACAAGTTGAGGTTGAACCTGAACAAGTGCACCTTCGGGGTGAGGTCTGGTAAGTTACTGGGTTTCGGCGTGAGCGACAAAGGTATTAAAGTTGATCCTGCCAAAGTGAAAACTTTACAGGAGATGCCAGCTCCCAGAACAGAGAAGGAGGTCAGAGGCTTTCTAGGACGACTGAACTACATTTCCTGATTCATCTCGCACCTAACTGCTACTTGTGAACCAATCTTCAAGCTGCTGAAGAAAGATCAAGTGGTACGTTGGAACGATGAATGTTAGGCCGCTTTCGAAAGAATCAAAGAGTATCTCCAAGAGCCACCCATTTTGATGCCACTAGTTGAAGGGAGACCTCTGATCCTATACTTGACAGTACTTGACAATTCAATAGGGTGTGTGATGGGACAGCATGACGAGTCTGGCCGAAAAGAGCACGCTATTTATTACCTTAGCAAAAAGTTTATCCACTGTGAGACCCGATACTCACTGCTCGAGAAAACTTGCTGCGCTTTGGCATGGGCTGCTCGTCGGTTGAGACAGTATATGCTGACTCACACTACTTTGTTGATTTCAAAAATGGATCCAATCAAGCATATCTTCGAAAATCCTGCCTTGTCCGGAAGAATAGCAAGATGGCAGATGATTTTGACTGAGTATGACATCCAGTACACGACTCAAAAAGAAATCAAGGGAAGTGTATTGGCAGACCATTTGGCACATCAGGCAGTGGATGATTACCAGTCTATGAACTTTGAATTCCCGGACGAGAATATCATGATAGTGACTGATTGTGAGACACCTGGACCGGATGAAGGACCTGAGGAAGGATCCCAATGGTCTATGTACTTTGATGGAGCTTCGAACGCTTTGGGTAATGGCATTGGCGCCATGATCATATCTCCTAAAGGCTCCCGTACTCCGTTCACCGCCCGACTATGTTTCAACTGCACCAACAATATGGCGGAGTATGAAGCATGCATTATGGGTCTTTGAGCTGCAATTGACCTAAGGATTAAGTTTCTAAGTGTCTTCGGAGATTCGGCTCTCGTGATCAGTCAGATCAAAGGCGAGTGGGATACGAAACACCCAAATCTTATTCCTTACAAGGAGTATGTATTGACGTTGCTTCCCCATTTCGAGGAAATCACCTTTGAACACTTCCCCAGAGAGGAGAACCAGTTAGCGGACGCGCTAGCTACGATGTCTTCTATGTTCAAAGTCAATTGGGACAACGAGGCTCCCCAGATCTTTATTGAAAGATTGGACAAACCTGCACATTGATGTGATCTTGAGACTGAAGAGGTAACAGAAAAGCCCTGGTATCATGAGGTGAAGAGGTACCTTGAAGCTCAAGAATACCCCGAGGGTGCATCTATTAATGACAAGAAGTTTCTGAGGAGGTTCGCGGCGAAATTCTTCATCAGCAATGGCATTATGTACAAGCGTAACCATGATTCTGTTGGTGTAAGCCCTAGAGGCCAATACTTTTGGTACTTGTATCGAATTATTTATTAATAATAAAAGGCATTTCTTTATTATGTTTGCTTTCCAAAATAATAAAGTCCCTAGAATGGTTTATTGGTTTAATGAAATGTTAAGTGTGACTTAATCATGAGATCCCATTAAACATAAGACACTATTCTTAAAGTATCTGTAGTCAAGCTTTAATGTGAAGTGGGATAACATTAAAGCATTAAGATTATTATGAAGATAGATTGATGATCACATCTCATCGATCATAGATAAGGAGTTATCAAGTCTTGACATAGGTATGAATATTAGGAGTAATATTTATACTAGATTGACCCGCTATGAGAATACTACATAGAATGTTATGCAAAGTGTCATAAGTTATTCTCATGATGATAATGGTGTATACCACCCTTCGACCTGAAACCACTATGGACCCTAGATGTAGAGTCAAGTACTTTATTGCTGATCAAACGCCATCCGTAACTGGATGACTATAAAGACGGTTGATGGGTACTTCACAAAGCATGCTAAGGGACATGAGTGACTTAAATGGAATTTGCTCGTCCTGCATAACAGGATAAATTTCTAAGGGCCCAATATTGAACTGGACAAGGGTGACATAGTGTATGCCTTGTGTTCAATATAGACATGAGGGTAAAAGGGTAATTGTACAACACAAATATTATCACGGAAAAGGTTTAGTCAGATCACATGACATTTTCGTGACTTGGGTAACAGTGATGTGTTGCTAGATACCGCTTACTGTTTATTATATTAAATGTGTGATTTAATATAATTGCCAACGTCGCGAAAACCACAGGGTCACACACATAAGGACAGGTTGATGAGAGATAGAATAAATAAGGAACATCGTAAGGTACGGTGCACTTAAGTGTAATACAGAAAGTGGTAAGGTACCACGTGGATAAGTGATATATGGTACATCATAAGGTATGATGTCCATAAGCTTAATTGGGCTTTTAGCTTATAGCCTTAATTGGGCTTTTAGCTTGTAGCCCACACGAGTGATTCTATAAATAGATCCCTTATGATGAAGCAATTTCACTTGATGCAATTTTGTTTTTGATTCTCTCTCTCACTCAAGGTTTCCGTTCGTGATCAACTAGCACTATGACCGGAAGCGATATGTTCGTGTGGACTGAGTAGAGGCGTTATTCTTCATCAACGCTCGTGATCACAACATCAAAGGTCTGAATCGCCATAAGAGGTAAATATTTCTATCACTGACCATGCTCATTCGTAAGGATCGCTAAAGGAAAATTTTAAATTCCGCTGCGCTTTTAATCGCAATTTTCCTTCAGTGGTATCAGAGCCACTTACGAAACCATGGATCTGATAGTTGTTTATATTCTATATTTTCTGTTTTGATTCGATTAAAACCAAAATGAATTGAATAATAAACGAGTAATTAAATTTGGCATCTGTTGTGTACGATTTGGATGATTGATGTTGAATATGCTTCGGAATCCGACATTAGTATGGTGAAGCAGTGATACATCGATCGTCCATAGGTTACACAAATAAGATCGATCACTTTTATATATGATATAAGTAAATCTGATGCAACGATGGTATATGGGATATACTGTTTCTATTTCGTTCATTCAAACACTTGATGATTGTTATTCCTTTGACCGATCACTGTTCATATGCTTCGGAATCCGACATTAGTATGGTGAAGCAATGGCATGTGATTAATCATACTAAATTATCAATCGAAATGTGTTTGACAGCATGAAACTGTTGCATTAGGGTTCATGACGGCACAAGGGTTGTGTTGTTGCAGAGTTATACGATTAGGGTTGTGAATGCACAAGAGTTGTGCGAAAATGACACCGATTTCAAATGAATTGTTCATTAAAATTTTGCGCCGGGGCGCTGCCCCTGACAACCCCGCTAACTCTGCGTAGTGTGATCAATTGTCGAAATTTAATTTGCCTTTTTTTTAATTAACAAAATTTAAACTAATAATAAAAGTGTGTTTATTATTATTGTCTTGTGGTGATCAGTTATGGCCTTAGTTTTTTTTCCTTTATTTTGTTTTGGGATTGTAAAATACGGCCTGCGTGTCGTGCCTCTCTCTAAAATTCTTGATGTAACTTCTTTTCTCATCTCACTCCCTCGTATGTAAAACGAGTTTCTTTTATGTAATGTAATGTTATGAAGAAAGAGAAGAATACAATATCAAAGGAGGATAACCTTGGAGATCTTGCTTGGAGAAGTTTAGATTGTTATTAGGTTAGCTTAGGTTCTCTCATTGGCTTGGGAGAACAATTGCGCTAGGGGCCATAACTGTATCCTTTTATGTATATTGATGCATGTGTTTGTATGTTGATGCATGAGAGAGACGAATTGCATGTTAAGCCGGTGAGATCAAAACTAATAACAAAATCCCTCAAGTTAAATATTAAGTTCATGCTTTCCAAGTTTTAGCACTCATCAAGACTAGTATCGAACAATGTAGGTTTCGCCTACGCGAGGTGCATGTTCTATATTAGTAAGGTGCGATGGGATAATTGTAATATCCAACTGCTAAAACAATGGGTCAAACTTAACTAAACACATTATAATAAGATTATACATGTTTAGAAGCAAGAGTTGGGAATGATTCATATGATGAATTAGAATAAGGAGTTATTCACCCAACTAAAAATATTCGAGAGTTGTATGAGATACAATTGGAAGGAGTTCCTACCTAAATAACCTAGTTTTGTGTAATCAGCCTAACGCTGACTTAGAACGAAGTGAAATGTGGATCTCGACCCACTAGAAAGTCTTCCAACGGGATTTTCCGAATCAAATGATGAGGGTCATTTGGTTTGAGTAAAATAGTGGGAGCATATTTGATTAAAGGCCTAATTAAATATGTTGTTTTAATGATACTTATATTTTCATTTTTTTTGTAGATTACCATGACAACAAACAACCATATTTTGCGATCAATCCTAGATAAGGAAAAATTGTCTGGGACAAATTTCCTGGATTGGCACCGAAATCCGAGGATTGTCCTCAAGCACGATAAGAAGCTGTATGTCTTGGAGACACCTGTTCCTGAAGAGGAACCGCCTAGTTCGGCACCTAAGGCAGAAAGAGATGCTTATAAGAAGCATTTTGATGATGCTAACGAAGCCGCTTGTCTCATGCTAGCTACTATGAACTCGGAGTTGCAAAAGCAACACGAGAACATGTCAGCGTTCGATATGATCGGACATCTGAAAATGCTCTATCAAGAGCAGGCAAGAAATGAGAGGTTTCAGGTTTCAAAGGCCCTTTTTAACAGCAAGTTATCTGAGAGAAACCCTGTAGGTCCCCATGTACTCAAAATGATTGGGTATGTGGAGAACCTTGAAAGGTTAGGGTTTCCGCTTGGAAAGGAACTTGCAATCGATTTTATCTTGCAATCGTTGCCAGATAGCTTTAATCAGTTTGTCATGAATTTCAACATGAATGACATGGATAAGAGTCTTCCAGAATTGCTAAGCATGTTGAAAACTGCTGAGCAGAATATGAAGACAAAAGGGAAGTCCATTCTGATGGTCAGTAATGGAAAGAAGCTGAACAATAGGCCTACCAAGAAGGTTGGTAAAGGGAAAGGCAAGGAATTTGCCAAGCCTAAACCTACTGTTCCTGCTTTGAAGCCTAGTGGAGGCATAGCAAAGGAGGGCACTTGCTTCCATTGCGGTAAAACCGGACATTGGAAGAGAAACTGCCTAAAGTACCTGGTAGATAAGAACAATGGAGTAGGGACTTCAAATTCAGGTATTTTTGTTATTGAAATTAATTTATCTACTTCTGCATCATGGGTATTAGATACTGGATGCGGTTCTCACATTTGTACTAATGTGCAGGGGCTAAAAAGGAGTAGAGATTTGGCAAAAGGTGAAGTTGACCTACGAGTTGGAAATGGAGCAAAGGTTGCTGCTTTAGCCGTAGGAACTTATGTTTTGACTTTACCTAGTGGTTTAATAATTCAGTTAGAGAACTGTTATTATGTACCTGCAATTAGTAGGAATATTATTTCCGTTTCTTGTTTGGACAAGTTTGGTTTTTCATTTATAATAAAGAACAGTTGTTGCTCTATTTATTTGAATGATATATTATATGCTTCTGCACAAATGAACAATGGACTATATGTCCTTGATCTTGAAATGCCAATTTATAACATTAATACTAAACGGATTAAACCTAATGAGTTAAATCCAAGCTACCTTTGGCACTGTCGCTTAGGCCACATAAATGAGAAACGCATTTCCAAACTCCATAAAGATGGACTCTTGGACTCTTTTGATTATGAATCATATGAGACATGCAGATCTTGTTTAATTGGAAAGATGACAAAGTCCCCATTCACAAGAAAAGGTGAAAGGGCTAATGATCTTTTGTCCCTCATACATACTGATGTATGTAGACCACTGAACATACCATCCAGAGGAGGTTTTCAATACTTCATCACATTTACTGATGATTTCAGTAGATATGGTTATGTGTATTTAATGAAACACAAATCTGAAACCTTTGAAAAATTCAAGGAATTCAAGAATGAAGTACAAAACCAACTAGGTAAGAATATTAAAGTTCTTCGATCAGATCGAGGCGGTGAATATTTAAGCCTAGAGTTTGATGACCATCTAAAGGAATGTGGGATTTTATCCCAACTTGCTCCTCCCGGAACACCACAATGGAATGGTGTATCTGAGAGAAGAAATCGAACCTTGTTAGACATGGTCCGATCCATGATGAGTCACGCCGATCTTCCGAACTCCTTTTGGGGACATGCACTATTGACTGCAGCTTACACACTTAACCGGGTTCCATCCAAAAAGGTTGAGAACACACCATATGAGATATGGAGTGGTAAGAAACCACATATGTCTTACATGAAGATTTGGGGTTGCGAAGTTTATGTGAAACGACAAATTTCAACTAAGCTTGAGCCTAAATCTGATAAATGCTTATTTGTGGGGTATCCTAAAGAAACAAGAGGGTATTACTTCTACAATCCTTATGAGGGAAAAGTGTTTGTCGCTCGAACTGGAGTTTTTCTGGAAAAGGATTTTATTTCCAAAAGAATCAGTGGGAGGAAAATAGAGCTTTAAGAAATTCAAGAACCACAAAGCATTGATACACCTATGGAGGAATTAGAGCAGGAAACACAAGTAGTTGTGGAAGAGCAACCTGCTCAAGTAGAACAAGACCAGCGTAGGTCAAGTAGGATACGTCAACAACCTGAGAGATATGGATATCTCATAAGTGATCAGGGTGATGTATTACTCATGGATCAAGATGAGCCTATGACCTACCAAGAGGCTATAACTGGTCCTGAGTCCGAGAAGTGGCTAGAAGCCATGAAGTCTGAAATGGATTCCATGTACACAAACCAGGTTTGGACCTTGGTAGAGCCTCCTATAGGAGTTAACCCTATAGGATGCAAGTGGGTATTCAAAAAGAAGACTGACATGGATGGTAAGGTACATACCTATAAGGCAAGACTGGTTGCAAAAGGCTATAAACAAATTCATGGGCTTGACTATGATGAAACCTTTTCACCAGTTGCAATGCTTAAATCTGTTCGGATTTTACTTGCTATCGCTGCATATCATGATTATGAAATATGGCAGATGGATGTTAAAACTGCTTTCCTTAATGGGAATCTTCTTGAGGATGTGTACATGACACAACCTGAAGGATTTGACATACCAGAAGAAGCCCAAAAGATATGTAAGTTACAGCGATCAATTTATGGATTGAAGCAAGCTTCCAAAAGCTGGAATCTTCGTTTTGATGAAACAGTAAAACAATATGGATTCATCAAGAATGAAGATGAGCCTTGTGTCTACAAGAAGGTTAGTGGGAGCATGATCGTATTCCTGGTATTATATGTAGATGACATATTACTCATTGGAAACGATGTCCCTACCTTGCAACAAGTGAAGACTTGGTTAGGGAAATGCTTTTCAATGAAGGACCTAGGTGAAGCAGCCTATATATTAGGAATCAGGATCTATAGAGATAGGTCACAAAAACTGCTTGGCCTAAGTCAGAGTACATATATAGAAAAAGTGTTGAGACGCTTTAATATGCATGATGTTAGAACAAAGTTTGAATCTACTACCCTAAGTTTAAGTTTTGATGATAACAAAATGAAAGGATATATTAATTATGTGATTCATATAAGAACTATTTGCTACCTAAAATATTACCTTCTGTTTTGCAGAAACTCTGATAGGTATCAGCAAAAGAACATCTTAATCAGCATCAGGATATTGGTTATCAATGTCAGCATCAGAAGATGCTATATCAGAATACCAGAATCAGAAGAACAACTCACGCGAATGCTGAAGCATGATGAACAGAACTGCGCTCAACACTCTGATAAAGACAACAACAGTTCACCAGCACTTAAGCAGAGTCAGAATGAGCCAAGCCAGAACACGCCTTAAGTACCAACGGTACTGTGCATTCAAAGAGAATTATTACCAACGGCGTCATTCCAGACAAGATCTGCTTAATAAGGAAAGTTTGTTATTGGCATTGAATCAAGATTATTGCTCCAACGTTCAACAATCTCAGTGCTATATAAACAAGACAATGAAGATTGAATTGGCTAATGCTCTACATCATATTACACGCCTAAAAGCTAATCATCATCTTCCTTCTCTTAGTTTGCTAAACGCTTCATATTTCCTTACTCAATTATCTTTAGCAATCTAGTTTTCAATAAGCTTAAGTTGTGTAATATCACAGTTGTGATAAACAGTTTTGTAGAAAACATTCACACACCTAGATTTCTCTTCTTTGTAAGAAAGTGTTTCCTTGAAAAAACGGGTTGTGGTTTGCATCAAGAAGGCTTTAGCAGTTGTTAAAGCAGATTGTAATATTCAGTTGAATATAGTGGATTAAGACCTCGTTGGAGAGAGGCGAAATCACCTTGACGGGTGGACTGGAGTAGTTTGAGATTAAACGAACCAGGATAAAAATATCGTGTTCATTGCAATTGATTTTCAGTTTTACAATTCAACCCCCCTTCTTGTGTTTTTCACTTCTTCAATTGGCATCAGAGCGCCTGGTTCTGAGCTAAAACACTTAACCGTGTCAGTACAAGATCCAGCGTCAGAAAAACACAATGGCAGGAAATTATTCTCACACCAGCAATGACAACCATGAGGACAGAGACAGATTCAGCGGGAAACCTCCAGTCTTTGATGGAGAAAACTTTGATTACTGGAAAGATAGAATTGAAAGCTTCTTTCTGGCACATGATGCTGATCTGTGGGATATGATGACAGATGGATACACGCACCCTGTGAATGCAAGCGGTCAGAAGATTGATAGGAAAACAATGTCTGACCAACAAAAGCGTGACTTCAAGAATCACCACAAGGCCAGAACCATCCTGTTGTACCCAAAAATTTTCCCTCCCATATTCTTCAAGATTTGCAAAGACCATGCTTCAAAATCTCCCAAGGGTTGCATAGTTCAATGGACTCCTAACAGTCAAAAATTAGGGTTTTGGTTCTGACAAAGAAATTGAAGTTTCCTAGGGTCCAATCAAGTCCCCCATGCCTATAAACATTGTCAAGCATCCTTATGCCAAGTTTCAAGACTTACAATACAAAATTGCACAGTCAAAAACCCTAATTGCTTAACAGTCAATTGTAGGGGCAAAATGGTCATTTGACAGTCAAAAGTCCAAATTTTTTGTCAACATCTTATTTTGAAGCCACAAACATCATTTGATCAATTCTTGATCATGATTCTCAAAGCATGGCTCAAAAAGTCTCAAGATGCAAAAGTTTCTATTTTTAGATAGTTGAAAAAGTCAACTGTAACTTGACCAAGGCATAACTTCCACATGGTTTATCATAAAAATTCCATCCAAAGCGCATTTTGAAGAGAATGACATTTCCTACAACTCCTCTTCACACTTCAAGTCCAAGAAATGCTCTCACAAAAAGTTATCAATTTCAATATTATAGGTCATTTTCAAAAGTCAACAAAAAGGCACTTTAAGTCAAAGACAATAACTTGATATTGGTAAATCAAAATGACATGGGACCAAAGGCATTGGTTAGAGGACTTCAAGACCTTTCCAAAATGTCCAAGAACATGATCAAAGCTTAAAAATTGAGAAAGATATGCCTTGTGGAAGTTGGGAAATTTTTGGGAATTTTGAAAAGTCAACTTTACTTCAAATACCTCAAAATTGCTAATGGGCCTCAATTTCTTCCAAGAATCATCACCCAAAAGCTATGCACGACCCATTGACCCAAAGGGGAGTTATTTTCCTATTTTTAATTAATTAATTGAATATTTAATCTATTAAATTCATTTAATTAAAATTAATTATAAGAAAAATACTAATCCATGCTTTTCAAATCTTTTTGTGCATAGAATTCACTCAAGATTTCGCGCACTATTCAATAAGGAAAGAATCAAGGTGATTGGCAATGATTGGCATCAAAAGGACATGAAAAAGATTGAAAGAGATACCATTGAAATCAAATCTCAAAAGCATTGAATACATGGTTGTTGGGCTTGGATTTCTGACCAAAATCATTTCATATACATACAGAAACCTAACCCTAATCACGAGAACGAAGAAGCTGCGCCCAAACCTGAAAACCAACTTTGCATTTTTTCCAAAAATTCTCAAAACTGATTTCATAGCTAGAGCGTAATTCAAAGCAAAAGAACCATCCCACAAGCTTGCCAAGGTTACCAGGGATCTATTCCAATCAAAACCGCAGCCTCTAACCTCAAGAATCGGTAGAATGAAGTCGCCCTGTTCTTGATATTTTTCATATTCGTGTTTTGATTTATACGCATTATCCATGCATTTTTCTTGTTGATTTGTACTAACATGACTGCTCTGAAGCTAATGGTACCGCCCAATTGAAGAATGGCCGCCTATACCATAATCCACCATGAACGCACGTTAGGGTTTCAGAAACCTTGATTTAGGGTTTTTCATATAAAGGAAAATTGGACCATCAAATTAATACAGGCAAATTCGTTAGAACAAGACGAATCAGTTGATCACATCGCGCTCAATTTATATTACGTGATGCTCTATTCGCTATTTTTATAGATATCATTTAGTGGGGGTTTAAAACCCCCGCTATCTAATGCGTTTTGTTAGAGGAAAACGAAGAAGAAGATTGGGTGTCCTCACGTGATTGGGCCATTCATAATTTTGGCGCGTCTTTTGTTGTGTACCACTAATCATTGTTTTACGTTATATTGTTTATTTTTCATTGTATATTCCAAACGCGCTGAATGGTGTAGTGGTTGAAAGCAATAGTGGTGAACATTGGGACCTGGGTTCGATTCCCAGGTCCCCTATACTCTTAATATTTTTTCTTGCAATATGTTCAGGTACACTGGCCGTCCTACAGTTCACCATACGCCCCAACGCATATGCTTGCCATATGTCCCTGAGACCAATCCAAGAGCCAGGGTGTGAGTTCCATCATGCACTTTAGTCAAGGGGTCTACACGTGACCATCAAAAGTCAAACAAGGCTTGGGATTGAGTGGGCCTGATTGCTTGCATACACCTCCTACTGGGCCAGAAACCCCCCCCCCCCCTGTTTGTATATTTATTTTCTTTCTAATTTTCCTCTTTAATTTTAATTCTTTTCAATTTTTTTTTAAATTCATAAAAATAATTCCTTATAACATAAAAATCAGAAAATCATAAAACAATAAAAATATGTTTATTATTTAATTCACTAACTATTTTTGTAAATAAATTTAACAATCAATTTAGTTTTAATTTTAGGTTTTTAACTTTAATGCTTCTTTCTTAAATAATTAAAAAAATATAAAAATAGGTCTTTTATCTTTTTTATTCTTTTTCTCAATAAATAATTTATTTCCTTATCATCTTTATTATTAATAATTAATTATTTTTGTAAATAAATTTGTCATTACATAATTAGGTTAAATTAGGTCAAACTTGAATTTATTTCTTTAATAATTAAAAATGCTTAGAATGAGGGTTTTAATTCCATTTAATTCTCTTTAATTTCATAAATCCAAAAACATAAAAAATAAGTTTCTTTTTCTCATTTAATAATTAAATCAATTTTCAATTCCAATTTAATTTCCTTAAAGGGTCCAACGCCCTCGCACTCTCGATTTTTATTTCTTTTCGCATTTATTTTTATGGATATAATGTAATTGCCCCAAGGCCTTGTAATAATAATTAGAGACTTATTTACTTTCAGTACTTTTATTCAAATCGGGTCTTGGTTTAATTTGGCGTTGTAGACCCGCGCCCTTGTAATAGCGTAGGACCTTTATTTTTCCGCACTTTAAATTCCCGCACCTTTTAACTGTTAATAATCACATGAAAGAATGTATGCCCAAAATAAAAACAAGCGTAGAACACTAAATGCATGAACAAGACAAATATGACTGAAAATGACACACAATTCACACACCACCCCTAGGGTACGCCTCACTGTTGCCTTGCCCCTCGAAACGTGGTCGTCGAGTAGAGGACGTCTTAGCAAGTCCTCATGTCCATGAACATGGCATGGGGGTAGCTTCTAAGGTATCCTCTTATTGCTCTGGTGACCACACTGTCCCTAATCCTCGAATTGACCCGAATACCTCCAACGGTGGTGCTACCTACCTCTCAATGGTGGGATGGCACTATCTTAAGGACATTTACACAGACTAATTCCTTAGGGTAGGTAGACGACTCGTAGATACTTGCTCTAATTCAAAACAAACCAAAAACTTCTTTTTTTACCGACACTTTGCAAAAAGATTTCAAAAAACAATTTTTCAAACACTCTTGAGGACTGATACAAGAGTCGAATTGAAATTTTAAAAGAAACTTTTTCAAACCCACTCACCTCGAAAAGCAAACAAACATTTTGAAAACACAATGAGCAAGTATCTAAGAGCCCATGGATAACCATGGATGGAAAGGGTGCTAACACCTTCCCTTTCTATAAATCTACCTCCCGAACCGAGAACTAATCTCAATAAGGAATTTTTCTGTGCTTTTGTCCTTTCCATGTTGGAGAAAATAAAAGACGGTGGTGACTCTTGCTTCCGCGACATTTCGCGAACTAGCTTTAAACAGTCAGTTCCAGATCCACCGATCACACATCCTTCTCAGCGCCATCTCGTATGCTGAATATGAAAAGATCTCCAACAGAGACACAGCAAAGAACATGTTTGACTCACTCAGAATGACGCATGAGGGCAACGTTCAGGTCAAAGAAACTAAAGCTCTGGCGCTCATTCAGAAGTATGAGGCATTCAAAATGGAAGAAAGTGAATCCATTGAAACAATGTTCTCAAGATTCCAGATTCTGGTAGCTGGTCTCAAGGTTCTGGACAAAGGTTACTCTATTGCTGATCACGTCAAGAAAATCATCAGAAGCCTACCAAAGCAGTGGAGGCCAATGGTCACATCTCTGAAGCTAGAAAAAGATCTCAATAAAATTTCTCTGGAGGAACTTATTAGCTCCCTTAGAAGTCATGAGATAGAGCTAGAAGCTGATGAACCCCAGAAGCAAGGTAAGCCTTTAGCATTAAAATCTAACAAAAAATCTGAGTCTAAAGTTTTGCAGGCAGTTGAAGAAACATCTGATGGATCCTCATCAGAAGAAGACAAACTCTCCCTCCTCTCCAGAAGAGTGAATCAACTGTGGAAGCAGAGGCAAAGGAAGTTCAGGAATCCCAGAAGATCTGATCAGAACGAGTCTTCTTCTAGATACAGAAGGACAGATTCTTCTTCTGGATACAGAAGATCTGAAGGCTCCTCAGGTAGCAGAAAGACAAACACCAAGGACATCATCTGTTATGAGTGCAATGAGCAAGGACACTACAAGAGTGACTGCCCAAAGCTTCAGAGGGAAAAGCCCAAAAAGAAGTTTGGAAGAGAAAAGAAGAAAAGTCTCATGGCTACATGGGATGACTCTGACTCGTCTGAAGCTGACTCAGAATCAGATGATGAGACAGCCAACATAGCTCTCATGGCCAACATTTCAGAAGATAGTGAAGCTTCTGAATTAGACTCAGAATCAGATACTGAAGAGGTATTTCCTGACTTTGCAGTTAATTTTACCAAGGCTGAACTTGCTGAAAGCCTTAATGAAATCCTGGAAAGTATCAGCAGATTAGAGTTAAATTCAAAAACCTGAAAAGGAATCTTGAATCTGACTCTAATAAGACTGAGAGTCTTAAATTGGAGAATTCTGAGCTGAGAATTAAAATTTCAAAATTAGAAAATACTTTACAAAACTCTCAGAATGAACCAATTTCTGAAACTCCCAGCAACGCTGATGAGATCATCAAGGAGTATGATCACAGTTTCCAGAAGTTCCTTGCTAAAAGCATAGATAGAAGCAAAATGGCTTCAATGATCTATGGAGTTAGCAGAAACGGCAGGAAGGGAATAGGATACCAAGGTAAGGTTCCTACACCAAAGAATGTCATGGATTTAACCATTAAACACACTCCTCTGAATTCACATTTTGTGTATGGTCACACATATGATATTAAATACACTAGCAGTAAGTACTCTGTGAAACCAAAATTCAACCAGAGTTTTGGTAAATCTAACAAATCAGGACCCAAGAAAATCTGGGTACCTAAGGATAAAATAATACATGTTGCAGATATCTTTAGCAGCAAATCAGAAACACCAGTCATGGTACCTGGACTCTGGCTGCTCACGACACATGACGGGAAGAAGGCATATGTTCCAAAGCCTGGAACTTAAGCCTGGAGGCCACGTTGGCTTTGGAGGCAATCAGAGGGGAAAGATCATTGGCTCTGGAAATGTAGGTAATGGAAATCTTCCCTCTATTAATAATGTTCTGCTAGTAGATGGATTAATGCATGATCTGTTATCCATAAGTCAATTAAGTGATAACGGTTATGATATAATCTTTAATCAAAAATCATGTAAAGTTGTTAGTCAGAAAGATGGGACTATCCTGTTTAATGGAAAGAGGAAAAACAACATTTACAAAATCAAACTTTCTGAACTGAAAAGTCAGAATGTAAAGTGTCTTCTGTCTGTTAACAACGAGCAGTGGATCTGGCACAGAAGATTGGGGCATGTTAGTATGAGAAGAATATCTCAGATTAACAAACTCAATCTGGTCAGAGGACTTCCTAATTTGAAGTTCAATTCAGATGCTCTGTGTGAAGCATGTCAGAAAGACGAGTTTGCAAAACCTTCTTTCAAATCTAAAAATGTTGTTTCTACCTCTAAGCCATTAGAACTTCTGCACATTGACTTATTTGGACCAGTTAAAACTGCTTCAGTCAGTGGCAAGAAGTATGGGTTAGTAATCATAGATGACTATAGCAGATGGACATGGGTAAAGTTCTTAAGACACAAGGACGAGTCACACTCTGTGTTTGTTACCTTCTGTAACCAAGTTCAGAATGAAAAGGATCTTAGAATCGTTAAAGTCAGAAGTGATCATGGTGGAGAGTTTGAAAACAAAGATTTTGAGTCATTCTTTAATGACAGAGGCATTCTGCATGATTTCTCTTGTCCTAGAACTCCCCAACAAAATGGAGTTGTAGAACGAAAGAACAGAACATTGCAAGAAATGGCCAGAACCATGATCAATGAGACAAACGTTGCTAAGATCTTCTGGGCAGAGGCAATAAACACAGCGTGCTACATTCAGAATAGAATCTCAATAAGACCTATTCTGGAAAAGACTCCATATGAATTGTGGAAGAACAGAAAGCCCAACATTTTATATTTTCATCCATTTGGATGTACCTGTTTTATGTTAAATACAAAGAATTATTTGAACAAGTTTGACTCTAAAGCACAGAAGTGTATCATGTTAGGATACTCTGAACGCTCAAGAGGGTACAGAGTATACAATACAGAAACACAGATTGTGGAAGAATCAATCAGTGTTCGTTTTGATGATAAGCTTGACTCTGAAAAGTCAAAGCAGAATGAAGTTTTTGCAGGTATGGAAATTGAATTTACAGGTTCTGAAGACAAGTCATCAAAAGCTCTCAACACAGACACTCCTTCAACGTCTGAAAGGAGCACTACTAGCAATCCTACGACAGCTGCTGATCAAACTCAGAAGAGATTACCCAGAAGCGGCTTGGATCACCCAGAAGAAACTATCTTAGGAAGAAAGGAAGGTCCAATCAGAACAAGAGCAAGCTTCAGAAACTCTGAAGAAACCCTCATGGGACTTGTGTCTCTGATTGAACCCTCTTCCATTGATGAAGCACTTCTGGACAATGACTGGATTCTGGCAATGCAAGAAGAGCTGAATCAATTCACCAGAAATGACGTATGGGATCTTGTTCCTAGACCAAAAGGATTCAACGTCATTGGAACAAGATGGGTGTTCAGAAACAAGCTAAATGAACAAGGTGAAGTCATCAGAAACAAAGCATGACTGGTTGCACAAGGTTATAGTCAGCAAGAGGGGATAGACTATACAGAAACCTTTGCTCCATTCGCCAGGTTAGAATCTATCAGACTTTTAATTTCATTTGCTGTTAATAGAGGCATCACTTTGTATCAGATGGATGTCAAGAGTGCATTCTTAAATGGTTATATAGAAGAAGAGGTTTATGTGCACCAACCCCCTGGTTTTGAAAATACAAAACATCAAGAACATGTTTTCAAACTAAAGAAGTCACTATATGGTCTGAAACAAGCTCCCAGAGCTTGGTATGAAAGACTAAGTAACTTTCTGTTAGAAAATGAATTCACCAGAGGGAAGGTGGACACTACCTTATTCTATAAATCAGTTAAGAATGACATCTTAGTCTGTCAAATCTATGTTGATGATATTATTTTTGGATCTACTAATCCTTCTCTTGGAAGAAAATTTGCTAAGTGTATGCAGGCAGAATTTGAGATGAGCCTCATGGGGGAACTGAAATTCTTTCTAGGAATTCAGATCAATCAAACTCCAGAGGGAACTTACATTCATCAGAGAAAATACATCAGAGATCTTCTGAAGAAATTTGACCTCTCAGAATGTAAGCCATCAAAGATTCCAATGCATCCCACGTGCATTCTGGAAAGAGAAGAGGTAAGCAAAAATGTAGAACAGAAGGTCTACAGAGGTATGATTGGTTCTCTCCTTTATCTGACAGCTTCAAGACCTGATATATTATTCAGCGTATGTATTTGTGCTAGATTCCAATCAGATCCTAGAGAATCTCACTTAACATTTGTTAAGCGAATTTTCAAGTATCTGAAAGGTACTACTAATCTGGGTTTATTTTATAGAAAATCTAGTGATTACAATTTAGTAGGCTACTGCGATGCTGACTTTGCTGGAGACAGAGTAGAGCGTAAAAGTACTTCTAGAAGCTGCCAGTTTCTGGGAGAAAATCTGATCTCTTGGTCCAGCAAAAGGCAATCCACAATTGCGCTATCAACAGCAGAAGCTGAGTACATAGCAGCAGCAGGATGTAGCACACAAATGCTCTGGATGAAAAGTCAGCTTGAAGACTTCCAGATTTTTGAGAGTAACATCCCTATACTCTGTGACAATACTTCTGCTATTTGCTTAAGTAAAAATCCCATTTTACATTCTAGAGCTAAGCATATAGAAATAAAACATCATTTCATTAGGGACTACATTCAGAAGGGAATTTTGATCTTAAAATTTATAGATAAAGACCATCAATGGGCTGATATCTTCACTAAACCCCTTTCTGAATATAGGTTCAATTTCATTCTGAAACATCTCAGCATGAAAATCTGCCCAGAGTGAAAATGCTTTAATTCCATATATTTATCTTCAGAATGTATTTGTTTTACTGTGAACTTCTGATCAATCTCTTTTCAGAAAGAAAGAACATGCAAATTGTATCAGATGCTAGTCTTAAAGATCTGAGCGTTTAAGCTCAAGGATAGACGTGCTGATCACCAAATCAAACAAGTGTCATCCAATCATCAGCATATCTCTGAAGCAGAACACACGTGCACACTTCTGAGAAGGCAAAACGCTGATTGGGTGCATTGAGACACATGTCTGGTAACCGTTTTAAGTATCTTTCTCAAATCCCCCAAAATCAGCAAGCATTAATTGAAAGTAATCATGTTTTTAAAACGTAATCATGATTTTATTCCTCTTTATTGAAACCGTTTACACTTTCAAAATATTCTGAAGCCTATTTAAGCACGTTAATTTCTCACATTAATCTTTTACAGTTTCTCATTATCTCTCAAATATTTTCTGCATTTTCTTTGTGTTCATCTCTTTCAACCTTAAACCCTTTTTCTCAGTTTCTCAGAAAAACCTTAAGTGTGAACATGGCTACCTCCAGCAGTGCTTCTGCAGGTTCTCAGAAGAAAGCATCCTCTGAAGAGTACCAAGTTCCATTCAGAACACTCCTCACTCCAGTGAAGAATCTTGAAGTGTTATCTGAACTGATTATTGATTTTGGCAGTCTGAAAGAGAATGGTTTTGACTTGACAGAAGAGGTTAGGGCACAGAAATGGGAAAGGTATTTTGACAGGTTGGTTGGACCAACATTCCCAATGTTAGTCAAGGAGTTCTGGATTCATGCAACTGCTTCAACGCATCAAGTCACCTCCTACATAATGGGTAAGAAGATTGTGATTACTGAGGATCACATAGCAAGGTTGATTGGTTACAGCGGCGGTGGCGTCCGCTGTATTGATATGGCTGAAAGATGTGCTGACGTGGGTGTCATAGAAGAAAGGATTTTCACCCTTGGGGTGCCCAGCAGCAAGATCAGAGATCTCAAGGATCACCACAGAGTTTGGGCAAAGATAATTCTGGGGTGTTTTAATCATAGGAAGCCAACAAGTTCCCCTGATTACATAAATATAGATCAGCAGTTTCTGATCTATTTTATCAATCAGAAGGTAAAAATCAACTTGGCTCATCTTCTGTTTAATCACCTCAGAACAAGCGTGAAGGAGACCAGGGAAGAAGAAAGAACAAAGAGGGATTGGATACCCTTTGGAAGGTTAATATCAGATATTCTGACTGAGAATAGGCTGATAGAGCACCTGATAGAAGCTCAAGAGTTAAGCACCATTGAACCAACTGTTGGCAAGCCTCTGAACGCGAAGAATCTGAAGAAAATGAAGTTAATAGAGAATATCAGAAAGGAACCCAGTGTTACTCCTATTGCTAATATCACCAGCAGAAGAGTCCCACTGAGTAACTTTCCCTTATTTTCTGAGATAGAATCTAAACCAGTGGTGGTTCTCAGATACTTGGACGCGTGCAAGGCTGATGGTACAGATCCCAAGCTGAATATCAAAGATCTGCACCAACCTCAACCAGAAGTTACATCGAAGAAGACGAAGAAAAGGAAGGCCCCTTCAGAAGGAACATCCCAGCAGACACCCAAGAAAAGAGGTAATTTATCTGCTGCTTCTGTTTTAAATTCTTCTGCTATTCCAACATCAATCCCAACTCCAGCTTCTCATAGAATCCCAATCCCCATCCCAACAATAGATGAAACCGAACCAGAAGATGACCCTTCTGAGGCACTACAACTCAGAAGACCCCGCACCAAACATCCCAAACCAACAATTTCATCCACCATCACCTCAACCTGAGTTTCATCATTCTGAAACTCCACCTCCTCAATCTCCTGAACCTCATTCTCCTCAATCTTCTGAGCCACAACCTCTGGCAATACAGCTGCCATGTGGAACAACGGTAACAATGGCCCAGCTGCCATCCTCACCTGAAACCACACCACCAAACACTCCCAAAACCCCAAATAGTCCAATTATTATTTCTGACTCTCCCACTCCATCTCCAAAACAAACAGCTCCCAAACAAACCACAGAAGACCCCAGCAGGACCTTCATAGATTTAACAATCCTTGACCGTCTTGCTGATCTGAAAAATAAAATAGCCATTCCAAAACTAAAACAACCAGATGTTGGCTCTGGTATTATGAATTTTGAAATAGGTTTGCAGCAGTGGATTGCTTCTCTGAAGCAAGTCTGTCCTGGAATGATTGATCCAGCTGCCTCTGACCAGCTCTGGTCACAATTCAGAATTTGGGTACGTGCTGAAGCTCTAAAACTGCAAGACATCAACTATGAGCAAGCACAGCAAAATTTCAGCAAGCTTCTGAATGAAGTTGGAAGTCAGCTGCTGAAAAAAGACGTGCTCCTTCTGGATAGTGAGCCATGGTCTGAGAAGCGTCCAGCTTCAAAGGTGCAGCCAGAAGAAGATCAGACAATTCAAGTTGAAGCCAGTCAAGCTGAAGATGTTGCAGAAAGCTCTCAGAAGCTCCCTGCTTCTGATGTTTCTCAAGCTGCCTTGGACAGGCAGACTCTGGAAGAGCTGAAGCTGAATGACATTCGTCTGCAGCAAAGATTGGATGAAAATGACCAGAAGATGAAAGAAAGGATGGATGTGCAGGATAGCAAGATAGATACAGTAGTCAGCATGGTGCACAAGCAGAATGAGACTGCTGATCAGATTAAGGCAATGCTGGAGAATCTGTTCACACGCCTTCCTTCCCAACCTTAGATTTTCATTCATGCTATTTTCATGTTTTCTTTGCATATCTGTTGTACTGTTTTGTCTGGCTCTGAACATTTTAATATGACATGTTTTTCTGCTCTAATTGTTTTAGCACATCACTTACACTTTTTGATTGCTGACAAAAAGGGGGAGAACAAGAATGATATTTTTCAATAACGGATTACTAAGACAGAAAATCTCAAACATTCTAACTCTGATATACTTGAATATGTTTTCTGTTTTTGCTTAAGTTTACAGGTACAAGAATGCTCTCTGATATTCTGAAGACTAAAGCTCTGATACTCTGACCCAAAGCAAAGCTCTGATACTCTGATCTGAAGCTCTGCTCTGACATTCTGATCTAAAGCTTCTGATAGTCAAAACTCTGATATTCTGATGTTCAAAGAAAGGCAATAAAGATCTGATCCTGAAGAACTCTTGGAATTAAAAAGGGAAGTAATAAATTCAGGGGGAGTATCTCTCAACTCTGATATCTCTTTATCCCTTATCTTTGATAACCTCTTACTCTGATACATCTTATCATTTAGTTATCTCTGATATTTTTTTACGTTATTTTCAATTAAAAATATCTAGTTTTTGTCATCATCAAAAAGGGGGAGATTGTTAGAACAAAGTTTGAATCTACTACCCTAAGTTTAAGTTTTGATGATAACAAAATGAAAGGATATATTAATTATGTGATTCATATAAGAACTATTTGCTACCTAAAATATTACCTTCTGTTTTGCAGAAACTCTGATAGGTATCAGCAAAAGAACATCTTAATCAGCATCAGAATATTGGTTATCAATGTCAGCATCAGAAGATGCTATATCAGAATACCAGAATCAGAAGAACAACTCACGCGAATGCTGAAGCTTGATGAACAGAACTGTGCTCAACACTCTGATAAAGACAACAACAGTTCATCAGCACTTAAGCAGAGTCAGAATGAGCCAAGCCAGAACACGATTTAAGTAGCAACGGTACTGTGCATTCAAAGTGAATTATTACCAACGGCATCATTCCAGACAAGATCTGCTTAATAAGGAAAGTTTTTTATTGGCATTGAATCAAGATTATTGCTCCAACGTTCAACAATCTCAGTGCTATATAAACAAGACAATGAAGATTGAATTGGCTAATGCTCTACATCATATTACACGCCTAAAAGCTAATCATCATCTTCCTTCTCTCAGTTTGCTAAACGCTTCATATTTCCTTACTCAATTATCTTTAGCAATCTAGTTTTCAATAAGCTTAAGTTGTGTAATATCACAGTTGTGATAAACAGTTTTGTAGAAAACATTCACACACCTAGATTTCTCTTCTTTGTAAGAAAGTGTTTCCTTGACAAACCGGGTTGTGGTTTGCATCAAGAAGGCTTTAGCAGTTGTTAAAGCAGATTGTAATATTCAGTTGAATATAGTGGATTAAGACCTCGTTGGAGAGAGGCGAAATCACCTTGACGGGTGGACTGGAGTAGTTTGAGATCAAACGAACCAGGATAAAAATATCGTGTTCATTGCAATTGATTTTCAGTTTTACAATTCAACCCCCCTTCTTGTGTTTTTCACTTCTTCACATGATTCCAAGAAAGGATTCATACCTATGCAACATGGCATGTGTCTGTCAAAAACACAATCCCCTCAAGTAAGAAAGAAAGGGATCGCATGGATAAGATTCCATATGCATCTGCAATAGGATCTATCATGTATTCCATGCTATGTACTCGACCAGATGTCTCGTATTCTTTAAGTGCAACGAGTAGGTACCAGTCTAATCCCGGTGATGCTCATTGGGTAGCTGTCAAGAATATCCTTAAGTACTTGAGAAGGACTAAGGATTCATTCTTGATATATGGAGGTCAGGAAGAGCTTGTTGTAATTGGATACACCGATGCTAGCTTCCAGACAGATAAGGATGACTTTAGATCGCAATCTGGTTATGTGTTTTGTTTAAATGGTGGCGCTGTGAGCTGGAAAAGTTCAAAGCAAGATACAGTTGCTGATTCTACAACCGAGGCTGGGTATATTGCTGCCTCAACTGCAGCAAAGGAAGCTGTTTGGATCAAGAAGTTCATTAGTGAACTTGGCATAGTCCATAGCATTGTGGATCCAATTGATCTCTATTGTGATAACAATGGTGCTATCGCACAAGCTAAGGAGCCTAGATCTCACCAACGATCCAAACACATACTTAGGCATTATCATCTCATTCGAGAGATAATCGATCGGGGAGATGTGAAAATATGCAGAGTACCTACACTTGACAATGTTGTTGACCCATTAACAAAGCCTCTTGCGCAGCTGAAGCATGATGGACATACTAGATCTATGGGTATTAGGGGTATGCCTGATTGGCTCTAGTGCTAGTGGGAGATTGTTGGTGTAATCCCTAGAGGCCAATACTTTTGGTACTTGTATCGAATTATTTATTAATAATAAAAGGCATTTCTTTATTATGTTTGCTTTCCAAAATAATAAAGTCCCTAGAATGGTTTATTGGTTTAATGAAATGTTAAGTGTGACTTAATCATGAGATCCCATTAAACATAAGACACTATTCTTAAATTATCAGTAGTCAAGCTTTAATGTGAAGTGGGATAAGATTAAAGCATTAAGATTATTATGAATATAGATTGATGATCACATCTCATGGATCATAGATAAGGAGTTATCAAGTCTTGACATAGGTATGAATATTAGGAGTAATATTTATACTGGATTGACCCGCTATGAGAATACTAAATAGAATGTTATGCAAAGTGTCATAAGTTATTCTCATGATGATAATGGTGTATACCACCCTTCGACCTGAAACCACTATGACCCTAGATGTAGAGTCAAGTACTTTATTGCTGATCAAACGTCATCCGTAACCGGATGACTATAAAGACGGTTGATGGGTACTTCACAAAGCATGCTAAGGGACATGAGTAACCTAGATGGAATTTGATCATTCTGCATAACAGGATAAATGTCTAAGGGCCCAATATTGAACTGGACAAGGGTGACATAGTGTATGCCTTGTGTTCAATATAGACATGAGGGCAAAAGGCTAATTGTACAACACAAATATTATCACGGAAAAGGTTTGGTCAGATCACATGACATTTTCGTGACTTGGGTAACAATGATGTGTTGCTAGATAGCACTCACTATTTATTATATTAAATGTGTGATTTAATATAATTGCCAACGTTGCGAAAACCTACAGGGTCACACACATAAGGACAGGTTGATGAGAGATATAATAAATAAGGAACACCGTAAGGTACGGTGCACTTAAGTGTAATACGGAAAGTGGTAAGGTACCACGTGGATAAGTGATATATGGTACATCATAAGGTATGATGTCCATAAGCTTAATTGGGCTTTTAGCTTATAGCCTTAATTGGGCTTTTAGCTTGTAGCCCACACGAGTGATTCTATAAATAGATCCCTTGTGATGAAGCAATTTCACTTGATACAATTTCGTTTTTAATTCTCTCTCTCACTCAAGGTTTCTGTTCGTGATCAGCTAGCACTGTGACCGGAAGCGATCTGTTCGTGTGGACTGAGTAGAGGCGTTGTTCTTCATCAACGCTCGTGATCACAACATCAAAGGTCTGAATCGCCACAAGAGGTAAATATTTCGATCACTGACCATGCTCATTCGTAAGGATCGCTAAAGGAAAATTTTAAATTCCGCTGCACTTTTGATCGCAATTTTCCTTCAGATTCAACCTTATTGTGTTGTGTGGATAAGATTGAAGCAGAAAGGATCATGGCAGAGCTTCATGAAGGTACTTTCGGGACTCATTCCAGTGGACATACCATGGAAAAGAAAATCCTTCGGGCAGGATATTATTGGTCCACAATGGAAGCCGATTGTTATCAGCATTCTCGGACATGTCACAAGTGCCAAGTCTATGCTGATAAGGTGCACGTACCTCTAGTTCCTCTGAACATCTTGACGGCACCTTGGCCTTTTGCAATGTGGGGCATTGATATGATCGGCGAGATCAGACCTACGGCATCCAACGGGCATCGTTTCATCCTGGTAGTGATTGATTACTTTACAAAGTGGGTGGAAGCAACTTCCTTTGCTACGGTAACCAAGAACGTCGTGGCACGATTCATTCGGCACAATCTGATTTGTCGATACGGTGTACTAGAGAGGATCATTAAGGACAATGGTACCAATCTTAATAACAAGATGATCACTGAGCTCTGCGAGCAATTCAAGATACAACATCACAATTCTTCTCCCTACCGGCCGAAGATGAATGGGGCTGTCGAAGCGGAAACTAAGAACATTAAGAAGATTGTGCAGAAGATGACAGTGACATACAAAGACTGGCACGAGATGTTACCGTTTGCTCTTCATGGATACCGTACCTCAGCATGGACGTCAACATGGGCAACACCTTATTCCTTAGTTTATGGCATGGAAGTAGTCTTGCCTATTGAAATTCAGATACCCTCTCTTCGGATCATGAAGGATGCAGGTTTGAATGAAGATGACTGGATTCAGACTCGGCTTGATCAGCTAAACCTAATTGACGAGAAAAGACTTACTGTTGTTTGTCACGGTCAAACGTACCAAAAAAGAATGATCAAGGCATTTAACAAGAAATTCAGACAACAAGAGTATCAAGTTGGGGACCTGGTAATCAAGCGCATTATTCTACCTCAAGGTGATCCCAGGGGAAAATGGACCCCTACTTACGAAGGGCCATTTGTGGTTAAGAACATTTTCTCAGGAGGAGCGATGATTCTAACCACCATGGATGGTGACGACCTTCCTCACCCCGTCAATGCAGACATAGTAAAAAGATACTACGCATAATCAAAGACCCGCTAGGTTGACTGGCCTAGGAAAAATAAGGGCTTCCCGGCGAACCAAAAGGGTTCGGGCAAAAATAAGGGATGAAAATGAAAAAAATTTGTACACCCAGCAAGTAGAAAACCTGAAAGGGTGGCTTGGGCAAAAATGGGTATCCCGGTGGACTGAAAACCCGAAAGGGCGGTCCAGGAAAAAGTTAGGGATAAAAGCGTAATACTATGTCTCATTGGATCACCTTGCATCCATACTTCGGTATCAACTATCAAGCTCGGACGCACTAATCAATCAGATTCATCTTCAACTAAGCAGCAAAGTGATGAGATGCTTGAAGATATAAAGGCAATAGCAGAGTTGGAACCCAGTGGGATTATTCACATAGCTGTTTTGTTTTCTTTTTAACAAATTGTATAAATTCTATTTGTTCGGCGGCGTTCTCTTACTAAGACGTCAGCCTCTTGTACAAAAACGCATATTTACAGGCAAACTTCAAAATCAATACAAATTCATTTTCAGACAAATTTCAAATTGTTTTTCCTTTATCTGTTTTGTTTTGCAAAGAACGTCCAAAGTTCATTTTTGATATATGCATTTGACATTAACTACTGATCATAAATACTTACATGCGAAACGAAAGATGAATTACTGGTAATATACGAAACAGGGGCAATAAGAATTGTCCGAGCTGTCTAGTTGCTCTATCCACCAAGGTACCAAGGTAGGTTCAGCTGAAGAATATGACCAAGATACCATCACTCCCCGCAGAGTAAGACAGTATCGGTAGCTCTCCCCGTTGATACTTGCAACTATGAACGAATCAGTAATGCTCTCCCCAAGCAGAGTTAATCTACCATCAGCCCTAGAAAGGCTTGGTATCCCCGGAAGATCTTAATCTTCCCCAGCGGAGTATAAAGATATTCCCCGACAAGTATAAAATCATCTCCGACAGTCTTAATATTCTTCAACAGAGTATAAGAATGTTCCCCGGCAGAATACAAGATACCCCTGGTGGAGTCGTTTCCCCAGCGCAGTCTAAAAAAGGGCTTCCCCGCCAGAGTTGAATCATCTTACCCAGTAGATTCTGGAAGCATATCCCCTACAGAGCACAAATAAATCTCCCCAGCCAAATTCAGAAGGTTATCCTCACAAGAGTCTAACTGGGTTATCCTCAGCAAGTTGGAACTGAAAGATCATCCCCAGCGAAGTTCTTTCCATCCCCAGCGGAGTTCATCATTAAAATCCCCAACAAAGCTTATCAACGGAATCCCCAGCAGAGTTTATCATCAAAATCTTCAGCAGAGCATCTCTTCCCCACAGAGTAATTCCCCACAGAGTAATCTCTTCATCAGTTTTTCCCCAACGGAGTTCTTTTCTCCTGCAGGCTTATTCTCACAATCATCTTCGTTCATCATCCCCAGCGGAAACGAAGAACTCAACTCTATTCTCCAGCAGCTCCAGGATTTATTTTCCCCAGCTAAAACATCACATTTCCATACATCATAATACATGCATATACGCATCATACCATACAATCTCATTTATGTTGAGAACATCATTGCTTGGTCTATCTCATGCATTGCATGTGACTGACCTTTTACCTTTCAAGAAAGATGCAGTTAAGTTCTCAGCTTAGTTGAAGACCCGACCAGTTCTTAAATCTCAATTGAATTATCCTCGGATTGAATTTCAGATAAGGTTCTCAATCTCGACAATTTTCCTCCATCATAGTGTGGACAAGTTCTATAACCTCAACGGTATACTCTGTGGAGCACGAGACAGTTCCTAGATCTTGATGAAGATGTTTCCCTACGTCATAATGTGGACGAGTACTATAACCTCAACGGTATACTCCGTGGAGCACGAGTTAGTTCCTAGATCTTGATGTTTTCCTCCGTCATAGTATGGATAAGTTCTATAACCTCAACGGTATACTCCGTGGAGCACGAGACAGTTCCTAGATCTTGATGAAGATGTTTCCCTATGTCATAATGTGGACGAGTATTATAACCTCAACGGTACACTCCGTGGAGCATGAGTCAGTTCCTAGATCTTGATGTTTTCCTCTGTCATAGTGTGGATAAGTTCTATAACCTCAACGGTATACTCCATTGAGCACGAGACAGTTCCCAGATCTTGATGAAGATGTTTCCCTACATCATAGTGTGGACGAGTACTATAACCTCAACGGTATACTCCGTGGAGCACGAGTCAGTTCCTAGATCTTGATGTTTTCCTCCGTCATAGTGTGGACAAGTTCTATAACCTCAACGGTATACTTCGTGGAGCACGAGTCAGTTCCTAGATCTTGATGTTTTCCTCCGTCATAGTGTGGACAAGTTCTATAACCTCAACGGTATACTCCGTGGAGTACGAGACAGTTCCTAGATCTTGATGAAGATGTTTCCCTACGTCATAGTATGGACGAGTACTATAACCTCAACGGTATACTCCATGGAGCACGAGTCAGTTCCTAGATCTTGATGTTTTCCTCCGTCATAGTGTGGACAAGTTCTATAACCTCAACGGTATACTCCATTGAGCACGAGACAGTTCCTAGATCTTGATGAAGATTACCCCCCAGTTGAATTATGGACAGGTTCTTAAGACTCAGCCGAGGCATTCTCTCAGATGAAGTATAGACCAGATTCCTGAATCTCAACAAAGGTTAAGACTTCCCCCAGCGGAATCTTTTACAACAACAGGTATGCAAGTTCTCGTTAAGGAATCTCTTATGCGATCGAAACTCCTGCAGATGGCATCTGTAAGCCCATCCTCCTACCAACAATCTCCAAATGGAATCCATAAGCCCATTCCCGACATCACAATGCTGATACTACACCATGCGAGTGCAAATTTTTGGGCACTCTAGTGTTCAATTATCTTCCACCTTCAGATCACGAAAGGCTCAAAAGCCAATCTATATCCTCAGGTTTAAGAAAATTGAACAGGGGCAACTGTTGTACCCCAAAATTTTCCCTCCCATATTCCTCAAGATTTGTCAAGAATGATCTTCAAGCTGCTCAAGATGACTCATGGGTTGGACAGTCAAAGCACCTCCTAAGGCAGTCAAGTCAAAATTAGGGTTTTGTGTTGCATAAAGGTCCTTACATCCAAATGATATAAATTTCTACCCAATGTCCTAATATGTTCTCAAGTTCATCCAAGTCAAATTTCAAGCCTTGCAGAGGAAGTTTGGTCAGTCAATTGCTCAAGAGGTCCAAAAATCGACTGTGTAAGAGCAAAAGTCAACTGTGACCCAAATACAGTCAAACCTCAAGATTTTTTGTCAACATTCTCATTTTGAAGGATAATTCATAATTTGATCAAGGGTTGATCATGATTCATCAATGATTGCTCAAAATTCATCAAGATTCAAAAGTTACTAAATTAGGGTTTTGTAGGAAAAGTCAACTCAACTTTGACCAAGCATAACTTTCTCATAATTTATGAGAAATGACCCATCCAAATCTAATTTTGAAGAGGATTCAATTTCCTACAATCCATCTTGACACCCCAAGATCAAGAAATTCTCTCACAAAAAGTTACAAATTTGGACATTATATGTCATTTTTGAAAGTCAACAAAAACACCTTTTTTGCCAAAGCTTATAACTTGAGCATGGAACATAAAAATGAGATGTGACCAAAAGGGTTGATTATAGGACATCTCAAGGTTTCTAAAAAGTCCAAGAAAACCTCCAAAAGTTTAAAATTGAGGAAGTTATGCATTGTTGAAGTTGGACATTTTTTTTCAAATTGGCCAAAAGTCAACTATCCTCAAAACTCCAATTTTTGACAAAAGGGCCCACTTTTTTCCACTTGATATAGTCTTGTCATGCCACACACGTGTCCCATACTTGGTTTCATGGCCATTCATTTATTTTTCTATTTTATTTAATTTTTATTGATTTAATTCATTTTAAATCAATATTAAATTAAATAAAATCTAAAAAATTGATGTAAGAGGATTCTTGTGATCATTACAGCTTGCAAATATCATGTGATACTCAATCAAACTCATGTCAAGTCAAAACAAGCACAAAATCTCAGATTTGATGAAAATATGGCAACTTGGTTATGATGATCAAAAGCAAATCTTGATTCTTCAATGCATATGGTTTAATGCCCAAGTTTTGACCTAAACACATTCTATTATATGCACACAAGAGAGACAGACCTAAAACGCACAAAACACCGCTGAAACGGCCAGAAGAACTTTGGAAAAAAGCTTGGAAACTTGGAATCTGAAATCCATCTTGGAGCTCGATACAAAGCAAAAGCTTGACATAGCTCTCTTCCCTGACATCCAGTGAAGCAATACCAATCAAAACCAAGCATTTTCATTGCCTAAAACTCACCGTAAGTCTCCACGAACCTTGCTCTGAACATGGAATCCAAATCTCCAATTCTTGCATCTTTTCTTTAAAATCTTGGCATATTTGTGTTTGTTGTTTGATTTGGAACGTTTAGGCATTATTCAATTTTATTTTTAGGACCTGTATCATGATGCCCGAACCTAGGGTTCTTGCTCTTGTTTTTTAGGCGTTTTTTATGCAGGATAAATTGAGGCTAATGATGGGTATAGGAATGATCAGGGGAGAGAGACGAATGCAGTGATGGTCTCCATTGGCATTTATATGGCCTGTAGCACATGGTAGGATGATGCCATGGATTTAGTTGCGGAATAAAATCCGCAGGTAAACGAACCAGTCTTCGTTGAAGAAGACGAAGACGTGTCTTAGCGTCATTGGTTCATTCAAACAAATTGCGCGTTTTTATTTTTTTTGCCAGGCATAATTGATTGTTTGTCTTATAATATTTGTTTTCCATTCCACTAACAACTAAGCAGCATGGATGAGTTGGCCAAGGGAGCGTGTCAGTGAGCAATGGCATGTGTTTCAGGCTTTGCAGCGCATCATATGCCCTCATCCAGATCTCGTCCAGATGGCCTGTAGACCAGATCCAATGGCCAGAATTGGGTCCTCACCATATTCTCAAGTCAAAGGCGCACATTGGATTGAAAGGGTCAACAAGGCTATTCACAATTGGGCCTCTGAAATTGCAATTCAAACACCCTCTTCACGCCCAAACCCCCTTTTTCGTTATATCTTTTCTTTAACATTTTATTTATTTATTTATTTTATTTTGTTATTCCTAATTAAAAAAATTAACCAATTAACTTTTATTTCATAAAATCAGAAAACAAAAAAAAAATATTTTTATTAATTCCATTAATTTTATTATTTATTTTTGTAAATAAACAATTAATTTATTTATTTAGTTTAAATAGGTCTAACCATAATATATTTTGCAATAAAATAAAATCAATTTAGAATTAGGATTTTTATTAATTTTTAACCATTCTTATTTTATTTCCTTAAATAATAAAAAACTCAAAAATCTTTTCATTTAATTAATTAATTCAATTATTAACTTAGACTAATTTTTAATTCAAAAAATAACAAAAATATGCTTTATTTAATAAAAAGGGTCAAAACCCTAAGGCACTCCGATTTAATTTTCTCGCGCGCGAATTATTTTTTGATCCATATTTCAATAATGTAACTGCTCTGGGAATGTAATAGTTTTTAACTTAGGATTTTATTTATTTATTTATCGCTTTTATTTACTTTTCGCAATTTACTTTTAAAAGGGTTTGTCTTTGGCGATGTAAATACCCGACGCCTTGTAATAACTTAGATTTATTTTCCGCAATTTAAATTCCGTAACCATTAACTGTTAGATGTTTGATAAATAGGCAATGCATGACAAGATTAATCTTTAATTTAAAATCAACAGTAGCTCACCATTAACATGTACAAAGATAAATAACTGAAAAACAATACACTCGCACATGCGCACTCTTAGGGTACACCTTACTTGGTTGCCTCGAACGTGGTCATTGAGTATAAGAAGTTTTAGAGGTCGCCCTCTTGTCCAAAGATCAAAGTTGCCTCGAAACGGTTACCTCGGACAAAAATGATCTAAGACATTAGGGTTACCCTCAGGCATCCTAACGTTGCTTTAGTGATCACACGTCCCTTAATCGAATTGACCCAAAAACTCCAACGACGATGCTACCTACTTCTCAATAGTGGAATAGAATTGTCTAAAGGACACTTGTACAGTTAAATTCCTTTTTGAGTAGGTAGATGGTTCTTAAGTACTTGCTCCTTTTAAAACAAAACAAAACTTTTCGCACTTACACCCCTTTCAAACAAAACTCTTTTCAAACCCACAAACACAAAGAAAAGCAAACTTTTGAAAACATAATGAGCAAGTACCTAAGAGCCCGTGGATAACCATGGATAGAAAGGGTTCTAACACCTTCCCTTTCTATAATCTACCTCCTGAACCCGAGAAATATCTTAAAAAGGAATTTTATGTGCTTTTGTTCTTTCCTTGTTGGATAAAATAAAATACGGTGGCGACTCTTGCTTACCGCGACATTTTGTGAAAACAAACGCAAACGCGAACCAGTATTCCACAACAGTCAGTTCTCTTTCCCACCGATCACAAGGTCCAATAGGGATGCGGTTTTTCCTTCCTAGTTGTTTCTATTATTTATTTTATTTTGTGTAACTTACTGTACTTAATTTCTTGTTTTGAATATTTTTATTTTAATAATTTAAAATGTTAAATTTATATTCATGCTATATATAACATTTATTATTTACTATGCATAGCCATAATGTAACGTACTGCTATGTTATTATGACTTTTAAGAACTTTAGTTTTGTTTTCATTATTTTATGATTTAATTTAGCATTTATTATTAATTAGGTCTATTATGACGGTTATATTAGCTTTTAATTATTAGAAAGATAATAATATAAAAAAACATTAAAAATACAAAACATCAAAAAAAATATATACTCTCTTAGTTTTTTTGGTTTTAGTTAATAATTTGTGTGATCGGTGGATCTGGAACTGACTGTTTAACGCTGGTTCGCGAAATGTCGCGGAAGCAAGAGTCGCCACCGTCTTTTATTTTCTCCAAATGGAAAGGACAAAAGCACAGAAAAATTCCTTATAGAGATTGCTATCGGTTCGGGAGGTAGGTTATAGAAAGGGAAGGTGTTAGCACCCTTTCTATCCATGGTTATCCATGGGCTCTTAGATACTTGCTCAATGTGTTTTCAAAATGTTTTGTTTGCTTTTCAATTGTGGGTTTTAAAAAAGTTTCTTTGAAAAATTTCAGTTCGACTCGTACGTCAGAGTGTTTGAAAAATTTGCTTTGAAAGCTTTTGGAAATGTGTTGGTGTGAAAAGTATGTTTTGATTTGTTTGAAGTTAGAGCAAGTATCCTTGAGAACCTACCTACCCTAAGGAATTCGTCTTTGTAAAAGTCCTTTAAAGTAGTGCCATCCCACCATTGAGAGGTAGGTAGCACCACCGTTGGAGGTGTTCGGGTCAATTCGAGGTTCGGGACATGGTGATCACCGGAGCAATAGGAAGACACCTTAGAAGCTACCCTCATGCCAGGTTCCCGGATCATGAGGACTTACTAAGACATCCTCTACTCGACGATCACCTTTCGAGGCAAGGCAACAGTGAGGCGTACCCTAGGGGTGGTGTGTGCGATTCGTGTGTCGTTTTCATTGATATTTGTCTTGTCATGTTCATTGGTGTTCTACGCTTGATTTTATTTAAGTCATTCATTCTTGCATGCTTTGTTAACAGTTTAAAAGTTTGCGAGGAAAAATAAATCTAAGCTATTACAAATGGCGCGGGTCCACATCGCCAAAATTAAACCGGACCCGATTTGACAGAAAATAAATAAAGCAAATAAAAGTGCGAAAAGTTTATGTTACAAAGCTTTGGGAGAGGTACATCATTATTTAAACGAAATAAAATAAATATGCGAATTGAATAAATTCAATATGGGCGTTGGACCCTTTTGCAAAATTAAACTTAATAAGGAATTAAAATTAAAATTAAAAGAAAATGTATTTTGGTGTTTTTATGCTTTTTAAGATTTAAAAGAAAAAAGAATTAATTGAAATTAACTAACCCTAATTCTAATGGTTTTTAAGTTTGTTATGGAAATATTAAAATATAACCTAAATTAAACCTAAGTTAATTTATGTACAATTTAATTATGAAAATAAAATAAGTATCATTATTATTATAAAAAAGGAAAAATTGAGAGGAATAAAATTAACAATTAAACCTAAATTCTATATTTTTTATATTTTTATTATGAAAAGAATTAAAGTTGCAACCTAAATTAATACTAAATTAATTTACATGTTAATTTATTGATGAAAATAATTAAATTAAATATTTATTATATTTGACATCTTTTCTGATTTTTTGTGATATTTTTATATATATGGTAAAAATAATTTATTAAATTAAAACAATAAAATAAATAAAATAAGAATTGAAAACAAAATAAATAAAAAGGAAATTGCAAACCAGGGGGGGTAGAAGTCCCAATTTGGAGGTGTTGGCCTTAGAATTCTGGCCCATTTGCCTTTGAAATTCGCTGACTTTTCCAAGCATTTTATGGCACATTGACTAGGGTTGAGGGTGTTCTTGAGATCCCTGCCCTTGATTTGATCTGCCAGGCACGTGGATGGATAGATAATGAGGGAATATGGTGTGCATCACTGTTGTGCCTGCAAAGGAGTTGGAATTGAAAAATAGCATGAAATATTATACAGACCTGGGAACCGAACCCAGGTCTTGCACCTCACCAGCCAACACCTGGACCACTACGCCATTTGGTGCGTTGTTAATATATAATAACAATTAAACAATATAAAAGAAAAGCAAAGTTAGTGGGAGTCAACGCGCCAATTTTTAAACCAACGAATCACTGGTTGACACGATGTCGTCTTCTTCACGTTCCCTGTAACATAAACATTCAGCAACGGTTTTAGACGCGTTGCTTTAGGCAGGCTATTGGAAAATAGCGAATAGGGCTATGATGGCCATAAATTCATCGCGAATAGTGCTTCTTGTTCGTCCAGGCTTGCTGAGTACAACCATCATAGTCTTGAGGGCTAATTTTACTTGGTCTTAAAATCCCTAATTTGTCATCCTGAAAACCCTAGAAATCAAGTATGGTATAATCTCATATATAGCACAAAAACGCAATTGGACCACATGGTTAGTTTCAAAACTTGACAAGGAACATGAATGTACAATTAAAATGCAATGAGGATGCCTAAAAATCAAAAGACGATCATGGATTTTTCTTGGTACAGTTGGAATCCGTTTTACCAATTCTTTGTGTTTGAGTTGATGTTAGGGATTGGAATCGCTTCTGGGAACCTTGAGGAAGCTTTTGGAAAAGGAATGGTGCCTTGAATCCACCTCAAACAAGGATTTCAGTTTTGAGTTTTATGGCTATTTTTTCAAGTTTGTCTATGGTCTTTGAGCGCAGCATTCAGTGTGTGGGCATTAGGTTTTGACTCAGCACTTATGAGGGAAGGGAATTAGGTCATTAGCTGGCCTTGATCCATGCCCATGAGAGAATTAGTCTTAGGTCTTTCACCATTAACAAACTTTCCCTTTTTTAAGCAAAACCAAGACTTGGTGTACAACCTAACCCTAGCATGAGTTTGTGAGCTGGCACATGATATATGGAAGCTATCCAAATTCAAATGACACTATTCCATTGATTTTTAAACTTTATTTGAATTATTAAAGATTTAAAATGAATTAAATTAATAAAAATTAAATAAAATAGAAAAATCAATGTTTGATCTTGAAATTAATCATGGGACACGTGTGTGGCATGACAAGGCTGAATCAAGTGGAAGAAAGTGGGCCCTTTTGTCAAAAATTGAAGTTTCAAGGATAGTTGACTTTTGCCATTTCACAAAAATTTCCCAACTTCTCCAATGCATAACTTGCTCAATTTTTAAGCTTTTCTCATGTTCTTGGACATTTTGGAAAGGTCTTTGAGTCCTTTAACCAATGCCTTTGGTCCCATGTCATTTTGATTTTCCAATCTCAAGTTATGGCCTTTGACTTAAAGTCCCTTTTTGTTGACTTTTGAAAATGACCTATAATGTTGAAATTGATAACTTTTTGTGAGAGCATTTCTTGGACTTGAAGTATGAAGATGAGTTGTAGGAAATGTCTTTCTCTTCAAAATGAGCTTTGGATGGAATTTTTCTGATAATCCATGTGAAAGTTATGCCCTGGTCAATTTCAGTTGACTTTTTCAGCTGTCCAAATAAGGAAACTTTTGCATCTTTGATGATTTCTGAGCCAAATTTTGAGAATCATGATCAAGCATTGATCAAATGATGTTTGTGGCTTCAAAATGATATGTTGACCAAAAATTTGAACTTTTGACTGCCAAATGACCATTTTGCCCCTACAGTTGACTGTAGTGCAATTTAGGGTTTTGACTGTGCAATTTTGAGCTGAATGCCTTGAAACTTGATATGAGGATGCTTGACCATGTTTGTAAGCATATGAGACTTGATTGAGCCTTTGAACACTTCCTTTTCTTGATCAGACTCAAAACCCTAATTTTGACTGTTTAGGAGGCCCTTGCACTGTGCAACCCTTGGGGAATTTTGTGACTTGGCTTGGCAATTTCTTGAAGAATATGGGAGGGCAAATTTTGGGGTATAACAGTTGCCCCTGTTCAATCTTCTTAGACCTGAGGATGCAGATTGGCGGACGTGCCTTTCGTAATCCGAGGGTAGAAGATGATTGGACACTAGAGTGCCCAGAAATTTGCGCTCACATAGTGGCAGTGATGGTGGAATGGGCTTATAGATGCCATCTGGATGTTTGATTGCGTAAGAGATTCCTTGGCGAGAACCTGTATACCTGCAAAACAGAAAATGAGTACCTGACACGTTGCAGGAGCTGATTTTTAGATGCCTGGTATAGATGTGTCCTGACTGGTTACAGGAGCTGAGTCTGGAGCTTCAAACGGCGATGAAAGAACCATGGATGGTTACTACCTTAGCATGAATGGTAAGAGAACCTTGGGCGACTTTAACTTCAACAACGCTCGTTGAGAAAAATCTTGGGTGTCTTCTACTGGGATAAGAATCAGGGAGAACTTGGGGTCGATCTGACTGAACCAGAGAGGCCTTTGACTGGATAAGCATCAGGGAGATCTTAGGGTTGATCTGACTGAACCGGACAAGGTCTTGGAATATCTTCAACTGGATAAGCATCAGGGAGATCTTAGGGTCGATCTGACTGAACCAGAGAAGGCCTTTGACTGGATAAGCATCAGGAAAATCTTAGGGTCGATTTAACTGAACCGGACAAGGTCTTGGAATATCTTCAACTGGATAAGCATCAGGGAGATCTTAGGGTCGATCTGACTGAACCAGAGAAGGCCTTTGACTGGATAAGCATCAGGAAAATCTTAGGGTCGATTTAACTGAACCGGACAAGGTCTTGGAATATCTTCAACTGGATAAGCATCAGGGAGATCTTAGGGTCGATCTGACTGAACCAGAGAAGGCCTTTGACTGGATAAGTATCAGGAAAATCTTAGGGTCGATTTAACTGAACCGGTCTAGGTCTTGAAATATCTTCAACTGGATAAGCATCAGGGAGATCTTAGGGTCGATCTGACTGAACCAGAGAAGGCCTTTGACTGGATAAGCATCAGGAAAATCTTAGGGTCGATTTAACTGAACCGGACAAGGTCTTGAAATATCTTCAACTGGATAAGCATCAGGGAGATCTTAGGGTCGATCTGACTGAACCAGAGAAGGCCTTTGACTGGATAAGCATCAGGAAAATCTTGGGGTCGATTTAACTGAACCGGTCTAGGTCTTGAAATGTAGCTTGAGAACTTTAACTGGATCTTTCCTGAAATGTAAAAGTCAGCCATATGCAATGCATGATATGGATCAAATAATGATGTTCTCAACATAAATGAGATTGGTAGGATATGATGCGTTTATGCATGCTATAATGATGTATGTGATGTTTTATGTATGCTTTTGTCTAGGAAAGTGAATCCTTGACGGGTGCCGGGAAGTCGTATCCTGGGCTGATGTTGAAGAATAGATTTTGCTTCCGCTGGGGATGATAACTGCAAGAATACCGGTAGGAGAAAATGACTCCGTTGCGGAATAAACTTGGCAAATGGAGGATTCTGCGGGGAGAAAAGATACTCTAGCGACCATGCTGGGAAGCAATACCCTGTGGGAAGAGGGATGCCTTGCTGAGTGTTGATAATAGTTTGCTGAGGATACCCTTGTTGTGTTGGAAGTGTTGATAGACTTCGCTGGGGATACCCTTGCTGTATTGGGAGTATTGATAGATTTCGCTGGGGATGGGAAGACTTTGTCGACGACGCTTTTTCCGTGGCTTTTGGCTGAGGATAACCCAGTTATATCCTGTTAAGGAAATAACTCTTTAAATCAAGCCGGACGACGCGTTCGTGCTCTGTGAGGGAATAAGCTTCCAGAATCTACTGGGGATAAGCTTACTGCTTGGGGATATGAGTTCCAACTTTCCCGGGGAAACTGGATTGGACTCTTCTGGGGAGTTTTGATGTGCTGGGGAAGTGATCCCTTTGAATGTTGATATACCACCGGGGAACAATCTTTAGGCCAAGACTGCCGGGGATGCTTGTTAAGAATATATGCTGCTGGGGAAGTATTGAGATCTACGGGAGGATACTCAATTTCCTTGAGATTTGATAATTTTGCTTGGAGAGGAATGTACTGTTTTGCTGAACCACTCTCTGGGGACTTTAAGATATACTGGTCATGTTCTTTAGTTGAACCTACCTTGGTACCTTGGAGGATAGAACAATTAGACTGCTCAGACAACTCTTTATTGCCCCTGTTTCTAGTGTCACCTGCAATTAATTCCTTTGTTTCGTATGCAAATATTTATGAGTTAGCAAACTATTGTCAATGCATATATCACAAATTGAACCTTGGACGTTCTTCGCAAAACAAAACAGAAAAAGAAAAACACTTGGCGCCTTTAATTGAAAATATATTTGTATTGATTTTTTTTGAATAGCCTGTGAATAGGCGTTTTGTATACAAGAGGCTGACGTCCTAGTAAGAGAACGCCGCCGACCAAAAGAGTTTATACAAATTTTGTACAAAAGAAAATAAAACAGCTGTGTGAAATGAATGATCCCACTGGGTTTCAACTCTGCTATTGCCTTTATGACTCTGAGCGTCTCATCACTTGATGACCTTGGTTGAAGGTGCAGCTGACTGATCGATGTCGTCTGAACTTGATGTAGATGCCGGATTCTGGATGCAAAGTGATCAATGAGACATAGTATTACGCTTTTATCCCTAATTTTTGCCTGGACTGCCCTTTCAGGTTTTCGACTTGCCGGGTGTACAGATTTTTTCATTTTCATCCCTTCATTTTGCCCGAACCCTTTTGGTTCGACGGGAAGCCCTAATTTTTGCCTAGGCATGTCAGCCTAGCGGGTCTTTTTTCATGCGTAGTATCTTTTTACTATGTCTGCATTGGCGGGGTGAGGAAGGTCGTCACCATCCATGTTGGTCAGTATCATGGCTCCTCCTGAGAACACATGCTTAACCACAAATGGCCCTTCGTACGTAGGGGTCCATTTGCCCCTTGGATCACTCTGAGGAAGGATGATTCTCTTGATTACCAGATCCCCAACTCGATATTCCTGTGGTCTGACCTTTTTGTTAAATGCCCTGATCATCCGTTTCTGATACGTCTGACCATGACAGATAGCAGCAAGCCTCTTTTCATCAATGAGGTTGAGTTGATCAAGTCGTGTTTGGATCCAATCATCTTCGTTCAGATTTGCATCCTTCATTATCCGGAGAGAGGGTATTTGCACTTCGATCGGCAAGACTGCCTCCATGCCATAAACCAGAGAGAAAGGAGTTGCCCCGGTTGACGTCCTAGCTGAGGTACGGTACCCATGCAGAGCGAACGGTAACATCTCGTGCCAATCTTTATAAGTCACTGTCATTTTTTGCACGATTTTCTTGATGTTCTTATTTGCTGCTTCTACAGCCCCATTCATCTTCGGTCTGTAAGGAGAAGAATTGTGGTGCTGTATTTTGAACTGTTCGCAGAGCTCAGCGATCATCTTATTGTTCAGATTGGTACCGTTGTCTGTAATAATTCGCTCAGGGACGCCGTACCGACAGATCAGGTTGTGCCGAATGAACCGTGCCACAACAGTCTTGGTTACCGTAGCATAGGATGCTGCCTCAACCCACTTCGTAAAATAGTCAATCGCCACTAGGATGAAGCGATGCCCATTAGATGTCGTAGGTTTAATCTCGCCGATCATGTCTATGCCCCACATTGCAAACGGCCAAGGCGCAGTCAGAACATTCAGGGGAACCGGAGGAACATGCACCTTGTCTGCATAAATCTGGCACTTGTGGCATGTCCTGGAGTGTTGGTAGCAGTCAGCTTCCATTGTGGACCAGTAATATCCTGCCCGTAGGATCTTTTTAGCCATAGTGTGTCCACTGGAATGGGTACCAAAGGTCCCTTCATGTAACTCTTCCATGATTCTTTCTGCTTCAGTCTTATCCACACAACGCAGCAAGGTTGAATCATGGTTTCGCTTGTACAAGATGCCGTTGCTAAGGAAGAATTTGGCTGCAAACCTCCTCAGGAATTTCTTATCATTGATAGAGGCACCTTCAGGGTATTCCTGAGCTTCCAGATATCTTTTCACTTCGTGGTACCAAGGCTTCTCGGTCACCAATTCAGTTTCGAGATCACAACAGTATGCCGGCTCGTCCAGTTTCCAGATGATGATCCGGGGAGCCTCATTATCCCATTTGACCTTGAACATAGAAGACATTGTAGCTAACGCGTCCGCTAACTGATTCTCTTCTCTTGGAAAGTGCTCAAATGTTATCTCTGTGAAGTGGGGGATCAGGGTCAACACACATTCTCTGTAAGGAATCAAGTTTGGATGTTTCATATCCCACTCTCCTTTGATCTGATTGATCACAAGAGCGGAATCTCCGAAGACACTCAGAAATTTGATCCTCAGGTCGATCGCAGCTTGAAGACCCATGATACACGCCTCATACTCCGCCATGTTGTTGGTACAGTTGAAACACAGCCGGGCGGTGAGTGGAGTATGAGTACCTTGTGGAGATATGATGATGGCGCCAATACCATTTACCAAAGCGTTGGATGCTCCGTCAAAATGCATAGACCATCGGGATCCTGGTTCAGGTCCTTCATCCGGTCCAGGTACTTCACAGTCAGTTACTATCATAATGCTTTCATCCGGAAACTCGAAGTTCATTGATTTGTAGTCATCTACAGCTTGATGTGCTAAGTGGTCTGCCAATACACTTCCCTTGATGGCTTTTTGGGTCGTGTACTGAATTTCGTATTCCGTCAAGATCATCTGCCATCTTGCAATTCTCCCAGACAGGGCAGGCTTTTCGAATATGTACTTTATAGGATCCATTTTTGAGATCAACAAGGTAGTGTGAGTCAGCATATACTGTCTCAGCCGGCGAGCAGCCCATACCAAAGCGCAGCAAGTTTTCTCAAGCAGTGAGTATCGGGTCTCACAGTCGGTAAACTTTTTGCTAAGGTAATAAATGGCATGCTCTTTTCGGCCAGACTCGTCATGCTACCCCAGCACACACCCCATTGAATTATCAAGCACTGTCAGGTAAAGTATCAAAGGTCTCCCTTCAACTGGTGGCATAAGGATGGGTGGTTCTTGGAGATATTCTTTGATTCTGTCAAAAGCAGCCTGACATTCATCATTCCAACGTACTACCTGATCTTTCTTCAGCAGCTTGAAAATTGGTTCACAGGTAGCAGTTAGGTGTGAGATGAACCGAGCAATGTAATTCAGACGTCCTAGAAAGCCTCTGACTTCCTTCTCTGTCTTAGGAACTGGAATCTCTTGAATGGCTTTGACCTTAGCAGGGTCCACTTGAATTCCCTTGTCACTTACCACGAAGCCTAGCAACTTTCCAGATCTTACCCCGAAGGTGCACTTGTTCGGGTTCAACCTCAGCTTGTACAGTTTCAAACGGTCAAACAGTTTCTGTAGATGATCAAGGTGTTCTTCCTCAGTCTGGGACCTAGCGATCATGTCGTCAACATACACTTCTATCTCATGATGGATCATGTCATGAAACAAAGCAACCATGGCACGTTGGTAGGTTGCCCCAGCATTCTTTAGTCCAAAAGGCATGACTTTGTAGCAGAAGGTGCCCCACTGAGTAACAAATGTAGTCTTTTCCATGTCTTCAGGAGCCATCTTGATCTGATTGTAGCCTGAAAAACCATCCATAAAAGAGAACACTTTATGTTGAGCTGTATTATCAACAAGGACATCAATGTGAGGTAGAGGGAAGTCATCCTTGGGGCTGGCCCTGTTCAGATCCCTGTAATCGACACACATTCTGACCTTGCCGTCCTTCTTAGGTACCGGCACCACATTAGCAACCCACTGAGGGTAAGAAGTCACTGCAAGAAACCCGGCATCAAACTGCTTCATAACCTCGGCTTTAATCTTCTCAGACATCTCTGGACGCATACGGCGGACCTTTTGCTTAACCGGAGGGCAATCTTCTTTAGTTGGTAAGTGATGGACCACAATGTCGGTATTTAATCCGGGCATATCTTCGTAGGACCAGGCAAAGATCTCCATATAGTCATGCAGCATCTGAGTCAACCGTTGCTTCACGCTGAGCTCTAGGTTGGCACCAATCTTTACCCCTTTCTTGTCTTCTTCAGTACCCAAGTTTATTATTTCCACTGGCTCTTCATGGGGTTGAATTGCCCTCTCTTCCTGTTGTAACAGTCTTGCAAGTTCACCAGGCACTTCGCAATCATCTTCACCTTCGTCTTCGGCTAAGTTGATCGGATTTTCGAAGTCATAACTGGCAGTAGCAGAGTCGTTACCAGTGAGATCCAGAGTGGATTGAAACCTGTATGAGTGAGTGTGTGTGTAAATACAGCTGTTTTGCAATATGTAAAGAAAGAAAAGAAAAGGAGCGCAAAATTTGAAATGTGAAAAACGTCCAATGCTTTTATTTATGATATATGACAGTGACAAACAAAAGCCCTCATAAACAAAACCACGGTGCCCCGGGTAAGACACCGGGCCATATAGTTTCAAATTATTGTTTATTACAAATCCAAAACAAAGAAGTTCATTACTGGGGAACAAAAGTTATGGGTGTAAAGTCTTTAGCAGTCTAATTGGTCAATCCACCGTCGGTCGTCGGGTAGATCCAGCTATCGAACTCTGACTCTTCCACTTCGTCTTCCTTTCCAATAGCATTCACTTCTGAGTGGGTGATGAGCACAGGAGGTCTTCCAATTCTCGCCTTGCGCACTGCTTTCTGAGCTTCTGTGGTGAAACCCAGCCCAAACTTGTTAGTCTTAGGAGTAAGATCAGGGAGCTTTCCCCAGTTTGCACATTCACCTCTTTCGATCACAGCCCGGGCGTCCTTTAAGGAGGCCATCTTCAAAGGAAAAACCTTTTCGTCCACTGCTTCTGCTGCTGCCAAGGTTTGTGGCACTTCCTCAAAATGTTGAAAGGGGGTTTCAATGAACTCCCCATCCATTTCTACGTATCTGAAGGAGTTGAGGTGGCTGACCATGTACTCCTCTTCTCCTTGCACTGTTACGATCTTCCCCCTGACCGGGTACTTAAGCTTCTGGTGCAACGTGGAGGTCACAGCTCCAGCCTTGTGGATCCACGGGCGACCCAGCAAACAAGAATAGGACGGATGGATGTCCATCACATAGAATTTTGAATCAAATACCTGTGACCCAACCCTGATTGGGATGTCCACCTCACCATGTACCATTCTTTTGGACCCGTCAAAGGCCCGGACAACAATGTTACTTGGTTTGAGCTCTAGACCCTCACAATCCAGCCTATCCAGAGCCTTCTTGGGCAGCACGTTTAATGAAGAACCTGTGTCAACCAGCACATGAGCAAGAGTAGTGCCCCTGCATTCAATGGAGACATGCAGGGCGTCATTATGGTTCTTCCCCTTTGCTGTCAGATCGGCATCAGAGAAACCCAGGCCATTATCAGCGGTTAGGTTGGCCACACAGTCGGTGAACTGGTCAGCAGACGTCTCTTGGGGTACGTGGGCTGTCTTTAAGAAAGCAATCAGAGCCTTGGCGTGGGCCTCTGAACACAGCAGCAGTGACAACATGGAGATTTTAGAGGGGGTGTGCCCCAGCTGTTCTACAACGTTGAAATCACTTTTCTTTATTATCTTGAGGATTTCTTCCATTTCCTGCCTGGAAGCCTCAACAATGGTCTTCGGTGCCTCCGTCCTGGAAGGCACATCAGCAGCAATCCCCTTGCCCCGAGTATCAGATGACTCGGTAGCAGGGGTGGATACTTGGTCAGGGGGAGAAACAGGCACCCTAGCAGGTGTGAAGACCAAAGGTCTATGAATTACCGGAGGAGCAATGTCTGGCGAGAACAGTCTTCCACTACGAGTGACCTTAGCAGGCCCAGTGATGTTGGAGACACCAGCATCAATGTTGAACTCTTGTTTCACACCCAGAACATAAACATCCGCCCCATAGTGCCATGGGACAGCCTTATCAGATTTGTAGGGGATAGGCCCCGGAACAGTAATGGTGATGGGAGCAATCTTGTGAACCGGCAAAATTTGGACAGGCTTCTTTGAAGGAGCCTTGGAAGGGTTGTTGAAGATGGTAACGATCGACACTTCTTCAACAGGAGCAGTAGGAACAACAGTCTTTCTGAACAAGATCTCTCTACTATCTATCAGGTTTTGGACGCCTGACTTCAGCAGAGAACAACCAGCAGGGGAAGCAACACATAGAGGGCAACCTTCGCTACATCCCGGAAATAAACCGGCTAGCAACAGGTTCCTCTTGACCGTCAGCAGCGGAGTAGCAACATCATCCACCGAAGCTACATACAAATCCTCCTCAACAGCATTCACTCCATGCTGGGGCATGGGAGCGGTTACAACATTCGGCCTCTCGGGCGCCTCAAACTGTATTTCCTTTGCATCAATGAGGTCTTGAACCTTATTCTTTAGGGCCCAACAGTCATCTGTGCTATGCCCCGGGCTATCAGAGTGGTAAGCACAGCGAGCATTTGGATTAAACTTGGGGGATGCAGTATTGGGAAACTTTGGAGCCTCCCTGACAGTCACTAAATTGGTGGATAGCAACTGTGGCAGGATCTGTGATAAGGTCATGCTTAACCGGGTAAACTCTCTCCGGGGTCTTTCAAACTTTTGAGGATTAGTTGGCCGAGGAGCGGCAGCAGGTTTGGCAATCATTACCGCACTGACAGATTGGTGGCGTTCAGGCCGCTCTGGTCTCCGGGAGCTATATACAGCACTAGCCTCCTTTTTGAAGGGTTTCTTTTCAGCACTGGAGGAGGCAACCTTCTGTATCTTCCCCGATTTTATACCGGCCTCGATCCTTTCACCAGTCAGGATCAGATCAGTAAACCCAGCAGAGGAATTACCAATGAGATGATTGAAAATGGACCAGATAGGGTCCCCAAAAACATATCTACCAGCTCCCGGTCCGTCAATGGTGGCTGCACCCTGCCAGCCAGGTCTCTCCATTTCTAGGCGTACTCCTTAAAACCTTCACCCGACCCTAGCGACATACCCTGGAGCTGGGTACGCGTAGGAGCGAGGTCGGAATTATATTGATACTGCTTGTAAAAAGCAGTGGCCAGATCCTCCCAGTTACGAATGCTGGTTCCATCCAGCTGATAGAACCATTCGAGGTGAGTCCCTGAAAGACTCTCCTGGAAGAAGTGGATCCAAAGGTTCTTGTCTGCTGTGTAAGGCTGGATCTTCCTTACATAAGAACGGAGGTGCATCTTGGGACAAGAAGCCCCGTCATACTTCACAAAGGCAGGTGCCTTGAACTTGTGTGGAATCACCACCCCAGTAGATAACCCCAAGTCTCTGAAATCCAGTCCAGGCACCTGCTGAACTTCCATAGCCTTTAATCTGTCCTCCAGCTGCTTGTACCGGTCTTCAGCAGGAGGGTACTGTTCGTCGTTGAAGTTTGTTTCAGTATCAGAGCCCACAGAAGTTGGGACCTCCCTTTCTTGGTGACTACCTTCCCCCACAGATGGAGTAGTCCTTTCAGCCTCAACCTGTAAGGTGTTCCCGAGTCTGCGCCCAGTGTTAAATAGCACAGTCCTCCTCTTCTTCTTAGTCTTCTTCAGAAGCATGGTCTTCAACTCTTGTTGACCCTGAGCCAAACCCTTGATCAGCTCCTGAAATTGGGCGTTCTGCGCCTGAAGAGCCTTGATAGATGCCTCGGTTGATGATTCAGGGTTCATGATGCTGAAATAAACAGCGAAGAACAGTAAACAACCTGAAAAGAAGAGTGCCTGTGATGCACATGATGAATGATATGTGTTTATGCAATGCATTCAAGAGTTCGAAAATTCAAATTTGTTGTAGACCAAAAGGAACACACGTTATTATTAAGAAAATCATTGTTTAATACATCAAAGCCTCATGGGCAAAAGTACAAAAAATCAAATCAATCCCAAAACATGCCGCGCATCCTCTTTGGAGCTATGTAAGTGTTGAGGTTCCTCTCTTCATTCAACAGGCGGATGAGCTCCAAGACTTTCTTTTCACTGGCACGCAGACTAGTCTCAAGAGAATTCCGCTCTTCCTTAAGCTGGATCCAGCTCTTCTGCATCTCTTCCCAGGATGTGGGCATATCAGGATGCTGAATAGTGTAGGACACTTCCCCTTCCAAGACAGGCTCTTTGATCACTGGGAGCATATGAGGATAAGGCATCACTAACTTCTGAGAGCGGGCTCGTACCCACTTGAGGTAAGGCTCCAAAGGGATGGAGTTCCTGTGCCCCAGTGTCTTGCTGTCTATCCTACTAGGCATCCTCCAGGCTCTGATAAATCTCTGGCGAAGTCCTTGAGTATCGTTGTCGAAGTCAAAAACTATGTCAGGAATTAACATGTCATGAGGACCATCCCTCCGAGCATAACCAAATTGTCTCCAAGCCAGGCATGGGATATAAGTAATACCCCCTCTGATTCCAAGTAAAGGAACATTAGGATACTCCCCGCAACGATCAATGATAGTGACATCTTCTCTGGACCTAGGGCACCAATGTATATCTGCATGTGTAAGAGTCATCAACCGTTGTGACCATCTCAAACCCCGCTCATTCTTCAGGACTGATTGTGGAAGGTGTGAAATAAACCACCTTCCCAGGAGAGGAGTGCAACACATAAGTACACCTCTTTTTCTCATGGTTCGAGTGTAACATGAGTGAAGGATATCCCCCAGCAACGTAGGTATAGGATTCCTGGACATAAAGATCTGGACAGCACTGATATCAATGAGCTGATCTGGGTTAGGGAACAACACCAAACCATAAACAAGGAGGGCCACAACCTCTTCAAAAGCTTGCAAGTCAAGGGAGTTCCAACATTCATAGGCCTTTTCAAACAGAAACCTGGCTAAGAACCCTTTAATACCACTTCTGACTTCCCAATGTCCCTTGAGGTCAGATGACTGTAGGTGCAAGGCTTTAGCAATCTCTTCAAGCTTAGGTTCCTTTTCTGTACCGTTGAAGGGTAGCTGATCAAGGATAGGGATCTTCAGGAGCCGGGAGAACTCTTCCAATGTAGGTACCAACTGATAGTCCAAGAAGGTAAAACAGTGATGCAGAGGGTCAAAGAACTGGAACAAGACCTTTATCATATCTTCCTCAATGTTGGTGTTGACCAAGCTGATGAGGCTTCCATGCCTTTCACTGAATGAAGAGTTCTCGGGAATCCTGGATATAAGCTCCTTAAGCTGAGGAGGTACCCTTACAAGACTGATTTGAATTGTCTTTCTACGAACAGTTTCCATGTCCTACAAAACAAGAACAAAGATGAAAATTCGAACCCCTGAAATGGTTAGTTAATGCATATGATGCTGGATGATGTCATGATGCTATGATTAAACACACCACAGATATGTACAAAGACAAACATGTAAGGCACACAAGGCACACAAGACAAGCCCTTAAGGTTTAAGGCCAGCATGGGGTCTGGGTAGTACCCTCTTGAAGTTGGTGAGTTCAACCTGTCCTAATCAAAGTAATCGGGTTCTAAGGTTCCCAATATCACGGGATTGCTTTCATTGTTCATCGTTTCGATTTAGCCACTGAACTGGAGACCGAAATATTCCAGGAAAGCAACCCTCAATTGAGTGTAGTATCGAGTATCAACCAACCTCGGACTGCACCAAAGTCAGTTATCTCACTACCCTAAAGAGGCCAAGATGGTTCAATTAAGGTTCCTAAGGTCTGTTGATGCTTCATGACACCACATGGAGGCCCCGTACTCTCCTTGACTGAACTCAAGGGTTACCGGTACACACCAAAGTGCCACATCAACGTAGCAGACTGCTTCAACCATGTCGGTATACCCCGCACAGTTCCCTCACAGCCTTGTTGCTACTTTCTAAGAAGGTATCCCTAGATCCGGGTTAGGATCTATAGCACTCCCAAGCAACCCACAATAATAAAGCAAGCAAAGAAGACAATTGAAAACATAGTTATGACCTAGCCCTAAGGTATACCTCACTTTAAGTTTAAGTCCCCAGCAGAGTCGCCAGTTCTGTGATCGGTGGATCTGGAACTGACTGTTTAACGCTGGTTCGCGAAATGTCGCGGAAGCAAGAGTCGCCACCGTCTTTTATGTTCTCCAAATGGAAAGGACAAAAGCACAGAAAAATTCCTTATAGAGATTGCTCTCGGTTCGGGAGGTAGGTTATAGAAAGGGAAGGTGTTAGCACCCTTTCTATCCATGGTTATCCATGGGCTCTTAGATACTTGCTCAATGTGTTTTCAAAATGTTTTGTTTGCTTTTCAATTGTGGGTTTTAAAAAAGTTTCTTTGAAAAATTTCAGTTCGACTCGTACGTCAGAGTGTTTGAAAAATTTGCTTTGAAAGCTTTTGAAAATGTGTTGGTGTGAAAAGTATGTTTTGATTTGTTTGAAGTTAGAGCAAGTATCCTTGAGAACCTACCTACCCTAAGGAATTCGTCTGTGTAAAAGTCCTTTAAAGTAGTGCCATCCCACCATTGAGAGGTAGGTAGCACAACCGTTGGAGGTGTTCGGGTCAATTCGAGGTTCGAGACATGGTGATCACCGGAGCAATAGGAAGACACCTTAGAAGCTACCCTCATGCCAGGTTCCCGGATCATGAGGACTTACTAAGACATCCTCTACTCGACGATCACCTTTCGAGGCAAGGCAACAGTGAGGCGTACCCTAGGGGTGGTGTGTGCGATTCGTGTGTCATTTTCATTGATATTTGTCTTGTCATGTTCATTGGTGTTCTACGCTTGATTTTATTTAAGTCATTCATTCTTGCATGCTTTGTTAACAGTTTAAAAGTTTGCGAGGAAAAATAAATCTAAGCTATTACAAATGGCGCGGGTCCACATCGCCAAAATTAAACCGGACCCGATTTGACAGAAAATAAATAAAGCAAATAAAAGTGCGAAAAGTTTATGTTACAAAGCTTTGGGAGAGGTACATCATTATTTAAACGAAATAAAATAAATATGCGAATTGAATAAATTCAATATGGGCGTTGGACCCTTTTGCAAAATTAAACTTAATAAGGAATTAAAATTAAAATTAAAAGAAAATGTATTTTGGTGTTTTTATGCTTTTTAAGATTTAAAAGAAAAAAGAATTAATTGAAATTAACTAACCCTAATTCTAATGGTTTTTAAGTTTGTTATGAAAATATTAAAATATAACCTAAATTAAACCTAAGTTAATTTATGTACAATTTAATTATGAAAATAAAATAAGTATCATTATTATTATAAAAAAGGAAAAATTGAGATGAATAAAATTAACAATTAAACCTAAATTCTATATTTTTTATATTTTTATTATGAAAAGAATTAAAGTTGCAACCTAAATTAATACTAAATTAATTTACATGTTAATTTATTGATGAAAATAATTAAATTAAATATTTATTATATTTGACATCTTTTCTGATTTTTTGTGATATTTTTATATATATGGTAAAAATAATTTATTAAATTAAAACAATAAAATAAATAAAATAAGAATTGAAAACAAAATAAATAAAAAGGAAATTGCAAACCAGGGGGGGTAGAAGTCCCAATTTGGAGGTGTTGGCCTTAGAATTCTGGCCCATTTGCCTTTGAAATTCGCTGACTTTTCCAAGCATTTTATGGCACATTGACTAGGGTTGAGGGTGTTCTTGAGATCCCTGCCCTTGATTTGATCTGCCAGGCACGTGGATGGATAGATAATGAGGGAATATGGTGTGCATCACTGTTGTGCCTGCATAGGAGTTGGAATTGAAAAATAGCATGAAATATTATACAGACCTGGGAATCGAACCCAGGTCTTGCACCTCACCAGCCAACACCTGGACCACTACGCCATTTGGTGCGTTGTTAATATATAATAACAATTAAACAATATAAAAGAAAAGCAAAGTTAGTGGGAGTCAACGCGCCAATTTTTAAACCAACGAATCACTGGTTGACACGATGTCGTCTTCTTCACGTTCCCTGTAACATAAACATTCAGCAACGGTTTTAGACGCGTTGCTTTAGGCAGGCTATTGGAAAATAGCGAATAGGGCTATGATGGCCATAAATTCATCACGAATAGTGCTTCTTGTTCGTCCAGGCTTGCTGAGTACAACCATCATAGTCTTGAGGGCTAATTTTACTTGGTCTTAAAAGCCCTAATTTGTCATCCTGAAAACCCTAGAAATCAAGTATGGTATAATCTCATATATAGCACAAAAACGCAATTGGACCACATGGTTAGTTTCAAAACTTGACAAGGAACATGAATGTACAATTAAAATGCAATGAGGATGCATAAAAATCAAAAGACGATCATGGATTTTTCTTGGTACAGTTGGAATCCGTTTTACCAATTCTTTGTGTTTGAGTTGATGTTAGGGATTGGAATCGCTTCTGGGAACCTTGAGGAAGCTTTTGGAAAAGGAATGGTGCCTTGAATCCACCTCAAACAAGGATTTCAGTTTTGAGTTTTATGGCTATTTTTTCAAGTTTGTCTATGGTCTTTGAGCGCAGCATTCAGTGTGTGGGCATTAGGTTTTGACTCAGCACTTATGAGGGAAGGGAATTAGGTCATTAGCTGGCCTTGATCCATGCCCATGAGAGAATTAGTCTTAGGTCTTTCACCATTAACAAACTTTCCCTTTTTTAAGCAAAACCAAGACTTGGTGTACAACCTAACCCTAGCATGAGTTTGTGAGCTGGCACATGATATATGGAAGCTATCCAAATTCAAATGACACTATTCCATTGATTTTTAAACTTTATTTGAATTATTAAAGATTTAAAATGAATTAAATTAATAAAAATTAAATAAAATAGAAAAATCAATGTTTGATCTTGAAATTAATCATGGGACACGTGTGTGGCATGACAAGGCTGAATCAAGTGGAAGAAAGTGGGCCCTTTTGTCAAAAATTGAAGTTTCAAGGATAGTTGACTTTTGCCATTTCACAAAAATTTCCCAACTTCTCCAATGCATAACTTGCTCAATTTTTAAGCTTTTCTCATGTTCTTGGACATTTTGGAAAGGTCTTTGAGTCCTTTAACCAATGCCTTTGGTCCCATGTCATTTTGATTTTCCAATCTCAAGTTATGGCCTTTGACTTAAAGTCCCTTTTTGTTGACTTTTGAAAATGACCTATAATGTTGAAATTGATAACTTTTTGTGAGAGCATTTCTTGGACTTGAAGTATGAAGATGAGTTGTAGGAAATGTCTTTCTCTTCAAAATGAGATTTGGATGGAATTTTTCTGATAATCCATGTGAAAGTTATGCCCTGGTCAATTTCAGTTGACTTTTTCAGCTGTCCAAATAAGGAAACTTTTGCATCTTTGATGATTTCTGAGCCAAATTTTGAGAATCATGATCAAGCATTGATCAAATGATGTTTGTGGCTTCAAAATGATATGTTGACCAAAAATTTAAACTTTTGACTGCCAAATGACCATTTTGCCCCTACAGTTGACTGTAGTGCAATTTAGGGTTTTGACTGTGCAATTTTGAGCTGAATGCCTTGAAACTTGATATGAGGATGCTTGACCATGTTTGTAAGCATATGAGACTTGATTGAGCCTTTGAACACTTCCTTTTCTTGATCAGACTCAAAACCCTAATTTTGACTGTTTAGGAGGCCCTTGCACTGTGCAACCCTTGGGGAATTTTGTGACTTGGCTTGGCAATTTCTTGAAGAATATGGGAGGGCAAATTTTGGGGTATAACAATTTGGTTATTAGATTTCTAGATGAATTTGTGTTATTATAAAAAAATCATAAACATGTACTTAATTAAATTTTATACAATTGAATTAATTCGAATATTCTATAAATATTAAGATGTCCTTCTTCGAGTAATTAAATTGTTCGACACATCGTCTACCAGTTTACTATTCAAAATTAAACAATTAAAATTCTCGCAACTCGTTAAATTCACCATCCGCGAGCGACATGTGGCCAATATTTGGCCGCGTGACGAGGAAACTATATCAGACTCCTTTGCTCTACGTATAAAAAATATTCAACCAAACATCAAATCTTTTTTTTGCAAATCGAGTTAATTCGAATAATTAATTTTCGGAAAGGAATACGAATATATTTAAATTAAATGCGCACTTGATCTAACAAACTCCGCCATTCACACTCTTAGACTACGTACGCGGGAAATTCAAATATGTTTCGTAATCCATAAAAAATACAAAACAATCTGCGAACTACGAAAATGAGACTCTGATTTCTCCTAAGGAGGATACGTAGGCATACGATCAAAAATCGTTGCGAGTCCCCCTAACTAAAATTCAAAACCTTTTCCCTTATTATTAATAATTACCCAATTTTCTTAAAAATAATGCTTCTAAACCTAGTATCCTTGTGAACAAGGTAGATAAGGGGTACCTAACACCTTCCCTTCGTCTAAAACCGAGTCCAAATCTAGAATCTCTGACTTTTAGGGTTATTCCTTTATACTCCCTTCCTTTAGGATAAAAATTAAGGGTGGCGACTCTAAATAAGAGTCGCCACCCTTAATTTTTATCCTAAAGGAAGGGAGTATAAAGGAATAACCCTAAAATTCAGAGATTCTAGATTTGGACTCAGTTCTAGACGAGGGGAAGGTGTTAGGCACCCCTTATCTACCTTGTTCACAAGGATACTAGGTTTAGAAGCATTATTTTTAAGAAATAGGGTAATTATTATTAATAAAGGAAAAGGGTTTTGAATTTTAGTTAGGGGGACTCGCAACGATTTTTGATCGTATGCCTACGTATCCTCCTTAGGAGGAATCAGAGTCTCATTTTCGTAGTTCGCGGTTGGTTTGTGTTTTTTATGGATTACGCAGATATTTTAAATTTTCCACGCACTTAGTTCAAATGTGTAGATAGCGGAGATTTTGAACTAACCGCAAAGTTAATTAAAAAAACTCTTTGCATTCCTTTTTGAAGATTAATTGTTTGATTTAATTTATTACAAAAATAATTTGACGTTTGTTTGCGTATTTTTATACGTAGAGTAAAGGAGTCTGATATAGTCTCCTCGTCACGCGGCCAGATATTGGCCGCGCGTTACTCGTTGTGAAGGATGCGGAGGGAGTCTGATAAAGTCTCCCTCGTCACGTGGCCATATATTGGTCATGTGTTGCTCGTTGGTGAATTGTGCGAATTTTAATATTTTTGATGTTTGAATAATAAACCGGTAGACGATGTGTCCACCAATTTAATTATCTGAAGATGGACATCCTATTATTTTTTAAAAATGTTAGAATTAAATTAATAAGAAAAGATTTTATTGTGTACAAGTATTTGTTTTTTAGTATTTCTAATGTTAATTTTTTTCTAATAAAAAGGAATTGATTAATTTAGTAATAAAATAAATAAGCTAAATGATATTAATAAAATGAAATAAAGTAAAAAGAAATTCAAGAAAAAAACATATGAGAATCAAACAATTAAATCTAACTTAAGTAATGATTTAGTAAAAATAAAAAAATAAGAAAGAACCAAAAACCAATAAAAATAAAACAAAAAGGGACACTCCCCTTATTCTCATGCTCCTACTTTGGCTTCTTTTTTTTATACTTAAAATGAAACCAAAAATTTATAATGTAAGAAAGTGTATGATTAAATTAATTAATAAATAAAGAAAAAAAAACAAGAAAGAGAAATTGAAAGTGAAACGTGGGAATATGATGTTCCAATTATAATTAATCAATGGTATTAATTCTAATTTATTCCTATTATAATTAATCAATGGTATTAATTCTAATTTATTCTTTTGATTTTTTCAATATATAAAGGTGTCCAAGTAATTGCTGACACATGGTATTTTATTTCAATTAAAAAAAAGAAATAAACAAACAGCAAATAACTTATATGTAACAATCAGACGAATAAAATCAAAAGAAATAAATTTCTTCTTCTCTTTTATAAAACCAATTTATAAAATCTCCTAATGGCATAATTAAACAAAGAGGTAGTGGAATACCTGAAATGTGAACAAGGATGATGACAGCAGGACAGTTGAATCTTGAGTGAATGAGTGACGGTCGTCGAAGCTGTGGATCTGAGCGCATGGATTGAGGGTGGAGCTCCTTCGTCAGTTTCCCGGCTGGTGGTCGTGCGCATGGGTTTGTTGGTGATTTCATGGTCACGGGGGGGGGTTGCGGCAGTGTTGATCGGAGGTTGATCGAAACTTCTGATACATCTTCTTTCTGCAAAATAATAAAATTACCAACAACAAAAAAAACTTACAAATTATTATGATATATTTTAATCAGTATTTAAATTTGATTTGTTCTTGCAGATGGTAATTCATGTTGTGAAATGATGATGGAGATTTGGTTGTAATGATGGCTACGGATCTGTGTGGTTGACAATGTTTTGGTTCCGTCGATCTCTCGCATCGACTTTAGAAGTAGTCTTCATTTTCTTCTCCTTTTATTTTTCTACAAAAACAACACTATGCATATTGCTAATGCCAAATGTTTTGGATTTGTGTGGAGAAATATGTTAGAAAATTATGTATAGAAGAGAAAATATGTAACTTTTGATAAAGATGAGTTTTAGAAACTATGTAAAAAATGGTTTGCAAAGTATGTATGTGATGTGAATTTTGTGTAGTAAATATTATATATTGTGGTTAAAAATTATTTCTAACAAGAAATAAGAACCAAAAATAAAAAATACAATAATAAATAAATTATTTTTAAAAAAAAAACAAGAGAATTATCACAAATTTTATCGTATGGTTATAACAATAATCAATAAAATAAATGGAATTGAAAAGGATGGGGATTTAAGAATTGTATATGATAGTTTTTGTAAGTGTGCACAAAGATGGCCTCCAAAAAAAAATAATGCAAATATAATTTTAAAAGATAAACTACTATCAGATAATCATCATGTAGTAAACACAACAAACAAATTAAAAATTGAAAACAAAAAGGAAGGGGCCTCATATGAAATCATCGACCATTAATAAAGAAATTGTTGTTGTCGTCCGATATACACAACAACTCTAAAATAAACTAAGAACAAGAATTATAAAAATTTGAAAGAAAAAAGCAAGTTTTTTGTGGATGAATTGTGAAATTTCTGGATATTGTGGAAATTGTGAATATTGTGGATATTGTGGAAATTGTGAATGGTATCCTTAGAAGGTAGATTCTTAGTATTGGACTGCGGATATTCTACCCTCCCCATAAAGTGGCTTTCTTAAGGGTATCATGAATGACACTAGAGGGAAAGGCATAAGGTCCTCCCTTAAGCAGAGTCTCTTTACAGACCGAAACTTTCGTCTCTAGGTCATGAAAGGTCTCATCATGAGTTTCTGGTTTAAAGGTCGTACAAAGAGTCATAGGTATCATTCCAAATTCCTACTTCCGAAGAGGATGTCTCTTGAGAGGTATTCCTTTTGTGGAGTTCCACCGACTCTAGGCGAAGTCGTCACATAAACTCATAGGGTTGATGTAACCCCTTGGCTAATAGACGAACCTTCTTTCTAAGGTTTTTGAGAATAATTTTTTTGCAAAATTATAAATCCCACCACAGATATATAAGTATAATGAATAATAAAAAATAAGCAAAAAAATAAATAATTAAACAGGAAAGAATAAAACCCAAAAATAAAGAAAAACCCTAAAACCTAAAGTTGAGGCTTCTAAACCTAGGGTTGGGTTCCCAGCAGAGTCGCCAGCTGTTGCAACTGGTTTTTAAATTAGAGTCGTCACCCTTAATTTTTATCCTAATGGAAGGGAGTATAAAGGAATAACCCTAAAGTTCAGAGATTCTAGATTTAGACTCGGTTCTAGACGAGGGGAAGGTGTTAGGCACCCCTTATCTACCTTGTTCGCAAGGATACTAGGTTTAGAAGTGCGATGTTTAGGAAATAGAGTTTTAATTATTAATTGAGGAAAAGGGTTTGAATTTTAGTTAGCGGGGACTTGCCATAATTTTTTATCGTATGCCTACGTATCCTCCTAGGAGGAATCAGAGTCCCATTTCGTAGTTCGCAGTTCGTTTGTGTTTTTTATGGATTGCGTAGAATTGCTTTCGAATTAACCTTGAACCTTATCTGGGTTGAAAATTGTGTGAGCATAGACGTAGTTTGCAGTTAATTTGAAAATAATTCTTCTTAATCCTTTTTCGAAAATGATCTTGGATTTTTATTATGTTAGTAAAAAAATGATGTTTGATTTGGTTAGCTATATTAAGACATAAAGCGGGGGAATCTGATATAGTCTCCTCATCACGTAGCCAGATATTGGCTACGTATCGCTCGTCATGAAGGATACAGAGGGAGTATTTGAGTTTTGGATGTTTTGATGTTGAACAGTTAATTGATAAGCAGTTGAGCCAACCAAAGAATATGGCGGATGTGTATCCACCAATCCTGTTATTTGTAAAAAAAATTAATTAATTAAATTGTGAAAATCACTTGAATATCTACGACCAATTAATTTATATAAAAACCAAAAGTATATGTTTTTTAGTATATTGATTAATGATTTTTATATTTTTAATAATGATAACATTAACTAAACAAATTAATTTTTTAAAAAAACTAATAACTAAATAAAGAACTAAGGGTGCTAAGTTGGGATTATGGTATGAAGTTTAGTAAAACAAATATAAAGTCCTAAAGCCCTATTCAAATATAAAATTCCAAAATCTCTTGATAATAACATAAAAAAATACCCCAACATCCAACAAGATATATGTAATGAATCGACGCCCTTGTTTCTACTATGATAGATATGGAACTAAAATATTTTTTAATTATGTTACTTAAACCAATATAAAAACATATATAATACAAAAATAATAGTAAGAGGGAAAATAGCATATATAGAGATTCAAATAAAGTCATCACCTTTTTTTCTTGCCACATGCCATTTTATTATTTTAAAAAAATATAAACAAAATCTTGTATCTAGAAGAAAACGTAAAACCTTTTCTAACCCTTTCTCCTCTTTCCTTCTTATTCTCTGTCTTCTTCTCAGCTTTCTTTCATCTCCTTCTTTCAATCTGCAATAAACACAAACACAATACACAAGTATATTTGGTAGTTAGATCTTATGGTTTTTAATGACTATGTGAATTTTTTTATTATGAATATTTGATGGACTCTTTGTATGAAATTTTACAGGTTTGGTTAGGATTGAGGTTTTGAAATTGATGATGTTGAGAAAATTTAATTTATGATTTTATATGTTTTGAAATAGTTTATGTAGGTTATAAAAATGTTTTATGTCCATGAAGATATGGTGAATATGGTTATGATTAGTGAGGGTTTGAATATTATGAAAATATGGTAATTGAATTGGTTGAGAATATTGGATTTGAATGGGTGGAATTTGTGGTGTGAAAAAATTGTGTAGTAATGTTGTGTGATTTTCTCACGTGAATAGTGAGAATAGGAGTATGAATATTTTTTTTGTTCAATTTGGTGGTTTGACTTTGGTGTGTAGATGGCGTGGGAAATATATACAGTACAAGTTTATGTAGTGTAGTATGAATTAGAGGTTTCTTTCGTCGGTAAAAAAAAGAAATTGAAAATCAAAATGTAATGATAAAATTAAATGATTTGATGATAACAATAACAATATGTTACAGTGTTAGTAAGGCATAAGTAATGTAAATTATTAGACGAAATAATTTAGTAACAATATAAATTATAAAAATATATTTCCAGATAATTCATCATATAGTTTAAAATCTAAACCAACTAGAATTAAACAAATTGAAAATAAAAGGAGGCCTCATATGAAATCATTGGCCGGAAGTAACAAAACACTAAAAGAAATTTAGAAAAGAAAGTGTGTGAGATGTGTTAGAATATTCATGATGATAATGGTTGAGACGACACGACCAATATCATCATGAATTTGGGGTTCATTTTCTTCATGTTGATAATGGTTGAGACGACACGACCAATATCATCATGAATTTGGGATTCATTTTCTTCATGTTGATAATGGTCGAGACGACACGACCAATATCATCATGAATTTGTGGTTTATTTTCTTCATGTTGATAATGGTTGAGACGACACGACCAATATCATCATGAATTTGGGGTTCATTTTCTTCATGTTAATAATGGTTGAGACGACACGACTAATATCATCATGGATTTGGGGTTTATTTCCTTCATGTTGATAATGGTTGAGATGACACGACCAATATCATCATGAATTTGGGGTTTATTTTCTTCATGTTGACAATGGTTGAGACGACACGACCAATATCATCATGAACTTGGAGTTTATTTTCTTCATGTTGATAATGGTTGAGACGACACGACCAATATCATCATGAATTTGGGGTTCATTTTCTTCATGTTGATAATGTTTGAGACGACACGACCAATATCATCATGGATTTGAGGTTTATTTTCTTCATGTTGATAATGGTTGAGACGACACAACCAATATCATCATGAACTTGGGGTTTATTTTCTTCATGTTGATAATGGTTGAGACGACACGACCAATATCATCATGGATTTGGGGTTTATTTTCTTCATGTTAATAATGGTTGAGACGACACGACCAATATCATCATGAACTTGAGGTTTATTTTCTTCATGTTGATAATGGTTGAGACAACACGACCAATATCATCATGAATTTGGGGTTCATTTTCTTCATGTTGATAATGGTTGGGACGACACGACCAATATCATCATGGATTTGGGGTTTATTTCCTTCTTCTTGATAATGGTTGAGACGACACGACCAATATCATCATGAATTTGGGGTTTATTTTCTTTACGTTGACGATCATGGTTGAGACGACACAACTAACCTCATCAGTGTACTTTGGGTTCCATCGCTTCAAATCTAGTATATTTTGTTTGGTTATCGAATCTTGGTTGAGATGACACAACCAACATTGTCATTCCAAGTTCCAAATATCTTGTTTCAAGCTTGTTTCAATTATTTATCCCCTAGGTTGCGATAGATATGCGAATCTTCAAGGTTATATTATTCATCCCCTAGGTTGCGATGGATAACATGAGCCCACCCATGTTGTCTTTTATCCCCTAGGTTGTGATATATGCACATGTTCATCCTCGTACTGTTTACTCCCTAGGTTGTAGTAAACATAACGAAATTTGTGTAATCCATTGCATTAGCCTCCATGCAGCAATGTGTTATCAAACTTTGTTTTATTCGTCCCCTAGGCTGCAATGAGTATACAAAATCTATGTCACCAACTTACTGTATCATTCTCCTAGCATTAGTAGGTCAGCTTTTCAAACTTAATTTACCTCCTAGGTTACGGCAAATAAGAAAATCTTACAAGATACTGACGAGTTATCCGCGTCGTCTAGTCTTAAATTCTATCAAAACTTCAGTTCAAACGCTGGTAGGATGATACATCATCATCTATGCATATTCTTCATACTCATGGGAATGCTGTATAGCTTATCCTTATTGCTAGCTCGGACAAATCTTGGGGTTTTCCAATATTTAATAAACTTTCAATTAAACGTGCGAGACCTGCGTATTCTCGCACTATTCAATCGAAAGATGATTAAATAGGGGCAACTGTCATACCTCAAATTTTCCCGCCCTCTATTTTTATAGTAAAAAATATTTTAAACATAGATTTTATAATATCATTTGATTTTTATAAAATATTCGCTTCCAAACCTGTTTAAAAAATATAATGATTTATTTCAGATCATTTGTATTTTGGAATAAATAAATATTCCCACACCTTTCATATACTTTCAATTGAGTTTATTTATAAATGAGTAACATAGCACAATTGGTAAAGGATGAATCTTGCAAACATAAGGTCACGAGTTCGAATCTCTTATGATGCACTTTCAACATTTTATTTTTTTCTATTTTTTGTAACTAATTTTTTTTCCTTTTTAAATAGATGTTTCTTATTGGCCATTTGATGTCAATTTGTGTCACACTTTGTTTTTGATTGGTCAATTTTGTTTTATTTCCAATTTGGATGGTTTTTCTTATCTATAAATAGGACATATTTTTCAGATTTCTAGATCATCCACAAATTTCACAATTCATCCACAAAAAACTTTCTTTTTTCTTTCAAATTTTTATAATTCTTGTTCTTAGTTTATTTTAGAGTTGTTGTCTATATTGGAAAACAACAACAATTTCTTTATTAATGGTCGATGATTTCATATGAGGCTCCTTCCTTTTTTTTTTTCAATTTTTAATTTGTTTGTTGTTTTTACTACATGATGATTATCTGATAGTAGTTTATCTTTTAAAATTATATTTGCATTATTTTTTTCGGAGGCCATCTTTGTGCACACTTACAAAAATTATCATATGCAATTCTTAAATCCCCATCATTTTCAATTCCATTTATTTTATTGATTATTGTTATAACCATATGATGAAATTTGTGATAATTCTCTTGCTTTTTTTTTTAAAATAATTTATTTATTATTGTATTTTTTTTTTGGTTCTTATTTCTTGTTAGAAATAATTTTTAACCACAGTATATAATATTTACTACACAAAATTCACATCACATACATACTTTGCCAACCATTTTTTACATAGTTTCTAAAACTCAACTTTATCAAAAGTTACATATTTTCTCTTCTATACATAATTTTCTAACACTATTTCTCCACACAAATCCAAAACATTTGGCATTAGCAATATGCATAGTGTTGTTTTTGCAGAAAAATAAAAGGAAAAGAAAATGAAGACTACTCCTAAAATCGATGCGAGACATCGAAGGAACCAAAACATCGTCAACCACACAGATCCGTAGCCATCATTACAACCAAATCTCCATCATCATTTCACAACAAGAATTACCATCTGCAATAACAAATCAAATTTAAATACTAATTAAAATATATCATAATAATTTGTAAGTTTCTTTTGTTGTTGGTACTTTTATTATTTTGCAGAAAGAAGATGTATCAGAAGTTTCGATCAACCTCCGATCAACACTGCCGCAACCCCCCCCCCCCCCCCCCCCCTCCCTGTGACCATGAAATCGCCAACAAATCCATGCGCACGACCACCAGCCGGGAAACTGACGAAGGAGCTCCACCCTCAATCCATGCGCTCAGATCCACAGCTTCGACGACCGTCACTCATTCACTCAAGATTCAACGTGTCCTGTTGTCATCATCCTTGTTCACATTTCAGGTATTCCACTACCTCTTTGTTTAATTATGCCAGTAGGAGATTTTATAAATTGGTTTTATAAAAGAGAAGAAGGAATTTATTTCTTTTGATTTTATTAGTCTGATTGTTACATATAAGTTATTTGTTGTTTGTTTATTTCTTTTTTTTAATTGAAATAAAATATCATGTGTCAGCAATTACTTGGACACCTTTATATGTTGAAAAAATCAAAAGAATAAATTAGAATTAATACCATTGATTAATTATAATAGGAATAAATTAGAATTAATACCATTGATTAATTATAATTGGAACATCATATTCCCACGTTTCACTTTCAATTTCTCTTTCTTGTTTTTGTTTTTTTTCTTTATTTATTAATTAATTTAATCATACATTTTCTTACATTATAAATTTTTGGTTTCATTTTAAGTATAAAAAAAAGAAGCCAAAGTAGGAGCATGAGAATAAGGGGAGTGTCCCTTTTTGTTTTATTTTTATTGGTTTTTGGTTCTTTCTTATTTTTTTATTTTTACTAAATCATTACTTAAGTTAGATTTAATTGTTTGATTCTCATATGTTTTTTTCTTGAATTTCTTTTTACTTTATTTCATTTTATTAATATCATTTAGCTTATTTATTTTATTACTAAATTAATCAATTCCTTTTTATTAGAAAAAATTAACATTAGAAATACTAAAAAACAAATACTTGTACACAATAAAATATTTTCTTATTAATTTAATTCTAACATTTTTAAAAAATAATAGGATGTCCATCTTCAGATAATTAAATCGGCCGACACATCGTCTACCGGTTTATTATTCAAACATCAAAAATATTAAAATTCGCACAATTCACCAACGAGCAACACATGGCCAATATCTGGCCACGTGACGAGGGAGACTTTATCAGACTCCCTCCGCATCCTTCACGACGAGTAACGCGCGGCCAATATCTGGCCGCGTGACGAGGAGACTATATCATACTCCTTTTCTCTACGTATAAAAATACGTAAACAAACGTCAAATTATTTTTGTAATAAATTAAATCAAACAATTAATCTTCAAAAAGGAATGCAAAGAGTTTTTTAATTAACTTCGCGTTTAGTTCAAAATCTCCGCTATCTACACATTCGAACTAAGTGCGTGGAAAATTAAAATATCTGTGTAATCCATAAAAAACACAAACCAACCGCGAACTACGAAAATGAGACTATGATTCCTCCTAAGGAGGATACGTAGGCATACGATCAAAAATCGTTGCAAGTCCCCCTAACTAAAATTCAAAACCATTTTCCCTTATTAATAATAATTACCCTATTTCTTAAAAATAATGCTTCTAAACCTAGTATCCTTGTGAACAAGGTAGATAAGGGGTGCCTAACACCTTCCCCTCGTCTAGAACTGAGTCCAAATCTAGAATCTCTGAATTTTAGGGTTATTCCTTTATACTCCCTTCCTTTAGGATAAAAATTAAGGGTGGCGACTCTGATTTAAAAACCAGTTGCAACAGTGGGCCATCTCTTCGGGCGTAACCAAACTGTCACAAGGCTAAACAAGGGTTGTAAGTGATACCTCCCCTAATTCTAAGTAAAGGGACATTATGGAATTCACCATAACGGTCAATGATATTAACGTTCTCCAAGAATCGAGAACACCAATGAACATCCGAATGTCTGAGCGTCATCAACCTATGGGACCACCTCAAACCTTGCTCGTTCTTCAACACATATCAGGGAAGATGCGAAATAAACCAGCTTGCCAAGAGAGGAGTGCAACACATGAGGATTCCTCTCTTACTCATAGTGCGAGGGTGAAAAGAATGAAGGATGTCTACCAACAAAGTAGGCACTGGATTGCGAGATATGAAGATTTTGACAGCATTTACATCTATGAGTTGGTCAGGGTTTGGAAACAAAACCATCCCATAGATGAGAAGGGCCAAGATTTCTTCAAAATCTTGTAAGTCCAAAGAGTTCCAACAATCTTGAGCTTTCTCGAACAAGAACTTGGCTAAGAAACCTTTAACACCACTCTTTGTTTCCCAATTAGTTGTGATATCAGATTGTTGCAAGTGTAATGCTTGGGCAATTTCTTCAGGCTTTGGATCTCTTTCCGAACCTTTGAAGGGTAGTTGATTGAGAATGGGAATTCTCAAGAGTTGAGATAATTCTTCCAAAGTTGGCACAGGTTGATAATCGGGAAAAGTGAAGCAATGGTGTAGAGGATCAAAGAATTGGAAAAGCACCTTCATCATATCTTCATCAGTGTCAGAGGTAACCAAGTTTAGGAGGCGACCATGTTTTTCAGTGAATGGAGAATTCTCAGAAATCCTTAATGCTAACTCTTTGAGTTTAGGAGGAATTCATACGAGATTGACTTGGACAGTATTCCTGCAGATAGAAGCCATGTCCTACAAAATAGAACAAAAATAAATCCCAAAAATCCTTGAAATGGTTAGTGAGTATGAGTATGATGTTATGATGTTTATGATGTCATGTACAAGCAAATATATACAAACAAGGAAAAAAGTCCTTAGGTTTAGGCTTGCATGGAGTCTCATAGGTAAATACTCTCTTAAAGTTTAGTTGGCTTAAACCTCTCCTAAAAATAGTAATCGGGTTCTAAGGGATCTCAATATCACAGATTTGTCTTCTCGGGAATTATTTCAGTGTAAGCCTTTTTCACAGTGACCGAAATATCCTGAAAATCAAACCTTAATGAGTGTAGTATCGAGTATCAACCAACTTCGGATTGCACCAAAGTCGATTATCTCACTACGTCCTAATGGCCAAGTTGGTCAAGTAAAGGTTCTAAAAGTCAGTTAGTGCTTCATGACATCACTCAGTGGCCCTGTATTCTCCTTGAATACTCAAGGGCTACCCGTACCCACAAATATGTCACACTAACATAGCTATTTCTTAGACCATATCGGTATACCCTATACAGTTTCCACAATGTATTGCTACTTACCTATAAGGTATCCTAAAATCTGGGTAGAGGATTTAAACAAACCTAAACAAGGAACCAAAATGTAAAGCAAATAAATCAAACAATGAAAGCGAGTAAAGGTGATCTAGCCCTAAGGTAACCCCACTTTTAAGCGTAACTCCCCAGTAAAGTCGCAAGTTTTGTGATACGGTGGGAGAACTGACTTAGGTGTTTTGCGTTTTAACGCAAATATTATGGTTAGCAAGAGTCGTCACCGACTTTTCTTTTATCCAAAAGGAAAGCCTGAAAAGAAAAGGAAAAACCTTTGAGATTGTTTCTTGAGTTCGGGGGGTAGATTATGAAAAGGGAAGGTGTTAGCACCCTTTTCATCCATAGTTATCTATGGGCTCTTAGTTGCTTGCTAGATCACTTGTTTTTGTTTGAAAATGTGCTTTGTGTGGTTTTTGAAAGTATTTTGAAAAGGCGTCATCGTTTAGGCAAACTTTGTAATAGTTCTCGTTCGTAAGAACGTATACAAAGTGTTGAGCTTTTGAAAATATTTCATGTTTGGAAAATGTTTTGAAAGTGTTTTTGAAAGTAATGGTGTTTTTTTTTTTAAAATAAGCAAGAGGTTTGATTTGAAATTGAGCAAGCAACTAGGAACAACCTACCTACTCAAAAGTCTTAGTTCATTTCTTCCTTTCCTTTGATATTTCTATCTTACCATTGATTTGGTAAGAAGCCTTATCTTTAGATGTAAAGGGACGGGCGTGGGTCATCGTATAGCCATGATAGCAATGTTGTGAGATATCTTAGCAATTCTCTTTGAGGGACTAATATCATTTTGAAAGGCAACATTGATAGCATCATAGAGGGACTATGATCTTATATTTTTTTATTTGTTTTTGCTAAGATACCCCACATGCATAACATGGCCATTTTTGTAAGGAAACAAAGTGGAATTACCCTAAGGGTGCAAGTGTGCAAATATGTTTGATTTACATGCTTGTTTATCTTGGATTAGGGTTTGCTACTTGTTGATTTTAGTCTTTCCATACAAACCCTAATTACTAGCATTTATATAAAGCGATAAATTGTGGAAAGTAAAATTACTAAGCTATTACATCATTAGGGGAGGGGGTATACAAATTTACAAATGGGGATTTTGCAAGAAAATTAAACCTAATTAACTATTACAACCATATTGAATAAATGTACAAGAATTGAATAAATAATAATGTACAAATGCAAATGGAAAAAGAAATTATTTTTGTTTGGATTTTTATGAAAGGGGTTTTGTCTTGACCTAATTTAGAAAATGATTAGTTAAAAAATTAAGCAAAATTAGAATTAAACTAATTAAGAGAGAAATTAAATTAAAAAGGATTTTTAAGGTTTTTTAAGAAAAGGTTTTATTTTAATAAAAATAATATGAAAATTAATTAATTAAAAGAAACCTAAGTTCTAAATTAATTTTAATTAAGAAAATGAAATAATAATTAAACCTAAGTCTAAATATTAATTAATTAAGAAAAAATAAATTAGTTTATTAAAAGAAAATGTTTTTTTGTCTTTTTGTTTTATGAAGAAATAAAATGTAAATGAGCATTTTTTAAATATGCAAATAAATAAATAAAATATTTTTGGATTTTTTATCAATAATAATAATGATAATGATAATAATAGTAGTAATAAAAAAATAATAAAGAAAATAAAAATATAATATAAAATATAAAATAAAATAAATAAAATGATAAATAAAATAAAAATGGATTTGGATCAGTTGGTACAAAAGTAGGCAGGTGGGTTAGAAGAATCAAAAAAATAAAAAGCCCAACAAAAAGGGCCCAAGCGCTGCAGATGAAACAAAAAAAAAGAGTGAAAATATGAAAAATGAACAAAAGGGTATCATTAGGGCTCGAACCCAAGTACCAAAGGTTAACAGGCGGGCGCTTTACAATTGGGGTGACTATACATCCGTTAACATTGGTGAAATAATAAACATATAACACAAATCAAGTTCTGAATGAACTTCATCTTCAACCTCCAGCCATGGATCATGTAACTCACTCATTTCTCATCCATTCACAAAACTTCCAACATCAAACTTGTTAGAAATTTCCTCACGGTTCTGAATATGTAAATAACTTAAGCTAATTCTCAGAGATGAGCATGAATTTCTAAAAGTCCCAAATTTTGACCTAAATATTTCAGCAAGTTCAAACTCAAAATTCTCACTATTCAAGCAATATAAATGAAATCTATGGACATGTATAGTTTCAGAGCAATGATGTCTATATTTTATCTTCACAAATGTAAGCCTAATAATTCCTAAATGAGAAGATAGAAGTTCAAGAAATATACCTCAAAATTGGAAATCGTGAAATGAGTTTGAGCTTGATTCAAGGTGCTACAATGATCAGGTTAGCTTCCTTGAGTCTCTAGGAAGCTAATGCAATGCTTAGCTTAAGTTGAGAGTGGATGAAATAGCCTGGATAACTCAACATGCAATGCTTTGTTTTTGGTTATGGAAGTTGATGAAGATGATGTTACAGTCGTGTAACAGGGTGTGGGATGGTTTGTATTTGATGCAAGGAAGCTTTAGGAGCTAAAAGACCAAAGACGCACGAGGGAAATATGAGTTTGGAGTTCAAGGTCAGAAATTATGCAACAATGGAGTTTTTGGGTAATTTATGATTTGAGGGAGTTTGGGAGTGTTTCAGGGTGTTCAAGCTCGTGTTCCAGCTTAGAAATAATGCCTCTATTTATAAGCAACAAGTTTGGAAGCTTGTTGTTGATCAAAATTCAAAATCACAAGTTTAAGCATAACATGTGATTTTTGAGAAATCCAAGTTTCAAAGTCTTATGTACTTGCTAAGATAGAGTGGTTATGCTTTAAACACACTTTCTTATGACTTTGTAGATGGAGTGTGATCAGAGGGAGCAAGTTAGAGGCTCAAGAATTAACTTTGTGCATAAAGCTTTCTTTTCAAGAATGGTATTCTTCACTTTCTTCCCAAAATGGCAATGTGAATTGGATAAAGCTTAAACCACTTGGATTATAGCTTAAAAGTTTGTGTAATCCCTTAATTATGTATATATACATAAGTTAGAAGGCCTGCAAAGCAAGATTATGCAGCCTAACATTGAAATTCAATTATGTGTTCATCAAGAAATGACTTGTAATTCAAGAATGAAATTCTAACTTCTTTCCTTCGATTCTCCTTGATCAAATATGATCTCAATGAGTTATTTAACATTTTGGAAATCTTGTAACATCCTCTACAACCTCTATGTTGGAAATATTTGAAAATTAATCTTGGAACTATGTGAAAAATTGCCATGAAGTTAGGTCAAAATCCTGCGTAAACTAGGACAAAATTTCACTAAGTTTCCAAGTTTCATGAACATGTATTCACAAAATCATAACTTGAAATCCATGAATTTCTAGAAGAAGTTGTGTTATACAATTTTTTATATCAAATTGAGATCTACAACTTTCATGTTAGAAGTTTCCTTTGAATCATCTTGCACCATGGTTGAAATTTGGCTCAAAGTTGTGAAAAAAAATATGAATTTCCAACACTTAAAAAAATTTCTAAGTTTAGAAATTTTGACTTTTCAAAATGAAATCTTGACTTTTTGATTTCTTGATGAACAAGTTTCATATTTTGACATGTTTTGATGAATTGTGATCTTTGACACTTGATTTTGACCAAAAAGTCAAAGTTTGACTTTTCAGTGTACAATTGACTGAAATTCAACTCTCAACCAATTGAACTTGAGGAATATTTTGAACCATGTCATTAGGTCAAAATAAATCATTTGAATCCTTGAGATCATGTCTCAAACAAATCAATCATTTGCTAGGTCAAAAAATCAAAAATTGCACCTTCTCAATCAAAACCCTAATTTTGACCATTTCCCCTTTTGATGATCTGATCAAATTTCTTGAGGAATTGTGATCCAAACCTGATCAAATGACATATATGAGTTCATATTGTTGATATGGACCAAAAATTATGAAGTTTGACTGTAAATTGACCATAATTGACTTTTTTTCCCAATACAACTGACTTTTAGGTCAACTGATCAATTGACTGAGCAAAAATGTGATCCAAGACTTGAAACTTGACATGAGAAATCTTGAGAGTCCAAAATGATCCATGAAATTCATATGAAGAATTAAAAGTCTATTTGTTATTGTGCAATCTCAAACCCTAATTTTCAGTCATCAGTGCTTAAGGAGGTGTCTTGAGCTGATCAACCCTTGTGCAGTCTTGAACCAAAGGAGATCTTGTGAGAGATTACTTGATAAATGAGAGAGAAAATTTTGGGATACAATAGAAAATTAGTACACTTGCTAATTTCCTGATCAATTGCCATTAGTTAACCCAACTTTGTCTGCGACCAGCTTTTCCACAATCTCGCCAAAGTTTGACATCTTTCAACTCCTCCTTATGAATAATATGTACTTGGATTTGGAAAAGTATTCCAAGGAGTATACTTAAACTCTCTTCTTGATAGGTATCGATAAAGATCAAGTTGCATTCAAGAAATGATACATGCATCTGTTACAAACAACAAACTTCACACAAAAATATTAGATACCCTAATGTACCCCTAGTCCCCCTCAACACTCAATCTTTAGAGATGAATGTCCACAACAATGGAAAATGGCTAAGGATGAAGATGATGAAAAATTCCAAGGAGTCTCACAAAAACTCTAATTCACAATGTGTTAGTCAAGGGATTAGATGTAGGTGAAAGAAGAACACACACACACACACACACAAGGTTCTTTCTAATTTCTAGATTATTGGGTCTTGGTTCTTGATTGATATCATGAGTTGAATCAATCATAAAAAAACACTTCTAGATTAATCAACACACTCTCTCTAATTCATTCAAACAACAATAAATTGCACAAGAATAAAGTAGCAACAAAAAGAAGTGAATCTGACATGGATTAACACTCAAGAAGTTGTTTTTAATCAAGCTCACATAGATTGGAGTAAAGAACTTGATGTTTTATAGAAATACCCATAATGTGTTCAAATTTGTCCTAAGTTGGTGCCAATTGGAAACTTGAAATGTAAAACATCTCAATTAAGAGTCATAAATTTGGGCCAAAGTGAAGATTTCCCACACATCCACCTCTGTATTTAGAATAGTCAAAAGATTGCCATAATCTTTTCTGAAGTTATTCCTCTTGGTAAGAGTCAATTTAGTGCTCAATTCCTTAAAATTTCCCAACTTAGTAAATCTGAACTTGAATGAATAAGTGTTCGTCCTATTTGAACCCATGTGCTAATTCTCTGAATTATGAGATTGGCATTATGTTTGGTAAAACTAATATAGCTGCGATATGTTAGATACGGTGTGTTAACTTGCTAAACAGGAACGTGTTGAGCAAGAAGTCCTATCTTATGTTGAGACATGTTGAGATGATAAGTTCTCATCATTTGGAGCAACATGTCTGATCAGATGTCCTATGAAGGAGCACACGACATCGCGCTTGAGCTGAACTTACTGTTATATTCCGTTAAGTCACAAAAACATAATATATTTTAAGGATACTATATTATCCTATGTGGTGTTGTTTTATAGGTCAAGAAGAATACTGAAGAATATTCACTTTCTAATTATGGAGATAAATTAGGAATATTTGATTGAAGACCTATTATTGTGCAAAATCTTTTGCAGATTTGTAACAACTAAAGAGTTGTGATTTGAAGCCCAAATCCAGTTAGGAGTAGGTTATCAATAGAAGCTTTGTAACCTAAGAAATGTACCAGTTGTGAATTAGAAAAATGTAATATTATTAGGGCTAAGTCTTTGCCACTCTCTAGGAGAGTTAGTTTATATTTTCCACTCAGTTTCGAGTTGGACTGATGTTATAGAGTTGTAGTATCTATTATTGTTCTCCTTGGATCTTTTAAGCAAGAGGTAGTATTGTTCTTGGAGGAAGCTTGTAAGAAACTCTAAGTATTATTCTTAGTCAAGTAGGTCTTGACTAAGTATTGTCATGGAAGTGTGTTTTCTAGTTTTATTGTCATGGAAGTGTGTCTTTCTGTTTTGTATTTGAAGTGTGATCTTCATTTAGGTGAAAGACCGTTGATACACTAACTGAGACTGGAACTGTTAGACATCACTACGGTGATTGGAGGTAAGATGGGATTTCTCATATCTACGGAGGAGCTAGCTAGAAGTTGCACAGGGTAGTGATTAAATGATAAGTTATAAACGGGGGAATTTAGCTTTGAATTCATGTTGTCTAGTGGATTTCCTTCTTGGCTTGGTATTTCCCCCAAAGTAGGTGTTGTTGTCACCGAACTAGGTTAACAATTCTGTGTGTTGTTTATGATTTTCAGTATTGTTTAATATGTTTATATCTTGTCTGTTTATTTAAGTCAGATCAGATGTCCCAACATGTCATAGGACATCTGAATTCTGTCATACCATAATTTCACCATGTCCTTTTAAATGCTTGCAAATGACATATCTTTAGATTCCCTGAAAACATAAATGCTTATGCTAAATATTTTGTGGTATGTAATGTTACATACGAATGATTTGGTATGTGGTTGTTAGAACATACTAAGTATAGTTTATCACGGAGAAAGGGTTTCAAGTAATAGTTAACCAGTAAACTCCACATGAGTAGGATCTAGGGTTTTCAGAAGGTTCCTAGAGTCACAGACCCTTTTAAAAAATATCATCCCCATAATGACTACTCATCAGACAAGAACACCCTCGAGGGGACCTATTCTAGGTGTGATCTTTGCATCAACCAGATGAGTCTTATGTCTCGAAGGCCAGCACTACACAACCATCGACTCTAAGATTCTAAACAGGGTTCCTAGTGTCACGGATCCTATTTGAAAATACTACCGCCATAATAACTACTCATTAGATAGTAAAATCTCTAAAAGGAACTATTATGAGTGAGGTCTTTGTATCGACCAAAGGAGTTCTATGTCTCAATGGTCAATATTACATAACCATCATCTTAATAGCCATTGGTTTAAGATTCTACAAAAGGTCCCTAGAGTCATGAATCCTATTTGAAAATACCACCGTCATAACGACTACTCATTAGATAGTAATACCTCTAAAATGATCTACTTTAGGCGGGGTCTTGCGCTAACCCAAAGAGTCATACGTCTCAGAGGTCAACACTACATAACCACCATCCTAACTTAGGTGTTTTCTCTGATTTGAGTATAAAGCCCTTCCTCACAATGTGCCAATAACCAGAAAGTTTCAACCATACCACACAAGAATATACAACAGTTGAATATGAAAGCACATAAAAATTTAGAGGAGAAGAAGAAAGCAAGTAAATAAAAGCAAAAACTCAACCCGAAAGACAATTAAAATAGGGTGAACTCGCTTAGGAGAATTTTCCCAACAAATTCGTCAGTTGTCGCGACGCGAAAAATAACCAATCGTAAGGAAAGCTCAAAATACAAAAGAGTCGCCAGTAAACTTTATTTATTCCAAAAGAAAAGGGAAACTATCGATAAAACTTTAAAATAAAATAAAATGGTTGTCGCAATCAAATTAAAATTCGATAGTCGGTTATGCAAGAGAAAGATATTAACATCTTTTACATTTGTTGTACTCGATGAGACATATTTAATTAGTTTTTGAAAGAGTGTCAACGTGATGTTAGTATTAAAAAATTAAATAAAATTGTAATCAATATTTTTAGGCAAAATACTATTTTTGGTTCCATATGTTAATGTCAATGTTCATTTTGGTCCTTTAAGTTAAAAATTTTATATATTTGTTCATTACCTCTTCAAAACGCTTCATTTTAGTTTTTTTTTGTCTAATTAACGATAGAAAAACTCAAAAATCGGTCATTAAATTTATTATTAATTAGACCAAAAAAATTAAAATGAAATATTTTGATGAGTTAAGGGACCAATATAAATTTTTTTTAAGTTAAAAGAATAAAACAAATATTGACATTAATGTTTTACCGTATTTTTATTAACTAAAATTATGATCTCAATAACGTGTACTACATGTGTCATGTGTTCAACATATATTATATTAGTTTTTCTATAAATTAATAAACGCATAAATTGCATAAATGGAATGAATGAGATAATTCTGATATTGTTAATTTAAATTTATTATTGTAAACAAGTTATTGACATTTATAAATTAATAATTAAAAAAAATAGACTCATAAATCTTTTAAGTTTCACATAACTTCAAATTAAAATCAAATACACACACAAAAAAAATAAATTGTTTTGCCGCTTTTGTGTTTTTAGGTGAACTACTTTGTATTTGTGTCCATTTCAATCATAACAAACTTGTAAGAACTTAAAAACAAAAATAAATAAAAAAATAGAATAAAGTCAAGAATAACTTTTAAAGATAACATTTTCAAAAGATAGGTCTACACGTAACAATACAAAAATCTTGCAAAAGGATATATATTATTATGATGAGAAAACTATTCTTCTAATATAGCAAATACATAAGATAAATAAGCATTATTATCCTCAACAAAACAATGCATTGTATTGCAATATCTGTATACTAAGTTAATAAAAGTGTATATATTGTCTCCTAGTGATTCATTCAACCATAGTTAAGTTCCATTGTTAGAAGGAAACTCACACAAACCAAAGTAGTGACAGAAGAAAAACTCAAACATGGCAGAAGAAAAGAAACAAGAAACAGATAAAAAAATGAAGAGAATTCTTCTCATAATTAACTGTTTATTACTAGCCTTAGGAAACTCCGGTGGTCCCCTCATAATGCGTCTCTACTTCATCCACGGCGGCCACCGCGTCTGGCTCTCTAGTTTCCTCGAAACCGCCGGTTTCCCTATAATGATCCTCCCCCTCACAATCTCATACATCAGCCGCCGCCGTGTCTACCTAAGTCAACCACCAACAGCCACCACCGAACCCGCCACAAAGCTAAAACTAATCTCCATGAAACCTCCTCTTTTCTTTGCCGTAGCTTTCATCGGAATCCTCACCGGCCTCGACGACTATCTCTACGCGTACGGCGTTGCTCGGCTTCCAATTTCCACTTCTGCGTTAATAATCGCTTCTCAGCTTGGTTTCACCGCGCTTTTCGCTTTTCTCCTTGTGAAACAGAAATTCACTGCTTTCTCTATAAACGCAGTTGTTTTGCTTACAGTTGGAGCTGGAGTTTTGGCTATGCATACTTCTGGAGATCGACCTGCCGGTGTTTCTACGAAGCAATATGTTATCGGTTTTCTCACTACTCTTGCTGCTTCTGCATTATATGGATTTGTTTTGCCTTTAGTTGAATTGATTTATAAAAAGACCAAACAAAACCTTACTTATTCTCTTGTTATGGAAATTCAGTTCGTCATGTGTTTATTTGCTACTCTCTTTTGCGCCGTCGGCATGATTGTAAATAATGACTTTAAGGTAAGGTATCCGGCTAGATTTAGATCCTCAACATCAATACTAACCTAGACTCAAGACTCAGAGTCGTTACCTGAATATTCAGTCAACGACCCTGAACTCATGTATAGTCGTAGAAGATCCATGTACTAAATGATTTTTGTTTTGGTTGTTTAGTTAAATTTAATTGTTTTTAATTAATATGAAGGTGGTTCCGAGGGAGGCAAGGAATTTTGGACTAGGGGAAAGAACATACTATGTGGTGTTGGTGATGAGTGCAATGTTATGGCAAGCGTTTTTCTTGGGAGCAATTGGAGTTATTTTTTGTGGCTCATCTTTATTGTCGGGCATTTTAATAGCTGTTTTTTTGCCGGCAACTGAAGTTTTGGCGGTAATTTTCTTTAAAGAAAGATTTCAAGCTGAGAAAGGGGTTTCTCTTGTGCTTTCTCTTTGGGGGTTTGTGTCTTATTTCTATGGTGAGATTAAACAAGATAAAGAAAAGAAGAAGAAGCGTGCTATGGAGACAGAGATGGGTCATAGTCTTGAAGTACTGCCTGCCCCGTGATTGCTATGCAGGTTGTAGAATTATTTAAATGTGTGAATTAAGGAAATGCTTTGATTGATTTTTATTTTTTTTATATAAAGGAAAAAGGGGACATGCAAGTGTGAACTCTGGAAAATACTAGGACTAAAGAGTACTATGAGAGATTGTTCAATAGTTTCCAATAGACTAGGCTGCTATTCTTACATCAAAAATTTTACACCGTATGCTTAGACCAGATCAAATACACCATGGGGCATGTTTTCATTTGTATTTGAAAAGGTAAAAAATGATTATTAAATATAATGAAAAAAAAGCAAACAGTATAGTTGTCACATTTTATGTAAAAATATCCTTCCTCTTTACAATAATACTCCTTCCAAAGACAACGGATCTGCATGGTGTCACGACTCTGTAAGAGGTTGTTTAATAGTTTACAATAGTGTACATGTAAATATGTAATGTCTTAATGTAAAGAGGTGTGTTATCTCGGAAATGGATTGTCACCCGTGAACTTTTCACTAGATATGGTTCAGGTTAAATCTCACCCATTAAAGTTTTACTTTCTTATTTCTTTATATTTTAAATATACATTTCAATGGTTCAGATTTCACTGGACTGCCAATGCATAGGATCCAAACCCCTTCCTTGAGACCACCATTCACACTTCAAATTGTGTACACCGTATATCGTATTTATTCGGGAAATAATATATTTTTATTAAAATAATATTTCTCTAATTTTAAAATGAATGTCATTTTATTAAATAAAATTTATTTTAAAATAAATGTCATTTTTACTTTTCAATGAAGAAATAATTGTCATTTTTTCAATTGCGTCTTTTAATTATTACATTTTATATTATTTTCAATATATTTATAAGGTTAATTTAGTAAAAGTACAATGTTTTATGACAACATTATTACATTTCATTTGTGTGTAAAAATTTTAAACGACATTCATTTTAAAATGGAGAGAGTATTATTTTTAAAAAATATTTTTTTTGTAAAAAAATATTTTTTTAAAACTTATTTTATACCACAAATATATGATTGTTTTATTAACCAATTTCGCAATTATATTAATCACAAAAATACATTTTATTAACCAATTATTTTACTTATAATTTATTAATTATTTTCATTACTTTATTAATCAATAAAATACATAGTATTAACCATATTTTAACACTAAATTATAAATGTATTAAATAATTTTTATATTTTATTAACTAATTTTATTTTATTATTTAATTTTCTTTATGTTCGAGAACTTATTAACTAAATTATGAACTGTATTAACCAATTTTATATAAACTATTAACTAAAATTTGAATATTTATTAACTTTTTTATATCAGAATATATATTAATCAAGCGTTAAACTGTATTAACTAAATTTTAATATTCTATTAACCAAAGTAATTTTTAGTACTTAATACTACTTTTAATGTCAAAGTATATGTTAACTAAAATATGAATGGTATTAATCAAATTTTTATATATTACTAATCAAAGTTGTTTTAATATACCAATTATAAAAAGATCAAAATAAAAATTAAAAAACACTGTTCATTATATTTTGAATAGTAAGTACGGTGTAGGTGTAACATTTAGTGTCAAAATAAAATTACTCTAATGTAAATGTTGTATATACCATTACATACTAGTATTTATTAATAATTTATTAAACAAAAATTTACCATTATTTTTATAATAAAAACTTGAATAAATATATTAATTCTACATTATATGTCTAACCTAACCAAATAAAGAATGATAGTAACATGTTACAATAGGTAACTCGATTTAAAGATTAAAAGCAACGTCCTCCTTCAAATAATCGCATCATTTAGATGCGGTTAGTATTGGAAAAAAAGTTAAAATAGTGATATTCATTAACTTTTCATAAATACATATGACATGGGGCGGGTTAAAGATAGTTTTTATTCTTCATATATTTTTTTACGCAAACAAATTTAATGTATATCATTAATCAATAATTAAGCAATATAAGAAGGAGGAACATGTAAAACACTACCTAGATTAGAATATGACTGTTTTTGTTAAAGAACGGGTAACTGTATTTATTTGACGCTTAACAAAATTTATTTTAAAATTTTGGAAAAAAAATAATAGAATTTGAGTAGTACTAATAATAAGATGAAATTATGAGTTACCCGTGATATTAGAACTGACAGTTTGGATCATCCTTTGAGAATCGCTTTAAAAAATGACATTATCAATTTACATAGTGCTTGCATGTTAGATAGCCTCCTTGAGAGGCAACGCCTCCGTTTCAAGAATAGAAAAAAAAATACCAACATCTCAATTTGATCTTGCAAGAATTTGATCCCAATTGCTTCATATTTAAATCTTAATTCTTGAATAACTTTTCTTCTTGTCTTAATCCCTAAAGAAGAAGAAGATTTAAAACTTAAACCGTCTTCAAATAGATTTGGGTTGGTTTCAGATTTTCCCGCGTCCGCTGTCATCTATATAATATAATCAATTCTTTTTAAATAAAATCTAATTACATACCCGTGCGTCCGCATAAATAAATAAAATTTTATAACTTAGTCGTATATTCAATTGTAGTTGTATAAATGCAAATTGTTGAATTATATATAAATTGAGATTAATGTCGTAGTAGAACAAATGTATAATGAGAAAAATGAAATATTGATTATACAACCCTAAAATATTTGAATTAACAATAACATATAAATTAGAATATGCAAAATATTATTTTTAGTCTCTTAAGTTTGCCTCGGGATCCATTTTGATCCCTTATCTTTAAAAAGTTTCAAAGTGGTCTTTTAATGGTTCAAAAAGGTCCACGTTAGTCCTTTTCGTTCAATTTTCTCAAACATGATCAATTTTGCTTGCTGGCAACTGACGTGTGAGATATTTTTATACGCGTGGAATTTGATGTGGCATATGATTATCACCATATTAATTAAAATTCAACAAAAACTGAAAAATTTGCTCTACACCCGGTTTCGGACCTGGTATAGACATTTTCACTTAACAGATTAAATATATATTACTTCTGTCATTTTTTTGAGTTTCTTCAAACTTCTTCAACTCATAAAATATTCATATGTGTCAATCTTTTATTGTTATTGCTATAAATGATGGGCATGTGAGGTGTTTGTTTTACAACACAATGTTTCTCTCCAAATATAGGTAGCAGACATTTTAATTTGCAAATCACACATCACATGGAGTGGTTGGAATACTGTAGTTGCAACAAATCCTCAACACAGCATCACAATGCATGTTACTACGATTTAAATAGGTTAAAAATTGTTGATATATTTGTCCACAACAAGTGTCTTTAATGATTTCATCTGCTTTGTTGTGATTTTGGTTTTCAGATTCTTGTTAGTTTTGTGTAGTTAATTGCCGTAATATACGTAGATTGCATGTTAATACTTGTACTATTTTTGTGAAAACTGAATTGATGTTTGTTTGCTGCTTTAAACTAATTTTAGAAATGAAATTCTCGGTAATCCTTTTATTATTTATTTATTCGTGTTGTAGTACTTGATCACAAATTTCAGTGACTTTCAACTGTCATGTTTGGGAAGTTTCTTTCTGCATGAAAGTGTTTTCTTCTTATCTGGACTTCCTTTTGTATGGATTGAGAGGGCAGGTTGATTGAGCAAGTACAAGATTCAGGTATTTGATTGATGAAATTCGTTTTTTATCTTTCTATATTTTTCTCCTTTTGTTCTCCTTGATATGAATTGTATTTCTTGTTGTGTAATGTGAAGTACATCATTCATAACTTGACCATTCCAAAAGTTTTCGCTTTGACATAATATGCATGTTCCATAGCAAATGTATTGTAAATTATTTCAGTTATTCACTTTTCAACTGAAAGTTCCTTGTGATTTCCCTTGTCAATTTCGTCTTTCTTATTTGTATGCATTACATAACATAGGTGAAGATATATGGGTGTTCTAAAAATACCTTTCGGTGTTGATTCTCAACCTTTTAGGTGTCCTACAACTCAATGTTTCTATCCAAATGTAGGTAGCAGACATTTTAATTTGCAAATCACACAGCTCATGGAGTGGCTGCAATATTGTAGTTGCAACAAATCCTCAACATTGCATCACAATGCATGTTGCTACAATTTAACTTGAATAACTAATTATGGGTGTTAAATTTTCTTCTTATTGAGGCTGATGCATGCTATATTTGATTAACATATTAACTGAATTTCCCCAATACCGATATAAAATTACAATTGTTTTCCACTTTCACTTGTAAATACATGGTTGTCCTCTTCCAAAGAGAAAGCAAAAGTTTTTTTCCCTGGTCTTGGCATGCAATCAAAACTCTTGTTAATTCCACTGTATGGGGGGCGAGTGTGAAGTTCCTCCAGCTTCACTTATTGTAGTACTTAATTACTACTAATAGTGAAAACCACTGGAACAAATTTGTTGCCTCCTGATCTAAATGGCATCTTGTTTAAGATAGAAGAATCATTATACTTGATAATACATTTGAATGCAAAATATATCATTAATGAAGTGATAGCCTGGTAGTAAGTTGCTATTGATTACAAGCATGATGGCTTGGGTTTGAATCCAGGCTAAGTCTAAAATTTTGAAATGTTTTTTCAGAATTTTAATGACCTTGATAAATATATGTCACATCAAATTCCATGCGTATAAACATATCTCACACATCATATGCTAGCAAGCAAAAGTTGACGTCGTTTGGGAAAATTGGACGGAAAGGACTAACATGGACCTTTTTGAACAATTAAAGGACCACTTTGGAACTTTTTAAAGATAAGGAACCAGAATGGACCCCGAGATAAACTTAAGGGACCAAAAAGAATATTTTGTCATTAGAATATATATATGGGATTTGCTAATGTATACCCAGTTGATTTTAAGAAGGTCTATTTTAGAAAGCTTTAACTAAAAAATGGTTAAATGCACCTTAAGGCGCATATTACTAAAGCGCACCTTCATAAAAATAAGTGGGTGTATTATAGAAAACTCCTTTAGGGTTTGCTATAATACACCCACTTATTTTTATGAAGGTGTGTTTTAGCAAGTTTTAATTGCACCCTAAAGTGCATGTTGCTAAAATAAACCTTCATAAAAACAAGTGAATCTATTGTACCAAACCCATACATACATATATATATATATATATATATATATATATATATATATATATATATATATATATATATATATATATATATATATATATATATATATATATATATATATATATATGTGTGTGTGTGTGTGTGTGTGTATGTGTGTGTGTGTGTGTGTGTGTGTGTGTGTGTGTGTGTGTGGGTGTGTGTGTGTGTGTGTGTGTGTGTGTGTGTGTGTGTGTGTGTGTGTGTGTGTGTGTGTGTGTGTGTGTGCGTGTGTGTGCATCCCAGAAATATTTACCCCGATCAGGTTATGAAGTTTTCTGAAAAGAGGACAAGACTAGTAAACTGGCCCATAATGGGGAAGAGGTACTCGGGGAGATGTGTAACTCAGCTTTAGAGTTTAGGCGATCATCATCTCCAGGTAGCAGCCTGTATGTACTACCATCTCGGATGACACTAGTAACCAAAGCCTACTTACCAATAAACCGGACAGTAACCCAGCTTATTAATGATTGTAATTATCGCTAGCGTATTAAAGCCAATGTTACGCAGCTTTGAGCACCTTCATTCATGGTGACGGCGGTTGTTATGGAGTTACAGGGCCCAAGGGTTATACCTTAATTGAGGCTCTTAAATAATGCTAAAACGAATACTATATAAGGGGCTCCCGCAAGAGGGATAAGCAAAACACTTTCTTGGGAAATACACACTACTAGCGTAGCTCCCAAATCCTCAATTATACGACAATAATCTATCTTTGAGGCTCTCCTTATTCCTATAAGGAAGTCAACCATATATTGTTCCTAAGTAAGAATATTGGCACCCACCGTAGAGCCTTGATAAAATTATACTAGGCTACACCTCAAAGCATATTCACCAGAATGTCATGTGAAGGAGATCCCCCAGACATGGCATAGTTGTTACCCATGGTGGAGACCCTCGGATAGCAGAATGAAACTTTGCAAGATAGTGTAGTTGACTTACAACTCAAAAGCATGGGAGACAAATAGCCAGAAATAGAGCTTTTATAGCCTTAGCTACTGTCTCAGGCCATTTGGGATGACCAAGTCCCTGAGAATTTTAAGTCACTGTCACTAGCAACTTACGACGATAAAACCGATCCTCAAGAGCATGTTATTGCCATCAACAATCAAATGGCAATAATAGGCCATACAGACTCACTGAAATGTAAGTTGATGGATGAAACCTTCAAAGACTTAGCTCTAAGGTTATACATGAGCCTTCCACGACTATCTATAGAGAGCTACTCAGATTAAACAAAGAAGTTGGTTCAACATTTCTCATCCAATAGTCACCGTAAGGTCTCGACGACTACTTTGTTCAAAGTCTGACAAGGCCGGGTGGAACCTCTACGGGAGTACCTAGCTCGATTCAATGAAGAGACCATAAAGGTATCTTGTCCAAATTAAGAGTTATTTATTGGGGGATTTTCAGCACGGTCTCTGATCCGGGAATTTCAACGAGTCCCTGACTTAGAAGCTGACATCCAACATGGATGAAATCATCACCAGAGTCGAATGCTATATAAATGGTGAGGAAAGTAACCAAGAGAAACGATCTGGGGACACCTCTGAGAAAACTAAGATCATAGAAGAGGGGTCGGGAAGGAGGTTGGAGTCTTCTCAGGCTGCCCCAAAAACAGACCATGGGAGCGTGCAACTCAAAGGCCGAGCAGACGACCCTTTGATCCAAATGAAGATTTGACGCCTTTCAACACTAGGAAAGGTGATATCTTGCAAGAAGTTGGACATATGAACCTAATCCTAGAAGCTCCCTATCCAAAGAGGGTTAATTTTGTGATTGGAAAACATGGTGGGGCTTGGTGTAGTTATCACAGGCTCCGAGGACACCACATTGATGATTGTCATCAGTTGAAAAAAGAAATTGAGGCGTTGATACAGAGGGGACACCTTTTGACTTATGTGAAGGATGGAAAAAACCCAGGACGGGAAAAAAGATACTCAGAGAGAGGATGTAGACTCAGAGGGACCTTCCCAGAAAATGGGGAAAGGTACAGATGAAGTACATGAAACTAAAATAGCTTGCCACACGTTCAACACCATTGCGAGCAGATTCACTGGCGGCGGGGAGACCAGCTCGGACATGAAGAAATATGCTCGGGTCATGATGCATGTGTCCGAAGACGTAACCAAAGTCCGAGAGCAAGATTTAAATCCTATTATCTTCTCTAAAAAGGACGCGGTTGGAATTATGGCTCACGAAAATAACACAATGGTCATTAAGGTACAAATCAGAGATTGGAGCGTGAAGAGAGTATTGGTGGATCTTGGGAGTTCAGCTGACGTGCTCTATTGGGACGCCTTCAAGGGAATGAAATTTGATACGACTGAGCTATTACCCTTCAACGGCACCTTGGTCGGATTCTCTGGAGAACAAATGCATATATTGGGCCACCTTCCGATACTGACTGCTTTTAGAAGCGGTGTGAACGCCAAAACGGTTAGGGTATGATATCTGATTGTCAATGCTGCTTCACCCTATAACATCATTGTATAAAGACTATATTTTAATTCTTTGTAAGTCTCTCTCTCCACCTTATACCTCACTATGAAATATCCCACAGGGGATGGCCGGGTTGGGGTGGTTAAGGGCGACCAAGGTTTAGCAAGGAAATGTTCCAGAGACAGTTTAAAGTTAAATAAGAAGGTCCAATCCAGAGAAGTCGAGTATTCCAATGATCTTAAAGTCAACATGGTTGATATAGACCCGTGCAATGATTCGTCAGGGGAAAGTCAATCTCCTCATGATGAAACGAAGAAAGTCCAGATCGACGACATGTCCTCTGAGATAACCTATATCAGTGCCAACCTCTCTCATGAAGAAGATGAAGAAATTTTGACAATACTGGAAGAAAATGTCGACTTATTCGCCTAGAAGCCCTCAGATATGCTTGGGATAGATCCAAATTTCATTTGTCATCATTTATCGTTGAAACCCGACACAAAGCCAGTATCCCAGTAAAAGAGGAAATATGGAGAAGAAAAGAAAAAGTCCATAAAGGAAGAATTCGGGAAGCAGCTCGACCCCGACTTTATCAAAGAGATCAAATATCCAACTTGGCTGGCCAATATGGTCATGGTCAAGAAAAAGACGGGGAAGTGGCGTATGTGTGTTGACTTCACAGACCTTAATAAAGTGTGTCCCAAAGATCCATATCCATTGTCATAGATAGATTGGATTATCCATGAGACCTCGGGTTACAAGTCGCTTAGCTTCATGGGCGCCTACTCCGGGTATAATAAAATTCGAATGAGCCCAATCGACGCATCGAAAACGGCTTTCATGACGAATCAGAGTAATTACTATTACGAGGTGATGCCATTCGGCCTCAAAAATGTTAGAGCCACTTATCAGTGACTAATGAATAAGGTGTTCGCCACTCAAATCGGGAGGAACCTGGAAATATACATGGATGAAATGGTCGTCAAAACCCCCCATGGAGAAATGACATGTAATAGATCTAATGGAAACACTTGCGTCAGTAAGAAGATATGATATGAGGCTAAACCCAGACAAATGCATTTTCGGGGTACAAGCCGACAAATTCTTGGGATTCATGCTCACAAATCGAGCAATAGAAGCCAGTCCGGATAAATGCCAAGTAATTATAGATATGTGGAGATCGTCTTTGAAAAAATAAGTACATAGTTGACAGGGAGGCTAGCCGCCCTATCCTACTTTATGTCATGCGTTGGAGATAGAGCGGTCCATTTCTTTGCGACCCTCAGGAAGGCAGAAGAATTCGAGTGGACAACGTTGCGTGAATAGGACTTTTGGGGGTAAAGTGTTTCCTATCCTCTCCTATTGTCTTGAAGAGACCAAAAGAGAATGAACCCTTGACCTTATAGTTGTCGGTGTCTGACAAAGCCATGAGCTCAGTTCTTGTGCAAGATGAAGAAGACGGGGAAAAGCCGGTTTACTTTGTTAGCAAAGTCTTGAAAGGGGCTGAGCAGCGATACTAGAAGATTAAAAAGTTAGCATTGGAATTGGTTACAATAACCCATAGGTTGAGACATTACTTTCAAGGTCACTTGATAATTGGAGGACCAATTATCCCATCAAGCAAGTACTAAAGAAGCCTGGCCTAGCGGGGAGAATGGTCACGTGGGTTGTGGAGTTGTTTGAGTATGATGTTGAGTTCACTCCGAGAACAACTATCAAGTCACAAGTGTTAGCTGAATTTATAACTGAGTTAAGTAACCCTGTACCAGAAGAAATTGCAATTAGATGGACCCTTCATGTGGACGGTTTGTCCAATCTTAAGGGGAGCAGAGGCGGGGTCGTCCTGGAGGGGCCATGGGACTTTATACTAGAATATTCCCTGGGTTTCAACTTCCAGGCCAATAATAACCAGGAGGAGTACGAAGCTCTAATAGTAGGAATGAAATTAGCTTAAGAATTTGGAGTCACCCAACTAATCATAAAAGCTGATTCACAGTTAGTTGCAGGACAAATAAAGGGAGAATACAAGACCAGGTACTCGACATTATTAAAGTACCTCCAAATAAAACAGGGGCTGCCAAAATCCTTCACAGAGTTTGAAATCAATCATATCCCAAGGGAGAAAAATGTACGTGCTGATGTGTTTGCCTGACTTGCCAGCACCAAAGGGCCAGGGCTAAACAAAATAGTGATACAAGAAATCTTGAAGAAACCTAATACTGAGCATGAAGAAACCATGTCAATCGAGCATACAAATGGATGGATGGACCTGATAATACAATACTTGATGCAGGGGGTTCTTCCCAAAGATATCAACGAAGCAAAGCATATAAAGAAGGTATCCACTCACTACCTTATAGTGTATGACAAGATATATAACATGGGAAGGTCCACACTCATGCTAAGATGCATGGAAGAAACAGAGATCGTCTTGATAATGAGAGAAGTCCACAAAGGAGCGTGTGGTAGCCATATTGGGGGGAGAGCCTTATCCGGGAAGATCCTCATAGCCGCGTATTACTGGCCTCAAATGCTTCAAGATTGTGCTGAGTTTGTAAGCAAGTGTGACCAATGCCAGGTGTACTCTCCTTTCATACATTCACCATCCGAATTTCTAGACTCCATTTACTCTCCATGTTCATTCTACTAGTGGGGATCATGTATACTGGGAGCATTTCCTACCGCGCCCGGGCAGCTCAAAATCCTAATCATAGCCATCAAATACTTTACAAAATGGGTAGAAGTTGAGCTCGTGACGTGTATCACCTCTGAGAAGGTTCGACATTTTTATTGGAAAAATATCATTTGTAGGTTTGACTTACCCAGGGTCATAGTGTCTAACAATGGAACCCAGTTCGCAAGCGCATCCATGGTGGAATTCTGCAAAGACTTGGGCATCCAAAACAGATTCACATCACTAGAGCACCCCCAGGTCAACAGACAAGCTGAAGTAGAAAACAAGATCATCCTAGATGGGATGAAGAAGAAGCTGGACAACAAAAAAGGCCTATGGCCCGATTACTTACCAGGGATCCTTTGGTCGTACTATACAACACCTCATTCCACTACCCGGGAAACACCTTTTGCGGATGGTATATGGGGATGACTGCATGAAACAAGTGGAGATTAACACCCTCGCTTGAAGGAGATAACACTTTGATGAAGGTGCTAATAAGGACGATTTGATCAGTTATGGTGACCTGCTGGATGAGGTCTAAGAAATGGCCCAAATAAGGGAATTTGAATCCAAAAACAGATTGGCCAAGATGTTCAACTTGAAGGTCAGACAAAGAGGTTTTCATTCAGGTGATTTAGTCCTCAAAAGAATTACTGACCTAAAAAATAATGGAAAACTGTCTCCAAACTGGGAAGGCCCGTATCGGGTCCTACATAAGCTAAATAGTGGAGCCTAAAAGTTAGAAACTTTATATGTCATAGAAATACCTAGAACATGGAATGTATCAAATCTCAGGCTTTATTTTAGTTAAATTTATGTAATAATGTCACTAATAAAATGTACGGGATGCACTCTTTTCCCTTTCAAGGGAACATGTTTTTAATGAGGCATCCAAAGTGGAAACAATCTTTGTAACATCATAATAGAAAACTAAGCCGATTATACCTTAGGGCCTCTGTCCGCCACTAAGCCGGTTACGCCTTAGGGCCTTTGTCCGCCAACTAAGCCAATTATGCCTTAGGGAACCTGTCCGCCAACTAAGCTAGTTACGCCTTAGGGACTCTGTCCGCCAACTAAGTTGGTTACGCCTTAGAACCTCTGCCCTCCAACTAATTCGGTTACGCCTTAGGGTCTCTATCCTCCACTAAATTGGTTATGCCTTAAAACCTATGTTTGCCACTAATCCGGTTACGCCTTAGGGCCTCTGTCCACAAACTATGTCGGTTATGCCTTAGGGCCTCTGTCTGCCACTAAGCTTGTTATGCCTTAGGGCCTCTGTCTGCCAACTAAGTCGGTTACATCTTAGGGCCTTTGTTCGCCACTAAGTCGGTTATGCCTTAGGGCCTCTATCCGCCACTAAGTTGGTTACACCTTAGGTCTTCTATCCTCCACTAAGATGATTATGTCTTAGGGCCTATGTCTGACACTAAGACAATTACGCCTTTGGGCCTCTATCCTCCACTAAGCCGGTTACGCCTTAGGGCCTTTGTCTGACACTAATAATTCCTCAGATCCATAAAAGCCCAGAGGCTTCTAAACAATTTTGGAAGGTCATACTCTTAGGAATTACCTCTTGGGGCTGAAAGTGGTGGATAAATGCTGGTGCTTGTGAAATTGAAATAATGCCTTACACTACATGATCCGACACATATAGACCTGTGGACTTTATGTCTGAGGGGATTATATATATGCAGCGGATTATTTTAAAAGCTAAATATGCAAGCAGGATTAAAAATTCAAGCAAGTAAAATCAAAAACAAAATGACTACATAAGCCACATAGGGCAGTTAAAAATATAAAGCCCGGAGGAAAAAGTCATTGGCGCAACAAAAAGAGGGGACAAGATCACACTCCCTGAACAAAATTACATAAATGCATCCTTATCGAAGGACTAACAAAAACACAAATCGGAAAACAACATCATGCAGTTGGGTTCTCTTTCCCATCACCATCATTGTTGTTCTTCTCGCCAGAAGGATCTTCAATATTCGGCGGAGGAGAGGGCGTCCTTTCTACCTCCTCAAGATCCAAAAGGCAGCTATCTTGCACCACCTTAAAGTAATCCAACTCTTCCAAATCCAAGCCAGAGCGAAGGCATAATATATGGTCCTTAGCCCGCTTGAAGGCTTCATCATCAGCACAGAGGATTTTCGCTTGAGATTGCTTGAGGGCCTCTTTCATCTCATCAGTAGTGACCTTCAGCTCATTATTAGTGGCCTTATCTAATTTCAATCTCTCATTGAGCTGGGTAAGAGAAGCCTTGCTCTCGCTTTCTAAAGTCTCCCTCCTCTACTTCTCTTTGGATAAACTCTTCTCCAAGTCGGCTAGCTTCTCGGATTGGGTTTTCTGGGATTCCTTCATCTGGGTTATCTCCTCCTTAAGCTTTAACTCCGTCTTCTCAAAATCATCATTGGACTCAAAAAGGCCACAAGTCAGAACTGCACACCTCATGAGGTATGAACTAATGTTTTGTTTCATCTTATGACGGCCTATGATCTTGACCTTGCTAACGTCTTCAGTAGCATTAAGATGATCATAAAGGAAGCAAAGTCCATCAAATCTATTGGACTAGAACTTAAACTCCCCAGAAGCCTTCCTGCCTCCAGGTTCTTTCATTTGAGAAGTTATCTCCAAGTCGGTCTGACAAATGTTTTCACTCATAAGAGTCTTCAACTTCTTCGGAGTGCCCTTATGAACCTCCTTCTGAATAGATAGAGGAGAAGTCTGGGGATCAGACATGCTTGAGGTAGCCTTATTACCTTCCAACTCCCGCCTCTTCAAAGTTTAGGTTTCTACTCTCGGCAAGGTCCGACTTGACTATCGACAATCCACCTGCCCCTTTTTGGGCAGCTATGGCTTCCAGCATCAGCTTCTTCTGCTTGGCTACTGAAAGATCTGTCATCTTATCTGCATATAAAGGAAAAGTACAGTATAAACACCATTAAACGATGCACAAGTTTAATAGTCAGAAGAAAAAACTATTACCAAGAAAATCGGGAATCTATTTTTCCGTTAGGGGTAACACATCCTTAATCTTCATCATCCGAAAGGAGTCAAGCACGTTCAGGGCTTGAACCTCCAGATCACTCAGTTTATCATAATTGAAGTCAGAGATAGGAGAAGGATATTGGAACTAGTAGAAAGGGAAGCATGGGTGCCCGTCCAAACCATACATCACATGAGGGCATCTCGACCCATATTTAACCTTCAGGAATCGGTCTTTGAAACCTTTATAGTTGGAGGTGTAAACTTGGAGAAAACTCTTATGGGGAAGACCACTAATTTGAACCCAAGGCAGCTTCTCGGCCCCTTTGACCTTAAAGAAATAGAAAAACAGACCCAGTGTGGGAATGATGTTCATTGTCTCACAGACTACTTCAAAGGTCTTTATAAAGCCCCAACTGTTAGGGCGAAGTTAAGAGGGAGAGATGTTCATAGTATTCAGAATGTATGCCTCGAAATCAATAAAGGGTATTCAGACCTTGAAGTCCTCTAAAACCCCAGAGTAGAAGTAGAATAACTCCTCATCGGTAACCTTATGACAAAGAGTACATACACTTTTTCCAGGACCACAAGACTCTAGAATAACATCGTCTTCCTCCATGGTTGATGTAATGTTCATTAGAGATTGGAGCTTGGTGATCTCCTCGTCATCAAGCGAACTGTTCTTATAGCCCATGGCTTCAAGATCTAAGGGGGCGGCGTTTCCATCAGGACTTCTACAGAACCTGAGGAGGAAGAATCAAAATCAGAATCACTCAAAAAAGTGAAGGTACGACCATAAACCTCCTTCGTGATTCAGCCAAACTCCTCCTGACCTAGGGTACCCTTAACTTCTCGCATGCATTGATCCCACAACTCCCTTATCTCTTTGGTGTTTGAGGGTTTCACAATATTTCCCTCGTCATCGCATTCGCTTATCGTGGCTATTTTATAAATATAAAAATAAAGGGAAAGCGAAAAATAAGACGAGGAGAAAAATAGGAATACCTGCAGATGCTGAGCGCTTGAGAATGTATATTCTCTTCTCTGGAGGTTGAAACATTTTTTGAATGTTGAGATGAAAAAGGAAAGTTGGAAAGAAAGTCTTACATAAGGTCCAATGAATAATGTGTTGGTAAGGGAAACACCACCCTCTAAGCAGAGAAATAAGTGAAAATCAGCATTACTCTATGAGAGAGAAGATGTGTGACTCTTCAGTTGGTGACACGTATGCAAGGTTAGAGTCGGGTTACAACCTGGCTTCAGCCTTAATACTTTTCGTGTCTTTCATGACTGAACACTACATCCCTACAGAGCGAATTTGAATTCGGAGGGCTTATGTACATCCTAGAAATATTAACCCCGACCATGTTATAAAGTCATTTGAAAAGAGGACAAGACTAGTAAACTGACCCATAATGAGGAAGAGGTACCCGGGGGGATGTGCAACTCGGCTTTAAAGTTTAGGGGATCATCATCTTCGGGTAGCAGCCCGTATGTGCTACCAGCTCGGATGAAACTAGTAACTAGAGCCTACTTACAAATAAATCGAATAGTAACGCGACTTATTAATGATTGTAACCATCATCGGCGCATTAAAGCCCGCGTTACACAGCTTTGAACACCTACATTCATGGTGACGGTGGATGTTATGGAGTTACAGGGCCCAAGGGTCGTACATTAATTAAGGCTCTCAAATGATGCTAAAGCGAATACTATATAAAGGGCTCCCGTAAAAGGGATAAGCAAGACACTTTTCTTGGGCAATACGCACTACTAGCGTAGCGCCCAAATCCGCACATATATGATAACAATATACCTTTGAGGCTCTCCTTATTCCTATAAGGAAGTCAACTGTATATTGTTCCTACACAAGAACAATATATAAAAAATATTCGGGCTTCTTCAACAACTCCATGAGCTACAACGTGAACTATCAACGGTCCTGTTAAACAATGGTGGAATTTAAAGAAAAAGAGTTACAAAAAAAAATTGAAAAAGAAGAAATTGTTGAATATAATAGTAGAAAGATTATTATTACCTATAAAAGATTTTTAAAATTTTCTTTGGATATAATATTTGTTGTTGTTTTCAAATAGTTTTTGTTTGTCATGAACCAATGCTTTCAAGCCTTCTTTGGTCTTGACTCTAGAAAATGTAACATACAGTTGACCATGACTAAAAATCTCCTTTGACAAGTATAATCCAACATAGCTAAATAATTGTCTTTGATATTTGTTAGTTGTCATTGCAAAAGAGACTATAATTGGAAATTGTCTTCTTAAAAACTCGAATGATCAAGGTGATTGGGAAGGAGACATATACATTCTTGGTATATAAATTATATTTTCAATATTTTTCCTGAAACAGATTTAGCTTCAATCACATAATTAGCAAGTTTAGTAACTATCAACCTTAAACCATCGTATAACCCCTCTGATTGATCCAAATTTCTAAAAACCATAATAGTTATTCCCAACTTCAATCTGATAGAATGATTTGACAATCCAGATGTTTTTACAGAATTCAAAAATTTAAGAGTCAAATATTCAAAAGCATCAGAGCCATTAGCTTCATATTTTTCAATGGAATCACAATTAAGATACTCCTTTTCTTCACCTACAAAATAAAATAGAATATGTTTACCAAAGGTAAAATATCCATTTTGGTCCCTTAACTATACCATTGGATTCAGACTGATCTCTTAATTTTTTTCGTGTCACCTTGGTCCCTTAACTTTCAAAATATCTCACTTTAGTCCTTTTTGTCTAATTAGCGACAAATTTAGGGACGGATTTCAAAGTTTTTCCATCGCTAATTAGCCAAAAAGTATTAATATGAAACATTTTGAAAGTTAAGGGGCCAAGGTGACACGAAAAAAAATTAAGGGACCAATATGAATCTAAGGGTATAGTTAAGGAAACAAAATGAGTATTTTGCCTTTACCAAAATGGAGAGATACTTCTAATAAAATAAATATGAAAGTATTATGAAAAAATTACCTAAAATGAGCTTTGTGACATAATCATTTATATCATTTACAACCTTAATGGTTGAAACCAAAATGGCCCTACTTTAAAGATGATTAGAGTCTTTGTAGTTGTTAACCAAATCAAAATATGTACTTGTAACAATGGCTTCAATTGGATCATTAAATTATAATATTAAAAACTCTTTTGGAATTGTAACTTGAAAAGTAGAGAACACGCTAAAGATTGTGTTAAAGTTCTTTTGAGAACTGAAGGTCGCGAGCCTAGCAACACTGAGTTGTTAGAACACTTGAATCTTCGAGCTCGGAGGGACACACCAATGTATGACTGGGTGGATGCAAAGATATTAGGCATTGTGTCGATTTTAAGCACTGAGGTCATCCTTAGTGATGTTAACATTATAGTCGGTGACCCTTTGGTTGGTCCTTTTAGTTCCAAAAAAGAAGAGGATATGCATCTCTTTTGATGACTGTGTGATCCTATTACATGAGTGTTTGTTTAGAACTATAGGACTTCGACTGCCTTTTTCTAAATTTTAAATAGTTAGCCTAAAATATTTGAAGATTTTCCATTCTTAGCTTCATCTTGCTAGAGTCATGGGTATATGTTAGGTCTTTCGACCATGTGTCAAGCACAAGTCCTGGAAACCTTATATTAATTTATTCTTTAATCTTTTTCGTCTGGGGCGCACATCCACGGATAAATTTCATAAACAGGGGCTTCTTCAGCTTCACTCTGTCGCCTCTTAGTCCGACCCCTTTATCATAGAATGTGGTGATTTTCTGAGACATTTTCTCTTGGTGAAACTACTCACCTCTATAGTTCATTCTTCTTTATGTTATATCCTTGTCGATTATGCTTAATATTTTTAGATTTCGTATCTGAAGTATTGGTCTAAGATCCACTTCAACTATGATATTGGCTCTTATTATACCTAGTCAAGTTCTCTTTCTCCGAACGAGGTCACAATGAAGGAGGAAATGAGTTTTTGGTTTTGGGGACTTGGTTATGATGAAGAGTTTGACCCTTGTGAGGTGCCTGAAGTTGCATGTCCCTAACACATTCAGGGGGAGAAACCCAATACAATTGTTTTGTTGCTTGTCTTATAGCTTTCACTTTTCGTTTATTTTTGTTCATTGAGTCTCCTTTGTAATTTCACATCTCTGAATCAAGTTTTAATTAATTCATTTTTAAGCATGCATAAAATAATTGTTATGTTTAAAATTTTATGATAATGGTTTGATTCAATTTCCTGATGTTGTACCCTAAAATTTTTCCTCTCATTTATAAAGAATTTGCTCACAAGATCTCCTTTGGCTCAAGACTGCATTAGGGTTGATCAACTCAAGACACCTCCTTAAACACTGATGACCAAAATTAGGGTTTGAGATTGAACAAGGATATTTGAACTTACAATGCCCCATATGACTTTCATGGATCATTATGGACCCTCAATATTACTCATGTCAAGTTTCAAGCTTTGGATCACACTTTTGCTCAGCCAATTGAGCAGTTGACCTAAAAATCAGATGTATTGGGGAAAAAGTCAACTGTGGCCAATTTACAGTCAAACATTATAATTTTTGATCCACATCAACATTTTAAACTCATATGTATCATTTGATCAAGTTTGGACCATAATTCCTCAAGAAATTTGATCAAATCTTCAAAAGGGCAAAACGGTCAAAATTAGGGTTTTGATTGGGAAAGGGAAATTTCTAATTTTTGACCTAGCAAATGATCAATTGGTTTAAGGAATGATATCAAGAGTCCAATTGTATCATTTTTACCTAATGACATGGCTCAAAACATTTCTCAAGTCCAATGGATTGATAGATGAATTTTCAGTCAACTGATCAAAAGTCAACTGTATACTGAAAAGTCAAACTTTGACCTTTTGGTCAAAATCAAATGTCAAAGATCACAATTCATCAAAACATGTCAAAATATGAAACTTATTCATCAAGAAATCAAAAATTCAAGATTTCATTTGAAAAGTTAAAATTTCTAAACTTGGAAATTTTTCTAAGTGTTGGAAATTTCTTATTTTTTCACAACTTTGAGCAAAATTTTCACCATAATGAAAGATGATTCAAAAGAAACTTTCAACATGAAAGTTGTAGATATACATGAAATATACAACATTTCTTTACACAACTCCTTCCAAAAGTGCTTGGATCTCAAGTTATAATTTTAAGAACACATGGTCATGAAACAAAACATTTAATGAAATTTTGCCCTAATTTTGTCAGGATTTTGACCTAACTTCATGGAACTTTTTCATATAGTTCCAAGGGGAATTTTCAAACGTGATTCAAAGATAGGTTGTAGAGAATACTACAAGGTTTCCAAAATGTCCAAGAACTCCTTAAGATCATTTTTGAGTAGGGGGAATCAAAGAGATGAAGTTAGGGTTTTCACACTTGAATTACAAGTCATTTTGTGATGAACAAGATTCAAAATTCAAACTTATGCTTCATAAACTCTACTTTGCAGGCGTCAAAATTTTTAGGCACTCCATAATTAATTGCTTGCACAACTGTTAGAGGTCTCAATTCAAGCATTCAATGCAAATCCATGCTTTATATCCATTTTGGGAAGAAAGTGCACAATGCCATTTTGATAAAGTAGCTTTTTGCATAAAACTTATTCATGAGCCTTGCACTTGTTCTTTTCTGATCACACATGTCTTATAACTGAAGATAAGTTAATCTCAACACTCACAATCACCCAGCCCATGCTTGTACTACACATTGAAACTTGTTTTCCAACTTTTCTTCAAAATCAAGTAACATAGCAATCAGCCTGTAACTTGTACCTCTGACTCTCTCAAGAACTAAGACCTTTTGCTTATATATACACAAGTCATTTTCCATAAATCCCAGGCATACTTGATCCCTAAAAACACCAAGAACACAGAATCACCAAAAACACCTCAAAACTTGTTATTTCTGAGTTTTGAATCCAATCTCCAAATTTGCTCGTACGTTTCTTGGCCTTTTACTTTCAAAAGTTTCTAAATAACATACAAAAACAATTCCAACACATGCAACACCATTGTAACACCTCCATCATCATCCACCATTTTCAAAAACAACACCTTTCACCTTGACTTCTCCAGAACTCCTCAGGTACTTTCAGCTCAAGCTAAGCATCACATTAGCTTCCTGGGAACTTGAGGAAGCTAATCAAATCATTGGAACTCACTAAAAGCTACTCAAACTCAAAACACGATACCCTCTTGCAATGTAAGTTATCTCAACTTTGAACTTTTCATACAAGCATCATTAATGGTTTATTTGTGAATGAAAAACGTAGATATCATTTCCCCGAAGCTAACCATGTCCATAGTTTTCATTTATACTGCTTGAGCTTAGAGAATTTTAAGATTGAAGTTTCTGAAATTTTTAGGGTTCAAATTAGGGCCATTAAAATTCATGCTTGTCTTTGATCTATATTTTTATTGCTTTGCATTTTTAAAATCGTGAGGAAATTTGCTACAAGATTCATGTTTACATTTTTGCAAATGGATGAGAGATGAACAAGATGCACGTACTCTGGCTGGGCGTGAGGTTGAAGATGAAGTTCATGCCATGGACTTGTTTTCTATCATATATTTGTTGTTTTGTTTATATGAACGGATGTATAGCCACCCCAGTGGTAGAAGCGCGCGCCTGTGACTATAGGGACCTGGGTTCGAGCCCCAGTGGTACCCTTTTGGATTTTTTTCCATATTTTTCACATATTCTGACTTTTCTTGGCAGCACTGGGCCTCATCCCCTTGGGCCTTATGTTTTTTCACTTCTGACCCCCCTTGTTGGCTATTCATACCCTGACCCGTTTTATTTTCTTTTTCTCAAATTTTATTTATTTGTTTTCTTAAATATTTTATCTAATACGAAAAAATCAGAAAAAATATAAAAACATTAGATTTATATTTTGATATAGTTTACTTATTTTTTTACACAAAAAAATTATTTTATTTAATCATACTTTATTTATTTGTAAATTTAATTAGAAACTAGTTTTTTTTAGTTATTTTATTTTATACAATTTAAATATATTATTTTAAAATGTAAAAAGACCAAAAATATTTTATAATACTATAAATTATTTTTAAGACAAAAATACCAAAAATATTCTTCTTTTAAACTTAATTTCTTTTTTTAATCAATTAATAGGTTAGGGTTTTATTTAAATTCTTTTCCTAGTAAATTTAGGTTTTACTTTTTACTAATTTAATTAATTATTTTTCTTTTAGTTAATTAGGTTAAAACAAAATCCCTTTTCCCTAAAAAATCCAAATAAAAGTCCATTTTCTTTCCATTTTACATTCTTGTATATTTATTCATTTTTGTACATTATTTATCCAAATTCAATATGGTTGTAATAGATGATTAGGCTTTATTTTCTTACAACCCTATTTGTAATTTGTACACCCCCTCCCACAAGTATTGTAATAGCATAGTAATTTTAAATTCCACAATTTATCGCTTTATATACAAATGCTAGTAATTAGGGTTTGTATGGAAAGACTAAAACCAATCAATTAGAAAACCCTAATCAAAGACAAAACCAAGCATGAAAAACAATACACTTGCACAAAAGCACCCTTAGGGTAAAATCCACTTGGTTGCCTTACAAAATGGCCATATTACGCATGTGAGGTATCTTAGCAAAAACGAGCAAAATACAAGATCATAGTCCCTCGATGGCGCTATCTATGTTGTCTTTTAAATGATCCTAGTCCCTAAAAGAGAATGCTAAGACACCTTGCAAAATTGCTAATCATGGTTATACGATGACCCACGCCCATCCCGTTAACATCCAAAGATAGGGTTACTTACCAAATCAATGGTAAGATAACAATGTCAAAGGAAAGAGGAAATGAACATGAAAGATTTTTGAGTAGGTAGAATGCTCCTAATTATTTGCTCCATTTCAAAACAAAACATCCTTGCTATTTTCAAAACAAACACCTACACTTTCAAAACATTTTACAAAACTTGAAAACATTTTCAAAAGATCAACATCTTTATATACATTCTTATGAACGAGAATCATTACAAAGTTTGCCTAAACAATGGCCTCTTTACAAAATACTTTCAAAAAACCACAAAAAGCACAATTTCAAACAAAAGCAAGTGATCTAGCAAGTAACTAAGAGCCCATGGAAAACCATGGATGAAAAGGGTGCTAATACCTTCCTTTTTCATAATCTACCCCCGAACTCAAGAAATAACCTCAAAGGTCTTTCCTGTGCTTTTTCATCTTTCCTTTTGGATAAAAGAAAAGTTGGTGGCAACTCTTGCTAACCGCAACATTTGTGGTCAAACGCAAAACCTTCAAGTCAGTTCTCTCACCATATCACAGAACCGGCGACTCTGCTGGGGAGATTTATAAAAGTGGGGTTACCTTAGGGTTAGATCACATTTACTTGATTTCTTTGTTTGACTTATATGCTTTACATTATGGTTCTTTGTTTGGGTTTGAATCCTCTACCCGGATTTGGGATACCTTATAGGTAAGTAGCAGTATGTTGTAGATATTGTGCGGGGTATACCGACATGGTCTAAGAAATAGCTATGTTAGTGCGACATATTTGTGGGTACTGGTAGCCCGTGAGTTAATCAAGGAGAATACGGGGCCGTTGAGTGATGTCATAAAGCACTAATGAACTTTTAGAACCTTTACTTGACCAACTTGGCCATTAGGACGTAGTGAGATGACCGGCTTTGGTGCAGTCCGAAGTTGGTAGATACTCGATACTACACTCATTGAGGTTTGGTTTTTTGGGATATTTCGATCGCCATTAAAGAGGTTTGTGCTGAAACAATGACCAAGGAAACAAACCAGTGATATTGAGCTCCTTAGGACCCGATTATTATTTCTAGGACAACTTTGAGCCAACTAAATTTCAAGAGGGTACTTACCTATGAGACTCCATGCAAGCCTAAACCTAAGGACTTGTTTGCTTTGTTTGTATATATTTACTTGTACATAACATCATGAACATCATAACATCATATTCATACTCACTAACCATTTCAAGGATCTTAGGATTTATCTTTGTTCTGTTTTGTAGGACATGGATTATATCCATAGGAAAACTATTCAAGTCAATCTTGTAAGGATCCCTCCTCAACTTAAAGAGCTAGCATTAAGGATTCTTGAAAATTCTCCATTTACCGAAAGACACGGTCGCCTACTAAACTTGGTCACCTCCAACACTGATGAAGACATGATGAAGGTGCTCTTTCAGTTCTTTGATCCTTTACACCATTTCTTCACATTTCCCGATTATCAACTTGTGCCAACTTTGGAAGAATTCTTCTAACTCTTGAGGATTCTTATTCTCAATTAACTACCTTTCAACGGTATGGAAAGAGATCCAAAGCCAGAAGAGATTGCTCAAGCTCTACACTTTCAACCATCTGATGTCACAACTAATTGGGAAACAAGGAGTGGTGTCAAGGGTTTCCTAGCAAATTTCTTGTTTGAGAAAGCCCAAAACTGTTGGAACTCTTTGGATTTGAAATTTTTTGAAGAAATTGTAGCTCTCCTCATCTATGTGATGGTTTTGTTTCCAAATCATGACCAACTCATAGATGTGAACGCTGTCAAAATCTTCATATCTTATAACCCGGTGCCTACTTTGCTAGGGGACATCCTACATTCCTTTCACAATCGCACTATGAGGAAAAGGGGTATCCTTATGTGTTGTACTCCTCTTTTGGCAAGGTTCAAGGTGGTCACAAAGGTTGATGACACTCAAACATTCATACATTCATTGGTGTTCCCAATCCATAGAGAATGTTACTATTGTCGACCGTTGTGGAGAATTCCCTAATGTCCCTTTACTTGGCATTAGGGGAGGTATCACCTACAACCCCTACTTAGCCTTAAGACAGTTTAGTTTCGCCCGAAGGGATGGTCCACATGAGATACTCATTCAAGGTTTGGTATTTGACTACAAGAACAACGATCAAGGTCATCACCATAGATTTATCCGAGCCTGGAGGATGTTGAACAAGGTAGATAGCAAGAAATTGGGGCATAATAACTCTATCCATCTTGAGCCTTACCTCAAACGGGTACGAGCTCGCGCTCAAAGTCTTATGATGCTTTACCCCTCCATTCTCCCGGTAATCATTGAGCTTGTTATGGAAGGAGATGTTCCATACACTATCCTACATCCTGACATACCCACCTCTCTTGAAGACTTACAAAGAGATTGTATACAACTCAAGGGGGAGTGAGACACTTTCGAAGACCAATCCTACGCTAGCGAGAAGAAGGTTTTGGAACTCACTAAGCAACTTCATGAGGAGCGGAGCCTGAACGCCTACGTCGCACCAAAAAGGATGCATACAACCTTTTATCTTAGAGTTTTTGTATTTCTTTGTAAGCCCAAAAGAGGCATGATTTACTCAAGCTTTGATTTATTAATATGACGTGTGTTCCTTTTTTGGTCTAAAGCAATTTTAAATCTCTAAGTTCCTTGAAATCATTGCATATGCATTTACCATTCATCATAACATAAGCAGGTTTCTTGCAACAAGTCTCCTCATATTTCTATTGTTTATTTCAGTAAGATGGATCTCGAGCAGACGGTGAAGGACCTCTAAGCACAAAATGCTCAGTTTCAACAGATGTTCTTAACTCTAGCCAAAGGACAGGAAGAGTTGAAGACCTTGCTGGTTGAAGAGAAAAAGAAGAAAACAAAGAAGATAACTGGAGTTCTAAATATGGGAAGAAGATTCCAAGGACAAGTAAGAAGGACCCTAGACTTTGCAACGTCATTTGGTGAGAAAGACAATCAAGACGGGAAAGGCAAGGAAGCAGTTTCCCAGCCAGATTCAGAAGGGAAGAAGAAGATTATTCTGAAGAACAATATCCTCCAGTCGATGAAAAGTATAAGCATCTAGAAGAACGACTAAGCGCAATGGAAATTCAAAAAGTGCTTGGACGGGACTTTGAGGAGTTGGGGTTAGTATCTGGGATTGTCATTCCTCCAGAATTCAAGGCACCAGTGTTCGCCAAATACGACGGAGTTTCGTGTCCTAAAATCAAACTCCGGTCCTATGTGAGGAAAATACAGCCTCACACTACTGACAGCGATTTATAGGTACACTTCTTTCAAGACAGTCTGTCCGGAACTCAACTTGATTGGTTTTATCAGTTAGAAAGAGCCAATGTTCATAATTGGGAAGATCTTGCTGCTGCCTTTTACAAACAATACCAATATAACGCGGACCTTGCTCCCACCCGTACTCAACTCCAGAGAATGACCATGGTTTCAAGTGAAGGCTTCAAAGACTACACTAAAAAATGGAGGGACTTAGCAGGAAGAGTTCAACCTCCCCTATCTGAAAGAGAGTTAGTAGACATGTTTTTGGGCACCCTGTCCGGTCCTTTCTTTAATCACTAAATTGGGAGTTGCTCGGAAGGTTTTACCGAATTTATGACCGGAGAAAGAGTGGAAGTCGGGATAAAGAATGGAAAGATTCAAAAAGACGCATCCTCTGCTGCTGTAAGGAAACCATTTATTGGAAAAAAAGAAGTTGTTGCGGTATATCCTCAGAGAAATCAAGATAGGAATGAACGCCGTCCAATGGTGGGGGTTGTTATGACTCTTAAACCTGCACCTGCTCAGCAAAGAAGCAACCAGCCAAGAACAAAAAGACCAGTCAGATAGTTCACTCAAATTAATATGACACTATCTCAAGTATTTCCACATTTGTTAAGATCCAATCTAGTGACTTTGAAAGAAGCTTCAAAGAATCCTAACACAACCTCTCCTCATTATCATCCTAATGCCCGTTGTGCATACCATTTTGAGAGTCCCGACCATGACACTAACAACTGTTGGGATCTGAAAAACAAAGTACAAGACCTTCTTGAAGCCAAAGAGATTGAATTCGATGCGCCAGAAATTCCCAATGTTATCACTGCCCCTATTCCCAAGCACGGCCGTGATGTCAATGCCATTGAGGAAGATATGTTTGTTACTTTGGTTGATGAACTTGTGACCCCACTCCTGACTATCAAAAAGAACTTGTTGAATGTCGGTGTATTCCCAGGCTGTGATGAAAGCTGTCATTTTTGTTTATCCTCACCAACCAGCTATCATTTGTTAAAAGCAGGCGTTCAATGCCTAATAGATGACAAGGAGATTTTGTTCGAGAAGACTTCTATTCCAACTGTTTCTTATAATGATATTTCCATAGTGACCATTTCCTCCAATTCTTCCGGGGTCTCCACCAAAAGACCCGTTAGAATTACACCAGTTCCTAAAGTAGCTCCGTTGATAATTACAATTCCCGGAGCAATCCCGTATTAATCAGACAAAACTGTCCCATGGAATTATGGAGGTGATGTCTACTATCACGTATCAAGCAAGATTGGCCAACTGCTGAAAATTCAAGTTCCGAGAAAGTTGACTCCGATATCAGTAACATCACAGGGAGTAGCAAGATAACCCGAAGTGGAAGGTATTCTCTCCAGAAATTGCTCCTCCCAAAGTTATTTCCGGACCTGTAATCATTCTTGTTGTTATTTCTCCTCTAAAGGCTATTCCCAGTCCTGCAATCATCTCTATTGATACTCCTATTAGCAAAACTACTGCAGTCCCTGTTATCACCCCTACTGACATTCCAACTGCCGAGTCAACCGAGGCTCGAGGCAAAGGTATTCTGGCTGAGCCTGTCATAACGAAGGCACAATCAGTAGCTATCCCCGAGGCCTCCATAAAAGAGATGGAGGAAATTCTAAAGATTATAAAAAGAAGCGACTACAACGTAGTCGAACAACTGGGGCAAACTCCATCAAAAATTTCCATGCTGGCTTTATTGTTATGTTTCGAGGCTCATGAAAAGGCCTTTGTAAGATTCCTTAAAACTACCCATGTACCCCAAGAAATATCTGCCGATCAGTTCCAAGATTTCATAGCCAGCTTGACGGCAGATAATGGTTTAGGTTTTTCGGATGCTGATTTAAAGCCAAGGGGGAGGAAGCATAATGAGGCATTACATGTCTCAGTCGAATGCAGGGGCCCGACTTTGGCTCATGTCTTGGTTGACACTGGTTCGTCTCTGAATGTGTTGCCTAAAAAGGCTCTTGATAAGCTTGAATATGAAGGATTAACCTTGAAACCTAGCAACATAGTAGTGAGGGCCTTCGACGGCTCAAAAAGGATGGTGCATGGGGAAGTGGACATCCCCATAAAAGTTGGAACCTAAACATTTGATTCAACTTTTTATGCAATGGATATTTGCCCTTCATATCCTGCTTATTAGGCCCACTGTGGATTCACAATGCTGGTGCCGTTACCTCTACGCTGCATCAAATGTTGAAATATCCAATTCAGGGGAAAATCATCACAGTTCATGGAGAAGAAGAGTATATGGTCAGTCATCTAAATTCCTTCAGATATGTGGAATTAAATGGTGAATTTATTGAAACTCCATTCTAGCACTTTAAAGAAGTCCCGCAAACTATGGCAGTAACTAAGGTTGTTTCCCAAGTCCCAAAGATTACAAGACCTCCGTTCAAGATGTCGTCTTTGAAAGATGCCAAGGCAGTGATCGAAGAAGGTGGGTGCACTATTTGGGGCCAACTCCCAGATATCCCATACAAATATGACAAATTTGGTTCGGGTTTCACTTCAGGAGCCCAGAAAGCTGTACGTCGTGCTCGTGCCGGAGGACCACCCTTGAAGATCAGCAACCACAAAGTCAATGCAGTGGAGGATGATGAAGACGGCTATAACCTGGAGGATTGGATTTTTCCAATTGTCAGTGGAGGGATCAACAACTGGGAATCTAGAGATTTTGTCCCAATCACTTTTATCCAATAGTAATTTGTCTTTAAATTTTGTCTGATCTGTAATATTAAACAATTCAGACTCTTAATACCTTGTATCTTACCCGAGGCACAATGGTCCATTTGTAAGGGTTATTATCTCATTTCCATATGACATCAATGTAAGTTTAAGATTGCGCCTAAGAGGGGGGGGGGTGAATTAGGTGGTGGTCGATTTTTGATTTATTTTACACTTTCTGGTTTTGTTTTAGTGCTATGGAAAACGGTAAAGTGCAAAAAGTAAAGAGACACGGAGATTTATCCTGGTTCCTTCCACACCCCGGAAGTACGTCCAGTCCCCTTGCGAACACGTAAGAGATTTCACTATTTTGTTAGAACTTTTACAAGACTCTTCCTAGTCTTATCAACTAAAGACACTAACAAATACCAAGAACACCCTCTTGTATTTCCAATAAATCTCTTGAGAACAATCCTCTCAAAAGACACCTCTTGTTTCCAACAAGGTACAAAAGTATTCTAATACTTAATTCCAACAATCCTGGAAATAAGTTACACTTAGTATAATTCTATGAAATATGATTTCTTGAAAGATGTTGATCACATAGAGTGACTTCAATGAAGTTTCTTCTTTCTTCTCTTGTAAGCAATTCAAACTGTAACACAATGGTTAGAAAATGCTCAAAGATTTCTGTTCTTATATGTGTGAAAGTGCAGAAAATCTTTGTTCTTAAAAAATAAGAAATATGAAGTTTGAATATTTTACAAAGTTCAGAATTATTGCATGAGAGAAGAGTTGTTTTATAATTTGAAAGATTTAGTATTTAAAGCAATCAAGATACCTTTCCAAATGGATACCACTTTTCTGTTTGTAAAACTTGAGAAGATGCAATGTATGACCATGCAACCATTGGAGAAAAGGTGTGAAGGATATCTTGAATCAAGTTCAGATTTTTCAAAAATTACAACGTGTAAATCGATTAGCATTAGATGTAAATCGATTGCACGGGTTTGTAACGTTCTTGTTTTCAAAAATTTTGAAGTGTAAATCGATTTACATGATGTGTTAATCGATTTACTAGTGTTAAAAATTAACTCAGTTCAGTAATCAATCGATTTACACTCCATGTAAATCGATTGCTGCTAGGGGCAATCAATTTTAAAAAAAAAACATGTGTAAATCGATTTACATGATGTGTTAATCGATTTACATTAGTGAAAAACTTAGAATTTGCTTTAAACTTTAAGTGAAGTGTTGTGGCAAGTGTGTATATCATTTTTGAGCATTTCTAATCAATTTAGTTTAAATGAGAATTAATATACTTGTTTGCTTGCCATGATCCTTGAAGCTTTGAGTGAATGATGCTTTAAGCTAATTCCACTTCTTTTCCTTCTTGCCATAGTGCTTGTTTGTCTTTCATCAAAACTAAAGTTGAGTTGAGGCTTGAGATTACAATCAATGAATCATGGACGTTTTGCATACAAAACTTTGTGCTCATTGTTTTTCTTTTTATGTTTTCATTTCTTTCAAAGATAACTATACTCTTACACACACTCACATTCAAAATGCAGATCTACATCCATTCGGGATCCCATGGGTAACAATTCTTCTATAGCCTTTTGTGACTCTGAAAATATAATCTACCAAGCCGAAGATAAAGGTGAGGAATATTGCGAAGTACCAGGGGAACTCGCCAGGTTACTACAACAAGAAGAGAGGACCATACAGCCCCACGAAGAACCAGTGGACACAATTAACCTAGGTACCAAAGAAGACAAGAGAGAAGTCAAGGTGGGTGCCAATCTGGAACCCAGTGTCAAAGAGCGCCTGATTCAGTTGGTACATGATTATGTTGAGGTCTTTGCCTGGTCGTACGAAGACATGCCAGGACTCGATGCAGATATCGTGGTACATCGTCTACCAACAAAAGAAGAATGCCCACCGGTAAAACAAAAGATCCATCGCATGCGACCAGACATGTCAGAGAAGATTAAAACTGAAGTCATGAAACAATTCAACGCCCGATTCTTGGCCGTCACTTCCTATCAACAATGGGTTGCCAATGTTTTTCCCGTGCCTAAAAAGGACGACAAGGTACGAATGTGCGTGGACTACAAAGATTTGAATAGGGCAAGCCCTAAGGATGATTTTCCACTTCCCCACATTGATATTCTTGTTGAAAATATGACACAACATAAGGTGTTTTCCTTCATGGATGGTTTCTCAGGCTACAACCAAATCAAAATGGAGCCTGAGGACATGGAGAAAACAACCTTTGTCACACAATGGGGCCCATTCTGCTATAAGGTTATGCCATTCGGTTTGAAGAACGCTGGGGCAACCTATCAGTGTGCCATGGTAGCCTTATTTCATGACATGGTCATCACGAAATAGAGGTCTATGTGGAAGACATGATAGCTAGATCTCAAACAGAAGAAGAGCATCTTGATCATTTATAGAAACTGTTTGAGAGGTTAAAAAAGTACAAGCTGAGGTTAAACCCAAATAAATGCACATTTGGGGTGAGGTCTGGTAAACTCCTAGGCTTTGTCGCCAGCGGTAAAGGTATTGAAGTGGATCCCACCAATGTGAAAGCGATACAAGAAATGCCTGCTCCTTGTACCGAGAAGGAAGTCGGAGGATTCTTGGGACGGTTAAACTACATTTCCAGATTCATTTCTCACCTGACAGCTACTTGTTAACCAATCTTCAAATTACTGAAGAAAGATCAAGTAGTTAAATGGAATGATGAGTGCCAAACTGCCTTCGACAAGATCAAAGAATACCTGCAAGAGCCTCCTGTTTTAATGCCACCAGTCGAAGGAAGACCCTTGATCATGTATCTAACTGTTTTGGAAAATTCAATGGGGTGTGTGCTGGGGCAGCATGACGAGTCTGGCCGAAAAGAGCATGCTATTTATTACCTGAGCAAAAAGTTTACCAATTGTGAAACAAGATATTCACTGCTCGAGAAAACTTGTTGCGCTCTGGCATGGGCTGCTCGCCGGCTAAGACAGTATATGCTGACCCATACTACCTTATTGATATCTAAAATGGATCCGATAAAATACATCTTCCAGAAACCTGCCCTCTTTGGGAGAATAGTGAGATGGCAGATGATCCTGACAGAATATGACATACAATATATTACCCAGAAAGTAATAAAGGGCAGTGTACTAGCTGATCACCTTGCTCATCAAACTGTGGATGACTACCAGTCCATGAAGTTTGAATTCCCAGATGAAGACATCATGATGGTAAACAACTGTGAAGAATTCAGACCATATGACGGACCTGAACAAAGATCCCGATGGACCCTGGTTTTTGATGGGGCATCCAACACACTCGGCAATGGTATAGGTGCTATACTCATATCTCCTGAAGGATGTCATACTCCCTTTACTGCAAGACTTTTCTTCAACTGTACAAACAACATGGCAGAATACGAAGCATGCATTTTTGGTCTCAAAGCTGCCATAAATTTGAGGATCAAATCCTTAAATGTATTCAGAGATTCAGCTTTGGTCATTATCCAGATCAAAGAGGAATGGGACACCAAACACCGTAACCTTTTCCCCTACAAAGAACATGTGCTGACATTGATCCCACATTTTGAGAAGATTACCTTCGAGCATTTCCCACGAGAAGAAAATCAGCTAGCAGACGCACTAGCCACAATGTCATCCATGTTTAAACTTAAATGGGATAACGAGGCTCCCCAGATCACCATTGAACGAATGGATGAACCAGCTCACTGTCACGAGATTAATACTGAAGAAGTAGTGGACAGGCCTTGGTTTCACGAAGTCAAGAGGTATCTCGAGGCTCAAGAATATCCGGAAGGAGCTTCGGTCAATGATAAGAAGTTCTTAATGAGATTCTCCACTAAGTTCTTCCTTAGTAATGGCATTCTATACAAACGCAACCATGACTCTATTTTACTTCATTGTGTAGACAAGGTTGAGGCAGAAAAGGTCATGGCTGATCTACATGAGGGAAATTTTGGCACCCATTCCAGTGGGCATACGATGGAAAAGAAAATACTACGTGTAGGTTATTACTGGTCTACCAAGGAAGAAGATTGCTATCAACACTCTCGAACCTGCCATAAGTGTCAGATTTATGCTGACAAGGTGCACGTACCTCCGGTTCCTTTGAATGTCTTGACGGCTCCTTGGCCCTTTGCTATGCGGGGCATCAATATGATTGGGGAAATAAAACCAATAGCCTCTAATGGACACTGTTTCATCTTAGTGGCCATTGACTATTTTACAAAATGGGTTGAGGCGGCCTCTTTCGCTTCCGTTACCAAGAATGTTGTATCCCGGTTCATTAAGCAAAATCTCATTTGTCGGTACGGTATCCCGAAGAGGATCATCACAGACAATGGTATGAATCTTAACAATACTATGATCGCCGCCCTGTGTGAGAAATTCAAGATCCAGCATCACAATTTTTCCCCTTACCGTCCAAAGATGAATGGTGCTATCAAAGCCGTAAATAAGAACATCAAAAAGATCATACAAAAAATGACAGTCACGTACAAAGACTGACATGAGATGCTACAATTCTCTCTCCACGGGTGTCGTACCACAACACGCACATCAATTGGGGAAACACCTTACTCTTTGGTATATGGCATGGAAGTTATCTTGCCTATTGAGGTCCAGACCCCCTCTCTGAGAATTATGAAGGATGCAGGGCTGAACGAAGAAGATTGAATCCAGACTCGACTTGATCAACTGAACTTGATTGATGAGAAAAGGCTTACTGCTGTCTGTCATGGTCAAATGTATCAAAAACGGATGATCAAGGCTTTCAACAAAAAGGTCAGACGCCAAGTATATCAATTCGGGGATCAAGTGATCAAACATATCATACTACCCCAAGGTGATCCCATGGGCAAATAGACTCCTACATATGAATAACCGTTTGTAATTAAAATCATATTCTCTGGTGGAGCAATGATCTTGACCACCATGGATGGCGATGACCTGCCTCACCCTGTGAACGCGAACATAGTCTAAAGATACTACGCATAAGAGACCCGCTAGGTTGACACACATAGGAAAAATAAGGGCATCCCGGCGAACCAAAAAGGTTCAGGCAAAAATTAGGGATAAAACAAAAAATCTGTACACCCGGCAAGCTGAAAACTCGAAAGGGTGGCTTGGGCAAAAAAGGGTATCCCGGTGGACTGAAAACCCGAAAGGGAGATCCAGGCAAAAGTTAGGTAATTAAATCATATGACTATGTCTTGTTGGATCACCTTACAGATAACCTTTGGCTTCAACTGAAAAACTCAGCGTTTCTGATCAATTCAATCAGCTTCGGACAAGGCAACAAATGGATAAGATGCTCAGAGACACGAAGGCTATAGCAGAATGGGAACCCCATGGTATTATTTCACATAGCTATATTTTCTTTGTATCAATTTTTTTATGACAACATTCTCTTACTAGAATGTTTGTCTTATTGTACAAAAATACTTACTCAAAGTCAATACAAAGATATCCCTTTGAAAGTGCAAAACTATCTATTTTTCTTTACTCTTGTGTTTTGTTTACAAAAACGTTCGATGATTTATTTTTAAACATATGCATTTGAACGTAATTACCGTTTACAAATGAACAAAATAGAAAGACAATAACTAATGGCTTTAAAGAAGAAGGGAAATCTCTCTAAGCTATTTCCATAAAATTCCCCGAAGTATGCAGTTTAATCCTCAGCAGAACAAAACTTCCAGTTATCACCCCCCGGTAGAAGTCGCCAAAATTCTCAGGATTTCCCAACAGGATTTTACAAGCAGCACACAACATTTCCCTTACAACAAAGTTTATTTCTCTAAGTGGAAGTTCATCAACACTTCAAAACATGAAGACTTGCACTCCGTATCCTCAGCAGCAGTCAGGGATTTATTTTCCTCAATCCGACAAACAGTACAGCAGATTAACTCACATATGCATACATCGCATCCATATATCATAAACATCGATAACACGAATGCATGTGTCACAATCTCATTATACCATGCATTTCATACAACACGACATTGCATATTAGCTAACATTTTACCCTTTTCAGGACAAGGTTAATCAACAGCTACCATTAACAATGTTCAAAGTTTTTAGATACAGTTCATGTACGCTCCAGACACGGATGCCATCCTGATACTCATTCAGATTCAGTTTTCAGATACAGTTCAGATACGCTCAAGACACAGATGCCATCCTGATACTTATTCAGATTCAACTTTCAGATACAGTTTAGATACACTCCAGACACGGATGCCATCCTGATACTCATTCAAATTCAGTTTTCAGATATAGTTCAAATATGCTCCAGATACGGATGCCATCCTGATACTCATTCAGATTCAACTTTCAGATACAATTCAGATACGCTCAAGACACAGATGCCATCCTGATACTCATTCAGATTCATCTTTCAGTTACAGTTCAAATACGCTCTAGATACGGATGCCATCCTGATACTCATTCAGATTCAGTTTTCAGATACAATTCAGATACGCTCCAGATACGGATGCCATCCTGATACTCATTTAGATTCAACTCTCAGATACAGTTCAGATACGCTCCAGACACGGATGCCATCTTGATACTCATTCAGATTCAACTTTCAGATATAGTTTAGATACACTCTAGACACGGACGCCATTTTGATATTCATTCAATTCCAGCTTACAGATACGATTCAACAATCATTTCTGGATGGTGTGATATGGTGGGAGAACTAACTTGAGGGTTTTGCATTTGATCACAAATGTTGCGGTTAGCAAGAGTCGCCACCGACTTTTCTTTTATCCAAAAGGAAAGGTGAAAAAGCACAGGAAATACCTTTGAGATTATTTCTTAAGTTTGGGGGATAGATTATGAAAAGGGAAGGTATTAGCACCCTTTTCATCCATGGTTTTCCATGGGCTCTTAGTTACTTGCTAGATCACTTGCTTTTGTTTGAATTTGTGATTTGTATGGTTTTTGAAAGTATTTTGTAAAGAGGCCATTGTTTAGGCAATATTTGTAATGATTCTCGTTCGTAAGAATGTATACAAAGATGTTTTGATCTTTTGAAAATGTTTTCATTTTTGTAAGATGTTTGAAAGTGTATGTGTTTGTTTTTGAAAATAGCAAGGATGTTTGTTTTGAAATGGATCAAGTAATTAGGAGCAATCTACCTACTCAAATGTCTTTCTTGTTCATTTTTCTTTTCCTTTGACATTGTTGTCTTACCATTGATTTGGTAAGCAACCATATCTTTGGATGTAAACGGGACGGGCGTGGGTCATCGTATAACCATGACTAGCAATATTGCAAGGTATCTTAGTGTCATACCCCAATTTTTGACCTAAGATCCCATTTTTATTTTTTGCATTTTTGTACAAAAGTCAATGTCACTAAATACAGTTGGTTTCTCCAGCAGTAGTTTGTCTCATACGGCATCATTCCTCATTAAATTCAAAATATTACATTCATATCAGATCATAAACATAATTGCGGTATCTTAAGGCCAAAAATTATGTATTCTATATTTAATTCCCTTCAATCTCGTCGAAATGAAGATTCGAATCTTCATATCTCCGGATAGAAGAAACTTAAATAGGGGCAGCTGTCATACCCCAATTTTTGACCTAAGATCCCATTTTTATTTTTTACATTTTTGTACAAAAGTCAAGGTCACTAAATACAATCGGTTTTAACCTCTCACCTTCGAGCATTGACTATGCAGAAATTGTCAAGTATTTTGAACATTCTTAGCATATGTGTCATTAACTTCTAATCAAGCACGAAGTGTGTGTTTTTTTTGATTTCATGTGCAGAGACATGTCTAAATCAAGGACAGCAGGCGTTGCACCTCAATTAGGGTTTTGAGTCCCTCAAACCAGAAGTACAATTGATTATTGATTCTCAAAGACTGATTCATCAAGACACGACTTCTAAAGCTTTGTTCAGGCTTATTTTGATCAAAGTTGTTTCAAGTGTGATAACTTCTGTCTCGAGGATCTTCAGAGGATCGTGTGTTTATTTCCACGCCTTGTTCGATAAGTGGTCTCAAGCTTCCTCCAAAATTCCCCAAAGCACAGTCAAGATTTCATCATCACTGGTTTACATGTGCATCAAGATGCTTTAGAATGCGAAGAAGGATCAAGTTTGCTTCCATCCAATTCCAAGCCTTGAACTGCAATTTTTCAAGAAAGTCATCCGCAAGGGCAAAATGGTCAAAAGCACACTGAAAAGTCAAACTTTGACTTTCAGATCTAATCAAGTTTCAACAATTTTATTTCATCAAGACATGAGATTGGTTCATCAAAAATCAGGAGTCAGAAGTTACTTTGGAAAAATCAAATTTTCTAAACATTTAGTAAATTTTCTAAGTGTTAAGAGTATGTGATACTTCAGAACTTCTGATCTAGCCTCCATGCAAGTGCAGTCAGAAGTTACTTTGGAAAAATCAAAATTTCTAAACATTTAGAAAATTTTCTAAGTGTTAAGAGTATGTGATACTTCAGAACTTCTGAGCCAGCCTCCATGCAAGTGCAGTCAGAAGTTGCAAATTTGGTTCAGAACATAGCCTTCAATCAGAACATGGCTCTTCAGCCTCTATGCAAGTGCAGTCATAAGTTGCAAATGTGGTTCAGAACACAATCTTCCATCAGAACGTGACTCTTCAACACATAGAGGTTACGCTTCTGATCTTCTGTGATCAGAACATCACCAAATCCCAAAACCTTATTTGAGCAGCCTGCTGCATTACTTTAGCACAGTCCTGCAACCAGCTACCACAAAACTCCAAATTGCTGCTGACCCAGTCCACGCCCGCACTTTCTCAAACCCTATATTTGCATCAAATTAGCATACGAAAACTGTGATTAAAAAAGCATTGGAACAATATACCAAAAAGGTTCGAATCCCATTTGTTTTCCCCTCAAAACCACAACAAACCCATCTATAAATACTTTGCTCCATCATACGTTCAAAGGGTTGGCTTTTGGAAGAGAGATTGGTAAAAAAGGGAGAGAAAAGGAAGTTGAAACCTTCATACAAAAATCCAGAAATCCCAAACAGAAAACCAAACCTTTGTTCTTCCTTTTGAATCAAAGAGCTTGGCACTTTCTCTTCCGTTACTCTTGTCTGATTCCAGAACATCCAAAGACAGCAACTCAAAGCTCCAAGCACGCTCCAGGTTCAAGGTAAGTCCTTTCTGACTTTGATTTTTTTTTTCATTCTGAACATCATTAACATGTAAATATCATAGTATTAATGTTGTCAATATTATTGCATAAGTAGAAAAATTATGGATCAGAACTTCTTGATTAAGGCTAGGCTCCGGATCAGGATTAGAACTTCTGTAAACTATTGTGCTTTTTATCCTTCTGGTTTGCTGTTTGTTGAAAACTGAATAAATTGCTGATGTGCTGATTAAGAGTTGAAATATGGCATAGAACTTATGATGTTCACTTACAGTTTTAGCACAACACATAACTTCTGAGTTCTCCTCATTGTTTTAACATGCAGAACTTCTATGATTTTTCTCACTGTTAACACGCACAAAGCTTTTGAGTTCTCCTCACTGTTTAAACACACTGAACTTCTGATATTCACTCACTGCTAATGCACATTGAACTTCTGATGTTCACTCACTATTTTAACACTTAGAACTTCTGATTTTCATACGCTGTTAACACACACAGTACTTCTATGATTCACTCACTATTCTAACACAGCACAAAACTTCTGAGTTTTCCTTACATGTCAAATACACTGAACTTCTGATGTTTCCATTCGCTGTTTTCAAACACTCAAAGTTTCTGATTTTCACATGCTGACAATACACTGAACTTCTGAAGTTTACTTACTGTTTTAGTGTAATACAGAACTTATGACTTGTGGCCCACTGTCTGAATACCACCCAGAACTTCTGTGTTCTCCCTCTAACGTGTCTTGCATGACCTCAGAGTTCACCAACTCAGAACTTCTGATATCCATTGACTTTCCTTTCTGAGTTATCACGCTCCTGGCTTCAGAACTTCTGATCCTTGTTGTTTTGCTTGCAGCAGTGCTGTTTCTATCTTTCATTTATTTTCCTTTTCATCATTTTTTAATATTAACATAAAAAGACATAAAAATATTTTCCATTTAATTTATTCCTTTTTTTTAATTCATTAAGACAAAAAAACTCAATTTTCAAACTCACGCCTTTTAAGCCAAAACTTTGACATTAGGTCATCGTATCTTCAAAATATCGTCCAAATAAATCATTTTTAGCCAAACCAAACATTTATACCAAACGAACCATTTTAATCAAACAAACAATTTTTAAAAAACAGATATTTCAAAAGGTTCCTGTAGAGTACCACAGATGCATTGGGTGCTAATACCTTCCCATTGCATAATCAACCCCGGACTCTAGATCTCTTTCAAAAACGCATTGTATTTTCATTACTTTTAATTATTACTTTATATTGCATATTTTAGGGTTTTATTTCTCTCTTTTCCCTTTTTCCTTGGAAATAATAAAGCGCGGTGGCGACTCTTGTTTTTGCGAGTCAAGTTAATTAATAGCTTGATCTCTGATTGTCACCGCTACACTTAGCATTCTTTTTTAGGGACTAAGATAATTTGTAAGGCAATTTTAGATAGCGTCATCGATGGACTATGATCTTGTATTTTGCTTGCTTTGCTAAGATATCTCACATGCATAATATGTCCATTTTGTAAGGCAACCAAGCAGATCTCACCCTAGGGGTGCTTGTGTGCAAGTGTATTATTTTCATGCTTGATTTAGTCTTGAATTAGGGTTTTGCTAAGTATTGATTTTAGTCTTTCCATACAAATCCTAATTACTAGCACTTGTATATAAAGCATTTAAATTGTGAAAAATAAAAATACTAAGCTATTACATGATTTGTGGGAAGGGGTATACAAATTGTGAATGGGGATTGCAAGAATATAAACCTAATTAATCTATTACAACCAAATTGAATTTGATATCAATGTACAAGGAAATGAATAAATATAAAGTACAAATGCAAATGGAAAAGAAACATAATTTTTGTTTGGATTTTTATGAAAAGAGGTTTTAACCTAATTTAAATAAGGAAGATAGTTAATTAAAATTTGACTTTATTAAGAAAAAGATTTTTTAAAAGAAAACCCTAATTCTATTAATCAATCAAAAGAAAATAATTTAAGGAAAGCATTTTTTATCTTGAAAATATTTATAGCATTAAAACTATTTTAAGTCTTTTTTTGGTATTTAAATAATATATTTTTAAATGGTATGAAGAAAAGTAAATAATATAATATTAATTAAGTCTATAAAATTTAGTTAATAAAAATATATGGCAAAATACCCTTTTTAGTCCTTTAAGTTTACCCCAAGGTCCATTTTGGTCCTTTATCTAAAAAAAGTGTCAAACTGGTCCTATAATTCTTTCAAAAGGACCATAGGAGTCCTTTCCGTCCATTTTGGTCCTTTTTGGTTCAGCCCATCCTTCTTTATTTCAATTTGTAACTCCATTATCTTATGTTTCAGCCCATCCTCCCTTTCCTTTAGATGATGTATCTCCATCTTTGCTCCATCAAGCTCATTTTGCAGCTTCTCCAATGAACCAAAAAGGACCAAAATAGACGAAAAGGACTCTTATGGTCCTTTTGAAAGAATTATAGGACCAGTTTGACACTTTTTTTAGATAAAGGACCAAAATGGACCTTGGGGTAAACTTAAAGGACTAAAAAGGGTATTTTGCCAAAATATATAAAGTATAGTAAATAAAATATTTTTTGTCTATGGAAAAACAAAATAAAATAAGTCAAAATATAAAATATATCATTTTTTGTATTTTTATGGTTTTTTAGTATTTTAGAAAATATATTTAAAAAGAAAAATGCAATAAATAAATAAATAAATAAATACAAATGGGCCAGGGGGTGCATGAAGTAGGCAAGGAGTTAATCAACAAAAACCAAAAAAAAAAGAGCCAGGCCCAAAGGGCCCAGCGCCTGCAAACAAAACAAATCAGAAATTGTCAAAAAATATGAAAAAATGAAAAAGGGTACCACTGTGGCTCGAACCCAGGTCCCATAAGTTAACAGGCACACGCTTTACAACTAGGGTGGCTATACATCTGTTTATAAAAATAAAACAATAAATATGTAAGGCAAATCAAGTCCTGACGATTTCATCTTCAACCTCCAGCCGGTGTACCTATAACTTCTTCATTTCTCAATAAAAATGGAAGATGACAAAATGAAAGTTGTTGCATTCTTCCTCACGAATCTAACCATGTAAATAACTAAAGCTAAAAGTCAAAGATAAATGAGAATTTCTCTGGCCCTAATTTGAACCCTAAAAATTTCAGAAACTTCAACTCTAAAATTCTCTAAGCTCATGCCATGTAAATGCAAACTATGGATATGTACAGCTTCGTGGAAATGAGGCCTACATTTTATCTTCACAAATGTAAGCCTAACAATGCCTAAGTAATGAGATAGAAGTTCAAGAAACATACCTCAAAATTGGAAATCGTGAAATGCAAATGAGCTTGATTCAAAGTGCTGCAAGGATCAGGTTAGCTTCCTTGAGGTCCCAGGAAGCTAATGCAATGATTAGCTTGAGCTGAAAGTGGCTGAGGAGCTCTGGAGAAGTCAAGTTGCAGACCCCTGTTTTTGAAAATGGAACTTGATAATGGAGGTGTTACAGTTGAGCAAATGGACTTTGGATGGTTTGTATTTGATGTTTAGAAGTTTTTAGAAGTGAAAAGCCAAAGAACGCACGAGGGGATTTGGAGTTTGGTATGTAAAGTCAGAACTTGCACAACAATGGTGTTTTGAGACAATTTATGGCTAGAGGGAATTTGAGTGAGTTTAAGGGTCTTCAAGCTCATCCCCTAGCTCACAAATAATGCTTCTATTTATAAGCAACAAGTTTGGAGACTTGTTGTTGATCAGAATTTGAATTTGCATCCTTAAGCTAAACATGTGATTTTTTGAGAAAACAAGTTTCAATGCCTTGTGTACTTGCTAAGATAGAGTGGTTATGCTTTAAACATACTTGCTTCTGACTTTGTAGATGAAGTGTGATCAGAGGGAACAAGTTAGAGGCTCAAGAGTGGACTTTATGCATAAAGCTTGCTTTTCAAGAATGGTATTGTTAACTTTCTTCCCAAAATGGCAATGTGAATTGGATAAAGCTTAAATCACTTGGATTATAGCTCAAAAGTTTGTGTAATCAATTAATTATGGAGTGACAAACAAGTTTGAGGCCTGCAAAATAAAGATTATGCAGCCTAACATTGATTTGCATTTGTGTTCATCATGAAAATGACCTATAATTCAAATGACAAAACACCAATTTCATCTCTTCGATTCTCCCTACTCAAGAATGATCTCAAGGAGTTCTTGGACATTTTAGAAAGATTGAAATGTTATCTTCAACTAATCTTTGAATTTCTTTTGAAGATTCCCCTTGGAAATATATGAAAAAGTGCCATGAAGTTAGGTCAAAATCCTGGCCAAGTTAGGGAAAAATTTCACTAAGTGTTTAGATTCATGACCCTATGTTCTTGAAATTATAACTTGAGATACAAGCACTTTTAGAAGAAGTTGTGTGAAGAAAAGTTGTAGATTTCATGGATATCTACAACTTTCATGTTGGAAGTTTCTCTTGAATCATCTTGGATCATGGTGAAAATTTGGCTCAAAGTTATGAAAAAACATGAAATTTCCAACACTTAGAAAAATTTCTAAGTTTAGAAATTTTGTCTTTTCAAAATGAAATCTTGACTTCTTATATTTCTTGATGAATAAGTTTCATATTTTGACATGTTTTTATGAATTGTGATCTTTGGTGTTTAAATTTGACCAAAAATTCAAAGTTTGACTTTTCAATATACAATTGACTTTTAATTAGTTGACTGCAAAATTCATCTGTCAATCCAATGGATTTGCAATGTTTTGAATCATGTCATTAGGTAAAAATGATTAAATTGGACTCTTGAGATCATGCCTTAAACCAATTGACAATTTGCTAGGTCAAAAATCGGAAATTGCCCTTTCCTAGTCAAAACCCTAATTTTGACCATTTTGTCCTTTTGGAGATTTGATCAAATTTTTTGAGGAATTTTGGTCCAAACTTGATAAAATGATACATATGGGTTTAAAATTTTGATATGGATAAAAAATTATGAAGTTTGACTGTAAATTGGCCATGGTTGACTTTTTCCCCAATACAATTGATTTTTAGGTCAACTGATCAATTGACTGATCAAAAATGTGATTCAAGACTTGAAACTTGACATGAGAAATCTTGGGGGTCCATAATGGTCCATGAAAGTCATATGAAGCATTGATAGTTCAAAAATCCTTGTGCAAACTCAAACCCTAATTTTGGCCATCAGTGCGTAAGGAGGTGCCTTGAGTTGATCAAACCCTAGTGCAGTCTTGAGCCCAATGAGATCTTGTGAGCAAATTCTTGATAAGTGAGAGGGAAAATTTTGGGGTACAACAGATGGAATCTACAAGCCCATCTCCAACAACTTTCCATCATCCCTCCAAATGGCATCTTTAAGCCCATTCCCTATACCACCAACCATCACATCACCGAGTGCAAATTTCTGGGCACTCTAATGTCCAATCATCTTCCACCTTTGAGTCAGGAATGACAAAACTCGCCAATCTAACTCTTCAGGCTTAAAAAGATTGAACAGGGGCAGCTGTTGTACCCCAAAATTTGCCCTCTCATTTTTTAAGAATTTTCTCACAAGATCTCCTTTGGCTCAAGACTGCACTAGGGTTGATCAGCTCAAGACACCTCCTTAAACACTGATGACCAAAATTAGGGTTTGAGATTGCACAAGGATATTTGAACTTATAATGCCCCATATGATTTTCATGGATCATCATGGACCCTCAATATTACTCATGTCAAGTTTCAAGCTTTGGATCACACCTTTGCTCAGTCAATTCAGCAGTTGACCTAAAAATCAGTTGTATTGGGGAAATGTCAACTGTGACCAATTTACAGTCAAAATTTATAATTTTTTATCCATATCAACATTTTAAACTAATATGTATCATCTGATCAAGTTTGGACCATAATTCCTTAAGAAATTTGATCAAATCTTCAAAAGGGCAAAATGGTCAAAATTAGGGTTTTGACTGAGAAAGGGCAATTTCTGATTTTTGACCTAGCAAATGATCAATTGTTTTAAGGAATGATCTAAAGAGTCAAATTGAATCACTTTGACCTAATGACATGGCTCAAAACATTGCTCAAGTCCAATGGATTGATAGATGAATTTTCAGTCAACTAATCAAAAGTCAACTGTATACTGAAAAGTCAAACTTTGACTTTTTGGTCAAAATCAAATGTCAAAGATCACAATTCATCAAAACATGTCAAAATATGAAAATTATTCATCAAGAAATCAAAAATTCAAGATTTCATTTTGAAAAGTTAAAATTTCTAAACTTAGAAATATTTCTAAGTGTTGGAAATTTCTTATTTTTCACAACTTTGAACAAAATTTTCACCATGATGCAAGATGATTCAAAAGAAACTTTAAATATGAAAGTTGTATATCTCCATGAAATATAATACATTTCTTTACACAACTCCTTCCAAAAGTTCCTGGATCTCAGGTTAACACATGGTCATGAAACAAAACACTTAGTGAAATTTTGCCCTAATTTGGTCAGGATTTTGACCTAACTTCATGGCACTTTTTCATATAGTTCCATGTGGAATTTTCAAAACTGATTCAAAGAGGGGTTGTAGAGCATATTACAAGCTTTCCAAAATGTCCAAGAACTCCTTGAGATCATTTTTGAGTAGGGAAAATAGAAGAGATGAAGTTAGGATTTTCACACTTGAATTACAAGTCATTTTGTGATGAACAAGATTCAAAATTCAAACTTATGCTGCATAACCTCTACTTTTCAGGCCTCAAACTTGTTAGGAACTCCATAATTAATTGCTTGCATAGCTGTTAGAGGTATCAATTCAAGCATTCAATGCAAGACCAAGCTTTATATCCATTTTGGGAAGAAAGTGCACAATGCCATTTTGATAAAGTAGCTTTTTGCATAAAAATTGTTCTTGAGCCTTGCACTTGTTCTTTTCTGATCATACATGTATTATAACTCAAGAGAAGTTGATCTCAACACTTACAATCACCCAGCCCATGCTTGTACTACACATTGAAACTTGTTTTCCCACTTTTCTTCAAAATCAAGTAACATAACAATCAACCTATAACTTGTACCTTTGACTCTCTCAAGCACTAAGAACTTTTGCTTATACATACACAGGTCATTTGCCACAAATCTCAGGCATACTTGAGCCCTAAAAACACCAAGAACACAGAATCACCAAAAACACCTCAAAACTTGCCATTTCTGAGTTTTGAATCCAATCTCCAAATTTGCTTGTGCGTTTCTTGGCCTTTTACTTTTAAAAGCTTCTAAATAACATACACAAACAATTCCAACACCTGCAACACAACTGTAACACCTCCATCATCATCCACCATTTTCAAAAACAACACCTTGCACCTTGACTTCTCCAGAACTCCTCAGGCACTTTCAGCTCAAGCTAAGCATCACATTAGCTTTCTGGGAACTTGAGGAAGCTAATCCAATCATTGGAACTCACTAAAAGCTACTCAAACTCAAAACACGATACCCTCTTGCAAGGTAAGTTATCTCAACTTTGAACTTTTCATACAAGCATCATTAATGGTTTACTTGTGAATGAAAAATGTAGATATCATTGCCCTGAAGCTAACCATGTCCATAGTTTTCATTTATAATGCTTGAGCTTAGAGAATTTTAAGATTGAAGTTTCAGAAATTTTTAGGGTTCAGATTAGGGCCATTAAAATTCATGCTTGTCTTTGATCTATATTTTTATTCCTTTGCATTTCTGAAATCGTGAGGAAATTTGCTACAAGATTCATGTTTACATTTTTGCAAATGGATGAGAGATGAACAAGATGCAGGTACTCTGGCTTGGCGTGAGATTGAAGATGAATTTCAAGCCATGGACTTGTTCTCTATCATATATTTGTTGTTTTGTTTATATGAACGGATGTATAGCCACCCCAGTGGTAGAAGCGCGCGCCTGTGACTATAGGGACCTGGGTTCGAGCCCCAATTGTACCCTTTTGGATTTTTTTTTCCATATTTTTCACATATTCTAACTTTTTTTGGCAGCGCTGGGCCTCATCCCCTTAGGCCTTATGTTTTTTCACTTCTGACCCCCCTTGCTGGCTATTCACAACTTGGCCCATTTTATTTTATTTTTCTCAAATTTTATTTATTTGTTTTATTAAATATTTTATCTAATACTAAAAAATCATAAAAATATAAAAACATTAGATTTATATTTTTATATAGTTTATTTATTTTTTTACACAAAAAAATTATTTTAGTTAATCATACTTTATTTATTTTACTAATTGATTTGTAAATTTAATTAGAAACTAGTTTTTTTTAGTTATTTTCTTTTACACAATTTAAATATATTATTTTAAAATGTAAAAAGACAAAAAATATTTTATAATACTATAAATTATTTTTAAGACAAAAATACCAAAAATATTCTTTTTATAAACTTAATTTCTTTTTTTTAATCAATTAATAGATTAGGGTTTTATTTAAATTCTTTTCCTAGTAAATTTAGGGTTTACTTTTTACTAATTTAATTAATTATTTTTCTTTTAGTTAATTAGGTTAAAACAAAACCCCTTTTCCCTATAAAATCCAAATAAAAGTCCATTTTCTTCCATTTTACATTCTTGTATATTTATTCATTTTTGTACATTATTTATCCAAATTCAATATGGTTGTAATAGATAATTAAAATTTATTTTCTTACAATCCCCATTTGTAATTTGTAAACCCCCTCCCACAAGTATTGTAATAGCGTAGCAATTTTAAATTCTGCAATTTATCGCTTTATATACAAATGCTAGTAATTAGTGTTTGTATGGAAAGATTAAAACCAATCAATTAGAAAACCCTAATCAAAGACAAAACCAAGCATGAAAAACAATACACTTGCACACAAGCACCCTTAGGGTAAAATCCACTTGGTTGTCTTATAAAATGGCCATAGGTATCTTAGCAAAAATGAGCAAAATACAAGATCATAGTCCCTCGATGACGCTATCTATGTTGTCATTCAAATGATCCTAGTCCCTAAAAGATAATGCTAAGATACCTTGTAACATTACTAATCATGGTTATGCGATGACCCATGCCCGTCCCGTTAACATCCAAAGATAGGGTTACTTACCAAATCAATGGTAAGATAACAATGTCAAAGGAAAGAGGAAATGAACATGAAATATTTTTGAGTAGGTGGAATACTCCTAATTAATTGCTCCATTTCAAAACAAAACATGCTTGCTATTTTCAAAACAAACACCTACACTTTCAAAACATCTTACAAAACTTGAAAACATTTTCAAAAGATCAACATCTTTGTATACATTCTTACGAACGAGAATCATTACAAAGTTTTCCTAAACAATGGCCTCTTTACAAAATACTTTCAGAAAACCATACAAAGCACAATTTCAAACAAAAGCAAGTGATATAGCAAGTAACTAAGAGCCCATGGAAAATCATGGATGAAAAGGGTGCTAATACCTTCCCTTTTCATAATCTACCCCCCGAACTCAAGAAATAATCTCAAAGGTCTTTCCTGTGCTTTTTCACATTTCCTTTTGGATAAAAGAAAAGTCGGTGGCGGCTCTTGCTAACCGCAACATTTGCAATCAAACGCAAAACCTTCAAGTCAGTTCTCCCACCATATCACACCCAAGCTAATGAACCAAAAACCATATATGATATCAATTCAAGTCATGTGGGAAGTGGAATCTCAAACTATTTTGATAAAATTGAAAAATTGAGATTTCTTTTGTGTGATTTGAATTACTCATAATCCATGACTCGAATCAAGCAAAACAGAGGTGAAAAGGAAAATTTTGGTGTATGTGATTCGAATCACAGTTTATACTTGATTCAAATCATGCAACTGTGACTCGAATCACAGTTTATGCATGACTCGAATCACAGACTTCCTAGAAGCCACTAACTTGTTTTATTTGAATTAGGCTTAACACATAATTCAAATCATGAACTTGTGTGACTCGAATCGTAACTTTAACCTGACTCGAATCACAGAAAAATTGGTCACTTTTCTTCATGAGATTTTGTTTCACTATACTTGTTCATTTTACTCAAGTTATGAAATGTTCTTGACTTGAATCTAACTATCTTTTTCCATCCATTTTTGTGCTTAATCTCAAGTGCATATAAAATATTTCTATCATCATTTTTTCACATATAACCTTGACAACTTACAAAACTTTGAAACAATTTTTTCAGTGTGTTTTTTTGTGAAAATCAGCACCCTTTCTTTTTGAAAGTTCAAACACTCTTGCAAACGAATTCCTTTGATCTTCAACCTTTAGTTTAATTTTAGATCTTGATAATGAGAGATTTGTAATTGATTGAGGGAGATATTGTCTTGAAACAAATACTTCTTGAAGAATTGGTTGAGATTTTCAGGTAGCTTGCAAGATTGAGGTTGTTGTCATGGGTGCTGACGAATTCCAGTGAAAAGAAGGAGGTTCTTCTCTCCAGATTACCTTGGTAGTGACTGTATGGAAGAATACAAACAAGGTGAAGTTATTATCAAATCTTAAGACAATTTATCACTCAAGAAATTGTTGGGATCAATGGGTGATTGCCACACACAGAGACCGAGCATATTACTGATATTGGAAGATTTAAGAAACGTGAATGAGTAAAGATTATGCAGAAGAGTTTGACATTACACTATATACAAGTCAATATCCAGATAGGAGATTTATTTTCTAAGCATTATTACGGATTAGTGATTGTATAAACTCTTGTAATATTTGTCAAAATAACACAGAACCAAGTTGGTTCCAGTGGGAAACCATTGAAGAGTGGAGTAGAAAAAACGAGGACAAACACTGAACCACTATATATCCCAGTGCACTCTCTCTTTCTCACTCTCACATTTAATTTTCATAAGATATTGCATGCCTAGGTTTTCAATTCTCAGCGTAGCTTATCATTTATTCAATTGGTAGTGATTATTATGAAAGGTTAGGTTTTGCTAGAATTAGTGTCTAATTGAGCCTTAGTGGTGATTAAATTTTAAGAAACTAGTGATGCTAGGATTCGATCATAATTTTAATATCGTATAGAACACATTTCGTGTAATATACATTTATTCAATTATTCATTATTGAACAATCTAAGAGTTTGTGAATTGTATATTTGCCGACATGATCAAAATTCCAATAAAAGTATAATCTTCATATTTTTATTTTAAACCTTCCGTGTGCAATTTTGAAAAACCTCTGATATTCTATTTATAAAAAACCGTTCGAAGTTTTTTAAAGGGTCTATTCACCCCCTCTAGACTATTTTCCTACTCCTTATTCTCACCCAATAATTGGCATAAAGAATTGATCTTTTGATTGTGTCTAATCGACTCCAAAAGCTTGAGAATATGGATGATGACGATCTAAAGGGAGCGTATAATAGAGGACTTGTTTTCAAAAGAGAAAACTATACTTATTGGAAAGTTAACATGTACATACACTTACTCTTATTTGACAAAAACAAACAGTATGTCATCATCAAGGGACCATTTATCCCTACGGGCGATAATGACGTTGTTAAAAACCCAAAAGATTGGATAGATGATGAAACCAAAAATGCTTCATATGATTTAAAAGCAAGGAACATACTTATATTTTCTTTAAGCGTGAAAATATTGTACTCAATTTCACATTATACGAGTGCTAAAGGTATGTGGGATGCTCTCTAATCTCTCTATGAGGGAACATAAGGCGTCAAGGATTTGAAGATCAACATGTTTAAAAGGAGTTCAAACAATTTCGTATGGAACCTGAAGAATCTGTGAATTCCATGCAAACTAGATTCCTCCACTAATCAACAAATTAAGCAAATTGGGTAGACCATTTTCTAACAAAGATTATACTAACAAAATATTGAGATCTATGTGTAGTGAGTGGAAACCAAAGGTTACTACTATAAAAGAATCTAACGATATTAATAATATATATTACAAAGTTGTTTGGGAAGTTAGCCAAGCATAAAAATGAAATGAAATGACTCGGGGATAGCGAAGTAAAGTCGAAAAAAGAAAGAGAAAGGTAAAAAAGAGAAATGAGATCTTTATTTGAAAGTTTCTTCATCATAAGTGAAGAAGTCAAAGGAAGAAAGTGATAACTCTGACGAAGAAGCTCATAAACAAGAGGAGATGAGTTTATTAGTTAGATGCTACAATAGATACTTGAAAAGAAGCAAGCTCAAGTATTCTGACAAAGGATTGGTAAATTTCATAAATACTCACCAGCCTAAGAAAGAACACAATGAATCTGATGGAATCCCAATCAGAAATTTTGCACCAAGCAACATCCATCATAAAATATTTGATTTTTGATTCATAAGTTTACACCACTCAAAATTAATCATTTACAATAAAAAAATTACTTCTCCATAGCACTTAAATCCATGGTTTGATTCATCAAAAATGCATGGAAAAAGTGGCAAAAAAAAACAAGGCAAATCAATGTAGAAAACTCACAATTTTCAAGTTCTAAGTTTATGGACATTCATCTTACCCCTAAACTTGGTACTTTTGCTAAAACCAAATATGTTTTGCCTCTAACCACCCTTAACTACCTATTTTTACACAAACCCATGCATTTACCCATTTACCCTTAACATTCCTAACTAACATTAACTTCCTTAAATTTCCCAAACTAACACAAACTCAAACCAATTTTTTACCAACTTTTCACAAATCCTAACCATTCATAACACTTGATCTAGTGACTAAGATTAGTGTTCCATAACTAACATCTAGATCTATTCCTAACCGTTGATAAACTTCTTACTTGTATCACAATCCAATGATCCATAATCAATCACAAAAACTATATAAACATGTCATCTCTCTCTATTTTGGGTTAACCATTATTAACAACCATAACTACTTTCTACCACCATTTTCTACTTTCTCTCTTTTTCACTCCCTATCCCTTTCCAAAGTTCATCTTCATCGCCATTTTATAACTTCACATTGAAGTTCTAAAGTGGTGGAACAAAGCCACAATCATTAAAAAATTCTTCATCACTTTCTATCTACAATTTCCATCAAGATTTCAAGTGTTCATCAAGCTACAACAACTTTCAACAATCTAAGAAATTTCAACATCAAGAATTCATCACTTTCAAATATCACAATTCAAGTATATACATCAATTTCTATATCCAATCATCATTATCAAGCTTGAAAATTAATGAAAGCATTAGAGTTTATCGCTTAAAGCTTGATATAGTGTTAGTGTAGTTCTAAGCATATAGATGCATTTAGCATATAATGACATTAATCTTAGGCATGTAGCAAAACTAGATTTTTTTCCATAAACATGTATGGTGTAGTGGTTAATACTCTGGAATTTGAATCCAACGACATGGGTTCGACAACTAGTAGGACCTATTTTATCCTAGTTCTATGGATTTAAATATTAAGAGGATTGGTTTTGCCATCCAAAAAGTAGTAGTGGCGCAACTTGTTGTCCGATTGTCTTCTATTTATGTATTGACCTAATTTTTTAAAAATTTCAATCTAAAAAGGCTAATAAAATCCCAAACAAAACCCCATTGCAAGCTTTAGCGTAGAATTATGCCACTATTATGGAATAACTTATTAGGAAAAACACTAAATTTAACCCAAAAAATCTCAATTCAAGTAGCTAGAAGAATAAACATAAGCATTCTTGATATAGTGTTAGTGTATTTATAAGCATATAGATGCATTTTAGCATAGAATGATATTAATCTTAGGCATGTAGCAAAACTAGATTTTTTCCATAAACATGTATGGTTTAGTGGTTAATACTCTGGAATTTGAATCCAACGACATGGGTTCGACATCTAGTAGGACCTATTTTTTCCTAGGTCTATGGATGTAGATCTTAAGAGGATTGGTTTTGTGATCCAAAAAGGAGTAGTGGCGCAACTTGTTGTCCACTTGCCTTATATTTCTGTATAGACCTAATTTTTTAAAAATTTCAATCTAAAAAGGCTAAGAAAATCCCAAGCAAAACCCCATTGCATGCTTTAGCGTAGAATTATGCCACTGTTATGGAATAACTTATTAGGAAAAACACTGAATTTAACCCAAAAAATCTCAACTCAAGTAGCTAGAAGAATAAACATAAGCATTCTTGATATAGTGTTAGTGTAGTTATAGCATATAGATGCATTTTAGCATAGAATGACATTAATCTTAGGCATGTAGCAAAACTAGATTTTTTCCATAAACATGTATGATGTAGTGGTTAATACTCTGGAATTTGAATCCAACGACATGGGTTCAACAACTAGTAGGACCTATTTTCTCCTAGGTCTATGGATGTAAATCTTGAGAGGATTGGTTTTGCGATCCAAAAAGTAGTAGTGGCGCAACTTGTTGTCTGTTTGTCTTCTATTTATGTATTGACCTAATTTTTTTATAATTTCAATCTAAAAAGGCTAATAAAATCCCAAACAAAACCCCATTGCAAGCTTTAGCATAGAATTATGCCATTGTTATGGAATAACTTATTAGGAAAAACACTGAATTTAACCCAAAAAATCTCAATTCAAGTAGCTAGAAGAATAAACATAAGCATTCTTGATATAGTGTTTGTGTAGTTATAAGCATATAGATGCATTTTAGCATAGAATGACATTAATCTTAGGCATGTAGCAAAACTAGATTTTTTTCCATAAACATGTATGGTGTAGTGGTTAAGACTCTGGAATTTGAATCCAACAACATGAGTTCGACACCTAGTAGGACCTATTTTTTTCTAGGTCTACGAATGTAGATCTTAAGAGGATTAATTTTGCTATCCAAAAAGGAGTAGCGGTGCAACTTGTTGTCCGCTTGCCTTCTATTTCTGTATTGACCTAATTTTTTAAAAATTTCAATCTAAAAAGGCTAATAAAATCCCAAACAAAACCACATTGCATGCTTTAGCGTAGAATTAGTACTACAATCATGATACCCATAAAAAATCTAACCTAAAACCTCCATTTTTGACAAATTTTAGCAAAAAACTCGAAGTTTGCATTTTTACCTTGAAACTAATTTCCATGGTAATAGAGTGGGCAAGAAAGCATGAGAAGGAAGATGAGAGACCCCATTGGGAGGAGGGGGTTGTTGTCGCGGCCACAGAGGGTCGGCCGACTGCCATCTGATCCACCATCTTGATTGGATTCCGATGGAGCATGTTTTCTCCTATTGTTTGTGTTATGCGTGTGTTTTCACGTATGAGGGGAAGAAGAGTAAGTGGATTGGTCTGGTCCGGTTCAGTCCGACCGGTCCAGTTCGTAGGCTCTTACACTTTTTTTTAATTCAGCCCATTTACTAATTATCTTTTGCACCCCACCTTTTTTTGCTTTATCTGTACAAATTAATCGTTAGCAATGGGTCAACATTGGTTTATTCAGCAACCCAATAACTTTTATATTTTCTACAACATTAATTCACACATTCTAACATACATATACATTCTATCTCATTTTTTAAGATAATTTCTTATAATATTTTAGGACATCTATCAAGATTAATATTAGGACTAAATAATCTTTAGACTTAGGATTTGTTTAGAACTTTTGTTGACTAATTAGTATGTAGAAATTAATTTTTTTTATTCTATTTTTATCAAACTTTTATCTTGATTTTATGGTTGTTGTTTAGACTTTTTGCTTGATTCTTTTGCTAGAAATTACCCATAATCTTGACCTATAATCACATGTGCCCTTAGGTTTTTGTTTAGTTTAATTTGATTAAGTAACATTACTTGATTAAATTGAATAAAATTTAGTATATGTAGGACATTTAACTAAACCATAACATGATCATATTAGGACGAATTTTTCCCTTCAAAACTCTAATTTTAGGTCCTCCCATAACTTTGCATGACAACATTATCTCCCCCCTTTTTGCATATCATTTTCTTTTATCTTAACAATGTAAAACAAAAATTTTCATTTTATAAATAAACCATAAAATACTCTATAAAATATGACGTGATTCGTACAATACGAGCCTAAAGAAATGAAGAAGTAAGAGAGGATGCATTCCTATCCTTATTCTGAATATCTTTCAATATGGGACGCTTGACTCAGGTGTCCAAAGTATTCACCTCCATTCATAGACTTTAGTACGATTCAAATTAAGGCGATTTTTATAATTAAGGGATGAAAAAGTAATTGGTGATGTATTCTTCCTGGTTCCATATATATATATATATATATATATATATATATATATATATATATATATATATATATATATATATATATATATATATATATATATATATATATATATATATATATATATATATATATATATATATATATATATATATATATATATTTGCAGTCTTAGGGCAACATCTATTATACGTCTCCTAACAATCAACCTTCAACCAATCAAATGTGACATCTTGCCTTAGGGCTTTTCACTTTAAACATTTTCAAAAAGGGCATGTCACCCATAAAAACAACCAACAAATACGTATTTTCTATCCTATAAACTACGAGACTTTGATTCTTCATTTCACGATGGAGATACGTAGGCACGAGGTTGTAAAACCGAGGCGAGAAAACTAATTAAACACTTATTTTTCCCCTTTATCATTCATATCAAGTAAACTTTTAGATAAATAAAACCCTTAGAGCAAACAAACAAAGTGAATCCCGTTGAATACAATAAATGTAAGGGGTGCTAATATCTTCTCTTTGCATAACTGACTTCCGAACCTGAATTTGATTGCAAGAACATTTTTTACCTTTTGGGGCTTTCTCGATATTTTCCCTTTCCTTTGGAGTAAATAAAGTTCAGTGGTGACTCTGTTTTATTTTTCGCGTCTAGACAACCATAGCTAGTATGGTTTGAGCCAAATACTTCCATTGTTTACCAATTCTTTCTTTACTATTTTATCAGTTTTGATCTATTTCTGGTTTTATTTATCTAGTTTGATTTACACATACCGATATAGTTTTTGTTTAAAATTTGAGTCTTTTAAGACAACTTGGTATAATATTAATATCCCATGCTAATCACTTTGAGCATAAGCCTTTTGGTTTGACGACAATACCAAATATGTTAGCCAATATACTTGAATAATTAATTCTTTCTACCATCTCTTTGGAGTTAGGTACAATTATTTAAGTTTTCCTATCATAGACAAAAGAACAAGTTTTGGGTTGCTCTTGGAGGTGAGCAATGCTTAGAGTTTGGGGTTGGGGTACTAGAGATAATGGTAAAAAATTGTTGAGAAAAATCAAGAAGTTAAAACAACTTCTTAAAAAAAAAAGACAAAAAAATGAAAAAGACATAAACGACCAAAATGCATAAATCTCGAGTACCAGGTAAAAGGAAAAGAGTTGGTATGATAATGATAGGATAAATAGGAACCTAACTCCAAAGGTTTAAACCTATTTTCCCAAAAATATCCTACCTGAACCTCAGCCATGTTGCATCTGAAAAAGTCCTCAAAATGTGTGTGTGTTTTTATTACTGTGATAAATTTTGTTATAACATGATCAAACTCATTATAATCAGTTTTGCATTTGATTGAGAGAGCATCCTGTCAATTGAGCGAATTATTGTGAGATGTGAGACAAGTTGAGTACTTGCTAAAAGTTAAGGGGGTTTCCTGATTTTGTCGGATTGAAGTTAGAAACTAGAATGGTGATCAGGTAAAATAATTATGGTGGTGTTCAATTATTGCTGGTGTATTTTGTGTTTCTGTTTGGAATTTTCAGTTGTCGACAAGTTATTTGAGGACAAGTAACAAATTAAGTTTGGGGTTATGATGACACTCTATCATTACATATATTCTATAGAAGAAATAGAGAAAATCGAGCCAAAGACCTCTTAATTTAATTGAGAATAGCCAAAGAATGGAGAAAAATGGATAAAGCATGAAGAAATAGAGACCTAGGTAAAATCTGGCTGAAAAAAGACAAAACGTGTGTCAGTCACTGGAATAATCACACAGGCATCGCACCCAGTCGCGTGCGTGATGGGCTTGGATCAGTTTCATCATGTGTCGAAAGCAAGCTATCGTGTGTGCAATGGGCCCTTTTTCTGGGCAATTTCTTACATGTTCTGATACTTTCTAACAACTTTAAAAAGGGTTTTTTGGCAAAGTTTTACGGGTTCTTCAATTTTACATCTCAAGTACGATTTTACAACACCGAAAGACATATTTGGAGCACATTTGGAGTCATTGGAGGACAATTCTTCAAGGGATATTTTATGAAACCTTCATATAATTTATTGGTATTGTAATTTGAATTATGAGTATCTAATTTCTCATAGGTTAGGTTTTGTTTTGACGAACCTTTTTCAATATTGTTGGAACACATGTTTGATTTGATATTGCATAATTTATTGAAGTTATTATTTTTTTCAATTGCACCTTGTTCTTAATGCTTTTTATGTGAGATACTCTTTTAATATGATTTTGGGTGCATAGGGAATATTGATCATTAGTCTATGCGTTGGACCTAGGATAACTGTTGTACTTATGTCAGTTGAATAAGAATAGGAGACCTTGAGTGGTGTCTTAGGGATTAATGTTCTATTAAATTGCCTAATTTTTTTCTTACGCTGGTGGACTAGGGATAGGATGCTCCGAGTATAGATTAGTGAGCTATACACCAAGGGATTGAGTATAGCGGTCTTATTAATTCGTCGTGGAATAATAATAACAATATTAATTATGCAATGCATCGAACATTAACAGTAGAGAATTAATGGATTCTATAACAAAACCTAACGACTTTCGTATAACTGTTAGAACAACCTTTCTTACTTTTCGTATTAAAACTCAAAAACTCCCCATTTATTATTTAAATTACTTTGCACAATATTTGACTTGTTAAATAGCAGTTCATGTGGATCGATATTTTTATTACTTCAATATTATCGATACGCTTGTCGAGAAGTCATTAGTCAGATAGAATATATACCCTCCCCCTGAGAGTATACTTCTCCCTCTTTGTCATAATCAAAAAGGCGTGTAAAATATGCAAAAATGTAAACATGTTTCATGTAATATGGACTATTTATGAGCATACATGTAATATGTTATTTTTATGCAAGTTAAGGAAAGAAAACATCCTTCATCATAAATGTCATGCAATTTCAAAGCTAATGTAGCAATATCATAGCATAATGCATTTTGATATATAGAGGGAATATTTAGCAAACATATCATAGAAAATACCATGGTATAGTGAGTAATAATATCACAAGGCATGTGTATTTGACATAAAAGGTATCGTACTTAGTTGAGAATAACATATATAACAAAAGTGTGTGAAGGACAACATATACCTTATATGTGAATAAAAAATTCTCCTAAAATGTTATTTTTAGACATGGCACAAGATATTCTAAATAAGCATGCACGCAATTCTAAAAATATTTGTATAATAACAATCTTGTGTTAAAACATGGGAAGTATTTTACATAGGCAAGGAAGACATATGAAGCTTTTAGCACAAATATCATGGTATATTTAAAGAAGATAAGTGTAGTAATACATGGAATAAATTATTTTATCAATCATCACAATTATGATAAGCAAAGATAGATCACGTGATAATATTTTTTAGCACAATGACATTATAAGTGTTTGAACTATCTAGAAACAAGTGGTTATGAGTAATGCTTTATATATAGAAAATACTTTGAACTCTATCATGTCATAAAAAGAAATTACTTTTTGAACAAAAGATGTTTAAATTAAAGTTTCCTAAAAAGTGTTTAGACATGAGGGAAGTAAAAACATATTTATCTTAAAATAAGTTTCCTAATCCTTAGGCATGACATATGTGAAACATTTATTCATGGCAGGGACAATACGACATATCATTATGAGGCATGTGTGTCAAAAGAATTTTACTCTAGATGAGACATATATAAGAATCCCTAAATCATGTATACATTTTGTTTTCATGCTTTTTATCTTAAAGTATTCTAATAAGGGTATTTAAGCAAAACAAGGTTGTAAACATCATATTATAACCAAAAGAATATGTATAAGGAAGACAAAGGGCATGAAGGACATTTTACTAAAGGGAAAAACATCTATATTATTGAATGGGAAATTGAATTACAAAAGAACAAGAAGGAAAAATTCATTAGTAAATGATGCAAAATATAAAGTACAGGAATTAAAACAAACAAAACAACTAAAAATAAGTAAAAAGAATTCTTAGTTCATCTCATCATCATCTTCACTAGAGGTTAAGGGAGAGATGAGGTTCTTTCTAGCCATTTTCTCTATGATCAAGTTTAGCTTTTCATTCTTTTTTCTTTGCTCTTCAAGGATGTTGGTGTTGGAGTTAGATGATGGGATGTTCCTTCTTTTCCTTCTTCTTGGTTGTTGGGTAACAAGTTATCCTTGTTGAATGGTAAATCCCTTTTTACTTATTGCAACTTGTCCTATTTTTATGTCATCAAAGATATGTTCTTCTTCTCCAAAGTATAACCATTGTTTTGGAGAATTTAGGTAATGAGTTCTTCATAGGGAAACACATAGTTCTTTATTTTTCTTTCAAGCATGTGATAAAGAATTGCATCTGCCAAATTCTTGGGAATTTGGTTATGAAGAAACCAAAGAACATGTATGTATCATCTTGAAATTATGCTATAGTTTCCTTTTCTTGGGAACCAGATTCGGCCTAAAGTGTAGTGAACTAACCCAATGTTTGGATGAATGACTCTGACAATGAATGGAAAAGGTAAGGAAGAGATAGGATTAATAACGAATGAGTGAGCAAGAGTATCAAGATCAAGTTCATTACCTTCATAGTTTTGATCGTAATCTTGCTCTAAGTAGGGTAGGTTGTAGATGTTTGCAAATTCCTTGAGAGAGAGAGAGAGAGGGTGATGGGGTGTTTGTTAACTTCATAGTTGATGATCTAATTTGTGTAGGTGAGGTTTGCATAGAATTTTCTCACGAGATCAGGATACCTTTCTATTGGTTTTTCTAAGACAAAGTTTTTCAACCTTATAAAATTGAATGCTTCCATGAAGGAGCAATATTTGAAGAGTTGTTCATATGGGTAGTGGGAGGTAATAAGTTCTCTATCTGAGTAGTGGAGATTGAAGTTGGTTCTTGGGCTTGGTTTGAGAGTTGTTCAGAGAAGTAGGAGGATATTGGTCGGGAAGATCGGGTTCTTTTTTAGGCCATTTTGGATAAGTGGTGATGATTTTGAGGAACAAGAGTGTTTTTAAGCTAGTAGGAAATGAGAAATGATGAGTGAAAAAGAATGAAAACGTACCTCCTTATATAGCTTAAATTTAATCGATTGAGTCAATCAATTAGAAACAGTTAATTTTGAGATTCTTCTGTTGCAAGTATCTGTTGCAACATTTACTCCTTCAACTATCCGTTGGGAATTGTTTAACGTTCGGATTTCCTTTATTTTGAATCTTTTAATCGATTAGGGAAATCAGGTAATTCTCTTAATTTGGGATTCCTTGTTACTTTGGCTTGCTTGTTAGGCCGTGTTGCTTCTTTAACACCTCTAATACATATTTTTGAGGCCCCTAAGCTTGAAAAAACTTGAAGATACTTAATTCTTTTAAGTTAGAGATAATAAATAATTTAAAGTAAATATATTAAAAATATTAAAGAGTTTAAAAATGATTATATTAAGGGGCTAATCAGATTCTCTGATCATTTCAACCTTAAAATAATTTTACATGTATCAAGAAAGAATTCTTGATAAAATTCTATTAGGGAAAAACACCTTACTAGTGTATCCTTCTCTACACATCATTGGATGCTAAAGTTGTTAAGAAAGAAGATGAATAAGTCCATCACAAACCTATTTATTTTATTGATCATCACATATCATAAATTGAGGAATTCTCAAACAGTGTTGCTTTGATCATAGTTGGTGACATATTTCATCATTGTTTATCTTCCAGAATCAAAGAATTAAAATGTATACTTGTTAGAGTATACTTTAGTATAGCTTTTCAAAAATATATTTCTTTAGAGTTCTAAACTGCAAAGAATTGCCTGCAAAACAAGTAAATATGTTATTTTGATTATTTTTTATGTCTCATATCTTCCTTGTAGAATGCATGTGTTGTCATCTTTGTTGGAAGATGGTTCTTTGTATTTCTCCCAATGTTGCAATCCTATATCCTTTATTCAATTGACTGAAGAACTTCTCCATCATTTTATTGTTCTTTGAACACGAGGACTTCTTGATTGATGTTATACTGGAACATGTTATGATATGAGTGATGATCTTCCAGTTTAATCTTTCGATTACATTAGCTTCTATGTTTTCCTTCTCTCTTTGATTTTCCTAAAATTCATGAAGGTTTCTTATCTATAGATTTAGGAGTTAGAAATTTTTTCCAATTCTTAATTCTCTAGATAAATGTTAGTAACAATAATCTAAGAACTTTTTAAGAAATAAATTTCTTCATCTCATGTGTTCATATCCTCTGGCTTGATACTTGGAGAAACTCCATATATAATTTCCAAAGTATCCTACATTTCCTTGGTGGTATTGTAAAATAAAATTTTATATAAATTTATATCTTTGGTCAAATAAGTTTTTCCACACCTTCATCATTTATTTGATGAGTAGGGTAAAACATACCATTGAATAAGAAAAATAATTTACTTTGAGGAAAAACATGTGTATATAAAAGAAAGAATAGATTTTTATAAGATAGTGGTGAATTTTGAAAAATAATCTAGTGTTAGAAGTCAGCTTCCTCCTGAGACGACTAGTCCTTAAGCAGGAGTTAGACTTTGATGCCACTGATTAGAATTGAGACTTCAAATACAAGAGGGGAGTAAATTGTGTGGTTTGGAAAAACGTGGTTTTGAAAACTTTTCGATATTAAATCAAAGTTTGAAAAAAAAAATTCTATTTCTAAGCAGTTGAAAATAAATATTGAAATAAAATGAAAAATTTAAAGAGTTTAAGGGAAGAAGAAAAACACCGAGAGTTATAGAGGTTCAGTAAAAATAAAGCGACCTACTCCTCTCCCCAAGAACTGGTCTTGAGAGTTTCCATTGTATACTTGAGAGATTTTAGTAGGTGAAACTCACAAACCCCCCTATACAAGGAAATTGTGGTTGTCCTACAACCATGATAATACAAGACTGAAGAAATGATCGTTTGTGTCTTCTCAATGGAAATTGTTGAGACTGAAGTGGCCAAGCTTCCTTCCCAATTGTAGATTGAATTGATTATACTTTTCTCCACAAAAACAACTGAGCTTAATATGGTTTAACAAGATAACCATTAACCTCTTGAGATTCTAATAGGATGGTCTTCTAACTTATAGTTTTAAACGGGCTAACCATGAACCTAATCGTAAGTACATCGATATTGATGATCTTCAACCTTTGAATAAACAAGGCTTACTAAGATCCTTAAGGGAAGCTCATTAATATTGAAAATCTTCAACCTGAATAAACATGGGAACTAATCACACAATCCCCAACCAGAACTGTTCACGGGTTTAGCTTCTAGCCACATATTTGTATCCCTAAAACGGATTGTGTTCATCCAAGGTGCATAAAAAACAACCTTGAAGAACTTATACAATGCTACCTATCCATAATTACCATAACACCTCACTCACAAAAGATTTTTCCTCACAAAAGCATTTGGCTATAAGAACTAGTGAGAAATAGTGAAAATGAAAATCTAGAGAGATGGAGTGTGTCAATACATAATTCGATTCCTGGATGCAATGAAAAAAGAAATGAGGCCTCTATTTATAGGCTTGATAAATACCTAAAGAGGAAATAACATTAAAGCCAAAATGGTTGTTACTAATCGATTAAGCTAATCAATTAATTAGTTAAACACAACGACTATGAGTTTTAAAATAGGAAGGAATTGATATAAGTCAATGCATATGATCTGAGTACGTTGAAATATCCTTGATCCTCAAGATAGTTATAATATAATCGATTAACACTAAGTTTTAATCGATTATATTCAATCAATTTTTTTTCCTTATTAGTTGCTCCCATTTATTTTTGTGCAACTTCTACATATTTCCCAAGGCTTATTCTTTTAAAAAACAATTTAAAAGAGTTTTAAGTGTGTGTTTGTTCTTATATCCATCTACTTCTATAAATGAAGAACTTTTTCTTTTACAAAAGTTTCACTCACTTACTAAATTAGGATAGCTTCCCTAAGCTTGTCTGGTGTATTCATTGTCTTGACTCTTTGCTTGAAATTTATTTTTGTGGCATCTGATGTAATCTATTTTTTCCATTGTCTTAAGCTTTATCAATCCTTTATCAACTGAGATTTTGTCAATCCTCATAAACCCTTATGGCTTGCATCTTTAATCACTTGATTACATTGGTTGGATTTCTAAACAGTTTCATATTTATTATGTTAAATGTCATATGTTCTTATCTTTTACAATTGTCATCATGGTGCATCTTTATCATGCTAAATACCCTTTATGATCTTTACAGTTGTCATCATCAAAACAACATTTGTTACCTGCAAAACATGGTTTGACATACCCTACGCTCTTTCTCAGTGAATATCGACAGTAGATTCCTGGGTAAATCTCGCTTGTAGATTTCCTAATAAATTTTACAATAGGTATTTTCTCAACAGTTAATATCGATAATAGATTCACTAGTTAAACTCTACTGTAGAATTTCTAGTAACCTCGACAGTAGGTAGTTTTTTAGCAGAATCTCAGAAGTAGATTCCTTAGCTAATCATGGCAGTAGATTTTCCAATAACCTTGAGAGTAGGTAGTTTTACAACAAAACCTCGACAATAGGTATTTCTTCATCAAAATCTCGGTAGTAGATTCCCTAGTTAATCTTGGCAGTAGATTTTCCACCAAAACCTTGGCAGAAGGAATTTCTTCAGCAGAATCTCCATAGTATATTCCCTTGTTAATCTCGGTAGTAGATTTCCCAGCAAAACCTCGACAATGGGTACTTCTTAATAGAATCTTAGTAGTAGATTCCCTGGTAAATCTTGATAGTAGATTTCCCGGTAATCCTCTGCAGTAGGTATTTTCTTAGCTGAATATTGGCAGTAGATTACCTGGTAAATATCGATAATAGATTTCCCAGTAAACCTTCATAGCAGGTATTCTTCAAAAAATCTTGGAAATGGATTCCTCAGTCATTTCCTAGTGATACTTTGTCGTAAAACCTCAGCAATAGGTACTTCTCAGTAGAATCTCGGCAGTAGATTCCTTGGCAAATTTCAGTAGAAAATTTCTTGATCAATAAATCTCGATTATAGGACTCCTTATTAAATCTTGGCAGGACATTTCCTGGTAATAGTAGACTTCTTGGTAAATCTCGACAGTAGACTTCCTGGTAATAGTAGACTCAGGGGTGGATCCAGACATTACATATTGGTGTGGCTAAACATAAAAGAAATTATGAATGAAATTATATTAAAAATAAGAAATAATATTATTTAAAGAAATACATTTGTAATGAAAATTATCTATCAAATATGCAAATATGAAAGATTAGAAAATATAAAAATGAGAAAGAAACTTAAGAGGTGGTGAAAGTGTTTCAAAAAGCGGACTGGACCGACCAGTCAAACTGGGAACTGGAAGGGTCATTGGTCTGATTTGGTTATTAGATCGAAAAAGCTATTAAACCAGTGAAAGTCAGCCAGAACATACCAAAACCTGTAAAAATTGATGAATCTGCGATTTTGGAAAATCGACAAATTAAATGTTTGTTTTCTTTTCTCAGACAAAATGACGTCGTTTTGATAATTAAAAAAATAAAAATAGAAATATAAATAGACTTTGTTCAAAACTTATTTGGAATAATTTTTCCTCTTTGAAATTAAATTTATTAGACATTGCACTTATTTTATTATTTAGTTTATGTTGCAATAAGATTATGTTTACAATTTGAATTTAAAAAATGAACATGTAAAATTATGATATTTTGTACTATTTTGTTGTGTCATGATTTTTTTAGAGATCCAATCATCTGGTTCGAATGGTTTAATAACTATATAATTTTGTTATAGAGACTTATTTATTCAATTGAGATGTTTGATTTGTTCAATTTAATTATCTGATTTAGTCATGCGATTCAATTAGTGATCCAGTCATTCGACCAATAAACTAGTGATCCACCCTCATCGATTTGATGACTGGTTTGATTTTTAAAATATTAATATATATATATATATATATATATATATATATATATATATATATATATATATATTAAAAAAGAAAAAATGAAAAAATTGGTGTGGCTATAACTACAGTGTGCCTTAACATGGATCCGTCCATGAGTAGACTCATCGGTAAATATTGATAGTAGATTCCTTGGTAAACCTTGAAAATAGAAATTATCCAGCAAAACCTCGACAATAGGTATTCTTTAGAAAATATTGGCAGTGGATTCCTTTATCATTTCCCAACAGGTATTCTCCCTACTGAGTCCTTTTTAGAATTTTCCTTAGTAGACCTTCTTCACAGATCTTCTCAGTTAATCCCCGACAAATCTACAATTCATATAAGGAATTCATCCATATCCATTGCAACTCATTCCATTGCAGTTACATTCGAAAGACAAAATTTGGATCCTTTGTAATTAATTATCTTTCACCATGATTATATGAAGATTGTCATACTCTCGGACTAAAGGTTATTAAATAGGGGTAGCTGATGTACCTCAAATTTGTCTTGAGGGTAAATCATTTTAAATTATATATTTTTTATTCGCCTTTTATTAAGTTTTTTTTATCATTTTAGAATGTCAAAAAAAATGTGTTTCAATTCACATTTTCATAATAAATTATGTCTATTTTAGCATCTACGAATTGTTATCCGTTTGGTACACTTCTTTTCTATCTTCTTTCCGTATTTTAGTGCTTTCTAGAGATCATGAGAAGTAGGTATTTTACCGTGTTCCTTTCCATGTCAAGTAGGAAGATGTATGACAGAGATTTTTGTTGTTGATTATGTCATGAATTCCTCTGGTTTATTTAAAGACCTGTTTAAGGCAATTCTGTATATGTGTCTTGTTTGTTACTTGTGTTTGTTTAAAATCGTACCTTTGAAGTAGGCATTCTGCATGTGCGTTTACATTTGTGCTCGCATCTATTCCCCATCCCACATGGAAGTCCTCAAAAGAAGGCGAGCAAGAAGGGTCCGTAATTGACCCCCACACATTTTAGTCTGTGTCATCCTTAGCTCACGATGTACGTTGATGCTTCAGAGTCGTGCAGATCTTGTGTATCGAGTCTGTTAAGTGGGGAAGGGTTTTGCAATCAAACCCCCACGCTTTGTTAGGAGTTCGTGTTGGCCGATGCTGATACTCCGTGATCGTTCATATTATCTTATGTCTCCTACCTCGATCTTTTATATCTTGGTTAGGTATTCAGCCGCTTTGGACGTCACATTTTTTATTTCATTTGTCTCTCGCTTGTTTGCTTCGGGTGATACGCTCCCCTTAGCTAAAGCATTTCTCTTATTTCCCCCATCCATTCGAGTCGGTATGTGTTACTTATGTTTGTGCATTTTTGCCAAATAACTTGTTTGCTTATTTTTTTGTTATACCATGTTCCCTTATGATAGAAATTTGTATGCCCCCTTAGGATCGCTCGATTAGAGTAGCTTTCGAGCTAGACATTAGGATTGTAATCCATACATGCTAACATAGGATAGAGATTTCTCTTTTCACCCTCAACCTTAGGATCAATCATTCTATGATAACATTAGGGATAAAAGTAGGTTAGTCTCCCTTAGATGTTTTTCTTTATTTTGCATCTTTGCATTAAACTTAAACTCTTTTCTTGGCAAATGCATAAAACATCTAACAACTTTCAAATCCTTCTTTAAGGTAAAAAATATCATACAAATACAAAACTTTTCTGCCTTGGGGCCTTTCTTTAGAACTTGAAAAGGATGTATTATTTTTCTGCTCTAGGAAATATGACGCGTAATTCCCCAAGGGTCAGATTTTATTATGTCTACTTGCTAAGAGTCACGAATGTAACATCACCTGCCTTCGGGCACTTTTTCTTTTGAGAACACCTGGTTAGGTGAGGGCATGTTATTTCCTTTCCATTACAGATGCGTGAGTCTCCAATGGTTGAGCAGCAGTGGAATGATTGAATTTGACATTGTTCATTAAAAAACACAAACAAACTAAAATATGTGAGCCGAACTACAGTAACTCTGATTCCTCAAAAGGGATACGTAGGCATTGAGGTAGAGCCTGAACGAGAACAAATTTATTTTTCCTACATTATTTTCTCCTCTCTTTTTCATGCATTCTTCCTCAGTAATAAGAAGTAAGCATAGATTAGACTCACCCATCAGATAGACAACAAGAGTGGATACCGTAGAGTATAAAGGGCGTGTGGGGTGATAATACCTTCCCCATGCATACTAGATTTCATTACCCGATCTCTCGGTCGCAAGTCCGTGACTTCTCCCTTCTCTGGTTTTTTTTATGTTTACCTTTTCCTTCACATGAGATAAAAGACGTTCGATGGTGACTTCATTGATTTCATTATCAGTTGATTGTTCAGCCAATCGTTTTAGCTGGCGACTTCACTGGGGACAGATTGACCTATTGATGGTCCATCCCGGAGTCATTCCTAGCTCTTGTTTTCTTTTCTTTGGGTGTTTATTTTTTATGCTTTCAGCTTATTCATTTGTACATGATTATCTGAGCATATGTTTTCATTGCATTTTATTTCTTTCTATATTGGTTATTTGTTGTGCTGTATTCTGGTTTTCCATGTTGGGTGGGTGTTACTATGAGGTAAAAGGCCCAATACCAAGGCTAGAGTGCACTATCTAGGAAACCTAGGAACAAAGTAGAACATGACGGATATTGGACTAAGGTCCTACCAACACGGCCATGTCGTCTATGCTCATATGAGGTTCAAATGGGGTGTTATCGTTATCCATATATGTGGCTTGATGGTAGTGCTTCTGGATGAACCTGTGATTTTGAGTTACCATTGGCCTACCCCGACCTAGTCTTTACCCGAGAGTGGGAAGGGAATAATCTTTACAGGTACAGATGGTGATCTTATTTATCTGGTGACTGTATTCCATTGGTGACTTGGTTTTCTATTCTTTTTGTTCTGAACTATTAAGCGTTATTTTCTCGGTGCATCTAGTAACAGCACATCGGATTTCCGATGTTGGAAAACCTTGATTCCATGAATTATTGTACCTTACATCATGGAATATTTATTTTTTACAATATATATATATATATATATATATATATATATATATATATATATATATATATATATATATATATATATATATATATATATATATATATATATATATATATATATATATATATATATATATATATATATATATATATATATATATATATATATATATATATATATATATATATATATATATATATATATATATATATATGTGTGTGTGTTAGAAAAAAGTTAATCTGCATTTGCATTTCATTTCCAGGGTGTTTCAGAGTAGACGTTGGTATCAAAAAGGGAAAAAATAATGAGGTTGTCAAGAGAGACACTAGAGACGTGTTCGGTTACAAGTTCGGTACTTCCAGTTGGCCTTTGCTTGAAAGAGTTAAGTAGGGCAGTGGGTTATCCGAATTCACAAGCCTTTAGTAAATAGTATGGTGATCTTTTGCCCTTGTTGGATGTTCAGGTGGAGGATAAAGCTCTTCACACTTTGGTACAATTTTATGATCCATAGCTACGATGTTTCACTTTCCAGGATTATCAAGTAGCGTCGACTCTTGAGGAGTATTCTTATATCTCGGGGATCAAAGTCACTAATCATATCCCCTTTTCATGTGTTCCGAATGAACTCGATTATGAAGCCATCTCTAAGGAACTTTATTTGAGCCTGAGCGATGTGAAAGGCAATTGGAGGAAGAGAGGTACAAACAGTGGTCTCTTTGAGGACTTTCTGATATGAAAAGATAGAGACTTGTCCATTAAGCATCAGTGGGTTGAGTTCAATGCTCTCCTAGCTATTTTTATTTATGGTCTAGTTATTTTTCCTGATGTTGAGAAGCTGGTAGATCTGGCAGTTATTTACGTGTTCATAAATTTGAATCCGGTACCGACTATCATGGCCAACACTTACTTTGCTATCCATTCCAGGTATGGTAAGAAAGGGGTCGTAGTATGTTGCGTGCCTTTGTTGTACAAATTGTTTATGTATCAGCTTCCGACCAAAGGACCGTTCATGCATACCCAGAGCACTCGCACATGGGATACGAAGCTCATGGATCTTACATCTTTCGACATAACTTGGTATAGGCATCGACTTGTTAGTACTACAGTTATTACCAGTTGTGGAGGTTTCTCCAACGTTCCTCTCACGGGGACACATGGAATAATTAACTATAACCCAGTTCTTTCCCTACGCTAGCTAGGGTATGCTATGTGGAGTCCTCCTAAAAGCAATGAAATCAGTGTATCGGTGTTTTGCAAGAAAGGGGAAGATCCTGAGATGCTAAAAAGGGTAGTGATCGCTTGGACCAAAGTATTCAAAAAATGTAAGGATTTCTTTGGGCAGAGAGAGCTGACAGCCTATGGACCTTATGTTGAGTGGGTCGAAGAAAGGGCAAGAACACTTCGGTTTCCATTTGTAAAGGAAGACCCCTTGTACCTGAAACCTGGCAAGTTGCGGCATGATATTCCCAAAGAACCCTTCTACTAAGTGCAAAGAGAGAATTAGCATCTTTGCATTGACCTGGAAGCCAAAGATATGAAGCTTTATTTTCTAAGGGAAGATAAGAAAGATTTAGAATGCAAACTCAAAGAATCTGAGAAAGTTGGTACTTCTAAGAGATCCAGAAATGAATATGACTATATCACGATTGAAGACCATACAAGAGTTGTCGTCGTTATTGAGAAGAAGTACAAGCAGAGATATTGAGATGGTGACATACTCCGGGCATCCAAGGCTGAAGCAGAAAGGCATTCTAAAGCCAAAATCAAAGATTTAGAGATGCAGCTCCGAGACAAATATGCTCAGCTCAAAGCAGAAGTCAACTAGAGACTCACAACATAGGCCAATCTCAAAGGGCGTGATACTCAGTTGTCATAGGCTGTCGAAGAAATCGCCAGGATCAAAGGACAAATATGACTATAATATTTCCAGACTATGAAAAATTTGTTGTTTGTTTGTTATTTCATTTTGCTATGAAAAACCACTGCCAGGCTTGTTGGTCGGGGTTTTATTTTTATTTGTCGTATTTTGACTGATCATCTTGTATAAACTCATTTGACTCTGTGATGTGGTGGGAGAACTGACTTTTCGTTTCGCATTTGTGTTTGCGAATGTTGCGGTTTATCAAGAGTCGCCCCCGACTTTTCTTTTATCCAAAAGGAAAGGTGAAAAAGCACAAGAAAGACCTTTAGAGATGTTTTCTTGAGTTCTGGGGGTAGATTATGAAAAGGGAAGGTGCTAGCACCCTTTTCATCCATGGTTTTCCATGGGCTCTTAGTTACTCGTTAGATCACATTCTTTTGTTTGAATGTGCTTGTGGTGTGGGTTTTGAAAGTATTTTGAAAACGTCTTTGTAATGGATCTCGTCTCTATAAGAACACGTACAAAGTGTTTGTTTGGAAAATAGTTCAAAGATGTGTTTGTGAAATGTGTTTTTGAAAGTGATTTTAATAAGGTGTCTTTGTAACGGTTCTCATCTCTATAAGAACGCGTACAAAGTTTTGTCTTCAAAAATGTTTCAAAATGAGAGTGTTTGGTGTGTAAAATGTGTTTGTTATGATCAAGCGAGCAACTAAGAGCGAACCTACCTACTCAAAAGGTCTTAGATGTTCTTTTCCTCCTCCTTTAGATGTTGCTATCTTACCATTGATTTGGTAAGAAGCCCCATCGTTGGATGTGAAGGGACGGATGTTGGGACGTTTGTATAGTCATAGAAGGAAACCTATGGGACGTTTTAGCAATACCATTTTAGGGACTAGATCATCTATCGAAGGCAACATCAAGGGTCATCGAGGGACTATGATCTTTTATCGAGGTTCTTTTGCTAAAACGCCCATGTTCGAGGGACATGACTATTTTTCCGATAGGGCACAAAGTGGGATTACCCTAAGGGTGCTAGTGTACAAGTGTATTTGATTGCATGCATTTTAGTCTTGATTAGGATGATCTATTTGTTGATTTCATATCTTGCCATACACACTCTAGTTAATAACAATGTATGAAAGCAATAAAAGTGCGGAAAGTAAGGATTCTATGCTATTACAATCATTAGAGGGATGGGGTGTACAAATTTACGAATGGGGGGTTGCGAGAAAGTAAATCCTAATTATTTATTACAACCATATTGAAATAATAATGCAAGAAAGAAAAGGGACCTTGTTTTTAAAAAAGGGTTTTTGTGTTAATGAATAAAAAAGGAAAATGAATTAGCCTAGTAAAAAAGGAAAATATTTTTATGCCTTTTTTATATTGATGAAAAGAGTTTTAATGTTGAAAGTGATAAAAAGGAAAATAAATGAGATATAGACCCAGTGTGCTGCTACAAGCAAAACAAACAGAATCAGAAGTTCTGGAGTCAGGAGCACTGTGACTCAGCAGGAAACGTCAGTGGGTATCAGAAGTTCCGAGTTGATAAACTCTGAGGTCCTGCAAGAAATGTTAGAGGGAAAATGCATAAGTTCTGGGTGGTATTCAGACAGTGAGCCAAAAATCAGAGGTTCTGTATTACACTAAAGCAGTGAGTAAACCCCAAAAATTCAGTGTATTGTCAGCATGTAAAAATCATAAACTCTGAGTGTTTAAAATAGCAAGGGGAAGCATCAGAAGTTCAGTGTGTTTGACATGTAGGGAGAACTCAGAAGTTCTGTGCTGTGTTAGAACAGTGAGTGAATCATGGAAGTTCTATGTATTAAAAGGATGAGTGAAAAACAGAAGTTCTGTGTTACATTTCAACTCTTTCCTTATATCAATCAGCACAAAGATGACTTATTCAGTTTTCAACAAACAGCAAATCAGAAGGATAAAAGCACAACAATTTATGGAAGTTCTGATCCTGGTCCTGAGTCTAGCCTTAATCAGGAAGTTCTGATCCTAGTCCTGAGTCTAGCCTTAATCAGGAAGTTTTGATCCATAGTTTTTCTACTTACACAATGACATGGACAACATCAATACTATGATATCTACATGTTTGATGATATTCTGAATGAAAAGATGCACAGTCGGGGAGACTTACCTTAAACCTGGAGCGTGTGTTCGGAACTTGAGTTGCTGCCTTCAAATATTCTAGAGTCAGCAAGAACAACGGAAGAGAGAATACCAAATTCTTTTACTTCAAGGGAAGAACAAAGGTTTTGGTTTTCTGTTTGGGAATTCTGGATTTTTTATGAAGGTATCACAGTTTTCTTTTCTTTCTTTTGACAATTCTCTCTCTAAAAGCCAACACGATTTTGTAGTTTGTGTTTGCAGTTTTTTTTTGGACTCTTGGAGTTTTTGCAGGGGTTCAAGGCTTTTCTTTCTCAAAAATCCGACCTCTTTACAGTTGCCAATGGAGTTCAATTTATAGGCAAAGATTTTTTATATTTTTAGAGGTCAAGTGGAACCAGTATCATATGCTAGGCGCTGACTTGCTCTTGAAGTAAGTTTAAACGAGCATGGTTCAAGGCATAAAGCAGGATGGCTAGCAGGTTTAGCAGTGCCTAAGCTGGATTTGTCAGCCAAAATTAAGGAAAAGCAAAAGCAACAGACGGGCCTAGCACCCTTTTGCATAAAAGTTTACCTTCCCAAGACAGTAGAGGTACACGTGGGGGAAATCCTTTGGATAAAGGCTCAAAAGTGGTTGCGAGCATTAAATTAGCATTAAATGACGATGAGATTTATCAAATCAGAAATCCTGCCAGGTGAAACTCTGCCTCATTGTTTAATTCTGGATCAGAAGTTCAACTTCAACATAGCTTATAATAGACATCCAATCTTCTGATCCTTGTATCTTCTGGCTCCAGCATGTTCTGAAGGAGCTCTCAGACTTTCCAGGAAGCTTGCAACATGCTTTGTAACCTTCTTTGACTTACCCTTGCAAACTCTGACTGATCCTTTGTGAAAACTGGCCCAGAAGTTCTGACCAAACTCTGTCTTGAAAGTGTCCAGAATTTGCTGAGTGCTTTTAGTTTCATGGACGTGTCTTCAAGGATTTATAACTTGAAATCCCAGCATTTCAAAGAGAAGTTATGTTCTGCAATGTTTTAGATCTCATTGAAATTTATAACTATTGAATTAGAAGTTCTTCCAGAATCAGCTTGCATCATGGTGAAAATTTGACCAGAAGTTATGAGCTTGTCCTATTTCTTAAACACTTAGAAAAATTCTAAGTATTTATAAATTTGACTTTTCCAAAGTAACTACTTTTGACTTTTGAATTTCTAGATGAAACACACTTCATATTTTAACATGTCTTGCAGAAATATGAATCTTGAAACTTGATTTTGATCCAAAAGTCAAAGTTTGACTTTTCAGTGTGCAAATGACCATTTTTCCCTTGTGGATGATTTTCTTGGAAAATTTGTAATTCAAAGTTTAAATTAGATGGGAATAAACCTGAGGGTTCAGGGTGATCCTTTGAGGAATTAGAGGGCAAATTTTGGGGTACAACAGTTGTCCTTGTTCAATCTTCTTAAGCCTGAGGATGTAGATTGGCTGGTCAGCTTTTCATGATCTAAAGGTGGAAGATGATTGGACATTAGAGTGCCCAGGAATTTGCACTCGGTGATGTGATGACTGAGGGTATAGGGAATTGGCTTAAAGATGACATTTGGAAAGCAACGGGGAATCATCGGAGATGGGCTTAAATATGCCATCCGGAAAAGACTTGTTGTGCAAGAGATTCCTTGGCGAGAATTCCTGTACCTATTGTTGAGGGGGGCTTTGCCGGGGAATGTTGATTTATGCACTGGGAAGTAAAGTCTAGGAGCTTTGGTTGTCCATTACTCTACTGGGAATTAAATCTTGATTGAAGAGATGAAAGTAGAATGTACACCTGGTCAGGGTCCAAGCTGCACAACGACTTATTAGGGAAATATGGAATCGATCGTATCTGGTCGGGTCCAGGCCTCACAATGTTGTAAACTATTGTCTAGAGACAAGGGAGAAGGAGCCTAGATAGTAGGGCTTGTGGGAAGAAACCTGGGTAGTAGGGTTACTTCGAAATGAAAAGCCTGGGTAGTAGGGCATGTGGGAAGAAAACTGGGTAGTATGGTTACTTCGAAATGAAAAGCCTGGGTAGTAGGGCTTATGGGAAGAAACCTGGGTAGTAAGGTTACTTCGAAATGAAAAGCCTGGGTAGTAGGGCCTGTGGGAAGAAACCTGGGTAGTAAGGTTACTTCGAAATGAAAAGCCTGGGTAGTAGGGCCTGTGGGAAGAAACTTGGGTAGTAGCGTTACTTCGAAATGAAAAGCCTGAGTAGTAGGGCTTGTGGGAAGAAACCTGGGTAGTAAGGTTACTTCGAAATGAAAATCCTGGGTAGTAGGGCCTGTTTGGTTTTGGGAACTGATTTTCCCTTGATTGCTTGCAGATATGACATGTATAACTGCTGGAATTGTTGGTGATAACTATCTTTCCTGAAAAGATAACATGGGTTAGTCAAATGCGATGCATGAAATACGTTATGAGATGATGTTCTCAAAATAAATGAGATTATGCTGCGCGTGGTATGTATGCGTATGTCGTGATGTATGTTCATGAAATGCTTATCGGGGTATGCTTGCGTCTGGGAAAATAAATCCCTGACTGTTGCTGGCGATTTGCAAATATTCTGTCAGGAGGAGATGCTGGAGAATAACTCTGTGGGGACCAAACTTAGGGGGAAGAGATATTTTGTTGGTAGACCTGCTGTCATGGAGGAAATAAACTCAGCTAGGGATAAAATTTACTGACTTGCCCGCGATTACGAACCTCAGTTGGGGATAGTGAATGGAAATGACTATGCCAGAGATTTATTCTTTTGTTGTTCATGAATATTTTGCCTAGGAGAGACCCTGTATGAGAGTAACTTTGCGGGAGGAATGACTCTGTTGGAAGGTGGACTTCCGTAGCTGAAGTAACAGGCCTTGTCGGGAAATGTGCTCCTGCATCCAGAGAAATAATCTCTGCTTGGGGGGTTCGAAAATCATGATGGAAAATTCATGATTATGAAATCTGGTCGGGGAACATAGGTGTCAGGTTTCTGGACGACCCTGGCTAGGGGATTATTTCCCGTTATGAGAGAACTGATATCAAGGCTTTATTTACTCTTTGGGGAATACAAATGTTACAAGATCACATGTATTGATGATTGTGCTCCAAAGCTGTCTCTGCCCAAGCACCTGCTGGACAGGGTAACTGTCGGGTTTGACAATTTAGTTGTTGTCCTTGTTTCTTAAGTTATGAGAAATTGTCTTTCTCTTTTTTTTATGCTAACATTTGTGACTAGCAATCATATTCAAGTGCATATGTCAAGAATAAATCATTGGACGTTCTTGCAAAAACAAAACAGAAAAAGAAAAACAAGTAGTTTTTGTAAAATGATTTGTATTAATTTTTGAAGTTGACCTATAACAGGCCTTTTTGTACTAGGAAGCTGACGCTCTAGTAAGAGAACGCCGCCGCAAAAATGAATATATAGTATTGTGTACAACAAAATGAAAACAGCTATGTGTAACAATCCCATTGGGTTTCAAATCTTCTATTGCCACTATTCCTTCGAGCATCTCCTCACTTTGCTTCTTGTCTGAAGCTGATTAGATTGATTGATGCCGTTTGAGTTTGATAGTTGATACTGAGGTCATATCGCAGGGTGATCCAATGGGACATAGTGATACGCTTTTCATCCCTAACTTTTGCCTAGATTTCCCTTTCGGGTTTTCAATCCACCGAGATACCCTTTTTTGCCCAAGTCGCCTTTTCAGGTTTTCGACTTGTCGGGTGTACAAATTTTTTTCATTTTCATCCCTTATTTTTGCTCGAACCTTTTTGGTTCGCCGGGAAGCCCTTATTTTTGCCTAGGCCAATCCACCTAGCGGGCCTTTTATCATGCGTAGTATCTTTTCACTATGTCTGCATTGATAGGGTGAGGAAGGTCGTCACCATCCATGGTGATTGGAATCATGGCTCCACCCAAGAAAATGTTTTTTACCACAAATGGCCCTTCGTATGTGGGAGTCCATTTGCCCCTGGGATCACCTTGCGGAAGTATGATGCGTTTGATTACTAGATCCCCGACTTGATATTCTTGACGCCTGACTTTCTTGTTAAAAGCCTTGATCATTCGCTTTTGATACGCCTGACCATGGCAGATAGCAGTAAGTCTCTTTTCATCGATCAAATTCAGTTGATCAAGTCGAGTCTGGACCAAGTCGTCTTTGTTTAAACCTGCACTATAGATCCTGCACTGTTTGTTCGATAGCCATTTCTTTACTGCTGAAATAAATAGCAAAGAAGATGAGAAACTTGCTATGAAACCTGTTTATGCAATGATATGTATGATATGTGTATGCAATTATTTCAAGGATTTCTGGAAATTCAAATTTGTGAACCAAAATGAAACAAAGATTTTATTAGTAGAATTCAAAATGCAATTGCCTTTTAGGCGTTCAATTGAAAATTATAAAAACTAAGAAATCAGATTTCCCATGGGCGCCTCCTCTTCGTGCCGAGATAAACATTAAGACCTCTTTCCTCGTGAAGTTTCTTCGTGAGCTCCAAAACTTTCCTCTCATGGGCATATAAATGATCTCTATAGGTATCCCGCTCTTTCTTCAGTTGAATCCAGGATCTCTGTAGTTCTTCAAGATCAGTGGGCATATCAGGATGAAAAACTGTATAGGGAACATCCCCTTCAATGATGGGCTCCATAATCACTGGTAAGATGGCTATATATGGCATCATAAGATTCTGAGCACGAGCTCGTACCCATTGGAGATAAGGTTCCACAGGGATGGAAGTCTTCGGCCCCAAAGTCTTGGTGTCAAATATGTTTACCATGCCCCAAGCTCGTATGAACCTCTAGCGATACCCTCGAACATCATCCTCATAATTAAACACAATACCCTGGACAAGCATCTTGTGAGGACCATCCCTTTGAGCGTAACCAAATTGTCACAGAGCCAGAGAAGGATTATAGGTTATGCCTCCCCTAGTGCCGAGTAGTGGGACATTAGGGAACTCCCAGCAGTGGTCAATAATAGAAATATCTCCTATAGATCGGGAATGCCAGAGAATATCCGCGTGAGAAAGTGACATTATCCTTTGCGACTAGCCCAAACCTTCTTCATTATTCAGTACTATTTTATGTAAGTTCAGAAGCGCCTAAGAGGGGGGGTGAATTAGGTTCTTTAAAACTTTTTCTGAATTGTATGAATATTTTTTCACGAGTTTCTTTTCTTTCTTTTTCTGATAAGTGATGAAAGCAGTAAATGCGGAAAGTAAAGAACACAAAGATGTATCATGGTTCCCCTCACAGTCCGAGAGTACTCCAGTCCCCTTTCAACATGAAAGAGATTTCCTTATAGTTGGTAATTTATACAAAGACTACCTAACAACCAAGAACAATCCTCTTGGACCAAGAACAATCCTCTTGGATTTTCACTAAGACCACAAAGAGAACAATCCTCTCTAAGTGTCTTGTTTCCAACAATCCTGAAAACAAGGATACAATAGTTTGTTTGATTTGTATAAGAGTTCGAATAATGAAAGAGCAATGTCAATCACTTGATTGATCTTTTCTATTCAATATGAAATTTAAGATGGAATACTCTTTTAAGTGCTCAAGAATAATTTCCAGTATGCATATGAAAATGATGAACAAAACTCTTGAGTATAGAGAGTATGATCAAAAGAATAGAAAATAATAGTTGTTAGTGATTGTTGTTGTATTTTCAAAATTCTAAATAAAAATAATTTATAGTGTAGTAATACCTCTTCAATGAATCATAGCAATGTTTAAACCATTTTTACTAACAAAATGTATTTGAAAAGATACAAAGATTGCCATGAAAAGGTGTTACAAAAAGTTGCTGGAAAAATAAAATTTTTCAAAATCTGAAGCACAACAACCGGTTGCACTAAAGTAACAACCGATTGCTCTAAAAGCAACGTTTAAAAAATTTGAAAAATATAACTATGACAATCGATTGTCATTGAGGAGCAATCGGTTTCTCATAAGCCAACGTTCAAAAAATTTGAAAACAGAACACATGACAATCCATTGCTGCTAGATGACAATCGATTGTATGTCAAAACAGAAACTTTTGTTTTTTGAATGCAACCGATTGTCCTAGCATGACAATCGATTGCTTGTGTACAAAAATTGAAAAATCATTATTTTCAAATATTTTAAGCAATTTAAAATATCCTTCTTTAATCATACATAGTATATACTCAAAATATTGTTTTAATAAAGTAAATGCATGATTAAAAATAGTTTTGAGCACTAAGAGCATAAGATCAAAAATTTCATATACCTTAAGCCGTAAGTCTTGAAAAGTTGATCTTGATCAATGAATCTTGCTTGAGATAAATCTTCTATCTTGATCCATTCATTTTTGCATGCTAGCTTGTCTTCATCAAAACATTTGGAAAGCTTGATTTCACAGTCTCCCCTTTTTGATGATGACAACCATTGCTTGAAGTTTAGAGTGCATCTTGGTTTTCTCTAATCAAGTTGTTTAAAAAACTCCCCCTAAGTCAAAGACTCCCCCTTGATCTATTGCATGAGGGTTTTGAAGATTGCTTGCTTGCTGCAATTTGGGTTACAGAAACACAAAAGAAACTACAAAGTCTTCTCCCCCTTTGTCATTAGCAAAAAGGAAGAGGAAAGAAGATCATAAAAAATTTGCACATAGAAACAACATAGCATAAATAAAGTTTGCATACATAGATATAACAGAAACACGGTGCACAAAACGAAAGGGGTCACAATACATGAAGTGTCTTAAACGAAACTAGAAAAATGACATAAAACATAAGAGCATAAAGTACTAAGAAATATAATAACTTAAAAACTAATCATCCATGCCTTCAACAAAGTCTTCATCATCTTGATTTTCACCATCATTGCCTTCATTGGTTGTAGGTTGAATGAAAGGGTAATGATAGGGTTGAGCCTCATAAGGAGGGACATTTGTATGGGAATAGAGATGAGCAAATTGATTGTTCATGTTGTTGTTCATGTATTGAAGGTTGTCAAAAACTTGATTGAAAGAGTTTTCCATTGGTTGTGGAGGTTGGTTTTGAAGTGGTTGTTCTTGTGGAGGTTGGTTTTATGGAGGAGTATGAATGTATGTGATGGTTCTATTAATAAGATCAAATTTGACGCCGACTTTGGTATTACATACTTTCTTCGGAGTGATTTCATGTTTGGGGTTAGTCATACGTACCATGTGTTCACCAGACAAGGGAACATTGAACTTCTCAAAAACAAGGGTAAGCCAGGGGCCATAAGGAAGAGCAGAAGCATTTTCATTATGTAGTGCCATATGATGTAGAATCACATAAGACCAGTTGATTTGAATCCCATTCTTCATCGCATACAGAATCTGCATCTCACAATCGTTAATATTGGAAATGTTTGAGAATTTTGGCATAACAACATACGCCAAAAAGTAGTGGATCAAACGATCATCAATAGTGAGAATTCCTGCAGACCAAGAGTTCCTCTCTGGAGTTCCACCAATAAGCCTTTGCCTTTTCTGAATAAAATCACGCTCAGGAATTCTTGCAATTCCATAGTAGAACTCTCTTTTGCTGTAGCCAGGCAGATTTGCATTTGAGAGAAGTTTAATGCAAGCACCATCATGTGGAATACCCAAAGCTTCACCAAAATTCTGCACTGTGAGTTCTATAGGAACCCCTTTGATATGTGAGATCATGCATCCTCTACTAATGGTTAGATTGCTGTAGAAAATCCTAACCAAAGTGGGGTAAATGGGTCTATTAACACCAATTAACTTGTCTATCCCTTGAGATCTAAATAATGCTGGAAAACTGAATCATTCAGAATAGAAGTTGTCAAGATTACCGAACCTTGGTAGAAGAACCGTCATCTTCTGAAAGTGAGACACAAATCTTTCCCTTTGGATTTTTGACGGAATGAGTTTTGAGATATCATCACCTTGAGATGAGGAAGAAGCTTTTCCCTTGCCTTTCTTTGATGTTGACATAGTGAGGAATGAGAGAATTGGAAGGGGAAAAGGGTATTTGGTGTTTTTTTGGATTTCTTGAGACAAAAGAGGATATATGAAGTTTAGGTTTTGGTTGGGCTTTTATAGATAGATAAGCATTCAATGGATAGGTAAGGCATTCAATGGATTAGTCAAAACAATAAAGACTTGTAGCATAGAGATTCTTGAGTGTGTGACTATCCAAAAATTATGTCATAGGAAAAGACCAAGCATTAAAAAATTGTTGACCAAACACTTAAAACATTCAAAAAGAGAATAAGAATCTTGTACAAAATAAATAATAGTAATGTCAATGGAATAGAAAGAATAAAAGAGAGTGTAACTAAAAAAAAATAAAAAAAATTCAAAATTTTGAAATGTGCAATCGATTGTTGTTTGATGACAACCGATTGCATCCTTTGAAATTTTAAACAAGGGCGAAAAAATTGAGAGAGAAACCGGTTGTCGTGGAGTGACAATCGATTGTTGTGAAGATAGAATCTAAATTTTTTTAGATACAACCGATTGTCACTCTATGACAACCGATTGTCATTAGTGAAAAAGTGAAAAAATACTTAATTTTTGGGGATTTCATGGTCATATATCAAAAATTTAGTAATAAAAACATGGATCATGATATATTACCATAAAGTTAAGATTAAGATCATAGCCATGTACCTTAATTATATAATGTCATTTTCGTCCAAGATACCTAGCTCTCTTCGGATCTTGAAGAATGGTTCTCTTGCCAACGGTTTAGTGAAGATATCTGCTAGTTGATTATGCGTATCCACTAAGGTGACTTTGACATCTCCTTGAAGTACATGATCACGAATAAAGTGATGTCGAATGTCGATATGCTTTGTTCTAGAATGCATCACATGATTTTTTGTAATGTTGATTGCACTTGTGTTGTCGCATCAGAGTGGAATGCATCCAACGTCGAGTCCGTGGTCATGGAGTTGTTGCTTGAGCCATAGAATTTGCGCACAACAACTACCCGCTGCAATGTATTCCGCCTTGGCCGTACTAAGAGCCACACAAGCTTGTTTCTTGCATGCCCAAGAGACTAATGCATTTCCCAAAATGTGACAAGTGCCACTAGTGCTTTTTCTATCTGTTTTACATCCTGTATAATCAGCGTCAGAATAACCAATTAAATTGCATATATTACCTTTTGGGTACCATAGGCCGACATTGGTTGTTCCTTTGAGATATTTCATGATTCTTTTTACCGCCATAAGGTGATATTCCTTCGGGTTTGCTTGAAATCGTGCACACAGACATACACTGAACATGATGTCAGGACGACTTTCTGTCAAGTATAACAGTGAGCCAATCATGCCTCAATATTTAGTAATATCAATGGAAATACCGGATTCATCTTGATCAACATAAGTACCGGAGCCCATTGGCGTGTGCATTGATTTGCAATTATCCATATCAAATTTTTTCAAAAGTTCCTTGCAATATTTTGATTGATTGATGAAGATACCATCTTTCAGTTGCTTAATTTGCAATCCAAGGAAATAGTTCATCTTGCCCATCATAGACATCTCAAATTCTCCTTGCATCATCAACGAGAATTCTTCACACAAATCTTGGTTAGTTGAACCAAATATAATATCATCGACATAGACTTGTACTAATAAAGTGTTACCTTTGATCTTGTTTATGAACAAGGTCTTATCTACTTTACCTTTCTCGAAACCTTTTTCGCATAAGAATGTACTGAGTCTGTCATACCATGCTCTAGGTGCTTGTTTTAAGCCATAAAGAGATTTTATCAACTTAAAGATATGTGAAGGATTCTTGAAGTCTTCAAAGCCCGGGGGTTGTTTGACATAGACTTCTTCATTGATGTATCCATTTAAGAATGCGCTTTTGACGTCCATTTGGTAAAGCTGAAAATTCAATGAACAAGCATAATCAAGTAAAACACGGATAGCTTCTAACCTTGCAACCGGAGCAAAAGTTTCTTCAAAGTCAATTCCCTCTTCTTGGTTGTATCCTTGGGCTACCAATCTTTCTTTGTTTCGGACAATTATACCGTTCTCATCAAGTTTGTTTTTGAACACCCATCTTGTACCTATGATGTGTTTGTCACTTGGTCTAGGAACAAGTTCCCAAACTTGATTTCTCTCGAACTGATTTAATTCTTCTTGCATAGCAATCATCCATTGGTCGTCTCCTAATGTGTCGTCGACTTTGGAAGGTTAGATTTGAGAAACGAACGCCATGTTCAAGCAAGCATCTTTGAGGTTCAATCTTGTTGAAACGCCTTGACTAATGTCACCGATGATTTTATCAATAGGGTGATCTCTATGGGTTCTCCATTCCTTAGGTAGATCATTGACATTTGATTCTTCCGGAATTTGTTTTTCTTGTTGTTCCAATTGATTCTCATTGTTGGTCTTGGAGCCATCTTCTTGAGGAATATCTAAAATCTCATCATCATTATTTAAAACAACAGTATCCTCCTCGGAGGGGTTAGATTCATCAAATGATACGTGCATAGATTCCTCAATAGTTAAAGTTCTTTTATTGTAAATACGATAAGCTTTACTAGATAAGGAGTATCCAAGAAAAATACCTTCATCTGATTTTTCATCAAACTTACCAAGGTTGTCTTTGTCGTTGTTAAGGACAAAACATTTGCAGCCAAAGACATGAAAGAATGAAATATTTGGTTTCCTTCCTCGAAAGAGTTCATACGGAGGCTTCTTCAAGATAGGTCGAATATTAACTCTATTGCTTACAAAGCATGTCGTGCTTACAGCATCCGCCCAAAAGTATTTTGGAAGGTTTGAATCACTAAGCATTGTCCTTGCAAGTTCAATAAGAGACCTATTCTTCCTTTCTACAACTCCATTTTGTTGAGGAGTCCTTGGTGCTGAGAAATTATGTGATATTCCATGTTCTTCACAGAAATCTTCAAAGGAGGAATTCTGGAATTCTCCACCATGGTCGCTTCTTATGGAGGCAATAGATAGTGACTTCTCATTTTGAATTTGCTTTGCATATTTCTTGAACGCCTTGAATGCATCATTTTTCTGCACTAAAAAGAGTCTCCAAGTATATCTAGAAAAGTCATCAACAATAACTAGAGCGTATACATTACCTCTGAAGCTCCTCGTTCTAGAAGAGCCAAACAAGTCCATATGAAGCAATTGTAGTGGCCTAGTATTGGACACCACATTCTTGGATTTGAAAGTTGATTTTGTTTGCTTTCCATTTTGACATGCATCGCAAAGTCGATCTTTGATGAACTTTATCTTAGGCAGTTCAACAACAAGGTCATGCTTAATCAATTTGTTTAAATGTTCCATATGAATATGAGTGATTCTTTTGTGCCATAGCCATGAGTCGTTGTTGTTTGCCATGAGACATTTAACCTTCAAAGACAAATCGTTAAGGGAAATCATAAAAATATTATTTACTCTTTTACCTTTAAGTTTAGCCTCATGTGTGACTTCATCTTCTATCAAACATTCATCTTTAGTGAACTTGATCTTGAAGCCTTTGTCACATAGTTGGCTAATACTTAGAAGATTGTGCTTTAGTCCTTCGACATAAAGAAAATCTTCAATTGATGTGAAAGGTGGACCACCAACTTTTCCTATGCCAAGAATCTTTCCTTTGTTATTATCTCCATACGTCACATAACCCTTGGCCTTAAGCGTTAGATGTGAAAATTTGTCGATATCTCCCGTCATATGCTTGGAACAACCACTATCGAGATACCATAGATTTTAAGTGGTCGTCAAGCTTACCTCATCATCTTCTCTTTCGGAGTGGTGTGATGCCATTAACGCAAGTTTGGCACTTTCGTCGCTATCGAAGTCGGATGACGAACTTAGTTCAACATCTTCGCATGCAACATATGCTTTCTTATCTTTTGATTCATTCTTGCCTTTGTAGCCACTTTTCTTTGAAAGTTTTGGACAGTCCGGTTTGATGTGACCTTGTTTACCACATTCATAACAAGTAACTTCTTGTTTTGATGAGGATCCTTCCTTCTTCTTGAAGTGTTTCTTCTTCTTTGAGTGTGAGAAGGCTTTGTCATTTTTACCAAAGAATTTTCCAAGTCTTCTAATGAGAAGCATGAAGTTTTCATCTTTATCATGATTATCTTTCTTTTCTTCTTCCTTGGAGTCAATCTTCAAGGCAATGTTCTTAGACTTCTTTTCTTGATTTTCACGCTTTTCCAATCTACCAAGTTCTGTCTCGTATTCTTGAAGTTTCCCGAACAAAGTTGTGGATGTCATAGTAGCGAGACTCTTCTTTTCTGAGATTGCCGTTACTTTTGGTTGCCATTCTCTAGTCAAGGATCTGAGCACTTTTAGGTTCAACTCATCATTGGTCAATGTTTTGCCAAGTGCCCTTAGATGATTTGTTAGATGCACAAATCTCTTTTGTAAATCAAGAATGGATTCTCCGGGTTGCATACGGAATAATTCATATTCTTGACTTAACGTATTAAGTCTCGATCTCTTTACTTCAGTTATTCCTTCATGTGTTTCAACCAGTGTATCCCAAATTTCTTTTTCCGTTGTGCATGCTGAGACACGGAAGAATTCATCAATACTAAGTGCGCTTTGAAGGAGGTTTATTGCCTTTTTGTCATACATGACCTTTTTCTTATCATCATCATCCCATGTAGTTTTAGGCTTTGATGAACCAACACCGTTTACTACATTTACCGGAACAACAGGACCATTTTGGACAGCATCCCATATTTCTTCTCCTTGTGCTTCTAGATGAGCCTTCATACGGATCTTCCAGAAATCAAAATATTCACCACAGAATAGAGGAGGCTTGTTGCTATTGCCACCATCTCTGAACACAAAATTGTTGTTTGCGGAAGCCATTCCGGATCTAGTAGGAACAGGTTACCTATAACCTGCTCTGATGCCAATTGTAAGTTCAGAAGCGCCTAAGAGGGGGGTGAATTAGGTTCTTTAAAACTTTTTCTGAATCGTATGAATATTTTTGCACGAGTTTCTTTTCTTTCTTTTTCTGATAAGTGATGAAAGCAGTAAATGCGGAAAGTAAAGAACACAAAGATGTATCCTGGTTCCCCTCACAGTCTGAGAGTACTTCAGTCCCCTTTCAACATGAAAGAGATTTCCTTATAGTTGGTAATTTGTACAAAGACTACCTAACAACCAAGAACAATCCTCTTGGACCAAGAACAATCCTCTTGGATTTTCACTAAGACCACAAAGAGAACAATCTCCCTAAGTGTCTTTCTTGTTTCCAACAATCCTGAAAACAAGGATACAATAGTTTGTTTGATTTGTATAAGAGTTTGAATAATGAAAGAGCAATGTCAATCACTTGATTGATCTTTTCTATTCAATATGAAATTTAAGATGGAATACTCTTTTAAGTGCTCAAGAACAATTTTCAGTATGCATATGAAAATGATGAACAAAAATCTTGAGGATAGAGAGTATGATCAAAAGAATAGAAAATAATAGTTGTTAGTGATTGTTGTTGTATTTTCAAAATTCTAAATAAAAATAATTTATAGTGTAGTAATACCTCTTCAATGAATCATAGAAATGTTTAAACCATTTTTACTAACAAAATGTATTTGAAAAGATACAAAGATTGCCATGAAAAGGTGTTACCAAAAGTTGCTGGAAAAATAAATTTGTTCAAAATCTGAAGCACAACAACCGGTTGCACTAAAGCAACAACCGATTGCTGTAAAAGCAACGTTTAAAAATTTGAAAAATATAACTATGACAACGGATTGTCATTAAGGAGCAATCAGTTGCTCATAAGCCAACGTTTAAAAAATTTGAAAACAGAACACATGACAATCGATTGCTGCTAGATGACAATCGATTGTATGTCAAAACAGAAACTTTTGTTTTTTGAATGCAACCGATTATCCTAGCATGACAATCGATTGCTTGTGTAAAAAAATTGAAAAATCATTATTTTCAAAGATTTTAAGCAATTTAAAATATCCTTCTTTAATCATACATAGTATATACTCAAAATATTATTTTAATAAAGTAAATGCATGATTAAAAATAGTTTTGAGCACTAAGAGCATAAGATCAAAAATTTCATATACCTTAAGCCATAAGTCTTGAAAAGTTGATCTTGATCAATGAATCTTGCTTGAGATGAATCTTCTATCGTGATCCATTCATTTTTTCATGCTAGCTTGTCTTCATCAAAACATTTGGAAAGCTTGATTTCACATTTAGGGAGGTGATAAATAAACCACCTCGAAAGAAATGGCACACAGTACATAAGAATCCCTCTTTTCTTCGTAGTACGAGTGTGAAAGATATGCAAGATGTCTCCAAGTAAAGTGGGAACAGGGTTACGAGAGAGGAAGACCTTGATAGCATTCACATCTATGAGTAAGTCGAGATTAGGGAACAGTATTAACCAATAGATTAGAAGGGCCAAGACCTCCTCAAAAGCCTGGAAGTCCAAATCATCCCAAAACAGCTGAGCCTTCTCTATTAGGAACTTGGCTAGAAAACCCTTAACTCCGCTTCTTGTTGCCCAGTTGGATACAATGTCGGACCGTTTCAGATGCAAAGCTGCTGCAATGATCTCTGGCTTTGGAGCTTCTTCCAAACTGGTGAAAGATAACTGATCCAAAATAAGTATACCCAATATATAAGAGAACTCTTCCATGGTGGGTACCAACTGATAGTATGGAAAGGTGAAGAAATGGTTCTTAGGGTCAAAGAATTGGAAGAGCACACTCATCATCTTCTCATCAAAACCCAAGGTAACCAGATTGAGAAGTCGACCATAGTTCTTGGTGAATGAAGAAGTCTCAGAAACCCTTGATACTAGCTCTTTGAGTTGAAGAGGTATTCTCACAAAGCTGATTCAGATGGTGTTTCTACGAGCGAAAGCCATGATATGCAAAATAGAACAAAGATAAATTCCCCTAATCCTTGAAATGGATGGTGTAATGAAGAATGAATGTTTATGATGCATGATGTCATGTTTAAGCAAATTAATCACATACAAACAAAGCATATAATAGACCTTAGGTTCAATGGATTGCATGAGGTTTAAGGTAATTACCCTCTTGAAGTTTAGTTGGTTTCAAACCTGTCCTAGAAATAGTAATCGGGTTCTAAGGAGTCTCAATATCACTGATCTTTCTTTATCGACATTATTTCAGCTTATAAATCTTTTCTTACGGCCGAAACATCCCGAAAGTTCAATCTCAATGAGTGTAGCATCGGGTATCAACCGATTCCCAGCTTTACACCGAGACCGGCTATCTCACAACTTTTTGATGGCCAACTTTGTTCAACTAAGGTTCTAAGGTTCGTTAGTGCTTCACGACACCATGCGGCGGCCCCGTATTCTCCTTGATTCGATACAAGGGATACCGGTACCAACCAAAGTGTCACACTAACACAGATATCGCTTCAACCATATCGGTCTATGTCGTACAGTCTCCACGATCTATTGTTGTTTACCTAAAAAGATACCCCAGATCCGGGTATAGGATCTATACAAGAATACCCCAACAAACCCTCAAAGATAAAGCAGTCAAGGCAAACAAAGAAAGCAATTTTAAAATGATCTAGACCCTAAGGTAAATCCCAATTTATATTTTTTCCCACCAAAGTCGCTAGTTTTGTTATACGGTGGCAGAACCGACTGTTAATATTGGTTTTGTTTTTTCTATTTGCAAATGTACGGTAAGTAAGAGTCACCACCGACTTTTCTTTTATCCAACAAAGGAAGGGTGAAAAGAACAGAAAAAGACCTTTTTCGATATTTTCTGAGTAATGGGGGTAGATTATGGGAAGGGAAGGTGTTAGCACCATTTCCATCAGTGGTTTTCCATGGGCTCTTAGGTACTTGCTCATTTTTGAAAACTGTTTTTATGTTTGTGTGTTTTGAAAGAATGTTTTGTTTGCTTTATGATAACTCTTGTATCAGTCCTCAAGAGTGTGATAAATCATTTTTGAAAAGAGTTTTGAAAGTGTGGTGTGAAAATGAATTAGATTTGAGAAAGTACTTAAAAGTTATCTACTTACTCGAAAAACGTGTTCTTTTCCTCCTTTCCTTTAGATAGTGCTATCCTACTATTATTGAGTAGGTAGCCCTATCATTGGATGCTTGAGGGACTATCGAAAGGGACGTTTATGGTCATTGAAGGCAACATGTAGAGATACCTTAGCAGTTTGAAGGGACTGTCATCATATATTGATAGGCAACATCGAGGGATAAGATCATTTCTCATAGGCAACTCGAGGGACATTGAGGGACTATGATCTTTATGATGTCTTTAAACTGAAGTTCTTTACTAAGAGTATCCCTACGTTCGAGGGACATGACCATTTCCGAAGGCAACCAAAGTGGGAAATACCATAGGAGTGAGAGTGTGCAATAGTGTGCTTTTTTCAGGTATTTTTATGTTGATGTTAGTGATCTAAGATTGATTGATTAGTTCTTGCCGTACACGCCTAATTTACTAGCAGTTTATATACATGCATATAATATAGTACGGAAAGTAAAACCTACAGCTATTACAAGGCTTCGGGGAAGTTACAGTTATATCTGACTGAAAATGTAAAGTGAGTAAATTAAAAACCCTAATTAGGCTATTACAAACCGGGCACAGTTACATAATTAAAAAAAAAATAATCGCATGAAAAATAACAACGCGCAAAAATTAAAATGGGAACAAGTTTGAAACCCTAAGAATCTAATTGCTTATTAAAAATATTTTTGGTATTTTATGAAAAAAAAATTGAGATTTAACCTAATTTCTAATTAATTTTAAATTAAAGCAAACAAGTTTAAATTAATTAAGTTAAATTAATTTGCAAGAATTAATTTTAATTAAAAAACCTAAATATATTTTTTGTGATTTTTTGTTGATTTTATGATAAAAAGTGAATTTAAAAAAATGTAAACTAATTAAAAAGTGAAACCAAAGAGAATTAAAAAAAAGAAATGGACCTGGGGTGAGAAACCAAATTGGGGGGTGCATGACTGAATTTGTTAAGGGCTCAGATCTGTTGCCCCATACAGCATGTGATCTAATGTTGCTGCTTATAGAAGGTCCACCATGGGGCTGCACGCTTGGAGGCGCTGAATCTAAGCCACCGGGATCTAATGGTACGAGTTTGAGGGCCTATGATGCACACCTTGGATATGGGCACACTGAATCAATATGAAACCTGTTAGAAAAACAAAACTTCAGACCTGGGAATCAAACCTAGGTCTCTCCCTTTTGCACACATTCCTCTCTACAACTCAACAAACCTGTTAGTCATTTATACCAATGAGAAAATGATAATATATTGGAAACATAAACAAAATGTTGAGGTGTAAACACATGCGCCCCAGTGGGGCCCTGGACATTTGAAATGGACCCATTGAAAGAAGGTACCGTGCCACACATGCCTCGCCTGAGTCAAGAACCTTAGAGACGCCGAAGTCAACACTCCAGTCATCTTCTCCGACGGGCCTCAATCACCAAACCTACAAAATAGCCACATTAAACGCAAAAGAAGGACCCTACCCTCCTAATTTGAGGGCTGCAAATCCAGTGGTGGTGTCCGTTAGGTCTGAAAGTACCTGTACAGGGAGATACTAAGTTTGTAGTTCAACATGCCCTAATAATGGCAAGTGGCTATTTAGCCATCAAAGCTTATCAACGATTTCCCAGACCTGTTCCTTATCATCTTGTGATCATGTTAATGGAGTTAGAACTGATTGAAATGAGCTATAATAAAAAATATGAAAGACAAAAAAAATATGAAAATATGAGTCATGCATGGTGAGTTTCAGCGTTCTATGGCTAAGGATAATGATCCATACTTACATATGCTTACCTCAGGAATACCAAAGAATGGTTAGAAGGCTTTGAAACTGGCTGCAAATATGAATATGAATTGCGCCACTCTTTGAATTTTTTTGAGAAATATTAGGGTTCTTTTGGGACCAGTTGCGCCTGTCCTTTAGGTCTGAAATTATTGTGTATATGTAGTAAATCACATTAGGTTAAAAATGTGGAAAAGATCCATGGCATTGAATGCAAGGTTTGTTTCAAATATTCAATTGAAAATCATTCTTATTTTGGACATCCTTTCCCATCTTGGCTTGCACGTTTTTACCTTGGTATGCCAGCATATTTTGTCCATTATTTGATAATAAAAAAGTTCCAAATCAAATCTTCCATTATTTTTATCATTTACTTATTTAATTTTGCATTTTAATGGATAAAATATCAAAATAAATAGTATAAATAATACAATAATGTATGAATGAGATCAGGGGTCGTGGGCCATGTTAGAAACAAGTTTCAAGCATGAAAAGATGGGCCCATTTGGAAAAAATTCAAGTTTGGTCAATATTGGCTTCATGCACTTTTCCAAAAATCGGTCAACTATAGCAATGCATATATCTCTCATTTTTAACCCTAACAGGGTGTTCTTGGACTTTTTAGAGAGCTTAGGATGTCCTCTAAAAAACCCTTTTGGTTTCATTTCAATTTTATCTTCCATGTTCATTTAAGGAGCTTTGACCCAAAAGTTGTTTTTGTTGACTTTTTGAAAGGACCTATAATGTCTGAGCTTGTATCTTTTAACTGAGGCATTTCTTGATGTTGAGGGATGAAGAGAAGTTGTAGGGAATTGGAATATTTTAAAAATGAGCGTTGGTGGGAAATTTTCTAATAAAGTATGAGAAAGTTATGTCTGGTCAAAGTTTGGTTGACTTTTCCTATAGAAACCCTAATTTGCCATTTTTGACTTTTGATGAGTTAGGGGCATTTCTTGAGGAATCATGATCAACCCTTGATAAAATGATGGATATCACTTCATAATTTTGATGTTGACCAAAAATATTGAAGTTTGACTGTATATAGGCCACATTTGACTTTTGACCTAGTACCGTTGATTTTCAGGCATTTGAGCAGTTGACTGAGCAAACTTGTTATGCAAGGCATGGAATTTGGCATGGATGATCTTGAGGACATATTAGGGCCATGGAAAACCTTTGAGACCCTTGGATCTCAACCATCTTGATGAAAATTGAAATCCTAGTTAGAGGTTTATTGCCTTAGGAGGAGAATTTGTCTGGTCAATTCTTAGTCATCCTAGGGAAAGTTGGGGATCTCAATGGACATGTGTTGAGTAAAATGAGAGGGTAAATTTTTGGGTACAAAAATTGCATATAAAAATTGGGGGCTTTACATATGGTAAGATATAATCGCAAGTTTCTTCAAAAACTTTTGTACCTGGTTGGAAGACAAATTCGTCATGCTATACCTGGGGCATTTTGTGTTTCTTTGTCTTGCAGGTTCAATTATGCGTATTCTGAAATAGATGTATCCCCAGTGAGGTGGATATCTCTAGTCAACTAGAACATATTTATGATCCCTAGTAAGGCTTGTCGCAAGTTGATTTTTCCTCGGTGAAATATCCCATCCTCAGTAAGGTATGCCACCGATTGGTACTACTTTTGGGAGTTCACGATGAAGCTTGCAAAGGTTCTAGGGCATAGATCCCTACGTTTCCCCAGTAGAATCTCCTATTGAAAATGATTTTATGTAGGATAGCATGCCACCAGTTAATTCAAATGGAACTTTGCTTCCCTAGAAGAGTTGGCTTACTTTGAAGAGCCCTCTTGAGAATCATTATCCTCAGGAAGTTTCCTTGATTTGTCCTCGTGAAATAATCTTTAAGTCCCAAAAGACCGAACTTGATCCTCTGTCTTCCATAAAGTCTGCGACTTTCTGAACTATAGGAAGTTGCGCATCCCTAATGATGTCGGTGATTGCGATGATATGGCCAATCTTGTTTGAAAGGGACTTTTCACCAATGAATATTTTCCCCGGTGAGGTTTTCTTCCCGCGGTGGAAGATTGGTAAGGCCTGGCTGAAATATGTGCGTCTATAGTGAATCGGGCATGAGTGACTTATGTCTCTTTGAAGTGCCCGTTGGCCCATTTTTCAAGATTTCATTTCTCCCCAAGTGATGTCATTGAACTCGGGAGTATTTCTCCTGCAAGGTTGGAGTTGATGAAATCTGTTTGGAATTTGTCGTACTTTCCCAATGAATCGCCTTGTTCCTCAGTGAAGTTTTCTTCTTTAGATGTGAATGGCCTTGAAAATCCTGGTTGAGACCTGTGATTCCCATGTGGAGCTTGTGAGTTTTTCTGTGGTGATGACCAACTTCACCGGTGTGTGATAGGGAGATTTCTCTGATTTCCCTTTTTGGCCGAAGCTGAAATCTATTTTATCCCCAGTGTGGTCTCGTTGGTAGGAACAACCTTCGTGTTTGTGGATTGTTGTATCCAGAAATCCATAATTTTGGATTCATGTTGAAATGGATGCTTATTCTTAGCAACATTGAATTATATTCTCCTTGTAAATCTAGTAGTTACTGGCACCTGAGAAGTGTTCATCCCTAGTGGAGCTCTGGTACAGAATCAATGTTTTGGCCTTTCTCCCTAGTGGGATTTTTCAATTTATTCTTGCGAGGCCGGTGACCTGTGGCAGTTATTTTATTTTCTCATTTCCTAGTGAAGCATTTAAGCATGTGTAATTGCATTACATCCTCAAATGTGTAGTGTTTCCATTTTCTTTTGGGGACAATACTCCATAAGGAAACGAAATTCAAACATGTATTGAAGTATAAGCCAAATTTATTGTCTTGCTCCCTGGTGGTCTGGGGTTTTAAATGCTCACTTTTCTCAATATCTTTGTCTCAAGGTTTGTATGTTTCCCCAGTGATCCCTTAGGTTCAGCAGGTATCCCCCGGTTGTCCCTTTACTTCGTGTAAGTCGGTCCCCTTCTTTCCTCTCACCTAAGTGAATTCCTTATCTCTGTGAAGGTCCTCATGTTTCGTGTTCAATCGTTATTAATATGCCTCCGTTTTTGGTCTAGACGATTCTAGTACTTATTAGATGACATCCTTTTTTGAGTTTCTACTTATTGGTCTTGTTACGATCCAATTATAGCGTAACGTTCTTTTGGTCTGGTCTTTATCAGCATCTTTGATGTTGAGTTGTTACTCGTATATCTTGTCAAAATTCAGCGTTCTTGTATTCTGAGGAGTCTAGTTGTTACTAATCCTCCCTTATCGAGTTGTTACTCATTTGCCTTGTTGTTGTTAACTTCGCCCTAGCGCAACATTGTGGGTTGGTAGATACCCTTCCTACCAAAGTCGGGTTCACGGCTTGTCACCTGATTTTTAAGTGCAGCGTTCTGGAATTCATTTCATATTGGTTGAGTCTAGTCTTTACTAGGTTCTACCGAGTCATATTAACATTTGTCTCGTTTTGTCTCTGTAATTCGTTGGTTTGGGTCAGCCGTTACTGCTTCTTCCATTTTGATATCATCAGATGTTCACCTTGTTTTGTGGATCCAATTGTTATTGGTATCCTGAGAAGTATTCATCAAGGTCTAGTCGTTACTAGTTCCTTTTAAAACAGGAGTTGTTACTCTTGGTTTTGGTTTGTGATCCAGTATGGAACATTCTTTGGAGTATTCTTAAGGCTGAGTTGTTACTCGTGCCTTCACTCAGTCCCTCAGCATTGTGATTAACGTGCCAATGAGTTTTGGTTCAGAAAGGCATTGTTCCAGTTTGATCGAGACCAATTGTTACTAGTATTTTGAGAAGTCTAGTTGTTACTAGTCTTCCCTTGTAAGGCCACTTTTATTTCTCAGAATGCAGCATTCTGGCATTCTGTGAAGTCTAGTTGTTACTAGTATCTTTTGATCCTTATCTTTTTCTGGATGCAGCATTCTGGAATTCTTTAAAGTCTAGTTGTTACTAGCATCTTTCGGTCTTTACCATCTTTCTCAAAATGCAGCGTTCTAGAATTTTGTGAAGTCTAGTTGTTACTAGCATCTTTTGGCCGTTACTTTTCTTCCTTAGAATGCAAAATTATGGCATTCTATGGAGTCGAGATGTTACTCGCCTACTTTGTCCCAGAATGCAGCGTTCTGGCGTTCTGTGAAGTCTAGTCATTACTAGCATTTTGGTTCAAGTTCCATAGTCTTTGATTTTTATCTCCCATTTACGAACTTGTTTCTTTAGTACAGTTCCAGGAGGCCATCAATATTATGCCTCGTGTTAATATGTCGTCTCCATTCAGAGTTCAAATTTTTGAGTTTATTTTTGGTATTCAATCTCCTTCCACGTTATCATCCGAAAGGCTGTCGTTGCCAATCTCGCTTTAGGATTAAGAAGTTTGAATAGGGACAGCTGTTGTACCCCAAAATTTACCCTCTTCATTTCGAATTTAATTTGGCTTATATTGCATCATCATATGCATACATATCATTGGTTCTATGGCTATGGGATCAAGGTATTTCATATGAGCCTTGGTAAATTGCAAGAGATGTTTATTTCATCAATGAATGCTCTCAGGATATTTTTATGCTAATAATCAGTCCGCAACGGTTTGGGCATTTGGAAATTTACAAGGCCGATCCAGTTCGTCATATTAAGGTGTTATTTCACTAAGATATCCTTGGTGACATATTATCAAATACATGTGTGGCTCTACATCCAATTCTTTGAAGAAGGTCTCCGAACGTGCGAGTTGTTTCGAAGAAATACAATGAAAGTATTCTGAAAGTGAAGTTTTTGCGCACTAGAAAATTCATAACTCAAAGCCCGCAACTCATTTTGAACTCGTTCCGATGGCCAAAAATCCATATCGATATCCTCTACATTTCATCTCTCACGGTTGTAAGCTAATTTTGCTCAGAAGATCTCCAAAATTGGGGATTTATCAAGCGCGTTTGCACGGGAAAATTGTGGCAAATGTTTATCTATATCACATTCGAAAACTCATAACACGGTTGATTTATATCGTATTGATCCCATTCTAGTGGAATTGTCTCACTAATTGAGTTAGCTAAATTTTGGTTTCTATTTTCAAGAGCGAACGATACCTCGGAGGCTTTCATTTTTTACCCGAAGCGCGTATAACTCACTGAAAATTCTGAAGCTGGGAATTAAAGTTGTCTGAGACGAAACTTCAAAAATTCATAACTTTCTCATCGTTTATTCGATTGAGCACATCTTCGGACACGAGGTCGTTCTCGACATTGACTACATTTTTGTTTCACATTTCAACTTCATAAATCGCATCGAGGTTCTCGCAAATTTTCCTAGAACGTGTCACACTCAAGTGATTCAAAAATGTGCACCTTGACTTATGGTTATTTGAGGCCCATTAACCAAATTCACTCACATAATGTCACACTATATATTATTACTCACTCCAATTTCTAAGGGGGAGACTCTCATAATTCAGAAAAAATCTCACAAACACTATAAACTTTTCTCTCCATTCTCTCAAAGATCAAATCAAGGTTCTACATCTTTTTCATCAAGAACACAACAACAATTGCATCAAGATCCAAAAGCCAAGATCGAGAGCAATTCTTCTCCGATTGTTGAACCGTTTGTTGCAATCTCTATACCTAAGCCTCCTCTTCACTTCTATCGGAGAGTTTTCTTGAATTAAGCACTTTTGAAATAAGTGATTATTTGAGAAGCACTTTTTTGATCAAGCATAAATTGAATCTAGGTTGAATTTTGAATGAGAATATAGATCTAAGCCTAGAATTGTGAATTGATTTAACAATCACGTGTAAATCCGAAATTGGATAGTTGAATTAAGTGCTTTTTGAATTAAGTTGATTTACATGAAAGTGCTTAATTGTTGAAGAAAATTGATGATATTGCATTAAGTTTAAGTGTTGATCTTAATCAATCATGTGTAATTTGAATCTAGACCTTAAATTATGCAAAATCATGTGTTGAATGTTTGAAGATCTTGTGTTTGATCAATTGCCTAAGCCATGAGCCAAATCTCAAAAACCTGTTAAAATTGTTTTGTCTGGGTAACGGGTTACCCAAATATGGTAACCGGTTACCCAGTTATGGTAACCGGTTACCCCAAGTTAGAAGCAAAATGGCCAACATTTACCCAGTTATAGTAACTGGTTACCCCAAGTCAAAAGAAAAATGGCCAAGATTTTCAAAGTTTTGGTAACCGGTTTCCCCAAGTCAGTAGCCAATTTCCAAAATTCTCAACTTTTGTTAATTAGTTACCCAGTTATGGTAACTGGTTACCCAGACAAAAATATTGATTTTTGCTTTGTTTCATTGCATGTTTGCACACTTTGCCTTGTTAATTCTAACTCCTTTTGTGAATGCTTTGCAAGGTACATTATTAGGCCTTCAACCTTTAATTAACACATGATTTATTAGTTGAACGACATATTATGCGATCACTTGTTAGTGAAAGTTTACGTATGATGCGCAAATGATATTATTCTTGCATAAATCATGTTTTTGTGCAAGTACTCTGGTATCACACGAATGTGTTTGCTACATATTCCATTGTGTGATTGTTATCTTTGTATCTTGTATAAATTGTGATTTGCGCAGGTGCATTTTGATATTAAGATGTGTCTGCTATACATTCCGATTTTTGACCGTTGATACTTTGACTCATATGCTGATGGTATTTTCTTTATTGATGCTAGTAGTTCGCGAAGTTTTTCGGGTTTCCTTGTTATTGCTTAGCATCTACGGATTGTTATCTATTTGGTACACTTCTTTTCTATCTTCTTTCCGCATTTTACTGCTCTCTATAGATCATGAGAAGTAGGTATTTTACCGCGTTCCTTTCCAAGTCAAGTAAGAATAGATATGTATGACGGGGATTTCTGTTGCTGATTATGTCAGGAATCCCTCTGGTTTATTTAAAGACCTGTTTAAGGCAATTCAATATATGTGACTTGTTTGTTACTTGTGCTTGTTTAAAATTCTACCTTTGAAGTATGTATTCGGTACATGTGTTTACATTTGTGCTCGCATATATTCCCCATTCCCCACGGAAGTCCTCAAAAGGAGGCGAGCGGGGAGGGTCTATAATCGACCCCCGCATATTCTAGTCTGTGTCATCCTTAGGTCACGTCTTACATCGATGCTTCGGAGTCATGCAAATCTTGTGTGTCGAGTCCGTCAAGTGGGGAAGGGTTTTGCAATAAAACCCCCATTCTTTGTCAGGAGTTCGTGTTGGCCGATGATGATACTCCGTGATCACTCATAGTGTCTTCTGTCGCCTACCTCGATCTTCTATATCTTGGTTAGGTGTTCATTCGCTTTGGTTGTCACATTTTTTTATTTCATTTGTCTCCCGCTTGTTTGCTTCGGGTGATACGCTCCCCTTAGATAAAGCATTTCTCTTGTTTCCTCCATCCCTTCGAGTCGGTATGTGTTACTCATGTCTGTGTGTTTTTGCCAAAGCACTTGTTTGCTTATTTGTTTGTTATACCATGTTCTCTTAGAATATGAATCTGTATGCCCCCTTAGGATCGCTCGATTAGAAATTCCTTCGAGCTATACATTAGGAATGTAATCCATGCATGCTAACATACGGTAGAGATTTCTCTTTTCATCCTCAACCTTAGGATCAATCATTCTATGATAACATTAGGGATATAACTAGGTTAGTCTCCCTTATATGTTTTTCTTTCATTTGCATTTTGCATTATGACTAAAACTCTTTTCTTGGCTAATGCATAAAACATCTAACAACTTTCAAATCATTCTTTAAGGTAAAAAATATCAACCAATACAAACTTTTTCCGCCTTCGGGCCTTTCTTCAGAACATGAAAAGGATGTGTTATTTTTTGTCTAAGCAATACGACGCGTAATTTCTCAAGGGTCGAGATTCCCTATGTCTACTTGCTAAGAGTCGCAAATGTGACATCACCATCCTTCGGTCACTTTTTCTTTTGAGAACACCTGGTTAGGTGAGGGCATGTTATTCCTTTCCACTACAAATGTGTGAGTCTCCAATAGTCGAGCAACAATGGAATGATTGAATTTAACACTATTCATTAAAAAACACAAGCAAACAAAAATATGTGAGCCGAACTACGGTAACTCTGATTCCTCAAAAGGGACATGTAGGCATTGGGGTAAGGCTCAAACGAGCACAACTTTATTTTTCCTACATTATTTTCTCCTTTCTTTTGCATTCATTCTTCCTCAGTAATAAGCAGTAAGCATAGATTAGACACACCCATAAGCTATACAACATGAGTGGATACCGTAGAGTATTATGGGCGTGTGGGGTGCTAATATCTTCCCGTCACGTAACAGACTCCCTTACCCGATCTCTCGGTCGCAAGACCGTGAATTCTCCCTTCTCAGGTTTTCTCGATGTTTATCTTTCCCTTCATGTGGGATAAAAGACGTTCGATGGCGACTTCATTGATTTCATTATCAGTTGATTATTCAGCCGGTCGTTTCAATAGGTATTTGAAGAGAATCTTTGAAGATACGTGGCATTTTGGGAGCATACTAATAGAATCTAGATAAGAAAAGGTTTTTTTTTTTTAAACTTTACCAAAGACTAAAAGTAAAACTCAGTAATATTAAATGGAGGTTTGTATATTTAACATATATATATATATATATATATATATATATATATATATATATATATATATATATATATATATATATATATATATATATATATATATATATATATATATATATATATATATATATATATATATATATATATATATATATATATATATATATATATATATATGAGTTAGATTTAATTTTGGTCTTTGTTTATTTCAAAACAAAAATATATCATAAAAAATATCAACATACCTCAAGGGAAAGATGAGTTTTTTCCATCAAACAAAACCCAAAATATGATGATAAATTTGAGACAAAGGAGGGCCAATTAGAAAGGAAAAAAAGAAGCGGTAGAGGCTTATAATCTCATTCTCTAAAAGAAATAAAAAATAAAAAAGGTTAAATATATGTTATCTCTTATAATATTAGCGAAATTTTGTCGACCCTCTGTAATTTTTTTTATTTCCCCTTGTAATGTTAAGATTTCGTATCTTTGCCCCCTCGATTGACCCAATGACATGAAATCTTCATTTTCTCTAACGTGACATGTCCACGTGGATTTTCTTTTAATTTTTAATTATTTTATAAAATCCACGTAGATTTTATAATTTTTTTACAAATTTTTTATTATAAGAGGGGTAAACCAAAACACCGCAAAATACATTTTTTACCCCGAATTTCGCTAACATTTGCAGGGATAACAATTTAAACTTAAAAAAATAATAAAAAGAAAACAATGAGAGGATTTAGAGATCTTCATCTTCTCTCTCGATATCCATCCTCATCAACCAAGACAACCATCACTGAGGTCTTCTTCTTCCTCTCACACCCACTCCATCTTACTTCATTTCAACTCCCCGACTTCATCTCTCTCGACAGCGAGCCACCCACACCCTTCATCGGTCGCACCAATCCATACAACAACACCCGCCAATTTTCATTCATCATCTTTCTCCCTATCATAGCCACTACACTCCTCACAACACTAACTGTCGGTTTTCACGGTCACTCATCCATCAAGCCACCGCAATAACACAAACCTCCACTCCAGTTTAACTCTATCACCACCACCTTCAAGGATCCAACAAAAATAACGACAACTCCGCCACTGACCAACCACCTCCATAGATCTGAAACAACTACCTGTTTACTCACTCTTCCATTTTCACTTTCTCGTCACTCTTCCGGTTGGACTCTGAAGTTAATTCCATTTCTGCTCATTCAGTGGGACTCAATTCGCTGATTCTGTTATAAGATAATCAGACTTCTATATGAATACTTCTAAATTGCTCTTGTTAAAATAAAATACACTCTTGGTCTTTATATAGACCCAATGGCTTTTACAATTCTAAAAACATAACTACTACTAATAAACTATCATAACTTATTAAACTTTTGTCCTTCCTACTACCATATTTAATGTAAAACTTATTACTAAGACATTAAAGTTTATTCAACAAAACACCTCTGTAAACTTAAATGTTTCTTCCATCCAGCATTCCTATCATCTTCTTTCCTCTGTTGAAGATCTCTTTTGATAGTGGTTTTTTGAAAATATTCGCTGCTTGGTTTTTGCTTGCTACATGCCTCAATTCGACACTTCCCTCCTTCACATGTTCATGAATGAAATGAAATCGAACATCAATGTGTTTGCTTCCTTCATGATTCACTGGATTCTTTGCCAATTCGATAGATGATTTATTGTCCACTTGTATTATTGTTGGACCTTCTTGTTTTAGCTCCATCTTGCTTATCAACCTTCAGAGCCATACTGCATGACAGACGCACCAGGATGCTGCCACATATTCAGCTTCACACGTCGAAAGTGTTACTATAGGTTGCTTTTTTGACAGCCAAGTAAATGTTGTGTTTCCCATGAAAAACACATATCCATAGGTGCTCTTTCGATCGTTTATGTCTCTACACCAGTCACTGTCAGAATAACCAACTAACTTGTAGTCTTCTGTTTTTGAATAAAACATTCCTAGTGATATTGTTCCTTGGATGTATCTTAGAATTCGTTTCAGCGCCTTCCAATGTGTGTGTATTGGCTCCTCCGTGAATCGACTCACTATGCCAACACTTAGTGAAATGTCTGGCCTTGTGCATGTGAGATATCGAAGGCTACCTACCAAGCTTCGATATTTGCTTCCTTCGACCCGTTCTCCTCCATCAAACTTTGACAGTTTTGTACCTGGTTCCATTGGCGTCGAAGTTGGATTGCAATTCTTCATTTTATATTTTTCTAGGATTTCTTTTGCATATTTTTCTTGTGAAATAAAGATTCTAGCTTCTTCTTGTCGAACCTCCAGACCAAGAAAGAATCTCATCATACCTAAGTCTGTCATTTCAAATTCGCTTGTCATGGTGCTCTTGAAATCTTCGATCATTTGAACATCACTGCCTAGAAAGATAAGATCATCAACATAGAGAGCAACAAGTAATAAATTACTTCCATTTTTCTTCACATAGAGGGCGGGTTCATAAGGACATTGCTCGAACCCATTCTCCTTGAAATATGTGTCAATACGTGTGTTCCATGCCCTAGGTGCTTGCTTCAGCCCATACATCGATTTCTTCAGTTTCAACACCTTCTTCTCTTCTCCAATTCTCATATATCCAAGTGGTTGTTCGACATAGATTTCTTCTTCGATCACACCATTCAAAAATTTTGTCTTGACATCCATTTGAAATATTGTCCATTTGAATTGAGCAGCTTGAGAAATGAGTAATCGAATTGTCTCCATTCTTGCAACAGGCGCAAACACTTCGTCATAGTCAATTCCTGCTTTTTGTTTGTATCCCTTTGCAACCATTCGTGCTTTGAATATTTCGATTTCTCCTTGAGCATTCATCTTTTTCTTGAATACCCACTTTACACCAATGGGTTGACTACCTTTTGGCAATTCGACTAGCTCCCAAGTATTGTTGCGTTCGATTACTCTAATTTCTTCGTCCATGGCACTTTTCCACTTCTTATCTCGTAACGCTTCTTCGACACTGATGTTTTCAGCATCTTCCAGAAGACACACAAGATGCACCTCACTTGTTGAATCATACAAATCTTGCAAACTTCTCATTTTTGGTTGTAGAGGTTCATCTTCATCTTCAGTTTCTTCATGTTCTGTTGGAATACTAGTTGGTACAGCTACAGTTGTTTCTTCGACTGTGTCAACAACCTCTGTCGAATTGTTCCAGTCCCACTTGTTTGCTTCGTCCATTCGAACGTCTCTACTCACGGTCACTTTCTTGCTTATGGGATTGAATAGCTTGTACCCTTTCGTCTTCTCATCATATCCAATGAATATTTACTTCTGACTTTTGTCTTCAAGCTTTGTTCTTCGTTGATCTGGTACATGTGCATAAGCTATACTACCAAATACCTTGAGATAAGAAATTGTTGGCTTTTATCCACTCCATGCTTCTTGTGGTGTTTTGTCTTCTAACTTCGAATGTGGACATCTATTCTGAATATAAACAGCACATTGTACTACTTCTGCCCAGAATTCTTTCGACATGTTCTTGCTTTTGAGCATTGATCGAGTCATGTCAAGAATAGTTTGATTCTTCCTTTCAGCCACACCATTTTGTTGAGGTAAATATGGTGCAGTTAGGAATCTCCTTATGCCCTGTTCTTCACAGTACTTCACAAAGGCCCTTGAAGTATACTCACCTCCTCTGTCAGATCGAATTGCTTTGATGTGTCTGTCTGTTGCCTTCTCCACCATTACTTTGAACTTTTTGAACACTTCTAATGCTTTATATTTTTCTTTCAGGAAGTAAACCCAGGTTTTTCTTGAGAAGTCATCAATAAAAGAAATGAAGTACCTTTTTCCACTGAAGGATTCTGGAGTGATTGGCCCACATATGTCAGTATGTATCAATTCGAGAATATGTTTAGCTTGATACTCTTCCTTCCTTTGAAATGAGGTTCTTGTTTGTTTGCTGAGCACACATTATTCATAGAATTTTCCTTCAAAATCCATGTCTGGTAGTCCATGCACCATGTTCCTTTTCGCCAACCTTTTCAAACCAGCATGATGTAGATGACCAAAGCGCATATGCCACAGTGACGCTTTGTCTTGCACTTCGATTTGCAAACATTTCTCTCGAATGTTCCTCAGGTTCAGTTTGTACATTCGATTTCTTTCCATTTCGAAACTGGCAATCAGATGTCCTACTTTGTCCTTCAAATGCAGTGTTCGATCTTTCATAAGTATCGAAGCACCTTTTTCTGTAAGTTATCCCAGACTTAATATGTTGGTCTTGAGATCTGGTACATAGTAAATGTCTTCGATTGATCCAATCAAGCCATCCTTCTGCAAGTAACCGATTGTGCCCTTTCCTTCGACCTTCACTTTCGATGCATCTCCAAAAGACACATTACCATCTTCAATTCTCTTCATATCTTTAAACAGGTGTTTGTAACCACACATGTGATTACTTGCTCCTGAGTCAAGATACCAAACATTGTCATTATTGGTGTTGATTTCGTTTTGAGCCATCAGGAGAAAGCCTTCATTCGATTCAGCTTCCAAGGCTAGGTTGGTTGTTTCTTCAATCTTCTTTTCGATTTGACAGTCTTTTGCAAGATGTCCGACTTTGTCACAGTTGTAACATTTGTAGGAGTTGCAATCCTTCGCATAATGACCATACTTCCCACACTTGTAGCATTCGAAGTTGGAATGATTCAAACGACCACCTCTTTGACCACGTCCTCTGCCACGCCAATTTTGTTGGCTCGATTGTCCCCTTTCGAAGTTGCTACCTCTACCACTTCGACCACTGTCACGACCTCCACGTCCACGTCCTCTTCCTCGAAAGTTATTCGAAAAGAGTACCTTTTCTTCTTTGTTCGATTCCTTGGTTTTGTTTGCTTCTTCGACTGCTTCTTCTTTCTTTTTCATCTTTCGTTGTTCATGTGCTTCGAGAGAACCAACGAGTTCTTCGACTGAGAGCGTCGAAAGGTCCTTCGACTCTTCTATTGCACACACAATATTCTCAAACTTGTCTGTTAAAGATCTCAAGATCTTTTCAACAACTCGTGCATTAGGTACTGTCTCTCCATTTCTGGTGAGTTGATTCACCACCTTTTGCACACGTGTGATGTAGTCAGATACAATTTCTGTATCCTTCATCTGTATTCTCTCCAATTCGCCACGAAGAGTTTGGAGTCGAACTTGCTTCACTCGATCTGCTCCTTTGAACACTTTTTCTAACGTGTCCCACGCTTGTTTCGACGTAGTCGAACCGGCAATTTTTTCGAAGCCTGATTCATCTACAATCCTTAACAACATGTATAATGTCGTTTTGTCCTTCGATCGCGTCTCTTTCAACGCCTTCGTTTGAGCTGTCGTATATCCCCCAACTTCTGTTGGTTCTACAAACCCATCATGGGTCACATCCCATGCATCTAGAGATCCAAGAAGAGCTTTCATTTGGATACTCCAGTTTTCATAATTTGACTTTGTTACCCGTGGCAACGGCATTTGATTCATCATATTTTCCATGAGCTCTGATGCCAAATTGTTATAAGATAATCAGACTTCTATATGAATACTTCTAAATTGCTCTTGTTAAAATAAAATACACTATTGATCTTTATATAGACTCAATGGCTTTCACAATTCTAAAAACATAACTGCTACTAATAAACTATCATAACTTATTAAACTTTTGTCATTCCTACTACCATATTTAATGTAAAACTTATTACTAACACATTAAAGTTTATTCAACAGATTCAACAAGTGTTTCAGGTTCACTCCGAATTCCACTCATCAAGGATTTGAAGCAGCAACAACAACGTAACTCATTAGGAAAATGATTCAGCTTGAATTTTCTTTTGGGTTTGTATTTGTTGTTTGTTGTGCATTTAAATTTTGAGTATTGATTGCTTGCGTTCAATTTTTGCGGTGACTTTAATAGACTATTTTTTTATTTTGTATTTCTTTTGTAATATTGTAAAATTAAGTGAGTTGTATGGTGTTGCCATTTGTGTTTTTGTTATGTCGAAATCAGGCCTGAACGTTTGAATTTTGTGGTAATGCTATTTGTTTGTGTACGATGTTATGTTTCGCACGTTGTGTTGCATTACGTGACATCATTGTGTGCATTACACAAATTCGTGCGCGTTAACTTAACATATGCTTCTTACATATTATGCTTTTCGATTCAATTGTGATACATGGGTGCTGGCTGGTTGTGATTATTGTGTACGCATATTTATTTTTCTTACTATTTGTTATTGCGTATTTGTACCGCTTTCTGTTATGTTTCGCGCTATACAATGTGTAACGTTACGCCATTGCATACAAGAACAAAATCCGTGCATTAACACATTGCGCGCTTTAGAATTCGTGACCTCGCATAAGATTTTGCATCGCGTTACCAATCCGTAACCTTGTGTTATTTTAATCAGTTACATTATCAATTTGCGACTTCACGTGACAATTTGTGTCGCGTTACCAATTTGCAACCTCGTGTTAGAATTTGCGCCCCCGCGTAAAAATTACGCCATCACGTTATAATTCGTGACCTCACATTAGAATTTGGGACGTTATGTTAGAATTCATGACCTCGTGGTACAATTCACGACCTTGCATTATGCGAATTTGTGCGACATTAAATCAAATTGCGCCTTTACATTTTGATTTTGTGTACATTTGCTTAATTCACATCCTTGCATTATGTCTTTGCATACGTTAACTCTTTTCGCGATTAAGTATAGTTTACTAGCATTTTCACAATCAAATCATTTTCAATTCAAAAAACAATCAAAACATTTGGTCAATATCAAGTATCTTTTCAAATTTAATAGAACACACATCAAACTTTTTTTCGCAATAAACTCGGATTGAAAAAGGAAAATTGGATGCACATCCTTTTGAAATCCCAAATAATCAGACGCAAAGTGTACACTTTGATCCAACCGAGCATTCGTCGTCTGCCCAAAATACGTAAATAAATTTGGAATAGAATGGACAACTGGATGCAAATGCTTTTGAAACCCCGAGTAAACGAGCGCAAAGTGTAAACTTTGTTCCAACCAGTTACTTATATTCCACGAAGATAATTTTCATAAATCCAACTTGCATGAAAAAGGACAATTGGATGCACGTTCATTTGAAACCTCGAGTATCAAAGGCTTACTATACACTTTGCTTGAACCGATTACTCGTCTTCCACTTAAAAATAATCTCAACCAATCAAACTCATTTTTTCTTTAGCGAAACAAGCCGCAAAGCCTTTTCATAAACAAAAAATGTTTTATCCATTCTAACGCAATACAAACAAACACTTTAGCCTCCCATGCACGAGAAACAAACAACATTTAACCACTCAAATGCAATCAGAATAGGATCCATTATAACGTGATACAAATATATGTTTCATCCTCCCATGCACGAGTGTAATACGGTGGGAGAACTGACTTTTGGTTTTGCGTTTTATCACAAATTTTGCAGATAGCAAGAGTCGCCACCAAATTTTCTTTTATCAAATAAAGGAAAGGGTGAAAAGAACTGAAAAGACCTTTGAGAGTTTTTGAGTTCGGGGGGTAGGTTATGAAAAGGGAAGGTGTTAGCACCCTTTTCATCCGTAGTTATCTACGGGCTCCTAATCGCTAGATCACCTTTGAAAATGCTTTGTGAATGTGTTTAAAAATATTTTGAAAATGCCTAAGTAAGACAAACTTTGTAATGATTCTCATATCATTGAGAACGCATACAAAGTGTGTTTTGAGAATATTTTAGAAAAGAAGTGTTTTGTGTAAAAAAAAATTTGTTTGTGAGCAAGCGATTACGAGCTATCTACCTACTCAAAAGTATTTCGCGTTATTTTCCTCTTCCTTTAAATAGTGCTATCCTACCATTAGTTAGTAGGAAGCCCTATCGTTGGATGTTTTGAGGGAAATGCGTGGGTCATTGTACAGTAATAAAGGCAAAATGTAGGGAGCCTTAGAAATTTGTCGTAAGGGACTAAGATCATTTACTGAAGGCAGCATTGAAGGATCATCGAGGGACTACGATCTTTTTAACCGAGGGTCTTTGCTAAAGCGTCCCCACGTACGAGGGACATGACTGTTTTATCCGAAAGCAACAAGTGGAGTCACTCTAGAGGAGCGTATGTGAATAGTGTTTTGATTCAATTAATTAAGGTTATCTAGCGTTTTGTTTTAGATCTTACCATACAAGCGTAATTACTATACAATAATAAGTAAAAACAGTAAAAAAAAAAAAAAGATCCTACGCTATTACAATGCTTTAGGGAAGGGGATACAAACTACAAAATTGGGGGAGAACAAAATAGAAAAAACCTAATTAACTATTACACCCTTTAGCAGATACATAATTGCGAAAACTAACGTGAAAGTGCGAAGATTGTGGAAAGAAACGAAGAAATTGTTTAATGGAAAATAGTTGATGATTTATACTAATGATTAATGAATATTAATTGAGAAAAAGGAAATAATTAAAACCTAAAGTAAAATCCTAAATTATATTTAATTGAGAAAGTTAAAAAAAGGTTTAATAATAAAGCCTAAAGAAACTAAGTTAATTAACTCAATTATTAAAAAAAGGTTAAATTAATTTGAAAATAAAATTAAGTTAATTTGATTTTAATAAAAAAAGATTTAATTGATTTAATTTTAATTAATTAGAGAAAAAGTTAATTATGTAAAAAAAAATAGAATAAAACAATTAAAAAGTAATGGAGAGATGGGCCTGAAGAAGTAAAACTGGGGGGTGCCGGGAGAAATTCGCTAAGGCCCAAACATGCAAGCCCAGACCTTGAATAGGACCCAATGCTGCCCTTCAATGAGGGTCCAACATAGGCGTGGAGATCTGAAACGTTGGATCTGGAGTTGTGAAGATCCAATGGTGATGAGGTGAGGTTGCAGCGTGAGCGCGTGGAGGGTGCTTGTATTGGATATATAAACAAGGAAACATGAAAAGTAAAAATATCAAAATACCAGGGGCAGGGATCGAACCCGTGACCTGGTATACTAACGCCTTAGCAATGCTCACCACTACCGCTGGGGCGGTCTTTACATCTGTTAACATAAATTAAATAATAAAAATATATTATATAAATGAACATAGTGACAAGAGAAGCGTCGGAGCCCTAGCTCCGATCGTCTTCTCCAGTGGCCTATATAAATCAGAACCAAAAAAATCAAAGGATTAGTGATCCAAAACTTCCTAGTCCCCCCTAATTTGACCCTCCTTAATCCGAATCTGGACTTAGTTTTGGCTATCGGTCTTTGTATCAGGAGTTTCGAACCAAATGAAACCAATCGGAGCAACTATGGTATCTCATGGTTTTGACTACATGGGATCATAATATTGATCTAAACCTGTTCAATCATGTCTCAGGAACTTGTTAGTAGCATCAATTCAGTTTAAAACAAGACAAAATTAAACATAAGAATTTGCAAAAAATGTAAATCGGTTATGCCATGCTATAAAGTTTCATGTGCTTAGGATCATGGTAACTGGTCAAAACCCACCCTTCAGTATTCCTGGAAGTGATTGGAATGAAGATTTTGCAGTGAGAAGGTTTGTAACGAGAGTTTTAAAATCGAGGGTTTTTTGAGAAAAGTTTGGATAATTTTTGAAATTTTGAGGCAAGGATGTGTGTCCCTCTTGCATATGATCTCTTGTGCTTATATAGAGATAGGATTAGGGTAAACAAATATGGCACAAAAAATGAAATCATGGCCAAGATTAGACAAGAATCAAACATGTTTTCAAGCTTCTATTCTTAAATATTATTTCCATATATCTGCTCATACGGTTTAGGCATGTTTATCATGTGTTCCCGGGCCTCCATGTGACCGAAATCAAAAGCCCATGCGCCTTGTATCATTCCTTCATATTTCATTTGATTTAATTTGTATTTAAATGAATAAAATTCAAATAAAAGAAATTAAAAATCATAAAAAATATGTGAATGGATTTAGAGGTCCTTTAACACATTATGAACATGTTTGAACATCAATAGTTAGGCCCACTAGTTCAAAATTTCAAGTTTGTTCACTTTGCACTTCATGCATTTTCTCAAAATTTCCCAACTTGCACTGGTCATAACTCTCTCAATTTTCATCTTTTGACGGTGATCTTGGAATTTTGGGAAATCTCAAGATGTTCTTTTCAATTTCTCTTTTGATCATTTTTTCATTTTTATAATTATATTGATGTGAGTTGCCTTGACAAAAAGTGTCTTTTTGTTGACTTTTGAAATGACCTATAATGTATGGGCTCATATCTCTCAAATGAAGCACTTTTTGGACTTGAGCATACAGATAAAAAGTTGTAGAGAATTATATTTCCTTCAAAATAGGCTTTGGTTGGGGAAAAGTTGATGAAGCATGTGAAAGTTATGCTTGGTCAAAGTTCAGTTGACTTCTCCTAAGGAAACCCTAATTTGGCAACTTTTGACTTTTGATGATTTGAGGGCTTTCCTTGAGGAATCATGATCAAACCTTGATAAAATGATGAATATCACTTAAAAATGTTGATGTTGACCAAAAATCTTGAATTTTAACTGTATGTTGACCATAGTTGACTTTTTACCCAACATAGTTGATTTTCAATCATCTGAGCTATTGACTGAGCAAACTTGTGATGCAAGACTTGAAACTTGACATGGACATTGTTGAAGACCTATGGAGAACCATGGAAACTACTTGAGACCTATGAAACCCAAACTTCCTTGAAAAATACAAAACCCTAGTTGTGGACCCATTGCTTAGGAGGAGAATTTGTCTGATCAACTCTTGAGCATCCTTGAGCATTTGAGAATCCTAGAAGAATGTCTTGAAGAAAATGGGAAGGAAAATATTGGGGTAAAACAACTTTCCCTGTTCAATATTCTTCAACTAAAAAAGGTATCGGAAAGAGTCTACGTCTGGATTTTTCCAAAAAGAGTATCAGAAAGAAATCTACGTCTGATTTCATCTGAACTAGAAGATGTCTACGCTCGACTTCAACTAGGAGAGGTGCTATTTTAACATGACCTTCTGGGGAAAGTTCTTAAGTAGCTATTTGTCAGATGTAGCCTCTGAGGAATGTGCTTGTAGATTTTTACCTGAAAAGATAAAGAGTTAACTATATGCAATGTCACGATGTATGAAATGCATTGCGTAATGATATTCTCAAAATAAATGAAAGTGTTCTATATGCATTTCGTATGCATATGGTATGATGTTTGCATATGATGTGTGAATGTAAGATGTCGTTAAAGTGTATTAGTAACTTTGCGCAACATCTTTGACTGGGAAAATAAATCCCTGACTGTTGTTGGGGATGAAGAATATGTGTATCTTCAATATTGATAGGGATTCTTGCTTTTTGTTTGAGAAAACTCCGCTGGGGAATGTTGATTCTTGTTTGGGGAGAAGGGTTCAAGAACATTGGTCGTTTATTGCTCTACTGGGGATTTTTAATTCTTATATACCCTAACTAGGGATAAAAGAGATGGATAACCTCTCGAAGTGCTGTCTGACCGAGTTTCTGATATCGATGTCGACTCGTCTGGAGAGTATAAGGTTAAACGATATTCGGGCCTTCTTCATATTCCGTAGCAACTCTCTAGGGTTAAGGGTATGGATTGCCCCTTACTAGAGAGAGAAATTTTTCCGATGATCTGTAGCAGTTATAGAAATAGACTCAAGCTGGGGAGACTGAACTATGCTGGGGAAATAAACCCTACTTGGGGTAATAAACCCTATCGGGGAAATAAACCCTAAACTTTAACGGAGGAATACTCTGTTGGGGAAATACCCTTGCTGGGGACATGAGCTCTGCTAGAGAATGGGAATTCTGCAGGGGATTTTACAGTGTTGGAGAAATAAACTCAGCTGGGGAAGAGAATTTCCATAAACTGTACTGATGCCATATTGGGACTACATAGGTTGGCGAAATTGTCGGGGAAAAGATTATATTTCCTTATCCGCTAGAGGGATTTTCTGGTGAAATATATCTTCGTTGAAGATGAGCTTGTTAAGACTACTCTGTGGGGATAATCCCATGGAAGTTATTCTGTGGGGATAATCTTGTGAGGATTTTTTCTGTGGGGATACGTGGACGACTTGAACATTATCCTAACTCCCAGAGTCTTGAAAAAATGCTTATTCCTGTTTTTATGCATATACTTGTTAACAATAATCGTGTTCATATGCATATGTTCATTGGACGTTTTTGTAAACAAAACAGAAAAAGGTAAATCAAAAGTTTGAATTTTAAAATTTGTATTTTTATTGATAGTTTGCCCATAAACAGGCGGTTTTGTACAAAGAGACAAAAATCCTAGTAAAAGGAAATCGTCGTGAAATGAAAAGAGTATAAAGTGAAAACAAAACATATATCTATGTGGAAATAATCTCGTTGGGTTTTAACTTTGCTATTTCCCTTATGTCTTCAAGCATCTCATCCCTTGCTGTAGGAAGAAGTTGACTGAACTGATCTGCACCGTTTGAACTTGACGTTGGTGATAAAACTCGCTGTAAGTGATCCAACGGAACATATTCATACGCTATAGTCCCTAAATTTTGCCTGGATCGCCCTTTCGGGTTTTCAGTCCACCGGGATACCCTTTTCTGCCCAAGCCGCCTTTTCAAGTTTTTGACTTGTCGGGTGTACACTTTATATCCTTAATTTTTTCCCGAACCTTTTTGGTTCACTAGGATGCTCTTATTTTTGCCTAGGCTAGTCGACCTAGCGAGTCACTTTTTCATGCGTAGTATTTTTTTACTATGTTTGCGTTTATAGGGTGCGGGAAATCTTCACCGTCCATGGTGGTTAGTATCATGGCACCGCCTGAAAATATCTTCTTGGCTATAAATAATCCTTCGTAAGTGGGAGTCCATTTTCCCCTGGGATCACCCTGCGGTAGGATGATGTGTTTTATTACTAGGTCACCAGCATGATATACCTGATGCTTGATTTTCTTGTTGAATTCCTTGATCATACGCTTCTGATACATCTGATCGTGACAGATAGCCGCAAGCCTTTTCTCGTCAATTAAATTCAACTGATCCAACCTAGTCTGAATCCACTCGTCTTCGTCTAAGTCTACATCTTTCATAATTCTCAGAGAAGGAATCTGAACTTTGATATGTAGGACAACTTCCATACCATAGACCAGAGAGAATGGGGTTTCCCCAGTTGATGTTCTAGTCGAAGTGCGATAGCCATGAATAGAAAACGGTAACATCTCATGCCAGTCTTTGTAGGTCACAACCTTCTTCTATATAATCTTCTTAATATTGTTATTGACAGCTTCCACTGCACCATTCATCATCGGTCGATACGGAGGAGAGTTGTGGTGCTTGATCTTGAACTGCATGCAGAGTTTCGCGATCATAGTGTTATTGAGATTAATACCATTATCTGTTATAATTCTTTCGGGGATGCCATACCGACATATAAGATTATGCCTAATGAACCGGGCCATAACATTCTTGGTAACAGAGGTGAACGAGGATGCTTCAACCTACTTGGTGAAGTAATCAATGGCGACGAGGATGAAGCAATGTCCATTGGAAGCAATAGGCTTTATCTCTCCAATCGTATCAATGCCCCACATCACAAATGGCCATAGAGCAGTCAAGACATTCATAGGTACTGGAGGCACATGTACTTTATCAGCATAAATCTGGAACTTGTGACAGGTTATTGAATGGTGGTGACAGTCAGTTTCCATAGTCGACCAATAGTAACCCGCTCTCAGAATCTTCTTGGCCATAGTATGTCCACTGGAATAAGTTCTAGAGATACCTTCATGCATATCTTCCAAAATCTTCTCTACTTCTTTCTTGTCCGTGCAACGAAGCAGAGTCGAATCATGATTGCGCTTGTACAAGATTCCATTTCTCAAGAAGAATTTAGCCGAGAACCTTCGTAGGAATTTCTTGTCATTGATAGATTCCCCTTCAGGGTATTCTTGAGTCTCAAGGTATCTTTTCACTTCATGAAACCAATGTTTTTCTTCTACTACATCAGTGTCAACTTCATAACATTGTGCCGGTTCGTCTAGTCTTTCAATGATGATTCTGGGCACCTCGTTATCTCATCTGACCTTGAACATAGATGACATTGTAGCCAATGTGTCTGCCAACTGATTCTCTTCTCGTGGGATGTGCTCAAAAGTGACTTCCTTAAAGTACGGGATCAAGGTTCACACATGCTCTTTATAAGGAATGAGATTCGGGTGCTTCGTATCCCATTCTCCCTTGATCTGACTGATCACCAGGGCTGAGTCCCCATATACGCTCAGGAACTTGATCCTCGTGTCAATAGAATCTTTAATACCCATGATGCATGCTTCATATTCGGCCATGTTGTTGGTACAATCAAAGCATAATCTAGAGGTGACGGGTGTATGGCAACCCTGATGAGAGATGATTACAACACCAATTCCGTTGCCAAGTGCGTTGGAAGCTCCATCAAAAACCATAGTCCATTGGGATCCTGGTTCAGCTCCTTCATACGGTCCAGGTTCTTCTCAATATGTGACTAGCATAATGTTCTCATCCTGGAATTCGAAATTCATAAACTAATAGTCGTCTATGGCTTGATGTGCCAAATGATCTTCCAGTACACTTCTCTTGATTTCCTTTTGAGTGGTGTACTGAATGTCGTATTCTGTCAAGACCATTTTCCATCGGGCCATTCTTCCGGAGAGGGCTAACTTCTCGAATATGTACTTGATGGAATCCATTTTAGAAATCAATAGAGTAATATGAGTCAACATATACTGTCTTAGTCGGTGAGAAGCCCATGCCAAAGCACAACAAGTTTTCTCGAGCAGTGAATATCTCATTTCACAGTCGGTAAACTTTTTGCTAAGGTAGTATATTGCATGCTCTTTTTGACCAGACTCGTCATGCTTCCCCAGTACATACCCCACTGAGTTCTCTAACACTGTTAGGTACATGATTAGAGGTCTTCCTCAATCGGGGGTATCAGAATCGGGGGTTCTTGTAGGAACTTCTTAATTTTATCAAAGGCTATTTAGCATTCGTCGTTCCACTTTACTACTTGATCTTTCTTCAGCAACTTGAAGATTGGCTCACAAGTAGCAGTCATATGAGAAATGAATCGGGCAATGTAATTTAGTCGTCCTAAGAAACCTATGACTTCCTTCTCAGTACGAGGAGCCGTCATTTCTTGAATAGATTTGACCTTGGAGGAATCAACTTCAATACCTTTACCACTGACGACGAAACCCAGGAGTTTATCGGATCTCACCCTAAAGGTTCACTTGTTCGGATTTAACCTTAGCTTATACTTCCTCAGTACTTCAAATAGTTTATGTAGATGATCAAGATGCTCTTCTTTAGGCTGTGATATTGCTGTCACATTGTCAATATAGACCTCTATCTTGTGATGAATCATGTCATGGAATAAAGCTACCATGGCACATTGATAAGTTGTGTCGGAGTTCTTCAACCCAAAAGGCATAACCTTGTAGAACAAAGTGCCCCACTGTGTGACGAAGGTAGTTTTCTCCACATCTTCAGGCGCCATCTTGATCTGATTATAACCCGAGAAACCATACATGAAAGAGAATACCTTATGTTGAGCAGTGTTGTCTTCCAGAACATCGATATGCGGAAGTGGGAAATCATCTTTGGGGCTTGCCCTATTCAGATCCCTGTAGTCTACACACATATGCACTTTGCCGTCTTTCTTTGGTACCAGAACAATATTAGCAACCCATTTAGGATATGATGTCACTACTGAGAAGCATGCATTGAATTGCTTCATAACCTCGACTTTGATCTTCTCTAACATCTCAGGACGCATGCGACAAACCTTATGCTTAATCAGAGAGAAACCCTCTTTCATTGGCAGACAATGGACCACAATATCTGTATCGAGCCCTGGCATGTCTTCGTACGACCAAGAAAAGATCTCAACATAGTCATACAACATCTGAATTAACCTGTTCTTGACACTATTATCTAAATCAACGCCTATCTTGACTTCTTTCTGGTCTGTCTCGGCACCCAATTTTACAACTTCGACTGGTTCTTCATGTGGTTAGATATCCTTTTCTTCTTGTATTAAGAGTCATGAAAGTTCTCTAGGTATTTCACAATCTTCCTCACCTTCTTCCTCGACTTGGTTGATCGGATTTTCAAAGTCATGAGTGGTAGTAGCAGAATCAATATCGACGAGATTCAGAGTGGATGTGGACCTGCAATGTAGTGTGTGGGTGTGTGTAAGAAACACATATCTGTATTTGAAAGCAATAAAGTAATGAAAAGACAGAGAGCATAAAATTTGAATGCAAAAATGTCCAATGTTTTATTAGATGAGCATATATGGATGAAAGATAAGAACCCTAACAAGTGGACCATTGTGGCGCGAGTAAGGCACAAGGCTTAAAGTTATTGTTTTAAAATTAATATCCTAAAAACTTGAAAGCAATAAAATAGGAAATGGAAATTACTCTTGACTAAAGGAGATTGGTATAAAGTCTTTAGCATTCCAATTGTTGATTCCACTGTTAGTAGTAGGGAATATCCAGTTTTCCAAATCATAGTCACTATCAGTGTCTTCTATAACATTGACTTCATTATTGTTAATGAGGAAAGGTGGTCTCCCAGCATGAGCATGACGGACCGCCTTCTGAACCTTTGAGGTGAAACCCAAACCAAATTTGTTGGACTTGTAAGGAATGTCAGAAGCTGACCCTAAATAGTGCAACCACCTTCTTCTACCACAACCCTAGCATCTTTCAGAGAAGCCATTCTTGGTGGATCCTTGGTAATCCTAGGAGTAGCTTTAGCAACGAAAATTTTCATAGGAATTGCTTCAAAGGTTTGGCAGGGAGTCTCAATGAATTCACCATCCATCTCAACATATTTGGACGAATTCAAATGGCTCACCATATACTCTTCTTCTCCAAAAACCGTAACAATTTTCCCTTTCACAGGATACTTTAATTTTTGGTGCAAGGTAGAGGTAACAACACATGCCCCATGAATCCAGGGGCGTCCAAGCAAACATGAATAGGCTGGATGAATATCCATTACATAGAAGGAGGAGTCGAGGACCTGAGATCCCACTTTGATAGGAAGATCAACCTCTCTGTGTACCATTCCCCTTGACCCATCAAAGACTCTTACCACGACATCACTGGGTTTCAGCACAACCTCTTCAGAGTCCAGTCTATCTAGAGCACCTTTTGGTAATACATTTAATGAGGAACCAGTATCCACCAACACATTCGCCAAGGTAGTGCCCTACACTCAATAGAGACGTGCAGGGCCTTGTTATGATTCTTTCCTGCCGAAGTTAAGTCAGCATCAGAAAAGCCTAACCTATTATCAGCTGTTAGGCTTACTACACAATTCTCAAACTGATCAGCAGAGGTCTCTTGAGGTACATGAGCAGTCTTCAAAATTTTTACCAAAGCTTGAGCATGGGCTTCGGAGGATAATAACAAGGATGGCATGGATATCTTGGAGGGCGTCTGCCCCAACTGTTCAACAATATTGTAGTCACTTTTTCGAATGATTTTCAGTATTTTCTCCATCTCTTGTGTGGAGGAATCTTCAACAGTAACATCTTTTGATGGTGCCTCCATCTAGGCAGGCTCAGTCGTCTTCTCTTTTCCCGAGTGTCAGCAGTTGGCCCAGCATCAGGGATACGTACTGGTGTAGTGATAGTCTTAGGAGGGGAGATCTCTGGAGAGAAGACCTTTCCCGTTCTGGTAACTTTACTAGTCCTGACAATATTTTCGACATTGAGGTTAGTAACTTCAGTATCTTCATCTTTGGAAATCCATGGTTCTTGTTTAACACTATGGTGATAAACTTTAGCTCCATAATTCCAGGGAACAACCTTGTCAGAGGAATATGGGACTGGCCCCAGTGCAGAAATGATCAGGGGAGCCACCCTAGGCTCGACATGAATCTTTATAGGACCTTTAGAGGTGATCCTTACAAGAATATTGTAAATTGGGATTATAGAAACATCTTCAAGTATTATCTCTTGAGACATGCTTTCATGCAAACTCTTCATGGACGGAGCCTTCTCAAACAAAATTTAATGTTTATCAATCAAACATTGAATACCCTTCTTCAGCCACATACAACCATCATATTGGGACACACAATGGTAACAACTTTCAAGGCAACCCGAAAATAAACCGGCTTGCAACATATTCTTCTTAATGAATATCAAGGGAGTGGCCAAGTCACTTATGGTGGAGACATAAGAAACATCATCAATATCATTAACACCTTTACTATGACTGGGAATAAGAGCAGTAATCACATTAGGGGTCTCTAGAGGATCAAATTCAATCTCTTTTGCGTCAATCATATCCTGGATTTTGTTCTTCAGGGACCAGCAGTTGTTGGTGTCGTGCCTAGGACTGTTAGAATGATAGGAACACTTTGCATTTGGATTTTACTTAGGAGAGAAGGTGTTGGGATTCTAAGGAGGATCCCGTAGTGTTATCAACTCTGCTTTTATCAGATGTTATAATGTCTGAGACAAAGCCGTACTAATCTTGGTGAACTGCCTCCTCGAAGCTGATTCCCCTGTTGTTGTTGTTGAACAGGTGCAGGATTAGAAATCAACACCGCTCCCACAGACTGATGGTGATCATTCTTACTACGGCCCTTCTGGCCATAAACAACATTTTTCTCCTTCTTATTATTATACGCCTTCTTTACAGCACTAGAAGACGCAGCCACTGGGATCTTCCCACTCTTGATGTCGCTTTCAACTCGTTCCCCAGTCAGGATTAGCTTAGTAAAACCAGATGAAGAAATCCTAATTAGCATATTAAAGAATGGAACTGTCAGAGTGCCCATGAACATATCAGTTAGCTCCCGATCAGACAAGGGAGGTTGCACCATTCAAGCTAAGTCTCTCCACTCTTTGGCATATTCTTTGAAACCCTCGTTCGAGCCCATATACATGTTTTGTAATTGCACTTGAGTCGGTGCAAGGTTAACATTATATTGATACTGCTTGTAAAAAGAAGCATCCAAGTCTTCCCAAGTTTTAATGTTTGTTCCTTCCAGATGATATAACCACTCTAATTGTGTCCTCGACAAGCTTTCTTGAAAGAAATGCACCCATAATTTTCTATCAGCATTATGGGGTAGGATTTTTCGGACATAAGACCACAAATGAAGCTTAAGATAAGATACACTGTCATATTTGGTAAAGAATGGGGCCTTGAACTTGTGAGGGATAACGACCCCTAGGATAAGACCCAACTCTTCAAAATCCAACCCAGGAACTCTCTGTATCTCCATAGCATTGAGACGATCTTTCAGCTGCTTGTATTTTTCATCAACTAGAGAATACTGTTCATTTGAATAGTCCGCTTCTTCTTCATCAAAACCCTCATTGTCAGCCTTCATATTTTTATCATCTTCCTCATCATCTTCACCTTCAAACTCCAAAGCTTTTTTGACCGAACCTTTGAGTCTCCTACCCATGTTGAGGATGCTAGCTGATTTCTTGATTTTTTTTCTCCCCTCTCTTTAGTGATGAGGGCCTTCAGCTCTTCCTGCCCCTTGGCTAGGTTTAGTAACAATAGCTTGAACTGGGCGTTCTGAGCCTGAAGATCCTTAACTGTTTGTTGAAGAGCCATTTTTTCTACTGAAATAAACAACAAAAAAGATAAGAAACCTGTCTTGAAACACCTATCATGTAGTGATATGCATGATATGTATATGCAATGTTTTCAAGGACCTTATAAGATTTGAATTTGTTAACCAAAAGTAAACAGAAACAAAGTTTTTTTATTAGTAAGTTTATGTGAAAACACAAGATTACAAAGGGATAAATTAAAAACTCCTAAAGTTTTAAGTTTCTCATAGACGCCTCTTCTTCGTGTTAACATATGCGTTAAAACTCTGCTCCTCGTGAAGTTTCTTTGGGAGCTCCAACACTTTCTTATCACTTGCATAAAATTGAGTCTCAAAGGTGTCACTTTCTTCCTTGAGTTGAATCCAGGACTTCTGCAATTCTTCAAGGTCAGTAGGCATGTCTGGATGAAGGATGGTGTAAGAAACATCTCCTTCGATAATAAGCTCTATGATTACTAGTATGATAGAAGGATATGGAATCATAAGGTTTTGAGCACAAGCTCTTACCCATTTAGATAGGGCTCTAGAGGTATGTAATTCTTCTATCCTAAAGTCTTGCTATCAATCTTGTTCACCATGCCCCAAGCATGTATAAACCTTTGACGATAACCTTGAGGATACTTCTTATAATCAAATACAATACCCTGGATAAACGTTTCATGAGGACCGTCTCTTCGAGCATAACAAAATTTACGTAGAGATAGAGAAGGGTTGTAAGTAATACCCCCATAATGCCAAGGAGTGGAACATTAGGGAATTCCCCATAACGATCAATGATAATGATACCCTCATAAGATTGGGAATACCAATAGATGTCTGTATGAGAGAGTGACATTATTCTTTGAGACCACCTCAAACCTTGTTTATTCTTCATTATCGAGCGAGGAAGGTGCTAAATAAACCACCTTGATAGCAGAGGTATACAAAACATGAGAGTTCCTTGCTTCTTCATAGTACGAGTGTGAAGAGAATGCAAAATATCTCCAAGCAAGGTAGGCACAAGATTACGAGCAAGAAATATTTTGATGGCGTTCACATCTATGAGTTGGTATGGATTAGGGAATAGTACCAATCGGTAGATTAACAGAGCCAAGATATCCTTGAAATCCTGAAAACTTATAGCATCCAGAAACAATTCATCCTTCTCTATCAGAAATTTAGCAAGAAAGTCCTTGACTCCACTTCTTGTTTCCCAATTAGATACAACGTCGGACCACTTCAGATGTAAGGCTGCTGCAATATCTTCTGGCTTTGGAACTTTCTCTAGACCAGTGAAGGGTGTCTGATCAAGAATAGGTACTCACAGTAGTTTAGAGAACTCTTCTATCGTGGGTACCAACTAATATTCTATAAAGGTGAAACAATGATGTGCAGGGTCGAAGAACTGAAATAGAACACTCATCATGTCTTCTTCGTAACCTAAGGTAACCAAACTGAGTAGTCGATCATTCCTTATGATGAATTGAGAACTTTAGGGAACCTTTGAGACTAACTCCTTAAGTTGAGAATTTATCCTTACAAAGTTGATCCAGATAGTGTTTCTATAAGCGGATGCCATAAACTACAACAAAGAACAAAGATAAATCCCTTGGTCCTTGAAAATTTTATTGAAAATGATATGGTATGATGTCATGATGTTATGATGTCATGTCCGATCAATTAATCGGACACAAACAAAACACATAAGGCCTTAGGTTCAAGATTTCATGGAGTTTGTAGGTAAGTATCCTCTTAAGTTTTAGTATGCTCAACATGTCCTAAAAGAAGTAACCGGGTTCTAGGAGTCTCATTATCACCGATCTTTCTCTCAGGCATTGTTTTAGCACAACATCTGATTTGCGACCGAAATATCCCGAGAGTCTGATCTCAATGAGTGTAGTATTGAGTATCAACCAACTTCAGTCTACACCAAAACCGTCCATCTCACTACTTTCTAATGGCTAAGTTGTGTCAACTAAGGTTCTAAGGTCAGTTAGTGCTCATGACACCACACGGTAGCCCAACATTCTCCTTGTCTGACTCAAGGGACACCTGCACAAACCAATGTGTCACACTAACATAACCATCGCTTCAACCATATCGGTCTATTCCATACAATTTCCATGATCTATTGCTACTTACCTAAAGTTCCCCCAGATCCGAGTATAGGATCTTTACAAAAATAATACCCGAGAAAAACCCCGAAATGTAAAGCATACAAATTAAGCAAGTAAAGCTTTTTAAATGTGATCTAACTCTAAGGTAACCCCACTTTTAATAGTTCTCCCCAGCAGAGTCGCCAGTTCTGTAATACGGTGGGAGAACTGACTTTTGGTTTTGCGTTTAATCGTAAATGATACAGATAGCAAGAGTCACCACCGACTTTTCTTTTATCCAATAAAGGAAAGGGTGAAAAGAACAGGAAAGATCTTTGAGAATTTTCCTGAGTTCGGGGGGTAGGTTATGAAAATGGAAGGTGTTAGAACCCTTTTCATCCCTAGTCATCTACGGGCTCTTAATCTCTATCTCACTTATGAAAATGCTTTGTTAATATGTTTGAAAATATTTTGAAAATGCCTAAGTGAGACAAACTTTGTAATGATTCTCGTATCGTTGAGAACGCATACAGAGTGTTTATTTTGAGAATATTTTAGAAAAGAAGTGTTTTGTGTAAAAAATGTTTTTGTTTGTGAGAAAGAGACTACGAGCTATCTACCTACTCAAAAGTCTTTCGTGTTATTTTCCTCTTCCTTTAGATAGTACTATCCTACCATTGGTTAGTAGGAAGCCCTATCGTTGAATGTTTTGAGGGACAGTCGCGGGTCATCGTACAGTCATAAAGGCAACTCGTAGGGTGTAATGCTCGTTATTTAATTAATTATTTTTGAATTATTCGTTGAAGTTGTGAATTGTTGGCATAAGTTTTTAAATTATTATTAGTTAATTAATAATAATAATAATGTTAGAATTAGTAGATTAATAGAATAATTGTGTTGAGCCTATTTTATTGGTTAGAAGTAATAAAGTGGAGGTGTGTAAGTTAAGCCCAATAGGATTAATGGTATAAGGTTAAGATGACATAAGAAATTTGGTTAGTTGGAGAATAAAAAGTCTTGGTGTGCTGACCGTGAAAATCTACGCTGAAGAGGGCAAGGTTGCAGGTTGTCAAGCAAGGCAAGACAAGGATTACGACCAGAGATTTGTAGAGCGACCTTCAACAAGGTAAGGGTGGGGTTCTGAATATATAATAGGGCTTATGATGAATGTTATATGGGGAATGTCCATATATATGTTTGTCGCGCATGTGATTCTGGATCTGTTTCTTGAACTTGAGTATTTTTCATGTTATGGGCGTTTATAATTTGTCTGCGTATTACCCGATATAATTGATGAATATGTTAGTGTAGATTATAACCTATTGATATGGTCGTTAAGTCATTGTGTTGTTCCTAGCAATTGGCCGGAAACTAGGGATTATGTTTATGTGGTCGTTAAGTCGTTGTGTTATTCCATGTTGTTGGCCGGAAATTAGTGGTTGAGAAGGATACTAAAGGGCTGGGTTAATGTTCGTCACAAAATCGATGACGTATGTGCAAAACTTTTGAAGAAATGCAGTGTCGGGGGACACAGGTGCTAGGCGCCGAGTGGAATTAGGATGAAAGGTGTGTCAGGGAAGACATGTGTTGGGTGTCGAGCGACATTAGGTTGCAAGGCGTGCCGAGGATCATGGTATTTGTGTCGAGCTTCATGAAGCGGCAGGTGGTGCCAGGGGCACATGTTATTTGTTAATTCTTTCTGGGTTCCTGTGCATGTCGAAAGGCGCATAGTTCTCAATTATTCCTTAATGCTTGTGCATGCTGAGTTGGTAAATTAATTTAGTTTAGCAGTCCCAGTAATTTAGTAGAGATTTTAGTAACTATAGGAGAGAAAATTAGCATTTTATTAGAAAATTACTTAGCCGGATATAGTAGAATTGCTTGTATAATTATGCAGGACGTCGTAGTATATTTTGGTTGATACGTTGTATTGTATGCTTGTTATAAATTGAGAACTGGCAGGTGTTGATGACTTTTGTTGAGATGCCTCTAATTATTGGAAAGTATTAAGTTGTAGGCTTATGGCCAATGTTGAATTATGTTGAGTTATTTTTGAATTATTGTTGTTATTGTTACTGCATTCATACTGTTGTCGCATACATAGCATATCAAGTTGGAGCTCATGCTCAGTAAGTTGGCCTGGATTGGCAAAAATATAAAGTTGAAGGCCTATGCCTTGTTGATGCCTCTATTAATTGGCAGATTATTAAGTTGGGAGTTTTGCTCTATTGGTACCACATGCATGTGCATAAAAATAAGTCTCATTCCATGTTGCATTATGAGTTGTTGTATGGATGGATTGATGATGTTAATGTTGTTAAAGAGTTGAAAAGTGGTGATTTTGTATGAACTATTTCTAATATATTATTTATCATACATTCTATTATATTATTCGATATCTCACCCCTTCTGTTTGAATGTTACCCATATGTTGGTAACGTGCAGGTAATTCAGAGTGAAGGTGGTTTACCTTCAGTAGTTCGAGTCAGTGTCATTGCTCTGATACCAAGTTGGTATCAGAGCAAGTCGGTCCGTCCGACCAAGTTGTTGAGTCGTAGTTTTGTCTAACAATCGAGTATTGTTAACTTGAGTCCTAACTGTTGTTTATGTTGTAGTGATAAGTTGAGATGGATGGAAGGAATGAAGCTGCACTTGCTGCTGCTTTGGAAGTGATGGCGCATGCTATGGAGAATCAGCTGAATGTTTACAGGAATGCTGAATCTCGTAGCATGGCGACTTTCCAGAGGGAGAATCCGCCTACCTTCAAGGGTAAGTATGATCTTGATGGAGTGTTAGATTGGTTGAAAGATATTAAGATAATCTTCCGTATGATGGACTGCACTCCAGTGCAGAAGGTTCGTTATGGTACTCACATGCTAGCAGTTTAGGCCGATGACTGGTGGCTAGAGACTTGTCAGAAATTGGAAGCTACAGATGAAAATGTCACTTGGGCTGTGTTTCGTAGGGAGTTTCTGAGGAAGCATTTCCCTGAAGACGTTCATGGTAAGAAGGAAATTGAGTTTCTTGAGCTGAAGCAAGGGAGTATATCCGTTGTTGAATATGTTGCAAAGTTTGCTGAGTTGGATAAGTTTTATCCGCACTATAGAGAGGAAAATGCTGAGTTTTCAAAGTGCATCAAGTTTGAGAATGGGTTGCGTCCAGAGATTGGGAAGGCAATTAAATACCAGAAGATTTATGTCTTTACCAATTTGGTTGATATTTGCAGGATCTATAAAGAAGATAATAATGCTCACTATAAGATTATCAATGATAAGAGGGGTAAGCACCAACGGATCTGTGGTAAGCCTTTTGATGCACCAGTTGGTAAAGGTAAACAGAAAATTGCTCAAGGTCAGAGAACTAGTGGGGGAGATGCTCCTATTGGTGTGGTTTGTTTCAAATGTGGAAAACCTGATCATAAGAGTAATGTGTGCACTGATGAGGTGAAGAGGTGTTTCTATTGTTGTAATACTGGACATGCTATATCTGAGTGCAAGCATAAAGAGATGATTCACTTCAACTATGGTGAAGAAGGACACATTAGTAGTCAGTGTCAGAAACCAAAGAAGGCGCAAACTAGTGGAAAAGTGTTCACTTTGGCTGAGAATCAGATATCTAATGAGGACAAACTCATCAGAGGTACATGTTTCATTATTAGTACTCCTTTAACTACTATTATTGATACTGGTGCTACTCATTGCTTTATTGCTGCTGATTGTATTGAAAGATTGGGTCTTATGTTGTCTTCTATGAATGGAGAGATGGTCATCGATTCTCCAGCTAAGGGATCGGTGACTACTTATTTTGTGTGTTTAAAGTGCCCTTTGTCGATCTTCGACAGAGACTTTGTCGTTGATTTAGTTTGTTTGCCTTTAAGTGGGTTAGATGTGATCTTAGGTATGAACTGGTTAGAGCATAACGATGTTCATATTAACTGTTATAACAAGTCTGTGATGTTTTCTACTTTTGAAGAGGTTGAAGCTAGTCTGTTGTCTACTAGATAGTTGCCGCAGTTGATGCAATAAGAGGCTCATATGTTCTCGTTGATGGAATCACTATCTGTCAAGAATCAAGCTATAATTCAGGATTTGCAAGTGGTGCATGAATTTCCCGAAGTTTTCCCTGATGAAATTCCTGATGTACCGCCAGAAAGAGAAGTCGAATTTGCTATTGATCTTGTACCTGGTACCAGACTTGTTTCTATGGCACCATATAGGATATCTGCATCTGAATTGTCAGAATTAAAGAAGCAATTAGAAGAGTTAGTTGAAAAGAAATTTGTAAGACCAAGTGTATTGCCGTGGGGAGCTCCAGTGTTTCTAGTAAAGAAGAAAGATGGAAGTATGAGGCTTTGTGTTGATAATAGGCAATTGAATAAAGTGACGATTAAGAACAAGTATCCACTTCTAAGAATAGACGATTTGATGGATCAATTGGTGGGTGCTCGAGTGTTTAGTAAGATTTATTTGAGGTCGGGTTATCATCAAATTAAAGTGAAGGATGAAGATATCCAGAAGACGGCTTTCATAATGCATTATGGACATTATGAGTATTTGGTGATGCCTTTCAGTGTTACTAATGCGCCAGGAGTATTCATTGAGTACATGAATTGTATCTTTCATACTTATTTGGATCGGTTTATATTGGTGTTCATTGATGACATTTTGATTTACTCTAAATCGGAAGAAGAACATGCAAAGAACTTAAGAATAGTATTGCAAGTCTTGAAAGAGAAGAAGTTGTATGCAAAATTGTCTAAGTGAGAATTTTGGTTAAAGGATATTAGTTTTCTTGGTCATGTCATCTCAGGTATTGGCATTGTTGTAGATCCATCTAAAGTAGATGTTGTGTTGCAGTGGGAAACTCCAAAGTCGACTACCGAGATTTGAAGCTTTTTGGGATTAGCTGGTTATTATAGAAGGTTTATAGAAGGTTTTTCTAGGTTGGTACTTTCGTTGACTAAGTTGACTTGTAAAGGTAGAGCATATGTGTGGGATGTTCAGTGTGAAGAAAGTTTTACAGAATTGAAGAAGAGATTGACGTTGACTCCGATTTTGACATTACCTAATCCAGAAGAACCTTTTGTGGTATATTGTGATGCTTCTCAGATGAGTTTAGGAGGTGTGCTTATGAATAATGAAAAGGTAGTTGCTTATGCGTCAAGGAAGTTGAAGACCCGTGAAAAGAACTATCCTACACATGATTTAGAGTTTGCTGCAGTTGTTTTTGTGTTGAAGATTTGGAGGCATCATCTTTATGCTTCTAGATTTGAAGTATTTAGTGACCATAAAAGTTTAAAGTATCTATTTGATCATAAAGAATTAAATATGAGATAACAAATATGGTTGGAGTTGTTAAAGGATTACGATTTCAGTTTGAATTATCATCCAGGAAAAGCGAATGTGGTGGCTGATGCGTTAAGTCAAAAGACTTGACATATGTCGGCAATGATGGTTAAAGAGTTGGAATTAATTGAATAGTTCAGAGATATGAGCTTAGTTTGCAAGGTGGCACCGCAGAGTGTTGTGTTGGGAATGTTGAAGATTAATAATGATTTTCTAGATAATATCAGAGAAGCTCAGAAGTTAGATGTGAAACTGGTAGATTTGATGGTTGGAATTGATCAATATGAGAATAGTGATTTCAAGTTATATGCTCAAGGTGTGTTGAGATTCCATAATCGAATTTGTATTCCTGATGAGGCCGATATGAATAAAGTGATTTTTGAGGAAAGTCATAGAAGCAAGTTGAGCACTCATCCGGGGGCTACAACAATGTATCAAGATTTGAAGAATTTATTTTGGTGTCCTGGAATAAAGAGTGACGTGGCTCGTTTTGTGTATGCATGTTTAACTTATCAGAAGTCGAAAGTTGAACATCCGAAGCCCGCAGGGTTGATGCAACCGTTAGAAGTTCCAGAATGGAAATGGGATAGCATTTCGATTGACTTTGTGACGAGGTTACCTAATACTTCAAGAGGACATGATACAATTTGGGTCATTGTTGATAGGCTTACAAAGTTGGTTCATTTTATTCCTATTAACATTAGTTTTCCAGTGTCAAAGTTGGCAGAGATTTATACTAGTGTAATTGTAAAGCTGCATGGTGTTCCTTTGTGCATTGTGTCGGATAGAGATATGAGGTTTACTTCAGATTTTTGGAAGAGTTTGCAAGAAGCGTTGGACTCTAAGTTGAGGTTGAGTTCAGCGTATCACCCTCAGATGGATGGTCAGACTGAATGGACTATTTAGTCGTTAGAAGATTTGTCGAGAGCATGTGTTCTTGAGCAGGGAGGTTCGTGGGATACTTATCTTCCATTAATAGAGTTTACTTATAATAACAGTTACCATTCTAGTATTGGGATGGAACCTTTTGAAGTGTTATAAGATCAAAGATGTAGAACTCCTTTATGTTGGCATGAATATGGAGAAAGTGTAGCGTTTAGACCGAAAATTGTTCGAGAGACTATTGAGAAGGTAAAATTAATTCGAGAAAACATGAAAGCTTCCCAAAGTATACAGAAGAGTTATCATGACAAGCGAAGAAAAGATTTATAATTTCAAGCAGGTGACCATGTGTTTCTGAGAGTTACACATGTGATTGGTGTTGGGCGAGCATTAAAGTCTAAGAAGCTCACTCCTCAATTTATTGGTCCGTATCAAATTTCGGACAGAGTTGGGAACGTCTCTTATAGAGTGGCTTTACCGCCTAATATTTTGAATTTGCATGATGTGTTTCACGTGTCACAACTCGGGAAGTATATTTCAGATCCATATCATGTGATTCATATGGATGATGTGCAAGTAAGGGATAATCTCATTGTGGAGATAATGCCTGTACGAATCGCAGATCATGAAATAAAGACTCTAAGAGGCAAAGAGATTGTTTTGGTGAAAGTAGTCTGGTTAGGAGCTGCCAGAGAAAGCATGACGTGGGAGTTGGAAAGCAAGATGCGAGACTCCTATCCAGAGTTGTTTGAACAAGGTAAATTTTCGAGGAAAAAAATATTCTAAGTGGGGGAGAGTTGTAGCGCCCGTTATTTAATTAATTATTTTCGAATTATTCGTTGAAGTTGTGAGATGTTGTGAATTGTTGGCATAAATTGCGAGATTATTATTAGTTAATTAATTAGTTGATTAATAATAATAATAATAGAATTAGTAGATAAATAGAATAATCATGTTGAGCCTATTTTATTGGTTGGAAGTAGTAAAGTGAGGGTGTGTAAGTTAAGCCCAATTAAGCTGACATAAGAAATTTGGTTAGTTGGAGAATAGAAAATCTTGGTGTGCTCACCGTGAAAAGCTGCGCAGAAGAGGAGCAAGGTTGCACGGTTGTCAAGCAAGGCAAGACAAGGATTACGGCTGAAGATTTGTAGAGCAACCTTCAATCCAGGTAAGGGTGGGGTTCTGACTATACAATGGGGCTTATGATGAATGTTATATGGGGAATGGCCATATATATGTCTGTCGTGCGTATGATTCTGAATCTGTTTCTTGAACTTGGCCATTTTTCATGTTGTGCGCGTTTAGGAATTGTCTGCGTACTGCCCGGTATAATTGATGAATAGGTTAGTGTATATTATCACTTGTTGATGTGGTCGTTAAGTCATTGTGTTGTTCCGAGCGATTGGCCGAAAACTAGGGATTGTGTTGATGTGGTCATTAAGTCGTTGTGTTATTCCATGATGTTGGCCGGTAATTAGTGGTCGATAAGGATATTGAAGAGTTGGGTTAATGTTCGTCACATAATTGATGACGTCTGTGCTAAAGTTTTGAAGATATAGGGTGTCAGGGGACATAGGTGCTAGGCTCCGAGCGGAATTAGGCTGTAAGGCGTGCCGAGGAGCACAATATTTATGACGAGCTGCACGAAGCGGAAGGTGGTTCCGAGGGGCACATGTTATTTGTTAATTTTTTCTGGGTTCCTATGCATGTCGAAAGGTGCATAGTTCTCCCTTATTCCTTAAGGCTCTTGCATGCTGAGTTGGTTAATTACTTTAGTTTAGTAGTCCCAGTAATTTAGTAGAGATTTCAATAACTGTAGGAGAGAAAATTATCATTTTAGTAGAAAACTACTTAGCCAGATATAATCGAATTGCTCGTATAGTTACGCAGGACGTCGTAGTATATTTTGGTCGATACATTGTATTGTATGCTTGTTATAAATTGAGAATTGGCAGATGCTGATGAATTTTGTTGATATGCCTCTAATTATTGGCAAGTATTAAGTTGTAGGCTTATGGCCAATGTTGAATTATGTTGAGTTGTTGTTGAATTATTGTTGTTGTTTTTACTACATTCATACTGTTGCCGTATACATATCATTATCATGTTGGTGCTCATGCTCGGTAAGGTGGCCTAGATTGGAAAAAATATAAAGTTGAAGGCTTATGCCTTGTTGATGCCTCTATTAATTGGTAGATTATTAAGTTGGGAGTTTTTCTCCATTGGTGCCATATGCATGTGAATAAAAACAAGTCGCATTCCATGTTGCATTCTGAGTTGTTGTATGGATGAATTGATGATGTTAATGTTGTTAAAGAGCTGCGAAGTGGTGATTTTGTATGAACTGTTTCTAATATATTATTTATCATACATTTTATTATATTGTTCGATATCTCATCCCTTCTATTTGAATGTTACCCATATGTTGGTAACGTGAAGGTAATCCAGAGTGAAGGCGGTTTACCTTCAGTAGTTCGAGTTAGTGTCATTGCTCTGATACGTAACACTCGGGGGGATGAACGCTTGTTGCTTTATCATTGTTATTACTTCAGTTGTTGAATTTTAAGTTGATTTTCATTAAGTACTTGTTATTTGGAGTTGTTTCAGTTGGATAAAGATATTACATTCTTTTAGGTCGAATTTTATGATTCTGCTGCATAGTTATGAAAGTTGTTGGTTTTAAATGATTAATTTATCTTGTTGTTGGTTCATCCGAGTTTAAAGTGTTATGTATCTGTGTTAAATGCTGTTATTTTAAGTTGAAATTGAAGCATTCCATTTGTTTGTTAGAATTTTTGTAACTCTGATTTTGTATAATTCGTTGGGTAGAAATGGGATGTTACATAGGGCGCTTTAGCAATTTGTCGTAAGGGAATAAGATCGTTTACCGAAGGAAGCATCGAAGGTTCATTGAGGGACTACGATCTTTTTAACCGAGGGTCTTTGCTAAAGCGTCCCGACGTTCGAGGGACGTGACTGTTTTATTCAAAGGCAACAAGTGGAGTCACCCTAGAGGTGCGTGTGTGAATATTATTTTGATTCAGTTATTTTATCTTGTAATTAAGGTTATCTAGCGTTTTGTTTTAGATCTTACCATACAAGCCTAATTACTATACAATAATAAGTAAAATTAGTAAAAACAGAAAAGAAAGATCCTACGCTATTACAATGCTTCAGGGAAGGGGATACAAATCACAAAATTGAGGGAAAGCAAAATAGAAAAAAACCTAATTAACTATTACACCCTTTATCAGATATATAATTGCGAAAACTGATGCGAAAGCGCGAAGATTGTGGAAAGAAACGAAGAAATTGTTTAATGGAAAATAGTTGATAATTTATACTAATGATTAATTAATTTTAATTGAGAAAAATAAAATAATTAAAAACTAAAATAAAAACCTAATTATATTTAATTGATTTTTTTTAAAAAGGTTTAATAATAAAGCCTACAGAAACTAAGTTAATTAACTGAATTATTAAAAAAAGGTTAAATTAATTTGAAAATAAAATAAAGTTAATTTGAATTTAATAAAAAAAGATTTAATTGATTTAATTTTAATTAATTAGAGAAAAATTTAATTATGTAAAAAAAAGAAATTAGAATAAAATAATTAAAAATAAATGGAGAGATGGGCCTGAAGAAGTAAAACTGGGGGATGTTGGGAGAAATTTGCTAAGGCCCAAACATGCAAGCCCAGACCTTGAATGGGATACAATGTTGCTCTTCAATGAGGGTCCAACATGGGCGCAAAGATCTGAAACGCTGGATCTGGAGTTGTAAAGATCCAATGGTGATGAGGTGAGGTTGCAGTGTGAGCGCGTGAAGGGTGCTTGTATTGGATTTGTAAATAAGGAAACATGAAAAGTAAAAATATCAAAATACCAGGGGCAGGGATCGAGCCCGTGCCCTAGTATACTAACGCCTAAGCAATGCTTTCCTCTACCATTGGGGCGGTCATTACATCCATTAACATAAATCAAATAATAAAAATATATTATATAAACGAACATAGTGACCGGAGAAGCGCCGAAGCCCTAGCTCCAGTCGTCTTCTCCGACGGCCAATATGAACCAGAACCCAAAAAGTCAAAGGATTAGTGATCTAAAACTTCCTAGTCCCCCTAATTCGACCCTCCTGAATCCGAATTTGGACTTAGTTTTGGCTATAGGTCCTTGCATCAGGAGTTTCGAACCAAATGAAACCAATTGTAGAAACTATGGTATCTCATGGTTTTGACTGCATGGGATCATAATATTGATCCAAACCTGTTCAATCATGTCTCAGAAACTTGTTAGTAGCATCAATTCAGTTTAAAACAAGACAAAATTAAATATTTGAATTTGCAATAAATGTAAATGGGTTATTCCATGCTATAGAGTTTCATGTGCTTAGGATCACGGTAACTGATCCAAACCTACCCTTCAGTATTCCTGGAAGTGATTTGAATGAAGATTTCGTAGTGAGAAGGCTTGTAATGAGAGTTTGGAAACTGGATGGTTTTTTGAGAAAAGTTTGGATAATGTTTGAAATTTTTAGGCAAGGATGCGTGCCCCTCTTGCATCTAATCTCTTGTGCTTATATAGAGGTAGGATTAGGGTAAACAAATATGGCATAAAACAATGCAATCACGGCCAAGATTAGACAAGAATCAAACATGTTTTCAAGCTTATATTCTTAAAGATTCTTGCCATATATGTGCTCATACGGTTTAGGCATGTTTATCATGTGTTCTTGGGCCTCCATGTGACTGAAATCAAAAGCCCATGTGCCTTGTATCATTGCTTCATATTTCATTTGATTTAATTTGCATTTAAATGAATAAAATTCAAATAAAAGAAAGTAAAAATCATAAAAAATATGTGAATGGATTTAGGGGTCCTTTAACACATTGTGAACATGTTTGAACATCAAAAGTTAGGTCCAATAGTTTAAAATTTCAAGTTTGCTCACTTTGCACTTCGTGCATTTTCTCAAAATTTCCCAACTTGCACTGATCATAACTCTCTCAATTTTCATATTTTAAAGGTGATCTTTGAATTTTTGGAAATATCAAGATATACTTTTCAATTTCTCTTTTTATTATTTTTTACTTTGGATATTTATCTTGATGTAAGTTGCCTTGACAAAAAGTGTCTTTTTGTTGACTTTTGAAATGACCTATAATGTATGGGCTCATATCTTTCAAATGAAGCACTTTTTGGACTTGAGCATACAGATACAATGTTGTAGAGAATTGAATTTCCTTCAAAATGGGCTTTGGTTGGGGAAAAGTTGATGAAGCATGTGAAAGTTATGCTTGGTCAAAGTTCAGTTGACTTCTCCTAAGGAAACCCTAATTTGGCAACTTTTGACTTTTGATGATTTGAAGGCTTTCCTTGACGAATCATGATCAACCCTTGATAAAATGATGAATATCACTTCAAAGTGTTGATGTTGACCAAAAATCTTGAAGTTTGACTGTATGTTGACCATAATTGACTTTTTACCCAATATAGTTGATTTTCAATCATCTGATCTATTGACTGAGCAAACTTGTGATGCAAGACTTGAAACTTAACATGAACATTATTGAAGACCTATGGAGAACCATTGAAACCACTTGAGACCTTTGAAACCTAAACTTTCTTGAAAAGCACAAAACCTAGTTGTGGATCCATTGCTTAGGAGGAGAATTTGTCTGATCAACTCTTGAGCATCCTTGAGCATTTGAGAACCCTAGAAGAATGTCTTGAAGAAAATGGGAAGGAAATTTTTTGGGTACAACAACGATAAACAAGCAACATTTTACTTCTAGAATGAGATTTAAATAACATTCCCTAAAATACATCAACACACAATTCTTTTCTACTAAGAACTATGTAGCTTTGAGTTCTATATAGCACCTGAGGACATGTAGGAGCAAGACTCGCAATATTGTCAAGCACCCTAATAAAAAACTTACTTTTAGTCCTTTCTTTTCCTTTTGTAAATAACTCGTAATAATTAGAAGACAACAAGTAACATACGCTAACACTCTTTCGCAAAACTAACTAAATGGTTCCTGTTGAGTGAAACAGATGTGAGGTGTGTTAATACCTCACATCTTTAAGGGTTTTATCGATATTTTTCCTATTTCTTTTGGAATAAATAAACTTCAGTGGCGACTCTTTTATATTTTGAGTGTTTTGTTATGCTCAGGTATTTTTCACATCGCCACACCCGCCCTTCATGTTGTGAAGATCCGTCTTTTTCATCAATGACAGTGTCATACCCCAAATTTCCCCCATCAAATAATCATATTATGTTACTATTTTTTTTAAATCTTTAACCATATTGGTTGAATTTTTTACTTTGAATATTATTTTATGGGAGTTTAAAATCATAAAAGGGTGTATTATGGACCATCAAAATTTGATGGCTCATTAAGCTTTTGGTTCCATGTGTATGATTAAAAGGGTTTTTTGTTATTTTGAATAAGTAGAATGGTATGTGATTTAATTAAGGGGTTTGTGGAATTTCTAAATCAGAAAGGCCCATTTAAGACTTTTTCAGTCCATTCAAAAAATAAAGGTGCATTGCTATGAAGGGGTGTGTTGTTTCAAATGGGTCATCTAAATCTGATGGCCCATTAAGGTTGTTACCCTTTATTATTAAGAGGGGTCTAGTTTGGGAGGTTCATTTTGAGCAGACCTGGACCATTATAGTATTTGGGTCCATGTTCTTTTTTAGTTGGGTTAGAGAATTGGTTAAGACTAGAGGCCCATATCGGGTCCTCCTTTTTGAAGGCCCGTTTTATTTTTTTGGAACAAAAGCCCATTAACGTTTCCCATTTAAAAAAATAAGAGGGTTGTATTTTTTGCTGGCCCATTAAAGTTGTTATTCTTTTTTTTATATATAATATAGTAAGGGGGTAAGTTTAGAAAATAAGGCTGGCCGATTATGGTTTTTGAGGCTCGTTTAGAATTTTTGCGGGATACGTTTTTTTAGGCCCATTTGGTCCAGGGTGTTGACCAGAGTCAATGGTTGATTCTTGGTTCCCAGCTTTATTATAATTTTTCTTCTATTATTCAAATATTATTATTATTATTATTATTATTATTATTATTATTATTATTATTATTATTATTATTATTATTATTATTATTATTATTACAATTATTATTATTGTTATTTTTTTAGTTATGAATTGACCGAAGTCAACATTAGTAAGATAAGATTTATGGTCTTATACTGGTATTATTATTATTAAATAATTGCTATTATAAATAAAATTACCAGTTATTATTATTAATATTTATTTTACTTTTATTATTATTATTTATTTTTATTAAAAATATATTTTTGTCTTTCGTTGACCCAAGTCAACACGGAGGGTGGAAACCCTAATGCGACCCAGCGACGACCTTGTTTCTTCACAACAATACCCAAGAAATCCAAAAACAGATACTGTAGAGATTTAAAACAAATCAATATTATTAAACACAATCAAATCGATACAGAATCAAGTCTAAATTGAGAATGAATATATTAAAACAAATCACAATCCAATTACAGTGTAAATTGTCCAATTACAGTATCGATTACAAATCAAAATCTTAATCTAAATCAATAATCTTCAATCAACAAATTATGATAGCAAATCAACTAAAATTTGCTAATCTATCTCTAAACAAATCCTATATAAACCCTAAGAACTAAGAACAAAGGGGACGAAGAAAAATTGACGAACGAAGAAGGAATAGAAGAAGCCCTTTATTGAGACCTGGATTTCAATTTTTAAAACCCTAGATCTGTGGTGTCGTCGCCGTCGCCCTCAAGCTCTTCGAATCCTCCGCCGCTTCCATCATCGTCCTTGTCTGATACCTGCAAACGAAAGAAGAAGGGATCGGAAGCAGATCCAAAAGAAAAATCAAAAGAAGAATATCAACAAAGTCGCGGGGAGAAAGGTAATCTCCGACACTTAGCTTAGGGTTTGCGTGATTCTTGTGTTTTTGTAGTTGATCGGAAATCGAACATTGGGGGGTTTTTGGAAGTCTGCCGCCATGTAGGTCAGGGTTTTTGTCGGGTGGTGTTTTATTGTTGTTACGTTTTGGAAGAGAGAAGAAGAACGAAAACAGGGAGAGAGAAAGAGTGTTAGAAATGAAAAGAAAAAATGAAAATATATAACTCCATCACAATCCCATGCGATAACCTTATCATGCACCCTCAAACCACGCCATACTATCTTAATCAAACAGCCAAATCACGTGTCCTCACTGTAATACCATGCACCTCGTCGCACCAAGTCCAAATGAACTTTCCCAAATGTATTTCTGAGCTAAGCCCATTACAATTTGAACCCCAAGTTTTTTCTGCTAAACTTAACGACACCCCCATGCATTCTGGGCCAAGTCCAACATCTGGACTTGGGCCCTTAATTCCTACACCACCCAATTTTACTCACCAAGCCAAACGACACCCCCTGCGTTCTGGGCCAAATCCAATATCTGGATCTGGGCCATGTTATTCACACCCCTAGGTTTTGCTACTCAAGCTAAATTTACACCCCCTTGCGTTTTTTAAAATAAAATTATTTTTTTTTATAATTTCATTTATTTATTCATTTGTTTATTTATTTATTATCATTTTTTTATTTATCACATTAACATATAATTTTGCATAATTAATAAATAATTGTAATATTTTTTTCTTTTATTAAAAATATCTATATTTTAATAAATTATAATAGTATTTATTAGTTCTTTTTTTTTTTCAAAAATACTAACTCTTTTTATATTTGCATTAAATATTTTTCTCATGCATTAAAATCTATTTTTCTCATATTGCATCACATACTCGAAAACATCTAACCAATCAAATACTAACTTATTTTCTACTAACATAATTAAAATATATATTTATTTTCAAAAAGGATTATGGAAACTTCTTCTATCAAACTGCGAAACTTCTTACAAACCCAGACTTGGTTCAAGAAGAATTCGAGATATTTTCATAATCCATAAAAAAACTAACCAAACAACTATGAACTGCAAATTAGGACTCTGATTCCTCATAAGAGGATACGTAGGCATACGACTTAAAAAATCGTGGTGAGTTCCCCTAACTAAAAAATTAAAATCCTATTCCTAAACCTTAAACCTAAACATTAGTATCCTTGTGAACAAGGTAGATGGATGGTGCCTAACACCTTCCCTTCATCTTAAGTGAGTTAAGAACTTAGAATCTTTGTATCGACTTTAGGGTTATTCTGTTATATCCCCGTCCTGGGATAAATATTAATGGTGGCAACTTTATATTTTTTGTCGGTTATTACAACTGATGACTCTGTTGGGGAATCGAACCCCAGGGTTTAGAAGCCTCTCCTTTTGGGTTTAGGGTTTTTTAGGGTTTTTCTTTCTTTCTGTATTTACTTTATTTATTTATTTATTTACTTACTTTTGTTTATTGTTACATTATTATTGTCATTTTATTTATTTGTTGGCGGATTTTACTTAAAAAAATGTTTTGAAAACCTTAGAAAGAAGGTTCATCTATTGGCCAAAGGGATATATCACCCCTATGAGTTTTTGTGACGACTTCGCCTAGAGTCGATGGAATTTCAAAAAAAGAAATATGTCTCAACAGGTATCCTCTTAAGGGGTAGGACTTTGGAATGAAACCTATGACTTTTAATATAACTCTAAACCAAAACTTCATGGTGAGACCTTGTACGACCTTAGAGACGAAAGTCTCGGTCTACAAAGAGGCTCTGCATAAGGGAGGCCCTAATGCTTTTACCTCTAGCGTAATCTATGATACCATTAAGGAAGCCACCTTATGGGAAGGGTAGAATATCCGTAGGTCGAAACTAGGAAGCTACAAACTAAAGATACCTTCCATAAATCCCGTCATTGTGTTGCATCATCATGCATTCATACATTTTTCATCTTACATATTCATCACCTTCAACTCTCTTTGTTTGTCTTATTCACAAGATATAAAAAAAATAATCAAGGTTTTTGGTGAGTATCTTTTAAATGGATGCCAAAGGGAAACAACTCGTCCATGTTAGTGCTGTCAAGCCAGATGTGACGAAGATCAAAATTATCAAAGGGAAATTGTCTGAAAAAGCTATGAAGATGTTTGTTCACCGTTACGGGGATACCTTTGAGTTGACAAAAGTGAATTTAAAATTGGATGCTATATCTGCCTTGGTTCAGTTCTACGATCCTCCATTAAGGTGTTTCACCTTTCAAAATTTTCAATTAGCGCTGACTTTGGAAGAATTTGATAGGTTCTTGAATTTTTCTAAGGAAAACGTTTATGTGGGAATTGGATAAACTATTGATGTTAAAGACTTAGCCAGAGGTTTATGGATCTCTTATCCTGAGTTTTCACTCAATTACAAAAAAGAAGGTGATGTACAAGGGATTAAAAGACAATATTTGGAGGCTAAAGCCCTTTCTTTTGCCAATAGGAAATATTGGGAATCTTGTGTTGATTGTTTGGGACTACTTGTCTTGGGTGTAATTCGGTTTCCATGGACTTTAGACTATATTAACCCTACAACTATTAGTGTGTTTTGGGGCACGATACCTTTAAATGTGGACCCAACTCCTTCTCTACTTGTTTATGTTTATTATGCTCTTCACACTCGTTATGAAAAGGGGAGGGGTATGCTGAACTGTTTTATCCCTCTCTTATATTCTTGGTTTATGAATCATCTTTATAAGGAAGACTACATGGTTCCAAATATGATAAGATACGAGTGGCCTCAAAAATTAAGGTCTCTTACTGCTGATTCTGTGTTGTGGTATGCAAGGAAACTAAACATCATGGATATCATTTACAGCTCTGGAGATTTCCTGAATGTTCTGTTAATTAGGTCACGTGGTTGTATCAATTATAACCCTACTTAGGATTTTAGACAACTTGGGTACCTTTTGGAGGATAAACCTTCCGAGGAACAACTTCAAAAATTGATTATTCACAACATGGACAAAAATGACCGAGAGTTGCTCAACAATATCATTCGAGCTTGGGATATGGTTAATTAAAGAAAGGCGGGAAGGAAGAATGTTGTGAATTGTTGAATGCTACCTTTAACTTGGATTCTCACAACAAACGTTTGGAGGATGCTACTTGTGAAATCAGGAGGCTAAATAAGTGGTACGAAAAGGCGATACAAGAAAAAAAAGATATGGAATAGAACTTGAGGGCTCAAATTCAAAGTTTGGCACAAGCTTCTCTAGATCAAGAAGATAAAATTTAATATCTTACTATGAGACTCCAAGATAGCCAAGAATCGAACGTAGGAGAACGTTTCAAGAGCATGAGAGCAGAAATACTTCTCGCCTAAAAGACTGATGAATATGAGCAAGTTTGTCATGAGATAGAAGACCTGCAAAGGAATTTCCTCATACAGAGGAGACTCTATACGAAAATGAGGGCTGAAAAATTATATTGGGAAAAGCAGTATGCAAAGATCGCCAAAGCAGGAAATGATAATCATAAGATAGTTCTGGACCTCTACCAAGAATATCGGTTCTACAAAGACAAGCATGTAAAACTCGCGTTCTTATCTAACAATCTCATTGGTGACATCCCTAGAAGTTTGAGAGATGCGGAAAATTTGATGGTACCTCTATCGAATGATGTTGAAGACTTCCTCAAGATTTGTAGGAAAATGGTTGATGGTTTTAGAGCAGATATCTGCAAATGCTCTTAGAAGATTGGTGTTTTTCCCTTTGTTATTTCTTTCATCAATTAAATTTTGATGTTTTTGGTTTGAATATTTTTCAATATCTGAATTGTATTCCCTTATGAGGATAATTGTTATTTCAACAAAAGTACTTTGTTTCCATATCTTGTTTGTGTATTTATTTTTAAGATGCTCACCAATAAAAAAGCAAAACCTAAGATATATATATATATATATATAAAATCCAAGTGATTAAGACATTCAAAAATAAACTCTTAGCATATTCATACGCATCCGTGCATTCGCAAACATCACATTTCAAACTTCATACAAAAACTTACACGTTTAAAAAAAACACTCTCTAGTTAAACCATTGGTAAGAAAGCACTGCCTCTCTGGCCTCCATATCAAATAAGAGCCCATCAAAAGAAAGTGATGGAACAAATCAAAGAGAATCAAGCTGCTTTCAAAGGATATTTAGAGCAAGTGAAGGGTAATATCAACTCAATGAAAGGATACACGAGTCAAGTTCTATTAGCCTTGAAGAACATTATCGAAAGGCAAGATCAGATTCCTAGGGCGGCCTTTGAAGAAGTAGCCCCGACTATTGGTGCATCAAGCGGTCACCCACCAAAGAAAGAACCAGAATTAGGACCTCTAAAGTAAACTGTGGCTCACCAATAGATTAGGAAAGCTGATAATGAAGGGTTAGTCCCACCTCCACCAAAGGTAAGGGCATCCCATACTTTGCAAATTTTGGCCGACTATGTAAACAATTACATAGACCTACAGTATGGAGATCTTGATTTGGAATGTGTTACTCAGGAACCCTAACATAAGATGGTTGAGAATCCCTTGGCGCTCAATCAATATAAATCTCTCAAAGAAAGGTTGAAGGTTGTGGAGGTTTATGATGCTTTCGACGTTGATGCCCTCTAAATGGGTCTAGTTTCGGATGTGGTGGTCCCTCAAAAGTTCAAAGTACTTGACTTTGGAAAATATAAGGGAATCACATGTCCAAGGAACCATCTACGCATGTATTGCAGAAGATGCATGCCTATGCTCAAGATCAGAAGCTGGTGATCCATTGTTTCCAAGACAGTTTGAGTGGGGCATCCCTAGATTGGTACATGCAATTGGAGCGGGTTCATATCCAGACATGGGCAGATTTGGCCATGCTTTTCTAAGACAGTACAAGTACAATTTAGACATGGCTCCTAACCACATGCAGCTCTAAAAATTATCTCAAAAGATGAATGAGTCCTTCAAAGAATATGCTCAAAGGTGGAGGGAAATGGAAGCTCGTGTACAACCACCACTCCTGGAGAAAGAATTGGTCGATATGTTCATGGGTACTTTAAAAGGTTTGTACTATGATAAGATGTTAGGAAGTGTCTCTTCCGGATTTTCTAATTTAGTAACTATTGGTGAAAGGATTGAAGCAGGCATAAAGAGTGGCAAGATACAAGGGGCATCATCTAGCACCCCTTACAATTAAAAGAGACATGTCCCTAACTTCTCGAAAAAGAAGGAAGGAGAAATTAATGCTATGGCATCGCATCCAAGAACACAACAACCATTGGTGATTTCACGAGAACAACAACATAATAGGTTTGAAAGGCCTCCGAGAAGATTTGATATTTTCCCCATGCCTCACAGTCAATTGCTGCAACACCTACTCAAAGCATCTTTGGTAGAGCTGAAGCCCCTAGCTCCTCCAATTGGGGCACTCCTGCCGAAGTATGATGCAAATGCCAGGTGCGAATATCATGCCAACTCTCTAGGGCGTACCATAGAAAAATGTTAGGCCTTCAGAGATAAGGTTCAAGATTTATTGGATTCTCAGGATATCACTTTTGACAAACCAAACATTAAGACGAACCCCATGCCTCTGCATGGTGGGCCAACTGTGAATGCAATTGAAGTGAGGATTGACTTTGGGGAAACCAGACGAGTAAAAGCTCCAATAGATCTCTAGAAAGAATATTTTTTTGAATGTGGTTTCTTCTTGGAACACAATGAAGCTTTTGAGAAAACATTATAGAAGTTGGTGGATCTATGGATATTCCAATTCAGGCAATACCCTGGAGAAAAATATGTGTCTACGATTGATGGAAAGACAAAGAAGCCATTGGTAATTTCTTACCAAGAGCCGAGCCCTGCTAAGAAGAGTCTTGTAATTTCTTGGGGAGAGTCAAGTACAACAGAAGCTCCAACAATGATACCACGTTAGACTCTGAGAATACCAGTGATTCTAAACACTACGATGGTGATTAGGGGACCATCCTCTACTCTTTACGAAAGTGACAAAGAGGTACCATGGAATTATGATACTATTTTCTATGTTAATGGTTTAAAGAAAGAATGTAAAGCATCAACAAGTCAAGAGTCTGCAATTACAAATATAGCAGGGACATGGGGAATGACTTGTTGTGGTCGAATCTATGGTCCCGAACCATAAAAGAAGGATGATACTGTGGCTAAGGATAAGGGAAAACTTGTGGTGGAGTAAATTCAAGAACAAGAACCTCCAAGCAACAATTTTACGGACCAAGAGGCGGAGGAATTCCTGAAAATAATCAAGTGATTATAGGGTGGTGGATCAGCTACACCAAACCCCATCCAAAATTTCAATACTATCGTTGCTTATTAATTCAAAAGCGCATCGAGATTATCTAATAAAAATTCTAAGTTCTGCTCATGTTGTAAAGGAGATTACATTGAATCAGTTTGACAATGTCATAGAAAACCTAACATCTGGATCATATCTAGGCTTTAATGACAATGAGTTTCCTCCACAAGGTAGATCTCAGAACAAGGCATTGCATATTTCCATTCAGATAGGTACAACTAACCTATCTAGAGTACTCATCGATACTGGTTCTTCCCTCAATGTGTTACCAAAATCCAGCTTGATGAAGTTAACACTAGATGGTATTATTATAAGGCCAAGTTCTACGATAGTCAAAGCTTTTGATGGTTCTCAAAGTATAGTGTTTGGAGAAGTGGATTTTCCTGTCAAGATTGGTCTGCATATGTTTTATATAACCTTTCAAGTGATGGATATAGAGCCATCATATACATGTTTGCTCGAACGACCTTAGATTCATGCACCAGGGGATGTTACTTCAACTTTACATCAGAAATTGAAGTTCCTCATTGAAGGAAGATTGGTTATAATCTACGATGAAGAGGACATCTTTGTAAGTCACATAGAAACCTATAGATATATCAGTGTGGATGAAGACTGCATAGCAACACCATTTCAAGTCTTAGAGGTTGCTTCAATGGTAACCCTAATAGTGGAGAAAATCAAGAAACCTATAGTGACTTTATGGAGAGATTTACAAGAAGCTGGTATCTTAAAAGGTTGGGGTAAACTTGTGGAGATACCTGAGAAGAAAAATTGTTTTGGTTTGGGCTACGAATCATCAAAGGCTACTCTGAAAGGAAAGAGGAAATTCCCTCCCATCCAGGAAACCTTCATCAACAAAGGAATAGAGCATGGTGGATAAGTGGTGATGATATATAATAAGAGCATCACTAATAGAGCATCTGATTTCATATGTGGTAGATTATCCACCTTCGATATATAACATTATGGCAGTGCCCAAGAAGGACGGCAAAGTACGCATGTTTGTAGACTATCGGGATTTGAATAAAGCAAGTCCCAAAGACGATTTCTTGTTACCTCACATAAATGTTTTGGTGGATAATACAACTCAAGCTTCATTATTCTCATTCATGGATGGTTTCTCAGGTTATAATCAGATCAAAATGGCACCCGAAGATATGGAAAAGACTACTTTCATAACTCTTTGGGGAACTTTCTGTAACAAGGTAATGCCTTTCGGTCTAAAGAATGCATGGGAAACTAATCAACGAGTTATGGTCACACTATTTTACGATATGATCCCCAAAGAAGTTGAGGTATACGTAGATGATATGATTTCTAAATCTCATACAGAGGAGGATCGCATCATACATTTACAAAAATTATTCGAGCGTCTGCGAAAGTTCAAACTGAGGTTGAATATGAACAAATGTACATTGGTGTCAGATCAGGCATGTTACTGGGTTTTATTGTAAGTCAGCATGGTATTAAGGTAGATCCCGACAAGGTAAAGGGCGTACAAGAAATTCCAGCTCCAAGGACGGAAAAAGAGGTTTGTGGTTTCTTAGGGCGATTGGATTACATTTCGAGGTTCATATCGCACCTAACTGCTACATGCAAGCCTATATCAAGTTACTTCGAAAGGACCGAACAGTGGTGTGGAATGATGATTGTCAGACAACCTTCGAGGAAATAAAGCAATATTTACAAGAGCCATCAATCCTGATGCTACCAATTCTTGGAAGACCATTCATCATGTACTTAACAGTGCTTGAAGGGTCTATGGGATGTGTATTTGGACTACATGATGAAACAGGTAGAAAAGAGCATGTAATCAACTATCTCAGTAAGAAATTCACCGACTACTAAACCATGTATTCACTCCTTGAGAAGACTTGTTGTGCATTGGCTTAGACTACTACACGATTAAGGCAGTATATGTTAACTCACACCACGTGGTTAATAGCGAAAATGGATCCTCTGAGATATGTGTTCTAAAAACCAGCTCTTACAAGGAGAATTGCCAGATAGCATATGTTACTATCCGAGTACGACATTTAATATGTTACTCAAAACACCATCAAGGGTAGTGTACTAACCGACCATCTAGCTCATCAGTCGTTTCCAGAATATCAAACAATGAAGTTCGACTTTCCAAACGAAGATGTCATGGTTATAGGTGACTACAAAATGCCAAGACCCGACGAAGGACCTGAACCAGAGGGATGTTGGAAACTCATGTTTGACGGTGCTTCAAACGCACTAGGGCATGGTATTGGGGAAGTTTTGACTTCCCCAAAAAAATTTCATAAACCTTATACCGCAAGGTTATGTTTTGATTGCACCAACAATATTGATGAATATAAAGCTTGTATCTTGGGTCTAGAAGCCACTATTAATCTAAGGATTAAGCACCTCAAAGTATACAGAGACTTAACATTAGTCATATACCAAGCAAATGGTGAATGGGACACTAAACATCCCAAACTAGTTACATATCAGGATCATGTGTTGAAGCTAGCTACAAAATTTATTGAGATTACCTTCACTCACATTCCGCGAGAAGAAAATTAGATGGAAGACACCTTGGCAACTTTATCAGCCATGTTTAAAGTAACTTGGCCTAATCACGAACCTTGCATTTCAATAAGACGTGTTGAAGAACCTGCACATTGCCTTGTCATTGAAGAAGAACCAAATAACAAGCCTTGGTTCAACGAAATCAAAAGGTATCTCGAGAAGCAAGAATATCCAAAAAGTGCCTTTACAATTGACAAGCGAACTCTATGAAAGAAAGCTTCAAAGTTCTTTCTAAACGGTGAGGTGTTGTACAAAAGAAACTACAATATGGTGTTACTCAGGTGTGTGGAGAAACATGAAGCAGATACACTTATGAGAGAAATCCACGAAGGCACTTTTGGAACTCATATAAATGGATACACCATGGCTAGAAAGATCTTGTGAGCAGGTTATTATAGGTTGGCAATGGAAGCTGATTGCTACCATTATACAAAGACATGTCATAAATGCCAAATCTATGCTGACAAAATGCATGTACCACTGACTTCTCTGAATGTCCTGGGTTCTACTTGGCCATTTTTGATGTAGGGAATTGATATGATAGGAATGATCAAACCGAAAGCCTCTAACGGACATCAGTTCATACTAGTTGCCATCGATTACTTCACCAAGTGGATAGAAGTTGCGTCCTATGCAAATGTGACAAGACAAGTCGTTACTCGGTTCTGTAGCGGTAGAAATGTTGAGACCAAGTCATTGGATTGACTTAACTCACACAGATTAAATAAAAATCGCCACCACGCTTTATTATTTCCAGAGGAATGGGAAAATAACGAATAACCCAAAAAATAGGCGGAGAGAATCTATGTTCGGGGGTTGGTTATGCAAAGGGAAGGTATTAGCACCCTAAACATCTACGGTACTCCACATAAACCTCTTTGTAAATTTGTGTATTTTGGCTATAAATGTTGTATATAAAAAATAGATTGTGGGGATAACAAAAGAAGTATTTTTTTTACAATTTTTTCACCCGTCTTGGTTGCGAACCTTTAGTGCCTGCGTACCACCTTCAGTGTAATAGGGGATCAGGGTACACTTAGTTCACCTTTAAAAGTTTTAAAACACAAGCATGTTGGTTAATTTTAAGAGACTAGACATCACCGTCTTATCCGAGTGGAAGAACATACTTACTACCCACGATTATGAGAAAGGAGAATTTGCGTCATCTCAAAGTGGAGGATATGGATTGGATTTTAAAATCAACAAAGTCTCGCTCAACACCCAAGTGGAAAATGTCTCACTTAACTACATACTGTAGAAGTATAGTAGCTCCCATCACTACAAGGATTGACAAGAGTCTAATCTTTTGAGAAAAGTTTTAAAGTAAAAAGCCAAAGTGGCAAAATAATTTGGATGAGATTGATTGACTTTTAGTCTTCTCACAAAGAATGTCAAGGTATTATTAAGTTGTTTAAAGTTTGATTAAGAAAAGATTTTGAAAATGCATGGACCTAAGTCAAAATTTATTGTGAAAGTTGTTCAAGTTTAGAAAACAATAATAGTTTTTAAAAGGATGGAGAAGATTTTTGAAATTAAAGAAGATGGGAGGAGATGAATGAACTATCCTAAAGCATAAGGTAAAACCTAGGTAAAAGAAGTGTCTAACCAACAAGAAGCCAACACTTGACACAATGAGTCAATGTAGAATTCCCATCCTTTGGATTTGAAACCAAATAAGTAAAGATAATAAAACTCTTAAGAAAACCAAGCTTCAAATGCATTAAGTCTTCAAAAAAATTAGGCAGAGTAACGACTGTATACAGATGAATTCCAAATCACATGCAAAGCATATAATCATAATAACCTGTACACAAAGAAAACAAACAACCCAATGTCTTGGGGTAAAACCCCGAGAACTCCAGACAAAATAACAATATAAGTCACAAGGTCCCAAGGTAGGTCAAGGTCTCAAATCCTAAGTCCAAGAAGTCAATAACTCCATCATGCCAAGGATAGTAACCAAATAGTCCAAGTAACATTAAATTTTTTTTATTGTTCAAGTTGGTTATTAAGTATCTTCAAAAAAGAAAATGAAAAGCTCAAGTGAGAAAAATAAAAATGACATAAAGATAAATGCTCAAGTGAGCAAAGATGAAAATAGCATGAAATGAAAATGATAAAATAAATGGTGCTTAAAGTAAGAGCATAAAGTAAAATCATAAAAATAAAAGTCAATAGTTAATTATTTAGAAATTAGAGGTTAGTTGAATGACCATCTTGAAACTTGCACTTGAAAACTCATTAGAAGATTGATAAAATCAAAGCCTCTCAACAAGAAGTTTCATTTGCTTTTTGTCAAGTATACTCAATGATGGAGCTTGAATCTCAATGAAGAAATTGTTGAAGAAGGCATGGAAATAAACTCATGAACCTTTGAATCCACCTGATGAAATGTGTTGTGCCCTCACCTATAAGATCATCAATTAGAGAAAACATTCATTGTATTTGTTAGTTAAAAGTTAATCAATACAAAACATACATGATCACAACATACAAATCAAGGTGCTTGGTGATTCCTCATGAGCAAAACTAAAGATAAGGAGAAGAGACAAACCCTAGTGTGATCTTGATATGGTTTAGTTGATATGAGATGATAGAGGAATCTTAGCGGCAAAAATTTGGGTACAACAGCTGTCCTTATTTAAGTGTCTTCTATCCGGAGATGTGAAGATTAAAATCTTCGTGTCGACACGATTGAAGATACTTAAATATAAAACATGCCCTATTTTTGGCCCTAAGATGCCATGCAATGCATATGATTGTGCATGCAAACAAATAAATCCAAAGGTGACACAGGACACCGCTGGGGATGTGGGAAATAAAATAAAGGATCAACGGAAAGTCCGACCAGGAAAATAAATCGCTGGTGAATAGAAGACTCAACTTTACTGGGATAAGGCCCAAGGAGGAGATAAAGTAACATCAACTCAAATATTGAGAAGAGAAAATAAAGGATAATAGTGATCTACAAATAACTGCAAACTATCCACTCACTGAAACGATAGCAAAAAAATTAGCATCGACCCACATGGGGAAAAAGTGGTAGGATAATACCAGCAAACACAAAAATTAAGGTAGGTCACAAATGAACAACATCAATACTTATAACTGGAAACATACGAACTCTTTAGAGAAAAGTGAGTATCAACGACGAACAATCTCTCATAACGACGAGACTACCATTCATCAGAGTAACAAAATCTCAACAACAAACTATATCCCATAATGACGAGACTACCATTCATCAGAGTAACAAAATCTCAACAATGAACTATCTCCCATAATGGAGAGACTACCATTCATCGAAGTAACAAAATATCAACAACGAACTATCTCCCATAATGACGAGACTACTATTCATCGGAGTAACAAATATCAATAACGAACTATCTCCTATAATGACGAGACTACTATGCATCAGAGTAACAAAATCTCAACAACAAACTATCTCCCATAATGACGAGACTACCATTCATAGGAGTAACAAAATCTCAATTGAAGGGGTAAGAAAACACTTAGAAAGGGGGGGGGGGTTGAATAAGTGACTCTTTTCGTTTCCAAAACAAAGCTCAATAATAATGGAAGGACAAGGTTATTTTTATCCTGGTTCGTTTGAACTCAAACTACTCCAGTCCACCCGTCAAGGTGATTTCGCCTTTCTCAACAAGGACTTAATCCACTATAATCAATTGATTACAATCACACAACAATTATTGTGACTAACAATGCACAAGTAATCTTACAAGTGACTAACACCACTAAGACTTAAATCTAGTCCTAGTCTGCTTGAGAAATCTGACCAAACTTGGTCTCTCAAGGAACAAATACAGGAGTTTAATCTTTACAGATAATGAAATAGAGTTTGCTTCTAATCAAGCTATATCACAACTGTGATTTTTCACTTAGAATATAATGCACAAATTGTATGAACAATGAGTTTGTGAGCTTAGAATCTTTCACGTAGTTTCTTGCTTCTAATTTGAAAATTGATTGGTTCACTTGGTTGTTGGCTTGCAATAAATGTCCTTCTATTTATAGTAGGAACAATAAGACCGTTGTTGCCTTCAGAAAAGTTGGAGAGCATTAAATGCTTGCGTGTTTCCTTGCAATATTCCATTTTCCAAGAAACTAGTTGTAGGCACTTGAGTGCTTTCAGCCGTCTTTGCATTAATGAGCAAACGTTAGAATATAAGAACACGTTTCCTTTGCTTTGACAAGACAAGTTGGTTTTAACGTTATTTCAGAATTTGCTCCAATGTCTTTAAGTCAGAACATGCTTCACTTATCTTCTAGGCAGTGCTTTGCTTACTAAGAACTTGGTCAGCGCTTGCTTTCAAGTAATCTTCTGAGCAAGAAACCTGCTAAAAGTTAGAAGATATATTTAACAAGAAAAGTGTCTTACCAGAGTCAGCAGATGCGCTTAAAGAAAAGGTTCTTTCATCAAAGAACTTCTTCATGATTTTTGCTTAGCACTTTAGAATGTTTTCCGTCAGAACATTAACTGAAACATTCAAACACATTCATCAGAATATAAATTATCTTAAATATAATTTATTATTATCATCAAAACTCTGAGATAGGTCAGAACCAATCTTGTTCTTACAATCTCCCCCTTTTTGATGATGACAAAAATTATTTTAGATAAAGAAAAGAAAAGGATAACAGATAAGAATCTCCCCCTGATATGAATATTTCTGTATAAAACATCCTTAGATTATTTATCAGAACAATACAAAGTCTTCTTGGATTTCTTCAGAATCTTCAAGAAGATAATGTTCAGCTGGAATATTCTTTCAGATTTAAAGTGATACCTGCAAAAAAAATTCTTTTGCACAAAAGGAATCTTGCAATTTGTTAGAATGTCTGAGACTTAGTCCCATAATTGTTAAACAGTGATTAGTTCAAGAATGCATATTTTCTCCCCCTTTTTGGCATAATCAAAAAGTGTAAAAATAAATATATAAAAAATTGAGAAATTTTAAAAGATTTCATAAAAAAAAATTAAAAGAAGTATCCATAAGTACAAACAAAACATCCAAACAAACAACAAGAGACAAAAAGAAACTAGGATTTCTTAGTAACAAGAGCCATCAGAAGATTCTTGATCTCAGAGGCAAATTCTTCTTGTTTCACCATCCAGTTCTTGATTTCTTGATTTGTTTGGTCTTTCTTATCCAAGCGTTCATTTATGACTTCATTCTCCCTCTTAAGCTCTTTCAGAGTGTCTATAATGAGTGAGGTAGGAGCAGAGGATGACGAAGCTTCAGTAGAAATAGGCTTAGAAGCAGCAACCGTTGAGTCAAAATTCAGGAAGGTGGAAAGCAGAGTTCCCAGATCCATTGCAAGAGTTGGAACTGGTTCAGGTCCAGCCTTAACAGAAGGTTGATTCAATAGAACAATAGCCAGAGGATTTGAATCTTCAGAGGATTCTTCAGATTCATCTTCTAATATGTCCATCGTATCAGCTGGTGTATCAGCAATCATTAACGAAGACTTCTTATTCCAAATGTCAGCAACTTCTGTCTTGAAAGCATGCAGAAGTTTGGAAAAGTTGTCCAGCACCTGAAAGTGGCATAAGTCCTGTAACTTCCGTGATTCAGCATCCAAAGTTCTTCTGAAGGTTTCCCATAGAAGATTTGTTGCAGTTGTGTTCACGCTTCTGGAGAAATCTTCTTTCAGTGGTTTTAACCATGCTTGAACATTTGTTATAAAATTCTGAAACAAAGTATTTACATCTGGCTGAACAGGTTTAGGGACAGCCTTCTTGTAAGTTTTGTTTTTCAAGAATTGTAGAGATTGAAAATCCACTACAGTTCTTAAAAAGCTATTGGGTTCAGGATTATTGGTAGGTTCAGGTTGGTCAACAAAAATAGGAGGTTCTGATATTTCATGAGGTTCAGATGGTTCACCAGTTTCAGTTTGTTCAAAAGGTTGTTGTTCTAGAATTTGAGGGGGCGAGAGTGTAGGTGAGATTGGTGTTGTATGTTATGGTGAAGTAGGTGGAGTGACATCAGGCGAAATTATTATTGTATAATCAAGAGTGGAAATGGGGTTCTGAGGCTGTGGTTGATTCATAGCAAAAATGTTTTCAGATGGTAGGTTGAAAGGAGGCTTTAGAGTGGCCAGAGGTTCATTTATCCCTGGAATTCTCCAAGAGCCAGCATCATACCATCCAGTGGGTCTGGGTGATAGAGGTCTGGGAGGAGGTCTTGAAAAAACGTTCAGCAGGAATGGGTTGAAAAACAGATGGTTCAGGGGGTTCTGATTGAGAGGGTTCTGATTGGGTGTCAGAGTGTTCATCAGAGTCAAAATCACTCAAATCTGATAGAACTTGATTTTTATGAGGGTTTTCAGCAAGGGGGTCAGATGGTAAGGTCAGGTCAATATCAACATCTATATCTCCTAAGGTTTGGGAGGGTTCAGCAGATGTAGATACATTGACAGAATCATAAACAGATATAGTTTCAACGGGTTTACCTATCTTCTTTTTCTTCTTCTGAGGAGTGTTAGAAGGTCCTTCTACAACTTTTCTCTTCACAGATTCTTGGAGAACAACATCAGGAGCAACTTGATTTCTTCCTTGAAGCCAAGCTGGATCAATGGGTGATCCTTTTTCTTTGCAGATTTCAAGATAGTGCAAGATGATTCGAGGATGATCTCCTAAGTTGAACATAGGAAATTCAGCAATAGGAATCCTTCTCCTCTTCACAACAGCTGACACACACGGAGTGGGTTCCACCAGCAGTTTGTCAATTATTTTCCTTATCAGCAAGTTCCTTCCAGTCATAGTCTTACCACAGATAGGTTCTAGCTCCCCAGAAGATTGGCTTCTTTTAGGTGAGCAATCAGACCATTCTCAGTCAGAATGTCTGATATTAACCTCCCCATAGGAATCTAATTCCTCTTGGATTTGGGGTTTTTCATCCTTTCAGCTTCTCTGGTCTCTTTTACATGGTTCCAGAGATGTTCAAATAGCAAGTAGGGCAAATCAATTTTGACATTGGTTCCAAGGCAAAATAGCAAATATTGTTGATCAGCATTGATGTAATCAGGAGAGTTGGTGTCTTTCCTATGGTGAATACATCCATGAATAATCCTTGCCCAAATCATGTATTTGTCTTTCAAGTCCCTGACTTTTGAGGAACCTTGACCGTTTGTGAAAATCTCTGAATATACCCTTGACATCTCCATTCTTCCACTTGGCATTCCTGTAACTCCAAGTCCTTTAAACCCCAGCAACTTTCTGATTTTATTTTCTGTAATGGATATTTCCTTGCCCATTACGAAGGAGAGAATAACCTTGGGGGTTACAATAGCGTGAATCCATAATTCCTTCACTAGATGTGGAAAGACTGGACCAATGAGATGATCAAAAAAGCTTTCCCAGCCTTGAAACTTCACAGCATGGAACAAATCAAAACCATTCTCTCTGAGATTCTCAAAATCTACCATTAACTCACTCAAAACTTCCAAACTGTCTACCAGAATGAGAGTTGTCCTTTCAGGAACAATGTATTTCTCAGAGTGGGTAGAAGAATAAGAAGCCATTGAAGTTCTTTAGAAAATAGAATTTGAAGAAAAGGGTTTTAAGAGAGAAAGTACAGAAATCGCTTGAGTTTGAAAGAGACGGTAAAAAATGAAAAAGGGTTTTTCAAAAAGTATTTATAGATAAAGATTTCAGAAGAATGTTTTAGAAATAAAATTAAAATTATTTAAGACAAATTTAAAATAAATTTTAAAACGGATTTAAAAATGAATCTCATCATTACGTGCATTTAATGATTTGCTAAAAATAAGGGAAAACGTGAGATTATGGCTAATCATCAACAGTTACCTAAAACGTCATCAGTAGCTTTTGCACGCGTGACCTTTCAGAAACACACCACGTGTTCATCTCCTGAAGGATGCATGTAACAGCTGTTTGTTCTAATGAATTTATGAACTACACTTGGACATGAAGCGTTAGAACATTTCATAACTTTTCATATAGCTTCTGTTACAGCTTCTCTTCTAACTTCTGAAGAGTTATTGATCAGAGCATTCATTTCAGAATATTCTGAAGTCAATCACACAAAATAAATATTATTTTATTTAGGACATAATTCCATACAAATATTTTTCAGAATGAAATTAAATCTATCTTCTGAAAGGGGTTTGGTAAAAATGTCAGCCCATTGATGGTCTGTTTTTACAAAAATTAAGTTTAAAATTCCCTTCTGAATATAATCCCTTATGAAATGATATTTAATTTCAATATGTTTGGCTTTAAAATGTAAGATTGGATTCTTAGAAAGACAAATAGAAGAAGTATTGTCACAGAAGATAGGAATCTTACTTTCATAAAGGTTGAAATCTTCTAGTTGACTTTTCATCCAAATCATCTGAGAGCTACATCCAGCAGCAGATATATATTCAGCTTCTGTGGTTGATAGTTCAATTGTTGCTTGCTTCTTGCTGTACCACGAGATAAGATTGTCACCCAGAAATTGACAGCTTCCGGAGGTGCTCTTTCTTTCAATTTTATCTCCAGCAAAGTCAGCATCACAATAACCTACTAGTCTGTAATCTTGTGATCTTCTGTAGCACAGACCCAAATTAGTAGTACCTTTCAGATACCTAAGAATTCTCTTAACAGTTGTTAAGTGAGATTCTCTAGGATCTGATTGGAATCTAGCACACAAGCACACGCTAAATAGTATATCAGGTCTAGATGCAGTCAGATAGAGAAGGGATCCAATCATACCTCTATAGAGATTCTGATCTACTTTCATACTTACCTCATCATTACCTAGAATGCAGGTTGGATGCATAGGTGTCTTGGCATCTTTGCTTTCTGACATTTGAAATTTCTTCAGAAGTTCTTTAACATACTTTGTCTGATGTATTAAAGTACCTTCTGGAGTCTGGTTGATTTGAATTCCTAGAAAGAATTTCAATTCTCCCATCATGCTCATTTCAAATTCTGCCTGCATGGTCTTAGAAAATTCTTTTCCAAGGAAGATATTAGTGGTTCCAAAAATTATATCATCAACATAAATTTGACAAATTAAAATATCATTTTTAAATTTCTTTCTGAAAAGAGTTGTGTCCACTTTCCCTATGGTAAAATCTTTTTCTAATAGAAAATTACTCAGACGATCATACCAAGCTCTAGGAGCTTGTTTTAAACCGTACAAAGACTTTTTTAATTTAATAACATGTTTTGGATGTTTTGAATCATTAAATCCAGGAGGTTGATGTACATATACTTCTTCTTCAATATAGCCATTTAGAAATTCACTTTTAACATCCATTTGATATAATGAAATGTTATTTTGTACAACAAAAGAAATTAATAATCTTATAGATTCTAACCTGGCGACTGGGGCAAAGGTTTCATTATAATCAATTCCTTCTTGTTGACTATAACCCTGTGCAACCAGTCGTGCTTTGCTTTTGATTACTTCTCCTTGTTCGTTCAATTTGTTTCTGAAAACCCATTTGGTTCCTATAACATTGAATCCTTTGGGTCTTGGAACTAGATTCCATACATCATTTCTGGAGAATTGATTGAGTTCTTCTTGCATTGCTAAGATCCAATCATTATCTTTCAGAGCTTCATCAATGGTAGTTGGCTCAATCAGAGAGACCAAACCAAACAAATATTCTTCATTGATTCTGAGAGAGGATCTTGTTCTGATGGGATCTTCTTTTCTTCCAATGATTACGTCTTCTTTGTGAGCTAAAGATATTCTAGGAAACCTTTTCTGAGTGGGTTGGTCAGAGATTCTGATATTGTTCAGAGCATTCTCAAGAGGATGATCTGTTGAGTCTTCTTTTGCTTCTGAGTTTTCTTTTGCTCCTGAAGTTTTAGAGTTTGAGGGATGATTTTCTGTACCTACAGAAAAATCAGTTTGCTTTGGCTGTTGCTGGCCAAGCTTATCATCAAACCTGACTTTGATTGATTCTTCAACAATCAGAGTTTCTGTGTTGTATACTCTATAGCCTTTTGAGCATTCAGAGTATCCAAGCAGGAAACACTTTTGTGCTTTGGAATCAAACTTGTTCAAAGTTTCTTTGGTGTTTAGAATAAAACAAGTACATCCAAAAGGATGGAAATAAGAAATGTTGGGCTTTCTGTTTTTCCATAATTCATAGGGAGTCTTTTCAAGAATATGTCTTATAGATATTCTATTCTGAATGTAACACGCTGTGTTCACAGCTTCTGCCCAAAAGTGCTTAGCCATATTTGTTTCATTGATCATGGTTCTGGCCATTTCTTGTAATGTTCTATTCTTTCTTTCTACAACTCCATTTTGCTGGGGAGTTCTAGGATAAGAAAAATTATGAACAATACCATTTTCTTTAAAATACTTTTCAAAATAATGATTTTCAAATTCACCACCATGATCACTTCTGACTTTTGTGATTTTAAAATCTTTTTCATTTTGCACTTGAGTACAGAAGTCAATGAATACAGAATGTGACTCATCCTTGTGTTTTAAAAACTTTACCCATGTCCATCTGCTGAAGTCATCAACAATGACCAATCCATACTTCTTGCCTTTGATGGATGCAGTTTTAACTGGCCCAAACAGATCAATATGAAGTAACTCTAATGGCTTAGAGGAAGAGACAACATTTTTAGATTTAAAGGAAGGTTTTGAAAATTTTCCCTTTTAGCATGCTTCGCACAGAGCTTCTGAGTTGTACTTCAGATTGGGAAGTCCTCTGACTAAATTTATTTTATTTAGTTGAGAGATTTTTCTAAGACTGACATGTCCCAATCTTCTGTGCCATACCTATTGCTCATTGCTAACAGACAAAAGGCATTTGACGTTTTGAGATTTCAGATCTGATAAATCAATTTTGTAAATGTTGTTCTTTCTCTTGCCAGAAAAAAAGATTGATCGATCTTTTTGACTTAAAACTTTACAGGAGTTTTGATTGAAGATAATGTCATAGCCATTGTCACTTAATTGACTTATGGACAATAGATTATGAGCTAATCCTTCTACTAATAAAACACTGGAGATAGAAGGAAGGTTACCGTTTCCAATGGTTCCAGAACCAATAATCTTCCCTTTCTGATTACCTCCAAACTTCACATCTCCTCCAGCTTTAAGTTCCAGGCTTTGGAACATAGACCTTTTTCCCATCATGTGTCGTGAGCACCCAGAGCCCAGGTACCATGACCGGTGTTTCAATTGAGCTGTTAAGGACATCTGCAACAAATATTATTTTATCCTTAGGTACCCATATCTTTTTGGGTCCTTTTGGGTTAGCATAAGAGTTTCCAGAATGTGATGTATATTTTATATCATGTGAGTGTCCAAACTTGAATTGCTTATTCAGAGGTTTCTAATTGAAGGTCATTTTAGCAATAGGTTTTGGAATATATGTCTCCTTACCTTTGGGAGGTTCATATCCAATTCCTCTTCTATTTTTCCCACTAACTCCATAGACCATTGAAGCCATTTTGCTTCTGTCTATGCCTTTAGCAAGAAAAGATTGAAAGCTATAGTCATATTCTTTCAGAATATCTTTTGAACTAGACACATACTCTGAACTAAAATTCTTTTGAACATTTTGAATTTCCTTTTTAAGTTTAAAATTGTTTTCTAAAAGTTCAGATTTTTCTGTTTCAAGTTTCTCAAGATCAGATGCAAGACTCTTCTTGAGTTTCTTATATTTGATTTTGAGCTTACTATAGTTTTCCAGAAGTTCTGATAAACTATCAGCAAGTTCTTCTCTAGAAAATTCAGAAAATACCTCTCTTTGTTCTGACTCACAGTCTGAGTCATCTTTTGTGATAGCCATCAGAGCTAGGTTGGCATTTTCATCTTCAGAACCAGATTCATCTTCAGAAGAATGTGAGTCATCCCAGGTTGCCATCATTACTTTCTTCTTACCAAATCTCTTCTTTGGTTTTTCTTTTTGAAGCTTTGGACAATCACTTTTGTAGTGACCAGGTTCTTTGCATACATAACAGGTGATCTCTCTTCTGTTTGACTTTTTGTGTCCAGAAGATCCAGCTTTATCTTCTGACTTCTTGAAGTTTCTGAACTTCTTTTGTTTGTGCTTCCATAGATGATTGATCCTTTTGGAGAGAAAGGATAGTTCGTCTTCTTATGACGCTGATTCTTCAGAGTTTTCCTCTTCAACCTGAAAAGCGTAAGTATCAACTTTCTTAATTGATTTAAGGGCCAGAGACTTACCTTTCTTCTGAGGCTTGTGCTCATCCAGTTCAATCTCATGACTTCTAAGAGTGCTGAGGAGTTCCTCCAGAGATACATTGTTCAGATCTTTTGACACTTTGAAAGCAGTGACCATTGGTGCCCATCTTCTGGGTAAGCTTCTGATGATCTTTTTCACATGATCTGCTTTGGTATATCCTTTGTTCAAAACTCTCAGACCAGCGATCAGAGTTTGAAACCTAGAGAACATTGCTTCTATAGACTCACTCTCTTCAACTTTGAAGGCTTCATACTTCTGAACTAAAGCTAGAGCTTTAGACTCCTTAACTTGAGCGTTTCCTTCATGAGTCATTTTGAGAGACTCAAACATATCATGCGTTGTATCTCTATTAGTGATTTTTTCGTATTCTACTTTAGAGATAGCATTTAGAAAAATATTTCTAGCTCTATGATGATTTTTAAAATCAGATTTTTGTTGTCTATCCATATTTTTTCTATCCACTTTGTTTCCTTCTGAATCTGTAGGATGTTTGTAACCATCCAAGACTATATCCCAAAGATCACTATCATGAGCTAGAAAGAAACTTTCTAGTCTATCTTTCCAGTACTCAAAATCTTCTCCATCAAACACTGGAGGTTTGTTGTAACTATTATTGTTTTGTTCAGCGGCCATTGTGTTTTCTTCTGGATCTTTTCCTGACACGGTTAAGTGTTGTGCTCAGAGTCAAGCTCTGATACCAATTGAAGGGGTAAGAAAACACTTAGAAGGGGGGGTTGAATAAGTGACTCTTTTCGTTTCCAAAATAAAGCTCAACAATAATGGAAGGATAGGGTTATTTTTATCCTGGTTCGTTTCAACTCAAACTACTCCAGTCCACCCGTCAAGGTGATTTCGCCTTTCTCAACAAGGACTTAATCCACTATAATAAATTAATTACAATCACACAACAACTGTTGTGACTAACGATGCACAAGTAATCTTACAAGTGACTAACACCACTAAGACTTAAATCTAGTCCTAGTCTGCTTGAGAAATTTGACCAAACTTGGTCTCTCAAGGAACAAATACAGGAGTTTAATCTTTACAAATAATGAAATAGAGTTTGCTTCTAATCAAGCTATATCACAACTGTGATTTTTCACTTAGAATATAATGCACAAATTGTATGAACAATGAGTTTGTGAGCTTAGAATCTTTCACGTAGTTTCTTGCTTCTAATTTGAAAATTGATTGGTTCACTTGGTTGTTGGCTTGCAATAAATGTCCTTCTATTTATAGTAGGAACAATAAGACCGTTGCTGCCTTCAGAAAAGTTGGAGAGCATTAAATGCTTGCGTGTTTCCTTGCAATATTCCAATTTCCAAGAAACTAGTTGTAGGCACTTGAGTGCTTTCAGCCGTCTTTGCATTAATGAGGAAACGTCAGAATGTAAGAACATGTTTCCTTTGCTTTGACAAGACAAGTTGGTTTTAACGTTATTTTAGAATTTGCTCCAATGTCTTTAAGTCAGAACATGCTTTACTTATCTTCTAGGCAGTGCTTTGCTTGCTAAGAACTTGGTCAGCGCTTGCTTTCAAGGAATCTTCTGAGCAAGAAACCTGCTAAAAGTTAGAAGATATATTTAACAAGAAAAGTGCTAAAAGGTTCTTTCATCAAAGAACTTCTTCATAATTTTTGCTTAGCACTTTAGAATGTTTTCTGTCAGACCATTAACTGAAACATTCAAACACATTCATCAGAGTATAAATTATCTTAAATATAATTTATTGTTATCATCAAAACTCTGAGATAGGTCAGAACTAATCTTGCTCTTACATCAATAACAAACTATCTCTCATAACAATAAGACTACCATTCATAACGACGAGACTACCATTGGAGTAACAAATCTTAATAACGAACTTTCTCCCATAATGATGAGACTACCATCCATTGGAGTAACAAATCTCAACAACAAACTATCCCCCATAATGACGAGACTACCATCCATTGGAGTAACAAATGTCAACAACGAACTATCTCCCATAATGACAAGACTACCATCCATTGGAGTAACAAATGAATTTTCTCGGGGAACTAACAGACTTACTGGAGAAGTATAGTTTGCTCAAATAAAGTGAATTGCCACTTGCTGTTATAAGAAAACCTCCAGGAAAAGAAATTTGACTTCTATAGGGAAGTTTCAATATATTTATACTATGGAGATAACATCTTCTCGTGCCAAAATAAACACACATTCTCAAATTCAAGCTTAAAGCCTACAAAAAACATAATAATAATGTTTTCGGGGACTACAGATTCACACCAGAAATAAACCGGAGTGAAACAGTCAACCGAGGTAGCACCTGATGATAAATTAACTCAAAAGGGAAACACGAATCTAATCAGACAATGAACTAAATAGGAAAGCTGAAGCAAAAATATCCCACAAGGGATAACTCAGTGGGGAAATTTAAAGAATATATACTTTCTGCTTAAGGTTGACACTCTATTGAAGAGAAGGTAACATAACTGCACAAAATAGGGTAACATGCCAACAAAATATTAATGAATGCAGATGAGCAATGAATCGCTAAATTCAAATATACATGATGTATTTATGAATGTATGAGTCGCTAAATTTAGCAATACATTGGAAAATATACATTGGAACACAATGACCATTATTCTCCCTAACAACTTTGAATTCCTAAGCAGCGACTTTTGTTGAAGTGTGGCGAGGATCCAAGAAGATTGTTGCTTCAATGGTCAAGTCTTTTCTGGTGCAGTTACTTGCCAAGAAATCCCTAACTTTTGCCTAGGTTTCCCTTGCGGGTTTTCAACCTAACGGGAATAATTTATTTTGTTTGTGTCTCTTATTTTTACTTAGACCGCCCTTTTGGGTTTTTAGTCTACCGAGACGCTCTTTTTTGCCTAAGCCGCCCTTTCGGGTTTTTGACTTAGCGATCTGTTATTTTATTTCTTTTAGGAAAAGTATTTCTTGATTGCATCAACATTCATAGGACGTGGGAACTCCTCGCCATACATAGTTTCAAGAGTCAACGCACCTCTAGAGAAGGCTTTCTTGACAACATATGCGCCTTCAAAATTGGGAGTCCAATTTCCCCTAGAATCAATGTTAAAAGAAATGATCTTCCTGAGCACGAGGTCACCTTCTCTGAGTTCACGAGGCTTGACCTTCTTATCAAAAGCTTTCTTTATTCTCTTCTAGTATAACTGGTCGTAACACAACATCGTCATTCTCTTTTCTTCAATCAAATTCAACTGGTCAAACCTGTTCTGGACCCATTCAACCTCTGACAACTTGGTTTCTATTATAACACATGTTCTGGACTGGGCCCGACAGGCCCAAAAGCATTACTAAGGCCCAATCCAATGGGACTCGCTAAGGACCACAATGGGCAAAGGCCCAATCCAATGGGACTCACTAAGGACCACAACGTCCATGCCCGACACCATGATGTCCACCTCGACATCTCAGTGTGCCAGCCCACGCGACGGAGTCACGCTCGACCGACTGCCGTCCAGCTCTATGCCCTGGCTTCCAGCTCGACATTCGCTGTCCAGCTCGGGGTCTTGGCGCCGAGCTCGACATCATGCTGCACTGCTCGACATGGACTCAAGCTACCTTGCTAGGGCAGACTCAGTCACCATTGCCCCAACGATACTCCGTAAAGACCGCGTCTCTGTCCGCCCGCACTTCACGCGCCACATCCAGGGAGGGGACCACGTGCTGATCCCCACTACCCACGTAGGACCTGGCAGTTCCTCCATTGGGCCAAATCCGCCCGGCCCAGTGAAGGAACCTTGGCCCAGCGCTGGGGGCTATAAATACCCTCTGCTTCCAGAGGGTCAGGTAATCTTCAATTCTAACCTCAACTCTATTATCTGCTAGTACTCCCACTGACTTAAGCATCGGAGTGCCTTGCAGGTCCCCCCCCCTCCTCGTTCAAAAAGCCTTCAGCTCGGAGCAGCCGTGACGGTCCAAACCTTCTGATCAGGTCAGATCAGTGGCGCCGTCTGTGGGAAACAGCTTCCCCGTCTAACGAACAAATTTCAAAGACCAAAGCTCAATCCATTCACTGTCATGGCCTCTCCAACTCGTGAAGAACAACACACTCGCGTCCTCGACGCCAACAACGGTCCCGCGGACAAGAATGGGCACCTGGACAATCCCAGTGGTGCCGGCCACATTGCCATCCCCCTGACAACCGCCCCGGGACCTTCCAACCGCAGGGACGGTAACACTGCGTCCTCCTCGACAACTCCCCCAGAACTCGAAGACGATCCGGAAGCTCTCGCCTATCGCCAGGCTGCCCGGTTCTATGAAGTCCAGGCCCCTGTCGGAGCAGATGCCACTACTCAGGCACTGTTCGCGGCCATCAACCAGACGAACTATCTCCTGTTCGCACAAGGAGAAAGACTTAGGGCACTGGAAAATGATCGACGCCCCCCGAGGAGACATCAAAGGCCACCATCTCCACTTCCTCGGGTCGAAGAAGCTCGACACCCTACTCCCCCGCGGAGACACTACAGGGAAATCTCTAGGAGCCCCTCTCCCGCACCAAAGCAGAGGCGGCCCCAGTATGAAAGACAGCCCGTCATCCCTTCCGAAGATCCCGTTCGCGACGCCTCAAGACACGAACGGAGGCACAACAGAGACGGACATGTGACCTTCGCCCACCGAACATCACGTTCAAGGGAATCCCAGCACGAACACCGTGCCCGACACAACTACAGGACCCTTTCTCTTTCTCCAGAAAGGAGCGACGAGGACGACCCCCGCGGTCCCCTGTCGCAGGCAATCATGGACGCACCTATCCCCCCGGGCATGGAGAAGCCCCCACACCTAAAGGAGTATGATGGAGTGGCGGACCCAGTCGACCACATTGACGGGTTCGAAGCCATGCTCCACTATCACAATGTCGGGGGTCCCATCAAGTGCCGCCTCTTCCCAACAACTCTCAGGAAGGCGGCCATGGACTGGTACAAGGGACTTGCCCCGGGCTCCATCACCTCGTGGAGGAACTTGAAGAACCAGTTCATCAGCTCCTTCACAGCGTCTCGTCGCCATCCAAAGACTGAGGCAGCCCTCGAGGCCATCATTCAAAAGCATGATGAGACCTTGAGGGAATTCATCAACCGCTTCAACCGGGAAGCAATACAGGTCCCCTGCGCGGACCACATGAAGAGGTATTTGCTGGAGAGGGGCCTCCTCCCCGGCACCGAATTCAGGAAAGCTGTAGGCATCGAGCCACCTGCAACTTTCGATGCTCTCCTCGACAAAGCCCGAGCATATATGGACTACGAGGAGAGAGAAGCTGCCAACAGGGCACGAGACTCCAGGGCTCGCAACCACGGCAGCAGCTCGAGACAAGACCCTCCTCCCCGACGCACCGGAGAGAAGAGGAAGGAAGACAGGCCCCGGGAGGTCCGGGAACAAAGGGGCCCCTCGGGCAGGTTTACTGAGTACACTCCGCTCACGGCTTCCCGCGAGCGCATTCTGGCGGAGTGTGCAAGCACAGATTTCAAGGACGGTGGCGTCAAGCGTCCCCGACCAGCTCCTGCCAAGCCAGGAGTCGATAAAAACAAATACTGTCAGTACCATAGAAGTCATGGTCACTTGACAGAGGACTGCGTCCACCTGAAGGACGCCATTGAAACCCTCATCAAAGGAGGGAGACTGGCACAGTACAGAAGAAACGACGCTCCCCGTCGTGAAGCCCGCGAGGAAAAGGAGCCCGAAGAAGATGCCCGACCATCTGACGAGTCGGTGCCAATTCAGACCGCCTTCTCGATAACCAGGCCCGAGGATTTCGAACTTCCCGAGCTCCTGCAGGAGCCCCTGACCACACACAGCAGGTGGGAATACTTCCCCTCCGCCATGGTCATCAACGGGGGCGGGTTCAGCGACCTCACCATCAACTCAGCCAAGAGGAAGTTGGACGAACTGGTCGACAAAGCTCCCCCTCAAACTGTCACTTTTGAAATGGTGAGGGGCAGATCAGAGCCCATCACATTCTACTTGGAAGAGCTCCCCGGCGGAGCACCGAACGCAGTCATCCCCTTGCTGATAAGGGCGAAGATGGCCAATTTCGACGTGCATCGCATCCTGGTCGACGAAGGGAGTTCCGTCGACGTGATGTACACCCAGCTGTTCCGGACCTTACAATTGGACGACTCCCATCTGTCTCCATATATAGGTTCGGACCTTCAAGGCTTCAACGGCTCGACGTCCAAACCTTGGGGATATGTCGAGCTCCTAGTGACATTCGGGGAAGGAACTGCTACAAGACAGGTGAAGGTCCGCTTCCTCGTCATTGACTGCCCATCCCTGTACAATTGCATCTTGGGAAGGCCGACATTGGCGGAACTGACAGCGGTCCCCTCAACTGTCCACCTAAAGATGAAGTTCTATACCAAAAGGGGGAGGGTAGCCACCATCCAGGGCGACCTCGCTGCTGCCCGCCGGTGCTTCAACGCCGCTTCAAGGGGTCGGGATACTGTCGACGTGGGTCCCAGCACTAGGCCCGTCAAGAAGACAAAGCAAGAACCCGACACAGCATCTCCTGAGGTAGAAGCTCAGAAGGCTCCACCAAAGGTCGACTCCATTGCGCTCGACGCCCGTTTTGACGAAGATGAACCGGCCAGCAACGAGCAAATCCCCCTCCGACCCATTCCGGACGGTGATTTCGAACTCGTTCCCCTTGGAGCAGACCCGACCAAAGGAGTGAAGATTGGCAAGGACCTCCCCGACTTGGCCAGGAAGCAAATCAAGGCCTGTCTGCGCGAGAATGCTGACCTCTTTGCCTGGAGCGCTGCAGAGATGCCCGGACTCGACCCTGAGGTCGCCTGTCATCACCTCGCCATTGATCCAGCCGCCAAGGCAGTAGTACAACGTAGGCGTAGGCAGTCTCCAGAAAAAACGGAGGCTGCTGAAAAAGCTGTAAAAGACCTCTTAGAGGCAAATTTTATTTCTGAAGCCCGGTATTCCACCTGGCTGTCAAATGTTGTACTGGTCAAAAAGAATAATGGAAAATGGCGTATGTGTGTTGATTATACCGATCTCAATCGGGCTTGCCCGAAGGATGCTTTTCCTCTACCGAACATTGATATGCTGGTCGACAACTCGGCCGGCTACAAAACTTTGTCGTTCATGGACGCTTACTCGGGATACAATCAAATCCCAATGGCTCCGGGCGACAAACGCTGCACGGCATTCATGACCAGCTCGGGCAACTATTACTACAACGTAATGCCCTTCGGATTAAAGAATGCCGGCGCGACATACCAACGCATGATGAACAAAGTGTTCAACAAACAGATAGGCGACATGCTCGAGGTATACATGGACGACATGATCGTCAAGTCTCGAGCAGACACCGATCACGCAGCTCATCTCAAGACTGTCTTCGCCCAAGCAAGACAATGCAAAATGAGGTTCAACCCGGAGAAGTGCACATTCGGGGTCAAGGCAGGAAAGTTCCTCGGATTCTACCTAACAGAACGAGGCATTGAAGCAAACCCCGACAAGTGCCGAGCATTTGCCGACCTCCCGACTCCAACGTCGAAGAAGTCGATACAGATAATGAACGGCATGTTAACGTCGCTCTCGCGCTTCGTCGCAAAGTCCGCTCAGCACGCCCTTCCCTTTTTCAAACTCCTTCGAAAGGAAGCAGCCTTCGAATGGACCGAGGAATGCGAACACGCACTTCGCCATCTGAAACAGAGCCTGTCTCAACCGCCCGTGCTGTCTCGACCTGATGACAACGAGCCACTTTACTTATACTTGGCTGTCTCAAACGAAGCCATCAGCGCGGCTCTTGTCCGCGAGACTCCCGACGGGCAGAAACCTGTCTACTTCACAAGCAAAGCCTTACAAGGCCCCGAGAGCAGATATCAACAGATAGAAAAGGTTGCACTGGCCCTCGTCAATGCTGCGAGGAGGCTCAGGCACTACTTTCTAGCACACACCATCATTGTGCGAACTGATCAACCGGTGAGACAACTTCTGGGTCGGCCAGATATGGCGGGCAGAATGCTGAAGTGGTCCCTGGAACTCTCTGAATTCGACATTCAGTACGAGAGCAGGAAAGCCCTGAAAGCACAGGCCCTGGCCGACTTCGTCGCCGAGATGACCTCCAACGACATCCCCCCGGGAAAGGAGCACAAGTGGACCATTTTCGTCGACGGAGCCTCCAGCTCGTCCGGAAGCGGCGCAGGGATCCTCCTGGAAAACGAGGAAGGGGTAGTGATCGAGCACTCCTTGGTTCTCTCCTTCCCGACATCAAATAACCAGGCAGAATACGAAGCCCTGCTCGCGGGACTGAGATTGGCCGAGGACCTAGGAGCCCGCGAAGTTCAAATTTACACCGATTCCCAGCTCGTCGCTTCCCAGGTACAGGGAAGCTATCAGGCCAAGAATGACAACCTCATTGAATACTTGAACCTAGTCAAAAAGCACATGGCAAAGTTCGTACGAGCAGAAATCTCTCATGTTCCCCGCGAGCAGAACACGAGGGCGGACATATTGTCCAAACTCGCGAGCACACGAAAGAAAGGCGGGAATAAATCCGTCATCCAGGAATCTCTGGCACGGCCAAGCATCGAATCACCCTCGACTATGGTCGAGGTTCATGCTATCGGGGACGCCACGTCTTGGATGACCCCGGTCTACAATTTCCTCACAAAGGGAGAACTCCCGACGAACCAGGCCGACGCAGCCACGATAAAGCGTCGAGCATGTTCCTACGTTGTTCTCGAACAGAAACTGTACAGAAGGGGATTTTCCATTCCCCTCCTGAAATGCATTGACGAGTCCTCCATCCCCGACGTACTGCGGGAGATACACGAAGGTATCAACGCCCAGCACATGGGCGGTAAATCCTTGGCGAGGAAAGCCCTCCGAGCAGGATACTACTGGCCGACGATGCAACAGGACGCTAAGGAACATGTGAAAAAATGTGACAAGTGCCAGAAGCACGGGGATATGCACCTCGCTCCCCCACACGAGCTGAGCACATTGTCATCCCCATGGCCGTTCGCCTGGTGGGGCATGGACATCCTCGGGCCCTTCGTGCAAGGGACCTATCAGAACAAGTTCCTAATCGTCGCCGTGGACTACTTCACAAAATGGATCGAGGCCGAGGCCCTCGCGAAAATCACCTCACATAACATCCTTCGTTTCTACAAGAGAAACGTGCTCGCCAGGTTCGGAATTCCGCAGGCACTGGTGACCGACAACGGCACCCAGTTCACCGACCACGGATTCCGAGACTTCGTCACCAAACTGGGGACCAAACATCACTTCACATCGGTCGAGCACCCTCAGACCAACGGGCAAGCCGAAGCTGCGAACAGAGTCATCCTCCGAGGGCTCAAACGTCGACTCGGCGAAGCCAAAAGAGGATGGGTCGAGGAGCTCCACAGCGTCCTGTGGGCATACCGCACCACACCCCATTCAACGACGGGTGAAACACCATTCCGACTGACCTACGGCACCGAAGCTGTCATCCCAGTCGAAATCATGGAACCATCCCGACGAACGGAGGAACCCCTCGACGAAGAAATGAACGACGAAGCACTAAGGGATGAACTCGACCTAGTCGAGGAAATCCGATCGGGGGCTGCCCTGCGCGAAGCAACCCTAAAACAACGAGTGGCTTTACGCCACAACGACAAGGTCATCAAGCGAGAGTTCGAAATAGGCAGTCTGGTACTACGCAGAAACCAGAAAGACTCCCGCGAAGGGAAGTTGGCCGCGAACTGGGAAGGACCTTACCGCGTCCACGGCACCACGGGTACCGGGGCGTACTACCTCGAACAGTTAGACGGAGAGCCATTACCAAGACCCTGGAATGCTGCTAAGTTGAAGCAGTACTACAGTTAAAAACTGTCAACACTTAGGACCCTCGACCATAAGCAACCATGCTCGGGCAACGAGGAAAAAGTCCAACTTCGTTTAAGGCCAAGGTACAGGCCGACGCACGACCAAATGGCACGGCATCGCGCGGTAGACGTTGACGATCTATAGTGCCCGACGTGGACAGCTATACCGAGCACCACCGTCGTCGTACCCATAAGGCAGAACACCCAGCTCGCGATGGGCAGTTCACGCCAAGGGCGAATCGTCCCTACGGGCTCCACGCCCGACTGAGCGACCTCGCTCCGAAATACCCGACATTCCATCAAGAATAACGGGACATCTACAAGGGTCAAAACAAAATCTCTCCCCTCGAGCGAAAACTCAAGCAACCCCGGCCAACCGAAGTTGGGCCGAGGTTGCACGCAAACAGAGTCGAGCATCGATGCTCGCCAAATCGAAGCCGCCTACGGGCACTCCACGGGCCCTCGACGAGCTAAATTCATACAAGCATATGAGTTCATACAAGGGCAGAAAATCCAAAATAAACAAGGTATAAACGCCCGTAGGCAACAAAGTAATATTAAACCGACCAAGAAGGCCGGCGATGTTCATACATGAAATAAACGGGCACGCAGGCCCAAAGAATACAAATTCAAATATCAGGCACGCAGGCCCACCAACCAAAAAATACAAATCAAGCTTCCGTATTATCACCACTGTCGACGCAGGGAGAGTCGGGCGGGGGAATGATCGCGCCACCGACAACCCGATGAGTGTGCCCGATGCCCTCGGTGACCAGGCCGGGATTCAGCAATGAGAGCTGGTCGACGGCAGAATTGAACCCGTCTTCCAGGGCACCGACTGCGTCCTCCTCGAGGCTCCGGATATGGGCAATAAGTTCAGCCCGACTCTTCAAAGCCATTAGATCCTCGGGCTCATCGTCGGCGGGTTGCTGAACAGCATTCAGTTCCTCAACTTTCTTGCCCAGGCGTTCGACTTCAGCAGCCAAACGATCCCTATCCGTCCGGAGCAACTCCCCTTCCTCGGTCAACCGCCCAGACTTCTCCTTTTCCAAGGTCAGCATCTCCCGCTCGGCATCAAGTATCGCGGTCTGCTCTTGGAACATCCCCTCGGAGCGTTCCAAAGCGACCTTCAACTTCCTTGAGCTCGCAGTCAAGGCCACCTTCTCCCGCTCGAGCTCTTCAACACGAGCAGCATCCCCTGCATCTTCGGACAATACCAGAGCCATTTCGGCCATCTTAACCAGCCCGTCCACACTGGCAACCAGCCGCAACCGCCTCTCCTCTTTGGTCATCCTCTTTATGGCCTCGGCTTCATGCGCGACCACGGTCGGAGGAAACCGCTCGAAGAAACCCTCCTCCTCGATGCAAGGGGGAAAGGCAAAGGATTGAACGGGACCGGTATCTTCCCCGACACTTGAACCGCCTTCCACGCGGGTCCTCTTCCTATGGGTCAGAACGGCATCGGCATCAATGACCTCGACATCCGGATCAGACGCCGCCCCTGAGCTCGACGTCGAATCCACCCTCACCGGCGGAGGAACGGCCGTGCTTGGCGGGGGTCCCATTCTCGTCAATTGAGGGCCCGGCACGACCTTCTTGTTTCGCCTGTGGCCGGTCGACAGTTTCAGGAGCCTTTCATGTCGGCTGGCCATCGTACCTGCGCGAAGTAAAAGAAAAGTCAGTATCGAGCAAAACGCGTAAATAAATGACGAGTCAAGAATTTCAAACAAACAACCTAACAGGCGGGCTGCCTCCCTATAGGTCGAGCATTCCACCAACGCCTTGGTATCAATCGGGCGAGCCTCGAATATCGGGTAACCGTCCTTGTCGAGGATGTCATTCCCCTCCCGTGTAACCCACTGGGCGGGATGAAAACCGTCGACAAAGTTACAGAGAGCCGCATACGCCCGTTGATCCTCCGTGCACATGTCCCCGACTGCAGTGTGGAAATGGCCTGTTCCGTGCTCGAAGTGTCGGGGCATCCAATACACCGGGAACTTAGCCCGACGTCCTAGCACGGGGCTCCCGTCATCGTTCAACAATGCTTCCCCGTCGTCGTCGCTGACCGGCCCTTCCTCCTCGTAGAGGGAATCCACAGCAGAATCAGTGATAGGGTGTACCACATACCACTTATCCTTGAACCCCCTCACAGAATCCATGTACATCCTAAACAGTCTCCTCGACTGCTTCAAGGACACCCAGCTGTGCTTCCCTCCCCGGGACTGGCGCTGTAGGTGGAAGACCCTAAAGAAGAGGGGTATGGTCGCCCCTATCCTTAAGTAGCGGCACGTCAGCTCAAACGCCCGGATGAAGGCGAGAGAGTTAGGGTGCAGCTGGGACGGGGCCAGCTCCAAATGCGTAAAAACCCCGGTCTCAAAATCTGTGAAGGGCAGCCGCAAACCCAAGTCCTTAAAGGCGATCTCGTACATCGCAAAACTGTAATCCGGGTACATCGAGCAGATTCTGGCAGTGGTCGCAGGCAGCATGACCTCGAAATTCGGTTGAAAGTCGGGCTGGTCCTGCCCCCCTTCAATGGCGATGAACGGGTGTCGGTCATCCCGACTGTATATCGACGCCGTCCCCCGAGGCTCGGCGCCCACCCATTCCAGCGACGGGTCGATCACAGTGTCGATAAGGTTGGCCGACTCGTCGGCACTTTGTTCTTCGCTGTCATGACGACCTGAGGAGCTCGGCTCATCCGCCATGGTTACCTGCAGAGCACGGGAAACCAATCAGATTGAGCATGAAGCCCTATGCTCGACATAATCATGTCGTCCATACACTATCACGAGTCCATTTTCACAAGTGGATGCCTCCCCGACTCTCCCGAATCCAGAGTTCCTCCACAAACCAACCGCGCGGCCACTCTTCAAGCATGTCGCTCCGGGGTATGAACATGGCGAGCCGCATTATGAAGCCCACGGCCACGACCATAAACATACCGGGCACCAGCATGAATCAGGCGCCCAGGATCATGAACACCCCGGGCAGCTCTGAAGTTTTCACCTAAAACTAAGAACGTGTCGGCCATAAGTATGCATTCGCCGGGCCTAGACGTAAATATGTCGGGCAAAACACGAGTTTACCGGGCTAATCCCACTTTAACGGTCCTAAAACATCCACAGTTTCCTAGAATCATGCATTCTAAAACAAGAAAATAAAGAAAGTGGATCACTTACTTGGATCAAAGATGGGATTCGGCTGGGAAATGAAGAATTTGAGACGGGAAGTCACGGCTGGAGAGAGTGTTGAGAGCTGCAACGAAGAGAGCACGAAGAATGGAAAGCATATTATGGGGCCCAAGGACCCTATTTATAGTGATGACGTGGAATACCAAACGTCACCTCGTTTAGCCACGGACTCCGTCTCCTCGACGCGCTGCACCCAACGCAATGATGGCCCTACCCCCCTAGGGTGGCGGCACAATTCCCAAAAGATGCCTCGCGTGCCCGACCAACGTGCCCGGTACGGATCCTCCACGCCTCCACCACCGAGGACGTCCCCGAGCACGACACAAGGAGGCCCCTCGAGGGCCCGCGCCTCCATTCCGGGCACGAGACCTCAGCGACTGAACAACTTGGTTTCAAGTCATGGCTCCTCGCAAAGGAACCACGACTTGGGGGGCTCCTGTTCTGGACTGGGCCCGACAGGCCCAAAAGCATTACTAAGGCCCAATCCAATGGGACTCGCTAAGGACCACAATGGGCAAAGGCCCAATCCAATGGGACTCACTAAGGACCACAACGTCCATGCCCGACACCATGATGTCCACCTCGACATCTCAGTGTGCCAGCCCACGCGACGGAGTCACGCTCGACCGACTGCCGTCCAGCTCTATGCCCTGGCTTCCAGCTCGACATTCGCTGTCCAGCTCGGGGTCTTGGCGCCGAGCTCGACATCATGCTGCACTGCTCGACATGGACTCAAGCTACCTTGCTAGGGCAGACTCAGTCACCATTGCCCCAACGATACTCCGTAAAGACCGCGTCTCTGTCCGCCCGCACTTCACGCGCCACATCCAGGGAGGGGACCACGTGCTGATCCCCACTACCCACGTAGGACCTGGCAGTTCCTCCATTGGGCCAAATCCGCCCGGCCCAGTGAAGGAACCTTGGCCCAGCGCTGGGGGCTATAAATACCCTCTGCTTCCAGAGGGTCAGGTAATCTTCAATTCTAACCTCAACTCTATTATCTGCTAGTACTCCCACTGACTTAAGCATCGGAGTGCCTTGCAGGTCCCCCCCCCTCCTCGTTCAAAAAGCCTTCAGCTCGGAGCAGCCGTGACGGTCCAAACCTTCTGATCAGGTCAGATCAACACATAAAGAGGGAATCTTAACCTCGATAGGGAGCACTGCTTCCATTCCATACACAAGAGAGAACGAGGTTGCCCTTATTGAAGTGCAAAAGGATGTTCGATACCTGTGCAAAACAAAAAGGAGCATATCATGCTAATCTTTATAATTAACAACCATTTTATGGATGATCTTCTTGATGTTTTTATTAGAAACTTCAACAACCCCATTCATCTTTGGCCCGTAAGGAGATGAATTATGATGGATAATCTTGAATTCTTCACAAAGTTCTGTCATCATCTTGTTATTCAGATTCGAGCCGTTGTCAGTGGTAATCCTGCTTGGCACACTATACAGACATATAAGATTGTTCTTGATAAAGCGTACTACCACTTGCTTGGTAACATTAGCATATGAAGATTCTTCCACCCATTTGGTGAAGTAGTCAATTGCCACCAAGATGAAACTATGTCCATTCAATGCCTTGGGTTTAATCATTCCAATCATGTCAATACACCACATAGAGAAAGGCCACAGGGAGGAAATAACATTGAGAAGTATCAGAGGCACATGGATTTTGTCAGCATAAATCTGGAATTTATGGCACTTTTTTGCAAATTTGTAACGGCCAAATTCCATTGTCAGCCAATAGTAACCTTCCCTAAGCATCTTTTTTGCCATCGAATGTCCATTGGCATGAGTGCCAAAGGAACCTTCATGGATCTCATGCATCAACATGTCTGCTTCGTGTCTACCCACGCATTTGAGCAAGACCATGTCATAATTTCTTTTGTATAGCACATTTTCATTAATGAAAAAACTGCCTGCCAACCTTCTCAATGTCTTTCTATCTTTGTTTGATGCACTAGCCGGGTACTCGTGAGTCTGGAGAAAATGCTTGATACCATGATACCGAGGTTTTTCGTATGACGTATCCTCTGCTACAAACACATGAGCTGGCCAATCCAGACACCGAACGGTGATACGAGGCCCATCGTTCCAAGTATTTACTTGATACATGGAAGCCAAAGTGGCTAAAGCATCTGCCATCTGATTTTTATCTCTAGGAATGTGATGGAATTCAACTTTGTTAAAGAAAGGTAATAATCTTCTAGCATAGTCTTTTCATTGAATCAAGCCAGGGTGGAGAGTGTACCATTCTCCTTTAATTTGATTTATTACCAAAGCTGAATCGCCATACACATCTAGATTTTTGATTCTGAGATCAATAACCTCCTCGAGACCCATGATACAAGCTTCATACTCTGCCATGTTATTGGTGCAATCAAATGCCAACCTTGTAGTAAAAGGGATATGCAATATATGAGGAGTGATAATCACATCACAAATTCTTTTCCCGTAAGCATTCACAGCTCCATCAAACACCATGCCCCAACGAGATTCAGGATCAGGACCTTCCCCAGGAAACGATTCATCTCAATATTTTATTTTCAAAAACATCACATCCTCATCAGGGAAATCATATTTAATAGACTGATAATCATCCACCAGTTGGTGAGTAAGATAATCCGCCAACACACTACTTTATATAGCCTTCTGAGTACGGTATTCAATATCATATTTAGACAATAACATCTGCCAACGGGAAATTTTCCCAGTAAGAGAAGGATTTTCAAAAATATACTTAATTGGATCCATTTTGGAAATCAACCTAGTAGTACGATTCAACATATATTGCCGCAACCGCTTTTCCGCCCAGGCCAGAGCATAACATGTTTTTTCCAGCATAGAATACTACGACTCACAGTCAGTAAACTTCTTGCTGAGATAATAAATGGCATATTCTCTTCTCCCTGTTTCATCTTGTTGTCCCAAAATACAACCCATATAATTATCTAACATTGTCAGATACATGATCAATGGTCTTCCTTCAACAGGAGGGAGCAAGATAGGAGGTTCAAGTAGACACTCTTTAATGCTTTCAAATTCCCTTTGGCAATCATCTGTCCATACACAACATTGATCTTTCTTTAACAACTTAAAGATTTGTTCACACGTTGCAGTCATATGGGAAATAAATATGGAAATGTAATTCAAACGCCCAAGGAAGCCTCAAACTTTCTTTTAAGTTCTTGGCGCTGTCATTTTTTGAATTGCCTTAACTTTATCAGGGTCAACTTCAATTCCTTTTTGGCTAACAGTGAAACCTAACAATTTTCCTGATCGAACACCAAAGGTGCATTTATTTGGATTCAAGTGGAGACGATACTTCCTCAAACGCTGAAACAATTTCAACTAATCCTCTATATGCCCTTCTTCAGTCTGGGATTTGGCAATCATATCATCAAGATATATCTCAGTTTCCTTGTGCATCAGATCATGGAATAAGGTTTTCATAGCCATCTGGTATGTTGCACCAGTGTTCTTCAACCCGAAGGGCATCACTCTATAACATAATATTCCCTAGGGTGTGATAAACATTGTGTTTTCCATGTCCTCAAGAGCCATTCTGATTTGATTATACCCGGAAAATCCGTCCATCAACGAGAATACTTTGTATTTTGCTGTACTATCCACCAACATATCAATATGTGGTAATGGAAATTCATCTTTTGGACTAGCTTTATTTAAATCTCTATAATCCACACACATGCGAACTTTTCCGTATTTCTTTAGTACTGGGACAATATTAGAAATCCATTGAGGGTACACTGATGTCACAAGAAAGCCGACATTATTCTGCTTTAAAACTTCTTCTTTAATTTTCACTTCCATATCAGGGTAAGTTCTTCGTAACTTCTACTTGATTGGCGGACATTCTGGCTTTAGCGACAAATGATGTTCCACAATATCAGTATCCAACCCCGGCTTGTCTTGGTATGACCAAGCAAAGATATCCATGTATTCTTTCAACAATTTAATCAATCTTCTCTTCACGTCAGGATGAAGCAATGCTCCAATCTTGACTTCTTTTGGATCTTCCTCTGAACCCAAACTAATAGTCTCCAACGACTCTTTATATGGCTGAATGGTACTTTCCTCGTGCTCAAGCAACCATGAAACCTCTTCTGGGATTTCATCATATTCTTCTTCTTCTTCGGCCACATACGCGGGATATTCAAAGTTGGGAGAGGGTATAGGGTCATTGTACTCAACAAATTTTTTAAATTAATCTGCACATATGATTTATGATTGCTTTTAGAAATTGACACATATAATAAGTGATTTCGCATATTTATTTACAATTATTATTTATTTTGAAAGGATTTTTCTGATTACCATTTTCCAATAAAAAGCAAAAAATAAAGACACAATTTGGGAATCAAAGACAAATTTTATTATTGATTTTAAAGATCAAAGCAACAGATATGACCATACAATATCAATACTTTCACCTTGGGCAGAGTGAAAGATTTTTGAAAATATTAACACAAAAAATGAATTACTTTGAGATATGAATGCAAGAGGGAACATCAATAGTGACCCAATTTTGGACTCTGATTCCATGCGTCACGTAGTTCGGCATCTCTTGCTCTGCCTCGCCTTCTAGAATAGCATTGATCCTAGGAACAATTGGATGAAGGTAACCTCCACTGTGAAAGATGTCTTTATATTTGCACTAAGCAGACTTCGGCTTCATAATATCACCTTTATTACTCTTCATAGAGAATCCAAAACCAACTCTATTCTTATTCACAGGTGGATCAACAATCTACCCTTACACTTTACTAGGGCCGTCACGCACTACCTGTTGAACATCCTTAAATAAGGCTATAGTATCCTCATTTTTCCTCACATTATCAATGGATAAAGCTTGGAACTGAGTTCCAACGCAGCTTCATCCGCTTCCACAACACTAAAAGAGGATAAATGAGATATTAACAATGTCTATTCTCCATTTATGATGACCACTTTTCCTTCACGAACAAACTTCAGCTTCCAGTGTAAAGTTGAAGTAACAGCCCATGCCTCGTGGATCCACGACCGTCCCAGTAAAAATCTCTAAGCGGGAACAATATCCATAACCTATAAAGTAATCTGAAATAAGTGTGGGCCTATGTGAATAGGAAAATCTACTTCCCCGATGACAGACTTCCTCGACCCATCAAAAGCTTTCACAATTATGCCACTTGGGTGCATGGGAGTTCCTTGGTATTTTAGATTCATAAGTGTGCTCCTTGGTATGACATTTAAAGAGGATCCATTGTCAAACATCACATTGTAAAATGAATCGTTCTTGCAGTTCATGGAGATATGGAGAGGCAGGTTATAATTCCTTCCTTCATCGGGAAATTCATCATCACAGAAACTCAAGTTATTATAGGATGTAATATTCCCTACAACACTGCTGAGTTGGTATAGAGACATATCACTTTCCATGAAAGCTTAATCCAATACTCTCATCAAAGATTCCCTATGTGCAGAAGAGTTCATTAACAAGGCTAAAATGGATATCTTTCATGGTGTTTGCAATAATTGATCTACAATCCTGTAGTCGCTCACCTTGATAATCTTCAATATATCATCCATATCTTTTTCCAGAGTAGTACCACTAGATTCCCCCATTGCTTTCTTAGGTTCAATACTTTCAACAATCTTTTTATCAATATTAACATTCCCTCGAATGACAGGTGCAAAAACACGGCCACTGCGGGTCACTCGGCTGGCATCAACAATATTCTTGACATCAAAAAAAGGTTGGATGGGAACTTCCACACCATCCTATAGGATTATAGAATTGTATTTATATGGAACGACTTTGTCTGATTCGTAAGGAACATGACCCATCAAACAAATCACCACTGGAGCAACAACTGGCTTGCCATGGTACTCAATCTCTACAGGGGGGGAACACCAAAACAAGGAACGATAACATTCACCCCTTCTTCAGAATACTTAGATATCACGAAATCATTTCTGGAGAACACATCTTCATCTGAGGAAAAGAATTCATCTGCAGAAGCATACTCATCATCTGACACAGTCCCAGCCAAGCAATCTTTAATCACATTAATCCCACGGTAATCATCTATATTGCCCAAAACTTTGATAGTACCATTATCCAATAACAATTGAATACAACTTCTAACAATGGAACAACCACAAAAGTCTCTGCAGCAGATCCGACAAGACCTATAATGGTGTTCTTCTTGACCATCCATGTGACTGAAGGTAGAGTGCAACTGCACCAAATCATCATTCATACAATTCACGTTAAAAATACGAAATTCTCTAAGACATCCAAAGACCATATTCACATCCTCTTCGTACTCTGCCCTTAGCCTAATTATATGAATGAGGCCCTCGCCCATCATTTCCTGAAGATCAACTTTTATCTTATCACATCCTTGGATATTTGTACTGCAAATACTACAACCAGCATAGTTGTGCGTATAGTAACTAAACTCGCAGAGGTCAACATGCATTTTAACCAGATCCCCTCTAACCAGGTTGATATCAAAAATCCGGAAGTCCCCAGGACAACCAGCAAACATGTGTACAACATTTTCTCCTCCATGCTTTGGCAAAGGATTATCTTTCACGTTAGGGCCAACATCTTTAAAGGATTGGAGGCCAGATCTCACCATCTTTTGTACTTCATATTTCAAAGGATAATAGTTCTCAATATTGTGCCCTGGTGCTCCCTGATGAAAAGCACACGTCTGGTATGCCTTATAATACCAGGGTAAAGGTGAAGGTATAGCAGGGGGCGGTCTGGTCTGAACCAACTTCTTCTGAATCAAATCCAGGAATAACTCTGCATAGCTCATTCGAAAGGAGTCAAAAGCTTCTCTCTTTTGACTTTGCTCTTGATTCCACTGAGGAGATGGTCTTTGATGGGCAATAATGGTTGGAGCTACATTAATGACTGGAGTCACAAAAGAAACCTGTTGTTGGTACCATTGATGCCTTCTAGGTGGTCTACTCTTTCTTTCCCTAATAACAACTTTCATTTCACTTTCTTTCTTTTGAGAGAACACATATCCCTTCTCTAACAACCTCTTCCAAATGAACACCCATGCTTACCATTTTGGTGAAATCACTCGACGCACTGGCGATCATCCTTTCATAATAAAATGATCCAAGGGTTTTCAGGAAGACCTTGGTCATTTCTTGTTCTCTCATAGGTGGCATGATAACGAGAAATCGTATCATATAATTGCTACCTTTTTAATCGATTTTCATACTGCATTAACCCATTTAACTCCCGATTGTTCCGAGTTTTTATGTCTTTTCACAGGTACAACATGTTTCAAATCAAATTAGTGAAAAAAAGATCACATGAAGAAAGCTAACATAAAATTCAGAAGAAAAAGAACTAATCTGCAAAATTCTGCAAAGTTTGATGTTGTGACGGACGTCACACCTCCATTATGAGCATAGCACGCTCACAACCTGAATAACGCTCATCACACATCATTGACGAACGTAACACACTATTTAAGCGCATTACGACCGTCACCTCTTCATTACGACCGTCACACGCGTAATTCAACGTCATGCAGAACAAGAGACGTGGGAAACGTAATGGAAGGATCTTTTCAACTCCTACAAATTCTCAACTTCACCAACGACCAGTCCGAGTCTTCCTCCACTCAAGAAGTACAAGTCCATGTTCCTGAATTTTCTTATTCTCTTCTATAAATAGGAGTATTTTAATGGAACAGAAGAGTTTTTTCTACAGAATTTTCTTGCGGAAGCCCTGCCAAATTTACAATCCATTTGCAATTTTTTTGTTCTTGCTTTATTTTCCCTTTTACCAATTAATAGCTATTTCCAACATTAGGAAATTGCTATTGTAGTCAGAATTTATTTTTAGCCTCACAATTTGTTTCAAGTTTCGATTCCAAGGTTCCAATCTTGTCGACCTGTGGAAGAGGGAGCTTGAGGAATAATATTATTATTCAGGTTTTTAATCGCATTTAATTTAATTTTAATACAATTTGTTTACGTTTATTTATTTATTATTTTATCATGAATGTTTTATTCTTTCCCGATTATATTTTCTGTATGTCTGTTTCGAGTACTATGACTAGCTAATTTTCCAGAGTCGGGATGTGATAATAGTAACCAAATGGATTAAATAGTGCCTAAGCTAAAATCCAAATTAACTTAATTTCTGGATGTGACTTTTTATAATTAAAATCAATCTTTTTGTTACGAGAGTAAGAAAAGTAGAATAGGTTAGGATCAAGACCACGAAAGTGTGAGGTTTTAACCGGATAGCTAAAGTTAGGCATTTGATTTAAATACAGCGAGAGCGCTTTAAAACGAATTAGATTTTATTAAGTTTTCAAAGAGTATTTTCTAAACACTTATGGGCTAGCGAGAGCAGGCATAGGGCTTTAGGGGTATAATCTGAGATAAGACCACGAAAGTGTGAGTTGAGGGTTTTTAAACTGATAATTTCTACAGAACCATCTAAGTTAAACATCCTTATATGCTTAGGTTCGATTAGATCCACTTAGGTTCACTATATTACATACCGACCGTTTTATTATTATTCCCTTAATTCGATTTATTTTTCCCTTACCTTAACCTCTAAAAAACCAAACGTGAGAACATTCGCCTTTGCTAAACTAGCAAACCTTTATAGCACTAGAGTGATTACCAAGTCCCTGTGGGTTCGACATCTTTTTATTACTACCGCGATAGGCTGTGCACTTACAGTTAAGATACTGTTAGACACATTAGGTCGATCGCACATCAAGTTTTTGGCGCCGTTGCCGGGGACTTTGATTTAGTCACTAGTGCACTCATAAAGTAGTACTGTATTAGACTAAGGAAACTATTTATTTTTCCCTCTGTTGTATGCCAAATACTCGCTCCCAAAGCGAGCCTTTGCATCTATAAATCAACAATATCGAGTGCTATCTCAGAGTAAGACGCCGAGTTCAAGAATACCGTGATCTCAACAATCTTCCTCCGACTAAGCTCCCTGATATCTCAATCCATGAATTAATTGAAGAATCTGAAATGGCTGACGTACCAAATCCATCTCATGCTCTTAAGGATTACGCAGTTCCTTCTCAAGCGGAGCCCCATAACAGCATTGCCGCTCCTGCTATCGCTCGAAACGATTTCGAGCTGAAACCTTCGCTTCTATCCGCTGTTCAGCAGAACCAATTTTCTGGATCTCCTACTGACGACCCAAACCTACATCTGTCAGTGTTTGTGCAGTACGCAGACACTGTAAAAGCGAATAGTGTAAACCCCGAGGCGATACGATTGCGCCTATTTCCCTTTTCTTTAAGAGACAGAGCTTGAGCATGGCTCCAATCTCTTCCTTCAAACTCAATCACCACATGGGATGAGTTGAAAAAGGTCTTTTTGGCTAGATATTTCCCATCAAGCAAAACTACTATGCTCAGAGCCAACATCAATGGTTTCAGACAAAAAGATAACGAATCACTTTTTGAAGCGTGGGAACGCTATAAGGACATGATCAGACTTTGTCCTCATCATGGTTTAGAAGAATGGCTGATCATTCATACGTTCTATAACGGTCTCTTGTACAACATAAGAATGACTATAGACGCTGCTGTTGGTGGCGCATTGATGGATAAGCCGTATACTGAAGCAAATCAACTTATCGAAAGCATGGCTCAAAACCATTATCAATGGGGAAGCGAAAGAGCTAATATGGAAAAAACTCAAACAAAAGGTGGCATGATCGAAGTGAATAGTCTGGATCAAGTTAATGCTAAAGTAGAAGCCCTTACACAAAAGCTAGAAAACCTTACTACCGCTCCCGCAGCTACCGTGGTTGCAGTAGCTCAAGCTTGCGATCTATGTGGTCTTCAATCACATCCTACTCCAGAATGCCCACTTCTAACAGGAGTTCCAGCTGAACAAGCGAATTACGTGCAGGGAAACCCTTATAACAATACCTATAACCCTGGTTAGAAGAATCATCCAAATTTTTCATATAAAAGCAACAATGCGTTATACGCACCTGGACAAGCTCCTGCCACACCACCTGGCTATCCAAAAGCTGCCCCAAATCACCCCAATAACGGACCTAATACATCCAATACCCCTAGGAAGTCTAATCTAGAAATCATGATAGAACATTTCATTGCTTCCCAATCTCAAACTAATAAAGATGTTCTAAATCAAAATTTACATACTAATGAGCAGATTAAACAATTATCTAGTAAAGTTGACGCTTTGGCTACCCATAATAAGATGCTTGAAACTCAAATTTCACAAGTGGCTCAACAACAAGCATCTACTGCTGCCCCAGCTGGATTTTTCCCTGGTCAACCACAACCTAACCCGAAAGGACAAGCTAACGCTGTAATACTGAGAAGTGGAAAAGAACTTGACGGACCTGTTGATCGAAGACACGAAAATCCAGCCATGTACCAAAAGCAGAACAAGCCAACTAAAAATGAGAATCAACCAAAGGAAAAGGAAAACGAGAACCAAGAGGCAGTGGAGAAAGAAAAGCCTTATGTGCCTCCACCACCCTATAAACCGCCGATTCCGTACCCTCAGAGACTTACCAATTCCAAAACGATGGGCCAATTCAAGAAATTCGTTGAACTTCTGAAACAACTGAATATCACAATACCATTTACAAAAGCTATCACTCAGATGCCCTCGTATGCTAAATTTCCCAAGGAAATCCTATCTAACAAGAAAAAGATAGAAGACAACGAAACAGTTACACTTACTACTGAGTGTAGCGCTATTATTCAAAACGATATGCCCCATAAGTTAAAAGATCCAGGTAGTTTCTCTATACCTTGTAACATTAGAAAGTTTGTCATAGACAAAGCTCTATGCGACTTGGGAGCAAGTATCAGTGTCATGCCCCTATCTATTTGCAAAAAGCTAGAAATGGGAGAACTTAGACCCACAAAAATGTTCGTTCAATTAGCTAACCGATCAGTTAAATACCCTGTAGGTATACTGGAAAACATTCCAGTTAGAATAGGTCAATTCTATATCCCGACTGATTTCATAATCATGGACATTACTGAGGAAAAAGTGGAGAGGAAAAAGTGGAACTCATCCTTACTCAATTCTTACAAGCACCAGCCATAAATGACACATGTTATCTAATCGACGTTATAGACGAGTGCGTAAGAGAGATGGAAGCGGAACAGACCACATACTCTGAAATAATGAAAATTCAAACCCCTATGATATTCGAAGACGACAATTGGCGTGAATCATGCCAAGATGATAGTCTAAGCGAAAGTCTAGCACTTACACCTGATCATATGCCATGTCCAAAGAAACCAGGTTTAGAATTAAAAACCTTACCCAGGAACCTAAGATACGAATTCCTAGATACCAAATGTACGCGACCAGTAATAATCAATTCCATTTTAGGAACGCTCGAAACTGAGAAACTTTTAGACGTCCTAAGAAAGTACCCGACTGCATTAGGTTATAACATATCCGACCTAAAAGGAATATGTCCTTCAATTTGTATGCATCGTATTATGCTAGAAGAAGATTGCAAAACCTCTAGAGAACCCCAAAGAAGGATTAACCCAATCCTTAGCACTGTAGTCAGAGATGAAATTAAGAAGCTATTGGAAGCAGGAATCATATATCCAATCTCCGACAGTAAATGGGTCAGCCCAGTACACGTCGTACCAAAGAAAGGAGGTATCACTGTTGTGAAGAACGTAAAAGGCAAACCGATAACGCAAAGAGTAGTAAATGGGCATAGAGTGTGCATTGATTATAGGAAACTAAACAAAGCTACTCTAAAAGACCATTTTCCTCTACCCTTCATAGATCAAATGTTAGAACGACTAGCCAAACATTCATACTTCTGCTATCTAGATGGTTATTCCGGATTTTTCCAAATTCCTATTCACCCTGATGATCAAGAGAAGACTACATTTACATGTCCCTATGGAACATTCACTTATAGACGAATGCCCTTCGGATTGTGCAATGCCCCAGCAACCTTTCAACGATGTATGACGTCAATCTTTGTAGATTTCATCGACAACACCATGGAAGTGTTCATGGAAGACTTCTCTGTATGCGGGCAAAGTTTTGAAGGATGCGTATCAAACCTAGAAAAGATTTTAGAAAGATGTGTGAAAGTAAACCTCGTGCTTAACTGGGAAAAATGCCATTTCATGGTCAGAGAAGGAATCGTACTAGGACATGTTATATCTAACAAGGGAGTTGAAGTTGATAAAGCCAAGATAGAAGTCATAAAAGAACTTCAACCACCTAAGACCGTTCGAGAAATTCGAAGTTTTTTAGGACACACCGGGTTGTACCGACGATTTATCAAGGATTTATCGAAGATCACTAAACCACTTACCGGTATATTAATGAAAGACGTTGAGTTCATATTCGACAAAGATTGTCTAAAAGCGTTTGAAACTATAAAATCAGCCCTCATCACCGCACCAATCATGCAACCACCCGATTGGAGATTACCTTTTGAAATCATGTGCGATGCGAGCGACTACGCCATAGGCGCAATTCTTGGACAAAGGAAGGACAAGAAACTTCACGCAATCTACTACGCCAGTAGAACGCTAGACTCAGCTCAAATGAACTACGCCACAACTGAGAAAGAACTGTTGGCAGTTGTGCTTGTGCTTGACAAATTCTGTTCTTACCTAGTAGGAGCGAAGATAATCATCTGCACAGACCATGCTGTTATCAGATATCTACTAACTAAGAAGGATGCAAAACCAAGACTCCTCAGATGGATTCTACTTTTGCAAGAATTTGATCTAGAAATTAAGGATAAGAAACGAACGGAAAACGTCGTAGCAGACCACTTGTCAAGATTAGAAGGTATAAAACCCGAACAAGTACCAATTAACGACGATTTTCCGTATGAACAGCTAATAGCACAAATAAGAAGTGATCTAGCTCAATTGGACCAAATCAAACCAAAAGCCAAAGAAGTTGTGGAAGAGATCCATACAACCATGGGACTGCCATGGTATGCTGACATAGCCAACTACTTAACTGCAGGCGTGCTCCCACTAGACTTAACCTACCAACAGAAAAAGAAATTCTTCCATGATCTCAAGTATTATTATTGGGATGAACCTTTATTATTTAAAAGAGGACCGGACGGAATCTTCCACCGATGCGTACCTGAAGAAGAAATGGAAGATGTTATCTCTCACTGTCATTCATCTCCCTATGGCGGACATGCCAACACTTCTAAAACTTGTGCAAAGATCCTACAAGCTGGCCTATTTTGGCCTAATCTATGGAAGGATGTCCACATCGTTGTTAAAAACTGCGATCGGTGTCAACGCACCGGTAATATTTCAAGACGCAATGAAATGCCTCAAAGAGGAATACTAGAAGTAGAAATCTTTGATGTTTGGGGAATCGATTTCATGGGACCTTTCCCATCTTCTTTCAGAAACAAGTATATACTCGTAACTGTCGATTATGTTTCAAAATGGATTGAGGCTATGGCCTCTCCTATAAATGACACACGAGTAGTAATTAAGCTCTTTAAAAATACAATCTTTCTAAGATTTGGTGTGCCTAGACTTGTCATTAGTGACGGTGGCTCCCATTTCATTTCAAAAATATTCGACAAATTGTTATCTAAGTATGGAGTCAAACACCGAGTAGAAACACCGTATCATCCACAAACCAGTGGACAGGTCGAAGTCTCAAACAGAGAAATTAAACAAATCCTAGAGAAAACTGTCGCCATATCTAGGAAAGATTGGTCATCTAAGCTTAACGAGGCTTTATGGGCTTATAGGACAGCCTACAAGACCCCTATAGGAACTACACCCTTCAAACTTGTGTACGGAAAGTCCTGTCATCTCCCGGTAGAATTAGAACACAAGGCATATTGGGCAATCAAAACGCTCAACATAAACTACACAGCTGCTGGAGAAAAGCGAATCCTCAACTTGAATGAATTAGAAGAATTGAGATTAAACGCTTATGAGAATGCTAAAATATATAAAGAAAGAACCAAAAGATGGCACGATAAGCGTTTATCCCGGAAGGAATTCAGTGTAGGAGACGTTGTGCTATTATTTAACTCTAGACTTAGGCTTTTTCTTGGAAAATTGAAATCCAGATGGTCTGGTCCTTTTGAAGTAACAAAAATATTCCCTAGCGGAGCAATAGAAATTAAGGGTAGGAATAGTGACCCGTTCACAGTGAATGGGCAGCGATTAAAACAATATCATCATATTGAGAATAGAAATTATACGAATAGTCTAAAACTCTTAGAATTACCCACTATTTCCCCTGAATGATCTACTGCTAGGCACTACGTCAGGCTTATGACGTTAAAAACAGCGCTTAGTGGGAGGCAACCCACCTATTTGTTTTTGTTATTATTTCCGTTTGTTTTTATTTTTTTATTATTTTTTATTTTTTATTTTTTTTTCTTTTCCGTTTCTACATTTATTTCTTTTAAAGCCTTATTTTCATTATTTTCTTTTCCATTTTTCCTAAAAATCTTTATACAACTGCTGTTGATTTTCAAACAACTTTATTCACTACAGGTTTTCTGAAAAAGTCTTTTTCTATCCTACCTTCTCCCCTGATTTGCTTCCCCCATTTACTATTTACTATGGAAACCACTTTTAGAGGAAGGAACCAAATGAGGAGATTTGAGAAATTATCACACAGGAATATTGGTATGACATTGTATTATGATGAACCAACAATGGACACTTTAGGCATTAAGGATAATGTCCTTTATCTGTTTAACCAACTGGGATGGAAAAAAGCCCATATTAAATCTAGGTTTGTTACATACCGCGAGCTTACCCTTGAATTTTTGAGCTCCTTAGTTCATATACCTGAGCGCGGTTTCGGAACTAGAAAGGGATTTATAGCTTTCAGGTTATTTGGTACTGAATTTGCTTATAACCATAAAGAATTAGCCGACCTTCTAGGATTCCCTAGCAGACCTTTTGCTTTTTCTACCACCCAGGCAGAATTAATGGATTTTGAGCTAGATTACTTTTGGGGGACTTTAACCGGAAACTACCACCCTAAGCCGGATAGCATGGACAATAATGAAATACACAACCCCGCTATCCGCTATTTCCATAAGATTCTAGCCCATACCATATTCAGAAAAGAACAGAACTGTACTGCAGTATCTAAAGATGAGATGTTTTTACTGCAGTGTATGACCCAAGGCCGACCTGTTAATGCAATTCCATTCTTGATGCAAACCTTTTCTCGCATTGCTCAGAACCCTAACGAACCAATCGTCGTAGGAGGTATAGTCACCATGATTACCAATGCCCTCGGACTTAGATACCAACTGCATAGGTGTACACAATTTGGTTCAATCCGCCCTATGAACATTGATTTCTGTTTCCACCTACAAATAATAGGTAATCTAGGTCCTGAACCTTTCGAATACCTGATAAGGTATGAAGTAGTCACAATATTTACACTTCCAAACCATACTAAAGTAAGTTCCCACAATCGCGACAATTGGTTGTATGAGCTTAACCCTCCCGACCATCCTTCAACACCTGAGACACCACAATCCTACCAAGTTAATGATACCACAATGTTTGATGAGAGTGATCCTGAGACCCCTTCTGGTTACCATGATGGTAACAACATTGCAGAGGATATTGATGTCCCTGAAATAACAAAAGGGGAATACGCTGAAAATTTGGATAAAATCTTTACTACACTGGATGTTTATCAGACGGACATTAATGGAATCAAGAACGAGTTGAAGAGCATGCGTATGGATGTAATATGCTTAACTGATATAATTGTGGAGCAATTTTATCACATAAATGCAGCTTTCAAAGATTTGAAATCGCGACTGGGATGAAGCGGAAGAATCAGCATTTATTTTTACTTTGTGTTTTATGTTTCTAGGCAGTTTAAGATTTCATTTTAAACAAGTTTACTCTTTACAGTTTTTAAAGTTCTGTTAGAAACAAATATTTATTTCAATTTCAGTTTATTTTCATTTTCATTAAATTTACTGTGCTACATCAAATATTAAATTCACTATATATAATATCATTCTGCAATAATTTTGTTATAACATGTGTGTTGGAATTACTCTGCATGTTTATTGTGTTGAATTAATGTGTTATAAGGTCTTGGAATGAAACTATTTCGTTTATTTCATAAATACAATTCTTTGAATCTGTAACGATCGTAACGTCCCCATGAAGAGCGTAACACGCGTTTCACCGTGTTACGCCTGTCAGCCCACTGTGACGGTCGTCACGCGCGCTTAAAAGCATATTCTGCTATTACATAAGCCGTTCCCCTTCCCATTCCTTCTTTCCTTTTTCCCAACACCGTAAAAACACCCATTCAATTTTCTCTTAAAATTCCATCACTCCAACACTTAAATTCCATCACCCCACTACTCCATCCACATTCCAAACCCTTTCACGATTCAATCTCTTGCATGCAATATGTCCATCAACCAGCAAATCCCCAATCTCACTTTTAGAGCCAGCGAGCAAGGTGAAACCCAAAGACTAAAATTCCAGAAACTCCAACGCCGCGGTCTCCAACCTACTCGGTATGTTGACCTTGATTATCTGAGAAATTTGGGACTGCTAGAGAGCATCCGACAACTTTTGCAGAATGTGAACTTATGGAACCTGTGCCGTCAACCGCAACCCATCTACGAAACTCTCACCTTGGAGTTTCTGAGTTCCTTTCATACATTACTCCCACTGGAGCCACAAACCAACTCTCAGGCGTGGCCAAATTCCGTATGTTTGGCACTGAGTATCAGCTGTCCCAAACCGATATCGCACGACTGTTCGGTTTCTGTTCTGACGAAGGTGTCCACCTCCGGGTGCCGGATAATTTCGGTGAGGAAGCATTTAATTTATGGCACAGTGTGAGAAACATTCGTGTCAGATCTTAAGACCACCTCAACGCCACGCATATCCAGAATCCGACCATCCGATACTTTCACCGCATCCTCTGTAACACCATCTTCGCCCGAGACAGCAGCCACAAGCTCAACTCCAAAGAGCTTTTCTTCATGCACTGTGCATTCACCGGCCAGATGATCAACGCCGCCCCATTTTTATTGGCCCATATTCACTCCATTTGGGCTAGAGGCGGAAAACCCTTCTATTTCGGAGGGATTGTCACTTCTCTTGCCATAGCTCTGAATCATGGTGCCGCTCTCACAGATATGCCTTCTATGGCACCAACATTGCTAACTCTGGACCACTACAAGGCAGCACACCTCATTTATGAGCGAGAAGATGGCAAATTCCATCCTGTGATCCGAAACATTGTTTATCATAACATTACTTTGCCTTGCAGGGACCAAATCGACCCACAAAATAGAGCTAACTGGTTATTCAATCCTGTAGCTACCGAGGGCCATGTTCCTATTCATGAAGACCAACCCAATGCCCCCGCAGATGAGATGCAAGAAGAGTTGGACAATGCTGCCCCCGTTCACGACATTCCAGGACCTTCATCCGCACCACCTCCTATTACTCTTGAAGAAATTCTCCGCGCCATCCATCAGCAAAATCAAATGAGTGCCGCACTTGAAAGAAGACAACAGGAGCAATATGACTATTTATATGCACAAAACGCTCAGATTCTGACTGGCCAGCGGAGCATGAACGAGAGGTTGGACGAGGCCCTGTCTGAACTTAACGCCTTAAGGTTGGACGTCAACACCCTTGGCTACCAGGACACTGATACTGAAGCCACGCCTACCAGGCGATCACGCACCAGGAGTAGAGGACATGGCCATAAGTGGTTTTTTGATTTCTTAAGTAGTTTACTTTTACTGTTTCTTTTTCTTTCTGTTTGTTTTTGTACTTGTTTCTTTATACCGCAACATTGAGGACAATGTCAGATATAGTGTGGGAGAGGTACCTTTCCATCTACCATAAACAAGTAATTTTTTACGATATTTCTCAGTTTAAATTCTTCCCCACTTTATTTAGCCATACCAAAATTTTTTGCTTTATCTTCGCATTAGCCCGACATACCTATCTTAACGAAATCCTAGTTAAGGAAGCCGAGAACGATTCAACAAGATCGATACGGTTATGACACCTTAGACTCCCTACTTACGCGATCCGTTTCAATAATCATTATACCTATATCTTGAGTTTTAGTTCTAAAGTAACACTTAGTAGTTTATACTAGCAGTCAGCACCGTCTTGACACAAACCACGTGGGGAACCGATGAATATAAGTGTTTGATGCCTGATCAATGAAATATCCTTCTTATCTCGCTGCTAAAAAAGGAAAAAGTTGCACCAAAATACAAGGTCGCATATAAGAGATGAGAAAATAATGAAGGAGTCCATTGTTGGTTGGTTCAGAGGTATCTGGTTCTGAACTTGGTAGGGCGTGCTACGGCTCGAACCCCCACAACCTCTAATTTGGATAATATGTATAGGGTTGCCACATTCATGTACCAGACCCCGTGCTAAAAGGATCAAAGTCACTAACCGGTTACTCCACTACGTGAGTGCTAAGACAAAGGGCTTAATGTGATTGCGCTAGAACAAAACCGGGTGAAATAGATACAAGAAACTCTGGGCAGAATTATAACGGAACTATTGGATAGTTCGTTTAAGATGGAAGTTCACGACTTAGCTTATTGCTTGTGTCATTAGAGTATCGTTAGTGTTTCACTTAAGTATCTGTCGAACTGACGAGGATTTCCCGTAATTGCTTTAAAAATCAAAGGTATGTCATGCATGTGCGCCTGATAAAACTTGTCCGATCTTTCTAAATGATTATTTGCTTGAGGACAAGCAAAGGTTTAAGTATGGGGGGATTTGATAACGAGAAATCGTATCATATAATTTCTACCTTTTTACATCGATTTTCATACTGCATTAACCCACTTAACTCCCGATTGTTCCGATTTTTTATGTCTTTTCACAGGTACAACATGTTTCAAATAAAATTAGTGAAAAAAAGATCACATGAAGAAAGCTAACATAAAAGTCAGAAGAAAAAGAACTAATCTGCAAAATTCTGCAATGTTTGATGTTGTGACGGTCGTCACACCTCCATTACGAGTGTAACATGCTCACAACCTGAAGAACGCTCATCACACATCATTGAAGAACGTAACACGCTATTTAAGCACATTACGACCAACACCTCTTCATTACGACCGTCACACACATAATTCAACGTCACGCAGAACAAGAGACGTGGGCAACATAATGGAAGGATCTTTTCAACTCCTACAAATTCTCAACTTCACCAACGACCAGTCCGGGTCTTCCTCCACTCAAGCAGTAAAAGTCCACGTTCCTGAATTTTCTTAACTGCAAAAAATCTCTTCTATAAATAGGAGATATTTTAATGGAACAGAAGAGTTTTTTCTACATAATTTTCTTGCGGAATCCCTGCCAAATTTACAATCCATTTGCAATTTTTTTGTTCTTGATTTATTTTCCCTTTTACCAATTAATATCTATTTCCAACATTAGGAAATTGCTATTGTAGTCAGAATTTATTTTTAGCCTCATAATTTGTTTCAAGTTCCGATTCCAAGGTTCCAATCTTGCCGACTTGTGGAAGAGGGAGCTTGAGGAATAATATTATTATTCAGGTTTTTAATCGCATTTAATTTAATTTTAATACGATTTGTTTACGTTTATTTATTTATTATTTTATCATGAATGTTTTATTCTTTCCCGATTATATTTTCTGTATGTCTGTTTCAAGTACTATGACTAGCTAATTTTCCAGAGTCGGGATGTGATAATAGTAACCAAATGGATTAAATAGTGCCTAAGCTAAAATCCAAATTAACTTAATTTCTGGATGTGACTTTTTATAATTAAAATCAATCTTTTTGTTACGAGAGTAAGAAAAGTAGAATAGGTTAGGATCAAGACCACGAAAGTGTGAGGTTTTAACCGGATAGCTAAAGTTAGGCATTTGATTTAAATACAGCGAGAGCGCTTTAAAACGAATTAGATTTTATTAAGTTTTCAAAGAGTATTTTCTAAACACTTATGGGCTAGCGAGAGCAGGCATAGGGCTTTAGGGGTATAATCCGAGATAAGACCACGAAAGTGTGAGTTGAGGGTTTTTAAACTGATAATTTCTACAGAACCATCTAAGTTAAACATCCTTATATGCTTAGGTTCGATTAGATCCACTTAGGTTCACTATATTACATACCGACCGTTTTATTATTATTATTATTCCCTTAATTCGATTTATTTTTCCCTTACCTTAACCTTTAAAAAACCAAACGTGACAACATCCGCCTTAGCTAAACTAGCAAACCTTTATAGTACTAGAATGATTACCAAGTCTCTGTGGGTTCGACATCTTTTTATTACTACCGCGATAGGGTGTGCACTTGCAGTTAAGATACTGTTAGACACATTAGGTCGATCGCAAGAAATGCAAGAAATATGTGCAAGATGATGCATGATATGTAATGCACATGATTTATTGATTATTATTAATATTTCAAGGGACTCAAAGAATTATATACAATTTGCAAATATTAAAGTACTAACACAATTTTGACATACTGAAAATCTCATTATAATAACTTCAAAATGGATTACAACTTTTAGTACAATTTTCAATAATCCCAAGTATAAGAGAAGATAGAATCTAAAATCCTAAGAAATAAAATCGAATAAAGATCACTCCACACACTAACACTTTCCCGTGAGTCTTGTAATCTGAGCCTTCAACTGCTTGTTCTCTTCTGCATACCTGTCGACAAACACTTTCCAATTACAAGTTTCGGGAAATGAATGACTAAGTCCTGATCAAGCTCTGGAGGAAAATAAATCCTCTTGCATTTCCATCATCTCTACAACACGACTCTCAAGAATCTCAATTAGGTCATCCTTCTCTTTTAAGTCTACTTGGTAGGACATCTTTAAAGTATGACACTTGTTCTTCTAAGCCTCTTTCTCCTACTGCATCCTGACTAGGGCAAGCTGAAGCTCTTCCACATAATCTAAAAGTGGAGGAGTGGTCTTCACAAACATATCAGGTAAAGGTTCCTCACAGGAATATGGCATCTTCAACTAAACTTCCCTTGCTTGTATCCACCGGAGATAAGGCTCCAAAGCAACAACTCCTCTAGGTCCCAAGTCCTTTCTACTCTTCCTGTGAATATGACACTAATCCTTTGCAATCTCCTCTTTAGCTTCCTTATTATTTTCTCCCTCTTTGAGAAAGAAACCACTCAGATGAATACTATTTTGCTTATCTCTCATCAGATATCCAAGCTGTCGTCATGCCAGAATGAGATTGTAGTTAATTCCTCCCTTTGTACCAAGAAGAGGTACATTGGGGAAAATACCACAACTATCGATAATGTCGATATCATGGTAAGCCTAATGATACCAAACAATATCTGAATAAGTGAGGGTCATATCTTTGGATCCCAACGAGGTTTCTTCTTGATATCCCAGAAATCATCGACCCCAGGTAAGTGAGAAATAAACCACTGATACAATAAAGGCGTGCAATAAATGATCATCCCTCCATGATAAGAATCCCAAAGATGAATGAAGTAATAAGAATCTCCTAATAATGTGGGGACTGGATTCCCTATCAAAAAGATCCTGATGGCGTTGATATCCACAAAGTTGTCGACGTTCGGAAATAAGAACAACCCATAAATAAGTAAAGCAAAGATGGCCTCAAAAGCAACTGTACTCTTCATCCTAGCAAAGTAGTAAGCTTTCTCAAATAAAAATTTAGCGGGTAATCCTCTAATTCCTCCTTTGGTAGTCATGTGGGCCTCAATCTCAGACTTCCCCAAATGAACCATAGCAGCAATCTCATGGGACTTGGGTTCTCCCTTCAAACCGGTGAAAGGAACACAATCAGTAACAGGTAAATCCACTATGTAAGAATACTCCTCAAATGTAGGCATCAACCAATAATCAGGGAAATTAAAACATCGATACATCGGGTCATAGAACTGGACCAAAGTCAAGAGAATACCCTCCTTCATCCTGAGCTTCATAAGAGACACGATGGATCCATACTTCTTCCGAAAATCTGTAGAAATATCAATCTCGGGAATCAGACTCATCAAATTATCTATCTTAAGATTCTTGAAATTGTACTTCCGAGTCTTTCTTTTTCCAGAGTCCATGGTTAAAAGTACTTGAGATATTCGCAAAAAGTCAACTTTAAGTACCTTGAAACATATGCTTTAAACGATGCTTAGGGTGCATGAATGCATGATGCAACAATCACACACAAGATCACAAACATGGGAGGTTCATAGGTTCGACGTCACGAGCATGAAGTCAAATTTACTACCCACAAGGTATGATCTAATAGTTTATCACCTGCCGAAAAATGTTCTAAGAGGTTCCCAAATTCTACATCCTTCCTTCGGATATTACCAACGTCCTGATTTACTCGGTAATTAGTAATATTCTCATGAAAAACTCATAGCATTGTGTGACAACCATTTCTGGATTACTCCGTCATATTTTCCGCACTACACCTAAAAGACCAAGATGGGTTAAAAGTTCTACGGTCGTCAGCTTCAGTAGGCTCCCAGGTCGAAAGCAACACATCTTCCCGATTACTCGATAAACAACACTACATTCAAAGGGGCCTCCATTGAGTGGGCGATCTCATGTCTCCTATTTTGGGATTACTCCCTCAAAGTTAACATGACCATACCGCCCGTCCTATCTTAATTTTTCCCAAGTCCGGGTAGAGGACTTATGAGAAATCACCAAGCACCCTGAAAATCAAGAAAATCCAGACAAACATATATACAACATATAATATACAACAAACAAAAGCATATACACAGATAAACAATTATAGGCTCAACCCACTTAGGGATGGACCAGTATTTGGTTGATCTGTCCCCAGTGAAGTTGCAATTTTTTTTTCTGTAGCGGTAGAAATGTTGAGACTAATCTATTGGATTGACTTAACTCACACAGATCAAATAAAAATCACCACCACACTTTATTGTTTCCATAGGAATGGGAAAACAGCGAATAATCCAAAAAAGAGGGGGATATAATCTAACTTCGGGGGTTGGTTATGCAAATGGAAGGTATTAGCACCCTAAACATCTTTGGTACTCGGCATGAACCTCTTTGTAAATTTGTGTATTTTGGGTATAATGTTGTATATGAAAAATAGATCGTGGGGATGAGAAAAAAAGTATTTTTTTTTACAATTTTTGCATCCTCCGAAGTTATGAACCTTTAGTTCCTACGTACCACCTTCTGTGCAATAGGGGATCAGGGTACACGTAGTTCACCTTTAAAATTTTTAAAACACAAGCGTGTTGGTTAATTTTAAGAGACTAGACATCATCGTCTTATCGGAGTGGAAGAACATACTTACTACCCAAGATTATGAGAAAGGACAATTTGCATCATCTCAAAGTGGAGGATATGACTTGGATTTTAAAATCAACAAAGCCTCGCTCAACACCCAAGTGGAAAATGTATCACTTCACTACATACCGTAGATGTATAGTAGCTCGCATCACTACAAGGATTGACAAGAGTCTAATATTTTGAGAAAAGTTTTAAAGTAAAAAGCCAAAGTGGAAAAATAATTTGAATGAGATTGATTTACTTTTAGTCTTCTCACAAAGAATGTCAAGTTACTATTAAGTTGTTTAAAGTTTGATTAAGAAAACATTTTAAAAATGCATGAACCTAAGTCCAAGTTTACTGTGAAAGCGGTTCAAGTTTAGAAAACAAGAATAGTTTTGAAAAGGAGGGAGAATATTTTTGAAATTAAAGAATATGGGAGGAGATGAAGGGATCATCCTAAAGCATAAGGTAAAAGTTAGGGAAAAGAATCGTCTAACCAACAAGAAGCCAACTCTTGACACAATGAGTCAATGTAGAATTCCCATCCTTTGGATTTGAAACCAAACAAGCAAAGATAATAAACCTCTTAAGAAAACCAAGCTTCAAATCCATTAAGTCTTCACAAAAATTGGACAGAGTAACGACTGTATACAGATTAATTCCAAATCACAGGAAAAGCATATAATCAGAATAACATGCACACAAAGAAAACAAACAACCTAATGTCTTGGGGTAAAACTCTAAGAACTCCAGACAATATAACAATATAAGTCACAAGGTTCCAAGGTAGGTCAAAGTGTCTAATCCTAAGTCCAAGAAGTCCATAACTCCATCATGCCAAGGATAGTAACCAAATAGTCCAAGTAACATTAAAGTTTTTTTATTGTTCAAGTTGGTTATTAAGTATCTTCAAAAATAAAATGAAAAGCTCAAGTGAGCAAATTTAAAATGACATAAAGATAAATGCTAAAGTGAGCAAAGATGAAAATAGCATGAAATGAAAATGCTAAAATAAACGGTGCTTAAAGTAAGAGCTTAAAGTAAAAGCATAAAAATAAAATTCAATAGTTAATGAGTTAGAAATTAGAGGTTAGTTTAATGACCATCTTGAAACTTCCATTTGAAAACTCATTAGAAGAATGATAAAATCAAAGTCTCTCAACAACAAGTTTCATTTGCTTTTTGTAAAGTATATTATTCATTTCAAAATCTCAAGGAAACAGTAAATGATCAACAATGTTTAAATGGTCATCCATTAAGGCTATATTGGCTCGTCCATCTTCTGATTTTGTTTCAGCTTCAGAAGATTCTGAGTCATCCCATGTTGCCATAATACTTTTGTTCTTATCTTTGGAGAACTTCTTTCTAGGTATTTATTTATGTAGATTTAGGCAGTCTCCTTAGTAGTGGCCTGCTTTGTTGCATTCGTTGCAAACATTGTCTCTGTTACTTGATTTTCTATATCTAAAAGATGGTTCAAAATGATTCCCGGTTCTTATGGGAGTTTTGAACTTCCTCTTCCTGTGCTTCCACAGCTGATTGACTCTTTTGGAGAGAAGAGATATTTCATCTTCTTCTGATGAGGATCCACCAAAATTTTCTTCTTTTTTCTAAAAAAAATTAGGTTCAGATTTTTATTAGATTGAAGAGCGAGAGACTTACCTTGCTTATGGGGATCATCTTTTTCTAGTTCTATCTCATGACTTCTCAGGGAGCTGATAAGTTCTTCAAGAGAAATTTTATTAAGATATTTGGCTAGTTTTAAGGCTGTGACCATGTGTCTCCATTTATTGGGTAAACTTCTTATGATCTTCTTTACATGATCTATTGTGGAGTACCCTTTGTCCAAAACTTTCATTCCCACAACCAGAGTTTGAAATCTTGAGAACATTATCTTGATAGTTTCTTCTTCTTCCATTTTGAAAGCTTGGTACTTCTGGATGAGTGCAAGAGCTTTGGTCTCTTTGACTTGAGTGTTCCCTCTGTGCGTCATTCTCAGAGAGTCAAACATGTTTTTATAAGAATCTCTGTTTGTGATCTTCTCATACTCAGTGTATGAGATATCACTCAACAAGATTGTTCTGGCTTTATGATGGTTTCTGAATTCTTTCTTTTGTTCTTTATGTCAATCTTATGACCGTTTTCATCACTAGGATGAGTGTAGCCATCAGTCACCATATCCCAGAGATCAACATCATGAGCTAGAAAAAAAACTTCTGATTATGTCTTTCCAGTAATCAAACTTTTCGCTATTAAATATTAGGGGTATGTCATTGATTCTGTCTTTCTCATCATGATAATCATTGCTGATGATCTGAATTGGTCCCACCATAGTGTTTTTCTTGCTTGGATCTTTTTCTGACATGGTTAAGTGTTTGCACTCAGAACCAGACGCTCTGATGCCAATTGAAGAATGGAAAAACACAAGAAGGGGGTTGAATTGGGATTTTAAAACTTAAATTAAAAGACATGTTGGTTATCCTGGTTCGTTTGAACTCAAACTACTCCGATCCACCCGCCAAGGTGATTTCGCCTTTCTCAAACGAGGTCTTAATCCACTAATCAAAACTTGATTACACAAACACAATGACAATTGTCAATGTCTTCTTGAGTCTAAACCACAACCTGGTTTTCTCAAGGAATTACAAAGTAATATAATTGAAAGTGTGTACAAATATTTTTTCTAACAAAAACAATATCACAACAGTGATGTATTACACAATTGAAAAACACAAGGTAGAACTGGGTAATTTTCTTTTTGGTGCATAGTTGTAGTGTTCTTCTTCTTCACGTCTTCTTTATATATAGGCAATGCATGAGAGACATAAGAAGATGATTTTGGAAGTTTGATAAATAGTAGTTAATGTTCTTTCTAAACATAGAGAATCTTGTCTTCTTTCAGGCGTTACTATTGATTAGCCATGAATAAAAATGTAATGCTTCAGAACATGCTTACCAAAGATCACATCAGAATATGAATGTTACCATTGAGACCCCTTTAGTTCTTTCCAGAACTTTACATATCAGAATATTAGAGTTCTTGTTTCGCAGCGTTGTGTCATACCCCAAATTTTCCCTACCCTAATTTAGGGTTTCTTTAAATAAATCATATTATTTAAATTCTCACTTTTACGAGGGTGCTTAAAAGTCAAAGGGGGTGTGTTGATGTAAAATGGACCATAAATATCTGATGGCCCATTAAGTGTTAAAGTTCGTTCCAATTTAAGGGAGATATATTATTTTAAGAGAAGTGTGCACAAATCTGTTTTACTAAGGCCGAACTCAGTTTTGGTTCTGTTCTGAAAATATAAAAGTTTTGTCTTAGTTATAACATTTCTACTATTATTAAACATCATTAAACCTATTATTAACCATACTATTTTTTCTTATCATAGAGTTAATAGTAAATTTTGTTGTTTATTGAGAAATGTTTTTTTATGAGAAAAGGAGTATACAAGCCCATTTTTTAATGGATTTGTAATAACGAAAACATCAGAACCATTTCTAATTTTTGAAAAAAAACTATTTTTTATTACTGATTTTAAAGTTGTTTGTTTTATTTGAACTAATAGGCCCACCATTTTTTTAAAGTTTTAATATTATTGAAATTATTGTTATTATTATTGTTATAACATTAATTTTATAAATTATATTTATTGTTTTATTTTAACTAAAATAACATATTGGTTTTCTGTTTGTATTTAAAAGAATTGTCAACCAAAAAAGGATTCAGACTAACAGGCCCAAAGCGATAAAATAACGTGGCCCAGTAAGTTCTTTTCTATTTAGTCTGTTTTGAAAGAGGATCATTTTGTTTTTAATAAGAGTTCTTTAATTTATTAAATATTCTATTTTGATTAAAGAAGAGACTTTCGTTTTTTTAAACAATAAAAAAATGGCCCAATAACACAAATCAAGATTGCCCATTACAAGACCCTTATTTCCAGCCTAGTCCAACTCCAGTAGCACATAACCAGCCCAAAGTCAATATTGTGGCCCAAAAGCACAAAACATGCACTGTGCTGATTAAACAAAGAACGAGGCTTGGTTTTATCCAAAACAATCACTGTTTGAATTCAGTTGTGAATAGAGTGAACGAGTTGCGGAAACAAAATTAATATGAAGCCAAAACAGAAACAAAAATCTAGATTTTCATGTACATAATCAAAATCCGAATCAGCATTTACAGCAATTTCACTAAATTAGAAACAAATTTATTACAGAATATAGAAATTCAATGTTACAGACAGTAATTTCAAAATCATTGCTAAATTCTAAAACCCTAATCAATTACAATTTATAAGTTTTCTAAATCATTAACTTCTTCCCTAAATTACTAAACCTAAAGAATACTATAAAAAAAGGGACGATTAGTACACAGAGAGAAAATAAAGAAGACAGTAAGAGGAAAAAAATATACAGATCAACAATTATCATAGTGATGGACTTTTGTTAACAGGGAAGAAGCCTCGATCCATTTCGCCAAATGCGAAGTCCGCCGCTCTCTCGTCGACCGTACGCAAACTCACTGCGGATCTCTCTCTGATCTAATCCCGATCTCGTGACGCACCGCTTCCGTGAGCGCTGCAACTCCAACAACAACGCTAGTGACCCAGAAGCTCTTCGCAATCTCCGATCTACCCCCACCGATCTCCATTGTTGTCCGTGACGATTGATCCCTCCTTCGCCTTTTGTTCTACTTTTTAAAGCTTGTTATTGTTTTGTTATGATTAAAATGTTTGAATAAATGGAAGAATTTTGGAACATTTGAAAGAGAAGAGAGTTTCAGTTGGAGAAGAGCTTGATTTTTGAATTATGATTGTGAGACAACATTAGCGACTGCTACTGTTAAAATTAGGGTTTCTTTCCCTTCCTTGTAAAAATCTCACCGGGCCTTAACTCACCTGCCCGGCCTATACGAAATCCAGCCGCTGACTTATCCTTTTGTTTTTTCTTCTTCTGTTTTTGCTTTTCCATTGGGCCTTCTGAATTTGCCATATCGTTGGGCCCAATATGAGTTTATGATTATACCATTACTTGTGTTTTTATTTTTTCAGGTTTTATACAAGTCTTTTTTATGGGCATGTTGAATTTATTTGTTTCCTAAGCCCAATCCGAACAGTTAAATGCACCGCTGTTTTGTTACTGAATGTAAAACACGCACCCCCTAGCCTTCTGTGCCTGAATTCAAAATCTGAATTCAGGCCCTCCCTAATAGCACATCCTCGTCTTACTACTACAGTATAATTTTCACCCCCCCGCTAATATTATTTACTATTTTCTTTTATAAATTTATTTATATATTTATTTATTTATTTTCTGTATTTATATATACTTATATTTATATTTATATTTTAATAATTATAATATAGTGTATTATCTGTTATTATAAATAATTTAATATTTTAAAACTCATTTAAATACAATATTTATTTATATTAAATCTTATCTTTTAACCCATATATTTAAAAAGCATTTCTCGCCATATAATTTAATTTAATATTTTATATCAAAATATTAAAATCCGCACGATTCATCAAATTACTACATCCGCAAGCGACAAATGGCCAATATCTGGCCACGTGATAAGGGGGCTATATCAGACTCCTCCGCTATACGTCTAAAAAATATGCAAACGATCACAAAATTATTTTTCGTAATAAATTAATTCAACATTAATTTTCGAAAAGGAACACGAATGTATTTAATTTAACTGCGTATTTGGTCTAACAAACTCCGATATTCATACTCTTAGGCCACATATGCGAAAAATTCAAAATATATTTTGTAATCCATGAAAAATACAAACCAACTGCGAACTATGAAATGAGACTCTGATTCGTCCTAAGAGGATACGTAGGCATACAATTAAAATCTTGGCGAGTTCCCCTATTTAAAACTCAAACCATTTTCCCCTAATTAACATTAAAATCCTATTTCATAAACATTGCGCTTGTAAACCTAGTATCCTTGCGAATTAGGTATACGAGGGGTGCCTAACACCTTCCCTTCGTCTAGAACCGAGTCTAAACCTAGAATCTCTGAACTTTAGGGTTATTCCTTTATACTCCCTTCCATTAGGATAAAAATTAAGGGTGACGACTCTGATTTAAAAACCAGTTGCAACAGCTGACGACTCTATTGGGTACTCAACCCTAGGTTTATAAGTCTTTCCTTTAGGTTTTACGGTCTTCTTGTTTTTAGGTTTTTATTTTCTCGCTCATTTAATTATTTATTTATTTTCTGCTTATTTTTTATTAATTAATTAATTTTATTTATTTATTTGTTGTTGGGTTTAAATTTTGCAATATTATTTTCAAAAAAACCCTTAGAAAGAAGGTTCGTCTATTAGCCAAGAGGTTACATCAACCCTATGAGTTTATGTGACAACTTCTCCTAGAGTTGGTGGAATTCCACAAGAGGAATACCTCTCGAGAGACATCCTCTTGGGAAGTAGGACTTTGGGATGATACCTATGACTCTTTGTACAACCTTTAAACCAAAAAACTCATGATGAGACCTTTCATGACCTAGAGACGAAAGTTTCGGTCTATAAAGAGACTCCACTTAAGGGAGATCCTTATGTCTTTCCCTCTAGCGTTATTCATGATACCCTTAAGGAAACCACCTTGTGGGGAGGGTAGAATATCCGTAGGCCAATACTAAGAACCTACCTTCTAAGGATACATTTCACAAATCCCACTATAATCTTTAAATCCGCAACTGTTATCTTTTCACCCACTACTATCTATAGCCCGTAGGGCTTCCGTTTATATCATAATCCCTATCCTGTAGGGACTCTGCATAATATTTCATTTGCCATAATCCTCAAGGAGTTCTTGTCCATCTCAATTTCTGAGTCAGTGTAGGGTATCATCACATCAAACCTAAATAGAGTACCCCTATGTCTACCCTCACACTATGTCTACATCGCATTGCATATCCATGGATTTTTTTATAATATTCCATACCTAAGCATCTTCATACATTTCATTTTCATCCATCTCATAAAAATAATATCTCTTCCACTCGCAGAGAAATTTCAACCATAACCCAATAAGGTGATTCCTAGAACGAACTCGAGATAGCTCACGAAGCAAGTGTAAAGTTATCTACAACAATGGAAGAAGGTCAACAAGCTACAACTGAAGATGTCATTACATCTCAAGAAAACACCCAGGCTCGACCCCGACCTATAAAAGCTATAATTGAGAACCTTGATGTGCAAGAACACACCATTTTCTAAGATGGGTATACTCCATCCCACAACTATATTAAATATCATAAATTTGTATTCCATGTTCCGAAAATACAAATAGAAAACCTAACTATGAATACTAAAGAACCACGGGATACTAAGTACATCAAAAGATACCGCATGTTGGAGAAAAGACTTAGCGCCATGGAATGACAAAACACTCATAACTTTGATGTTTATGCTTTATGTTTGGTTGAAGACGTGGTATTTCCTCCGAAGTTTAAGATGTCAGGTTTTGAAAAGTATAAAGGGTATAGTTTCCCTAAGACCCACTTGAAGATGTATGTTAGGAAGATGATAGCATACCCACGCGATAACAAATTGCTTATCCACTGTTTTCAAGACAGTCTTAGTGGAGCATCATTGGAATGGTAAACACAATTGGAAAGAAACCACATTCCCACCTGGAAAGACATGGCTTTGGCATTTCAGAGACATTATCAATACAACATCGGCATGTCTCCAAGTCGCATCCAATTGCAAGATTTGTCTCAGAGGAGTAATAAATCTTTCAAAGAATATGCGCAAAGATGGAGAGAATTGGCTGCTCGAGTCCAACCGCCATTGTTGGATAAGGAGTTGGTAGACGTGTTTATGAGCACCCTACAGTGTCAGTACTATGAAAAAATGTTGGGCAGTATACCATCACACTTCAGTGACCTAGTAATAGTTGGGGAACGCATCGAAAACGACATTAAAACTGGAAAAATCTAAAGCGTCTCGAGTAGCTCGGCAAGTGAATCCCTTAGATATTTTCAAGAGGAAGAAGAAAATGAAACAAATTCTATTTGGGAAACTTACCAAGCTCCAGAAACTCTGCCTCATGTGCCTTATCATCAATATTCGTATGCAGTAGATGCTCAATACCAACGACCACCCTCCGGTTTTCAACACCATCAGTCATGGCCTATACCACAGAACAAGCATGCCAAGATTTCGCCTTGACATCAACATCAGAATCGAAAGGTTCAAAATCAAAACAATAATCATCAACGCCCGAATCAACATAGGCGTCCAAACAGCCAAAAAGGGGAAAAACGGCAGTTTGACCCGATCCCTATGACATACAGTCAATTATGGTCATATCTGGTCCAAAATTCATCAATGACCCTTAGACAAACCAGATCCATGGAGTCTTTGTTCCCCCTTGGTATAACTCGGATGTTCAATGTGAGTTTCATGATGGAGTAGCGGGACATTCGATTGAAGAATGAAACTCATTCAAAGAAGTGGTACAAGGCCTGATTGACAACAAGCAATTAACTTTTGAATAAAATGGCCCACATATGATGGAAAACCCCCCGCCTTGATTGGTGGGTCACTATAGAAGCTTATCTCCAGGATAATTAGGCTTTATCATTTCAAATTGTAATTTCTTCCTGGCTAAGTTCTTTTTTTTATAAACTTAGTAATCTTTGGTCAAGTAAATCTAATAAAATAAGCATGCATGTTTTTGAAATCGATTCATTTTGCAAATAATCAATTATTTTCCATTTTCACTCCTCTTTTCCATTTTCAAACTAACAAACTTCGATGGAGAATGATGAAAATACAAAATAATCAAATTTTGCTGATGTATGCTTTTTAATAGTAAGGCTTAGTTGACAATGTAAGGCATTATTTCAATTCCTAAACATGGAGATATAAGGAGTTAATCCGTAGCTAACCCCCTCGAGTCAGAAGTCAGAGTTCTTTCTATTTTCTATAAAAAAAACCTTAATCTTAACCAGGGGTAGGGTGATCTTTCAATTAATTCAATGGTGCATTCTGTTCTCAGGAGAATCGAAACAATCTAAGCAAAGGTTAAAGCATATCTCTTTCCTCGATACATCATTGAGAGAACAATCAATGAAAAGATTCAAGCACATCATCTTCCCCGCGTTCATCATCCAAGATTGAGGAATCAACGAAGGCAAAGTCCATGGTGTCTTCCTCATCAAGTACATCAATCAAAGGAAACAATGAAGATGAAGGTTACAATAACCAGCGTGACATTCACAAATTTTCAAAATCAAAAAGCGAAAAAAAATTCAAACAAAAAAAGTGAAATCCCGCTAAGTCAACAGAAATAAAAACTTGACTTAGGCAAAAGATAGGGCATCCCGATGAATCGAAAAATATTTTAAAATTTTTTTTTCCATGCAAAAATAAAGGATTGAAAATAATAAATAGGAGAACAATCTTGTGACTTCCACATTAAGAATCATCAAGGCTCAGATCTTATCAATACATCTCATCGGTGTTTGAATCTTATCAATGCTTCTTATCATCTTTGCAACTACGCAATTTCTCTTGGGAATTAAATGTATCTGTTGGATTAATTGAACTTAGGATTGGAGAAAATCAAGGAGAATGGGGTGGGCTTAAAATTTTTTGAGACTTATATCTTTTGTTTCTAAAACCACGAACCACGACCATGTTATAACCTTCAAAAGTCCTAATTGAGGCTAGGTTCACTATGAAAGCATACTCAGAAAGATTTGTGTTAAACTGACTCCTATGTTTGTTAAAATTATTTCTAACTACTTTTCTTCTTTGAATATTCATCTTCTAATCTTCCATTTATTTTCAAATAATCAATTTTGATTTCAAGAACTTGCATGTGCATCAAACGAAATTACTTTTTCAAAATGTTTAATTTTATCTACGAATCAGTACTTAGCATCAAAGAGATTTCGAAAAGGTCTGATCAAAGGCAACCTTTCCAAGAAGCTTCTAACTAGGGGTAAATCATCTAAAGGGATCCCTATAAAAAAGATAAAATACTAATGATCGTAGGCTTTTCACATGGAGATACTATTGACTAGGGGCAGTCATTCAGAGGTTCAACCAACTTGGATCAAATTTCAAAGCACTATTCAACAAAGGGCATACTCTTTGAAGGATCATGCCTTAATCAAATCATATCGCAATAGGGTATAACTAGGTATCCTCATGGTAACAAGCTTCTCAAGGCATTTATAAGTAGGAGAAACCTTCCAAGAGTCAAATGTTTAGGGCAGTATGTATCAAGTTCATTCTACGACACGTAGGGTCCAAATTCTACAAGCAACTTCAAGTATAAACTTTTCAAAACTGCAAATACTTTTGGAAACCTATGTCAAGTTAATGGTGAAGTCTAAGGTTCCTTCTAAAGGTACTTACTCCAGATCCTGGAAATTGTGGGGCATGTCTTTCAAATTTTGAATGTTGGGGAAAGTTACTGCGAGCCTCGGGAAAAAGGAGTTGATACAAAAAGGTCCATCAAAGCTAAACATTTTCAAGAATCTTTTAATCAGGAGCATAGTATAAAATAGTAGGTTCATTCACATTATGATCAAACTATTTATAAGCTCATGAGAATCTCCTCCAAGACCCTACTGTAATACCCCAAATTTTTCCTACCCTCTCATTTTATTTGGCTTACGCATCTCGCATTCTTCTCATGTACATAGCTCCCGTTAGGTCATTTTGCACGTCATGCATCATTGGTCAATAATTTGGCATGGGATTGAGGATATTTAGGAGTTAGGGTTTCTTTGTGCTTTTAGGCTCTCATCCTCATGCAAGCTTAGATCAACATGGTTCTTCATCAATCATGATTTGAGGGATTAGAGTTTGTGTTTATGGTTATTGAGAATCTCCTCTTTTATCAAGATACTCATTTTCAACAAAGACAATGCCACCTATACAAGTTACTTCAGTATGCAAGAAAATTATGGTTATGAGTTATTAGGGTTTACATTTCATCATGGTTGAGTTTGATAAATTCAATTGAAGATTCATTGTACTCCAGGAAATGTTATTTCTAAATACTTGGTGTTTGACGTACACGTTTAGTATGAATTAGAAGATGGAAATGAGTTAAGGATTCATTGAAGATGCAAGTGGATTTTGTGTAAGAGTTAAATTTCAAAGGGGTTATGTCATTACTTGGATTGCAAGCTATTATGAAAATGTGGGAATAGGACTGAATCAAGTTGCTATGGATAAAGACTTTACTTATGAGGGGATCATGATTATGCTTGGCATTTACACCATTAAAGGAGTATTCAAAGTTACATTCCATGGAAAATATAAAGACAATACTTTGAGCGCTTGAGAAAATTGATATTGAATTCAAGAGATTTCGTGCTCCTAATTTCATCACACTACCGAAATTTCAGTAGAGTTCAATTTGAAAGAAAAGAAAGAAATAGGTGAAGCTTCTCCATTAGGGTCCCAGTTCCATACAAGAGTTATTCAAGAAGAAGTACACAATTTAAAAGAAGCTTTTATAAGGAAAGGTTTAAAAGATATTATCCTACAAAATATGAACAACAAATTGTTAAACATCATATATAACTTCATGATTCTTCCATAGTATTCATGCCCATGACTTTTATCCTTTTGATCAAATTTTCATTCTTCAAGGACAAACTTCTACTTGCTTCAATGATATTCCAATTTGCCAATGACCTGAATATTAATTCACATGAAAACCGGACCTTGCATCATGCACATAACCTACATCAATAAACAAAAAAAACATATGCAAACATCAAAAAGAGTCCAGAGAACCCCTATAGCCAGTTAACAATTTCATCCCCGCAAAAACACATCAAAATTGAAAAAGTTTGCAGCTCATAATAGAACCAGACCACCATTCCATCAGAGGAAATTAGGGAGAGGAAACTCACTAGAAAAAACTCTCGTTGATCTTTTTGTTTTTTGTTTTCATCACTTTCAAAGCCCCTGCAAAACAAATTCAGGGCAGGTGATCCAAAACCAAGGCAGCCCTTCCATTTTGAAGCAAACAAAAAACCAAACATGATTGTTTTCTATAACCAACCTCTAACTGATTTCATAACCTTCTCTAATTGCTAATATAAATCCAAAACAATCCTCTAACAACCTCTTAACCGATTTGCAACTGAATTGTCATACTCATTAACTGTCCATAACAGAAAAATATCCTAACTGCTCTAACACTTTCACTTTTCTACTAACTTCTTTCTAACATCTCAACTAACTATCTAATTTCTGTTACACTAACAACGAATCCAATATCATAAAAGAGAGGAGGAGAATTCATAATTCATCACAGAAAAGAGGGCTCGGGATATAAGAGCAGAAAAAAGGAGATTCACGGGGGGATTCACCAAAGAAGAGAAGAGGAAATCAGATATAGAGAAAACTCACCAAGGAAAATCTGGGATTCATCTTTCTGTTTTTTTGTTTCATCATCCTCAAAGCTCTCTATGCTTCACATCTCCAGGCTCCTATCCACAACCTTCACTCCTTTGCAAATCTTCACCACACAGAATTCCAAAAAAAATCTCTCCTTCTGAAAGCTTCATCACACAACTTCATCTTCATACACCTTCGTGCTTCTCCTTTCTGAATCTTGAACCACGACAACAATTCATCCTTGTTCATCATCACCATCAATAAGAACGCAGAAGAAGATCGAAGAAAATAGAAGAAAAGTTGAAGAAATTTGTACCTGTACTCGACGAAGGAATCTCATCCCTGGTTTTAATTTTTCTTGCGCCTTCAAGAACGCTATATAAACTCACCTTAGCGTAACTACAAACTTGACATCAATTATGCATCACTCTCCACTACTGCACATCTTCAACCTGCACCAACTTCAAGCCTCATCACTAAACCGAATCGACCTTCATCGCAACCGCACTGAATCCATGGCTTATCATCATCACCTACTGCTATGAATCTTTATCATCAATCTACTTGTTGTAGCTTCAAACAAGAATGCAACATTCTCTTCAACTTGCACCGCGATAGCATTAACGCGCCAATGCATCACATCGTCGTCAACGAATCGTGAAACTGGATTTGAGAATCCAAGGCGGAGGAGTTGAACCAAAGAATATGGTGGAGGCGAATTGGTATTGCAAACCGAAGAAGTTGAATCTGCGGTATGAATGTAGTACGAAGAGACCGGAAGGGAGAGTCGACGCTATGAGGATCTTAAGGGAAGAGGAAGAGGACTTTGTTTTTCTTGAAGTCCGGCCGTCACACAGTCTGGGAACCTTATCTCAATACTACATCGTTTCAATATCCTTTTCAATTTTATTTATTTATTTTATTCATTTTTGTTCAATAAGAATATAATAAGCTGAATAATGAAATCATGTGAATGGTTGTTGAATTTTCATCCGCATGGGCCTGAACCATCGTTAAGCCTACACTTTTTTTGGGGCCATTGACACAACGAAAAGAAGTCCTAGACCTTTGGATGGGCCTAGGGCCTTACTTCTACAGCATCCTAAATTCAGCTTTTACCCCCTGACTCTTCTAATTTTTCTTTTCTTTATTTCAGTTTTATTCTAGTTTAATTCTTCCTTTTAATTGATAATAAAAAATGATACCAAAATAATAGAATATTTTAGAATTTTAGGTTTTCTCCTTAGAATTTTATTAGAGTTTTCTATCATTTTATGTTTAATAATCATTTTTATTGTCATTTTTTACCAAAGATTTTGTGATAGAATGATTGATGTAATTTCCAAAATGTGGAATGCTCGGGGGTTAATTTTTTGATCACTCGTGCGAAGCAGCTTCTGTAGAGTTTTCTCATTGCTTCCATGGTTTTTAAGAGGTAACAGGCTTTCTCCATTCGGTATCATCGTGACCTTTATTTTATCCCTTATTTATGCGCTTTATCATATTTCTTTACCGCTTTTCTAGATATCATGAGAAGTAGGCGCTTTACTTCTTTCTGATGCCATGAGAAGTAGGGTAGAGATGTATGACGGGGGTCTCCGTTGCTGATCATGTCAGGAACCCCTTTGCTTTATTTAAAGACCCGTTTAGGGAAATTCCGCATTGTGTGGATTCTGTTTGCTACTTGTGTGTGGTTTGTTTAAAACCCTACCTGTGAGTTGGTATTCTGCAGGTGTGTTTAAATTTTGTTCCTGCATTATTCCCCCATACCTTATTGAAGTCCTGAAAAGGAGGGGAGCAAAAAGGGTTAGCAATCAACCCCTACAATTTTTTCCGTGTCATCCTTAGCTCGTGACGCACCACGAAGCTTCGGAGTTGTGCCTGCTCTTATATATAGAGTCGTCAAGTGGGGAAGGGTTCCACAATTAAACCCCCATTATTTGTCAAGAGTTTTCATTGGCTGATGGTGATACTCCAAGATCGTTCATATTGTCTTTTGTCACTTTCCTTGATCTCATATATCTTGGTTAGGTGTTCAGTCGCTTTGGAGATCACATTTTATTTCTTCACCTCACTCCTGCTTTTTTGTCTTGCGTGATACGCTCCCCTTGGCTAAAGCATTTCTCTTCTTTTCCTTACTCTTTTATGTGTGTGCTCTTTCGAGCTTGCTTGCTTTATCCTTGTACATACCATGTTCCTTTAGGACGTGCTTGCTCATTTCGGATGCAAGTTAGACCTTAGGTTGCAAACCATGCATTCTAACATTAGGTAGAGGCTTCCCTTTGTTAATCCAAATCATAGGGCTACCATTGTATGATAACATTAGGTTAGAAATAGGCTAGTCTCCCTTAGACCATTTTCTTCCCCTTTTTGCATCCTTGCATCTAAAACTTCTTTTCTTAGCAAATAAAAAACATTCTAATCTCACTTAAACCCTTTTTCAAGGTGTGATACGGTGGCAGAACCGACTGTTTAATACTGGTTTTCATTTTGCATTTTTTGTTTGCAAAATGTCGCGGTAAGCAAGAGTCTCCACCGAATTTTATTTCATCCAACTAAGGAAAAGGAAAAAGAAAAGAAAAAACCTTTTTCGAGAATATTTCTGAGTAAGAGGGGTAGATTATAGAAAGGGAAGGTGTTAGCACCCTTTCCATCCGTGGTTTTTCACGGGCTCTTAGTTACTTGCTCATTTTAAAATTGCTTGTGGGTGTGCTTGTTTTGAAAAAAAAGTTTACTTCGTGATAACCCTTGTATCAGTCCTCAAGGATGCGATGAAGTTGTTTTGAAAATTATTTTGAAAAGTGTTGGTGTGAAATTTGTTTGTTTGTTTAAGCAAGTACTTAAGAGTTTTCTACCTACTCGAAAAAGACTGTTCATTTTCCTTCTGACGGTGCTATCCCATTATTAAGGAATAGGTAGCACCGTCGTTGGAGTTTTAAGGGACGTTCGAAGGGACATATACGGTCACAAAAGCAATATTAGGAGGTGTTAGTAATCATCCTAAAGCCTTGAAGATCTTTTTCTGAGGCAACATTGGAATGGTTCATTTGAGATCTTTCGGGGCTATATGACGACCATTAACAAACCCTATACTTCATGACCTTTTAATCGAAGGCAACCAAAGTGGAGTAAACCCTAGGAGTGAGTATGTGCGAGTGAGATTTTCCAGTTAATTTGTCTTTACACATTTAGGGTTTTCTACCGTTTTAATTTTCAAATATTCTTGCCATACAATCCTATTAGCATACATCTAACAGTTTATAATTGCAGAAATTAAAGTGCGGAAATAGAAATCCTAACTATTACATGGCTTTCGCAGATACATAATTATTTTGACTGAAAATAAAATGCGGAATTAAAACCTAATTAAAATTATTACAACCTCGTAGCAATTACAAAAATAATTATAAAAAAGGTAATTAAAATGCGTGAAGAACTAAATGCGAGGACGACTAGAAAACCTAAAAATCTAATTTTTAGAAAAAAAATATTCAAGTTATTTTTGAAGAAAAACATAATTATTTACAAAAATCAAACCCTGATTTCTAATCGATTTTAATTATAAAAAGGAGTTAAATTAACCTAATTTTGAATTAAATTAATTAATTAAATAAAATAAATATTTTATGAAAAAATGATTTTTGGTGTGTTTGTGATTTTTTTGGTTTTTTGTAGTTAATTAAAAAAAGATTAATTTGTGAAAACAAATAAAATAAATAAAAGAAATAGAGAAAAGAAATTAAATTGGGCTTGTTTAAGCAATTGGAGGGGTGCCTTTTTGAATTTATTCCAGGCCCACCAAGCTGAAGCCCAGTTAGCGCCTGATCTAGTGTGCTGGTCCCCTGATGATCTATGGTATGACTGCGCGTATGGGATGTTGGATCTGGATGTGATGAGATCTTAGGGGTTAGATCTGAGGTCTCACGGTGGACTTCGTTGGACATGGTGCATTGGAACCTGTAGGAAATATCAAGAAAATGCAAAAGCAACACGCCTGGGGTCAAACCCAGGACGTGCACCTCATAGATTTCCTCCTTTGCCAACTGCTCTGCAAAGTTATTTGTTAATATAAACACATAAAAAACAATATATTGTGAACTGGTCAGTGACTATAACCAAAACGCGCGTGAAGTTTAAACCATCCACTCAAGTTGTGACACACACTCATCTCCTCCAAGGGACTGTCGTCTTAGGTTCAGAGCTTTTACCAACAGACAATCAGCCATAGCTAAAAACCTGCAATCCTCAAATATCCTGTCTAGGCAATATAAATCAGATTCAAGGTCATGAATCGATTGGATTCGATCCTCTGATCATGATGGTATCCATCTTGAGATCCAATTTTTCCTGCATTTGAAAGCCCTAAAGCAACCTTGTAAACCCTAGCAATGGTGTCTCATCCAACACGCACCAAAACATGCAATTAAGTATGTAAAAACATTCTAAAAGGCGATATAAACACGAATATATGCTCATAACTCAATGATCATGCATGAATTGTGAAAATCAAATTCAAAAATATGAACGCACTGTGTTACAGCTAGCGCTCGTTTCTTGATGTTTCAGGCCTTGAGGATGCTTGCTATGGCTTCAATGATCGCCCAGGAACACGATTTGAGCTTCAGCACGCCTTGAACTGTCTGTAATTGAAGATCTGATTTACACTTTTTTTCCAAAATTTTGAGTTTTGTATTGTGCTTTCCACCATTTCCAGTCCTTTTTTTCATGCCTGACCTTGTTCATTATATATCCCTAAGTGAATTAGGGTTATAAAAATAGCTGGCATCTTTGCAATTTTTGAAGATTTGATTTGATTTTCATCTTATATGATATCTTTCCAAATTAGGCATAATCATGCCATTCTTGTGCCAATCAACCTTGATTCAATTTGATTCTCATATGCCAGCATAATTAGCTTGTGATCCTGTCCAAAAATCAGATCAAAACAAATCTTTGCTATTATTTATCACTTATTTGATTTAATTCAATTTTTAATTAATAAAAAATCAAAATAAAATGAAAAATGAAGCAAATAACATGTTAGTGAATATTTGGGTCGTGGACCATGTTATGAATGAGGTGCAAGCATAAAACGTTAGGCCTATTTGGCAAAAAAATCATTTTTGAACACATTTGACTTTTGGCAATTTTGCAAAAAGGGTTAACTTTTACAAGGCATATATCTTCCAATTTTAACCCTAGAGAGGTGTTCTTGGACTTTTTAGAAAGCTTAGGATGTCCCCTAAACAACCCTTTTTGTCTCATCTCAATTGGATCTTCCATGTTCATGTAAGAAGCTTTGACCCAAAAAGTGTTTTTGTTGACTTTTCAAAAGGACCTATAATGTGGAAATTCATATCTTTTTGTGAGTGGATATTTTGAATTTGAGGGATGAATATGAAATGTAGGGAATTTAATCCTCTTCAAAATAAGCCTTGGATGGAAAATGTTTGATAAAGTATGAGGAAGTTATGTTCGGTCAAAGTTCGGTTGACTTTTCCTGAGAAACCCTAATTTAACAACTTTTGGGTTTTGATGAATTTGGGGAATTCCTTGAGGAATCATGATCAAAACTTGATAAAATGATGGATACAACTTCATAATGTTGATGTTGACCAAAAATCTTGAAGTTTGACTGTATGTGGGCCACTGTTGACTTTTGACCTAATACAATCGATTCTCAAGCATCTGAGCAGTTGACTGAGCAAACTTCTTTTGCAAGGCTTGAAATTTGACATGGAGGGTCTTGAGAACATATTAGGAGTATGGAGAGCATATGAGGTCTTTGGAGTTCACCCATCTTGATGAAAATGGAAACCCTAATTTGAGGTTCATTGTCTTAGGAGAGCATTTGTCTGGTCAACTCTTAGGCAACCTTAAGCAAATTGAGGATCTCTAGGAGTATGTTTTGAGTAAAATGAGAAGGCAAATTTTGGGGTACAACAGCTGCCCCTGCTCAATCTTCTTAAACTTTAGGATGTAGATTGACTTGTCTGCCTTTCGTGATCTGAAGGTGGAAGATGATTGAACACTAGAGTGCCCAAAAATTTGCACTCGTATGAAGTGACACTTGATTTGATGATGTCGGGAATGGGCTTACAAATTCCATTTTGAGAAGATGATAGAAGATTGTAGGGTATGGGCTTAAAGATTCCATCTAGGATGTGACGAAGCATTGTCGGAGATGGGCTTAAGGATGCAATCTAAAGGATGTTGATTTTATGAGATATTCCTTTGATGAGAATTCATGTTCCTGTCATCGAGGCAGAATCTGTTGAGGAATGTTAATATATGTCTTGGGAGAAATAGAATTTTAGGAGCTTCAGTTGTCCGTTACTCTATTGGGGAAATAACTCCTGCTTGAGGAAGCGGAAGTGAACTGCATATCTGGTCAGGGTACAGGCTGCACCGCGACTTACTGGGGAAATGCGAAATCAATCGTGTTTGATCAGGTCCAAGTCTTACAATGTTGTGAACTGTTGTCTGGAGATAAGAGAGAAGAAACCTATATGGTAAGGTTATGAGAAGGAACTTGGGTCGTAGGGTTACTTCGAAATGAAATCCTGGATAGTAGGGCTATGAGAAGGAACCTGGATAGTAGGGTTACTTCAAAATGAAATCCTGGATAGTAGGGCTGTGAGAAGGAACCTGGGTCGTAGGGTTACTTCGAAATGAAAGCCTAGATAATAGGGCTATGAGAAGGAACCTTGGTCGTAAGGTTACTTCGAAATGAAAGCCTGGATAATAGGGCTGTGAGAAGGAACCTGGATAGTAGGGTTACTTCGAAATGAAATCCTGGATAGTAAGGCTGTGAGAAGGAACCTGGATAGTAGGGTTACTTCGAAATGAAAGCCCAGATAATAGGGCTGTAAGAAGGAACCTGGATAGTAGGGTTACTTCGAAATGAAAGCCTGGATAGTAGGGTTGTGCGAAGGAACCTGGATAGTAGGGTTACTTCGAAAGCCTGGATAGTAGGGATATGAGAAGGAACCTGGATAGTAGGGTTACTTCGAAATTAAAGCCTGGATAATAGGGCTGTGAGAAGGAACCTGGATAGTAGGGTTACTTTGAAATGAAAGCCTGGATAGTAGGGTTGTGAGAAGGAACCTGGATAGTATGGTTACTTTGAAATGAAAGCCTGGATAGTAGGGCTGTGAGAAGGAACCTGGATAGTAGGGTTACTTCGAAATGAAAGCCTGGATAGTAGGGCTGTGAGAAGGAACCTGGATAGTAGGGTTACTTCGAAATGAAAGCCTGGATAGTAGGGCTTGCTGGAAGAAACCTGGATGGTAGGGTTACTTCAAAGCGACAGTGTAGATTAGTTGAGCCATTTAGTTTAGGGAAATGAGTTTCCATTAATCGTCTGTAGATGTGACCTGCATAACTGCTAGATTTGTTGAAGCTAAACGTCTTTTCCTGAAAAGATATCAGGGTTAGTTACATGCGATGCATGAAATGCAAGGTGAGATGATGTTCTCAGAATAAATGAGATTATGTCGTATATGATATGTATGCGCATGTCATGATGTATGTTCATGAAATGCTATCGGGGTATGCTTGCGTTTGGGAAAATAAATCCCTGATTGTTGCTGGAGATTTATAAATATTCTGGTCGGGAAGAGATGCTGCTTGAGAATAACTCTGCGGAGAAAAAACTTAGAAAATGGATTTTTGTAGCTGAAGTGATGAACTCTGTCGGGGATTGAGCCTCTGTATCTAGAGAAATAAACTCTTCTTGGGGGATGAAATTTACTGACCCTCCAGCGATTATGGAATTCAGCTGGAGGATATAGCTGTCAGGTTTCAGAATGACCTTGGCTGGGGAGGTTACGTCCTGTTTTGGGAAAGCTGACATCAATGTTTTTGAATACTTTTACTCTATGGGGAGTGTATGAACCGATGATTATGTTCCTAAGCTGGCTCTATCCCGGCACCTGCTGGGCAGAGTAACTGTTGGGTTTGGGCCCTTCTTGTTTTTACCCCTGTTTTTGGAATTACGAGTAATTGTCTTTTATTTCTTATGTAAATATTTATAAGCAGCAATTATTTTCAAATGCATATATCAAAAATAAATCATTAGACGTTCTTGCAAAACAAAACAGAAAAATAAAAACAAATCAAAGTTTTTTGTGAAAATGATTTGTATTGATTTTTGAAGTTGGCCTCTAATAGGCGTTTTTGTACAAAGAGGTTGACGCTCTAGTAATAAAACGCTGCTAAAAAATAGAAACTATACAATTTGTGTAAAAGAAAGAAAAACAAAACAACTATATGAAACAACCCCATTGGGTTCCAACTCTACTATTGCCTTTATATCTTCAAGCGTCTCATCACTTTGCTTCTTGGCCGAAAGTTGATCAGATTGATTGGTGTCGTCTGAGCTTGGTCGATACCGAAGTCTGGTCACAAGATGATCCAATGAGACATAGTGTTACGCTTTATATCCCTAACTTTTGCCTGGACCGCCCTTTCGGGTTTTCAGTCCACCGGGATACCCTTTTTGCCTAAGCCGCCCTTTCGAGTTTTCGACTTGTCGGGTGTACATATTTTTCATTTTCATCCCTTACTTTTGCTCGAACCCTTTTGGTTCGCCGGGAAGCCCTTATTTTTGCCTAGGCCAGTCAACCTAGCGGGTCTCTTGATTAGGCATATTATCTTTTCACTATGTCTGCGTTGACAGGGTGAGGAAGGTTGTCACCCGAAAAAATGTTCTTAACCACAAATGACCCTTCGTACGTGGGGGTCCATTTTCCCCTGGGATCACCTTGCGGTAGTATGATGCGTTTGATCACTAGATCCCCAACTTGATATTCTTGACGCCTGACTTTCTTGTTAAAAGCCTTGATCATTCGCTTTTGATACGTCTGACCATGGCAGATAGCAGTAAGTCTCTTTTCATTGATTAGATTTAACTGATCAAGTCGGGTTAGGATCCAGTCGTCTTCGTTCAAAACCGCATCCTTCATAATATTGGGAGAAGGTATCTGGACTTTGATGGGTAGGACTTCCTCCATGCCATATACCAGAGAGTAGGGTGTTGCCCCTGTCGACGTCCGTGCTGAGGTACGATACCCATGAAGAGCAAACGGTAACATCTCATGCCAGTATTTGTATGTTACCATCATCTTTTGTAAAATCTTCTTGATGTTCATATTAGCTGCTTCAACAAAGCCATTCATCTTTGGCCGGTAGGGAGAAGAGTTATGATATTGTATCTTGAACTGTTTACAGAGCTCGGTGATCATTGTGTTGTTGAGATTCGTACAATTGTCAGTAATAATTCTCTCTGGCACACCATATCGACATATCAAATTATGTTAGATAAACCGCGCCACGACGTTCTTGGTTACTGTAGCAAAAGAGGCTGCCTCAATCCACTTCGTGAAGTAAACAATGGCTACTAGGATGAAGCGATGTCCATTAGAAGAGGTGGGCCTGATTTCTCCGATCATGTCGATGCCCCACATTACAAAGGGCCACGGAGCTGCCAAGACGTTTAAGGGGACCAGAGGCACATGCACCTTATCAGCGTAGATTTGGCATTTATGACAAGTTCAAGAGTGCTGATAACAATCGGCTTCCATAATGGACCAGTAGTATCCTGCCCGCGGGATCTTCTTAGCCATGGTATGTCCACTAGAATGGGTTCCGAAGGTGCCTTCATGTAGATCTGTCATGATCCTCTCTGCTTTACTCTTGTCTACACACCATAGTAGTGTGGAGTCATGGTTGAGTTTATAGAGGATTCCATTACTGAGGAAGAACTTTGCAGCGAACCTTCTCAGAAACTTCTTATCATTGACAGATGCCCCTTCGGGATACTCTTGAGTCTTGAGATACCTTTTGACTTCGTGAAACCAGGGTTTGTCTGCCACTTCTTCGGTATCGATTTCACAGCAGTGTGCTGGTTCATCCAATCTCTCAATGGTGATTTGGGGAGCTTCATTGTCCCACCTGACCTTGAACATTGACGACATGGTAGCTAGGGCGTCCACTAACTGATTCTCTTCTTGTGGGAAATGTTTAAAGGTAATCTCTTCAAAATGAGGCAGCAGTGTCAGTACATAATCTTTGTAAGGGATAAGGTTCGGGTGCTTCGTATCCCACTCTCCTTTGATCTAACTTAGTACCAAAGCAAAATCCCCGAATACATTCAAGAACTTGATCCTCAGGTCGATAGTAGCCCTAAGACCCATGATGCACGCTTCATACTCTGCCATGTTGTTGGTACAGTTGAAACGTAATCGGGTAGTGAATGGAGTATGACAGCCCTCGGGACATATGATTATAGTGCCAATGCCGGTACCCAGTGCGTTTGAGGCTCCATCAAAATACATAGAACATCGGGATCCTTCCTCGAGTCCTTCATCCGGTCTAGGTTCTTCGTAGTCAGTTACCAACATAATATTTTCATCCAGGAACTCGAAATTCATGGACTGGTAGTCGTCCATAGCCTGATGTGCCAAATGATCTGCTAACACACTTCCCTTGATTTATTTTTGGGTTGTGTATTGGAGGTCGTATTCAGTTAAGATCATTTTTCACCTTGCTATCCTTCTGGAGAGAGCGGGCTTCTCGAAAATGTACTTGATCAGATCCATCTTTGATATCAACAAGGTAGTGTGAGTCAACATATACTGTCTCAGTCGACGAGCAGCCCATGCCAAAGCGCAGCAAGTTTTCTCGAGCAATGAGTATCGTGTCTCACAGTCGGTAAACCTTTTGCTAAGGTAGTATATTGTGTGATATTTTCAACCAAACTCGTTATGCTGCCCCAACACACACCCATTGAATTGTCTAGCACTGTTAAGTACAATATCAAAGGTCTTCCTTCAACTGGAGGCATTAGAATTGGTGGTTCTTGAAGGTATTCCTTGATTATTTTGAAAGTGGTCTGGAATTCATCATTCCACCTTACCACTTGATCTTTCTTCAGAAGCTTGAAGATGGGCTCACAAGTAGAAGTCAGATGCGAAATGAACCTGACGATATAATTCAAGCGTCCAAATAAACCTCTAACTTCCTTCTCTGTGCGGGGAGCTGGAATTTCTTGTATAGCCTTTACCTTTGCAGGATCTACTTGGATGCCTTTGTCGCTGACAATGAAACCCATAAGTTTACCAGACCTTACCCCGAAGGTGCACTTGTTCGGATTCAACTACAGCTTATATATCTTCAACCTGTCGAACAACTTTTGGAGATGATCAAGGTGCTCTTCCTTAATCTGAGACCTGACTATCATGTCATCAACATAAACTTCGATCTCGTGGTGAATCATATCGTGGAACAAAGCGACCATGGAGCACTGATAAGTTTCCCCAGCATTCTTCAACTCGAAAGGCATCACCTTGTAACAGAAGGTCCCCCACTGCATGACGAAGGTTGTCTTCTCCATGTCTTCAGAAGCCATCTTGATCTGGTTGTATCTAGAGAAACCATCCATGAAGGAGAAGATTTTGTGTTGCACGGTGTTGTCAACCAGAACTTCAATGTGAGGAAGTGGGAAGTCATCCTTGGGGCTTGCCCTATTCAGATCTTTGTAATCCATACACACCATACCTTATCGTCCTTCTTAGGTACTGGAACGATGCTAGCAACCCACTTTGGATAAGAAGTGACAGCTAAGAATCCTGCATCGAACTGCTTCATGACCTCTGCCTTGATATTTTCTGACATTTCAGGGCGCATACGATGGACCTTCTGTTTAACCGGAGGAAAATCTTCTTTGGTCGGCAGACGATGAACCACAATATCAGTGTCTAAACCTGGCATGTCTTCATATGACCAGGAAAAGATCTCAACGTAGTCGTGCAACATTTGTATCAACTGCTGTTTGACCTTAACTTCCAAATTTGCACCAATCTTGACCTCCTTTCTGTCTTCCTCGGTACCTAAGTTCACTGTCTCAACCGGCTCTTCATGAGGCTGTATGGCCCTTTCTTCCTACTGTAATAGTCTAGCAAGTTCTCCAGGCACCTCACAATCATCCTCACCTTCGTCCTCGGCTTGGTTGATCGGATTTTCGAAGTCATAACTGGAAATAGAAGAGCTGTTATTAATGGGATCCAGAGTGGATATGGATCTGCAGTATGATACGTGAGTGTGTGTAAGAGAATAGCTGTTTTGATAAAGTGACAACAGAAAATAAAATAAAAAATAGAGAGCGCAAAATTTGTATGTAAGAAACGTCCAATGCTTTATTAATGATAAATGAAATGACAAATAATAGCCCTCACAAGCAAAGCCAATGTGCCTCGGGCAAGGCACAAGGCCGTAAAGTTTTAAATTTTTTATTATAAATCTCAAAACAAGTAAGACAATTACTGCGGAATAAAAGAAACTGGTATAAAGTCCCTAGTCGTCCAGTTACTCGGTCCACCGTTGGTAGTTGGGTAGATCCAGCTATCGATGTTTGAGTCTTCCTCGCTGTCTTCAATGGCATTAACCCCACAATTGCTGATGCATAAGGGAGGTCCTCCAGCCCGAGCGCGTCGAAAATCCCTTTGAGCCCCTGTAGTAAAGCCTAAACCAAATTTGTCAGTTTTGTGAGTGAAATTCGGGAGCTAACCCCAATTGGTACAACCACCTTCTTCAACCACGGCCCTGGCGTCCTTGAGAGAAGTCATCTTCAGAGGAGGTTTGTTGCTGGTAGTAGTTTTAGTCGATGCCAAGATCTGAGGGACCTCTTCGAAGTTCTGACAAGGAGTTTCTATGAATTCCCCGTCCATCTCTACGTAGCAGAAGGAATTTAGGTGGCTCACCATATACTCCTCTTCACCCTGCACAGTGACAATCTTCCCTTTTACCGGGTACTTCAACATTTGGTGTAGTGTGGAATTAACTGCCCCAGCCTCATGGATCCAAGGACGACCCAACAAACAAGAGTACGACGACCTAATGTCCATCACATAGAAGGTGGACCCAAAAGTCTGAGAACCCACTTTGACAGGGATGTCCACCTCCCCGTGCACCATTCTTTTCGACCCATCAGAAGCCCTTACCACAATGTTACTAGGCTTTAAAGTCAAGCCCTCGCAATCCTACCGATCCAATGCCTTCTTGGGAAGAACATTAAGCGAAGACCAAATATCTTCCAACACATGAGCCATAGTGGTGCCCCTACATTCAATAGAGACATGCAAAGCATCATTATGGTTTCTTCCCTTCGGTGTCAAATCTGCATCTGAAAAACTCAACCCATTGTCAGCAGTCAGGCTAGCCACATAATATTTAAATTGATCAGCTGAAGTCTCCTACTGCACATGCGCAGTTTTGAGGAATGCAATCAAAGCCTTCACATGGGATTCAGAGCACAACAACAAGGATAACATGGATATCTTTGAGGGGGTCTACCCCAGCTACTCGACCACATTGTAGTCGCTCTTTTTAATTATTTTCAAAATTTCCTCTATCTCTTGCTTAGAGGCTTCCACAACAATTTTTCTAGGCACCTCCGTCCGGGCAGGCTCACCTATCACTTCTTTGCCGCGGGTATCAGACGATTTGCTGAATGGGGTAATAACTGGAGTAAGAACAGAAGCCATAGTTGATGTACCAACAGGAACATCAGATGGAATGACAATAGGCCTATTGACAGTCTCAGGGGAAATCTCAGGAGAGAAGACCCTTCCACTTCGGGTAACTTTGCTGGTTCTGAAAATGTTACCAATATCAGGATCAGCCTCTTCATTTTTCAAATCTTGTTTGATGCCATGATAGTACACATCGGCACCATAATTCTAGGGGACAGCTTTGTCCGAGACATACGGGACAGGACTAGGAACAATGATTATTAGTGGAGCGATTCTTGGAACATATGTAATCCTAACAGGTCTTCTCGAGGAGACCTTTGAAGGATTGGCGAAAATGGTTATAATGGAAATGTCTTCAGATGGAACAACGGAAACCAAAGTTTTCTCGAACAAAATTTCTTTACTGTCCATCAGGTGTCGAACACCTGACTTTAGCAAATGGAAACCAGAAGGTAAAAATGAACACATGTGGCAACCTTAACCACAACCCGGAAAAAAACCGGCCAACAACAAATTCTTCTTCACAGTCATGAGAGGTGTAGAAACTTCATCCACCAAGGTCACAAACAGGTAGGTATCAACAACATTAACTCCACGACCATGCTTAGGCATGGGACCAGTTATGACATTGGGCTTCTCCAGAGCATCGAACTCAATTTCCCTGGCTTCGATCAAATCTTGTACCTTATTTCTTAGAGCCTAGCAGTCATTGGTATTGTGCCTAGGACTCTCAGAGTGATAGGCACACCGAGCATTTGGATTATATCGGGGAGATGTGGTATTTGGATTCTTGGGAGCCTCTTTCAAGGTTGCCAAGTTGGATCTCAGCAGATGATGTAGAACTTCAGCCAACATCATATTGATTCGGGTAAACTGCCATTATGGCCTATCCACCCTTTGTTGATTGTTGCATTGTGGAGCAGATGTAGGCGTAGGTATCATTACTGCACTTAATGTATGACGATGTTTAGCCCTGTTTTGGCCCCTCGGGATATAGATGGAACTAGCTTCCTTCTTACCAGCAAAAGGCTTCTTTACCGAACTCGAAGAGGCATCCTTTTGTATCTTGCCGCTCTGAATCCCAGCTTCTACTCTCTCTCCAGTCAGAATCAACTCGGTGAAACCACCTGACGAGCTACCGATCAAATGATTGAATAATGGACCAAATAGAATCCCCATAAACATATCAACCAACTCCCTATCAGACAATGGGGGTTGGACTCTTCCATCCAAGTCTCTCCACTTCGGTGCATAGTCCTTAAAGCCTTCACTTGCACCCATGGATATACTCTGGAGTTGAGTATGAGTAGGAGCTAGGTCGGCATTGTATTGATACTGCTTATAGAAAGCAGCAACCAGATCTTCCCAATTTCAGAGATTGGCTCTCTCCAGTTGATAGAACCATTCAAGCTGAGTCCCTGACAGACTATCTTGAAAGAAATGAACCCAAAAATTTCTATCAGTGGTGTGGGGCTAAATCTTTCTGACATAAGAGCAGAGATGGATTTTGGGCAGGACACCCCATCATACTTTGCAAAAATGGGAGCTTTGAACTTCTGCGGGATGACCACTCCCGATACCAATCCCAATTCTTCGAGATCCAGCCCAGGTATCCTCTGGACTTCCATGGCACTCAAGCAATCTTCCAACTGCTTGTATCTATCCTCAGCAGGAGGATACTTCTCATCATTGTAGTCGGTATCATTGTCAAAAACTTCAGTACTGGGATCCTTCTCCCTTGTTTCTTCTTCTTGATTCTCCCCTTCTTTGGATGAAGAGGTCAGATCGACCTGTCGCTTCAACGACCCTCCAAACCTTCTGCCCATATTCAGAATACCGGCAGCCGTCTTCTTTTTCTTTCTCTCTTTCAAGATGAGGGCTTCCAGATCCTCTAGCCCTTTTGCCCGATTTATGAACATTTGCTGGAATTGGGCGTTTTGTGCCTGAAGGTCCTTGATGCTTTATTCGGAAGACATTTATGCTGAAATAAACAGCGAAGAAGATGAGAAACCTGTAATGGTACCTGTACATGCAATGCTATAAATGGGATGCACATGCAATGATTTCAAAGATTTTGGGAAATTTAAATTTGCGAACCAAAATAAAACAAATATTTTATTAGCTTAACTCAAAGTTCAAATGCCTTTTAGGCGTTACAAAAAAAAATCTAAAACTAGAAAAAGAATCAAAACTCCCACGGGTGCTTCCTCTTCGTGCCGAGATAAGCATTGAGTCCTCTTTCCTCATGGAGCTGCTTTGTGAGCTCTAAAACCTTCCTCTCCTGAGCATAGAACTGATCCCTGTAAGTATCCCACTCTTTCTTCAACTGAATCCAAGACCTCTGTAATTCTCCAAGATCAGTGGGAATATCAGGATAGAGAACCGTGTAAGGAATACCCCCTTCAGTAGTGGGTTCCACAATCACTGGTAAAATGGCCATATAGGGCATCATAAGTTTCTGGGCACGAGCTCATACCATTGGAGGTAGGGTTCCATAGGAATGGAATCCTTTGATCCCAAATCCCTTGCGCCATATCGATTTACCATGCCCCAAGCTCGTATGAACCTCCGACAATACTCTTGAACATCATCTTCATAGTTGAATATAATGCCCTCGATAAGTAACTCATGGGGACCATCTCTTCAAGCGTAACCAAATTGTCGCAGAGCTAAAAAAGGATTGTAGGTTATACCCCCTCTGATACCAAGTAATGGGACATTAGGGTACTCCCCGCATCGGTCAATAATAGCAGTGTTTTCCATAGCTCGGGAACACCAGAGAATATCCATGTGGGCGAGTGACATTATCCTTTGCGACCAACCCAAACCTTCTTCATTCTTTATTACGGACTTAGGGAGGTGAGAAATAAACCACCTCGACAGAAATGGCATGCAACACATAAGAACCCCTCTTCTTTTCATGCTACGAGTATGGAGAGTATGCAAAATATCTCCGAGCAAGGTAGGCACAGGGTTGCGAGAGAGGAAAATCTTGATAGAATTCACATCTATGAATGAGTCTGGATTAGGTAATATTACCAACCCATAGATTAGAAGAGCCAAGACCTCCTCAAAAGCCTGAAAATCCATGTCATCCCAAAACAGTTGGGCCTTGTCTATCAAAAACTTGGCTAGAAAACCCTTGACTCCGCTTCTTGTTTCCTAATTGGATACCACGTCGGCCCATTTCAGATGCAAATTTGCGGCAATGAATTCTGGATTGGGGACTTCTTCCAGAACTGTGAAGGGAAACTGTTCAAGAATGGGTATATCCAACAACTGAGAGAATTCACCTATGGTAGGCACCAACTGATAGTCTGGAAAGGTGAAGCAGTGGTGCTTGGGATCAAAGAACTGAAAGAGTACACTCATCATCTTTTCATCAAAGTTTAAAGTAACCAGGTTGAGAAGTCGACCATGTCTCTTAGGGAATGCATAAGTTTCAGAAACCTTTGATACTAGCTCTTTAAGTTTGGAAGGTATTTTCACAAAGCTGATTCAGATAGTGTTTCTGTGAACGGAAGCCATGATCTGCAAAATAGAACAAAGATGAATTCCCTTGGTCTTTGAAATGGTTAGTGCAATAAGAATGGATGCTATGTTATGATGCATGATGTCATAATAAACCACATGTATAACAAACACAGACAAATCACACCAAGTCCTCAGGTTTAAGGCCTGCTTGAGGTTAAAGGTCATACCCTCTTGAAGTTTAGTTGGTTTCAAACCTGTCTTAAAGAGTAACCGGGTTCTAAGGGATCTCAATATCATTGACCATCCTTTATCGGGCATTGTCTCACCTCAAGCAATCTTTTCTTGCGGCCGAAAAATCCCGAAAGTATGATCTCAATGAGTGTAACATCGAGTATCAACCAATCCCCAGCTCTATACCGAGGCCGGCTATCTCACTACTTTCTAATGGCCAAGTTTGTTCAACTAAGGTTCTAAGGTCCGTTAGTGCTTTACGACACCGCGCAGCGGCCCTGTATTCTCCTCGTTTCCCCATGAAGGATACCGGTACCAACCAAAGTGCCACACCAACACAGCCATCACTTAAACCATATCAGTCAACTCCGTACAGTATCCACGATCTATTACGGTTTACCTAAAAAGTGCCCCCAGATCCGGGTGTAGGATCTATAGAAACCCAAACAAAACCCTTTTAGAATAAAGCAAACAAACAAGAAAGCAAATTTCAAAATGACCTAGATCCTAAGGTATACCGCACTTTATTATTGTCCCCAACAGAGTCGCCAGTTCTGTGATACGGGGGCAGAACCGACTGTTTAATACTAGTTTGCATTTTGCATTTTTTTGTTCGCAAAATGTCGCGGTAAGCAAGAGTCGCCATCGACTTTTATTTCATCCAACTAAGGAAAAGGAAAAAGAATAGAAAAAACCTTTTTCGAAAATATTTTGGATTACGGGGGGTAGATTATAGAAAGGGAAGGTGTTAGCACCCTTTCTATCCGTGGTGTTCCACAGGCTCTTAGGTACTTTCAGATACAGTTCAGATACGCTCCAGACACGGACGCCATTCTGATACTCATTTAGAGTCAACTATCAGATACAGTTCAGATACGCTCCAGACACGGATGCCATTCTGATACTCATTCAGATCCAAATATCAGATACAGTTCAGATACGCTCCAGACGCGCTCCAGATGCAGACGCCATTCTGATACTCATTCAGAGTCAACTTTCAGATACAGTTCAGATACGCTCCAAACACGGACGCCATTCTGATACTCATTCAGAGTCAACTTTCAGATACAGTTCAGATATTCTCCAGACACAGACGCCATTCTGATACTCATTCAGAGTCAACTTTCAGATACAATTCAGATATGCTCCAGACACGGATTCTATTCTGATAACTCATTCAAAATTCAAATTTTAGATACAGTATAGATACGCTCCAAACACAAACGCTGATACTCATTCTTTAAGCTTACAAATTACAATTCAACAATCACTCTTGGATGGCATCTACAAGACCATCTCCAACAAATTTTTATGACCTCTCCAAATGGCATCTTTAAGCTCATTCCATCTACCATCACATTGCCAAGTGCAAATTTTTGGGCACTCTAGTGTCCAATCTTCTTCCACCTTCGAGTCACGAATGGCAAAACATGCCAATCTAACTCTTCAGGCTTAAGAAGATTGAACAGGGGCAGCTGTTGTACCCCAAAATTTTCCCTCTCATTTATCAAGAATTTTCCCACAAGATCTCCTTGGGCTCAAGACTGCATTTGGGTTTGATCAGCTCAAGACACCCTCTTATGCCCTGATGACCAAAAATAGGGTTTGAGATTGCACAAGGATTTTTGGACTTCCAATGCCCCATATGATTTTCAATGATAATTATGAACCCCCAAGTTTACTTATTCCATGTTTCAAGCCTTGGGTCAAACTTTTGATCAGTCAAATGAGCAGTTGACCTAAAAATCAGCTGAATTGGGGAAAAAGTCAACTATGGCCTATTCACAGTCAAACTTCATTATTTTTGGTCCACGTAAACATTTTAAACTCATATGAGTCATTTGATCAATTTTGGACCACAACTCATCAAGAAATTTGGTCAAATCTCCAAAAGGGCAAAATGGTCAAAATTAGGGTTTTGACTAAGAAAGGGCGATTTCTGATTTTTGACCTAGCAAATGGTAAATTGGTTTAAGGCATGATCTCAAGAGTCCAATTGCATCATTTTGACCTAATGGCATGTTTCAAAACATTGCAAGTCCATTGGATTGACATATTAATTTTTCAGTCAACTGATCAAAAGTCAACTGTATACTAAAAAGTCAAACTTTGACTTTTTGGTCAAATTCAAGTTCCAAGGATAAAAATTCATCAAAACATGTCAAAATATGAAACTAATTCATCAAGAAATTAAAAATTCAAGATTTCATTTTGAAAAGTCAAAATTTCTAAACTTAGAAATTTTTCTAAGTGTTGGAAATTTCATGTTTTTTCATAACTTTGAGCCAAATTTTCACAATGATGCAAGATGATTCAAGAAAAAATTCCAACATGAAAGTTGTAGATATCCATGAAATCTACAACTTTGATTTACACAAGTCATTCCAAAAATGTATGGATCTCAAGTTATGATTTTATGAACATAGGGTCATGAAACTAAACAAAGTGAAATTTTGCCCTAATTTGGTAAGGATTTTGACCTAACTTCATGAAACTTTTTCACATAGTTCCAAGGGTAATCTTCAAAATAAATTCAAATATGGGTTGTAGAGCACATTTCAAGCTTTCCAAAATATCCAAGAACTCCTTGAGATCATTCTTGAGGAGGGAGAATCGAAGAGATAAAATTGGGGTTTTGTCACTTGAATTACAAGTCATTTTTTATGAACATATGAACCAAATCCAGGCTAGGTTGAATAATATTTTCTTTGCAGGCCTCAAAATTGTTTGTCACTCCATAATTAAATGTTTACACAGCTGTTAGGGATTTGATCCAAGCAATTGAGCTATTGTCCAAGTTGCATTTCCATTTATGGCAAAAAGTTAACAATGTCATTCTTGTAAAGCAAGCTTTTTGCATAAAGTTCACATTGAGCCTCTAACTTGTTCCCTCTGATCACACTTCACCCACAAACTCAGAAGAAAGCTTGTTTAAAGCATAACCACTCTATCTTAGCAAGTACACAAAGAATGGAAACTTGTTTTGTCAAAAAATCACATGTTTAACTTAAACATGTAAATTTGAATTCTGATCAACTAGAGCACTCCAAACTTGTTGCTTAAAAATAGAGTCACTATTTGTGAGCTAGGACACGAGCTTGAACACCCTGTAATACACCAAAACTCTCTCAAATCAGAAATTGCACAAAAACTCCATTGTTGCACAGTTTCTGACCTTGAACATCAAACTCCCATTTCCCTTGTGCGTTTCTTGGAATTTTAGTTTCTAAAGCTTCCTTACATCAAATACAACTCATCCCCATCCTTATTCCAGAACTGTAACACAATTTACCATAACTGCCATAACCAAAAACCAGAGTCTACAACTTGACTTCTCCAGGCTATTTCAACCATCCATTGTTCAAGCTAACCAATGCATTAGCTTCCTAGGACCTCAAGGAAGCTAACCCAATCATCACCATCACTTGAAATTAGCTCAAACTCAAAACACGATTTCCAATTTGGAGGTAAGTTTTCTCAACTTGGAACTCTTCATACAGGCATCATCAATAATTTATTTGTGAATAAAACATGTAGATATCATTTCCCTAATGCTAACCATGTCCATAGTTTCCATTGATTTTGCTTGAGCTTAGAGAATTTTGAAACTGAAATTTCTGAAATTTTTAGGGTTTAGATTAGGGCCATTAAAATTCTTGCTTATCTTTGATCTATAGTTTTAATACTTTACATTTCTGGAATCGTGAGAAAATTTGCTACAAGTTTCATGTTTACGGTTTTTATTTTTAATAAGAAATAAGCAAGTTACAGTAGGTCTGGCTGGAGGTTGAAGATGAAGTCTTCAGGGGGCGTTTTGCCTTACATATTTATTGTTTCATTTGTATTAACAGATGTATACCCACCCTAGTGGTAGAAGCGCGTGCCTGTAACCTATGTGACCTGGGTTCGAGCCCTAGTGGTACCCTTTTTCATTTGTTCATGTTTTTTTTTGCAATTCTGACCCTTTTTTGTTTGGCAGGCGCTGGGCCCTTTGGGCCTGGTTCATTTTTGTTTTTGCTAGCTGACTCCCATACTGACATTTGGCACCCCCTGGCCCAAATTATTTTATTTATTCATTTATTTCATTTTTTTTTTATTTTTCTTTTCTTAAAAATATTTCCTAAATACTAAAAATCACAAAAATATAAGAAAATGATATATGTTTATATTTTGACTTAATTTATTTTATTTTTCCATAAATAAAAATATTTTTATTTATTATACTTTATTTATTTTATTAAGTAAATCTTAAAACTTAATTAATATTACTTTATTTATTTATTTTTCTTCACACCATTTAAAATACATTATTTTAATATAAAAAAGACTAAAAAATTTTTATAATACTACAAATATTTTCAAGATAAAAAAAATACCAAAAAATACTTTTCTTAAACTTATTTTCTTTTGATTAATTAATAGAAATAGGTTTTCATTTAAAATCTTTTCTTAATAAATTCAAAATTAATTAACTATTTTCTTTGTTTAATTAAGTTAAGACAAGAATCTTTTTTCATGAAAACCAGACAAAATTCCTTTTCTTTACATTTTTTATCCTTGTATATTTATTCATTTTTATATTTTGTATTTATTTATTTCCTTGTATATTTATACCAATTAAATATGGTTGTAATAAATTAATTAGGGTTTAAATTCTTGCAATCCCCATTCAACTTGTACACCCCCCCCCCCCCCCCCACAAATGTTGTAATAGCGTAGTAACTTTAAATATCGCAATTTATCGCTTTTATGTAACATGCTAGTAATTAGGGTTTGTATGGAAAGACTAAAACCAATGATTAGAAAATCCTAATTCAAGACAAAAACATGCATGAAAATGATACACTTGCACACAAGAACCTCTAGGGTTATTCCACTTGGTTGCCTTATACAAAACGACCATATTACGCATGTGACGTATCTTAGCAAAAATACAAAATCATGGTCCCTCGATGACACTATCTAAGTTGCCTTACAAATTATCTTAGTCCCTAAAAAATAATGCTAAGATACCTTGCAACATTTCTAATCATGGTTATACGATGACCCATGCCCGTCCCGTTTACATCCAAAGATAGGGTTGTTTACCAAGTCAATGGTAAGACAACAATGTCAAAGGAAAATAAAATGAACAAGAAAGACATTTGAGTAGGTAGATTGCTACTAATTACTTGCTCCATTTCAAAACAAGCATCCTTTCTATTTTCAAAACAAACACATACACTTTCAAACATCTTACAAAATTGAAAACATTTTCAAAAGATCAAACATCTTTGTATACATTCCTACAAATAAGAATCATTACAAAGATTGCCTAAACAATGGCCTCTTTACAAAATAATTTCAAAAACCACATCAAGCATAATTTCAAACAAAAAAGAAAGTGATCTAGCAAGTAACTAAGAGCCCATGGAAAACCATGGATAAAAAGGGTGCTAATACCTTCCCTTTTCATAATCTACCGCCGAACTCAAGAAATAATCTCAAAGGTCTTTCCTGTGCTTTTCCACCTTTCCTTTTTGATAAAAGAAAAGTCAGTGGCGACTCTGGCTAACCGCAACATTTGCGATCAAACTCAAAACCCTCAAGTCAGCTCTCCCGCTATATTACAGAACTGGCGACTCTGCTAGGGAAAATTCTAAAAGTGGGGTTACCTAGGGGCTAGATCACATTTTTTTTCTTTCTTTGTTTGACTTGTATGCTTTACATTATGGTTCTTTGTTTGGGTTTAAATCCTCTACCCGGATTTGGGTTACCTTATAGGTATGTAGCAATACATTGTGCAAACTGTGCGGGGTATATCGACATGGTCTAAGCAATAGCTACGTTAGTGCGACAAATTTGTGGGTACCGATAGCCTTTGAGTTAATCAAGGAGAATACGGGGCCGCTGAGTGATGTCATGAAGCACTAATGAACTTTTAGAACCTTTACTTGACCAACTTGGCCTTTAGGACGTAGTGAGATGACCGACATTGCTGCAGTCCGAAGTTGGTAGATACTCAATACTACACTCATTGAAGTTTGGTTTCTTGGGATATTTCGGTCGCCATTAAAGAGGCTTGAGCTGAAACAATGACCAAAGAAACAATCCAGTGATATTGAGCTCCTTAGAACCCGATTACTATTACTAGGACATGTTTAAGCCAACTAAACTTCAAGAGGGTACTTACCTATAAAACTCCATGCAAGCCTAAACCTAAGGAATTTTTTGCTTTGTTTGTATATACATACTTGTGCATAACATCATGAACATCATAACATCATTCACATTCACTAACCATTTCAAGGATTTTTTGGATTCATCTTTGTATTTGTTTTGTAGGATATGGATTCACTTCGCAGGAAAACTATTCAAGTCAACCTTGTGAGGATCCCTCCACAAATTAAGGAGATATCTTCAAGGATTCCTGAAAACACTCCATTTACCGAGAGACATGGTCGCCTACTCAACTTGGTCACCTCCAACACAGATGAGGACATAATGAAGGTGGTCTTTCAGTTCTTTGACCCCTTACACCATTACTTCACATTTCCCGACTATCAACTTGTGCCTACTTTGGAAGAATTCTCCCGACTCTTGAGGATTCCCATTCTCAATGAACTACCTTTCAATGGTACGGAAAGAGACCCAAAGCCAGAAGATATTGCTCAAGCTCTACACTTGCAATCCTCTGATGTCACAATTCATTGGGAAACAAGGAGTGGTGTCAAAGGTTTCTTAGCAAAGTTCTTGTTTGAGAAAGCCCAAAACTGTTGGAATTCCTTGGATTTCCTAGCCTTTGAGGAAATTGTGGCTCTCCACATCTATGGGATGGTTTTGTTTCCAAATCCTGACCAACTCATAGATGTGAACAGCGTAAAAATCTTCATATCTCACAACCCGGTGCCTACATTGCTAGGGGATATCCGACACTCTTTTCACACTCGCACAATGAGGAAAAGAGGTGACCTTATATGTTGCACTCCTCTCTTGGGAAGATGGTTTATTTCGCATCTTCCCCAATCTGTATTAAAGAACGAGCAAGGTTCAAGGTGGTCACAAAGGTTGATGACGCTCAAACATTCAGACATTCATTGGTGTTCCCGATCCATAGAGAATGTTACCATTATCGACTGTTGTGGAGAATTTTCTAATGTCCCTTTACTTGGCATTATGGGAGGTATCACCTGCAACCCCTGCTTAGCTTTAAGACAGTTTGGTTACGCCCGAAGGGATGGCCCGCATGAGATACTAATTCAAGGTTTGGTATTTGACTACGACAACGAAGATCAAGGTCTTCGCCAGAGATTTATCCGAGCTTGGAGGATATTAAACAAGGTAGATAGCAAGACTTTGGGGCACAAGAATTCCATCCATATTGAGCCTTACCTCAAATGGGTACGAACTCGTGCTCAGAGTCTTATGATGCCTTATCCCTCCATTCTCCCAGTAATCATTGAGCCTGTCAGGGAGGGAGATGTTCCATATACTATCCTACATCCTGACATGCCTACCTCTCTTGAAGACCTACAAAGGGATTGGATAAAACTCAAGGGGGAGCGAGATACCTTCAAAGCTAAATTTTACGCAAGCGAGAAGAAGGTTTTGGAACTCACTAGGCTACTTCATGAGGAACAGATTCAGAATTCCTACATTGCACCAAAGAGGATGCACACTACCTTTTTATCTTAGAGTTTTTGTATTATTTTACCGAAAAAGGCATTGATGTACTCAAGCTTTAATCTATTAATAAGACTTGTGTTTCCTTTTTTCTAAAACAAATTTGAATCTTAAAATCCTTGAAAACATTGGATATGCATTTATCATTCATCATAACATAAGTAGGTTTCTTGCAACAAGTCTCCTCATCTCTACTGTTTATTTCAGTAAGATGGATCTCGAGCAAACGGTGAAGGACCTTCAAGCTTAGAATGCACAGTTTCAACAGTTGTTCTTGACCCTAGCCAAGGGAAAAGAAGAGTTGAAGACTTTGTGGCTGAGGAGAAGAAAAAGAAGACAAAGAAGATAACTAGAGTTCTAAACATGGGAAGAATGTTCCAAGGGCAGACAAGAAAAGCCCTAAACTTTGCAACAAAATCCGGTGAGAAAGACAACCAAGATAGGAAGGGCAAGGAAACAATTGTCAAGTCGGAATCAGAAGAGGAAGAGGAAGAAGAAGACTATTCTGAAGAACAATACCCTCCAGCTGATGACAAGTATAAACATCTCGAAGAGCCGTTGAGTGCAATGGAAATCCAAAAAGTGCCTGCCTTGGACTTGAGGAGTTGGGGTTAGTATTGGGAATTGTCATTCCTCCAAAACTCAAAGCACCTATATTCGCCAAATATGACGGAGTTTCATGTCCTAAAATGCATCTCTGGTCTTATGTAAGGAAAATCCAGCCCCATACCGCTGACAAAGATTTATGGGTACACTTCTTCCAAGATAATTTGTTTGGAACTCAACTTGATTGGTTTTATCAGTTAGAAAGAGCCAATGTTCATAACTGGGAAGATCTTGCTGCAACCTTTTACAAACAATACCAATACAATGCTGATCTTGCGCCAACCCGTACTCAACTCCAGAGTATGGCCATGGTTTCAAGTGAGGGCTTCAAAGACTATGCGCAAAAATGAAGAGACTTGGCTGGAAGAGTTCAACCTCTCCTATTTGAAAGAGAATTAGTAGACATGTTTTTGGGCACCTTGTCTGGTCCCTTCTTCAATCACCTAATTGGAAGTTCATCGGCAGGTTTTACTGAACTGATATTGACCAGAGAGAGGGTATAATCCGGGATAAAAAGTGGAAAGATTCAAAAAGATACATCCTCTGCTGCTATAAGGAAGCCATTTATCGGAAAGAAATAAGTGGTTGCTGTTTATCCTTAGAGAAATCAAGATAGGGCCGAACACCATCCAATGGTGGGGGTTGTTATGATTCCTAAACCCGCACCTAATCAGCAAAGAAACAACCAACCAAGGATGGAAAGACCAGTCATACAATTCACCAGAATTAATATGACCCTATCTCAGGTATTTCCACATCTATTGAGATCCAACCTAGTGACCTTGAAAGAAGCTCCTAAGAATCCTAACACAACATCTCCTCAATATCATTCTAATGCCCGTTGTGCATACCACTTTGAGAGTCTCGACCATGACACTAACAACTGTTGGGCGCTATAGAATAAAGTACAAGACCTCATTGAATCCAAGGAGATTGAATTTGATGCGCCCGAAAATCCAAATGTCATTTCTGCCCCTATGCCCAAACATGGCCATAATACCAACGCCATTGAGGAAGATATGTTTGTTACTTCAGTTGATGACCTTATGACTCCACTCCTGACTATCAAAGAGAACTTATTAAATGCCAGTGTATTCCCAGGCTGTGATGAAAGTTCCCATTTCTGTTTGTCCTCACTAACTGGCTGTCCTTTGTTGAAAGCATGCGTTCAATGCTTAATAGATAATAAGGAAATTTTGTTTGAAAAGACTTCTATTTCACCTGTTCCTTATAATGATGTTTCTATCATTACCATTTCCGCCGATTCTTCCAGGGTCTCCACCAAAAGACCCGTTATAATTACATCAGTTCCAAAAGCAGCTGCTTTGATAATTACAATGCCTGGACCAGTCCCGTATTCATCAGACAAAACCGTACCATGGAATTATGGAGGGGATGTCTACTACCACGGTATCAAGTAAGACTGGCCAGCTGCCGAAGATTCAAGTTCCGAGAAAGATAACTCTGATATCAGTAATATTGCAGGGACTAGCAAGATTACCTGAATCGGAAGAATATTCTCTCCAAAAATTGCTCCCCCTAAAGCAGTTTGTTGACCCGTAATCATTCCTGTTGTTGTTGCTCCTCCGAAGGCTATTCCCAGTCCTACAGTCATATCCACCAATACTTCCACTGACAAAGCTGTTACAATCCCTGCTATCACTCCTACTGACATTCCTGCTGCCGAGTTAACCGAGACTCGAGGTAAAAGTATTATGATTGAGCCTGTCCGGAAGAAGGTACAATCATTGGCTATCCATGAGACCTCCCGGAAAGAGATGGAGGAAATTCTAAAGGTCATAAAAAGAAGCGACTACGATGTAGTTGAGCAAATGGGGAAAACTCCATCTAAAATTTCCATGCTAGCTTTACTACTATGTTTCGAGGTGCATGCAAAAGCCTTGGTAAAATTCCTGAAAACTGCCCATGTACCCCAAGAAATATCTGCCGATCAGTTCCAAGACTGTGTAGCCAGCTTAACTATAGATAATGGTCTGGGTTTTTTGGATGCCGATTTGACGCCAAGAGGAAGGAAGCATAATGAGGCATTGCACGTCTCAGTTAAATGTAGGGGCACAACCTTGGCTCATGTTTTGGTGGACACTGGCTCATCTCTGAATGTATTTCCTAAAAAGGCTCTTGATAGACTTGACTTTGAGGGATTGACATTGAAACCAAGTAACATAATAGTGAGGGCCTTTGACGACTTAAAAAGAATGGTGCATGGGGAAGTGGATATCCCCATAAAGGTTGGAACCCAAACATTTGATTCAACTTTTTATGTAATGGATATCCGTCCTTCATATTCCTGCTTGCTAGGCCGACCATGGATTCACAATGCTGGCGCTGTTACTTTTACGCTGCACCAAATGCTGAAGTATCTGATTCAAGGGAAGATTATCACCCTTCATGGAGAATAAGAGTATATGATTAGCCATCTCAATTCCTTCAGACATGTAGAATTAGATGGTGAATTTATTTAAACTCCATTCCAGCACTTTGAAGAAGTCCCGCAAGATGTGGCAGTGACCAAGGTTGTTCCCAAGATCACAAGGCCTCCACTTAGGATGTCATCTTTGAAGGATGAAAAGGCAATGATAGAAGAAGGTGGGTGCACTATCTGGGGGCAACTCCCGGTTATCCCATACAAGTCTGACAAGTTTGTCCTGGGTTTCACTTTCGGTGTTCAGAAGGTTGTACGCCACACTCGTGCTGGAGGACCACCCTTGAAGATCAGCAATCGTGAGGTCAATGCGGTAGAGGATGATGAAGATGGCTACAACCTGGAGGATTGGATCTTCCCAACTGTCAGTGGAGGGCTCAACAATTGGGAGGCTAGAGATTTTGTCCCGATCACTTTTATCCCACAATAATTTGTCATTACATTTTGTTGGATCTGTAATATTAAAACAATTCAAACTCTTAAAACCTTGTGTCTTACCCGAGGCACAATGTTCCATTTGTAAGGGTTATTATCTCATTTCCATATGACATCAATGAATCATGGATGTTTTGCATACAAACTTTGTGCTCATTGTTTTTATTTTTTACATTTTCATTTCATTCAAAGATAGCTATACCCTTACACACACTCACACTGCAGGTCTACATCCATTCGGGATCCCATGGGTAACGGTTCTATTATGGCCTTCTGTGACTCTAAAATCTAATCTACCAAGCCGAAGACGAAGGTGAGGAAGATTGTGAAGTACCAGGGGAACTTTCCAGATTACTACTACAAGAAGAGAAAACCATTCAGCCTCATGAGGAACCCGTGGATACAATCAACCTAGGTACCGAGGAAGACAAAAGAGAAGTCAAGATGGGTGCCAATCTAGAACTCAATGTCAAGGAGCGTCTGATTCAGTTGCTACACGAGTATGTTGAGGTCTTTTTCTGGTCGTATGAAGACATGCCAGGACTTGATGCAGATATTGTGGTGCATCGTCTACCTACAAAAGAGGATTGCCCACCAGTAAAACAAAAGGTCTGTCGCATGCGACCAGATATGTCAGAGAAGATTAAAGCTGAAGTCATGAAGCAATTCAATGCTAGATTCTTGGCTGTCACCTCCTATCCTCAATGGGTTTCCAATGTTGTTCCCGTGCCCAAAAAGGACGACAAGGTACGAATGTGCATGGACTACAGAGATCTGAATAGGGCAAGCCCTAAGGATGACTTCCCACTTCCCCACATTGACATCCTAGTTGACAATACGGCATATCACAAAGTGTTTTCTTTCATGGACGGTTTCACAGGTTACAACCAAATCAAAATGGCGCCTGAAGACATGGAGAAGACAACCTTTGTCACACAATGGGGAACATTCTGCTACAAGGTCATACCGTTCAGACTGAAGAATGCTGGGGCAACCAATCAACGTGCCATGGTAGCTCTATTTCACGACATGATACATCACCAAATAGAGGTCTATATGGATGACATGATAGCTAGATCTCAAATAGAAGAAGAGAATCTTGATAGTTTACAGAAACTCTTTGAGAGATTAAAGAAGTACAAGCTGGGGTTGAACTCAAATAAATGCACGTTTAGAGTGAGGTCTGGTAAACTCCCAGGCTTTGTTGTTAGAAATAAAGGTATCGAAGTGGATCCAACCAAGGTGAAAGCGATACAAGAGATGTCTGCTCCTCGTACCGAGAAAGAAGTCATAGGATTCTTGGGACGTTTGAACTACATTGCCAGATTCATTTCTCACCTGACAGCTACTTGTGAACCAATCTTCAAACTACTGAAGAAAGATCAGGTAGTCAAATGGAATGATGAGTGCCAATTTTCTTTTGACAAAATCAAAGATTACTTACAATAACCTCCTGTGTTGATGCCACCAGTCGAGGGAAGACCATTGATCATGTATCTGACTGTTTTGGAAAATTCAATGGGGTGTGTGTTGGGGCAGCATGCCGAGTCTGGCCGAAAAGAGCACACCATTTATTACTTGAGCAAAAAGTTTACCGACTGTGAAACAAGATATTAACTACTCGAGAAAACTTGTTGCGCTCTTACATGGGCTGCTCACAGGCTAAGACAGTATATGCTGACCCATACTACCTTGTTGATATCTAAAATGGATCCAATAAAATACATCTTTGAGAAACCTGCTCTCTCTGGGAGGATAGCGAGATGGAAGATGATCCTAACAGAATTTGACATACAGTATACTACCCAAAAAGAGATAAAGGGTAGTATATTAGCTGATCACCTTGCTCACCAGGCTGTAGAAGACTATCAGTCCATGAAGTTTGAATTTCTAGATGAAGACATCATGATGGTAAACAACTGTGAAGAATTTGGGCTATATGACGGACCTGAACAAGGATCCCGATGGACCCTGGTTTTTGATGAGGCATATAACGCACTTGGCAAGGGTATTGGTGCTGTACTCATATCTCCTGAAGGATATAATACTCCTTTTACGACAAGACTCTGCTTCAATTGTACAAATAACATGGCGGAATACGAAGCATGCATCTTTGGTCTCAAATCTGCCATAGACTTGGGGATCAAATCTTTGAATGTAGTCAGAGATTCAGCTTTGGTTATCAGCCAGATCAAAGGGGAATGGGACACTAATCACCCTAACCTTATCCTTTACAAAGAACATGTTTTGACATTTCTCCCACATTTTGAGAAGATTACCTTCGAGCATTTCCCGCGAGAAGAAAATCAGCTAGCTGACGCACTAGCCACAATGTCATATATGTTTAAACTTAAATGGGATAATGAGGCTCCCCAGATCACCATTGAATGAAGGGATGGACCAGCACACTGTTACAAGATTAATACTGAAGAAGTAGTGGACCAGCCTTGGTTTTACGAAATCAAGAGGTATCTCGAAACCCAAGAATATCCAGAAGGAGCTTCAGTCAACGATAAGAAGTTCTTAAGGAGATTCTCTTCTAAATTCTTCCTTAGTAATGGCATTATTTACAAACGCAACCATGACTCCATATTACTTCGGTGTGTAGACAAGGTTGAAGCTGAAAGGATCATGGCTGAATTACATGAAGGCACTTTTGGCACCCATTCTAGTGGGCATACAATGGCAAAGAAAACCCTACAGGCAGGCTATTACTGGTCTACCATGGAAGCAGATTGTTATCAACACTCTCGAACTTGCCATAAGTGTCAGATCTATGCTGACAAGGTGCACGTACCTCCGGTTCCTCTGAATGTATTGACGGATCCTTGGCCCTTTGCTATGTGGGGAATTGATATGATTGGGGAAATCAAGCCAACAACCTCTAATGGACACCGATTCATCTTAGTGGCCATTGATTATTTTACAAAGTGGGTGAAGGAAGCTTCCTTCGCTTCCGTTACCAAGAACGTTGTCGCCCGATTCATCAAGAAAAATCTCATCTGTCATTACGGTATCCCAAAGAAGAACATTACAGACAATGGTACAAACTTAAATAATACTATGATCACCTCCCTGTGCGAGCAATTCAAGATCCAGCATCATAATGCTTCCCCTTACCAGCCAAAGATGAATGGTGTTGTCGAAGCCGCAAATAAGAACATTAAAAAGATCATACATAAAATGACAGTCACATACAAAGACTGGCATGAAATTCTACCATTCGCCCTCCACGGATATCAGACCACGACTCGCACATTAACCGGTGAAACACCATTTTCTATGGTTTACAGCATGGAAGCTGTTTTGCCTATTGAGGTCCATATCCCCTCTCTAAGAATCATGAAAGATTGGATCTAGACTCGACTTGATCAACTAAACTTGATTGATGAGAAAAGGCTTACTATTGTCTATCATTGTCAAATGTATCGAAAACGGATGATCAAGGCTTTCAACAAAAAGGTCAGAAGACAAGTATATCGAATTGGAGATCTGGTGATCAAGCGCATCATACTACCGCAAGTTGATCCCAGGGAAAAATGGACTCCTACATATGAAGGACCATTTGTAATCAAAAACATATTCTCTGGAGGGGCAATGATCTTAACCGCCATGGATGGCGACAACCTGCCGCACCCTGCGAATGCAGACATAGTCAAAAGATATTAAGCATAAGAGATCCGCTAGGTTGACGCACCTACGCAAAACAAGGGCATCTCAGCGAACCAAAAAAGGTTCGAGCACAAATTAGGGATAAAAACAAAAAAATATGTACACCCGGCAAGCTGAAAACCCGAAAGGGCGACTTGGGCAAAAAAGGGTATCCCGGTGGACTGAAAACCCGAAAGGGCGGTCCAGGAAAAAGTTAGGGAATTAAAGCGTATGACTATGTACCGTTGGATCACCTTACGGACAACTTGCAGACTCGACATTTTTGACCAATTTAATCATCTTCAGACAAGGCAACAAATATACAAGATTCTCAGAGACACGAAGGATATAGCAGAATGGGAACCCCATGGGATTATTGCACATAGCTATATTTTCTTTGTATTAAAATTTTCATTTTTTTTATGACAGAATTCTCTTACTAGAGTGTTTGTCTCATTGTACAAAAATACTTACTCAAAGTCAATACAAAGATATCCTTTTGAAAGTGCAAAAAAAACTATCTGTTTTTCTTTTCGCTTGTGTTTTGTTTACAAAAACATCCAATGATTCATTGTTGAACATATGCATTTGAATATAATTACTGTTTACAAATAAACAAAAATAAAAGACAATCGCTGATAGATTTAAGAAATAAGGGAATCTCTCTAAGTTTATCTCCATAAAATTCCCCATAGTGTGCAGTTTAATCCCCAGCAGAACAAAGCTTCCAGTTTATCAATCCCCAGTAGAAGTCATCCAAATTGCTCAGAATTCCCCAACCAAGATTTTTCAAACAAGGCACGACTTTCCCTTTACAACAGAGTTTATTTCTCTAAGGGGAAATTCATTAGCACTTCAACTTCACAAACATGAAGACTTATACTCCATATCCTCAACAGCGAACAGGGATTTATTTTCCCCATTCCAATAGCAGTACAGCTGAATTAGCTCACATGCGCATACATCGCATCCGTATATCATAAACATTGATAAAACAAATGCATCATACCATGCATTTCATATAACATGACTTTGCATTTTAGCTAACACTTTACCATTTTCAGGATAAGGTTAATAGCTACCATTAACGATGTTCAAAGTTTTCAGATACAGTTCAGATACGCTCCAGATACAGATGCCATTCTGATACTCATTTAGATCCAACTTTCATATACAGTTTAGATACACTCCAGACATGGAAGCCATTCTGATACTCACTCAGAGTAAACTTTCAGATACAGTTCAGATACGCTCCATACACGGACGCCATTCTGATACTCATTTGGAGTCAACTTTCAGATACAATTCGGATATGCTCCAGACACGGATGCCATTCTGATACTCATTCAGATCCAACTTTCCGATACAGTTCAGATACGCTCTGGACACGAACGCCATTCTGATACTCATTCAGAGTCAACTTTCAGATACAGTTCAGATACACTCTAAACACAGACGCCATTCTAATACTCATTCAGAGTCAACTTTCAGATACAGTTCAGATACGCTCCAAACACAGGCGCCGTTCTGATACTCATTCAGAGTCAACTTTCAGATACAGTTCAGATATGCTCCAGACACAGATGCTATTCTGATAACTCATTCAAAATTCAACTTTTAGATACAATACAGATACGCTCCAGACACAAACGCTGATACTCATTCTTTAAGCTTACAAATTACAATTCAACAATCACTCTTGGATGGCATCTACAAGACCATCTCCAACAAATTTTTATGACCTCTCCAAATGGCATCTTTAAGCTCATTCCATCTACCATCACATTGCCAAGTGCAAATTTTTGGGCACTCTAGTGTCCAATCTTCTTCCACCTTCGAGTCACGAATGGCAAAACATGCCAATCTAACTCTTCAGGCTTAAGAAGATTGAACAGGGGCAACTGTTGTACCCCAAAATTTTCCCTCTCATTTATCAAGAATTTTCCCACAAGATCTCCTTGGGCTCAAGACTGCATTTGAGTTTGATCAGCTCAAGACACCCTCTTATGCCCTGATGACCAAAAATAGGGTTTGAGATTGCACAAGTATTTTTGGACTTCCAATGCCCCATATGATTTTCAATGATAATTATGAACCCCCAAGTTTACTTATTCCATGTTTCAAGCCTTGGATCACACTTTTGATCAGTCAATTGAGCAGTTGACCTAAAAATCAACTGCATTGGAGAAAAAGTCAACTATGGCCAATTCACAGTCAAACTTCATAATTTTTGGTCCACATCAACATTTTAAACTCATATGAGTCATTTGATCAAGTTTGGACCATAACTCCTCAAGAAATTTGGTCAAATCTCCAAAAGGGAAAAATGGTCAAAATTAGAGTTTTGATTGAGAAAGGGCAATTTCTGATTTTTGACCTAGCAAATGGTCAATTGGGTTTAAGTCATTATCTCAAGATTCCAATTGCATCATTTTTACCTAATGGCATGGTTCAAAACATTGCAATCTATTGGATTGACAGATGAATTTTTCATTCAATTGATCAAAAGTCAACTGTATACTAAAAAGTCAAACTTTGACTTTTTGGTCAAATTCAAGTGCCAAGGATCTCAATTCATCAAAACATGTCAAAATATGAAACTTATTCATCAAGAAATTAAAAAGGTCAAGATTTCATTTTGAAAAGTCAAAATTTCTAAACTTAGAAAATTTTCTATGTGTTGGAAATTTCATGTTTTTTCATAACTTTGATTCAAATTTTAACCATGATGCAAGATGATTCAAGACAAACTTCATCATGAAAGTTGTAGATCTCCATGAAATCTACAACTTTTCTTTACATAACTCCTTCCAAAAATGCTTGGATCTCAAGTTATGATTTTATGAACATAGGGTCATGAAACTAAACACTTCGTGAAATTTTCCCCTAATTTGGTAAGGATTTTGACCAAACTTCATGACACTTTTTCACATAGTTCCAAGGGGAATCTTCAAAATCAAGTTACAATAGGTCTGGCTGGAGGTTGAAGATGAAGTCTTCAGGGGGCATTTTGCCTTACATATTTTTTGTTTCATTAGTATTAACAGATGTATAGCCACCCCAGTTATAGAAGCGCGCGCCTGTAACCTATGGGACCTAGGTTCGAGCCCCAGTGGTAACCTTTTGCATTTTTTCATGTTTTTTTTGCAATTCTGACCCTTTTTTGGTTGGTAGGCGCTGGGCCCTTTGGGCCTGGTTCATTATTGTTTTTTCTAGCTGACTCCCTTACTGACTTTTGGCACCCCCTGCCCCAAATTATTTTATTTGTTCATTTATTTCATTTTTTTATTTTTCTTTTCTTAAAAATATTTCCTAAATACTAAAAATCATAAAAATAAAAGAAAATGATATATGTTTATATTTTGACTTATTTTATTTTATTTTTCCATAAATAAAAATATTTTTATTTATTATACTTTATTTATTTTATTAAGTAAATCTTAAAACTTAATTAATATTACTTTATTTATTTATTTTTCTTCACACCATTTAAAATACATTATTTTAATATAAAAAAGACTAAAAAAAATTTAGAATACTACAAATATTTTTAAGATAAAAAAAAAACCAAAAAATACTTTTCTTAAACTTATTTTCTTTTGATTAATTAATAGAACTAGGTTTTCATTTAAAATCTTTTCATAATAAATTCAAACTTAATTAACTATTTTCTTTATTTAATTAAGTTAAGACAAAATTCTTTTTTCATGAAAACCAAACAAAATTCCTTTTCTTTACATTTTTTATCCTTGTACATTTATTCATTTTTATACTTTGTATTTATTTATTTCCTTGTATATTTATACCAATTCAATATGGTTGTAATAGATTAATTAGGGTTTAAATTCTTGCAATCCCCATTCAACTTGTACACTCCTCCCCACAAATGTTGTTATAGCGTAGTAACTTTAAATTTCGCAATTTATCGCTTTTATATAACATGCTAGTAATTAGGGTTTATATGGAAAGACTAAAACCAATGATTAGAAAACCCTAATTCAAGACAAAAACAAGCACGAAAATGATACACTTGCACACAAGCACCTCTAGGGTTATTCCACTTGGTTGCCTTATACAAAGAGGCCATATTACGCATGTGAGGTATCTTAGCAAAAACAAGCAAAAATACAAGATCATGGTCCCTCGATGACGCTATATAAGTTGCCTTACAAATGATCTTAGTCCCTCAAAAAGAATGCTAAGATACCTTGCAACATTGCTAATCATGGTTATACGATGACTCACGCCCGTCCCGTTTACATCCAAAGACAGGGTTGTTTACCAAGACAATGATAAGACAACAATGTCAAAGAAAAATAAAATGAACAAAAAAGACATTTGAGTAGGTAGATTGCTCCTAATTACTTGCTCCATTTCAAAACAAACATCCTTGCTATTTTCAAAACAAACACATACACTTTCAAACATCTTACAAAATTGAAAACATTTTCTAAAGATCAAACATCTTTGTATACATTCTTACAAACAATAATCATTACAAAGATTTCCTAAACAATGGCCTCTTTACAAAATACTTTCAAAAACCACATCAAACACAATTTCAAACAAAAAAGCAAGTGATCTAACAAGTAACTAAGAGCCCATGGAAAACCATGGATGAAAAGGGCGCTAATACCTTCCCTTTTCATAATCTACCCCCCGAACTCAAGAAACAATCTCAAAGGTCTTTCCTGTGCTTTTTCACCTTTTCTTTTGGATAAAAGATAAGTCGGTGGCGACTCTTGCTAACCGTAACATTTGCGATCAAACGCAAAACCCTCAAGTCAGTTCTCCCACTGTATCACAATTATGTATCTGCCTATGGTTTGTAATTTTATCGGGCATGCATTTTATTTCCTGATTATGTATCTGCCTATGGATTGTAATAACCCTAATTAGGATTTTTATTTTACGAGCTTTACATTTTAGTCAGATATAACTGTAACTACCCCGAAGCCTTGTAATAGCTTTAGGACTTTATTTCTCGCTTTATATTTATTATATGCCTGTATATAAATTGTTAGTAACTTAGGCGTGCATGACAAGATAAAATCAAATAATCATTAGATGACTAATTGCAAGATAAATATAACTGAAAAAAACACTTTGTTGCCCACTTGCACCCTTAGGGTATTCCTCACTTGGTTGCCTCGGAAAATAATGGTCATGTCCCTCGAACGTAGGGATATGTTAGCAAAGACCCTCAATTCTAAAGTCATCATAAAGATCATGGTCCCTAAACGTCCCTCGAGTTGCCTACGAGAAATGATCTTGTCCCTCGATGTTTCCTATATGATGACAGTCCCTTCGAAATGCTAAGGTATCCTTACATGTTGCCTTCAATGACTGTAACGTCCCTTTCGATAGTCCCCCAACATCCGACGATAGGTCTACCTACTCACTAATAGTAGGATAACACTATCTAAATGAAAGGAGGAAAAGAAATTCCTTTTTTGAGTAGGTAGATAACTGTTAGGTACTTGCTCAAGAATAACTTTTCACACTTACACACTTTTCAAACTTTCTTTTCAAAAACGCTTTATCACACTCTTGAGGACTGATAGAAGAGTTACCATAAAGTAAACAAAATCTTTCAAAACACACAAACAATAACAATTTTCAAAAAATGAGCAAGTACCTAAGAGACCCTGGAAAACCAGGAATGGAAAGAGTGCTAACACCTTATCTTTCCATAATCTACCCCCCTTACTCAGAAAATCTCGAAAAAGGTCTTTTTCTGTTCTTTTCACCCTTTCCTTTCTTGGATAAAATAAAATTCGGTGGCGACTCTTTCTTAGCGCGACATTTGCGAACAAAAAATGCAAACCAGTATTAATAGTCGGTTCTGCCACCGTATCATACCTTGGTTGACCGGTCTATTTTGAGACTAGCAGGTGATCCTAGAATCACGCGCTTTAGCCACTTTTCCCCGCATATTGTTCCAAAGTTTTGCTTCGCCTATTCTCTGTGGTTTGAGTTTTATCTAACCCCTTTGTGATCCGGTTTTATCCTGACACTTTATTCTAAAGTTTAGTTTCATCTACTCTTCTAAGTTTGAGTTTTGTCTCAACATTGTTAAAGTCTACATTATAGTTTCATCCTGATGCATGTCTTTGAAGGGCCAATTTTCTTTAGACCCTCTATTTGCTAAATCAAATTTCATTTGGTACCTTCTAAGTCTCGCGTCCGCTGGCTTTCATTGTATTCGGCAGATTTTGCTTCTCTTTTTCAAGAGTTCAAATTTCCGGGTTCTTTCGTATTCAATCATCTACAACCCTGAATGCTCGAAAGGTATCTCTTTTCGACCTTATCATGTTTAAGATGATTGAATATGGGAAACTGTTGCACCTCAAAATTTACCCTCTTGATTTAGGCTTATGTTTCATCATAAACATCATATTGCATTGCATTCATACATTGTGATGGAATCAAAGTGCTTTGGTTCTCATGTTTTCCACAAGTTGTGTTGGTTGATGGTATTGATAATTAGTGCAAGGAGGATCTCATTTTCTCCATCCTTGACTTTCTCAAGTCACAAGGGTCTCTAATATCTCAATATATCTTATCCATCTTATTGGATCATCAAAATATTGAAGATTACGTTGATTATAAAGAGAATTACATTTCTGGGAATCATCTGTCAAAATTAGGGTTACATCCAATTGAGGTGATCGAGGCTTAAATGAGCCTAATTTTTGAAGCATCATCTTCTTATTATCATTTAAATCAACTTTGTTCAAGGTATCTTTCAGGATGTCCAATGGAATTAGGGTTTTGAAGCTTGATTAACTATATCCTAACACAAGGTGCAAAACTAGGGTTTTGAATTTAATCAGAATTTCTATAACTTTTTCACCTAAACTTGTTTCCATGCTTCACTACATGTTAATGGGTATCTATGATTTAAATGTTGATCATCAATTTAGGTAGGAATAAGTTCAATTGATCAAAAGGGGCAAAATGGTCAGTTTGGCCAAAAGTCAACAAAATCATAAGTTGACCAAGTGGACTTTTGGTGAACCATCAATTCATGTATCCTCATTTTATATTTCATAACCAATCCCATCATTGAATTATGATAATTTTTGAATTTGAAGATGACTTGCCAAAGAAGTCATTTGAATATTTGGGAAGTTTCTCAGTATGGAAGTTCATAAGTACTAAATCTTGAAAAATTCATAACTACTTCATATTTTATTAAAAAAATGCAAACCTTATATGGTTGGAAAGAGGGGAAAAAGTTCTTCAACTTTTTCCTTGAGGGATCAAGTCCAAAAAGTGAAAGGAGATGAAGTTATTCAGCTTGGAATAATCTTGACACAATGAATTCTTAAAAATGGGTATAAAGCATGGTTTCTTCATGATCATTTTTTAGGCATCAAATGAATCCAATTCAAAAAATGGTCAACACCAAAATTTAAGTTTGAAGTGTTCTATACAATTTTGGTTCAAGAACTTTTTCATTTGGATCAGTATTTAGAGAGATATTGGGATTAGGAATCAAGGCCTTGAGAATGAAACATTGCTGGGAAGTCTACATTCCAGGCCTGGCATTTCATCAAGCAGTTTGCGGGCACATGTTCACCATCATTTTACTATTTGAAATTTTCATTATTCTGAAAAATACTGAACATCAAAGACCAAGGCCCATGTGTGGTGAGCAACTTTGCTTCAAGAAGGGTTCCAAAATAACCCCTATATTTTAAGATATAACCTTGATAAGTGAGCAACATGAAATTAGTTTTTGCCTAGTAGTAGACAATGGAACGCGCGCGCACTAAGCTATCATTTTGTCAAACATGTGATGTGAGCGCATTGATCACTATTTTTCTACTAGAAATACTCATTATTTTGAAGAATAGTAAACACCAAAGTTGGAGCTTGTCATGTTCTCTCCAACTTTGGTTCACAATTTGACTCATTTCGTGGACTATGGAGAGAGATATTTCAAGATTAAGACGTGGAAAAAGCTTGATATTTCATACAAGAATACATGCCAACATTGAAAGGCTTTATTCACACTTTTGAGGTGATTATGCACAACAGGCCTGGAACACGCGTGACTTTTCTTCCATGTTACTCAAAATAGCCAAAAGAAATGAAAACTTTCATGCATGCATACCATACTCTCTTTTATACTATTTTGAGAAAATTCTTAAGTGGGACAGGCTACATCACTTGCCAGCTTGCTCATCCCTTTCTCCTTTTTCCAAAATGACTGAAGGCTGCATAAGAATGTTCATGAAACGCAACTCATCACTATTATTGACAGCATTCCATTTCTACCCTCAGCATAAAAATTCCTATGCACTCTTCTTACCTCTATATAAGAGACTTCACCCTTCTTTCATTGGGACGCGCATTCTCCACTTCACACATACAAAAATAATTCTGGAAAGAAAAAGAGTAGAGATCTGGATTTATTTCTTCTTTCTTCGAGCAAGCTTCTTCCATTTCTTCAAGCTTTAGTCATTTTCTTCTTCCACTAGATCGTTTCTGAAGCTTCAAGATCACGTACCTATGGATTTCTAGCTCTTTATTTGAGCTAAAGAATTTGCATATTTTCTTAACAAGGTAAGGATTCTGCAACTTTAATTTTATGCTTGCATTTACGATTTCATTGATTATGGATTATTAAATTCATGTTCATCAAAGCATTAGCTGGCCAAACCTTATGTTTGAAGTATAAATTGCGTGAATCCGAATTGAAATCGTGCTCTACAATTTTTCTGTAAAGTGACAAATCTGCGAGTTGGCATTCAATTTTTTCCATGATTTAGCATTCATTTGATGAAGTTCTTAATATCATAATTTATATCTCCATGAGATCTACACTTTTCATGTTTATATTTTTGAATTTCATTGAGGTTTGAGCAAGATGTAAAGCTCTGAAGATCGCTCGTTGAAACTGAAAAATTGTGTTAACAAGGGTTTCCATTTACAGGGATGATGAGGTGTCGTAATTTGATTGAGCTTGCCCTTAATTACGTTTACAACGCTTTTGGTTTAAAACAGGTGTAATAATTGCATTCATTTTTTAATTTTAGTTTTATTTTAATTGTTTTCTTCAAAAAAAATTTAATTGTTTATGAAATTCTAGTATCAGATATGAGATGTCGAAGGAGATGTCACGACACAAATATATGAGGACATTATAAAATGCAACAATATTAAAAGCAGTAAAAACACAAGGGATTGTTAACCCGGTTCGGTGTACAACAACACCTACTCTGGGGGCTACCAAGCCAAGGAAAAGTCCACTAAATAGTATCAATTCATAGACCCTCAATAAACAACCATTTTACGATCTAATCACTTAATCACTACCTATTCTATACTTCTACCTAAGACACACCTAGGCATGAGGCCTTCCTCAAATCCCTTCAATCACTAACAGTGAAGCACAACAGAAATATTAAGTTTTAAGGACTTCAATCATTCAATACTTACAAGCTTATGAATGATCCACAATTAACAACTCAAATTATAACTCAAGTATTAAACTAATACTTAGAATGTATTACAATTAAAAAGACTTAGACTTCTAAAACAAAAAGAATACGTTCTTCTTTTAAAAGTTGCAGCATGATGAATAAGGATGCAAGTCCTTATAAAGGTGCAACAGTGGGCTTGGGTTTTCAAACAAATATTCCAATCCCTTGAATATTTTCATGAAAACAGGCCAAGATATAATCCATAAGGATAATGCAAATAGAAAAAAAATATTCCTTCATATTTTTGGCAAACTATGAGTCACAAATCCTGAATAATGGCGCGCATAAAAAAGGAAACATATATGAAGTCACGTTCAGATCAGGAGGCAGATGTCAAGACATCTGCTTTGACATCATTCAAAACTGGTTTGCTTCAAATGTCAAGACATTTAGCAAAACATTATCAAGTCAGTGTTTTACCAAAATTGTTGCCAACGAACACTTATAAACCCCCCCTTTGGCAAATTTTGGCTAAAACATTATTTGAGCACATTATCAGAGCAACAACACAAGCAAAAACAAAACACAGTTAGCAGTTAGCAAAAGTAACTAAGTTAGCTATTATGAGAGGAAGATGTCAGAACATCTTAAGAGACATGAGGCTCCCCGTTAAACATTAAGCTCCCCCTTAGTCAGTGGCCAGTCAGTTAGAGGTCAGTCAATTTCTCTCCCCCTTTTTAGACATAATATGCCAAATAAAACATGCATTCAAGAGCATAGCAGTAATAGAATATGCCAAATAAGTACAGACCATAGAATCCAAGAGTCAAGCACATACAAGTGCTAAAAAGTAACAAAGGGGTCAAAAAAATAAACAGCAAATGGTCTAACTATTTTCATGACTAGTAGACTTGGCAGAGTCAGAACTTCCTTCATCATCAGAATCTCCTCCTCCAGTGCTCACTCTATCATCAAAACTATTGTCCTTCTGTAGCTCCTTGGTCATATTTTCAAAAAATTATCTTTCTTGCTGAGCTAACTCTGATCACATCATCAAGTTCTTTGTAGGCTTCCCTTAATTCAGTAATCATGTCATCCTTGGTTGAGGTCTTGTTTTCAGCAGATGCAGATGTCAAAACAATGTCTGAGAAATGTTTTCCTGAAAACAGCTTGAAGTGAAGGGTTAGAGCAGACTCCCTCTTATAAACTACATCATTACCACTCAGAATTACAGGATGTTGATTAAGAATAATTCCACAAATATGAGATGGAAAGGCAATAGGAATTTTGATAGCACATATTTCTGCATGCTTAATAGTTTGATAAAAAATGTAAGCACCATAGTTAAACAATTTCTTATTTCCAACAGCATAGATAAACTTTCCTAAGCCAATTGTAATGGTTGAGTTATGATTGGTAGGAACCCAGTTAGCAACTCCAATTCTATGCAAGATAGCATATTTCACACTTAGCTAGCTAAAAGGAAACTTTTTCTTCATGGGCCACTCACTCACTTGATTTACAGTGATGGCTTTGCACACTTGATTATCAGTTACTTCCAGCTCACAATAATCATCTTCAGACCTATCCAGAAATCTATTGATGACAGCAGGGGAAAATTCTATACACCTACATCTAACAAACACCTTCCTATACTCCTTACTTTTATGATCAACACAATCAATAGGAATATTAACAATAAATTCCTTAGCAAGAGTCTCATAACATTTTGCAAACCTGGTGACAGTCATCATCAATTTAGTAGAAGAAATTAGCTCCATAATCTCTTTGCACTCCAGTGCACCAGCTCCTAACTCTCTTTCCAGGGAAATTCTTCTTTGAAATACATATTTCCACTTTTCAGCATTCCCAACAGAATGGAGGGAAATGTTTTCAAGAGGAGCATTAAGCACCCTAACAGAAAGCTTCTTGCTTGCAGATTTCTTCATAGGAGAGATGTCCTGGACATCTTCCCCGACATCATAATTAGAGTCAACTTCTTCTACTAATGCAACTTTCTTCTTACTTCTGGATCTCTTCACAGGTGATATGTTCAAGACAACATCATAATCATCATCATCTGTGGAGCTATCAGGTCTAGCTTTTCTTTTATTAGAGGGAAGAACCACTTTACTCCAGGGCTTTGGGGGACCATACATAGTCTTCTTCTTGATTCTCTTAGAAGGGGGTGTGGCATCCATATTTTTTCTTTTTCTAGTCTTGAGCCTTTTAGAAATTCCAAGCACCAAATTAGAAATGAGCTCATTGTCAGACAGCTCATCAACATTAACCACATTCTCAGTATTTTAATTCTCTTCAGCATTGGAGCTAGCAGCATCTTCCTTAGCAGGAGAGTCCTTCTCAACATCTTGTTCAACATCAGCTTCCACTTCTTCTAGAGCAGAAGTAGCAAGCTTTCCAGGTTTGCTTTTAGTAGCATCTTTCTTGAAGGTGGATGATTAGGCATCATTTTTAGGATCATTTCTTTGTCAGTCAAAGAAGGCATTTGGGCAAGAGGAGTTGAAATTCCAAGCACATCAAAACCTTCATTTAACACCATATCTACCAACCTTCTAATAATTCTATCAACATTAACAATGTCTTCTTCTGTCCTATCATCAGTAGCAGTAAAAACATTACCTTTAAAAGTGTCAAACCCGTCTTTGGATTTCTTTGAAGGTGACGATCTTGGTTTCTTGACCTTCTTCTCAAGAGGTGGGATTTTTGTTAGGGGAGTAATGTCAAGTACTCTATCAAGGGAGAACTCCTCAGGATGGTTGACAGATTTTGAGGGACATGATGCATGATGTTGAGACATATTTGAAGATTTTGGAGCAAAGATATGAAAAATGACAAGGGTTCTTTTTCTGTAAAGGAAAATGAAGAGTTTGTGAAAATAGAAGGAAGTGATTTCATAGCGTGTGGGAAAAACGTTGAGACAATCTTGAAATGATTGATTTCGAAATTTTATTTGCTGGAAACATAAATAATATAATATCACTTTAATGATATTCCCACACGCCCTTAATTGTTACAAACCCTCATATATGCAGATCCCTAGTTTTTCTCTTAAGGTCTCAAACTGGTTTACATCCAAAGCCTTAGTGAAAATGTCAGCCAGTTGTAATTCAGTAGCTACATGTTCTAAGGCAACAATCTTTTCTTCAACAAGCTCTCTTATAAAGTGATGACGGATATCAATGTGTTTGGTCTTGCTGTGTTGAATAGGATTTTTTGATATATTTATGGCACTTATATTGTCACAAAATAATGTCATGACATCTTGTTTGACATTATAATCTGTTAACATTTGTTTCATCCAAACCAACTGAGAACAACTGCTTCCTACAACAATATACTCAGCCTCAGCAGTGGACAAAGACACACAATTTTGCTTCTTACTGAACCAAGATATGAGATTATTTCCCAGAAAGAAACATCCTCTTGATGTACTTTTTCTATCATCAGCACTTCCTGTCCAATCAGCATCACAATAACCAGTTAAAGCAGAACTAGATCCATGAGAATATAGTATACCATAGTCACTTGTCGCATTCACATATTTAAGAATTCTCTTCACATGGTTGGCATGGCTAACTTTAGGATCATCTTGATATCTAGCACATACCCCTACAGCAAAGGCAATTTCAGGTCTGCTAGCTGTAAGGTATAGAAGACTGCCTATCATACTTTTGTAAAGACTTTGATCCACACTTACTCATTTTTCATCTTTAGACAACTTCAGATGTGTAAGAGCAGGAATTCTTTTGTGACTGACATTTTCCATCCCATTTTTTTTTACTATATTCTTAGCATACTTTTTCTTAAATAAAAATATGTGTAGCGGTAGAAATGTTAAAGACTAAGCCATTGGATTGACTAGACTTTATACAAATCAAAATAAAAATCGCCACCGCACTTTATTGTTTCCAAAAGAATCGGAAAAGAGCGAATAACCCAAAAAGAGGGGTAAAGATTCAAGGTAAGGGGGTTGGTTATGAAAAGGGAAGGTATTAGAACCCTAAACATCTATGATACTCCGCATGAGCCTCTTTGTAAAATATGTATATTTTGGCTATATAAAAATGTTGTATATAAAAAAAATGGATGGTGGAGGTGAGAAAAGAAATATATTTATTTTATAAACTTTGCACCCGCCGCGGTTGCGAACCTTTAGTGCCTATGTACCACCTTTTCGTGCTATAGGGGACCAGGGTACACGTAGTTCCTCTTTTAAAAATTTGAAACACAAGTGTGTTGGTTGATTTTATGAGATAAGACATCATCGCAATTGTCCGTGTGAAAAACATACTTACTACCCACAATCATGAGAAAGCAGAATTTGCATCATATCAAAGTGGAGGATATGGCTTGGACTTTAAAATCAACAATGCCTCACTCAACACCCAAGTTGAAAATATCTCACTTCACTACATATTGTAGAAGTATAGTTGTTTGCATCACTACAAGGATTGACAAGAGTCTAATCTTTTGAGAAAAGTTTAAAGATAAAAGCCAAAGTGGAAAAATGGTTTGAAATGAGATTGATTGACTTTTAGTCTTCTCACAAAAAAAGGTCAAGGTATTATTAAATTAATTGAAATTTATTTATGAAAATGTTTCGAAGATGCATGGACCTAAGTCCGAGTTTATTATGAAAATGTTTCAAGTTTCAAAACAAGAGGAGTTTTTTTTTTAAGGAGGGAGAAGATTTTTGAAATTAAAGAAGATGGGAGGAGAAGAAGAGGCTATCCTAAAGCATAAGGTAAAAGCTAGGGATAAGAACCATCTAACCAACAAGAAGCCAATACTTGACATTATGAGTCAATATAGAATTCCCATTCTTCGGATTGAAACCAAGCAAGCAAAGGTACTAGACCTCTTGAAAGAACCAAACTTCAAGTGTTTTAAGTCTTCGCAAAAATTGGGCAGAGTAACGGCTGTATACGGGTGAATTCCAGATTACAAACAAAGATCGTAATCTCAATAACCTGCACACAAAACAAACAAACAACCCAATGTCTTGAGGTAAACCTCAAGAACTCCAGAAAAAATATCAAATAAAGTCACAAAGTCTCCAAGATAGGCCAAGGTCTCTAATCCTAAGTCCAAGAAGTCCATCACTCCATAATGCAAAGGATAGTAACCATGTAGTCCAAGTATCATTAATGATTTATGGTTCATGTTGATTATTAGGTGTCTTTAAAAAGAAAGAAAATCTCAAGTGAGCAAAATAAAAATGACATAAAAGTAAATGCTCAAGTGAGAAAAGATGAAAATAGCATGAAATGTAAAATGCTAAAAGTAAACGATACATAAAGCATGGAAATAAAAGCGTAAAGTAAAGTTAATTGTTAGTAATTAGTGGTTAGTTGGATGACCATCTTGAAACTTACATTTGGAACTCATTAGAGGATTGGTAGAACCAAAGCCTCCACACAACAAGTTGCATTTGCTTTTTGTCAAGTATATCATCCATTTTGAATTCTCACAAGGCAACATGTAATGATCAACGATGTTTAAGTGATCCGCATTGACCAAAGGTGTTGTAGATCCATTAGAGGATTGGTAGAACCAAAACCTCCACACAATGAATCTCAAGGTTATTGGATCAAAGAGATCAAATTAACATACTTGGGCTTGCAATCATAAGTTTGGGCCACGAATGATCATTTATTCGAATCGGGACAAAATTTAGCGCTATGTTAAGCAATCGTAAGTGGACTTTGATAGAAGTCACACCTATTTTGAGGCCGGTCAATAGCAATCTATGTACTTCATGTTTGGATAAATGATATAGAGATCACCTTCCCTTAACATGTAGCACAATTAAAAAAAGAAAGGGATAAGATGAAGAGGGAGGGAAATGATAAGCTAATTTGGATCACCATTTCAAAATCCTTTCATCTTTAAATTTAACCACTCCTCTAGATGGATTAAAGCACTAAACATATCATTAATCCAAAGCACCAAAAATGAATTAAATAATTCACTCTTAGGTAGATTTGAATTGATGAACATTTATCCAACTTCATCTACATCACAAAGTCCATTGAGTTTAAAGACAAATTGGACATTTAAAATTGCAATCCAAACGAACAATCAAAAGGAGTGAGTGGAAAAAGCATTTTGGATCAAAGCTGCCCCAAAACAAGGCAAAAAAGTGCATTTTGTCCCTGTTGTAAATCGATTGCACTATTGTGTAAATCGATTTACACAGTACAGTTTTCTAAAAATTGTGCAAAGTTGCTTATGTGCAATCGATTGCACTACAGTGCAAATCGATTGCACACAGTTATAGTAGCAAAAACAACATTTTAAAAGGGAAATTTCTTGTTCAAACTTTCCATCAAACACCTTATGATCAAGGATCCACTTGAGCACGAAAATTCCATCAAATTATGAGAAAATAACACCATTGGAATCACAAAATAATGCTCAATGAATCAATCCAAAAGATCAACAAGAGATCACATTGTGAAAGATGAATTATCCAACTTACCAAAGGTAGATCTAGAGAAGTATCAAAACAACTTCAAGAATTTGCTTCAATTTAACCACAAGAATCAATTGACCAAGCTTGGATGTAGAGAATTGATGGAGAAAAAGTGTTTGGATAAAGGTTTAGCTCAAATATTAGTAAGCTTCAATGCAAAGCTTACTAACTTTTTGAAAATGAAGCTTTGAGTGGATTTGGTAGATGGAGAGAATTGAGAGATTTTTTAGCAAGGTGGATTTGGCTATCAAAAGCTTGAAATTTGAATGAAATGAGAGCTCTATTTATAGAGTTTTAGGATTGGGATTAGTGGTAATTTGGTAATTTATTCTTGGAGCAAAAATTTGAATTAATGATAACTCTTTCAAAAATTAGAGCCAAAATTTGAATTAATGATAATTCTTTCAAATATTAGAGCCAAAATTTGAATTAATGATAATTCCTTTTAAAAAATGAAAGATTGGCACTAAAATTTGAATTAATGATACATCTTTCAAAAGTGAAGTTAAATTGGAGTCAAAATTTGACAAGTTTAAAATGCTGAATTTTTTTAATAATTTTCACGCTGCGCAATCGTTTGCACTATAGTGCAAATCGATTTGCACAGTGTATTTTTTCAAAAATGGCGCAAAATGCACTATGTGCGATCGATTGCACTCTAAGAGAAATCGATTGCATCAGTGAAAAAAATGAAATTTTTTAATTCTTTTTCTTTGCAAATAGAGATTTTAGGAAAATAATACTAGAAATCCTTATTTGTCAGATGCTTCGACTTGGTACCTACAAAACAAAAATATACAAAGACAAAGACAAATATTTTTTTGTATTTTGATTAGAAGTTAGTCAACAACACATATACAAAATACACAACCAAGGTGCTTGGAGATTCCTCAAGAGCAAACTTAAAGATAGGAAAAAAGAGGAAGAACCAACCCTAATGTGATCTTGTTATGATCGAGTTGATATGATATGATAGAGGAATCTTAGGGGTAAAAATTGGGGTACAACAGCTGCCCTTATTTAAGTGTCTTCTATCCGGAGATACGAAGGTTACAAATCTTCGTGTCGACGCGATTGAAGATACTTAAATATAAAACAAGCCCTATTTTTTTCTCTAAGATGCCATGCAATGCTTATGATTATGGATGCATATGAACAGAATAAAAGAGACGCAAAGTAACACTGGGGATGCCACAAAAATGAAGAAACAAAGGAGCAACCCCACCAGGAAAATAAATCACTGGTGGACAAAAAGAATAGAACCAGAGAGGAGGATAACAAGCATCGACATTCACTGCCGATGTCTACCAACGTTCACTGAAGGTAGAGAGAAGAAGATATACCGACTCACAGATGACGGTAAACTACCAACTCAATAGTTGAAGGTAGAAGAGAAAATATATCATGCCATCGCTGTTCACTGACGAGGAACCACCACCATTCACTGATGATAGCAAAAAGATAAGAAACACCGACGTTCACTGCCGATGCACTACCAACGTTCACTGAAGGTAGATTTTGAAAATATCATACCATCGCCGTTCACTGACGAGGAAACACCACCGTTCACTGATGATAGCAAAAAGATAAGAAACACCGACGTTCACTGCCGATGCACTACCAACATTCACTGAAGGTAGATTTTGAAAATATCATACCATCGCCGTTCATTGACGAGGAACTACCACCGTTCACTAATGATAGCAAAAAGATAAGAAACACTGACGTTCATTGCCGATGCACTACCAACGTTCACTGAAGGTAGATTTTGAAAATATCATACCATCGCCGTTCACTGACGAGGAACCACCACCATTCACTGATGATAGCAAAAAGATAAGAAACACCGACGTTCACTGCCGATGCACTACCAACGTTCTCTGAAGGTAGATTTTGAAAATATCATACCATCGCCGTTCACTGACGAGGAACCATCACCGTTCACTGATGATAGCAAAAAGATAAGAAACGCCGACGTTCACTGCCGATGCACTACCAACGTTCACTGAATGTAGATTTTGAAAATATCATACCATCGCCGTTCACTGACGAGGAACTACCACCGTTCACTGATGATATCAAAAAGATAAGAAACACCGACGTTCACTGCCGATGCACTACCAACATTCACTGAAGGTAGATTTTAAAAATATCATATGTTCCCCAAACTTTTGGTGTTTCACCTAGAACGGGTCTCAACTTCTTCCTTAACCAAGGAATTCCGCCTGGAAAGGGTAATATGTAAGCTGTCTCAAATAAAGAGACTTCCACTTGCAAAGATTTCACAACGAGCAATTTCTGTGAATTTGAAAGTCTTGCCATCCACTGGCATAAACTGACGACGGACTGCAAGCTAACCACTCATAGAGGAAATAGCAAAAAAAGTTACGTCGACTTGTACAGGGAAGCACGAATTGCTCAAACAAAGATACCTGTTGCTTGTTATCATGGAGGATTGCAAAAAGAAACTACTTTCTGGGGATAGAAATGTGGCTTCCTGGGGAAATAGATATGACTTCCTGGGGAAATGAGATATGACTTCCTGGGGAAATGCCACATTATTCCTGCTGAAGAGATAAAGTCTTCTCGTGCAAAATAAATGCACAAATCAAAGCTCAAAGTCCTCAGAAATCCAGAGTAAATAATATTGTCATGCAACCACAAATCCAATTAGAAACAAACTGGAGCAAGACGGACAAAGAAGATACATCCTTTGAGAAATAAACTCAAGAGGGAAAACCAAATCCAACTAAGCAAGGAGCGCTGCAGGAAGGTTTGAACACAATGTCAATAAAAAATGATTTGTAACAATGCATGATGCATGTATGAATGTATGAGTGATATCGTGTATATGTTGGTAAAAGGATACATAATCGAACAGAACTGCCTCAAGTACTAACAACATTGGTCTAAACTTCAACCAGAAAGATCAATCTAAGAAAGGTAAAAGCAACTGCGGAAACCAAACCTATTGTCTGTCCTAACTTCACTGAGGAGAAACATAATCCGGATGTAGCTAAATCAAACAGATACCGGGATAGAACATCTTTCTTCCGTTTTCATCGGAGAAACCAGTTTTCCAAAAACAACGTGCCTACTGAAGATTGCAAAACTAGTCTCAAATAAAGCAGACTGACGCCGAGACAACCAAACCTCACTGAGGAATTCAAACCCACTTCCCTGGAGAGAAAAAAAAACTGAGGATTGAAAACTTTTCATCATGAATACTCATTCCAACAAGAGATGCTCTGGGATAACCTTCCCAGGGAATAACACACAGACTTCCATGGGGAAAACAAATGTTTCACAGTCCGTACTCCTACTGGGGATTTCGATACTGATTGTGAATAAGGCAAATGGAAACCAAATTGTCAAAACATTCACTGGGGAAATCAGGCCCACTTTGAAGGAAGAAAAACATACAGACTTCACTAAGGGAGACAATACTTCATCATCGAGACATATACCGGGGACTTTATGCTGACTTCAATGGGGAGGAAAAAACCACATCATCGAGGGGAAACCAAGATACGTGCTCCACCGGGGAAACCAGAGATACGTTCTTCACTGGGGAAACCGGAGATACATGCTCCACTGGGGAAACCGGAGATATGTTCTTCACTGGAGAAACCGGAGACACGTTCTTCACTGGAGATACGTTCTTCACTGGGGAAACCAGAGATACGTGCTCCACTGGGGAAACCGAAGATACGTGCTCCATTGGGGAAACCGGAGATACGTTCTTCAAGAGTAATTATTGCACCAACTTCTTTGGGGAGAAAGGACTTTTATCAAATAAACGAGTCCTTCACTGGAGAATATTGGATTGAGTCTTCATATCAACCTATTCCAACAAAAGATGCCCTGGTATAATCTTCCTGGGAAATCAAGAAGTCAACACTAATGCCAATACTGCAAAAAGAGCGATATCTTAGCACACCAAGGGAATAAAACCTTTCATCATATGAGGAAAAAATTCGTTGGGGAATCTGGGACAAAGGCTTCTGACCATGCAAACCCAAAATCAAAAGAAAACTGAGACTTGGTCGGGGATAATAGGATCACAAACCAAATAATGTACCTTGCACCCACTGGTATCGTCTTCAACTATCCGAGAAACACACAAAGATTGCGCACATACCAACAAGATGAATTGAGAGAACCTTCCTGGGGAACCAAGAAGTTAACACTATAGTAAGAAGTCAAAATTATGGGGATTTTAAATCAAACTCAACACTTGGTGAGAGAAAACCCAAAAACTTGACAGTTGTCTCAACACCTCTTAGAAAATATACTGCCCTTGTCTAGCTACTTGGGAAGCACATAACAACAATAATGTCGTAACAAGAGAAAGCACTGCTCTACAAGAGATTCCATATCAATAAAAAGGGAGAAAGAACTTCATCAAATGAGCAAAGGCTTCATATCTCTTTTTAATCTCCATTTGATCACCACCTAGCTGGGTAAAGAATCACACTCAGCTGGAGAAGTCTGCAGCAAGACTGGAAAAAATGGGATTATGAACCCAACATCATAACACAACTTGAGGAAGGTTCTCAGCTTGGGGTAGACATAGTAACTATCTTGACGAAATCTGGATATGCCCTTGGAAACCAATCTGGTGTCTCAAGCTTACCATGCTGATCAAAGTAACTTTCATAACTTGCCCTTGGCTGCATGCTTTTAGGATAACCTTTCTGATCAAATGAATTCTAGAGATTTGTCGAATCTTAACGTAACTGCCCTAGATTGGCTGAATGTTGCATCCTCTTTGCTCCACAACTCTTCCCAGCAACATGCCTTTTGCTGATACTCAAATGTAAACTTCCATGATATCAAGCAGTTGTTTTACAAGCAAAAAATGTTTATTCTAAGAATGAAAAATCTAATGCAACAATTATGTAAGTCTTGAAGATTTTATTTGAAAAGATGTCAAAAAACCTTGTGAACGAATCACTAGCCAGGATGCGACATGGATTTTTTGTGTGAAAGATAACAAAAGCATATGATACCAATCACAATAATTTATCAAAATTAATGGGAGTCAGGAAACACTATTTCATTGGAGTATGCTTTCGAAATAAACCTTGTTTCAATTAGGACTTTTGAGGGTTGTAACGTGGCCTGGTTCACGGTTTTAGAAAAAATATTTACGGCTCAAAAATATTTGGTGCCCACCCCCTTCATGATGTTCTTCAGTCCTAAGTTCAGTTAACTTGACACTAACATTCATCTCTCAAAAGAAGTTTCGAGATGGTTGAGGAATCAAACAAGGTTTTCTTTGGACATACAAGTCACTCATTCCTGCTTCTTTTGGGTTTCTTGTCACGCGACTCTGTTCTTTGCTAATGATTTCACATTGTAATCCTTTATCGCATTTTAGGCTTTCCATTTCTTCCTTGCCTTCGGGACAAATTCCTTTTGACTTTGACTCTGAAGTGCAGCGGGATGCCCTGACTTTTGCCTAAGCGACTTGTTTTTTCAAGTTCCGACTTAGCGGGGCTTTTTGTCTCTTTATTTTTCATCATAATTTTTTTATTCATATTATCTTTTTCTTTTTTTAACATGTCGCGTGACTTTGAGTCATTTGTGACTTATCGGAAGAATTGTGACTGCCTTATTTCTGGGTAGATGAAAGATAACCATTTTTGTATCGTCATCTGTTGATCCCCTGATATGCGAGAGATACCCATTGGGATAACATCTTCTTTTGATGCACACTACTGATATGCGGAGGTTAAACATTGCGGTTTTGAATTCCCTCAACCTCTTGAAGGATAACCATTATTGTATCCTTATATGCGCACTCTTGATGAGATTTGAATACTCAATCAGATTAACTGAACACTACCCTTCCCCGGGTTTAAAAAAAAAAGAGGGTTTTTTCTGAATAGAAAAAGAAACTCCTACTTCAAGGCTCAAAGGGGTTAACGAGGGTTTCACTCCCTTATATCTCCGGTGTTTGAGGATTTGAAACAATGCCTGTACATCGTCAACAGGGTTTTATCGAAAAGCATACAACCAGAAAATTTGTGTTTTAATATCATCATCCTTCTCCCAATCTCTGCCTAGGCAAGAGAATGGGTAACAAGTTGGTATCATAAAGCAATTTAAAATTGAAAACAAATAAGAGTGAAACAAATGATTTATTCAAGACTAACATACTCATTGTATTAAGATTAAACATTCAAATGTAAACAAGTTCTTACATGCAAACAGTGCAATGATAAACAAGAAAAATTACAAATGAGAAAGCAGTAAAAATGATAATAAACTAAGATGAATCTCTTATCTGGACTTGCGCTGAAGGTAACATTTCCCAAGCTTTGGAACTATCAACAACAAAGATTCATTCATGCTCTGCTAACGAATTGTTTTGAACATTAGGGCCAATGTCCTTAAACAACAAGATACCGCTTCAGACCAACCTCTGAACTTCAACCTTCAAAGCAAAGAAATCTTCTAAATCGTGCCCAGGAGCATCCAGAGGACCCAGATTGAAACCTTCAGGTTCAAAATTCTCTGGCATTCCCCATCGATAACCCTGAGGCATACGGTTTTGAACAACAGTCGGAGTAGCGGATACAGGAACAGTAGGAACTTCAACATTTGCCCTTGTTGGTTGAGGTTGAACGCTCGGTGGATGATTCTGAGTAACCACCAGAGCTTCCATCAGAGTAGTCAAGTTGGCCAAGCCATCCTTCAAAGCAGACACTTCTTCGCGCAGCTCGCGATTCTCCTGTTCTAAGTTGTCCATCTTCTTTTTGAAATTAGCCCGAGTGTTGTAGTGATGAGTCAGCTTGCTGAGTGAAGTAAAGAAGCTGGGTAAGACACCTAGATATGCATAACAAATGCAAGAAGTATGTGCAATATGATGCATGATATGCAACGCACATGATTTTATTTTATTTAATATTTTAAGGGATTTATGGTTTATAGACACATTGCAAACATCCAAGTAATAAAGCTTTTGTTTCTCTTTCCAGATTCCATGGTTTAAAAGTACCTGAGATATTCACAAATAGTCAACCTTTAAATCCCTTGAAATATTGTTTTTTTCAAAAGATGCTTATGAGTGCATGGATGCATGATGCAACAATCACACACAAGATCACACATATAGGGTTCATAGGTTCAACATCACGAGCATGAGGCCGAAGGTACTACCCATAAGGTGTTGGTCTAAAAAGTTATCACCTGCCGAACAAGGTTCTAAGAGGTTCCCAGAGTCTACATCCTTCCGTCGGATATTACCAACTTCCCGATTAACTCGGTAATTAGTAATATTCTAAAGAAAGACTCGTCCGAACGTAGTATCACGTGACAACTACTTCCGGATTACTCCGTTATAGCTTCTGCACTACACCTAAAAGGCCAAGAGGGGTTAGGTAATCTATGGTCTTCAACTTCGGCAGGCTCCCAGGTCGAAAGCAGTACGTCTTCCCGATTACTCGGTAAACGATACTACCGTCAAAGGGGCCTCCACTGAGTGGGGGATCTCATGCCTCCTTTTTTGGGATTACTCCCTCAAAGTTAAAATGACTATACCGCCCGTCCTATCTTCAAGTTTTCCCAAGTCCGGGTATAGGACTTATGAGTAATCACCAAGCACCCTATAAACCAGGAAAGTCCAGACAAACATATATACAAAATATAACACATAAACAACAATAGCACATATACAGATATAAATAAAGATAGGTTTAACCCACTTAGGGACGGACCAACAAGAGGTCAATCTTTCCCCAGTGAAGTCGCCATTTTTCTGTGGTGGTAGAAATGTGCAAGACTAAGCCATTGGATTGACTAGACTTTATACAAATCAAAATAAAAATCACCACCGCGCTTTATTGTTTCCAAAGGAATGGGAAAAGAGCGAATAACCCAAAAAGAGGGGGAAATATTCAAGGTAAGGGGTTTGTTATGCAAAGGGAAGGTATTAGCACCCTAAACATCTACGGTACTCCGCAGGAACCTCTTTGAAAAATCTGTATATTTTGGCTATAAAAATGTGTTTTATATAAAATGGATGGTGGAGGTGAGAAAAGAAATATTTTTATGATTTTTGCACCCGCCGCGGTTGCGAACCTTTAGTGCCTACGTACCACCTTTCGTGCAATAGGGGATCAGGGTACACATAGTTCCTCTTTTAAAAATTTGAAACAAAAGTGTGTTGGTTGATTTTATGAGATAAGACATCATCGCAATTGTCCGTGTGAAAAACATACTTACTACCCACAATCATGAGAAAGGAGAATTTGCATCATCTCAAAGTGGAGGATATGACTTGGATTTTAAAATCAACAATGCCTCACTCAACACCCAAGTGGAAAATATCTCACTTCACTACAAGGACTGACAAGAGTCTAATCTTATGAGAAAAGTTTAAAGATAAAAGCCAAAGTGGCAAAATGGTTTGAAATGAGATTGATTGACTTTTAGTATTCTCACAAAAAAGGTCAAGGTATTATTAAATTGATTGAAATTTATTTATGAAAATGTTTCGAAGATGAATGGACCTAAGTCCAAGTTTATTATGAAAATTTTTCAAGTTTCAAAACAAGAAGAGTTTTTTTTTTTAAGGAGAGAGAAGATTTTTGAAATTAAAGAAGATGGGAGGAGAAGAAGAGGATATCCTAAAGCATAAGGTAAAAGCTAGGGATAAGAACCATTTAACCAACAAGAAGTCAATACTTGAAATTATGAGTCAATATAGAATTCCCATTCTTTGGATTGAAACCAAGCAAGCAAAGGTACTAGACCTCTTGAAAGAACCAAACTTCAAGTGTTTTAAGTCTTCGCAAAAATTGGGCAGAGTAACGGCTGTATACGGGTGAATTCCAGATTACAAACAAAGATCGTAAACTCAATAACATGCACACAAAACAAACAAACAACCCAATGTCTTGAGGTAAACCTCAAGAACTCCAGAAAAAATATCAAATAAAGTCACAAAGTCTCCAAGATATGCCAAGGTCTCTAATCCTAAGTCCAAGAAGTCCATCACTCCATAATGCAAAGGATAGTAACCATGTAGTCCAAGTATCATTAATGATTTTTATGGTTCATGTTGATTATTAGGTGTCTTTAAAAAGAAAGAAAAGCTCAAGTGAGCAAAATAAAAATGACATAAAAGTAAATGCTCAAGTGAGCAAAGATGAAAATAGCATGAAATGTAAAATGCTAAAAGTAAACGGTACATAAAGCATGGAAATAAAAGCGTAAAGTAAAGTTAATTGTTAGTAATTAGTGGTTAGCTGGATGACCATCTTGAAACTTGCATTTGGAACTCATTAGAGGATTGTTAGAACCAAAGCCTCCACACAACAAGTCGCATTTGCTTTTTGTCAAGTATATCATCCATTTTGGAATTCTCACAAGGCAACATGTAATGATCAACGATGTTTAAGTGATCCGCGTTGACCAAAGGTGTTGTAGATCCATTAGAGGATTGGTAGAACCAAAGCCTCCACACAATGAATCTCAAGGTTATTGGATCAAAGAGATCAAATTAACATACTTGGGCTTGCAATCATAAGTTTGGGCCACGAATGATCATTTATTCAAATCGGGATAAAATTTAGCGCTATGTTAAGCAATCGTAAGTGGACTTATGTAGAAGTCATACCTATTTTGAGGCCGGTTAATAGCAATCTATGTACTTCATGTTTGGATAAATGATATAGAGATCACCTTCCCTTAACATGTAGCACAATTAAAAAAAGAAAGGGATAAGATGAAGAGGGAGGGAAATGATAAGCTAATTTGGATCACCATTTCAAAATTCTTTCATCTTTAAATTCAACCACTCCTCTAGATGGATTAAAGCACTAACCATATCATTAATCCAAAGCACCAAAAATGAATTAAATAATTCACTCTTAGGTAGATTTGAATTGATGAACATTTATCCAACTTCATCTACATCACAAAGTCCATTGAGTTTAAAGACAAATTGGACATTTAAAATTGCAATCTAAACCAACAATCAAAAGGAGTGAGTAGAAAAAGCATTTTGGATCAAAGCTGACCCAAAACAAGGCAAAAAAGTGCATTATGTCCCTGTTGTAAATCGATTGCACTATTGTGTAAATCGATTTACAAAGTACAGTTTTCTAAAAATTATGCAAAATTGCTTCTGTGCAATCGATTGCACTATAATGCAAATCGATTGCACACAGTTATAGTAGCAAAAACAACATTTTAAAAGGGCAATTTCTTGTTCAAACTTTCCATCAAACACCTTATGATCAAGGATCCACTTGAGCACGAAAATTCCATCAAATCATGAGAAAATAACACCATTGGAATCACAAAATAATGCTCAATGAATCAATCCCAAAGATCAACAAGAGATCACATTGTGAAAGATGAATTATCCAACTTACCAAAGGTAGATCTAGAGAATTATCAAAACAACTTCAAGAATTTGCTTCAATTCAACCACAAGAATAAATTGACCAAGCTTGGATGTAGAGAATTGATGGAGAAAAAGTTTTTGGATGAAGGTTTAGCTCAAAGATTAGTAAGTTTCAATGCAAAGCTTACTAACTTTTTGAAAATGGAGCTTTGAGTGAATTTGGTAGATGGAGAGAATTGAGAGATTTTTTAGCAAGGTGAATTTGGTTATCAAAAGCTTGAAATTTGAATAAAATGAGATCTCTATTTGTAGAGTTTTAGGATTGGGATTAATGGTAATTTGGTAATTGATTCTTGGAGCCAAAATTTGAATTAATGATAACTCTTTCAAAAATTAGATCCAAAATTTGAATTAATGATAATTCTTTCAAATATTAGAGCCAAAATTTGAATTAATGATAATTCCTTTTAAAAAATGAAAGATTGGCACTAAAATTTGAATTAATGATACATCTTTCAAAAGTGAAGGAAAATTGGAGTCAAAATTTGACAAGTTTAAAATGCTGATTTTTTTTTAATTTTCACGCTGTGCAATCGATTGCACTATAGTGCAAATCGATTTGCACAGTGTTTTTTTTTCAAAAATGGCGCAAAATGCACTATGTGCAATCGATTGCACTCTAAGAGCAATCAATTGCATCAGTGAAAAAAATGAAAATTTTTAATTCTTTTTCTTTGCAAATAGAGATTTTAGGAAAATAATACCAGAAATCCTTTTTTGTCAGATGCTTCGACTTGGTACCTACAAATCAAAAATATACAAAGACAAAGACAAATATTTTTTTGTATTTTGATTAGAATTTAGTCAACAACACATATACAAAATACACAACCAAGGTGCTTAGAGATTCCTCAAGAGCAAACTTAAAGATAGGAAAAAAGAGGAAGAACCAACCCTAATGTGATCTTGTTATGATCGAGTTGATATAATATGATAGAGGAATCTTAGGGGCAAAAATTGGGGTACAACACATCACTACAAGGATTGACAAGAATTTAATCTTTTAAGAAAAGTTTTAAAAGGTAAAAAGCCAAAGTGGTAAAATGGTTTGAAATGAGATTGACTGAATTTTAGTCTTCACACAAAAAATATGTCAAGATATTATTAAGTTGATTGGAGTTTATTTATGAAAATGTTTTTAAAATGCATGGACATAAGTCCAAGTTTATTATGAAATGGTTCAAGTTCAAAAACAAGAAGATTTTTCTAAAAGGGAAAGAATATTTTTGAAATTAAAGAAGATGGAAGGAGAAGAAGGGACTATCCTAAAGCACAAGGTAAAAGCTAGAGATAAGAACCATCTAACCAACAAGAAGCCAATACTTGACATTATGAGCCAAGATAGAATTCCCATTCTTTGGATTGAAACCAAGCAAGAAAAGATACTAGACCTCTTGAAAGAACCAAACTTCAAGTGTATTAAGTCTTCATAAAAATTGGGCAGAGTAACAGCTGTATACGGGTGAATTCCAGATTACAAACAGAGGCTGTAATCACAATAACCTGTACACAAAACAAACAAACAACCCAATGTCTTGAGGTAAACCACAAGAGCTCCAGAAAAAATAATCAGATAAGATCACAAGGTCTCAAATTGTAGGCCATGGTTTCTAATCCTAAGTCCAAAAAGTCCAATGCTCCATAATGCCAAGGATAGTAACTAAATAGTCCAAGTACCATTAAAGATTTTTTTTAGATTTTAGGTTGACTATTAAGTATCTTAATAAAGGAAAAGAAAAGCTCAAGTGAGCAAAGTAAACATGGCAAGAAAGTAAATGCTCAAATGAGCAAAGATGAAAATGACATGAAATGTAAATGCTAAAAGTAAATAGTACATAAAGCATAAAAAAGAATAAAAGCATAAGGTAAAAAAAGTCAATAATTAGTGGTTAGTTGGATAACAATCTTGAAACTTGCATTTGGAACTCATTAGAGGATTGGTAGAACCAAAGCCTCCACACAACAAGTTGCATTTGCTTTTTGTCAAGTATATCATCCATTTGGAATTCTCATAAGTACCATTTAATGATCAACGATGTTTAAGTGATCCGCGTTGACCAAAGGTGTTGTAGATCCATTAGAGGATTGGTAGAACCAAAGCCTCCACACAATGAATCTCAAGGTTAATGGTTCAAAGAGATCAAATTAACATACTTGGGCTTGCAATCATAAGTTTGGGCCACGAATGATCATTTATTTGAATCGGGACAAAATTTAGCGCTATGTTAAGCAATCGTAAGTGGACTTATATAGAAGTCGCACCTATTTTGAGGCCGGTCAATAGTAATTTATGCACCATTTGTTTTGAGACATGATATAGAGATCATGCTCCAATAACACCTAGTGCAATAAGAAAGGGATAAGATGAAGAGGAGATGGAAAAAATGAATAAACCACTTTTGAATAAAAAATTTAATCAAACTATTATTAAAATCATTCATCCATTTTGGTGGAGTTGAACTCAACACCCAAGATCCAATGATGTTAATAAAGTCATGATCAAAAAATCAACTCAAGACAGCCAGAAAATAATCACAAAATAATATTATATTTAATATATACATTAAAAGGGTTTACAAAATGTTTAAAAATCAAAATAGAGGAGAAAAATATCAACTATGTCCAAATTAATCAAGAAAGAAAACGTAAGGCCATAGAAAAATCAGAAATGGATCCAAATATTTTTGTAAAATTTTTGGTAATTTTTAAAAGTCAGAAACTATTTTTAAACTATTTAAAATTGCTCAAACAAACAGAAAATAGGTCAAAAATAGTAAACCTCAATATAAAATTTTCATAAAGTGAATAATATGAAAAATAATATTTATGAATTTTTTCAAAATTAAAAAAATGCCAGAAAGTATTTTTTAAGTAATTAAAAGAAATCAAATAATTCAATAAAATACAAAAAATATCAAATGTCAAAATAAAAATGTGAAAAACTAGTCATGTGATCAGAAATAATTCAAAGTATTTTTGTGAATTTTTTATTAATTTTTGGATAAAAAATAACAGAGTTATGAATTTTTGAAAATTTAATCAATAAAAATATAAAATCAGAAAATAAAATAAAACCGAAAAGATGTGGACCATCAGATCATAGTCAAAACGCGTTAAGTAAGCTGATCCAGTGGACCAGACGCGCTGTGCTTGATATGGACCTTAGTGAGATACGCAGAGGATCAGAAAAAGGGCAACTAATGAAATTAAGACGTTTGGCACGGTATCATTGGCTGAGACGAGACATGGCATCATCTTCAACCTCCAGACACCCTGCAATGGGGATTTTGTGAGATCATTCAAATGGAAAAATTAGGATCCCAGGCTAGTATCATTGAACTCGTCTCTTCAAGACGATTCTAACACCACCATCGTGCCAAATTTATATAAGGTATGGAGAGAGATATGAATCAAAAACCCTGAAAATAGCGAGCACCTTCAATTTGAGATTTCTCTCTCAATTCTCAATGGATTTAAAAATTGTAAGCATCATTGGAATCAGGAGAAAGAGTAGAATAGATTAGTGCTTGATTTGGATCCAAATGGTGGAGAGTTCTACCTTTTCTAAGTTCAAGGAAGAAGCTCTGAAACTAGACTTCTGTAGGTTAAATAATGGCTCGTTTTGATTGGTTTAAGTGCTGGAGAGTTTATATGATGCTTAAGGATAATGAATACGCAAAGAATTTTGGAAATAGGAGCTTAAATATCAGAAACTGAATTAAAAAAAAATGGGTTCGTGTGAAGTTTTGGCAGGTTGTTTTTGGCTTTCAAAGCTTGAAGAAATGAATGGGGGATATCCCTCTATTTATATGGAAGTGAATGGGAATGAAAATTGGAAGAAACAAGAAAGTTTGGAGGGAAATTGAGTGAAGGTCGAGGACGAGTGAAGTGTGACTTCATTTCCATCAAAACTCAACCAAATCTTGTGTTTTGGGGTGCTAATCACTCCTGCCAGGTTTTCTAATCAATTTTAAATCAAAAATGCGCATAAATCTTGTGTTTAGAAGTCACATTATGGATTTCAAAATTTTGACTTTGTGTAAAATTCAGTTTCAAGTTACCAAATTCAAATCCATGGCATTTCCAACTCAAGGGGTCTTAGGGCATGATTCTTGATGCTTTAGAAAGATGAGGTTACAATCTTTGAAATGGAAAAAGAATGGAGTTAAATGTATACTTGAGATGAAAGTTTCATTGAGTCAAAGTTGAAGAAAAGGGTTGACTTTCCATACTTAGACATATTTCAAATTCTTCTTCAAATATGACTTATAATCTTTTGCATCCAACCATGGCCTTCCACTTGGAATTTGCTCTTGACCAAAAAAGATGGAATGAAGTAGATCTCTTAAATGACATTTTGAAAATTGAACCACTCAAAATCTCCAATAATTGAGAAAGTTATGACTTGTTGAAGTTGGCCAAAAATCATGAAATGACCTATAATCTTTTGCATATTTAAGGCAACCTCCATCCATTTTCCCACATTGAACATATATGAAGGCATAAAGTTCACATCTTCAATATCATTATGGAAAAATAATGGACTCAAGGTGATGAAAATTGACCAAGTTATGATCAATTGAAGTTACTTATGTAAAATTGTGGATTCATTTGGATGACTTGTAATCTTTCTTCTTTACCAAGTTTCTTCCACATGAAAACTCTTTGGAACTTTTGAAGTGATTTGTTGATAACCCTTTGAATAGAAGTATGTATTTGGAATCACTCAAAAATACCAAAAGGTGAGCAAGATATACTCCTTTGAAGTTCAAAACCCTAGCTTCTAGATCAAGAGAACCTTGAGGAACTTTGACAAGTTTGAACAAACTTCTTGTACCAATATTTTTGCTTTGTGAATAGAAGTTGTTGATGATGATAATGAAGACTCATATCAACCAAAAACACTTCGTTATCTTGAATTTTGAGAGAAAAATTCTCTTGTGACCAATAGGAACAAGGCCTTGTCCAAACATGACAACTTCTCCAATCAAACCCCTTGTTATTTTTTTGTCAAATCTAATAACCTTGAAATATGATGAACCAAAGAAAACATGCCATGCCAATTCTCCCAAAACCAATCGAATGGTGAGGTTTGAACTTCTCAAGCTATATTGACTAGGGCATGGAAATAAACTCATGGATAACAAGCAAAACAAGCCAACATTGCATTTTATTAGTTAAATGAAGAAAAAAAAAACAATATTCATGATCACAAAAGGAACATAAGTCAAGGTGCTTGGTAATACCTCAAAAGGAGCAAAACTCAAAGTAGGGAGGGGAACCAAGAATCCTAGTGTGATCTTGTTTTGAGTGAATCAACATGATATGATGAAGGGATCTTAAGGGCAAAAATCAGGGTACAATAGTTGCCCTTATTTAAGTTTCTTCTATCCGAAGATACGAAGGTTAAATATCTTCGTGTCGACGCGATCGAAGATACTTAAATATAAAACAAAACCTATTTTTGGCCCTAAGATGCCATGCGAATGCTTATGCATATGAATGCATATGAACAGGACCAAAGAGACGCAAAAATAACACTGGGGATGTAACAATAATAAAGAAACAAGGGAACAACCCCACCAGGAAAATAAATCACTGGTGGACTCAGAGAACTGAATCAAAGAGGATGGTAAAATGGTCAAAGGACACACCAACTTCTACTGAAGGCAAAGCTACCAACATTTACTGAAGGCAGAGAGAAAGATAACAAACATCGATGTTCATTGTCGATGGTCTACCAACTTTCACTGAAGGTAGAAAGAGAATATATCATATCACCACCGTTCACTGACGATGAACTATCAACATTCTGTGAGGCTAGAAAAAAGATAACAGACATCGACGTTCACTGCCGATGGTCTACCAACTTTCACTAAAGGTAGAAAGAGAAAATATCATATCACCACCGTTCACTGACGATGAACTATCAACGTTCACTGAAGATAGCAAAAAGATAACAAACACCAACGTTCACTGCCGATGATCTACCAACTTTTACTGAAGGTAGAAAGAGAATATCATATCACCGCTGTTCACTGATGATGAACTACCAACGTTCACTGAGGGTAGAAAAAAGATAACAAACACCGACATTCACTGTCGATGGTCTACTAAATTTCACTGAAGGTAGAAAGAGAATATATCATATCACCACCGTTCACTGACGATGAACTACCAACGTTCACCGAGGGTAGCAAAAAGATAACAAACACCAACGTTCACTATCGATGGTCTACTAACCTTCACTTAAGGTAGAAATAGAATATATCATATCACCGCCGTTAACTGATGATGAACTACCAACGTTGATTGAGGGTAGCAAAAAGATAATAGACATCAACGTTCACTGCCGATGGTCTACCAACTTTCACTGAAGGTAGAAAGATAAATTATCATATCACCACCGTTCACTGATGATGAACTATCAACGTTCACTGAAGATAGCAAAATGATAACAAACACCGACGTTCACTGCCAATGGTCTACCAACTTTTACTGAACGTAGAAAGAGAATATCATATCACCACCGTTCACTGACGATGAACTACCAACATTCACTGAGGGTAGCAAAAAGATAACAAACACCGATGTTCACTGGAGATGGTCTACCAACTTTCACTGAAGGTAGAAAGAGAATAAACATCGACGTTCACTGTCGATGGTCTACCAACTTTTACTGAAGGTAGAAAGAGAATATACCATATCTCCGCTATTCATTGATGATGAACTACCAACATTCACTGAGGGTAGCAAAAAGATAATAAACATCGATGTTCACTGGCGATGGTCTACCAACTTTCACTGAAGTTAGAAAGAGAATATCATATCACCGCTGTTCACTGACGATGAACTACCAACGTTCACTGAGGGTAGCCAAAAGATAACAAGGTTCCCCATGATTCTGGTGTTTCGCCTAGAACGGGTCTCAACTTCTTCTTTAACAAAGGAACTCCGCTTGGAAAGGTTAATACATAAGCTGTCTCAAATAAAGAGAACTTGTTATTTGTGGTCACGGAGGATTGTAAAAGGAAATGAATTTTTTGGGGCAAGAGGTATGACTTCCTTGGGAGATTCCATGATATTCTTGCTAAGGGGATAAAGTCTTCTTGTGTAAAATAAATGCACCAACCAAAGCTTGGAGTTTTTCAGGATTCCAAAGTAAATAATATTTCCAGGGGACCATAGATCCAAACCAGAAATAAACTGGAATGAAATAGTCAACCAGAACACATCCTTTAAGAAATAAACTCAAGAGGGAAAACAAGATCCGTCCAAACAAGGAACTGTACCAGAAGGCTAAGGAAGAAATCTTCTATGAGGGACAACTCAGTAGGGAAAGAAAAAATATACGTTTTCTGCTTAAGTCCAACACTCTGTTGAAGAGAGGACAACATAAATTTGCAAAACAAGGTAATATGTCAATAAAAATATTAACAAATGTCAATGAACAATGATTTGTCAATTTTAGCTATGCATGATGCATGTATGAATGTATGAGTGTTATCGTGTGCATGCTGACAAAATAGATACACAACATGGGGAATAACCAGGCAAAACTTCCTCGGGCACTAACAACACTCGGCTAAGCTTCAACCTAGATGATCCTTCCAAGAAAGGTAAAGGTAAACTACGGAAACCAAACCTTCTGCCTTCTTTTAACTTTACTGAGGAGAAACATAATACGGAGGTAGCCAAATCAAATAGATACCGGGGTAGAACATCCTTTTTCAGGCTTCACCGGGGAATTCAAGCCTACTTCACTAGAGAAATATGCGGATTGAAACTTCTCATCATGAAAACTCAGAAACGAGGAGAAATGAATCTAAACTTGACCGAGGATACCGGAATCATAAACCCCGTGCGGCGAAACATCATGTGTAGACATTCCCGAGGGGAACAAAAGCTTCTCAAAACAACCAGAGTTTGTCCATTCCTGGGATCACCATTTAGTTGTTATTGTTTCATCACAAATCTCAAAGTAAAAGTAAATTGTAAATTTTTTTTTTGAAAAATCAATTTTGTTATTTAATCTCTTTGCTTTGAAAGTTATTATTTGTAATAAATGGAGTATTTGCTAGCTAAATAACATAGGAAATAAGAAGAATTGGGTAAAATATCGACTTTCATTAATAGAATGGTAGTCTGTGAATGGCGAGACTCCATAGATAATTACAAAGTTTGGGAAATGGTAATACATAATGGAAAGATGCATTGAGATACAATGACCACTATCCCCTCTAACAACTTTTTAAATCCCAAGCATCAGCTTCTGTTGAAGTAGGGTGAGGATCCGAGAAGATTGTTGCTTCAACGATCAAGTCTTGTCTGACGTAGTTACTTGCCAAGAAAGTACCTTACATTTGCCTAAACTACCCTTGCGGGTTTTCAACTTAGCAGGAAATTTATTCTGTTAGGTCTCTAATTTTTGCCTAGACCACCCTTTAGGTTTTTCGGCCTATCGAAACGCTCCTTTTTTGCCTAAGCCGCCCTTTTGGGTTTTCAACTTAGCGAGTTGTTCTTTTATTTCTTTAGGCGAAGTATTTCTTGACTGCGTCAACTTTCATGGGACGTGGGAACTCCTCGCCATCCATAGTTTCAAGAATTAATCAGAGAAGGCTTTCTTGACAACATACAGGCCTTCAAAATTGGGAGTCCACTTTCCCCTAGAATCAGTGTTGAAAGACATGATCTTCCTGAGCACAAGGTCGCCTTCTCTGAATTTACGATGTTTAACCTTTTTATCAAAAGCTTTCTTCATTCTTCTTTGATATAACTGGCCATGACACAAGGCTGTCATTCTCTTCTCCTCAATCAAATTCAATTGGTCAAACCTGTTTTGGACCCATTCAGCCTCCGTCAACTTGGTTTCCATTATCACACGCAACGAGGGAATCTCTACCTCGATTGGGAGTACAACTTCCATTCCATACACTAAGGAGAACGGGGTTGCTCCTGTTGAAGTGCGGAAAAATGTTCGATATCCATGTAAAGAAAAAGGGACCATTTCATGCCAATCCTTATAAGTAACAACCATTTTCTGGATAATTTTCTTGATATTCTTATTAGAAGCTTCAACAACCCCATTCATCTTTGGCCTGTATGGAGATGAATTGTGATGGACAATATTGAATTCTTCACACAGTTCTGTCATCATCTTGTTATTCAAATTTGAGCCATTATCAGTGATGATTCTGCTCGGCACAGCATACTGGCATATAAGATTATTCTTAATGAAGCGCACAACCACCTGCTTAGGAACATTGGCATATGAAGAAACCTCCACCCACTTGGTGAAGTAATCAATTTCCACCAAGATAAAATGGTGCCCATTCGAAGCATTGGGTTCTATCATCTCAATCATGTCAATTCCCCACATAGAGAAAGGCCATGGGGAGGAAATCATATTGAGAAGTGTCGGAGGCACAAAGACCTTGTCTGCATAAATCTGGCATTTATAGCACTTCTTTGCAAATTTGTAACAGTCAGATTCCATTGTCAGCCAATAATAACCTGCCCTTAGCATCTTTTTAGCCATAGAATGTCCATTGGCATGAGTTCCAAATGAAAATTCATGAATCTCATGCATCAACATGTCTGCTTCGTGTCTATCCACGCATCTGAGAAATACCATGTCATAATTTCTCTTGTATAACACATTTTCACTGAGGAAGAAACTTCCTGCTAATCTTCTCAATATCTTTCTATCTTTCTTTGACGCATAAATCAGGTATTCCTGAGTCTGAAGAAAATGCTTGATATCATAATACCAAGGTTTTTCATCTGCTATCTCCTCTGTTGTAAACACATGAGTGGGCCTATCCAGCCGTCGAACCGTAATTCGGGGTATATCATTCCAATTATTCACTTGGTACATAGAAGCTAGAGTTTCCAGAGCATCTGCCATTTGATTTTCATCTCTAGGGATGTGATGGAATTCAACTTTATTGAAGAATGGTAATAATCTTCTAGCATAATTTTTGTAAGGGATCAAGCCAGGGTGACGAGTGTCCCATTCTCCTTTAATCTGATTTATCACCAAAGCTGAATCACCATACACATATAGAATTTTTATTTTGAGATCAATAGCTTCCTCGAGACCCATGATGAAAGCCTCATATTCTGCCATATTATTAATGCAATCAAATGTTAACCTTGCAGTAAAAGGAATGTGCAATCCACGAGGAGTGACAATCACAACACCAATTCCGTTACCATAAACATTCCCAACTCCATCAAATATCATACTCCAATGAGATTCAGGGTCAGAACCTTCCTCAGGTAATGGCTCATCACAATCTTTCACTTTCAAGAACATCAAGTCCTCATCGGGGAATTCATATTCTGCAGACTTGTGATCCTCCACTGGTTGGTGAGCAAGATAATATGCCAACACACTACTTTTAGTAGCTTTTTGAGTGAGTTATTCGATATCATATTCAGATAACAACATCTGCCAGCGGGCAATTCTCCCAGTAAGAGCAGGCTTTTCAAAAATGTACTTGATTGGATCCATTTTGGAGATTAACCAAGTGGTGTGATTCAACATATACTGCCGCAAACGCTTTGCCTCCCAGGCCAAAGCACAACATGTTTTTTCCAGCATGGAATACCGCGACTCACAATCAGTGAATTTTTTTCTGAGATAATAAATGGAGAACTCCTTCTTCCCTATTTTATCCTGTTGTCCCAGAATAAACCCATGGATTTATCTAACACTGTTAGATACATAATCAACAATCTTCCTTCTACGGGAGGGAGCAAGATAGGAGGTTCAAGCAAATATTCTTTAATACTCTCAAATTCCCTTTGGCAGTCATCCGTCCACACACAACCTTGATCTTTCTTTAACAACTTAAAGATCGGTTTGCATGTTACAGTCATGTGGGAAATTAATCTGGAAATATAATTCAAACGCCCGAGGAAACCTCTGACTTGCTTTTCAGTTCTTGGTGCTGGCATTTCTTAAATTGCTTTGACTTTATCAGGGTCAACTTCAATTCCTTTCTGGATAACAATGAAACCTAACAACTTCCCTGATCGAACACCGAAGGTGCATTTATTTGGATTCAAGCGGAGACGATACTTCCTCAAACGCTGAAACAACTTCAACAAATCTTCTATATGCCCTTCTTCAGTATGGGATTTGGAAATCATATCATCAACATATACTTCAATTTCCTTGTGCATCAGATCATGGAATAGGGTTGTCATAACCCTCTAGTACGTCGCACCAGCTTTCTTCAACCCGAAAGGCATCACTCTGTAACAGAATGTTCCCCAGGGTGTGATAAATGTTGTTTTTTCCATTTCCTCTTGAGCCATTCTTATTTGATTATACCCAGAAAATCCGTCCATGAACGAGAATACTTTGAATTTTTCTATGCTATCCACTAACATGTCAATGTGAGGCAATGAAAAATCATCTTTTGGACTAGCTTTATTTAGATTTCTGTAATCTACGCACATGCAGACTTTTCTGTCTTTTTTCGGTACTCAGACAATATTGGAAATCCATTGAGGATACACTGATGTCAGAAGAAAACCAACATTAATCTGCTTTAGAACCTCCTCTTTGATCTTTAATGCCATATCTGGGTGAGTTCTTCTCAACTTTTGTTTAATTGGCGGACACTCTGGCTTCAACAACAAATGGTGCTCGACAATATCTGTATCTAGACTAGGCATATCTTGGTAAGACCAAGAAAAAATATCCACATACTCTTTCAACAACTCAATCAACCTTCTCTTCACACCGCGATGCAACGATGCTCCAATCTTGACTTCCTCTGGATCTTCTTCTGAACCCAAATTAATCACTTCCAAAGGATCTTTATATGATTGAATGGTATTTTCCTCATGCTCAAGCAACCGTGAGATCTCTTCTTGAATCTCATCATAATCTTCTTCTTTAGCCCCAAACACAGGACATTAAAAGTTGGGAGAGGGTGCAGGGTCATTGTATTCAACGGGTTTTTTAATTAATCTGTACATATGATTTATGATTGCTTTTAGAAACTGACACATATAATAAGTGATCATGCAGATTTAATTTCAGTTATTATTTATTTTGAAAGGTTTTTTTTATTACCATTTCCCAAGAAAAAGCAGGAAATAAAAACATAATTCGGGAAGCAAAGACAAATTTTATTAATGATCTTAAAAGTTACAGCAAACAGATAAGCCCTACAACATTAATACTTCCACCTTGGGCAGAGTGAAAGCCATTCAAAAAAAAGATTAATCAAATCAAATTACGTTGAAACATGTATGCAAGAGGGAACATCAATGGTGACCCAGTTCTGAACCCTGACTCTATGCGTCACATAATTTGGCATTTCCTGCTCTGCTTCATCCTCCTCAACAACATTAATTCCAGAATCAGTTGGATGAAGGTAACCTCCACTGCAGAAAACATCATGATAGCCGCTCAAAGTAGACTTTGACTTTAAACTTTCTCCTTTTCCATTCTTCGAAGAGAAACCCAAGCCAGTTCTGTTCTTGTTCACGGGTGGATCCATAATTCATTCCCAAACTGCATTAGAATAATTGCGCACAACCTGCTGCGCGTCCTTCATCGAGACCATGGAATTCTCACTCCCCCTTATGTTGTCAATGGATAGGGCTTGGAACTGGGTTCCAACAGCAGCTTCATCTGCTTCTACAATTCTAAAGGAGGACAAATGAGATATCAACAATGCCTGCTCACCATTTATAATCACTACCTTCCCTTCACACACAAAGTTTAGCTTCTGATGTAAAGTTGAAGTGATAGCCCCTGCTTCATGTATCCATGGCCGTCCTAGCAAACAACTATATCCAGGAATAATGTCCATGACCTGGAAGGTTATCTGGAACAAATGTGGTCCTATATAGATGGGTAAGTCCACCTCACCGATGACAGATTTCCTCGACCCATCAAATGCTTTCACAATAATGCCACTCGGGCGCATATGTGTTCCTTGATATTTCAACTTCATGAGAGTACCCCTCGCTATAAAATTCAATGCGGATCCATTATCAATTAGCACATAGGATAGCGAATCATTCTTATAGTTCATAGATATGTGGAGGGCCAGGTTGTGATTCCTCCCTTCATCTAGTAATTCATCATTGCAGAAACTCAAGTTATTACATGACGTAATGTTTCTAATTACGCTGCTGAATTGATTTATTGGCATGTCACTCTCCACAAAATCTTGGTCCAGTACCCTCATCAAGGATTCTCTATGAGCATAGGAGTTCATTAATAAAGCTAAGATAAATATCTTTGAAGGAGTCTGCAGTAGCTGATCTACAATTTTGTAGTCGCTCATCTTAATTATCTTCAAAATATCATCACTTCTTTCTCTAGCGTAGATCCACTAGTCTCTCATGTAGCCTTCTTAGGTTCATCATTCTCAACAATTTTCTTTCCAGCAGCAACATCTCTCCGAACAACCGGCACAAACAGACGACTGCTACGGTTCACCCTGCTGTTTTCAGCTATATTTCCAACATCAGGCATTGGATGGATGGGAACTTCCACACTGTCCTCCAATATTGTAGCGTTGTATTTGTAAAGCACAACCTATCTGATTTGTAGGGGATAGGACCTAGAAAACTAATTACCAATTTGGTAACAGTTGACTTTCTATGATACTCAACTTCAAAATAGGCTGGTGCACTGAAACAAGGCACAATGACGTTTACCCCTTCTTCAACACAACCAGACATCAAAAAGTCATTTATGGAAAACAAATCTTCATCTGAAGAGAAATACTCATCCGCAGAGGCATACTATTCCTATAACTCTTCTTCCTTTAAACAAACCTCAACCATATCAACTTCATGATAATCATCCCTCTGACCTGTAATCTTGGTAGTTCCATTGTCTAACAGCAACTGAACACCCTTCTTCAAGATTGAACATCCTCGGGGATCTCGACAGCAAACTAGGGAAGATCCATATTGGTGTTCCACTTGACCAGCCGTATGGCAGAAGGTAGCATGCAACTGCATGAGATCCTCATTCATATACTCCACATCAAAAATTCTGAATTCACCAGGACATCCAAAAACTATGTTCACTTCCTCTTTATACTCTACCCTAGGCCTGATTATGTGGATGAAGCCCTCATCCATCATCTCCTATAAATCAACCTTTATCTTATCGCTACCCTATATATTTGTATTGCAAGTAGCATAACCGTTATGGTCATGCGTATAATATCTAAATTCACAGAGGTCTGCGTGCATTTTCACCAAATATCCTCTAACCAGATTAATGTCAAAAATCTGGAAGTCTCCTGGACAACTGGCCACCATATTTACAACATTTACTCCCCCATTCTTGGGTAGAGGATTATCCTTCAGATTAGGTCCCACGTCTTTGAAAGATAGAACACCAGACTTCACCAATTTCTACACCTCAGTTTTCAAAGGATAACAATTCTCGACATTATGCCCTGGTGCTCCCTGATGAAAAGCACATGTTTGGTCTGCCTTGTAATACCAAGGTAATGGTGATGGTACGACGAGAGGTGGTCTTGTTTGTAACAGCCCAAGCCTTCAGCGTTCCCGACACTATTACCTTATGATCTTCTCTACCCCCTCACTAGTAGAGTTTTTTTCCTTTCGTGGGAATCAAATCATGTACCCCGGGGTTCAAGTACATGCTCAATGCATTCCCACTACTAATTGAGCTCAATTGGTAGTGGGAATGCATTGAGCATGTACTTGAACCCCAGGGTACAGGGTTCGATTCCCACGAAAGGCAAAAACTCTACTAGTGAGGGGGGTAGAGAAGATCGTGAGGTAATAGTGCCAGGAATGCTGAAGGCTCGGGCTGTTACATAAAAAGGCGCCTTTTTATGTAACAGCCCGAGCCTTCAGCATTCCTGGCACTATTACCTCATGATCTTCTCTACCCCCCTCACTAGTAGAGTTTTTGCCTTTCGTGGGAATCGAACCATGTACCATGGGGTTCAAGTACATGCTCAATGCATTCCCACTACCAATTGCGCTACGTAGATCAATTGGTAGTGGGAATGCATTGAGCATGTACTTGAACCAGGGTACATGGTTTGATTCCCACGAAAGGAAAAAACTCTACTAGTGAAGGGGGTAGATAAGATCATGAGGTAATAGTGCTGGGAACGCTGAAGGCTCGAGCTGTTACAGTGTCTGGACCAACTTCTTCTGAATCAATGTTGGTAATAACTCTGTATAGCTCATGGGAATAGGGTCATAACTCTCCCTTCTCTGATTATACCCTTGATTCCCCTGCTGGGACAGTCTCTGATAAGCAACGGTAGTTGGAGCGGCATTCATAACAGGAGTAACTGAGGCGACCTGCTGATGACGCTGATAATTCCTTCTAGGAGAGTTTACCCTCCTCTCTTGTATAACAGCATTTGCATCTCCTTATTTCTTCTTGGTAAACCCATAAGATGGCTTCTTCGTACCTCTAGATCCTTCACTCTTCGTCAAACGACTTTCTCTTACAGCCTCTTCCAAGCGGATACCCATTCCTACCATATCAACAAAGTCACTTGGCGCGCTTTCTACCATCCTCTCGTAGTAGAAAGCACCCAGCGTCTTCAATAAAGTCTTAGTCATCTCCTTCTCTTCCATGGGAGGAATCACTTGGGCGGCTAAGTTGATCACGGGCAGGCGCCATGTCCACGTTGTACTTGTATTGTTTGATGAATGCTTCTCCCAAATCATTAAAAGTATGGAAATTGGCACTTTCAAAACTCATATACCACTTCAACCCAGCACCGGTCAAACTATCCTGAAAAAAGTGAATCAACAGACACTGATCATTAGTATGGGTAGACTTTCTCCTCACGTGCATCACCAGGTGAGCACGAGGGCAAGTGTTTCCCTTATAATTCTCAAACTATGGGACCTTGAACTTAACAAGTATCTTAATGTTTGGGACCAAACATAGCTCATTAACATTCTTCCCAAATAGCTCTTTCCCCCTAAGGGCCTTCATCTCTATTTGCATCTTATCAAACTGCTCTTGAAAGTCATCCATTATGTCATAAAGACCTAAGTATTCACTTGGTGGAGGGTAAGGACGACACACATCATCATTAACAAACGGAACCATATTCACCGAAGGAGGTGCAACAGGAATGGCATGCACCACAAGAGGGGCCGGAGTAACAATAGTCTGAACCAGTGGAGTATCTTGAGGACCAAGATTGAAACCTTCAGGTGAAAAATTCTATGGCATTCCCCATGGATAACCTTGAGGCATACGATTCTGAACAACAGCCGGAGTAGCAGATACATCAACAGTCAGAACTTCAGTATTTGCCCTTGTTGGTTGAGGTTGAATACTCGGTGGCTGATTCTGAGCAGCCACCAGAGCTTCTATCAGAGTAGTCAAATTGGCCAAGTTGGCCTTCAAAGCAGACACTTCCTCACGCAGCTCGTGATTCTCTTATTCTAAGTTGTCCATCTTCTTTTTGAAATTAGCCCGAGTGTTATAGTGATGAGTCAGCTTGTTGAACGACGTAAAGAAGCTTGGTAAGACACTCGGGTATGCATAACAAATGCAAGAAATATGTGCATTATGATGCATGATATGCAATGCATATGATTATTTTTACTTTGTTATTTAATATTTCAAGGGATTTAAAGTTTATAGACATATTGCAAACATCAAAGTAATAGCGCTTTTGAAATACTGAAAATTTTATTATAATAACTGCAAAATGGATTACAAGTTTCAATGATCCCAAGTATAATATGAAAATAAAATCTAAAACCTTAAGAAGTAAAACTGATGGAGATCACTTTATACGTTGGCGCTTCCCCGTGAGCTTGGCAATCTGAGCCTTCAACCTCTGGTTTTCTTCCGTATATCTGATGGCAATCTCTTTCTAGTCATCTGAATTAGGAAGTGAGTGATCAACACCTGATGGAGGGAGGCCCAGGAGAAAATAAATCCCCTTTCCTCTCCATAGATTCTACCGCTTGACTCTCAACGATCTCAATCAAGTCATCTTTCTCCTTCAGATCTGCTCTACAAGAACTCTCTAAAGTTTGGAACTTGTTCTTCCAAGCATCCCTTTCTTGTTGCATCCTAACCAAAGCAAGTTGTAGCTCTTATAGGTCATCTAATAAGGGAGGAGTGGTCTTCACAAATAGATCAGGCATGGGTGTCTCCCTGGTATACGACATCTTTAACTGAATGGCTCTCGATCGGATCCATTGAAGATATGGCTCCAAAGAAACAACACCCTTATATCCCAAATCCTTCCTACTCTTCTTATGAATGTGACGCCAGGCCTTCACAATCTGCTCCCTAGCTTCCCTATGGTCTTCCCCTTCCTTCAGAAAGAAACTACTCAAATGAACACTATTTGGTTTATCCCTCATCGGATAACCAAGCTGTCGCCGTGCAAAAACAGGGTTATAGTTAATTCCTCCCTTTGTACCAAGAAGAGGTACATTGGGGAAACTACCACAACTATCAATAATCTCTATATCCTGGTAAACTTGATGATACCAATCAATATCCGAGTGAGTAAGTGCCATGATCTTAGGAGCCCAACGGGGTTCCTTCTTGACATCCCAAAAAGCATCAGACTGAGGCATATGAGAGATAAACCACCGGTATAACAGAGGCGTGCAACAGATAATCATCCCCCCGTGATAAGAATTCCGAAGATGGATAGAGTAATAAGTTTCACCCAACAGTGTAGGAACTGGGTTTCCAATCATGAAGATCCTGATAGCGTTAATGTCGACAAACTTGTCCACATTAGGAAATAAGAACAACCCGTAAGCAAGTAGGGAAAATATGGCCTCAAAAGCAACTATACTCTTCATTCTGGCAAAGTAACGAGCTTTCTCCAATAAGAACAGAGTTGGTAATCCTCTAATCGCTCCTTTAGTATTCATATGGGCTTCCACATCAGACTTCCCCAGATGAATTAAAGTAGCAATCTCATGTGATTTTGGCTCACCCTCCAAACCAGTAAAAGGAACACGATTGGTAACAGGTAAATCCAATAGATAAGAATACTCCTCCAGTGTAGGCATCAATTGATAGTCAGGAAAAGTAAAGCAATGATACATCAGATCATAGAACTGGACCAAGGTCGAGAGAATACCCTCCTTCATCTTCAGCTTCATGAGAGGAATAATGGATCCATACTTCTTCTGAAAGTCTGCAGAACACTCAATCTATGGAATTAGACTGATCAACTCATCTATCTTGGGATCCTTGAAACTGTACTTCCCGGTCTTTCTCTTTCCAGGATCCATGGTTAAAAATTACCTGAGACATTCACAAATGGTCAACTTTTAAATCCCTTGAAATATGGTTTCTTCAAAAGATGCTTATGAGTGCATGGATGCATGATGCAACAATCACACACAAGATCACACATATAGGGTTCATAGGTTCAACGTCACGAGCATGAGGTTGAAGGTACTACCCATAAGGTGTTGGTCTAAATTTATCACTTGCCGAGCAAGGTTCTATAGGTTCCCAGAGTATACATCCTTCCTTCGGATATTACCAACTTCCCGATTAACTCGGTAATTAGTAATATTCTCAACAAATACTCATCCCTGTGTAGTATCACGTGACAACTATTTATGGATTACTCCGTCATAGCTTCCGCACTACACCTAAAAGGCCAAGATGGGTTTGGTATTCTATGATCCTCGGTTTCAGCAGGCTCCTAGGTCGAAAGCAGTACGTCTTCCCGATTACTCGGTAAACGACACTACAGTCAAAGGGGCCTCCACTGAGTAGGGGATCTCATGCCTCCTTTTTTGGGATTACTCTCTCAAAGTTAACATGACTATACCGCCCATCCTATCTTAAAGTTTTCCCAAGTCCGGGTATAGGACTTATGAGTAATCCCCAAGCACCCTAAAAACCAGGAAAATCCAGACAAACATATATACAACATATAACACAAAAAACAGCAATAACACATATACAGATATAAACAAATATAGGCTTAACCCACTTAGGGATGGACCAACAAGAGGTTAATCTGTCCCCAGTGAAGTCTCCATTTTTCTGTAGCGGTAGAAATTTTCAAGACTAAGCCATTAGATTGACTAGACTTTATACAAATCAAAATAAAAATCGCCACCGCGCTTTATTGTTTCCAAAGGAATGGGAAAAGAGCGAATAACCAAAAAAGAGGGGGAAATATTCAAGGTAAGGGGTATGGTTATGCAAAGGGAAGGTATTAGCACCCTAAACATCTACGGTACTTCGCATGAGCCTCTTTGTAAAATCTCTATATTTTGGCTATATAAAAAATGTTGTATATAAAAAAATGGATGGTGGAGGTGAGAAAAGAAATATATTTATTTTATAATCTTTGCAGCTGCCGCGGTTTCGAACCTTTAGTGCCTACGTACCACCTTTTCGTGCAATAGGGGATCAGGGTACACGTAGTTCCTCTTTAAAAAATGTGTTGGTTAATTTTATAAGATAAAACATCATCGTCATTGTCCGCGTGGAAAACACACCTACTACCCACAATCATGAGAAAGGAGAATTTGCATCATCTCAAAGTGGAGGATATGGCTTGGATTTCAAAATCAACAATGTCTCACTCAACACCCAAGTGGAAAATATCTCTCTTCCCTACATATTGTAGAAGTATGGTCGTTTGCATCACTACAAGGATTTACAAGAATTTAATCTTTTAAGAAAAGTTTTAAAAGTTAAAAAGCCAAAGTGGAAAAATGGTTTGAAATGAGATTGACTGACTTTTAGTCTTCTCACAAAAAAGATGTCAAGGTATTATTAAGTTGATTGGAGTTTATTTATGAAAATGTTTTGAAAATGCATGGACATAAGTCCAAGTTTATTATGAAATGGTTCAAGTTCAGAAACAAGAAGAGTTTTCAAAAAGGGAAAGAAGATTTTTGAAATTAAATAAGATGGGAGGAAAAGAAGGGACTATCCTAGAGCACAAGGTAAAGGCTAGAGATAAGAACCATCTAACCAAAAAGAAGCCAATACTTGGCATTATGAGCCAAGATAGAATTCCCATTCTTTAGATTGAAACCAAGCAAGCAAAGATACTAGACCTCTTGAAAGAACCAAACTTCAAGTGTATTAAGTCTTCACAAAAATTGGGCAGAGTAACGGCTGTATACGGGTGAATTCCATATTACAAACAGAGGGTGCAATCACAATAACCTGCATACAAAACAAACAAACAACCCAATGTCTTGAGGTAAACCTCAAGAGCTCCAGACAAAATAATCAGATAAGATCACAAGGTCTCCAATCATAGGCCAAGGTTTCTAATCCTAAGTCCAAAAAGTCCAATGCTCCATAATGCCAAGGATAGTAACTAAATAGTCCAAGTACCATTAAATATTTATTTTAGATTTTAGGTTGATTATTAAGTATCTTAAGAAAGGAAAAGAAAAGCTCAAGTGAGCAAAATAAAAATGGCAAGAAAGTAAATGCTCAAATGAGCAAAGATGAAAATGGCATGAAATGTAAATGCTAAAAGTAAATAGTACATAAAGCATAAAAAAGAATAAAAGCATAAGGTAAAACAAGTCAATAACTAGTGGTTAGTTGGATGCTCATCTTGAAAATTGAATTTGGAACTCATCAGAGGATTGGTAGAACCAAAGCCTCTACACAACAAGTTGCATTTGCTTTTTGTCAAGTATATCATCCATTTAGAATTCTCATAAGTATCATTTAATGATCAACTATGTTTAAGTGATCTGCGTTGACCAAAGGTGTTGTAGATCCATTAGAGGATTGGTAGAACCAAAGCCTCCACACAATGAATCTCAAGGTTATTGGATCAAAGAGATCAAATTAACATACTTGGGCTTGCAATCATAAGTTTGGGCCACGAATGATCATTTATTTGAATCTGGACAAAATTTAGCGCTATGTTAAGCAATCGTAAGTGGACTTATATAGAAGTCGCACCTATTTTGAGGCCGGTCAATAGCAATTTATGCACCATTTGTTTTGAGACATGATATAGAGATCATGCTCCAATAACACCTAGTGCAATAAGAAAGGGATAAGATGAAGAGGGGACGGAAAAAATGAATAAACCACTTTTGAATCAAAAATTTAATCAAACTATTATTAAAATCATTCATCCATTTTGGTGGAGTTGAACTCAACACCCAAGATCCAATGATGTTAATAAAGTCATGATCAAAAAATCAACTCAAGACAGCCAGAAAACAATCACAAAATAATATTATATTTAATATATACATTAAAAGGGTTTAAAAAATGTTTAAAAATCAGAATAGAGGAGAAAAATATCAACTATGTTCAAATTAATCAAGAAAGAAAAAGTAAGGCCATAGAAAAATCAGAAATGGATCCAAATATTTTTGTAAAATTTTTGGTAATTTTTAAAAGTAAGAAACTATTTTTAAACTATTTAAAATTGCTCAAACAAACAGAAAATAGGTCAAAATAGTAAACCTCAATATAAATTTCCATAAAATTTTCAGAAAGTGAATAATATGCAAAATAATATTTATGAATTTTTTCAAAATTAAAAAAATGTAAGAAAGTATTTTTTAAGTAATTAAAAGAAATCAAATAATTAAAAAAAATTAAAAAAATATCAAATGTCAAAATAAAAATGTGAAAAACTAGTCATGTGATCAGAAATAATTCAAAGTATTTTTGTGAATTTTTTCATAATTTTTGGATAAAAAATAACAGAGTTATGAATTTTTGAAAATTTAATCAATAAAAAAATAAAATCAGAAAATAAAATAAAACCAAAAAGATGTGGACCATCAGATCATAGTCAAAACGCGTTAGTAAGCTGATCAAGTGGACGAGACGCGCCGTGCTTGATATGGACCTTAGTGAGATACGCATAGGATCAAAAAAGGGCAACCAATGAAATTAAAACGTTTGGCACATTATCATTGGCTGAGATGAGACATGACATCGTCTTCAACCTCCAAACACCCTGCAATGGGGATTTTGTGAGATCCTCCAAATGGAAAAATTAGGATCCCAGGCTAGTATCATTGAACTCGTCTCTTCAAGACGATTCTAACACCACCATCGCGCCAAATTTATATAAGGTATGGAGAGAGATATGAATCAAAAACCCAGAAAATAGCGAGCACCTTCAATTTGAGATTTCTCTCTCAATTCTCAATGGATTTAAAAATTGTAAGCAGCATTGGAATCAGGAGAAAGAGTAGAATAGATTAGTGCTTGATTTGGATCCAAATGGTGGAGAATTCTACCTTTTCTAAGTTCAAGGAAGAAGCTCTGAAATTGGACTTCTGTAGCTTGAATTATGGCTCGTTTTGATTGGTTTAAGTACTGGAGAGTTTATATGATGCTTAAGGATGATGAATGCGCAAAGAATTTTGGAAAAGGGAGCTTAAATATCAGAAACTGAATTAAAAATAAGATGGGTTCGTGTGAAGTTTTGGCAGGGTGTTTTTGGCTCTCAAAGCTTGAAGAAATGAATGGGGGATATCCCTCTATTTAAGTGAAGTGAATGGGAATGAAAATTGGAAGAAACAAGGAAGTTTGGAGGGAAATTGAGTGAAGGTCGAGCACGAGTGAAGTGTGACTTCATTTCCATCAAAACTCAACCAAATCTTGCGTTTTGGGGTGCTAATCACTTCTTCCAAGTTTTCTAATCAAGTTTAAATCAAAAATGCGAATAAATCTTGTGTTTAGAAGTCACATTATGGATTTGAAAATTTTGACTTTGTGTAAAAATTTTTCAAGTTACCAAATTCAAATCCATGGCATTTCCAACTCAAGGGGTCTTAGGGCATGATTCTTGATGCTTTAGAAAGATGAGGTTACAATCTTTGCAATGGAAAAAGAATGGAGTTAAATGGATACTTGAGATGAAAGTTTCATTGAGTCAAAGTTGAAGAAAAGGGTTTACTTTCCATACTTAGAAATATTTCAAATTCTTCTTCAAATATGACTTATAATCTTTTGCATCCAAACATGGCCTTCCACTTGGAATTTTCTCTTGACTAAAAAAGATGGAATGAAGTAGATCTCTTGAATGACATTTTGAAACTTGAACCACTCAAAATCTCCAATAATTGATAAAGTTATGACTTGTTGAAGTTGGCGAAAAATCATGAAATGACCTATAATCTTTTGCATATTTAAGGCAACCTCCATCCATTTTCCCACTTTGAACATAAAAGAAGGCATAAAGTTCAAATCATTAAGATCATTATGGAAAAAGAATGGACTCCAGGTGATGAAAATTGACCAAGTTATGATCAATTGAAGTTACTTATGTAAAATTGTGGCTTCATTTGGATGACTTGTAATCTTTCTTCTTTACCAAGTTTCTTCCACATGAAAACTCCTTGGAACTTTTGAAGTGATTTGTTGATAACCAGTTGAAGAGAAGGATGTCTTTGGAATCACTCAAAAATACCAAAAGGTGAGCAAGATATACTCCTTTGAAGTTCAAAACCCTAGCTTCTAGATCAAGAGAACCTTAAGGAACTTTGACAAGTTTGAACAAACTTCTTGTACCAATAATTTTGCTTTGTGAATAGAAGTTGTTGATAATGATAATGAAGACTCATATCCACCAAAAACACTTCCATATCTTGAATTTTGAGAGAAAAATTCTCTTGTTACCAATATGAACAAGGCCTTGTCCAAACATGACAACTTCTCCAATCAAACCCCTTGTTACTTTTTGTCAAATCTAATAACCTTGAAATGTGATGAACCAAAGAAAGCTTGCCATGACAATTCTCCCAAAACCAATCCAATGGTGAGGTTTTAACTTCTCAAGCTATATTGACTAGGGCATGGAAATAAACTCATGAACCCATGGAGTAACTTGTTAAATCTCATTGCCCTTACCTACATGGATAACAAGCAAGACAAGCCAACATTGCATTTTATTAGTTAAATGAAGAAAAAAACAATATTCATGATCACAAAAGGAACATAAGTCAAGGTGCTTGGTAATCCCTCAAAAGGAGCAAAACTCAAAGTAGGGAGGGGAACCAAGAATCCTAGTGTGATATTGTTTTGAGTGAATCAACATGATATGATGAAGGGATCTTAAGGGAAAAAATCAGGGTACAACAGTTGGCCTTATTTAAGTTTCTTCTATCTGGAGATACGAAGGTTAAATATCTTCGTGTCGACGCGATCGAAGATACTTAAATATAAAACAAACCATATTTTTGGCCCTAAGATGCCATGCGAATGCTTATGCATATGAATGCATATGAACAAGACCAAAGATGTGCAAAAATAACACTGGGGATGTAAAAATAATAAAGAAACAAGGGAACAACCCCACCAGGAAAATAAATCACTGGTGGACTCAAAGAACTGAATCAGAGAGGATGGTAAAATGGTCAAAGGACACACCAACTTCTACTGAAGGCGAAGCTACCAACATTTACTGAAGGCAGAGAGAAAGATAACAAACATCGATGTTCACTACCGATGGTCTACCAACTTTCACTGAAGGTAGAAAGAGAATATATCATATCACCTCCGTTCACTGACGATGAACTATCAACGTTCTGTGAGGTTAGCAAAAAGATAACAGACATCGATATTCACTGCCGATGGTCTACCAACTTTCACAGAAGGTAGAAAGAGAAAATATCATATCACCACCGTTCACTGATGATGAACTATCAACGTTCACTGAAGATAGCAAAAAGATAACAAACACCGACATTCACTGCCGATGATCTACCAACTTTTACTGAAGGTAGAAAGAGAATATCATATCACCGTCGTTCACTGATGATGAACTACCAACGTTCACTGAGGGTAGCTAAAATATAACAAACACCGACGTTCACTATCGATGGTCTACTAAATTTCACTGAAGGTAGAAAGAGAATATATCATATCACTGCCGTTCAATGATGATGAACTACCAACATTCACTGAGGGTAGCAAAAAGATAAAAAACACCGATGTTCACTCTCGATGGTCTACCAACTTTCACTGAAGGTAGAAAGAGAATATATCATATCACCACCGTTAGCTGCCGATGAACTACCAATGTTCATTGAGGGTAGCAAAAATATAATAGACATTGACGTTCACTGTCGATGGTCTACCAACTTTCATTGAAGGTAGAAAGAGAAATTATCATATCACCACCGTTCACTGACGATGAACTATCAACGTTCACTGAAGATAGCAAAAATATAACAAACACCAACGTTCATTGCCGATGGTCTACCAACTTTTACTGAAGGTAGAAAGAGAATATCATATCACCGCCGTTCACTGACGATGAACTACCAACGTTCACTGAGGGTAGCAAAAAGATAACAAACACCGATGTTCACTGGCGATGGTCTACCGACTTTCACTGAAGGTAGAAAGAGAATAAACATCGACGTTCACTGCCGATGGTCTACCAACTTTTACTGAAGGTAGAATGAGAATATATCATATCTCCGCCGTTCATTGACGATGAACTACCAACATTCACTTAGGGTAGCAAAAAGATAATAAACATCGACGTTTACTGGCGATGGTCCACCAACTTTCACTAAAGTTAGAAAGAGAATATCATATCACCGCTGTTCACTGATGATGAACTACCAACGTTCACTGAGGGTAGCCAAAAGATAACAAGTTTCCCAATGATTCTGGTGTTTTTCCTAGAACGGGTCTCAACTTCTTATTTAACCAAGGCACTCCGCCTGGAAAGGATAATACATAAGTTGTCTCAAATAAAGAGAACTTGTTATTTGTGGTCACAGAGGATTGTAAAAGGAAATGAATTTTTTTGGGCAAGAGGTATGAATTCCTTGGGAGATTCCATGATATTCTTGCTAAGGGGATAAAGTCTTCTTGTGAAAAATAAATGCACCAACCAAAGCTTGGAGTTTTTCAGGATTCTAAAGTAAATAATATTGCCAGGGGACCACAGAACCAAACCAGAAATAAACTGGAATGAAATAGTAAACCATAATACATCCTTTGAGAAATAAACTCAAGAGGGAAAACAAGATCCGTCCAAACAAGGAACTATACCGGAAGGCTAAGGAAGAAATCTTCTATGAGGGACAACTCAATAGGGAAATTGAAAGAATATACGTTTTCTGCTTAAGTCCAAAACTCTGTTAAAGAGAGGACAACATTAATTTGCAAAACAAGGTAATATGTCAATAAAAATATTAACAAATGTCAATGAACAATGATTTGTCAATTTTAGCTATGCATGATGCATGTATGAATGTATGAGTGTTATCGTGTGCATGTTGACAAATAGATATACAACATGGGGAACAACCAGGCAAAACTTCCTCGGGCACTAAAAACACTCGGCTAGGCTTCAACCAAAATGATCATTCCAAGAAAGGTAAAGGTCAACTACGGAAAACACACCTACTACCCACAATCATGAGAAAGGAGAATTTGCATCATCTCAAAGTGGAGGATATGGCTTGGATTTCAAAATCAACAATGTCTCACTCAACACCCAAGTGAAAAATATCTCTCTTCCCTACATATTGTAGAAGTATGGTCGTTTGCATCACTACAAGGATTTATAAGAATTTAATCTTTTAAGAAAAGTTTTAAAAGGTAAAAAGCCAAAGTGGAAAAATGGTTTGAAATGAGATTGACTGACTTTTAGTCTTCTCACAAAAAAGATGTCAAGGTATTATTAAGTTGATTGGAGTTTATTTATGAAAATGTTTTGAAAATGCATGGAAATAAGTCCAAGTTTATTATGAAATGGTTCAAGTTCAGAAACAAGAAGAGTTTTCAAAAAGGGAAAGAAGATTTTTGAAATTAAAGAAGATGGGAGGAAAAGAAGGGACTATCCTAGAGCACAAGGTAAAGGCTAGAGATAAGAACCATCTAACCAACAAGAAGCCAATACTTGGCATTATGAGCCAAGATAGAATTCCCATTCTTTGGATTGAAACCAAGCAAGCAAAGATACTAGACCTCTTGAAAGAACCAAACTTCAAGTGTATTAAGTCTTCATAAAAATTGGGCAGAGTAACGGCTATATACGGGTGAATTCCAGATTACAAACAAAGGGTTTAATCACAATAACCTGCACATAAAACAAACAAACAACCCAATGTCTTGAGGTAAACCTCAAGAGCTCCAGACAAAATAATCAGATAAGATCACAAGGTCTCCAATCATAGGCCAAGGTTTCTAATCCTAAGTCCAAAAAGTCTCCATAATGCCAAGCATAGTAACTAAATAGTCCAAGTACCATTAAATATTTTTTTTAGATTTTAGGTTGATTATTAAGTATCTTAAGAAAGGAAAAGAAAAGCTCAAGTGAGCAAAGTAAAAATGGCAAGAAAGTAAATGCTCAAATGAGCAAAGATGAAAATGGCATGAAATGTAAATGCTAAAAGTAAATAGTACATAGAGCATAAAAAAGAATAAAAGCATAAGGTAAAACAAGTCAATAACTAGTGGTTAGTTGGATGCCCATATTGAAAATTGCATTTGGAACTCATTAGAGGATTGGTAGAACCAAAGACTCTACACAACAAGTTGCATTTGCTTTTTGTCAAGTATATCATCCATTTGGAATTCTCATAAGTATCATTTAATGATCAACTATGTTTAAGTGATCCGCGTTGACCAAAGGTGTTGTAGATCCATTAGAGGATTGGTAGAACCAAAGCCTCCACACAATGAATCTCAAGGTTATTGGATCAAAGAGATCAAATTAACATACTTGGGCTTGCAATCATAAGTTTGAGCCACGAATGATCATTTATTTAAATCTGGATAAAATTTAGCGCTATGTTAAGCAATCGTAAATGGACTTATATAGAAGTCGCACCTATTTTGAGGCCGGTCAATAACAATTTATGCACCATTTGTTTTGAGACATGATATAGAGATCATGCTCCAATAACACCTAGTGCAATAAGAAAGGGATAAGATGAAGAGGGGATGGAAAAAATGAATAAACCACTTTTGAATCAAAAATTTAATCAAACTATTATTAAAATCATTCATCCATTTTGGTGGAGTTGAACTCAATACCCAAGATACAATGATGTTAATAAAGTCATGATCAAAAAATCAACTCAAGACAGCCAGAAAACAATCACAAAATAATATTATATTTAATATATACATTAAAAGGGTTTAAAAAATGTTTAAAAATCAAAATAGAGGAGAAAAATATCAACTATGTTCAAATTAATCAAGAAAGAAAAATTAAGGACATAGAAAAATCAAATATGGATCCAAATATTTTTGTAAAATTTTTGGTAATTTTTAAAAGTCAGAAACTATTTTTAAACTATTTAAAATTGCTCAAACAAACCGAAAATAGGTCAAAAATAGTAAACCTCAATATAAAATTCCATAAAATTTTCAAAAAGTGAATAATATGCAAAATAATATTTATGAATTTTTTCAAAATTAAAAAAATGTCAGAAAGTATTTTTTAAGTATTTAAAAGAAATCAAATAATTCAAAAAAATACAAAAAATATCAAATGTCAAAATAAAAATGTGAAAAACTAGTCATGTGATCAGAAATAATTCAAAGTATTTTTGTGAATTTTTTCATAATTTTTGGATAAAAAATAACAGAGTTATGAATTTTTGAAAATTTAATCAATAAAAAAATAAAATCAGAAAATAAAATAAAACCAAAAAGATGTGGACCATCAGATCATAGTCAAAACGCGTTAGTAAGCTGATCAAGTGGACTAGACGCGTTGTACTTGATATGGACCTTAGTGAGATACGCATAGGATCAAAAAAAGGGCAACCAATGAAATTAAAACGTTTGGCACGGTATCATTGGCTGAGACGAGACATGACATCGTCTTCAACCTCCAGACACCCTGCAATGGGGATTTTGTGAGATCCTCCAAATTGAAAAATTAGGATCCCAGGCTAGTATCATTGAACTCGTCTCTTCAAGACGATTCTAACACCACCATCGCGTCAAATTTATATAAGGTATGGAGAGAGATATGAATCAAAAACCCAGAAAATAGTGAGCACCTTCAATTTGAGATTTCTCTCTCAATTCTCAATGGATTTAAAAATTGTAAGCAGCATTAGAATCAGGAGAAAGAGTAGAATATATTAGTGCTTGATTTGGATCCAAATGGTGGAGATTTCTACCTTTTCTAAGTTCAAGGAAGAAGCTCTGAAACTGGACTTCTGTAGCTTGAATTATGGCTCGTTTTGATTGGTTTAAGTGCTGGAGAGTTTATATGATGCTTAAGGATGATGAATGCACAAAGAATTTTGGAAAAGGGAGCTTAAATATCAGAAACTGAATTAAAAAAAGATGGGTTCGTGTGAAGTTTTGGCAAGGTGTTTTTGGCTCTCAAATCTTGAAGAAATGAATGGGGGATATCCCTCTATTTATAGGGAAATGAATGGGAATTAAAATTGGAAGAAACAAGGAAGTTTGGAGGGAAATTGAGTGAAGGTCGAGCACGAGTGAAGTGTGACTTCATTTCCATCAAAACTCAACCAAATGTTGCGTTTTGGGATGCTAATCACTTCTGCCAAGTTTTCTAATCAAGTTTAAATAAAAAATGCGCATAAATCTTGTGTTTAGAAGTCACATTATGGATTTCAAAATTTTGACTTTGTAAAATTCAGTTTCAAGTTACCAAATTCAAATCCATGGCATTTCCAACTCACGGGGTCTTAGGGCATGATTCTTGATGCTTTAGAAAGACGAGGTTACAATCTTTGCAATGAAAAAAGAATGGAGTTAAATGGATACTTGAGATGAAAGTTTCATTGAGTCAAAGTTGAAGAAAAGGGTTGACTTTCCATACTTAGAAATATTTCAAATTCTTCTTCAAATATGACTTATAATCTTTTGCATCCAAACATGGCCTTCCACTTGGAATTTGCTCTTGACCAAAAAATATGGAATTAAGTAGATCTCTTGAATGACATTTTGAAACTTGAACCACTCAAAATCTCCAATAATTGAGAAAGTTATGAGTTGTTGAAGTTGGCCAAAAATCATGAAATGACCTATAATCTTTTTCATATTTAAGGCAACCTCCATCCATTTTCCCACTTTGAACATAAAAGAAGGCATAAAGTTCACATCTTCAAGATTATTATGGAAAAATAATGGACTCAAGGTGATGAAAATTGACCAAGTTATGATCAATTGAAGTTACTTATGTAAAATTATGGATTCATCTGGATGACTTGTAATCTTTCTTCTTTACCAAGTTTCTTCCATATGAAAACTCCTTGGAACTTCTTAATTTATTTGTTGATAACCCTTTGAAGAGAAGGATGTCTTTTGAATCACTCAAAAATACCAAAAGGTGAGCAAGATATACTCCTTTGAAGTTCAAAACCCTAGCTTCTAGATCAAGAGAACCTTAAGGAACTTTGACAAGTTTAAACAAACATCTTGTACCAATATTTTTGCTTTGTGATTAGAAGTTGTTGATGATGATAATGAAGACTCACAGCCACAAAAAAAACTTCCATATCTCGAATTTTGAGAGAAAAATTCTCTTGTGACCAATAGTAACAAAGCATTGTCCAAACATGACAACTTCTCCAATCAAACCCCTTGTTATTTTTTTGTCAAATCTAATAACCTTGAAATGTGATGAACCAAAGAAAACTTGCCATGCCAATTCCCCCAAAACCAATCCAATGGTGAGGTTTGAACTTCTCAAGCTATATTGACTAGGGAATGGAAATAAACTCATGAACCCATGGAGTAACTTGTTAAATCTCATTTCCCTTACCTACATGGATATCTTCTATTTTGAGCTTAGGAATCCCTCTCACGGCTTCAATATATATGATTCTTCTCATTCCTTTCAGATGCAAGTGTCCCAATTTTTTATGCCACAATTTAACTTCATTTTCTTTTGCTAAAGCATATATTGAGGAGAGGCTCAACTCTTGGGGAACCTATAAGTAACAATTGTCTTTAGATCTGATTCCTTTCATAATAATTTCATTCTTCTCATTTCAAATGAGACATTCTGCCTTGGTGAATTTAACTTTGAATCCTTGATCACATAGTTGTCTTATGCTTATTAGGTTAATTGCTAACCTTTTAACAAGTAACACATTGTCAAGTTTTGGGACTCCTGAACATTTTATATTTCCAACTCCTTTGATTTCACCCTTGGATCCATCACCAAAAGTCATATAACTGATAGAATGAGATTTGATATCTACCAATAGATTCTTGAAACCTGTCATGTGTCTAGAACATCCATTGTCAAAGTACCAGTCATCTTTGGTTGATACTCTGAGAGAGGTATGAGCTATGAAACTAGAAACATTAGACTTGGGAACCCACTGTTTCTTCTTTTTTCTATTTTGAGAGATCAGAATAGTCTTGGGAAGAGGAGTAGTTTTAGGATACCCATACAACATGAAAAAGAAAGGTCTTATATGACCAAACATTCCATAATGATGACACCTCCAGGGCTGGGATTTCTCTCTGATGTGAGTAAATTTTTTCTTACCCTGATGTTTGCCATGATGTATTTTCTAGCCATGATGTTTAGACATTTGATTTGACATCTTTGGTTTAGACTTGGTATGAGTAGAATTTGATGAAGGTTCTTCTGAAACAGGTTCCTTTTTCTCATTAAACCCTAGACCACTCTTGTCTCCTATCACTCTTCCCACTTGAAGAATTTCATCTAATGTGTCATACCCATCATTCAGCATCTTGAGAGATTTGACCATTCTATCAAGATTTGAATTCAGAGAAGTCACTTCACTTTCCATATTGGAAATAGTTTTCAGATGCTCTTTCCTTTCTGCCTTCAGTTGGGTTATGAGTGCTTTATGTTTCTCCCCTTCTAGGGAGACTTCTGCACTTCTGAGACACAGTTATTTGTACGAGGCAGCTAGTTCATCAAAAGTTAGTTCTCCATCACTAGAATCTTCATCAGACACATATTTTCATGTCAATGCTTTAATATAATTTATAGATTCCTCTTCAAGATCACACTCAGAATCCTCTCCAGACCAAGTAACAGATAGATTCTTCTTGTATTTTTTAAGATATGTAGGACATTCATCTCTAATGTGACCAAAACCTTCACATCCATGACATTGTATTCCTTTACCTTGAGTGGATTTTCTTCAGCCCTTTTTCTTCCAAACTCATTTTACTTAAGGATGTCAAATGAGATGTTTTTGACATTTGATCTTGGGTTCCTATCCATCCTTTTTATCACTTTGTTAAACTATCTTCCAAGAATAACTAAGGCATTTGACATTCCTTCATTTGTATCTAGATCACAGTCCTCCTCTTCATCTTGAGTATTGGTAACAAAAGCTATGCTTTTGTTCTTCTTTTCATATATTTCATTGATGCTTAATTTAAATGTCTGAAGTGATCCAACAAGTTCATCCAATTTTATCTTGTAAATGTCTTGTGCTTCTTCTATGGCTGTCACTTTGATATCAAATCTCCTGGGAAGAGACCTAAGCATCTTTCTCACCAATTTGTCTTCTGGAATTTTTTATCCTAAAGCACTAGAAGCATTAGCAATCTCAAGAATGTTCATATGGAAGTCATTAATACTTTCATCATCGTTCATTCTCATATTTTCAAATCTGGTGGTGTGCAACTGAAGTCTTGACATCTTCACTTTGGATGTTCCTTCATGGGTAGATTGAAGAATCCCCTAGGTATCCTTAGCTACTTCACATGTGTTTACTAATCTAAAAATGTTCTTGTCAATTCCATTAAATATAATATTCAAGGCTTTAGAAGTAGGTTCTCCATTTTCTCCTAATTTGACAAGGTGTTTCCATCATTTTAAGATAGCTTTCAAAGCCCTACTGTCCAGAGACTTTTGAAAGGCCACCATACGTGGTTTCCAATAGTCATAATTGCTTCCATCAAGGATGGGTGGTCTACACACAAATCCTCCTTCCTTGTCCATATTACCAGAAAGTATCTTCCTTAGATCTCACCCAGGTATAGAGCAGGATGCCTGCTCTGATACCAATTGAAATTCTGGTATTAGATATGAGATGTCGAAGGAGATGTCATGACACAAATATCTGAGGACAGTATAAAATGCAACAATATTAAAAGCAGTAAAAACACAAGGGATTATTAACATAGTTTGGTGTACAACAACACCTACTCTGGGGGCTACCAAGCCAGGGACAAGTCCACTAAATAGTATCAATTCATAGACCCTCAGTAACCAATCAATTTAAGATCTAATCAATTAATCACTACACGTGCTATACTTATACCTTAGACACACCTAGGTATGAGGCCCTCCTCAAACCCCTTTAATCACTAACAGTGAAGAACAACAGAAATATTAAGTTTTAAGGACTTTAATCATTTGATACTTAAAAGATTATGAATGATCCACAATTAACAACTCAAATTACAAATCAAGTATTAAACCAATACTTAGAATGTATTACAATTAAAAATACTTAGACTTTTAAAACAGAAAGAATATGTTCTTCTTTTAAAAGTTGCAGCATGATGAATAAGGATGCAAGTCCTTATAAAGGCGTAACAGTGGGCTTGGGTTTTCAAACAAATATTCCAATCCGTTGAATATTTCCATTAAAACAGGCCAAGATATAATCCATAAGGATAATGCAAATAGAAAAATATTCCTCCATATTTTTCACAAACTATGAGTCACAAATCCTGAATAATGGAGCGCATAAAAACAGGAGACAGATATGAAGTCACGTTCAAATCAGGAGGAAGATGTCAAGATATCTGTTTGGCATCATTGAAAACCATTTTGCTTCAAATGTCAAGATCTTTAGCAAAACATTATCAAGTCAGTGTTTTACCAAAATTGCTGTTTACAAGCACTTATAATTTCATCAACCCAAATATTATCAAAAAATACACAAAACATTTTAATAAGTCTTTTTCATCACCATATTTTTATTTTTGACTTAGAAATTTCGGGGTATTTTAGTTAAATGAATTAATTGAAAGTATCATTTCTTTAAAGGATTTTTGTTAATAAAATGTGACAATTTTATTTTGATACTTCCATTAATTCTAAAAATCAACAAAAATAATCTTAGGCTTCATCCCTGCCTTATTTAATTTTATATTTTTTTAATAAAATTTTTAATTGTTCTTGCATTGATTTTAAAATTGTGAAAATATATTGTCCATCTTTTAGGGTTTTCTTACTTATGCTTAAAATACAATTTAATTCTTCAAACTTGTAAAAATTAGGAAAACTCATTTTAAGATTCTTGGGTGTCTTAGGTTCGTAAAAATAATTTTTAATAAATTTTACCCCCTGTTTTCCTATTTTTCATTAAATATTTTGCCTAAGGTGTGTAGTTTGGTGTTTCCATTAGTTAGCCTTAATAATTAAAGACCATTTTCATTTTTTCTAAGATTTCCAAGAACCCTAAGCATCCTTTATGGTTTTAAAAAGGTCTTAAGAGTTTTAAATTAATTTGATTTGAATTTATAATTTTTCTTTTTATTTTTTATGCATTTTATAAGCAAATGTGGTCATTTGATCTTGGGAGTTTGTGTTCAAGTTTTTTTTATTGACTTAACAGGATATTTTTGATCATATTTTTGAACACACTTTGATCATGGAGATGCCTTAAGATCACATCAATTTGATTTAATTTTCATGAGTACATAAATTGTTGTTGATGATGCTTTGTTGATGCACTATATGTCATAATTTCAAGAAAACCCTAATATGAGATTGCTTTGACCTTAAATTTGTTTCCTTGTATAATGTTTGACTTTTAATTGATGCTTAAAGGAATGATAATATCAAGATAGTCTCTCAAAGACTTGAGAGACATTTGACCTCAATTGATCATGTTAACCTTCCTCTTCTAAAGTGATCTTGTCTATACCTTTATTGCTTGTATTAAGAGATGAAAGGAATGCATTTATGCAATCCCTTTGGGAAGTTATTTATCATTTCTTTTACTTATTTCTCATGGTATTTTAAGGGTACTAATATCAATTCTATTGATCTATTTAGGCTCCCTAAATTGTATTTGTTATATTTATCTTTGTGATTAAAGATTTAACGCTTTGTGATAATGGTTTAAGTATTTGCCTTATGCATATCATCTTAATACCTTGATTCCAATTTTACTTACACCATTAGTGTTTAATTCTGATTTCGTATTTTTATTTAGCATTTGGTTCTATGCTCTTTGATTCCTTGACTTGCATTTGATTGTAAGATCATCATGATGACCTAAAAGAGCCAAATCCTCTTCCTTCTTCAACTTTAGTTTAATAATGATTTGTGGTGAGCCTTTAGGGAATATGATCAATATCTTCTCTTAGTGTTTCAATACTTACTTGAGTGTTTTGATACCCATTTAACAATGTCCATCCTTCATCTATCCCCTGCTTGCACCTTTTTCACTTTTAGAGTTTATTTTTATAGTTGATTTTGACATAGTCTTGCACTTATGTTTGAATGTGATTTTAATAAAGGTACTTTAGGGATTTCATAGGTTAGTTATTGAACACTAATTATATGAATTTACTTCTGACCTCATCATTACTTAATGTGTCTTTCCAAGATCCCTTAACCATTGCACTTGTGTGCATTTCATTACACCATTATGTTGGATACTAGTTTGATTCATTTGAGGTTAGTATCATGTTATAAACAACTGATTAAGTTCATTCTTAACCCTTAGGATAAATATATGACATATTTATATTCTCACTTATTTTCTTCACCTTACCTTGTTAATGCTAACTGTTTTATTAAGATGTGCGCGGTATTTCATGAGCTTTCATTGCTTTGTATTCCACTTTATTTGTGGGATACAAACTTCACTTTTGAGGCGATCTTTCTTGTTTCTCAAATCTATGGGATGAATAAACTTGCACTATTGTGTGCTTTATCTATTTGTATTGCCTTATAGGATGTTTATTAGTTGTGTCTACTACACTGCTTGTGATCTACTTTCACTTCATAGCCTTGATGTTTATATCTGACGACACGACTTCTGACTTGTTTCTTTGTTGATGCTAACTTGTTTGAAGATCTCAGGGTTTCGTTGCTATTCATTTTTTTATTGTGGATTTATATTTGTTCGGTACTTCTTCATCTGATTTACTCTTTTTGCGCATTTTATTGCTTATCTAGGATTGGGAGTTTGTGCAACTTGGCAGACAATTCTGGAAGTCCTCACTAGGAAGCCATGTTTTTATTTGTTTAATAATTATGCCCACATTACATTACATATGATAAGTCCTCAAAAGGAGGCGATCAAATAGGGTTCATAATCAATCCCCGCACATTCTAGTCTGTGTCGTTCCTATGCTCACTTTCTACAAGTAGATGCTCTGAACATGTGCTCAATATTTGAATGAATTTAAGCCTACAAAGGCAAGTTAAAAGGGTTCTTTCAATCTGATCCCCGTGCTTTATTTAGCTCGTGTTGACCGATGCTAATGCTTAGTGTACGCACACACTATGTCTCTTCCCCCAGATCTTTCTTGCCCTGGTAATTGATGCCACGATTAAGGACCTTTTATATTCTCACAATTTTATGGCTTGGTTGACTCGGGTGATTCACTCCCCTTGGCTATGGCTTGACCCTTGGTCTGATGCTTGGTTGCTTGTCTATGGTGGGACCTACCCTTTTACTACTTAGCTTATTCCTTGTAGGTGTTTGTTATTCAAGTGATGCTCGATCTTTCATTTGTGCATATGTTTTTCCATCTGTTTTTTTATTCTTGTCACATAATTTGTGATGTTTTTCCATCTCCCTTCGGATGTTTCATCATCCATTATTGTACTCTCTCTTATGATAGTATGACTGGTCTTGCGTCTCTTTTGTGAGATATTTTCCATGCTCCCTTAGGATTGCTCGGATAGGATTAGTCCTCGAGCTAGACATTAGGATTATTATCCATGTATGTCCACTTACGTAGATATTTCCCTTTCAACACTCAACCATAGGGTCCATCATTGTATGATTACACTAGGGCTAGAGATTAGGATAATCTCCCTTAGTTGTTTTCTTTTCTTTTCATATTGCATCTTAAAACAAAAACTTTCTTTTCCGTTAACTAATAAAAAATACTCTCTAAAAACTTAAACCCTTTCTTAAGGTAAAAAACACTAACTAACTACTTTCTCTTTTTCTAACCGGCTTTTCTCTTCTAAGAGTATGTTAGTTCCTTTCCACTATAGGTCGTAAGTCTCCAAAGGTCGAGCAACGGTGGAATGATTAAATTTAACATTGTTCAACTAAAAAAACACAAACCAACCAAAATATGAGAGTTGAACTACGGCTGCTCTGATTCCTTAAAAGGAATACGTAAGCAGAGGCTTTTGTGGGGCCTATTCGAGAATATCTTTGTAAATATTCCTTTCTTTTCCCCACATTTTCTTTGCATGCATTCCCTTTTCAACTTTAAGCCTTAGACATAGATTTTGACCACACCCATTAGATTAGAACAAACAAGAGTGGATACCTTAGAGTACTACTGACGTGTGGGGGGATAATACCTTCCCCTCACGTAACTGACTCCCTTACCTGATGTCTATGGTTGCAAGACCTTTATTTCACCCCTTCAAGTTTACTTGATGTTCACCTTTCCCTTTTGGAGGGATAAAAAATGTTCGATGGAGACTTCATTGATTTCATTATCAAATAAAGGTTTGGCCAGTTGTTTCATCGTCGTTACTACTTTTATATTTCTCTGCACTTTATCACATTTATTTATTGTTTCCTAGATATCATGAGAAGTAGGAAATAAAGAGCGCCTGCTTAAAGTTGCTGTTTAATGTCCTGTAACAAGCACCACTTAATGTATGCTATTTGTGTTTATTTAAAACCATACCTTTGAAGTGAGTATTACGTGTGTATGTTTGCATTTGTCTTCGCATATATTCCCCCATACCTTATTGAAGTCCTCAAAAGGAGGCAAGCGGAAAGGGTTAGAAATCCACCCCCGCAATTTCGTCCGTGTCATTCTTAGCTCGTGACGCACTGCGATGCTTTCAAGTTGTGCCTACTCATGTTATCGAGTCATCAAGTGGAAAAGGGTTTCCCATTATAACACCCCCCCCCCAGTTTGTCAGGAGTTTGCAAGGCCGATGCTGACACCGCGTGATTGTTCATAGCGCCTTTTGTCTCCTACCTTTATCTTCTATATCTTAGCTAGGTGTTTAGTCGCTTTGGACATCACATTTTTGTTTTAAATCCTATTCCCACTTGTTTTCTTCGGGTGATCCGCTCCCCTTTGGTAAAGCATTTCTCTTCTTTTGTATTTCACTCCCTCTTCTTTAATTTGTGTGAAAAGAAAACTCCTACTTCTTAGGTTCAAAGGGGTTGACTAGGGATTATCTTCCTTATAACTCCATTGTTTAGGATTTGAAACAACGCCTGTACATTGTCAGTGGGGTCTATTCAAAAGCGTACTGTAGAGATTGTGGTATCGTTCTCGTCATCCCCCCTCTAAAGTATTATAGATTTTTAATTGAGAGTCGAATATCACATAAAGGAAGCAAGAAAACAATTTAAATAAAATGAAAATGAAATCATTCAAGACAAACATATGCGATGCATTAATGGGAAAACCAAAGTTCGGCATGACAGTAATTGTTTGAACAACAAATGAAATTACAAATGAAAAATAAAAGGTGAACTGGACATTCTCATTGATTTGGCCTAGGAGGAGTGATCACTTTGTGAGTCTCTGGAGGGTCAAATTCAATCTCTTTGGCGTCAATCATATCCTGAATTTTGTTCTTCAGAGCCCAACAACCATTTGTATCATGTCCAGGACTATCAGAATGGTATACACACCTTTCGCCAGGGTGGTAACTAGGAGCAGAAGTATTGGGATTTCACTAAGGAGCCTTTAACGTAATCAACTCTGCCTTCAACATGTGTTGTAACGCTTGAGCTAGTGACATGTTGATTCTGGTAAATTGTCTCTTAGGCGTGACCTCTTTACGCTGATTCCCCTGTTGGTGTCGTTACATAGGTGTAGGATTAGAGACCAGTATTGCCCTCATAGATTGATTGTGGTCGTCTGCCTTATTACGACCCTTCTGGCCATGCACAATATTGGCTTCCCTCTTACCAGCAAATGGCTTCTTCTCAGCATTAGAAGATGCAGCCATCGAGATCTTCCCACTCTTGATACAACTTTGGATCCTTTCTCTAGTTAGAACCATCTCTGTGAACCCAGATGAGGAACTCCCAATCAGCAGATTAAAGAATGGGCCTGTTAGAGTGCCCATGAACATATCTACCATTTCCCGATCATTCAGAGGAGGTTGTACCCTGCCAGCTAGATCCCTCCATTTTTAGAATATTCTTTAAAGCCTTCGCTAGAACCTATAGACATGCTTTGAAGTTGTGTACGAGTTGGAGTGAGGTCATCATTATATTGGTAATGCTTGTAGAAAGCATCAGCCAAGTCTTCCCAGGTATGAATGTCTGTTCTTTCCAGCTGATAGAACCATTCCAGTTGGGTGCCAGCTAAACTTTCTTGGAAGAAATGGAACCATAACTTCCGGTCAGCAGTGTGAGGCTGGATCGTTCTTACATATGATCTAAAGTGATGTTTATGACAAATGACCCCGTCATATTTGGCTAACATGGGAGCCCTGAATTTTGGTGGGATGATCATGCCAGAAACCAACCCTAATTCTTCAAAGTCCAAGCTAGGTATCTTCTAAATCTGCATATCATTGAGACGATCCACCAGTTGTTTGTATTTATCAATAACAGGAGGATATTGCTCCTCAAAATAATCAACTTCGTCTTCATCAGCCTCTGGGTTGCTATCTTCTTCATGATTACCCCCTTATTTGATGGAGTTGAAAGATCTAGATCTCCTTTAACCGGTCCTCTGAGTATTCTTCCCATATTCAGGATGTCAGCCGATTTCTTTGCCTTCTTCTTCTTCTCTTTAATGAAGAGAGCTTTAAGTTCTTCCTGCCCCTGGGCCAAAGCCATGAACATTTGTTGAAACTGAGCATTTTGAGTTTGAAGGTCTTTTACTGTTTGTTCAAGGGCCATTTCTTTTGCTGAAATAAACAACAAAAAGATGAGAAACATGTACTAGAAGACCTGTTATGAAATGGCATGCATGCAATGTTTTCAAGGATCTTGTGGGGTAAACAAGGAAATGTCAGAAGTTGAAATTTGCAGCTTTGATGGAAGAACTTCATATTAATGATTGTCCTTCTACGAGAGTCAACCTCACTATATCAAGTGGGTCATAGCCCCTGACTAAAGTTGTTGTGCTTTGATCCTTTGACGACATTGTCTAGAGGAAAATAAATCCCCTTGCCCCTTGCTAGACGTCTGATTTATCATAACTTGCATCACAAACCCTTGAGATCCTTGAAATGGTTAAGGAAATGTTGTGGCATGATGTTATGATGTATATGCTATGCGCTAAGAAAAAGTGTAAGGTGATGAAGACAAGTGGGTCTAAGGAGTCCAGGTTACTAGATAATGACTGTAAACAAATCCTGCAAGGAGATCAAGTTGTTAGAAAAATCCCTGCAAGCAGTTCAAGTTGAAAGCAAACAAATCACACAAGCAACCTTAGGTTTAGGCTTGCATGTGGTTTGTAGGTAAGTACCCTCTTGAATCTTCAGATGGCTCAACATGTCTTAGAAATATTAACCGGGTTCTAAGGAGTCTTAATATCATTGAACTTCCCATCAGGAATTGTTTCAGCTCACGCACTGAAGTATTGCAGCCAAAAAATCCCGAAAGTCCAGTCTTAATGAGTGTAGCATCGAGTATCAACCAATATTCGGTCGGAACCAAAGATGGTTATCTCACTACTTCCTAATGGCTAGGATGAGTCGATTAAAGGTTCTACAGGTCAGTTAGCGCTTACTGACACTATGAGGAAGCCTAATGTTATCCTTGACTTACTCAAGGAACATTAGTATAATCCAGAGTATCTCGCTAACGTAGCCACCACTTCGTCCGTATTGGTCTACACCGTACAACCTCCATGATTTATTTCTACATACCTAAAAGGTGCCCTATGTAACACTCCTTCTAAATAACCCGCGAATATATTAATTAAATCAGAGTAACATGGAAAACAGGGATGTCACAACTCATTGATAAATATAAAACCTCAAATTTACAGTTGTCATGCTTTACTGAAGGAATTATTAAAATAAATATTTGAATAAACATCATGTTCTACACAGCGGAATTATCTCAAAACCGGAATAACTTCACTTCATAAGTATTCCCAACATAAATTAAACAATAGAGTATAAAACAAAACTCATCATTCAAACGTTTCCCCCAGTGTTACAACCTATCAGAGCACGACACTGACACGCAGACTTAAAATAACATAGCTCTAGAGCCATCCTCACCAACTCCTGAGCTGCTAACTTTAATCTGAAATCATTAAAGTAAGGGTGAGATTTCTCATAATTAACATGCATTATAAGCTTCTCAATCAACATTATATCACAAGCATATTATTTCACCCATTTTAGCATAAACTCAGATTCAACACACAGTTCCAATCATACAAGTCATTATGCACAAATCAATAATCAACCAAAGAATTGTAACACTGGAAGACATCCTAACATGTTACAATTCCATGCAATTACAAATCAGACACAATGCATGTGGTACCAATACGTGACCAAGTCACCCATCACTGATCCATCATAAATCGGATACAGCAACCATCGATTCGTCCATCACACTCGGACATGAATCCAGCCGAAGCAATCATCGATTCGTCCATAACACTCGGACATGAATCCAGCCTAACCACCCATCATCTTTCGGGTATCGGTTAACGGCAATACAAGTCAAATTCCACACAATGGGAATTAACTTCACCAAAATAGTGCATATGCATGTACATCGCCAACATGCAACATCAATCAATGAAATATGATCACAACATAATTCCAAATAACGCCAAAGCCAATATATCACATGATCACATCTCAATCATAATGGATAGCAAGCACAACACATAAGTATCAGTTCTCATTCACCAAATCAGAACAATTCACAAACAATTCTACATCATTCTCAAAATACCAAAGTTTACAAAAATCGGGAATTCGACTCTTTTTAAAATAATTTTCATAAAATAATATTTTTCTTATTTTATAAAATAGAGTATTTAATTTAAGAAATAACTTCCAAAACGGCACTCAAAACGGACTTACGGTTTGAAAGTTATGAATTTTCAAAGTTTAGTATTTTTCAAAAAGTTACAGCAGAACCCGGTTCCTACATATACAGGAACCGGTTCCTGCGAAGTTCAGAAAACACCCATTCTGGAAAATGTACTGGAATCCGGTTCCTACCCATACAGGAACCGATTCCTACGTTGAAAAAGTCAGTTTCTTCACAAATTTACACTGGGAACCCGGTTCCTCCCCACTGGGAACTGATTCCTGCGACCTGAAAAGTCAAAAACTGTTATTTTGACAGCATTTACTCATTCCAATCTCATCCAATTCATACCCATACGAATCCAACTCACAGCAATGTCAAAACAAGTTATAGTGCATGATTCCAATGAGATTATAACACACCATAACATCATACAATTCCCTCATAACATCAAATTGAATCAAAACATAAAATTCATGGGATTGGGGTTTGGATTTCATAAATCCTAAATTGGGATTCCGAACATGCTTAATCAATCCTATTGATCCCAAAATCTATAAGGCATAGTAATTAATCGAAATCACCCCTTACCTCGCGATGATCCTTCGAATTCACGGCGTTTGGCTTTTTCCTCTCTTCTCTTCTCTTCTCCAATTTCACGTACAATGACTTTCTCCCAATAACCTTCTTTTTCTTTTCCTTTTATTATTTTCTAAATAATAGAAATAAATTAGTAATTATTTAGTAGAGCTTTTTACTTCACACACCTCTATTTCAACCTTACACCCCCGGTCTTCCTTTTTAATTCCATAATTAATTCATCCATTTAATCCAAAATATTATTAATTAAGCCTTTAATTAATTTAATAATTAAATTCCTAATTATTTAACAATTGAATTAATTTGGGGTGTCACACCCTAGATCCGGGTATAGGATCTTTACAAGAATACCCCAACCAACCCTCAAAGATAAAGAAATCAAATACACAATAAAGCATTTTAAAAATGATGAACTAAAACTCTAAGGTAACCCCATTTTATATTATCCCCAGCAGAGTCGCCAGTTCTGTGGTACTGTGGAAGAACCGACTGTTATACTGGTTTTGCGTTTGTATTCACAAATGTGCAGTAAGAAAGAGTCGCCACCTACTTTTCTTTTATCTAATAAAGGAAAGGGTGAAAATAACAAAAAAAGACCTTTTTCGATAGTTTCTGAGTAAGGAGGTAGATTATGGAAAGGGAAGGTGTTAACACCCTTTCCATCTGTGGTTTTCAACGGGCTCTTAGATACTTTCTCATTTTTGAAAATTGCTTTCGTGTTTGTGTGTTTTGAAAAGTTTGTTTTCTTTATGATAACTCTTGTATCAGTCCTCAAGGGTGTTGATAAAGCGTTTTTGAAAAATGTTTTGAAAGTGTAGTGTGAAAAATGTTATTTTTGAACAAGTACCTAACAATTATCTACCTACTCGAAAAAGGTGCTCTTTTCCTCATTTCCTTTATACAGTGATATCCTACTATTAGTGAGTAGGTATCCCTATCGTTGGATGTTGAGGGACTATCGAAGGGACGTCTACGATCACTAAGGCAAATGGGAAAGAACTTTTAGTAATTATCCTAAAGTTCAAAGATCACTTTTTAATCGGGGCAGCATCGAAAGGGTCATCGAGGGACTTGTGATCTCTTGAACTAAAGGACAACCACTAAAAATTCTCACATTTCGAGAATTGTGACCGTTTCCGAAGGCAACCGAAGTGGGGGTACCCTAGAGGTGTGCATGTGCGAGTGTGTTGAGATTCAGTCATTTTTTGTATTTTTGTTAGGTTAGCTAATGTTTGATTTTAGTCTTTCCATACAAGCCTATTTACTAACAGTAATATAGTAAAATAATAAAGCAATAAATGTACGGAAAATAAAATGCAGAAAAATAAATCCTAAGTTATTACACAGATTTGGGAGAATTACATTATAAAAAACGCGGAAAGTAAAATCCTAATTATTATTACAAACCAGTAGGCAGTTACAATAATAAAAAAAAACGAAAGTAAATAAACGCGCATGAATTGAAAATAAGTCTCAAATCCTAAGTGAAAGGAAATTTTTTGTTTGTTTTTGTTATGAAAATAAATTGAAATAAAAATCCTCAGTCTATTCAATTTTAGTTTTTTAAGAAAATATTAAAATATTAAATTAATTAATTGACAAAATTAATATTAATATTAAAGACTAAAACCTAATATTTGTTGTGATTTTTTTTAATGTTGATTAAAAACTAGAAGAAACAAAGTAATGAAAAAGATAAACTAAATGGAACAAGCAGTGAAAAGAAAAGGGGTAATCTGCAGGATGCAGGCCTGGATCGAAAGGCCTAAGGTTGCCTTTCAAATCATGTGAAAAGGCTAATCGAAGGTGCCTAATGATGGTACATGATATACTCCTTCGATTTGGGATATTGGATCTGCAAGCAAGTTTGTTAGAAAAAACACAAAATGCATGACCTAGGTGTCGAAACCAGGTCCTTTGATTCACTATCTAATTTGAATATGAAGTTATTTCATCCTGTCATACCAAGAATCCTAAGATTTGAATCTGGGTTTAAAAATGGCATAAGGTTCCTGTGTAACCCAGTTCGAAGCTTACTGCTTCTAAGCCCTAAAAAGTATTCCTTCAAAAATGAACAAATGTTAGAGATCCAGGGGGGAACTTACCCCCTAGTTCGAACCTCTCAATTCGAAATTGGGTTCGTCTTGTCCTGAAACACCAAGAATCCTGAGATTTGAAGGAACCAAATTCACGTTCCCTACCAATGGAAGGTTTGTGAGGATTGTAACCTGTCTAAAACTTCATTACAAATGCGCACAAACACATTAGAACGAATAAATGCGCTTAGATTAAGAAATTGAATTTCAGAATTATACCTGTGGCCGGTATGCTTCGATCTGCAACTTTGGGTATGGAGATGTTTGCTTAGGAGTTGGTGTGGACTCTTGGACAGCTCAGGAACACGAATCTGGTATTCGTTTGGGCTGAGGGTGCCTGTAAAGGTGTTTTGATTGGTACATTTTTAGGATTTTTTGAGCAACATGGTGTGGCAACGTGATCTGTGTGATGCAATATGCGTGCGTGTTAGTCCCCCCCTGGATTCTTGTTTGACATCTTGTATTTATAGATGGTGGAGGAGACAAGGAAACGTGGCATTAAAGACCAGCCATTAACAGGGCTTTCAAAACAGAATCCGACAAATTAAAATACTTCCATTTTGAGATATTTCATGCCATTCCGGGATTCTGAATGAACTTGGACATGTCAATTTGGCGCCTTGTTCTAATTTGAAGTGTTTATAACTTCCCTCATCAGAACATTTTAGATTAAGACACCTCTACACTGATATTCCATTCGAATGATACTTTTCCCTGATATTCCAATCGAAGGACACTTCATTCTAATGTTCCAATCAAAGGACACTCTGATGTTCCAATCGAAGGAAACTCTGATGTTTCAATCGAAGGAAGCTCTAATTTTCTAATCGAAGGAAGTTATGATGTTTCAATCGAAGGAAGCTCTGATGTTTCAATAGAAGGAAACTCTGATGTTTCAATCAAAGGAAGCTCTAATGCTCCAATCGAAGGAAGCTCTGATGCTCCAATCAAAGGAAGATTTGATGTTCCAATCGAAGAACACCTTGATGTTCCAGTCGAAGGAATCTCTGATGTTCCAATCGAAGGAATCTCTGATGTTCCAATCGAAGGAAACTTTGATGTTCCAATCGAAGGAATCCCTGATGTTCCAATCGAAGGAAGTTCTGATGTTTTAATCGAAGGAAGATATGATGTTTTAATTAAAGGAAACTATGATATTTCAATCGAAGGAAGCTTTGATGCTCCCATCGAAGGAAGCTCTGGTGCTCCAATTTAAGGAAGCTCTGATGTCTCAATCGAAGGAAACTCTGATGTTCCAATTGAAGGAAGCTCTCATGTTCCAATCGGAGGAAACTCTGATGTTTCAATTGAAGGACATTTGATGTTCTAATCGAAGGACACCCTAATGTTCCAGTCGAAGGAAACTCTGATGTTCCAATCGAAGGAAGCTCTGAGGTTCCAATCGAAGGAAACTCTGATGTTCCAATCGAAGGACATTTCGTTCATCTTCAAAATTTATTTTCCTCAAGCCAAGGTTTGCAACCACCCATGTAAAATAAAATTTTGAAAGAAAATGAGACGGAAAATTTTGGGGTACAACACCATGCATGCTAAAATTAGGTAGATGTTTCCCTTTTGTTAATCCAAACCTTAGGACCACCATTGTATGATAACATTGGGATTAGAAATAGTCTAATCTCTGATAGAATCTTTTCTTCCCCTTTTACATATGCATTAAAAGTAAAATTTTGTTTTTCTTGGGAAATCGTAAAACATCTTGAGCATACTTAAACCCTTTTTCAAGGTAACAAAACACAAACCAATTAAACATGGAATCTAGCCTTGAGGGAATAACTCAAAACCATTTTCATGTAAGGACATGTTAATTTACTTCTGTGCCAACGCGTGAGTCTCCAAAGGTCGAGCTGCGGCAGAAGGCAGAATTAACATTGTTCATAAAAAAAATACAAAACAAACAAAAACATGTGAACTGAACTACAGTAACTCTAATTGCTCAAAAAGGATACGTAGGAATTGGGGTAGGGCCCAAGCGAGCACAACTTTATTTTCCCTACATTATTTTCTCATTTATTTTGCATGCATTTTTCTTTAATAATAAGAAGTAGACATAAATTAAACACACCCATAAGATAGATAACAATAGTGGATTTTGTAGAGTACTACGAGTGTGTGGGGTGCTAATACCTTCCCCTCACGTAACAGACTTCCTTACTCGATCTCTCAGTCGCAAGACCATGACTTCTCCCTTCTCAGGTTTTCTCGATGTTTACCTTTCCCTTCATGTGGGATAAAAGACATTTTATGGCAACTTCATTGTTTGATGATTTTCAGTCGATTGTTTTACCATGGTCATATCTGACAAGGGATTCAATAAGCTCATCGCCGGGTTGGTGAAGAGGATGTTTGAGGAGATGATCGACACAAGCTAAAACTATAACACAACTCTTTAAATGTTCCAAGGAAAGTCCGACCCATCATATTTTCTCTTCAGAAGCTACCAGGAGGCGCACCAAATTCTAGCATCCCTTTAGTGGTGAGGGCCAAAATGGCGAACTTCGACGTCTGCCATATTTTGGTCGACCAGAAAAGCTTTGTCGACATTATCTACGTGCACCTATTCACTACCCTCCAGCTCGACCACACTCACTTGACACCATATCTGTGGTCTATCCTACAAGGTTTCAACGGCACAACCACCAGGCCCCGGGGTTACGTCGAACTGATTGTCACCTTTGGGGAAAAGCAATGGCCAGAAAATTCACAGTCCGCTTCCTGGTCATTAATTTTCCGCCTTTGTACAATTTCATCTTAAAGGGCCAACTCTAGCCGAGCTGATCATTGTGCCATCCATGGTTCACTTAAATATAAAATATTATACGAAGAGGGGTTGTGTCATCACCCTGCATGGGAATATCGAAGCTGCAAGAAGATGATTTCAAGAAGCCTCTAAGGGACATAATTTAATCGATACAACACCTAAGAATGCTAACAGACAAGTCCAACACATAGACAATATTCCATCCCAAAAAAAATGGAATCCGTGACCCCACGTCAATTCGGTGGACCTTGATACTTGCTTCACCAAAGACGAGCTGAAGGAAGACAAAGGGGAGGAAGGAGATGCCCGACCTGCAGACAACAAGGAGCCTTCTCATCTCGTGCGCCACATCCCAGATGGATATTTTAAAGTCATCCTCCTCAACAATGACCCAGAAAAAGGTGTGAAGATTGGAAAAGGGCTCCCCGACCTGGTGAGGAAGCAACTCAAAGCATGCCTGAGGGAGAAAGTCGATCTATTCGCATGGAGCACTAATCAGATACCCGGTGTGATGCGGTGGGAGAACTGACTTGGAGTTTTGTGTTTGTTTTTGCAAATGTTGCGGTTTAGCAAGAGTCGCCACCGACTTTTCTTTTATCCAAAAAGGAAAGGTGAAAAAGCATAGGAAAGACCTTTATAGACGTTTTCTTGAGTTCGGGGGGTAGATTATGAAAAGGGAAGGTATTAGAACCCTTTTCATCCATGGTTTTCCATGGGCTCTTAGTTACTCGCTAGATCACTTGCTTTTGTTTGAATGTGCTTGTGGTGTGGTTTTTGAAAGTATTTTGAAAATATAACTTTGTAATGATTCTCGTTTCTATAAGAGTGCATACAAAGTGTTGTTTTGAAAATAGTTCAAAGAGGTGTTTGTGAGATGTGTTTTTGATAGTGATTTTGAAAAGGGTTTCCTTTGTAATGGTTCTTGTTTCTATAAGAACGCGTACAAAGTGTTGTTTTCAAAAGTGTTTCAAAATAAGAGTGTTGGTGTATAAAATGATTTTGTTGTGAGCAAACGAGTAACTAAGAGCGAATCTACCTACTCAAAAGGTCTTAGATGTGCTTTTCCTCCTCCTTTAGATGTTGCTATCTTACCATTGTTTTGGTAAGAAGCCCCAATCATTGGATGTGAAGGGACGGGCATGGGTCATCGTATAACCATGATATCAATGCTATGAGATGACTTAGAAATTTTCTTTAGGGACTAAGATCATTTCGAAAGGCAACTTTGATAGCATCATTGAGGGACTATGATCTTATATTTTTGTTTGTGCTAAGACATCCCACATGAATAACATGGCCATTTTTGTAAGGCAACAAGTGGAATAACCCTAGGGGTGCTAGTGTGCATGTGTATTTGATTGCATGCATTTAATGTTTGATTAGGGTTATCTACTTATTGATTTTCATATCTTGCCATACACACCCTAATTACTAGAATTTACATTTGAAAGTGATAAGTTGCAGAAATGTAAAGTCCTACGCTACTACAATATTTAGGGGATGGGGGTACATATTTATGAATGAGGTTTGCAAGTAAAAAATAAGTCCTAAGTTACTATTACAACCATATTGAAATGTACAATATAAGAAAGAAATGGACTTGTTTAGAAAATGTTTTTGTCTTAAGGAAAAAGAAATAAATTAATAAAAGAAAAATATTTTTATGTCCTTTTATGTTAATATTAAAAATGATGAAAAGGAAAATAAATGAAAGATAGAAACAGCATGCTGCTGCATGAAAAACAACAAGGATCAGAAGTTCTGAAACCAGGCGCGCTGTGACTCAGAAGGAAACGTCAGTGGGATCAGAAGCTCTGGATTGGTACACTCTGAGGTCCTGCAAGAGACATTAGAGGGAAAACACATAAGTTCTGGATTGCTATGTGCTGAACTTCTTAATGTTAGAATAGTGAGAAAACCTTAGAAGTTTTGTGCGTGTCAAAATAGTAGGAAGAACTCAAAAGTTCTGTATGGTGATAAGACAGTAAATGAACAGTCAGCAGTTCAGCGTGTTATCAGCGCATGAAAATCAGAACTTCTAAGTTTTAAGATAGTGGGTGAACAGTCAGCAGTTCCGTGTGCATTAATAGTGAGGAGAACTCAGAAGTTCTGTGTTGTGCTAAAGCTGTGAGTGAACATTAGCAGTTCAGTGCATTATCAGCATGTAAGAATCAGAAGTTCAGTGTGTGTTAACAGTGAGGAAAATCATAGAAGTTTTGTATGTTAAAACAGTGAGGAGAAATCAGAAGTTCTGTGTGTGTTAACAGTGAGAAAAATCATAGAAGTTTTGTATGTTTAAACTATGAATGAACATCAGAAATTTTAATGCCATATTTTAACTCTTAATCAAAACATCAACAATTTATTCAATTCTTGATAAACAGCAAATCAGAAGGATAATATCATAACAGTTTATAGAAGTTCTAATCCTAAATCTGAGTCTAGCCCTAATCAAGAAGTTCTGATCCACAGTTTTTCTACTTATGCAATGATATGGACAACATCAATACTGTGATATTTACATATTTGATGATGTTATGAATTAAAAGGTGCAAAGTCAAAAAGACTTACCTTGAATCCGGAGTGTGGGCTTGGAGGTTTGAACTACTGCCTTCAGATGTTCTGGTGTCAGCGAGAGTGACAGAATAATGGTTGTGTTCTTTGATTCAAAGGGAGGGAACAAAAGGTTTTTTTTTTTTATTTTCGAAGGTTTTCCCTGTTTCCTCTTCTCTCTTTTGGCCAATCTCTCTCCAAAATCCATCCCCTTGAAAGTGTGATGGAGCAACTTATTTATAGATGGATTTGTGGTGATTTTGGGGGGAAAGACAAATGGGGTTTGAACCTTTTTGGCACCCTGTTCCCTTGCTTTTTCATCACTATTTTTGTATGCTAGTTTGGTGCAATTATGGGATGCAGGCGTAGGCTGAACTAGCTATTGGTTATAGGTCTACAGTAGGTTATATAAACAAGGTTTTTGGATTTGGTCAAGTTCTGACCAAAGCGTTGAATATAACCTTCATATGCTAAAGCACTGCCTTGTTCCTGGAGCAAGCATGGTGGTTGTCAGCAGGAATTAATTAAAAGAAAAAAGAAAAGCATGGGCCTAGTACCAAAGTTTGCTATCCCAAGACAGTAGAGGTACACGTGGTGAAAATCCTTTGGTTAAAGACTCAGAAAGTGGTTGTGAGCATTAAATAATGATGAGACTTATCACAACCAGAAATCCTGCAACGTGAGATTCTACACCAAGGCTTAGTTCTGGATCAGAAGTTCTGAGCTTGCGTAGCATCCAATCTTCTGATCCTTTTATCTTCTAGTGCCAGTATGTTCTGAAGGAGTTTCCAGCCTCTCCAGGAATTTTGTAACACACTTTGTAAACCATCTTTAAACTGCTCTTGCAAGCTCTGACCGAGCCTTTGTGAAAAATGGTCCAGAAGTTCTGACCAAACTTTGTTTTGAGAATATCCAGAATTCGCTGAGTGTTACGGTGATAATCTTCGTCAGAAGTTTTGAAATTGTCATAATTCTTAAACACTTAGAAAAAATTTCTAAGTATTTAAAATTTGACTTTTCCAAAGTAAAATTTGACTTTTGGATTCCTTGATGAAACAAACTTCATATTCCAACATGTCTTGATGAAATATGATTTTTGAGATTGGGTTTTGATCAAAAGTCAAAGTTGGACTTCTCATTATGCAAATGACCATTTTGCCCTTGCGGATGACTTTTCTTGAAAAATTGTAGTTCAAGGCTTGGAATTGGATGGAAGCAAACTTGAGGATCCAGGGTGATTCCTTGAGAAATGAGAGGGCAAATTTTGGGGTACAACAACTGCCCCTGTTCAATTTTCTTACACCTGAAGAGTTAGATTGGTAATTCATCCATTCGTGACTTGAAGGTGGAAGATGATTGAATACTAGAGTGCCCAGAAAATTTGCACTCGAAGATGTGTTAGTTGATTATGTGGGGAATGGGCTTAAAGATTCCATTTGGAGAGATAGTGGATAGTTGTTGGAGATGGGCTTAAAGATGCTATCTAGAAATGATTGTTGGACTGTATCTGAAAACTATCTTTGAATGAGTATCAGGATGGCATCCATATCTGGAGCGTATCTGAACTGTATTTGAATGAGTGACAAAATTACATCAGAATCGGGATCGTATCTGGACTGTATTTGAATGAGTGACAGAATGACATCCGGATCTGAATGGTATCTAGACTGTATTTGAATGAGTGACAGAATGACATCTGAATCTGGATCGTATCTGGACTGTATTTGAATGAGTGACAGAATGACATCCGAATCTGGATCGTATCCGGACTGTATTTGAAAGGAATCTGGAATAAGTATCAGAATGTCAGCCATATCTGGATCGCATCTGAACTGTCTCTAGAAGGAATATGGAATAAGTATCGGAATGTCAGCCATATCTGGATCGCTTCTGAACTATTTCTAGAAGGAATATGGAGTAAATATCAGAATATCAACCATATCTGGATCACATCTGAACTGTTTCTAGAAGGGAATCTGGAGCAAGTATCAGAATGTCAGCCATATCTGGATCGCATCTAACCTGTTTCTAGAAGGAATCTGGAATAAGTATCAGAATGTCAGCCATATCTGGATCGCATCTGAATTGTTTCTAGAAGAGAATCTGGAGTAAGTATCAGAATGTCAACCATATCTGGATCGCATCTGAACTGTTTCTAGAAGGAATCTGGAATAAGTATCAGAATGTAAGCCATATATGGATCGCATCTGAACTATCTCTATAAGAGAATCTGGAATAAGTATCAGAATGTCAGCCATATCTGGATTACATCTGAACTGTTTCTAGAAGAGAATCTTGAATAAGTATCAGAATGTCAGCCATATCTGGATCGCATCAAAACTGTTTCTAGAAGAGAATTTGGAATAAGTATAAGAATGTCAGCCATATCTGGATGGCATCTGAACTGTCTCTAGAAGAGAATCTGGAATAAGTATCATATTGTCAGCCATATCTGGATCGCATCTGAACTGTTTCTAGAAGAGAATATGGAATAAGTATCAGAATGTCAGCCATATCTGGATTGCATCTGAACTGTTTCTAGAAGAGAATCTGGAATAAGTATCAGAAAGACAGCCATATCTAGATCGCATCCGAACTATTTTTAGAAGAGAATCTGGAATAAGTATCAGAATGTCAGCCATATCTGGATCGCATCTAAATTATCTCTAGAAGAGAATCTAGAATAAGTATCAGAATGTCAGCCATATCTGGATCGCATCTGAACTGTTTCTAGAAGGAATCTGGAATAAGCATCAGAATGTCAGCCATATCTGGATCGCATCTGAACTATTTCTAGAATAAAATATGGAGTAAGTATTAGAATGCCAGCCATATCTGGATCGCATCTGAATTGTTTCTAGAAGAGAATATGGAATAAGTATCAGAATATCAGCCATATCTGGATCGCATCTGAATTGTATCTAGAAGGAATCTGGAATAAGTATTAGAATGTCATCCATATCTGGATCGCATGTGAACTGTTTCTAGAAGGAATCTGGAATAAGCATAAGAATATCAGCCATATCTGGATCGCATCTGAACTGTTTCTAGAAGGAATCTGGAATAAGTATCAGAATTTCAGCCATATCTGGATTGCATATGAACTGTCTCTAGAAGGAATATGGAATAAGTATCAGAATTTCAGCCATATGTGGATCACATTTGAACTGTCCCTAGAAGGAATCTGAGACGATTGCTACTCCAAAAAGATGATGAAGGAATCTTGGACGATTGCAACTTCAAAAGATGATGAACTTTATCTGTTGATTTATCTTTCTTGAAAAGGTGAAGGGTTAGTTGTATGCAATGTCATGATGTATGCATTGCGTAATGATGTTCTCAAAATAAATGAGATTTATGTTATATGTATTTTGTATGCATGTGCTATGAATGTTGTTGAAATGTAATTTTGTCTTGGATAATAAATCCTTGACAAGTGTTGGGGAGTTAATAAATCCCGGATTGCTGTTGAGGAGTAGGTGTGTCTTCAAAGTTTGCTTAGAATGTTTCCACTGAGGATTCCTGTTTTAATGTTTGAGGAGAACTCCGCCGAGGAAAGTTGAGAACTCTGTGGAGAGTATTAATTCATGCTTGGGGGGAAAAGTTCAGGAGTCTCGGCTGTCCGTTTCTCTACTGGGGAGTCAAAGTTGAACTAATGTCTGGTTGGGTCTAGGCTTCACAGTAACCTGCTGGGGATTGTAGAGTAGTCTACGGGGAAGAGGAGTTGTGTTCCTATGATTTGTAGTAGTCAGAGAGGCCACCTCAAGCTGGGGATTCCTGCCGTTTGTTGGGGAAATAAACCCTGTTGCTTAATCTGTTGGAGAGGCGGCGACTTTACTGGAAGAAATCCTCGAGGATTCTTGAAGTCGACTCAGTTGTGAAGAGGTTTTCAGAGATTAAAGATCTGGCTGGGGAATCATCGTATGAGAAGGATTGTTGGGGAAATTTGTCACTTCCCCTAGTAGCGAGTGTTTGTGGCACTACCAGGAACTGTTTGATCGTACATGACCCTTTGCTGAGATTAATGTTCAATGCCCCAAGTGACAGAGATGGAGACTTTCCCCTGGTTACTCTGCAATTCTTGAGAGATTTCTTGGAATCTTGACTGGACTGCCCCAGGTGCGCTGGATAGTGACATGTCATGTCCCCTTGTTGATAGAAGTTTTGACAATGGAAGTATCATCCTTCTTGAACTGATTTTGTTCACCGAGAGAGATTTCGTTCACTGGATATTCATTGTGTGAATTTCTCCACTGTCAAACAAATAGCCATATGCAAACAGTGATATTCAAATAAATGCAAAGTTTACGCTTGTCTTGAAGTTTTGAAAAATGCGTTTTTAGCAAGTAAAGAAGTTTGTAAGAAAAATTCAACTCAGGATATAGAGTAAAGCCTTACAGGAGTCAGGATACCTTTTGTAACAGTATGCTTTCGAACTAACCCATGCTTCAATTAGGACTTTTGAAGGGTTGTAACGTGGCTTGGTTCACGGTTTAAGAAACAAAGGATAAAGGCTCAAAGTGTATCTGTACCCACCCACTCTTCGTGACGTTCTTCAGTCGTAAGCTCGATTAGTTGTGCGTTTGAACTCCAATTGAGTCTGGAATGACATTTTAGTGATGGTTCAAACAAATTAAGTTTGTCGGAAGACAATCATTTTTGCAACATTTTTCATGTTGTTGAGGATTTGTAGTGACCTCTTCCTTTTGATTTGTTATCCGTAATTTTTGCCTGACTTCTTTTGTTTTGAGATTACGGTCAGCGGGATGCCCCAATTTTTCTTAAGCCTCCTTAGTAGGTTTTGACTTAGTGGGCTTTTCCTTTTGAGAGATAATGACTGCCTATTTGGTAGGGATCATCACTGTCTTTTGATTCCATAGAAATGTTTTAATGTCATTCTTTGTATTTACGAGATGAGAGTTTGCGATTTGAATGCGCATTTGAATTAACCGAGAGACTATCCTGCCCCAGGTTTTGATTATAGGTTTAAATTTTGTGAAAAAAGGAAAAACTTCTACTTCTTTGGCTTGAAGGGGTTGACTAGGGATTATCTTCCTTATAACTCCAGTGTTTAGAATTTGAAAGAAACGCCTATACATCGTCAGTGAGGTCTATTCAAAAGCATACTGTATGAGATTATGGCATTGTTTTCGTCATCCTCCCTCTAAAGGCTTGTAACTTTTAGCAAGAGTTGAATGTCATAATGTAAAAAGCATAGTTTAAATGTAATGAAAATGAGTGGACCAAATCAAGACAACCATATGCAATGCATTAATGAAACAAAGTTTAACATTAATAGATAAGTGTTTGAATAAGCAAAAGAAATTACAACTGAAAATTCAAATGAACATAAGCCTCTTTGTATGAACTTGTCACTTTAGGTGGTGAGCCTTTGAGGGACGGTAGAAGAATTCAGTCTGGCCATCTTGTGTTAATTTCAGCATTCCTCCGTCGATCAGGTTTTGAATCTGGTACTTCAGCGCCCAACAATCGTTTGTATCATGCCCAGGACTATCAGAATGATAGGCACACCTGGCATCAGGATTGTAGCTGGGAGAAGAGGTTTTGGGATTTGGATGAGATCTTATTGGTGTAATCAAATTCATCCTCAGCATGTGTTGCAAAGCTTGAGACAGTGGTATGTTGATGTTGGTAAATTGTCTTTTGGGTTGGCTTTGCCTTTGCTGATTTTCCGGTTGATGTTGACGAAGTCGTTGTTGGGCTTGTGGCGTGGAAGCAAATTGGGAAGGTCTTCTCTCCCTTAAACCGACTTCTTGTCTCATGGGAGGCTGAATGATGACTTGATCCCCAATTCTAACTGTTTTCCCCATTTGGTTGTATCTGTCTTGATGAAGCCTGTTGACAAGGGCTTTCAACTCCTCCTGTCCTTGAGCCAGGTTTTAAATAAGAGCCATCTGGCCCACCAGTTGTCCCATCATCTAGACTTTCATTATGGCTATCTCAGTTCGTAGCCGCTCCAATTGGTCATCTTTGTTGCCCTCAGAATTCCCCATGATCATGCTCCTAGTGAGGAGAGCTTTCACTTCTTCTTGCCCCTTGGATAGGTTCAAGAACATTTCTCGGAGTTGAGCGGTTTGAGCCTGGATGTCTTTTATTGTCTGATCTAGAGCCATCTCTACTGAAATAACAGTAGGAAGATAAGGAGACTTGTATGGGAGAAACCTGTCATGATATGATGCATGATATGTGGATGCATGTTTTCAAGGATCTCGAGGGGTAAATACGATAAGATGTTAGAATTTGAGAGTTGATCCATAACTTTTGGAAAACTTCGTAATGGTGGATGTCCTTCCACGAGAATCAAGCTCACCATTTCAAGTGGGTCACAACCCTTGACTCAAGTTACCATGGACAAGCTCACCATCTGCTGGACAGAGTGTGGAAATAAACGCACAATTCTCTGAAATTCTTTTGATGAATCAGTTTTTTTTTTTAAATTAACGAACGACAGCATTTATGTCCCGAGACTTGAAACCCTAATCGACGTACAACGTCTGATGCTCTTCTTTCAGACCTATTTTCTGCACATGAAAACAAAACAACAAAACATACACTTCGTGCTTGATTAGTGGTTAGTCATTCATAAGATAAAATGCTCACAACACTCGATAATCTCTATACAGTCAAAGCTCGAAAGAGAAATGTTCGAAACCTACCATATTCTGTGACCTTGATGTGTATAAAAAATAATGCAGATGAAGCAGAGATCTTGGGTCAAAAATTAGGGTATGACAGCTGCCCCTATTTAAGTTTCTTCTATCCGGAGAGATGAAGATTAAAATCTTCGTCTCGACGAGATTGAAGGTACTTAAATATATAATACGCAATTTTTACCCTAAGATACCACCATTATGCTTATGATATGAATGTAGTATTTAACTTTATGGGAATGATACTGTATGAGACAAGATAATGCTGGAGAAACCAAGTACAAATAACCCACGGGAATAAAGATTATACACTACTGGAGAAATGAGTCATCGACTTCGAATGATAGACTCTTAACGGCGAATAAAATTTGAGAGAGTACGACTTCTGACCCTAACAAAGAAGACACCTTGCATAGGTCACGAAATGATTATTGACCCAAGATGATGGTGAGTTCATAACTCAAGGTCAAAGATAGACAAAAGATGTATCAACTTTTTGCTGATAACGAACTACTGACTTCTGAAGGTAAAGATTCAAAACAAACTTCTCTGCGAGATTTTTTTGGAGAGATACCAATTAATGCTGAAATAATATATGGTTGTAGATACACAAGCTGCTCAAATAAAGAAGCCGCCACTTGCTGTCTTCGAAGGATGTCTATAACATACAAGCTAATCAAATAAAGAAGCCGCCACTTGCTGTCTTCCAAGAATGTCACAACATACAAGCTGCTCATATAAAGAAGCCGCCACTTACTGTTGTCCAAAGATGTCAATAACATACAAGTTTCTCAAATAAAGAAGCCGCCACTTGCTGTTGTCCAAAGATGTCAATAACATACAAGCTGCTCAAATAAAGAAGCCGCCACTTGCTGTTGTCCAAAGATGTCAATAACATACAAGCTGCTCAAATAAAGAAGCCGCCACTTGCTGTTGTCCAAAGATGTCAATAACATACAAGCTGCTCAAATAAAGAAGCCGCCACTTGCTGTCTTCCAAGAATGCTAATAACGCACAAGTTGCTCATGAAGAGTCCGCCGCTTGCTGTTTTCCAAAAATATTAATAACGCACAAGTTTCTCATGAAGAGACTCCCGCTTGTCGTTTTCCAAAGATGTCAATAACGTACAAGTTGCTCATGAAGAGACCGCCGCTTGTCATTTTCCAAAAGATGTCAATAACGCACAAGTTGCTCATGAAGAGACTGCCACTTGCCGTTTTCCAAAAATATTAATAACGCACAAGTTGCTCATGAAGAGACCACCGCTTGTCGTTTTCCAAAGATGTCAATAACGCATAAGTTGCTCATGAAGAGACCGCCGCTTTCCGTTTTCCAAAAATATTAATAACGCACAAGTTGCTCATGAAGAGACCGCCGCTTGTCGTTTTCCAAAGATGTCAATAACGTACAAGTTTCTCACAAAGAGACGGCCGCTTGCCGTTTTCCAACGATGTTCCAAAAGAAAGTTGTGATAACACTACCAGAGAATAAAATTCTTCTTCAAAGGAAACCATGGATAGATCCTTCCTGAGGATATCAGATACTTAAATGCACAAAATAAATGCACCATTCATCTAGGTTGCTTAGCTTGGAGAAAACCACGAGATAGCCTACGCAAGAGACAAAACACTCCCTCCAGAAATAAACCAGAGAGAAGACAGTCAAACAAGACTCCACCCAATGAGAAAATAACTCAATTGGGGATTCATCCTATCCAGAAATGGACAAGGAAGGCTAAATCAAAAATTCATCCACGAGGATTAACTCAGTTGGGGAATTAGAAAGGAAGAACATTTTCTACCTAAGTTAACATTCTACTTGGAAAAAACATGTACTTTGTTTGAATAAACATAAACAAGGTATACGACCCGAAATCAACGACAAATGTGAATATGCATGCGTGATATAAGTGTAAATGAGTAAATGAATGTTATGCTGACAAAACAGATAGAGGAAATAACTTGAAGAAGATAAGATATCATGAAATAATTAGATACTCGGCCAATCTCAAAGAGACGAAAAAAACTGGAACTGGAACCAAAAGGCAACGTCAGAGCGTATCACGCTACAAGGCTCAACTCTTCTGGGGAGAAAAGTATTCAAATCCAAACTTCTAATCACTAATAGACCACTGACATGATGCAAAACGTATTACACTTTAGAAATTTTCTCAAATAAAGACAACCGAAACAAAGCTTAACCGGAAATGCTGGGGAGTCACCAAGCTTAGTACCACTAGAAACGCAAGTTTACACAACCAACACCTCATGAAGATTTTGAAAGAAAACATGTTCATCATGCAAGGATAAATTACTGTATTGCTTTGCATTTCACGGCTTAACCATCCTCGGAGCAACTGTTAATATTCCTTTCAGTATTCACGACACATTTTAAAATATGAATGCGTTAAATAACTTTTTTTCAAATATTGCCATAAAATCTAAATTTTTGCCCACAAAACAAAAAGGATAAATGCTCAAAATTCATTAATAAAATGGTAGTTAGCTAACAATGCGACTCCAACGGTTTACAAAAGTTTGGGAAATAGTGCATGAAAGAAAAAGGTTACACAAAAACAATGATCACTATTCTCCCTAACAAATTCGAGTTCCGAGATGTGCTCAAATGCCAAGACTGGTCTGACCAAAATCCTGCCTAAGCCGCCCCTTTGGGTTTTCAACTTAGTGAACTGTCAACTCAAACCTAGGCGAAATACTTCTTGACTGCATCGGCGTTCACGGAGCGCAGGAGTTCTTCACCATCCATATTTGTGAGAATCATGGTGCCTTCAGAGAAAACTTTCTTAACGACATACGGTCCTTCATAATTCAGAGCCCATTTTCCCCTAGAATCAGGTTGGAAAGATAATATCTTCTTGAGCACGAGGTCACCTTCTCTGAACTCGCGTGGTCGAACCTTCTTATCAAAAGCCTTCTTCATTCTTTGCTGATATAGTTGACAGTGACACAACACTGTCAATCTCTTTTCTTCAATTAAATTCAACTGATCATATCTACTTTGACACCATTCAGCCTCAGAAAGTTTAGTTTCCATCAAAACTCTCATAGACGGGATCTCAACCTCCACGGGGAGTACTGCTTCCATGTCGTATACTAGGGAAAATGGGGTTGCACCTATTGAAGTTTGAACTGAAGTACGATATCCATGCAGAGAAAACGGAAGCATTTCATGCCAATCTTTATAAGTTACCACCATCTTCTGGATAATCTTTTTGATGTTCTTATTAGCAGCTTCAACAGCCCCATTCATCTTCGGCCTGTAGGGAGAAGAATTATGATGTTTGATCTTGAACTCTTCACAAAGCTCTTTCATCATCTTGTTATTCAAATTCGAGCCATTATCAGCGATGATCTTGCTCGGGATGCCGTATCGACAAATGATCTGATTCTTGATAAATCTGACTACTACCTGTCTGGTTACATTCACATAAGATGTTGCTTCCAACCATTTAGTAAAATAATCGATCGCCACCAAGATGAAACGATGAACATTTGAAGCTTTGGGTTCAATCATTTCAATCATATCAATGCCCCACATAGAGAAAGGCCAAGGTGAAGAGATAACATTGAGGAGGGTCGGTGGCACATGTATCTTGTCCGTATAAATTTGGCATTTATGACATTTCTTCACATATTTGCAGCAATCAAATTCCATCGTCATCCAATAGTAACCAACTCACAACATCTTTTTAGCCATTGCATGTCCGTTGGCATGAGTGCCAAAGGTTCCTTCATGTACTTCCTGCATCAGCATGTCTACTTCATGTCTATCTACGCATTTGAGTAAGACCATGTTGTAATTCCTCTTATATAATACTTCTTCATTGAGGAAGAAAATACTTGCCAATATCCTCAACGTCTTCCTATCTTTATTGGATGCCCCAGGTGGGTAATCTTGAGTTTGAAGAACACGTTTAATATCATAGAACCACGGTTTGTCGTCAGTGACTTCTTCTACTGAGAACACATGAGCAGGTATGTCGAGGCGCATAACTCTGATTGTAGGCACATCGTTCCAATCATTCACTTGGAACATTGAAGACAAAGTAGCTAAAGCATCAGCCATTTGGTTTTCATCTCTAGGAATATGATGTAATTCCACTTTATTGAAGAAAGTTAACAATCTTCTAGCATAATCTCTGTAAGGGATCAAACCAGGATGACGAGTCTCCCATTCTCCTTTGATTTGATTAATTACTAATGCCGAGTCTCCGTATATATCAAGAATCTTAATCCTTAGATCCAATGCTTATTTGAGACCCATAATACATGCCTCATATTCAGCCATGTTGTTCGTACAGTCAAACTTCAATCTCGCTGTGAATGGTATATGAGCACCTCGGGGAGTGACGATGATTGCCCCAATTCCATTTCCATAAGCATTTACAGCTCCGTCGAAAATCAAACCCCAACGGGATTCGAGGTTAGGTCCTTCTTCAGGTAATGGCTCTTCACAATCTTTAGCTTTCAAGTACATAACATCTTCATCTGGGAAGTCAAAATTGATGGATTGATAATCGTCAATTGGTTGGTGAGCCAAATGATCGGCTAAAATACTCCCTTTGATTTCTTTCTGAGTGTGATACTCAATGTCATGTTCAGATAACAACATCTGCTAACGGGCTATTCTTCCAGATAAGGCGGGCTTCTCGAAGATATACTTGATCAGATCCATTTTGGAGATCAACCAAGTGGTGTGGTTAATCACATACTTGCGCAGACGAAGAGCAGCCCAAGCTAAAGCACAACAGGTCTTCTCAAGCATCGAGTATCGAGACTCACAGTCTGTGAATTTCTTACTCAGATAATATATGGCATGTTCCTTTCTTCCAGTCTCATCTTGTTGACCAAGCACATATCCCATGGAATCTTCCAATATAGTCAGGTACATAATCAAAGGTCTTCCTTCCACTGGAGGGATCAATATAGGAGGTTCAAGTAAATATTCTTTGATGCTATCAAAAGCTTTCTGACAATCTTCTGTCCACACACATCCTTGGTTCTTTCGGAGAAGCTTGAAAATAGGCCTACAGGTAGCAGTCATATTAGATATAAATCTAGAAATATAGTTCAGTCTCCCAAGGAATCATCTTACTTGTTTTTCCGTCCTGGGTGCGGGCATCTCCCGAATAGCTTTGACTTTATCAGGATCTACCTCAATATCTCTCTGACCGACAATGAAACCCAGAAGTCTTCCAGAACAAACACCAAAAGTGTACTTGTTGGGATTCAGACGAAGTTTATACTTTCTCAAACGCTGGAATGATTTTAATAAATGTTCCAAATGATCTTCTTCAGTTTGTGATTTGGCAATCATGTCATCTACATACACTTCTATCTCTTTATGCATCATATCATGGAATAAAGCAGTCATGGCCCTTTGGTACGTTGCACCAGCATTCTTCAAAACAAACGGCATTACCCGATAACAAAATGTCCCCCAAGGTGTAATAAAAGATGTCTTCTCCATATCTTCTAGTGCCATCTTGATTTTATTGTAACCAGAGAAACCATCCATGAAAGAAAAGACTTTGAACTTTGCGGTGCTGTCGACCAATACATCAATGTGTGGTAATGGAAAATCATCCATTGGGCTAGCCCTATTCAGATCTCTATAATCTACACACATTCAAACTTTACCATCTTTCTTAGCAACAGGAACTATATTGGCTAACCATTGAGGATAAACCGATGTAACAAGGAAACCTGCATTAATTTGTTTTTGAACTTCTTCTTTGATCTTGTCAGCCATATTGGGATGAGTCCTCCTCAACTTCTGATTAATCGGCGAACATTCAGGTCTCAACGGCAAATGATGCTCCACAATATTGTTATCCAAACCCGGCATGTCTTGGTAGGACCAAGCAAACACATCCACATACTCTCTGAGAAGCTCCAACATTTTCTCTTTAACCTCTGGGATAAGAAATGCTCTGACCTTGACTTCCTTTTTGTCTTCTTCATTACCCAAATTGATCATCTCTATAGGCTCTTCAAACGGATGAATAGTCTTTTCATCGTGCTCAAGTAAATGGGAAATTTCATCAGGAATCTCTTCATTATCTTCTTCCTCGGCTCTGAACACGGGGAATTCTAAGTTGGGAGGGGGCATAGGATGATTGTTTTCAATGGTTAAGTCATGGATTAATCCTCACATATGATTATGCTTTGTTTTATAAATCGATTAATGTGAATGTTGTACAGATATAAAAAAGATTATTATATTTTCCTATTACTACCAATTAATTTTCAATACCATTTTCCAGAAAAGTGAAAAATAAAAACAGTAGTGGACAAAATAACATTTTTATTCATGATTGCCAATACTGGAAACAAAAGAGCCCAGACATCTTCTCTTTTGCCTTGGGCAGAGCAAAAGGTTTTATTTTCAACATAGCCCGACACAAATACTTTTTCTCCTTGGGCAGAGCGAAAGTTTTTTTTCAAAAATAAAACAAAACATTACTCAAAAATGTGCATCACAACAGGAATATCAACAGAAATCCAGTTCTGGAAAACCACTCCATGTGTTACAAAGTCGGGTAAGTCCTCTTCAGAATCGTCTCCTATTATGGCATCAACTTCAGGCGGAGTCGGATGGATAAAACCTGCGCTTCGGAAAACTTCTTGTATCGGACGGGTAACTGTATCCTGCTTAACTCTTGTAGACACGGGATGAAAACCAAGACCTTCTCCAAACTTGTTCTAAGGATAAGTCAACACCTGGACCCAACCATCAGTCGAACCACTTTCGACCACTCGTCGCGCATCCTCAAAAGAAGAAATAGATGTCCCTTGCTTCTTCACTTCATTATTAGCAAAAATTAGAGCTTGGAATTGGGTTCCAACATCCTCATCAGCATCAATAAAAGATAAATATGACAAATGGCTTACCATTATAGCCTGCTCTCCACCAATCATTACCAGCTTTCCATTCCTTACAAACTTCAATCTTTATTGAGCGTTGAAGTGACTTCCCCTGCATCATGGATCCAAGGATGACCCAAATGGAAACTGTAGGCGGCACGAATATCCATTACTTGAAAAGTGATCTGAAAGGTATGAGGACCAATTATTATAGGAAGATCCACTTCACCGATGACAGTTTTCCTAGAACCATCAAACGCTTTGACAATTACCCCGCTAGGTCTCATGGGAGCACCTTGATATGAAAGTCGAGATAATGTAGTTTTGGGCATTACATTTAACGACGAACATGTATCTACCAACACACTTGATAAAGTATCATTTCCACAACTTATTGAGATATGCAAATCCATATTATGGTTCCTTCCCTCCTCCGGAAGCTCTTCATCACTGAAACCAAGATTGTTACACGAAGTAATATTTCCCACAATTCCATCAAATTGGCCAACCGTCACATCATGATCTACGAATGCTTGGTCCAAGACCTTCATCAAAGCTTCTCTATGGGCACCCGAATCTCTTAATAAAGCAAGCAAATAAATCTTGGAAGGAGTTTGCAATAGTTGGTCCACAATCTTGTATTCACTTCTCTTGATGAGCTTCAGAATCTCATCATCATCGGGGTGTGGGATAGGTTCATTGGATCGGCCTACCTCACCCCTTGGTTCAACATTCCTCGCTGGAATTTTTGCCGGTATAGGCCTTATGATTTGAACTTCTGGTCTTTTCAATGGTACTGCCGCAAAGATACGCCCGCTTCTCGTAACCCTTCTCACATCAGCAATGTTAACAAAAGATGGCATTAGAGGTATAGGAACTTCTGCCCCATTCTCAATCATTGTGGCATTATACTTGTACGGTATAGCTTGGTCTGAGTTGTAAGACACAGGACCGGGTGGACAAATAATTAAGGGAGCAACAGGTGCAGTCTGACTATCATAAACGATCTCTACTGGTTCAAGCACGTTGAATTGCGGTACTATAACATTCACTTCATCCACCGGATCTCTGTCATGTGTAATAGTGATAACCCTTTGATCTAAATTTTTTTGAATATCCTCCTTCACAATAGGGCAATCAACTTCTATTGAACAAAATTCACAAACATCATAATCATGCTGATGCTTAAAAAAAGTGAGTCTTCTTAAGCTTTGATGTAACCTGATCAACGAATCTCTTATGTGCTCAACTTGAAAAACTCGAAACTTTCCTAGACAACCTTCCACCATATTCACTGATGCTTCCCCATGTCGAGGCAAAGGATTATCTCTAACATTCGGGTTAACATCCTTGAAAGACAAAATACTGTTCTTAATTAACCTTTGTACATTCGCCTTTAAAGAAAATAAATTTTCAATGTTGTGCCCTGACAACCCTTGATGGTACGCACAGAACTGATCCGCCTTGTACCAAGGAGAAGTACTATTCAGTGCGATAGGAGGAGGCTTCGTCGTTATGAGGTTTTTCCTGATCAGAGCGGGGAACAACTCAGTGTAAGTCATGGGAATGGCATCAAATTGTGGTTTCCTTGGTGAGCGATTCTGGTTATTAAATTGATAAGCCTGTTGTCGAGGTTGTTGTTGAAATGGCCGTTGCTGAATTGGTGGGGTTTGATGAGTTGGGGTCACCATTGTTGGGAGGACAGCCAGAGTGACTTCCGCAACATGTGAATAGCCTCTCCTTGGTCTCCCAGGAAAAATTACACTGACATCTTGTTCTTTCCTCTTAGGGAAAACACTTCCAAACTTCTTGACACCACTAGACGAACTTCCTTCCTTGACCAAACGTCCCTCACGAATTCCTTCTTCCATCCACATACCCATACTTACCATCTCAGTGAAGTCACTGGGCACACTCGCAATCATTCTTTCATAATAGAAAGAACCTAAAGTCTTCAGGAAGATCTTTGTCATTTCCTTATCTTCAAGAGGAGGATAAATCTGAGCTGCGATCTCGCGCCACCTCTGGGCATATTCTTTAAAGGACTCTCTGTCTTTCTGGGACATCGCCCGGAGTTGATATCGGTCCGAAGCCATGTCAACATTATATTTATACTGGAGAACAAAAGCTTCACTAAGATCGTTGAAATTACGGATCCAGGTGCTATCCAAACCCTTGTACCATTTTAAAGCAGCACCAGTCAAACTGTCTTGGAAGTAGTGAATTAAAAAATTATGATCATCGGAATAAGTGGACATCTTTCTTACATACATGGTTAAATGACTCCACGGACACGAGTCACCTTTGTGCCTTTCAAAGTCCGGAACTTCGAATTTGGCGGGAATTTTTACATTTGGAACTAAACACAACTCATGAGCATTCTTTCCAAACAAATCTTTTCCTTTCAGTGCTATGATTTCCCTCTGCATCTCTTGAAACGGGTCTTGAAACTCCTCCATTCTATCGAAAAGACCCAGACTTTAAACAGGTTCATCATGATAAGTGGGTTCATTCATGTATGGAATAGAATGAACCACATGAGCGGCAATAGTCATCACTAGTTGAGGGAAAGGTACCACAGGCGGGATTACAGGCGGCATAGTAGTTGTGTCCGGTTGAGGAAAGGACACAGTAGGTTGAATCAAGGATTATACGGAAGGCTGATACCCTTCTGGCATGAAGTTATAAGGCATTCCCCATGGAAAACCTTTTGGCATTTGATGTTGAAGCGGAGAGTTGACTTGAGTCACAGACGTTGGAGCAGTGACAATCTCAAAAACCACATTAGTTGAAGTCTGAATCTCAGCAGCTGAAGTCGATGTCTGATTCTGAGCAGCCATCAAGCTTTCCACTAGCGCAGTTAACTTTTCCATTCTGACACGAAGAGTAGCAACCTCCTCGTGAAGCTCGTGATTTTCCTGTTCCAGATCTTCCATCTTACTTTGACGATTGGCTCGGGTATCGTACAGATGGGACAACTTGACAATCTATTGGAGTGGAAAAAGAAACAAGGATAAAACTCTAGAAAACATGTGAAGTTGAATGTTGGATGATGCATGATATGCGATGCAAATGATCATTTATTTTGATAGTTTTTTTTTTCAAGGAACTTCGATAATTTTGCACACATCAATGGTAAAGGAATTTGGGACAACAAAAACTCATTTCATTAATCAAAGCGGTAAATTACAACTTACAACTTTGGGACAACAAAAGCACTAAATTACAACTTTGGGATAACAACCCAATAATAAAAGCAGTAAATTACAACTTTTGGATAACAACCCAATAGTAAAATTAGTAAATTACAACTTTAGAACATGAAGCCCTTTTACAGAGTTTTACAAAATGACATCAGTAATAAAAATAAAACTAAGAATTAAAGATCACTCAGAATCATCAGATGAAGGACCAAATTACAACTATAACTGGAGCTTCTTAATATCCTCTTCATAAAAGTCTTCCACCTCTTTCTTCTCAGCTACCAGTTGATCGATGATTTCCTTCTGTGGATTAGGAACAAGAGCAACGCTTACCGAATCTTCCTTCTTTCTATTCCTTTCATTAGCATATTTCTTGAGTAAAGCATCCTTTTGACGAAGCTTCTCATCATGATCAATAAACCAGCTGTCTTGAATAAATATCAAATCCTCCTTTTCCTTTAGCTGTCGAGTCAAGACCCTATTCTCGTATTCAGACATATTATACTTTTCCTTCCAGGCATCTCTTTCGGACTTCATCCTAGCCAGATTTCCTTGGTATTCTCTCATGTTCTCGACAGGGATATCAATAGATGATGATGCAACAGCAGGGAATAAAGGTTTCTCGGGGTTATAAGGCATTTTGAGAGCACAAGCCCTAGAACGAACCCATTGTAGGTAAGGCTCCAAAGAAACAGCACCTCTATGTCCTAACATGTCTCTCCCCTTCCTATGGATGTGACGCCAAGCTCCTTCGATCTCCTCCTTGGCGGCTTGGTGATCTTGTCCTTCTTGTAGAAAGAAACCACTCACATGGATGTTGTTAGGCTTGTCCCTCACCGGGTATCCAAACTGACGGCGCGCGAGAACATGATAATAGTTAATTCCTCCTTTTGTACCAAGAAGAGGAACATTAGGCAAAACACCACAACTATCGATGATCTTCACGTCATAGTAAGCTCAATTATACCAATCTATGTCGGAATGAGTGAAAGCCATAATTTTTGGCGCCCATAGTGGCTCCTTCTTGAGATCCCAGAAAACATCAGACCTAGGTAGATGAGAAACATACTACTGATATAGAAACGGTGCACAACAAATAATTATCCCTCCTTGATAGGAGTTTCGAAGATGGATGGAGTAGTAGGTATCTTCTAGCAGCGTAGGGACCAGATTTCCAATCAAGAAGATTCTGATGGCGTTGATATCCACGAACTTATCAATGTTAGGGAATAAGAATAGGCCATAAGTGAGTAAAGCAAAGACATCTTCAAAGGCAATAGTATCTTTTATCTCAGCGAAATGACGAGCTTTCTTCAACAAAAACTGCACAGATAAGCCTCAGATTCCCCCTTTGGTAGTCATGTTCTCCTCTATCTCCGACTTCCTCAAGTGGGTGATGGTCGTTATCTCGTGAGATTTGGGTTCCTCTTCTAATCCATAAAAAGGAACACAGTCGATGATCGGCAAACCAAGTATGTAGGAGTACTCCTCTAAGGTGGGCATTAACTGGTATTCAGGAAAGGTGAAGCATCGATACAATGGATCATAGAACTGGACCAATGTACTAAGGATGCCTTCCTTCATATTGCGCTTCACGAGAGGTATAATGGACCCATATTTCTTTTGAAACTCCATCGGGTTCTCGATCTTAGGAATCAAACTCTTCAATTCTTCAATCTCAGGCTCCTTAAAACTATAACTTCGAGTGTTTCTTCTTCCAAACTCCACAATAACAGTACCTGAGATGTCTACAAAATTCATTCTTAAGTTCCTTGAAAATATGTTTTACAAAAAATGTTTATGGATGTATGGATGAATGATAATGCAAAAATCACACATAAGTTCACAAACATGGGGTTCAAAGGTTCAACGCTTCGAGCATGGAGTCAAAGGTAAAGCCCACCCCCAGGGTATGTACTAAAGGTTTAATCACACCTGCAAGACAAGGTTCTAAGAGTTCCCAGAGTCTAAATTCCTCCTTCGGATATTACCAACGTCTTGATTACTCAATAATTAGCAATATTCTCAAGAGAAACTCATCCGAGCGTAGCATCGCGTAACAACTACTTCCGGATTACTCCGTTATAGTCTCCGTGCTACACCTAAAAGGCCAAGATGGGTTAGGGTTCTACGGTTCTCAGCTTCTCTGGCTCCCAGGTCGAAAAAATAATGTCTTCCTGATTACTCGGTAAACAAATACTATGTTCAAAAGGGTCTTCCACTGAGTGGGGGATTTCATGTCTCCTTCTTTGGGATTACTCCCTTAAAGTTAACATGAGTATACCGCCCGTCCTATTCTTAAGTGTAACTTAGTCCGGGTATAGGACTTGTCCTTTGCAAAAAAACCCAAATAACCCCAATATAAACATATAATCAAACAATCAAATAATGCTAAAACATATAAAACAAACTAGGCTTAACCCACTTAGGGATGGACCAGCAAGAGGTCAATCTTTCCCCAGTAGAGTCGCTATTTTTGTAGCGATAAAAAATGTAGCGGGGTAAATCGGAGATCGAGCTATTAATTAACTTGTCTCACAAAAGCAAGAGTCGCCACCGCGCTTTATTATTTCCAAGGGAAAAGGCAAAAGAGAGAAATAAAACCCTAAAATATGCAATGTAAAATAATACTTAAAAGTAATGAAAATATAAGGCGTTTTGAAAAGAGATCTAAAGTTCGGGGGTTGGTTATACAACGAGAAGGTATTATCACCCAATGTATCTATAGTATCCTATAGGAACCTTTTGAAATATTTGTTTATTAAAATTATTTGTTTATTAAAAATACCTTTTGAAGATACGACGACCTAACGTCGAAGTTTTGACTTAAAAGGTATGAGTTTGAAATTTGAACATTTGAGAAAAATTATCTTAAGTTTTTGACAAAATAATAAATGAAAGAAAAATGAATGAGGGTATTCGCCCGATTAGATGAGACGTATTTGACGACATGAAGTCAACAAAATTAAAACAATTCCCTTGGATTTGAGACGGACGAAAGATATAACGATCAATGGTAAAATTAATTAAAATGACAATTGAACAATTAACTAATGTGAATTAAATTATACTAGCATGCATTTGAACGATTAAGTAAATAAACAAAATTACATAAATATTAAATTAAAAAATCATGAATTTTTAATAATTAAACACATAACAAAAATTAAATCATGAAACATGTATTTTTTTGAACAATTAAATAAACAACAATCAAAAATTAAAATTAAAAGAATGTTGACAAAATTAAATATAAGATGAATTCTAATTAAACATGTTTTTTTTTGTATTTTATAATAATTAATAATATATAATCGAATTAATAGAATAAAACCTAAAAGAACTAAAAAGAATACTCCAGCAAGAGTTGAACTCAGGTCTTCAAGGTTGCTGGTAATATGCTTTGCCATTTAAACTGTGTTGTTATTCATTATTACTATGAGTTTATTAAAACATAAAGGGAAGCTGTTAATGAAGCTGGACAAAAAAAAACAAGCCCAATGGGCCAACCGGGTTATGAAATGAAAGGAATAAGGAAATTGTGAAAACCTTAAATATGCTAGAGAGGCGCGTCGGACATCATGCTGTAACATTGGGAAGGTAAAAAAACAAATTAATATTATTAACAAACAAATAAAGAAAAACTAAAAAAAAAAGCTCTCTCTCTATATTCACGGATTACTCTCTTCTATCTTCCTCTCTCTTACGGATTCATCTTCTCTCTGTCTCACCTTTTCAGCCTTGCATCTCCCTCACATCATCACCTTTATTTCCTCTTTCTGCTTCAATTTTACTCTCTATTTTGGTTGCAGGATTATAAGGACATGATGGAGGGACAATCTTCGATTTCCTAAACTCCCATCCTAAAAGCCGATATACTTTTCCCAGAACATAGTAGAAGAGAATCGACAATACGTTCACGATCGAAACGAGGAAAAAGGGGCAATAAGCAAAACAAGCAAACCATGAATGAATGAATAATAGATTGTGGTTGGAGATTTGGAGTTGATGCAGAGTAGCGAAGAAGAAGATGAGTAACACGTTTCTAGAAAGCGATTAATGGTTTGTGTGACAGCAGAAACTGGCTAGTATTTTGACAATGTTAAACTGGTTTTAGGCTTACAGGTTTTATGTGGTTTGACAGATTTTTATTTTGACAGGTTGTTATGGATTTAAACAGGTTCTAATGTTGACTGGTTTGGTTTTTGATAGGTTCTAAAGTTTCAACCGGTTCTAAGTGTTTTACAGGGTTCTATTATTTTTTAACAGGTGCTAAGATTTGTAACAGCAGGTTCCAGGTTTGGAGATGATAAGTCAATTTTAAGCTAAACAAATTCTATTCTGGTTTGTATGTTAAGCGTTTGGGAACGAATTTTTGTTTACATGTTTTACAGGTTCTAAGATTTTGGTTTACAAGTTCTATTATCCTGTAACTGTTTCTATGCTGATTTTTAATAGATCCTAAGCGGGTTTCCAGAGTTAGCAGATTGTGCTTTGTAAAAGGTTAGCAGATTTAAACTGGTTTTGGTTTTAGATTGGTTGTTATGTTAACAGGTTTATGCTAACTGGTTTTATGATATAATATTTACAGGTTACATGTTCTTGGTAACAGGTGAGGTGTTTTGTAAAATGGGTTCTAAGGTTTTTTGGAACAAATTCTAAGGTCTCTAACAGATTCTACGTTTGACAGGTTATAACTTTTGTTAATCAACAAGTTCAGGTTTTGGAACAAGTTCAATGTTCTTAACAGGTTAGGCTGGTTTTATGGATTTGTACAGGTTCTTACATGGATATGCTAGTTTACATTTTGGACAACAAGCTCTGAATTGGTGGTTGCTAGAGGGAGAGGTAGAAGTTGTTGTTACACGACGGAAGAAGTATGCTTTTTTTATTACACTCATTATTATTACCAATATTATGAATACTAAACATGTTTAAACGCTAACAATCATGCAGCAACTCAAATACAGTACAACAAAGAAAAGAATGATAAGGCAAATATTGCATGGCAAAGAAAAAAATGGTGCAACAAGTGATTTAAAGATGAGTATATGCAACAGTATATAGGGAGGAGGAAGAGCATAATACCTATCAGAGCCTCTCCGATGGGGCTTCTAAAAAACAGTAAGTTTTCTTCCTTGAGTTTGTTATGTTTCTCTTCTTGTTGAGTTTTTAGAACAAAACTCTATTTTTTTTTTGTTTTTTTTTCACTCTTGTTGGGATTGTTGAACAAAACTCTATTTCTGTTTTTCACTCCCTTGCTGAATTTTTTTACTTCCCTTCTCTACTGAATTTTTTGATTTCTCTCCTCCATCTTTGTGTTGACAAAAGCCTCTATTTATAGTGAAATGTGTGGGGTTTTAGGGGGAAAATAGTAGAGATTTGAACTGTTTTGGCAAGCTGTTTTCATGCTTTGTTCACACAATTTATTTTAACAATTTTGATGCAATCTGTGGCTACTTTGATGCAGGTTGGAGCTGATTGTATAGCAGTTTACAACAGATTTTGGCAGCATTTGGCCTGCTGTATGTTGCTATTTTTTCAGGCTGTTTGTAGCATTTTACAGCATATTTTCTTTGGATTGCTATGCTGCATTTCTGGGCTGGAAAATGGGTTGCAAAACGGACTGCATTAGAAACTTTGTTGGGCTGAATTTTTTAATGTTGAAAATATATTTTGTACAAACTTGTATCTTCTTTGCAACTCTGTAATAATAACTCAAATAAATTTGTAACATGAATAAACATGTATTCTTCAATATATTCTCAATTCCTTTGGTAGTTATAAATAATCTTGAATCTTCATATAAACATGAATCTTGATATATCTTGATAAAAATTGAAGATCTTCCATTTGAATTTGGGAAATAATTGAATAATACTTGGATGAATTGTTGAATGATGAATAAATAATAATGTAAGTCTTAGACTTTAATCTTGCACTTTTGTAATAGAGATCCAAATAAATCACATGGATTAATTTTGTAATCAAATATAATTCCTCATGTAATTAAATAGAATTCCCCACTAACTTCTTGAAATAATGCTTCATGTATTTAAATAACCATGATGTAGATCCACCAAAATAATCACAAAAATAATCTTGAATAAATATTTCATGCGATAAATGAATATTCTTGGGTGAGATCTCTTGATAACTCCTCTTTAATTATAACTTGAATTCAAATAAAAAAAATTCCAAATATTCCGAATAAATTGTTCTAGAACGGTTTTGAATTTAATCCTCCCATTTCGGCGAAATTCAACCCGTGTCATGAGAAAATTTGCAGATGACTTTTGGTCCAAGAAATCGAAAATGACGGTATAACTTGGTTTTTCTTGTATTTTAGAACAATGTGAAACACACATGAACCAAATTCGGTAGAACTTCGACCGTTCTTTCTGAAAAAATATTAGGAGAAACCGGAGACCATCTGCTGGACAGAGTGTGGAAATAAACGCACAATTCTCTGAATTTTTTTTGATGAATCCGTTTTTTTTTAAATTAACGAACGACAACATTTCTGTCCCGAGACTCAAAACCCTAATCGACGTACAACGTCTGATGCTCTTCTTTCAGACCTATTTTCTGCACATGAAAACAAAACAACAAAACATACACTTGGTGCTTGATTAGTGGTTAGTCATTCAAAAGATAAAATGCTCACAACACTCGATAATATATATACAGTCAAAGCTCGAAAGCTAAACATTCGAAACCTACCATATTCTGTGACCTTGATGTGTATAAAAAATAATTCAGATGAAGCAGGGATCTTGGGTCAAAAATTGGGATATGACATTAACATAGCACTAAATTTTTTCCCAGTTCAAATAAATGATCATTCGTGGTCTAAACCTATGTTTGCAAGCCCAAGTATGTTAATTTGATCTCTTTGATCCAATAACATTGAGATTCATTGTGTGGAGGCTTTGGTTCTACCAATCCTCTAATGGATCTACATCACTTTTGGTCAACGCGGATCACTTAAAAATTGTTGATCATTAAATGGTACTTTTGAGGATTCCAAAATGGATGATATACTTGATAAAAAGCAACTGCAACTTGTTGTGTGGAGGATTTGGTTCTATCAAGCCTCTAATGAGTTCCAAATGCAAGTTCAAGATGGTCATCTAACTAAACACTAATTACTAATAATTGACTTTATTTTGTGTTTTTATTTTATGCTCTTTTATTTTATGCACCATTTATTTTTAACATTACATTTCATGCTATTTTCATCTTTGCTCACTTGAGTATTTACTTTCTTGTCATTTTTATTTTTCTCACTTGAGTTTTTCTTTACTTTTTGAAGATACTTAATAATCAACATGAACCATAAAAATATTTAATGATACTTGTACTATTTGGTTACTATCCTTGGCATTATGGAGTATTGTACTTCTTGGACTTAGGATTAGACACCTTGGCCTATGTTGGAGACCTTGTGACCTTAATTGATATTTTGTCTGGAGTTCTTGAGGTTTACCTCAAGCCATTGGGTTGCTTGTTTGTTTTGTGTGCAGGTTATTATAATTACATACTTTGTTTGTAATATGGAATTCACCCGTATACAGCCGTTACTCTGCCCAATTTTTGTGAAGACTTAATACATTTGAAGTTTGGTTCTCTTAAGAGGTCTAGTATCTTTGCTTTCTTGGTTTCAATCCCAAGAATGAGAAACCTATCTTGAATCATAATGAAAGTAATGGCTTCTTGTTGGTTAGATGGTTCTTATCCTTAGCTTTTACCTTATGCTTTAGGATAGTCTCTTCTTCTCCTCCCATCTTCTTTAATTTCAAAATTCTTCTCCCTCTTTTTTAAAAACTATTTTTGTTTTTAAACTTGAACCACTTCCATAATAAACTTGGACTTAGGTCTATGCATTTTCAAAATCTTTTCATAAATAAACTTCAATCAATTTAATAATACCTTGACATTTGTTTTTGTGAGAATACTAAAAGTCAACCAATCTCATTTCAAACCATTTTTCCACATTGGCTTTTTACTTTAAACTTTTCTCAAAATATTAGACTTTTGTCAATCCTTGTAGTGATGCAAACAACTATACTTCTATAATATGTAGTGGAGAGAGATATTTTCCACTTGGGTGTTGAGGGAGGCATTGTTGATTTTAAAATCCAAGCCATATCCTCCACTTTAAGATGATGCAAATTCTCCTTTCTCATGATTGTGGGTAGTAAGTATGTTTTCCACACGGACAATGACAATGATGTCTTATCTCACAAAATTAACCAACACAGTTTCGTTTTAAATTTTTTTAAAGATGAACTACGTGTATCCTGATCCCCTGTTACACAAAAGGTGGTATGTAGGCACTAAAGGTTCACAACCGCGGCGGGTGCAAAAATCATAAAAAATATACTTCTTTTCTCACCTCTACCATCTATTTTTTATACAACACTTTATAGCCAACATATACAGATTTTTCAAAGAGGTTCCTGCGGAGTACCGAGATGTTTAGGGTGCTAATACCTTCCCTTTTCATAACCAACCCCCTTACCTTGAATCTTTCCCCATCTTTTTGGGTTACTCACTCTTTTCCCATTCCTTTGGAAACAATAAAGCGCGGTCGTGATTTTTATTTTGATCTGTATAAGTCTAGTCAATCCAATGGTTTAGTCTTAAACATTTCTACCACTACACCAAGCACCTTAATTTGTATATTGTGATCATCTATGTTTTTATTAATTAACTTTTAACTAATAAATACATTGAATGTTTTCTCTAATTGATGATATTATAGGTGATGGCATAACACATTTCGTCAAGTTGATTCATAGGTTCATGAGTTTATTTCCATGGCTTCTCCAACAAAGCCTCATTGAGATTCGGTCTTCATCATTGAAGATGCTTCAAATAAATATCATGAGAAGGCTATTATGATTCATCAAAGAAAGTCAAAAGATGCAAGGATTGATTGAAGAAGTTTGACCTAATTGGACAAATTCTTGATTCTTTGATCACAAGTACATAACTCTCTAAATATTTAATATTTTGAGGTGTTTTTTGTTGCTATGGGTTATTATTATCATCCACAACAACTTATATTCACATGGAAAAAGTAATTGTGCAAGAAAGATTTTCAAAATTGAAAGGGGTTCCAAGTTGTTTTGGTGCTTTAGGAGCTAGGGTTTTGAACTTCTAAGGGCTATATCTTGATCATATTTTGATATTTTTGAGTGATTCCAAAGATATTCCTCTCTTTAAAGGGTTATCAACTAATCACTTCAAGAGATTCAAGAATTTTGTTTTGTGGAAGATTGTTGTACCCCAAAATTTTCCCTCTCATTTCATCAACATTTCTCATCACAAGACTCTTGGAACTCAAGATCAAGCTAGGGTTTGCTCTACTCAAGACACCTCATTGCACTGTTGACCTAAATTAAGGTTTGAGTTTTCATAGGGATGTTTTGACCTACAATTCCCAAAGTGACTTTCATACTTCATGTTGGACTCACAAGTTTGTCCATACCAAGTTTCAAGCCTTGATTTAAATTTTTGCCCAGTCAATTGGACAGTTGATCTAGAAATCAACTGCATTGGGGAAAAAGTCAAGTGTGGCCAATTGACAGTCAAACCTCATGACCACATCAACATTATGAACTCATATGAACCATTTGATCAAGTTTGGATCACAATTCCACAAGAAATTTAATCAGATCACCAAAAGGGCAAAATGGTCATTTTTAGGGTTTTGACTGTACAAAGGCAATTTTTGACTGTTTGACCTAACCAATGGCAAATCAAGATCAACCATGGACACAAGGACTCAATGAAATTGTCTTGACCTATTCAACAAGTTCAAAAGATCTCAAATGCATAGGATTGACAGATGAATTTTTCAATCAACTGATCAAAATTTGACTGTACACTGAAAAGTCAAACTTTGACTTTTTGGTCAAAATCAAGTTCCAAGATTCATTTATCATTAATAAATGTAAAATTATGAAACTTGTTCATCAAGAAACCCAAAATTGAAAATTAGGGTTTAAAATGGAAAATTTTCATAACTTAGAAATTTTCTAAGTTATGAAATTTTCTTATTTTTTCCTAACTTTGCCCCATATTTTCACCAAGATGTAAATGGATTCAAACAAAACTTACAACACTAAAGTTGTAGTTCATCACAAAGTCTACAACTTTGATTCACAAAGTTTTCTCAAAATAAGCTTGGAGCTCAAGTTATGATTTTTGGAACAAGGGTACCTAAAACTTTTAACTTAGAGAAATATTGCCCTAGTTTAGGCTGGATTTTGACCCATCTTCTTGGACATTTTTCACATAGTTCCACTTGGAGTTTCAAGTTGAATTTTAAAGATGGATTATAGTACATGTTGCAAGATTTCCAAATTGTTCAAGAACTCCTCAAACACCTTTGTGGTTAGGGAGAATCGAATGCATGAAGTTGGAAAAAATTCACTTTGTAACCATGGCCAATACATGTTCATACGAAGTTGCAAATCTGACCAAACTAGCTTAGTACATAATTACAGGCCTATAAACCAATTTATACTCCAAAATTTAATGCAAATGCATTGGATATTGGCATTGTTCTGATCAAGAGAGCTTTGTACATTGAACTTTTCCATTTTGAGCATAAAGGTCATACTTCCATTTTCATAAAGGCCACTTTATGTCAAATTGCATTTTCTTGAGCCTTGGACTTTCTTCCTTTGCAGCAAACAAGCTCCACAATCTCAGGCATAGTACAAGAAGTTGGTGCGTGCTTCGAGATAGCTTGTACAAGCCTATCTCACTTCACTTCCAACTTTGCTTTCAAAACAAGTCAAAGGGCCAAAAGCTCATAACACAAATATCTGATAAAACCAACTCAAGCCAACATTCCAAACAAGTTTTGCATACCCTTGTAAGCCAGAAGCACGAGCTCTTCACCACTCAAACCTCCTCATACTCAAAATCTCCATTTTCTTGCAAAACAGGGCCAGCTCTGCAAATCACAAGCCACAATCAAATCCCCTCGTGCATTTTGTCCAAAATCACTTCAAACACATTCCAAACCATATACCTAAGCTGTCCAGACCATTCACAAGTTGCTGTAACTCCATTAACACACATCACCATTTTTGTTTGGAAGCTTTGCAGGTTGAGTTCTGTAGCATGATTTAGGCTACTTCAAAACAAACTAAGCATTGGGAAAGTTTTAGGGGACATCAAGCAAGCTCAAAAGAACCTCAGGCACCATTGGAAGTTGCTGCATTGTCCAGTTCGAACTCAACTGAAACAGGTATTTCATGAACTTCTATCTCTCTATTTAGGAACATTTAGACTTAGGTTTGTAAATGAAAGATGTTGTATTCATAGCCCTGAAACCATACATGTGCTTAGTTTTCATTTATATTAATCGTGCTAGGAGAATTTCATCCATGAACTTTCTGAAAAAACTAGGTTAGAAATTAGGGCCAGAGAAATTCTCTCTGGTCTTTGAGAGTTAGCTTAAGTTTTTTATATGGTTAGATTCGTTGTTTGATGCTCTAGAAGTTTCATGTTTTGAGTTTTGCCAAAAAATGCACTGAATCAGGAGATACAGGTTTGTACACAGAAGGCGCGTTTTTGTTTAAACAGAGGAAGAAGATGAAGTAGCTGGGCTGGGCCTGGCTACTTCCTGCTTTTGACACCCCCATTTCCAGTTTCACACCCCCTGGCCCATTTCTTTGTATTTTTATTATTTTTGCATTTTTATTTCATTTTTGACTTTGATATTTTATTTTCAAACATAAAAAATGCCTAAAAAAATATTTTCATAAATTTTTATATTTATTTGGTATTTATTTCAATTATTTCAAACATTAAAATGATTAAATACTTTATATTATTTTGTTAAAACTTAAAAATAATGTAAAAAATACTTTTATTTTCATTTATTATTTTTATTTACATTTGAAAATATTTTCCTGAAATATATGCATTTTTGTAGATAATTGATTTTATTTTTATACACACTTAATATATTTGATATATATATACACATATTTTATTTTTATTATTAAATACTTAGAAATAAAACACAAAAATATTATATTTTATTTTTATTATTATTTATACTAAAAAATACCTTTTTTTTATATATTTCATTTTTTGTACATATTGATACATTTTTGTACATAAATAATAAATAATACCATTTCTTAAGAAATTAGGGTTTTTGCCCTAAAAACAAATAAAATTAATCTTTTATTTTTTTACCTTTTACATTAAAAATACTTTTTGCATACATGAATAAATAAAAACTTTTTTTTGCATAATACATTTTATCTAATATTTATTTATTGTATTTTATTTAAATATTATGCCTTGCAAATTCAATTGGGTTGTAATAATTTAAGGTTTAATTTCTTGCAAAATAATCCCCTATTCAAATTTGTACTCCCCTCCCTATATCATGTTGTAATAGCTTAGAGTTTAAATTCTCGCACCTTTAAGCTTTCAATTATGCCATGATTAGAATTAAGGTTTGTATGCAAAATCAAAATCAACAAATAGCTTGACCTAATCAAAGACAAAAATGCATGAAAAACAAACACAATGCACACTTGCACCCCTAGGGTTTCAATCCACTTGTTGCCTTCAAAAATGGGCCATGGTATGCATGTCAAGTACTTTGGCAAAACAAAAACAAAACAAAAAATCATAGTCCCTCGATGACGCTATCTGAGTTGCCTAAACAAAATGATCAAGTCCCTCAAGAAAATTGCCAAAAATACTTGACACTATTGCTATCATGGTCTATACGATGACCCGCGCCTGTCCCGTTTAACATCCTAACACAAGGTTGTTCACCAAATACAATGGTGAAACAACATTGTTAAAAGGGTTAAAAATATAAGAAAGATCTTTGAGTAAAATAGGGTAGATAACTCTTAGTTACTTGATCAAAGCTTACAAAAAACATCATTGCTATCTTCAAAACACACTTCACTACATAGTTTCAAAACCCTACTTTCAAACATTGAAAACTTTTCAAAAGACAAAAACACCTTTGTATACATTCAAAGAAGAATCATTACAAAGGTTGCCACAACGATGGCCTCTTTTCAAAACATCTTTCAAAACCACACACAAAGCACCATTTCAAACAATTGAAGAGCACCATTTCAAACAATTGAAAAGCAAAGCAAGTGATCTAAACAAGTAACTAAGAGCCCATGGATAACCATGGATTAAAAGGGTGCTAATACCTTCCCTTTCTATAATCTACTCCCCGAACCCAAGAAAACATCTCAAAGGTCTTTCCTGTGCTTTTTGACCTTTCCTTAGTATAAAATAAAAAGTCGGTGGCGACTCTTACTAAATCGAAACATTTGCGAACACAAATGAAAAATCCCAAGTCAGTTCTCCCACCGTATCACAAAGATGCATAATGATAAAGAAAGATTACAAGTCTTCTAGATAGGCCATCAAATTCCCTTACGTGACTTCAAAAGATCTTAACATGGTAATTTTTATCTCCTTGAGCCCATTCTTTTTTCACATTGATCTTAAGGATGTGAACTTCAACTCTTATTTTATGTGCATAGCTTGAAAATGAGAGGAATATGCCCTAAGAACCCAAAAGATTATAGGTCATCTCATTAATTTTAACCAATTTTACAAAGCCATAACTTTTTCAATACTTGGTATTTTTGAGTGATTAAAGATTCAAAATGCTCTTTAGGAAGTATACTTCAAGCTATCATCAATTGTCAAAGCTCAATTTTGGAGGAAGGCCTTGTTTGAACTCAAAACATTATAGGTCACTTTTGAAGAAAAAACTTCGAATTTTTCTAAGTACAAAAGTCAACATCTTTTTCTCAACTTTGACTCATCACAACTCCTTGCTCAAGTATCCAATTGATCTCATTCTTTGCACATTGTAAAGTTTGTGACCTTATCTTTCAATTTCTTCAAGAATCATGCCCTAAGACCCCTTGAGCTGTGAACACCATGGATTCAAATATGGTACTTTTAAACTGAAGTTTTCTCCAAAGTCAGAATTTGAAATCCATAATGTGGCTTATAAACACCAAATTAGCGTGTGTTTTTGATCTAATCATGTTTAAATAACTTGCCAAAGAGGATTAGAGCCTTGAAACACAAGGTTTGAGTGAGTTTTTATGCTAATCAAGTCACACATTTCTCACGTCCATGGCCTCTCAGGATTTCCCTCCAAACTCCACTAATTTTTCAAATTCTCATTCTCATTCGCTTCCCTATAAATAGAGGACCTAACTCCTCTCATTTTCTCAAGCTTGAACAACCAAAATCACTCTGTTATACTCCCTCCATAACTCACTTTTTTGAGATTTCGAATTCCTCTTTTCACTACTTTTCAATCCTATTTCTACATTGATCCTTTACCCTTGAACTTCACTGAAGCTAACAGAAGAAGAATCAAGCCTTGAGGTACCTAGAATTATGCTAGCCAAGTCCATTTACAGAGCAAGTTCATCTGACTTCGTTCAGGTAGTTTAAGGCACCAAATCCTCTAACTAAAATTACTAGAATGGTCTATGATGTTCACTGATGCTTGCTCTTAACTCAATTTTGGTGAAACAATGCATTTGATCCTTCTGATTTTTGATTTTGACATTTTTAAATATCTCTGGTTTTTTCCAAATCGACTAAGTTGTGCTTTACATAAATTTTTCGCGAGCTTATGGTTGTGATCATCTCAAGTAGACGCATCTAATGGTGCCACTTTGAACGCGTAAATTTAAAGACTTAAGGATCTTGGATTTGGCCTACTTGCAGAAGGCTGGAAGTTGAAGACGACCTACGTGTCGTTCTTCAACCAATGACACTAATCCAATTGTTTTATTTTTGATTGGTTGGATTTTCTTGTGTTGTATGCGCGCGCCTTAGCTTGGGTCCATGGTACTCCTTCACCTCAGATCCATTAGATCTGCCAGCGTGTATAAGTGAGAGAGATCCAACGCACATGGTTTTTCTGATTTGTTTTTATTTTACAAAATTAATTTTAAATTTCTTTTATCTTTAAAAATTCACAACTCTTTTATTTTTTATTAAAAAATTATGAAAAAAATATACAAAAACACTTTGAATTATTTCTGATATTGTGAATATTTTTACATATTTTTATTTTAATGTTTGATATTTTTCATAATTTCTGTCTTGTTTACCTTATTTTAATTGTTTTAAAAATACTTTTTGATATTTTTTAAATCCTAAAAAAAATTTTATAAAAATCATTTTCATTATTTATGACTTTCTAAATTTTTCTTGAATTTTATCTTGACTTCTACTATTTTTAATCGTTTTTTCACTTATTTGAGTGATTTTAATTAGTTTAAAAATACTTTTCTAATTAAAAAATTACCAACAATTTTATAAAAATATTTGAGATCATTTCTGATTTCTATGGTCTTTTTAAAATTTTCTTTGATACATTGAACATGGTTTGATATTTTGCCTTTTATTTTCCTGTTAAAAACAATTTAAAAATCATTTTTGCTCTTTCTCTTATTCATTAAATGCAATTTTTTAAAATATATTCTGGCTATGTGATTTTTGATCACGAACTTCATTAACATCATTGGATCTTGGGTGTTGAGTTTAACTCCACCAAAATGGATGGATGATTTTAATGATAGTTTGATTAAATTTTTTGATTCAATTATGTCCCCTCCCTCTTCATCTTATCCCTTTCTCATTGTATTACATGTTGTTAAAGGATGATCTACATATCATCTCTCCAAACATATGGCACATATATTGCTATTGACCGGACTCAAAATAGGTGTGACTTCTATATAAGTCCACTTACGATTGCTTAACATAGCTCTAAATTTTGTCCCAATTCGTGAAAAGATCATTCGTGGCCCAAACATATGTTTGCAAGCCCATGTATGTTTAATTTGAAACCTTTGATCCAATAACCTTGAGGTTCATTGTTACAAGTCTTTGGTATTATCAATCCTGTAATGAACCTTCATAATTTTTAGAATAAATGAATCATTTAAACATCGTTGATCATTTATTGTTGCCTTGAGAATTTGAAATGAATGATATACTTGATAAAAAGCAAATGAAACTTGTTGTTGAGAGGCTTTGATTTTATCAATCTTCTAATGAGTTTTCAAATGCAAGTTTCAAGATGGTCATTCAACTAACCTCTAATTTCTAAATCATTAACAATTGACTTTTATTTTTATGCTTTTACTTTATGCTTTTACTTTAAGCACCATTTATTTTAGCATTTACATTTAATACTATTTTTATTTTTTCTCACTTGAGAATTTATCTTTATGTCATTTTTATTTTTCTCACTTGAGCTTTTCATTTTCTTTTTGAAGATACCTAATAACCAACTTGAACAATAAAAAACTTTAAGGTTACTAGGATTATTTGGTTACCATCCTTGGCATTTTTGAGTTATGGACTTCTTAGAATTAGGAGTAGAGACCTTGACCTACCTTGAGACCTTGTGACTTCTGTTGTTATTTTGTCTGGAGTTCTTGGGGTTTACCCAGAGACATTGGGTTGTTTGTTTTCTTTTTGTGCATGTTATTCTGATTATATGCTTTATCTGTGATCGAGAATTCATTTATATATAGTCGTTACTCTGCCTAATTTTTTAGAAGACTTAATGCATTTGAAGTTTGGTATTCTTAAGAGGTCTATTATATTTGTTTGCTTAGTTTCAATCCAAAGGATGGGAATTCTAAATTGACTATTTGTGTCAAGTGTTGACTCCTTGTTGGTTAAACGATTCTTTTTCCCTAGCTCTTACCTTATGCTATAGGATAGTCCTTTCATCTCCTCCCATCTTCTTTAATTTCAAAAATCTTGTCCCTCCTTTTCAAAAACTCTTCTTATTTTCTAAACTTGAATCGCTTATTAAACTTGGACTTAGGTTCATGCATTTTCAAAATATTTTCTTAATCATATTTTAAACAAGTTAATCATACTTTGAAATTTTGGGGAAAAGACTAAAAGTCAACCAATCTCATTCAAACCATTTTTGCCACCTTAGCTTTTTACCTTAAAATTTTTTCTCAAAATATTATACTCTAGTCAATCCTTGTAGTGATGCGAACTACTATACTTCTACAATATATAGTGAAGTAAGATATTCTCCACTCGGGTGTTGAGGGAAGCTTTTTTTAATTTTAAAATCCAAGCTATATCTTCCACTTTGAGATGATGCGAATTCTCCTTTCTCATAATCGTGGGTAGTAAGTATGTTCTTCCACTCGGATAAGACGATGATCTCTTGTCTATTAAAATTAACCAACACACTTGTATTTTAAAGTTTTTAAAGGTGAACTACGAGTACCCTGATCTCCTATTACACGAAAGGTGGTACATAGGAACTAAAGATTGGCAACCGCTGAGGGTGCAAAAATTGTAAAAAATATTTCTCTTCTCATCTCCACAATCTATTTTTGTATACAACACTTATAGCCAAAATACACGGATTTTTCAAAGAGGTTTCTGCGGAGTACCGTAAATGTTTAGGATACTAATACCTTCCCTTTACATAACCAACCACCAAACTTAAATTTTCGCCCCCACTTTTTGGGTTATTCGCTCTTTTCCCATTTTTTTGGAAACAATAAAGCGTGGTGGTGATTTTTAATTTGATATGTGTGAGTTAAGTCAATCCAATGTCTTAGTCTCAACATTTCTACCGCTACAGAAAAAAATGGAGACTTCATTGGGGAAATATTTGTAGGATCAAGCGCTTACCACTGAGCTAAAATAAATTACTTGTAGCCAAGGTGCAACTTTATTTCCATATAGTACGAGCATTTTTAGGGGCTGCACCTAGTTTACTAAGTACCCATGGGTGGGATGTTAAGCCCTTTAAATCCCTAAGGTTGACGCTGAATATTTTAATCCAACAATCTCCCCCCCAGTGTCAGCCGGGGGGATTTGAACCCATGGCCATTCTCTGATACCACTTGTAGGATCAAGCGCTTACCACTGAGCTAAAAGCAATTTCTTGTAGATAAGGTGCAACTTTATTTCCATATAGTACGAGCATTTTTAGGGGCTGCACCTAATTTACTAAGCACCCATGGGTGGGATGTTAAGCCCTTCGAATCCATAAGTTTTACGCTGGATATTTTAATCCAACAAGATTAACCAATTGCTCGTCCATCCCTAAGTGGGTTGAGCCTATCTTTGTTTATCTGTGTATGTGCTATTATTTGTTTTATATTATATGTTGTATATATGTTTTCCTGGACTTTCCTTGTTTTCAGGATGCTTGGTGATTTCTCATAAGTCCTATACCCAGACTTGGGAAAACTTAATATAGGGCGGGCGGTATAGTCATGTTAACTTTGAGGGAGCAATCTCAAAAAGGAGGCATGAGATCTCTCACTTAGTGGAGGCTCCTTTGTCTGTAGTGTCGTTTACAGAGTAATCAGTAAGACGTGCTACTTTCCACCTGGGAAACTGCTGAAACTAAGGACTGTAGAACCTTTAACCCATCTAGGCATTTTAGGTGTAGTGCGGAAATTATGACGGAGTAATCCGGAAATGGTTGTCACGTGATACTACACTCAGATGAGTATTTCTTGAAAATATTACTAATTACCGAGTCAGTCAGGATGTTGGTAATATCCTAAGAAAGGACGAGACTCTGAGAACCTTTTAGAACCTTGTTCAGTAGGTCATAAATTATTAAACCATACCTTGTAGGCAGTACCTTTGACCTTATGCTCATGATGTCAAACCTATGAATCCCGCATGTTTGTGATCTTGTGTGTGATTGTTGCATCATGCATTCACGCACACATGAGCATTCTTTAAAACATTTTGTTTCAAGGGACTTAAAGTTGACTTTTTTGCGAATATCTCAGGTACTTTTGACCATAGGTTCTGGAAAACGAAAGACTCGGTAGTACAATTTCAATAATCCTAAGATAGATGATTTGATGAGTCTGATTTCTGAGATTGAGAGTTCTACAGATGTTCGGAAGAAGTATGGATCCATCATGCCTCTCATAAAGCTCGGGATGAAGGAGGGTATTCCCACGACTTTGGTCCAGTTCTATGATCCGATGTATCAATGTTTCACTTTCCCTGATTATCAGTTGATTCATACATTGGAGGAGTATTCTTACCTACTGGGTTTACCTGTTACTGATCGTGTTCCTTTCACCGATTTAGAGGGAGATCCCAAGTCCCATGATATAACTGCTATGGTTCATTTGGGGAAGTCTTAGATTGAGGCCCACATGATTACCAAAGGAGGAATTAGAAGCTCGCTACTTTGCTAGGATGAAGAGTACAATTGCTTTTGAGGTTATCTTTGCTCTACTTACTTATGGGTTGTTCTTATTTCCGAACGTTTACAACTTTATGGATATTAATGCCATCAGGATATTTTTGATAGGGAATCTAGTCCTTGCATTATTAGGAGATACTTATTACTCCATTCATCTTCGGGATTATTATCATGGAGGGATGATCGTTTGTTGCATGCCTTTGTTGTATCAATGGTTTATTTCTCACTTACCTCAGTTAGATGCTTTCTAGGATGTTAAGAAGGAACCTCGTTAGGCTCCGAAGATTATGCCCCTCACTCATTCAGATATTGTTTGGTATCATCATGTTCTTGCACGACGTCAGCTTGGATATCTGATGAGAGACAAGCCAAATAGTATGTATCTAAGTGGTTTCATTCCCAAAGAGGGAGAGGATCATAAGAAGGATAAGGAGGAAATTGTAGAGGCTTGGCGCCATATTCACAAGAAGAGTAGAAAGGACCCGGGGCCTAGAGGAGTTGTTGCTTTGGAGCCTTATCTTCGGTGGGTACAGGCAAGGGTAATTCAGTTGAAGTTGCCATATTCTTGTGAAGAACCGATTCCTGATATGTTTGTGAAGACCACTCCTCCCCTTTTAGATGATGTGGAAGAACTTCAGCTTGTCCTAGTCAGAATGTAGTAGGAAAAAGAAGATTGGAAGAATAAGTGTCAGACTTTAGAGATGTCCTATCGGGCAGACTTGAAAGAGAAGGATGACCTAATTGAAATTCTTGAGAGTCGTTCTGTACAGATGATAGGGAAGCAAGAGGATTTATTTTCCCATAAATCTCGATCAAGACTTAGTCATTCATTTCCCGACTCTGGTGATTAGAAAGTGGTTGCCGATAGGTATGCAGAATAGAACAAACAGTTGAAGGCTCAGATTGAAAGACTCACGGGAATGCGTTAGTGTGTGGAGTGATCTTTATCGATTTTATTTCTTAGAATTTTAGATTCTATCTTCTCTTGTAGTTGGGATTGTTAAAAATTATACTAAAAAATTGTAATCCATTTGAAGTTATTATAATGAGATTTTCAGTATTTCAAAATGTGTTAGTACTTTAGTATTTTCAAATTGTCTATAATTCTTTGAGTCTCTTGAAATCTTAATAAATAATAAAATAAATCTTGTGCAATACATGTCATGCATCATCTTGTGCATATTTTTTGCATTTCTGTTCATACCCAGTTGTCTTACGGAGTTTCTCTACTTCGTTCAGCAAACTGTCTCACCGATACAATACTCGAGAAAATTCCAGAAAGAAAATGGAGTCTTGAACAAGGGAATCGCGAGTTGTGCGAAGAAGTTACTTCTTTGAAGTACAATATGGCCAATATGTATGCTTTGATGGAATCGTTGGTGGCTTCTCAGAATCAGTCACCACTTACTCAACCACAATAAACAACGGTCACTTCTGAAGCTCTGATTGTTCCCATTTATGTTACTCCTGCTACTGCTGCTGAAAACCGTATGCCTTAGGGTTACCTGTGGGGAATTCCTGAAAGCTTCATGCCAGTAGGGTACAGTCTTGATGCTCTAGTCGCTCTAGTTGTTCAAGTTACTACTACTTCTGCACCTCCTGTGGTGCATGTTACTCCTGCTGCTAGAAATGAGATCTACTATGTTGCACCTCCTTCGGTGAATGCTATGTTGTTTGTTAATAATGAAGTTTATCGTCATGTTCCTCCACCGAGTGGAAGTGTGGGTTTGTATAACCGATTGGTTGACTTTCAAGACCAGTTCAATGAGATGCAGAAGGAAATGAAGGCCCTTTGAGGAAAAGAATTGTTTGGACAGAATGTCAGTGAACTCTTCCTTATTCCCAATGTAAAGGTGTCAGCCAAGTTTAAAGTGCCGGAATTTGAGAGGTACAAGGGAAACACTTGTCCTTATGACCACCTTGTGATTTATATCAGGAAAATGTCTACCCATACTAATGATCAACGTTTTCTCATTCATTTCTTCCAAGATAGTTTAACTGGTACTACTCTGAAGTGGTATATGAGTATGGACAGTAGTAGTATCCGTACCTTCAATGATCTGGGAGAAGCCTTCATCAAACAGTACAAGTACAATATTTTCAGGGCACTTGACTGTGACTAGTTGAGGGCAATGGCTCAGAGAGACAAGGAGTCGTTTAAAGAGTATGCATAGAGATGGGGCGAGATAGCTACCCAAGTAGTGCCACCTATGGGAGAACAAGAAATGACCAAGGTTTTCCTGAAAACCCTTGGATCATTTTATTATGAAAGGATGGTTGCCAGTGCGCCGAGTGATTTTACTGAAATGGTAAGCATGGGTGTTCGTTAGGATGAAGTTATTAGAGAAGGACGCTTGACAAAAGATGAAGGGACAAAGAAGTCGTCATACGAGTTCTCTCGAAAGAAAGAAAGTGAAACAAATGTTATTATTGGGGAAAGAAAGATTAGGCCACCTAGAAGACATCATTGGTACCAGCAACATGTTGCTTCTATGACACCAGTTGCCAATGTAGTTCACACCACTGTTGCCTATCAAAGACCATCCCCTTAGGGAAATCAAAGGAAAAATCAGAAGAGAGAGGCTTTTGACTCTATTCCAATGAGCTATGTAGAGTTACTTCTAGCTTTGATTCAGAAGAAGTTGGTTCATACCAGGCCACCCACTGCTATACCATCACCTTTACCCTGGTATTATAAGGCCGACCATACGTGTGCTTTTCATCAGGTAGCACCAGGGCACAATATTGAGAATTTTTATTCTTTGAAATCTAAAGTACAAAATATGGTGAGATCTGGCCTCCTATCCTTTAAAGATGTTGGTGCTAACGTGAAAGATAATCCTTTGCCAAATCATGGAGGAGAAAATGTTGTAAACATGGTTTCTGGTTGTCTAGGGGACTTCCAGATTTTTGACATCAACCTCGTTAGAGGGGATTTGCTGAAAATGCATGCTGACCTCTGCGATTTTAGTTACTATATGCATGACCATGCTGGTTGTAGTATTTATAGTACCGGTATCCATGGATGTGATAAGATAAAAGTTGAGCTTCAGGAAATGATGGACGAGGGACTCATTCATATAATTATGCCAAGGGAAGAGTACGAAGAAAATGTGAATATGGTCTTTGGATATCCTGGAGAATTCCATATTTTTGACCTGAAGTATATGAAGGATGATTTGGTGCAGTTGCACACTACCTTTTGTCACATGGATGGTCAAGAAGAACACCATTATGGGTCTTGCCGGATCTGCTGTAGAGATTCTCGAGGTTGTTCCATAGTGAGAAAGGATGTTCAGTTGTTATTGGACAATGGTACTATCAAAATTTCAGGCAATATAGATGATTACCATGGGATTAACGTGATTGACGATTGCTCGGTTGAGACTATGTTGGATATTGAGTATGCTTCTGCAGATGAATTATTTTCCTCAGATGAAGATGTGCTTCTAGCAATGATTTTGTAATGTCTAAGTATTCTGAAAAACGGGTGAATGTTATTGTGCCTTGTTTTGGTGTTCCCGCCCCTATAGAGATTGAGTATCATAGCAAGCCAGTTGTTTCTCCAGTGGTTATTTTCTTGTCGGGTCCTTTTCCTTATGAAGCAGACAAAGTTGTGCCATATAAATATAATGCTACAATCCTAGAGGATGGTGTGGAAGTTCCCATTTAACCTTTGTCTGATGTCAAGAATATTGCTGAAGCCAGCCGTGCCACCCGCAGTGGCTGTGTTTTCCCACCTGTCATTTGAGGGAGTGTTAATGCTGATAAAAAAGTTATTGAAAATATTGAACCTAAGAAAGTAGTGGGGAAATCTAGTGGTACTACTATGGAAAAAGATATGGACGACATATTAAAGATTATCAAGATGAGTGACTACAAGATTGTAGATCAATTGTTGCAGACTCCATCAAAGATATTTATTCTAGACTTGCTAATAAACTCTTCTACCCATAGGGAAACTTTGATGAGAGTATTGGATCAAGCTTTCTTAGAAAGTGATATGCCTTTGGACCAATTGAGTAGTGTTATTGAGAATATTACGTCCTGTAATAACCTGAATTTTTGTGATGACAAGCTTCCCGATGAAGGAAGGAATCATAACTCGGCTCTCTATATCTCCATGAATTGTAAGAACGATTCATTGTCAAATGTGATGATTGACAATGTATCTACTTTAAATGTCATACCGAGGAGCACACTCGTAAAGTTAAAGTACCAAGGAACTCCCATGCGCCCAAGTGGCATAATTGTGAAAGCTTTTGATGGATCGAGGAAGTATGTCATCGGGGAAGTAGATTTTACTATTCACATAGGCCCACACTTATTTAAGATTACTTTCCAGGTTATGGATATTGTTACCGCTTATAGCTATTTACTAGGACGACCGTTGATCCATGAGGCAGGGGTTGTTACTTCAACTTTTCACCAAAAGCTGAAGTTTGTTCGTGAAAGAAAAGTGACCATCATAAATGGAGAACAGGCGTTGTTAATATCTCATTTATCCTATTTCAGTGTTGTGGAAGAGGATGAAGCTGTTGTTGAAACTCATTTCAAACTTTATCCATTGATAATGTCTGGAAAAATGAGGATTCTATAGCCTCATTTAACTATGCTCAACAGGTAGTGCATGATGGCCCTAGTAAAGTGTGTGGGTAGATTGTTGATCCACCTGTGTATAAGAATAGAGCTGGTTTGGGATTCTTTGTGAAGAATGGTAAAGGTGAGAATATTAAGCCGAAGTCTGCTTTAGGCAAATAACAAGACATCTTTCACAGCGGAGGTTACCATCATCCAATTGTTCCTAGGATCAATGATATTCTAGAAGGCTAAGTGGAGCAAGAGATGCCGAACTACACGATGCATGGAGTTAGAGTCCAAAATTGGATCACTATTGATGTTCCCTCTTGCATTCATGTCTCAAAGTAATTTGTTTTTTTTAATCTTTTCAAAAATCTTTCACTCTGCCTAAGGTGAAAGTATTGACATTGTATGGGCATATCTGCTTTCTATGATCTTTAAAATCAATAATAAAAGTTGTCTTTGATTCACAAATTATGTCTTAATTTTTTTCTGTTTCTTGGAAAATGGTAATCAGAAAAATCCTTTAAAAATAAATAATAACTGTAAATAAATATGCATAATCACTTGTTAAATGTGTCAGTTTCTAAAAACAATCATAAATCATATGGGCAGATTAATTAAAAAAATCGTTGAGTACAATGACCATGCACCCTCTCCCAACTTTGAATATCCTGTGTATGTGGCCGAAGAAGAAGAATATAATGAAATCCCCGAAGAGGTTTCACGATTTCTTGAGCGCGAGGAAAGTACCATTCAACCATATAAAGAGTCGTTAGAGACGATTAATTTGGGTTCAGAGGAAGATCTGAAAGAAGTCAAGATTGGAGCATTGCTTCATCCCCACGTGAAGAGCAGGTTGATTGAATTGCAGAAAGAGTATGTGGACATTTTTGCTTGGTCTTACCAAGACATGCCAGGTTTGGATACCGATATTGTAGAACATCATTTGTCGCTAAATCCAGAATTCCCGTCAATAAAGCAGAAATTCCAAAGAACTCAACCTGATATGGCAGTGAAAATTAAAGAAAAAGTTTTAAAGAAGATTATTTCCGGTTTTCTTGTGACATCAGTGTACCCTCAGTTAATTGCCAATATTGTACCAGTACCAAAGAAAGATGGAAAAGTTCACATGTGTGTGGATTATATAAATTTAAACAAAGCTAGTCCAAAAGATGACTTTCCATTGCCACATATTGATATGTTAGTTGATAGTACAACAAAATTAAAAGTATTCTCGTTCATGGATGGGTTTTACGGATATAATCAAATTAGAATGGCTCTTGAGGACATGGAAAAAACAATGTTTATCACACCCTATGGAACATTCTGTTATAGAGTGATGCCCTTTAGGTTAAAGAACGTTGGTGCAACATACCAGAGGGTTACGAAAACCCTATTCCATGATATGATGCACAGGGAAATTGAGGTATATGTTGATGATATGATTGCCAAATTCCAGAATAAAGAAGGGCATATAGAAGATTTGTTGAAATTGTTTCAACATTTGAGGAAGTATTGTCTCTGCTTGAATCAAAATAAATGCACCTTTGGTGTTTGATCAGGAAAATTGTTAGGTTTCATTGTCAACCAAAAAGGGATTGAAGTTGATCCTGATGAAGTCAAGGCAAATCAAGAAATGCCAATGCCAAGAACTGAAAAGCAAGTTAAAGGTTTCCTTGGGCGTTTGAACTACATTTCCAGATTTATTTCCCATATGACAGCAGGCTGTGAGCCGATCTTTAAGTTGTTAAAGAAAGATTAGGGTTTGTTTGGACCGTTAATTTCCAAAGGGAATTTGAAAGTATTAAAGAGTGTTATACGATGGCAGAACCGACGATTAATATTGGTTTTATGTTTGTGTTCACAAATGTTACGATAAGCAAGAGTCTCCATCGACTTTTCTTTTATCCAAATTAAGGAAATGGTGAAAAGAATAGAAAAAGACTTTTATGAGAATTTTCTGAGTAAGGGGGGTAGATTATGGAAAGGGAAGGTGTTAGCACACTTTCCATCCTTAGTTTTCTATAGGCTCTTAATTGCTTAGTTCATTTTCTAAATACCTTGTGCTTTTTGTTTTGAAAAAGTAGTTTGAAATGCCTTAGTGCGGCGATTCGCTTTGTGATAACTCTTGTATCATTCCTCAAGAGTGTTGACAAAAAAAATGTCTTTTGAAAGTTGTTTTTGAAATGTGTAGGTGTAAAAAAGTTTGTTTTACTTGAGAAAGCATTTAACAGCTATCTACTTGGCTCGAAAAGGTCAGTTCTTTTCCTCCTATCCTTTAGACAGCGCTATCCTAATATTAGGGAGTAGGTATCCCTATCGTTGGATGTTTGAGGGACATTCAAAGGGACGTTACGGTCACGAAGGCAACTTGGCAAGGAGTTTTAGTAACTGTCCTAAAGTTCTAAGATCACTTTTAACCGAGGCAACGTCGAGAGGGTCATTGAGGGATTTGTGATCTTTCAAACTAGAGGACAACCACTAAAACTTCTCACCTTTCGAGAATTGTGACCATTTTCCGAAGGCAACATAAATGGGGTACCCTAGAGGTGAATATGTGCATGGTGTGTTATGTTGAGGTATTTTAGTATGGTGTTAAGTTTACTATCATTTTTTTATTAGTCTTCTCATGCAATCCTAGTTACTAGCAGTTAATATATATAGGAATTTAAAGTGCAGAAATGTAAGGTGCGACAATGTAAATCCTACGTTATTACAATGTTTTGGGGAGGGGGTATTTATATATCCAAATGGGGAAAAAAATAAAGAAAGCTATAAAATCCTATTTTAATCTATTACATACTGTCAGCAGATACATTATTATAAAAAATGTGAAAGTAAAGTAATGCGCGTGAAATAAAGAAACGTATAAGAAATCCTAAGAGTTAAGCTAAGTAAACCTAAAGAAATATTCTTTTGTTTTGTTTTTATTTATAAAATAAAATAACACTTAAGTCTATTTAATTTTGATTTCAAGAAAAGGTTAAAATAGTTAATTAATTTGTTTAGAAAATTAGTTTAATTAAAAAAATATTAACCTAATATTTTTTGTGATTTTGGTTTTAATGTTAATAAGACATGAGGCAAGAAAATAAAAAAAATAAGTAAAAACCAAAAAAAGAAAGAAAAGAAAAGGATGTAAAGGCTTTTTTTCGATCCAGAGGAATGACTCCTTCAATTCACCCTCCTTTGGCCTTCTTTCGATTGGGCTTAAGAGTTTACGTGAGCAAGCTTTGATTTGCACCTTTTCCTGCCTCTTTCGATTGAGCCATGGAGTGGTATGGGCAACCTTCGATTTATACCTTCTCTATTTCTTTCGATTGAGAATATAAAGTAAAATGGACATGTGGAGCAGGATGAGTGCACAACCTTCATTCACACTCTTTTTGTCTTTCGTTTGAATCTGTACAGGTTAGTTTCAACAAGAAAAGCAAACAAGCCAAAAGGGCAGAAACGAAGAACATAACTAAGAGGATATCTACATATTATGCTGAAACGAAAAGTAAGTATAACGCTATTTACATGTCATGGTAAAACGAAAAGTAAGTACATGGCTATTTACATGTCATACTGAAACAGAAGATGCAAGGTCAAGGGGATTTACCTTGCTTAAAACTGGAACTTGCGTGGGGAACTAGAGTTGTTGGATGCTTTGGGATTTGAAAGGAGAGAAGCAAGTATGATGTGATCTTGTTGAGTTTTGAGAGATTTTTGGTGTGTTTATCTTAGGCTGTATATGCGTGTAAAACAACATGTGTGTATGGTTCCCCTGGGCTTTCGTCTCTACCCTCTGTACGTATGTATGTGGTCTCCTTATATAGAGGGGATGGAGGGGACAAGAAGTCAAAGGAGTAAACAACCATTAAGTTGGTCTTTTAAGGCCATGAATACCATTTTGAAATGTTTCCAAAGACATGGTTTTTTGTCCCTTTTTGAATTTGAATGAACCTGGACATTTGACTTTCGAATGCTCTCCTTCAAATGACTCTGATTGCCTCCTTATAATGGCTCTGATGGCCTCCTTCGAATAGCGCTGATTCATCTCCTTCGAATAGCTCTGATGGCCTCCTTCGAATGGATCGGATTTCCTCCTTCGAATGGATTTGATGGCCTCCTTTGAATGGCTCTGATTCAGCTCCTTCGAATAGCTTTGATGGCCTCCTTAGAATGGCCTTGATTTCCTCCTTCGAATGGCTCTAATTCAGCTCCTTCGAATGGGTCTGATGGCCTCCTTCAAATGGCTCTGATTCAGCTTCTTCGATGGATCCCATCCATACCAATTCGAATTACCCAAATCTTAAGAGTTTTCCCTTATCATATTTTCTTTAATTAAGTCAATATCATCATCAATTCGAATTGCCCAAAGTTCTATTCGTCAGAGCATTTGTCCTTGTGAATCCAAGACAAGTATGGGGAAGCTTTTGTCTTGTAGATTGAAGGCCTTGGGGGAAGCTTTTGACTTAGAGAATCCAAGGCAAGCATGAAGAGGCTTTTGGCCTAGTGAACCGAAGGTTGCATGAAGATTCCTTTGGCCTTGTGCAACTCGAACCAAGGCTTGCTCGAAGGGGGAACCAACGCGCCATCGAATCTGATGGGCCAGTGCTTGATCGAAGGGTTTCAGACGTCCAATCCAAGCTTGTTGACATGCCAATCGAAGGACCCTTTGCTCTGATGTGCCAATTGAAGGACATTACTCAGATGATAATCGTATGACATTGTTGGCATGCCAATCGAAAGACACTTTGCTATCATTCAAAAAAATTTGTTTTTTTCTTTTGGCTAGTGTTTGTAACCAACCATGTAAAAGAAACCTTGGGAAACATGAGAGGGCAAATTTTTGGGTACAATAGCTGCCCCCTGTTCAATCTTCTTAAACCTGAGGATTTAAATTGGCTTGTCTGGCTTTCGTGATCTGAAGGTGGAAGAGGATTGAACACTAGAGTGCCCAAAATTTTGCACTCTCATGGAGTAACACTGATGTTTGATGATGGTGTGAATGGGCTTACATATGCCATTTGGATAAGATGACAAAGATTCGTCGAAGATAGGCTTAAAGATGCCATCCAAAGAGATGCTGATTCCACACATGACCCCTTTTAGGGGTTCCTGTTCCTGTTGTCAGAGGAGGAATCTACTGAGGAATGTGGGTTTCTGTTGTTCTCCTGCTTGAGGAAAACTCTGTGGGGAATAGAGTCTAGGATCTTCAGTTGTCCAAGGCTCTGCTGAAGAGTTATATCTAGAGTGGGGAGATGAAATTTTATTGTTTTCTGGTTGAAGTCCAGGCTTCACAATAACTTGCTAGGGATAATGGAATTAACCGTTACCTGAAAATGTATTAGAAAGAGCCTGTGTAGGGCTGTTTCAGGATGAGTCAGTGTTGGACTGCCTCTGGAGGGTTATACGGAGTAATCTTTGACGATTGCTACCCTGACAGATAATGAAGGAATCTTGGATGATTGCTACCTTAACATATAATGAAGGAATCTTGGACGATTGCTAACTCAACAGATAATGAAGGAATCTTTGACGATTGCTACCTCAATAGATAATGAAGGAATCTTGGAAAATTTCTACCTCAACAGATAATGAAGGAATCTTTGATAATTGCTACCGCAATATATAATGAAGGAATCTTTGAAAATATCTACCTCAACAGATAATGAAGGAATCTTTGACGATTGATACCTCAATGGATGATGAAGGAATCTTAGATGATTTCTACCTCAACAGATAATGAAGGAATCTTTGACGACTGCTACCTCAATAGATAATAAAGGAATCTTTGACGATTGTGTTGTAACCCAATTTTTTCCCGTAAGATCCCTTCATCATACCATGTTGATTCACTCACAGCAAGATCACACTAGGATTTTTGGTTCCCCTCCCTACTTTGAGTTTTGCTCCATTTGAGGGATTACCAAGCACCTTGACTTATGTTCCTTTTGTGATCATGAATATTGTTTTGATTTCTTCACCTAACTAATAAAATACAATGTTGGTTTTTCTTGCTTGTTATCCATGTAGGTAAGGGCAATGAGATTTAACAAGTTACTCCATGGGTTCATGAGTTTATTTTCATCCCCTAGTAAATATAGCTTGAGAAGTTCAAACCTCGCCATTGGAATGGTTTTGGGAGAATTGGCATGGCAAGGTTACTTTTGTTCATCACATTTCAAGGTTATTAGATTTGACTCAAAAGTACAAGGGGATTGATTGGAGAAGTTGTCATGTTTGAACAAGGCCTTGTTCCTATTGGTCACAAAAGCATATTTATCTAAAAATTCAAGATATGGAATTTGTTTTGGTGGATAAGAGTTCTCATTATCATCCTTAACAACTTCTATTCACAAAGCAAGAATATTGGTACAAGAAGTTTGTTCAAACTTGTCAAAGTTCCTCAAGGCATTCTCTTGATCTAGAAGCTAGGTTTTGAACTTCAAAGGAGTATATCTTGCTCAACTTTTGGTATTTTTGAGTGATTCCAAAGACATCCTTCTCTTAAAATGGTTATCAACAAATCACTTCAAAAGTTCCAAGGAGTTTTCACGTGGAAGAAACTTGGTGAAGAAGAAAGATTACAAGTCCTCCAGATGAATCCATAATTTTACATAAGTAACTTCAAATGATCATAACTTGGTCAATTTTCATCACCTTGAGTCCATTATTTTTCCATAATGATCTTGAAGATGTAAACTTTATGCCTTCTTTTATGTGCAAAGTGGGGAAATGGATGGAGGTTGCCTTAAATATGCAAAAGATTATAGGTCATTTAATGATTTTTGGCCAACTTCAACAAGTCATAACTTGATCAATTTTTGGATATTTTGAGTGGTTCAAGTTTCAAAATGTCAATAAAGGGATCTACTTAATTCCATCTTTTTTGGTCAAGGGAAAATTCCAAGTGGAATACCATGTGGATGAAAAATATTATAGGTCATTTTTGAAGAAGAATTTGAAATATTTCTTAGTATGGAAAGTCAACCATTTTTCTTCAACTTTGACTCAATATAACTTTCATCTCAAGTATCTATTTAACTCCATTCTTTTTCCATTGCAAAGCTTGTAACCTCATCTTTCTAAAACATCAAGAATTATGCCCTAAGACCCCTTGAATTTAAAATACCATTGGTCAGAAGTTGGCACTTTGAAATTGAATTTTTCACCAAGTCCGAATTTTGAAATCCATAATGTGGCATCTAATCATAAGTTTTCCACGCTTTTTTGCCTCTAAATATGTTTAGTGAAGTTCCAGATTTGTTTAGCACATCAAAACGCAAGAATTGGATGAGTTTTGATGAAGTTTCTATCACACTTCACTCGTGCATCAGGTTTGCACGAATTCCCTCCAAAACGCATCATTCACTCTTCCTTTTGGTCCCATTCGCTTCTCCTATAAATACATGAACTATACCATTCAATTTCCCAAGCTTGGATAGCCAGAATCAACCTGCCAAACTTGCTCCATAACTCAATTTTCTGTAACTTCAAAATCCATTCTCGAGCCTTTTTCAATCCAGTTTTTCCATCAACTGACCTTCCTTGATCTTCCCTAAAGCTAACCACATAATTAAATTCAAGAATCGTGCCCTATACTGCTCCATAGAAGTCCAGTTTTAGAGTTCTGCAACTCAATTTCAATAGGTAGATTCCTTCATCAATTCTTCAAAACTCTGATATCATTGTGTTTCTCTCATTGCCTTGGTTCTAGTCGCAACACTTACCTTTTACTGGAAATACGTTTTGACCATGAAATTTCAAATCCCTTTTTAAAACTTTCCTTCCAAATTGCTTGAGCTACAATTTATATAAATTTGGCGCGAGGGTGTGGTTGTCTTCGTCTTGAAGAGATGAAGCAAATGGCATATGTCTGAGCTTCTGATTTTACAGTTTGAGAGACCTGCAATTCTTCATGGCTGGAGGTTGAAGATGACCAACGTGCCATCTTCCAACCAATGAAGGTGTGCCATCTGTATTTTTTTAAATCTTGATTTAATTAATGATTTTGTACAATATTCACTAATGACCATAATAAGCATAGCGCGCCAGATCCCTTGGATTTGATTACTAATGCGTTTTGACTCTCATCTAATGGTCCACATATTTTACATTTATTTTCTTTTTCTTATTTTTATATTTTTGATTATTCTCTTTCTGATTTTTATTTTTTCACAATTTAATTTTGTGTTTTGATATTTTTTATAAATTTTACACTTATTTGATTTGTTTTAAATGTTTAAAAATATTTTTATACATTTTTAAATTCTGAAAAAATTATGGAATGATCCAATAATATTGTGAAAAATATTGGTGACCTTATTTTATGTTTGTTTCTGACTTTACTTTTTTTTAATCATTTTTTGTTTATTTTACCCATTTATTTTAATTTTAAAAATAGTTTCTGACTTTAAAAAAAATTACCAAAAAAATTGTAAAATTATTTGAGCCTTTTTCTTATTTTTCTATGGTCTTACTTTTTATTTCTTGATTAATTTGAACATAGTTGATATTTTTCTCATTATTTTCTATTTTAACACATTTTTAAAATCCTTTTTTGTGTATATTAAATGTGATATTTTGTGATTATTTTCTGGCTGATCTTGGGTTAGATTTTGGATCATGAACTTTATTAACATCATTGGATCCATGGTGTTGAGTTTAACTCCACAAAAATGGATGAATGATTTTAATAACAGTTTGATTAAAATTTAATTCAAAAGTGGTTTGTATATTTTTTTCCCCATCCCTCTTCATCTCATCCCTTTCTTATTGCACTAAATGTTGTTGGAGCATGATCTCTATATCATGTCTCAAAACAAATGGTGCATAGATTGCTATTGACATGCCTCAAAATAGGTGTAACTTCTATTTAAGTCCACTTACGATTGCTTAACATAGCGCTAAATTTTGTCCCGATTCGAATAAATGATCATTTGTGGCCCAAACTTATGATTGTAAGCCCAAGTATGTTAATTTGATCTCTTTGATCCAATAACCTTGAGATTCATTGTGTATAGGCTTTGGTTCTTCCAATCCTCTAATAGATCTACAACACCTTTGGCCAACGCGGATCACTTAAACATCGTTGATCATTAAAATGGTACTTGTGAGAATTCCAAATGGATGATATACTTGACAAAAAGCAAATGCAAATTGTTGTGTGGAGACTTTGGTTCTACCAATCCTCTAATGAGTTCCAAATGCAAGCTTCAAGATGGTCATCCAACTAACCACTAATTATTGACTTGTCTTACCTTATGCTTTTATTATTTTTTATGCTTTATGTACCATTTACTTTTAGCATTTACTTTTCATGCCATTTTCATCTTTGCTCATTTGAGCATTTACTTTCTTGCCATTTTTACTTTGCTCACTTGAGCTTTTCTTTTCCTTTCTTAAGATACTTAATAATCAACATAAACCCTAAAAAATCTTTAATGGTACTTGGACTATTTGGTTACTATCCTTAGTATTATGGAGCATGGGACTTTTTCTTGGACTTAGGATTAGAAACCTTGGCCTATCTTGGAGGAGACCTTGTGATCTTATCTAATTATTTTGTCTGGAGTTCTTGAGGTTTACCTCAAGACATTGGGTTGTTTGTTTGTTCTTGTGTGTAGGTTTTTGTGATTACACCCTTTGTTTGTAATCTGGAATTCGCCCGTATACAGCCGTTACTCTGCCCAATTTTTATGAAGACTTTATACACTTGAAGTTTAGTTCTCTCAAGAGGTGTAGTATTTCTTTACTTGATTGGTTTCAATACAAGGAATGGGAATTATGTCTTGGCTCATAATGTCAAGTTTTGGCTTCTTGTTGGTTAGATGGTTCTTATCTCTAGCTTTTACCTTGTGCTTTAGGATAGTCCCTTCTTCTCCTCCCATCTTCGTTAATTTCAAAACTCTTCTTCCTCCTTTTGAAAACTCTTCTTGTTTTAAACTGGAACCATTTTCATAATAAATTTGGACTTACGTCCATACATTTTCAAAAAATTTTCATAAATAAACTCTAATCAACTTAATAATACTTTGACATTTTTTTTGTGAGAAGACTAAAAGCCAATCAATCTCATTTCAAACCATTTTGCCACTTTGGCTTTTTATCTTTAAAACTTTTCTTAAAAGATTAAACTCGTGTCAATCCTTGTAGTGATGCAAACGATTATACTTCTACAATATGTAGTGAAGAGAGATATTTTCCACTTGGGTGTTGAGTGAGGCATTGTTGATTTTGAAATCCAAGCCATATCCTCCACTTTGAGATGATGCAAATTCTCCTTTCTCTTGATTGTGGGTAGTAGGTGTGTTTTCCATACAGACAATGATGATGATGTTTTATCTTATAAAATTAACCAACACATTTGGGTTTTAAATTTTTGAAAGAGGAACTACGTGTACCCTGATCCCCTATTACACGAAAAGGTGGTACGTAGGCACTAAAGGTCCGCAACCGCGGCGCGTGCAAAAAATTATAAAATAAATATATTTCTTTTCTCACCTCCACCATCCATTTTTTATACAACATTTTTTATATCCAAAATATACAGATTTTACAAAGAGGCTCCTACGGAGTACCGTAGATGTTTATGGTGCTAATACCTTCCCTTTGTATAACCAACCCACTTACCTTGAATCTTTCCCCCTCTTTTTTGGGTTATTCGCTCTTTTCCCATTCCTTTGGAAACAATAAAGCGCAGTGGAGATTTTTATTTTTATTTGTATAAAGTCTAGTCAATCCAATGGCTTAGTCTTGAACATTTCTACCGCTATAGATTGCTACCTCAACAGATAATGAAGGAATCTTTGACAATTACTACCTCAATAGATAATGAAGGAATCTTTGACGATTGCTACCTCAACAGATAATGAATGAATCTTTGACGATTGCTACCTCAATAGATAATGAAGGAATCTTTGACGATTGCTACCTCAATAGATAATGAAGGAATCTTTGACAATTACTACCTCAACAAATAATGAAGGAATCTTTGACGAATGCTACCTCAATAGATAATGAAGGAATCTTTGACGATTTCTACCTCAACAAATAATGAAGGAATATTTAACGATTGCTTCTTTAACAGATAATGAAGGAATCTTCGATGATTTTTACCTCAATAGATAGTGAAGGAATCTTTGACGATTGCTACCTCAATAGAGTACCAGAAATTTGTCTGTGTATAGAATTTACCTGAAAAGATAAGGTTTAGCTGCATGCAATGTCATGATGCATGAAGTGCAAATGATGTTCTCAAAATGAAAGAGATTTGTAATATATGCATTTGTGTTGCATATGCTATGACATCTATAAAATGATGTATGAATGCAATATATGAACGTGTCAGTCATTTCATTGTTGTATTCCTAAACTAGGGAAAATGAATCCCTGATTGTTGTAAAGAATGTATGTCTTCAATTTTGAAGTTGAAACGTTGGGAGATGAACTTCCATTATTAGAGAAATAAACTCTGTTGGGGAAGGAAAACTCTGAACTGCTTGGGGATTTTGTTTAAATCCTGTTGGGGAATCTTGAGAAGCTTGGTGGCTTCACTGGGGAGTTTTTTGGAGCAGTAATTGGAGATTTTGTTCTGTCGGGGATATGAGAACCTGACACCATTAGGTTGCATACTGAGAATATGGTGGTGACCTTGTAGCAGGATGCCCCTGCCTCTGTACCTGCTGGAGAAAATATCTGTCGGGGATTTCGTAGATGGTTCTACTGTTATCCCAACTCTTGGAGACCTTGGTGAATGTTGATCAGGGTAATAAACCTTCTACTGATAGACAAATGACGAGATGACTGGACATAGTCATATTCTTTAATCCCTAACTTTTACCTGGACTGTCCTTTCAGATTTTCAGTCCATCGGGATACCCCTTTTTGCCTAAGCTGCCTTTTCAGGTTTTCGACTTGCCGGGTGTAGATATTTTTCATATGTATATCCCTAATTTTTTCCCGAACCCTTTTGGTTCGCTGGGATGCCCTAATTTTTGCCTAGGCTAGTCAACCTAGCGGGTCTTTGTTCATGTATAGCATTTTCTAACTATGACCATATTCACCGGGTATGGAGGATTGTCATTGTCCATAGTGGTAAGTGTTGCCACACTTCCAGAAGATGTTTGCTTGATTGCACGTGATTCGTTGCTGGAATTCATGTTTAATGCCTCAAGTAATTCAAATGGAGATTTGCCCCTAGATATTTGGAATTTTGGAGAGATTCCTTGAACCTTGACTTGACTTCCCCAGATCGGCTGGACACCATGTTATGCCCCTGATTATGGAAGGCCTGTTACTGGAATGTCTTTCCATTTGAGGTGATTATGACCATTGAGAGGATTTTTGTTCATTGAATATTCGTCTGTGAATTTCTTTATTTTTAAATAAATAGTCATATGAAAACAAAGGTATTTAAAGAATGCAAAGCTTATGTCTATCTTGAAGTTTTTGAAAATTCATTTTTTTCTTCAGTAAAATAAACAAATTTGGTAGGAATGTGATATCAACTCAGGATTGAATAATAAACCTTACAGGTGTCAGGATACCTTTTGTAATAGTATGCTTCCGAACTAACCCATGCTTCAGCTAGGACTTTTAAGGGTTATAACGTGGTGATCATTGGTTTGTAAGTCTTAAAGAATCTAGACCGCTAGTATATGGTCCTATCACGTGCATCTTTAAAGATTATCGAATCCCAAGGGACTAAATGTCGAACTACCATTATCTTAGGTTACTACGTAAATCTAAGGCTAATAATGTAATTAATACGGGGTTTAAGGAACCTAACTGATTATAATCTAGTTTAGATTTGAGGGAGATTATCGGTATGTAATTGTCAGACTTCAGGGATTTAACAACTCATTGAGCTAACTCAGATTAACAAAATAGTTTTTAGTAGGAAGTATTTGTTTGAAAACCCTCTTCTCACACTCTCGTGTTTATTGATTCAGATCCTACGATCAAACCTAAGTGAGTGCTCTCGCTGTTCTAATTAGAGTTTAAAAATAGTTTTTGGAAACAAACAAAACCTAATCAACTTAAAATCACTCTCTCTATATTTTAAGTTGATGCACCATTACCACTATCCAGTTATTATCTCAAACTCTCGTTTTATTGATCCTAACTTCTATCTGTGTTTTACTCTCGTAACAAAATAGTTAATATTTAGAACTAGTAATTGAAACTAGAAAATTAATCTTTTTTTAAAAGGAACTGATCAATTGGCGTTGCTAAACCCCGTTGGACATATGACCTTACATACCGATAAATAAATAGGGATTTGAGGTCCAATTTATAGGTTTGGAGACGCCTAGGGAGTTGAGATATTTTCTCCTCCGAATTTGCCTTCGTAGCGACCGCTACGGATTAAAGGAATCAGTGTAACGGTCGTTACACTCCTGCTTTTGAGGAAGGGCTAGGGTGGCATGGTGTAACGATCGTTACACCTGGGCTAGGGAATGTGTAACGGTCGTTACACCCCTTGGGCCTTGGGTGGATTGGGCCCAACGTGTATTTCTTCTTTGGTCTTCCAAGGCTTTTTACTTGTAATGCACCCAATTCTTCCAAACACCCCTCAATTGCATAATTTCTCTTTCTTTGTGTGGATTTTAAATACGATTAGCTCGACTTTTCTTGACTTTCTTCGCACATGCCTTGCAAACATCAAATTCCTGAAAACATAGAAAATACCAGCATAATACGAATAAAGAGTAATTTAATTAATTAAAATGCAGATAAAATTCATGTAAGTTGATCCAAATATTCGATACATTTCTGGTTTATCAAACTCCCCTACACTTGAACCTTTGCTTGTCCTCAAGAAAATAATAGAGCAAAAAAATGTTTAACACACGGTTTCTGACACAATCGTGTGACACAACTCGAATCGTACGTGGTTGAGGGGCGTTACATTAGAAAAATGGAACTAGGTTCCGACACTAATGATACAGAAATGACACAAAACCATAGGAAATTGTCAAAATCCTCCATCCTATGTAAACTAGTCTGACTTATGCTATCATAGCTCAACCTAATTCTTTTTGTTCGAAATCAACCACTTTCATTCTAGCGCAATCACATTAAGCCCTTTATCTTTCGCACACACATAGTAGAGTAGCCGGTTAGCGATTCTGGTCTCTTATGCACGGATTTCTGGTACACAAGTTGGTAACCCTTTTTCTTCCTCAGATTATAAGTCTCGAGGGATCGAACCGTAGTTTGTCGTACCAAGTTCAATACCAGATACCACTGAACAGGCTTAGAACTAGTTGTTATATCAGTTTTTGTAGGTACCGCAACTGTTGGATTAAATGACCTGGTGAGGGTCACTAACTTAATTAGCGCATTCCCTATTATATCTTGATGCTTATCATTTTTTTCTTTTTTCTGATTAGGACCAGTCCCTTATATTCATCGGCTCCCCACGTAGTTTGTGGATAAGACGGTGATGACTGCTGGTATAAACTACTCGGGGTTGATCCAAAAAAAATTTTAAGGCTTCAGTATCATAACCACTCAAACTGATTTGCATAATCTGGAAGATTTAGGTTTCAAGGCAGTATTATTTTTGTTGACTCTTTTTCAAAAAATCTAACGCAGCCTAATTGTGAACAACCTATATACTTTTTGAATGTACCAAGCTAATGGGTTGATTAAAAAAAACTTTTTATGGTTCAAGAAAAGTGTTGAAGTACGAATAACTTACGGAAATGATTTTTTATTGAATGTAAAGGGAAATAACAGAAATTCGAATAACTTACTAGAAAAATAGAAAACATAACATAGGTAACATAGGTTTCCTCCCCTACACTTGAACTGAGCATTGTCCTCAATACAAACAGGAATCTTAAGAAATAATAATAAAAATGCAAGGAATGGAGAAAACATAAATCACTCCTCATTGTCATCTCTGACGTTTCTGCTGCTGGATGTTTCACCTTGGGCCCTTCCTCCTCGTGTCTTTACTCCACCTCTTCTGGGTCTAGGAGGTTCCTCGCCAGAATAACAAGTGCTGCATTTCACCAGTCAAGTTAGAAATGTCGCGATGGTTCCCGTAAGCGTTATCGTAATGATCGCGTTGTAGCTCTAGCATCATCTGTATCAGTTCTTGTTGATGCTAATCTAGTAGTAAAAGCGATGCATAGATAGCTTTAATGGTGGACGACTGAGGATCATTTCCTACTTTTTCCTGTTGTGGCCCTTGTTGATTCACTTCTGGTACTGCATTTTCTACACCTTCTTGATTATCATGCACGTGTGCTCCAGGGGATGGTGCCTGCAAATCATAAATCCAATTTGCGGCACTGTCAATTCTTGTTACATCCGGATTCGACAGAATAATACTTGGGACGACCTTTTGCTGCACCATCAGGTTGTACCTTCCATCCCTTCTTGCTTTGACAAGATGACCAAACTGACAATATTCAATATCAAGAAACTCAACTTGCCAAAAAGGTAGTTGAACCAACCTATTTTGCAAATTCAGATAGTTGGCAATAGCGGTGACTAAACCTCCTATACAACAAGGTAATGTGCTTGCGCTCCTTGATAACAGAGACTGGATGTGGTTGAGAAGGAATGGAGCAACATTTATTCTAAGATCGGGATTAAGGGTTCAGTGCATAAAATACATTTCCCTAGCATTTACTTTATTGTTGTTCGCTCGCCCGAAATATGTATTGGCTAAAACACGGTGGAAATAACAGATGCATGGGTTGTGTATGTGAGTGGATAAAAGCTCAGCCTAATCGTTGACCTGAGTATTAGTTAAACATTCCTAAATTTCAAACGATCTTGCCTTCTAATCTTCTTAAGGCAGAATTCTATATTCCACACCTTCACCATGGTTGTAGTGGAGTATCTGACTCAGAGTCTCTTGATTCACGGTGTACTCCATGTTGAATAATCTGAAATTTGCTGCGCCGATTAGATACTGACCGGCTTCTGGAGTGGATGGTGTTTGGTAGGAAAAAGAGCTCAAGAATTCCAACGTGAGGGATTCATAAGTTGGAAGATTCATGGTGGCAATGTAGTGTAGACCAGATTCATGGAGCATAAATTGCACACTTTCAAGCAATCCCAAGTCACGTAAGCAATCTTCATCGATGTACCTTGTTGAAAGTATACCTCTCTAATAAAACCTTCAGTAAAGTTTCCCTTGTCGATGTTCGTCGGCTCCATATCTGAATATCATATCAGTGAGGTCTGGCTCCTATCTTTCTTCTTGAGCTCTTCTGGCCATTTAGGAAAGGTGTTGGAAATGATAAAGTTTATAAGGTAGAAGAGATGTTGAAGAAAGTTGGTGTGATAGTAAAATTCCCTTCAAGAGTTTATATAGAGGAAAGGTTTTAATGGTGAAGAGAAAATTAGTGGGGGTATTGAATGGTATTTAGGGGGTGTTTATTTGTGTGGAATAGAAATGGAACTGATAGGAAGTTTGAAAAAAAAGTTTGAATTGAAAATCAAATGAAGATGCAACGGCTGGAGGAGTTTAAAGAGTGGGAGGAGATGAGGGTGTAACGGTCGTTACACATGGCTTCAAGTTACAATGCACTCTTGTAATGGTCATTACAAGGGCTTGATTCCCAAGAGATTCACGTGCCTGTAACGGTCGGTTTGTCAGCCATGCATGACGGACTTTGCTTGTTGACTGAGGCATGGCATGGATTTGTCAATTCATTGTCTAGTGGGAATAATAAATTTAAAATTCTAGGAGACAATAAAGTGAAAGTTAGGTGTGATGCATTATTTAATTTTATTATTTGGTCTACTAGATCAACATGCATTTCATTTTGTGAGACCACAATAACATAATAGCATCATAATATATAATAGCACAATGAGGAGTAAATTTGAAAATATTGAAATAAATAAATAAATGAATAATTCCGAAAAAATAAATAAATCAAAATATTGAAAATAAATAAATAAATGAATAATTCCGAAAAAATAAATAAGTCAAAATAAGTAAATCCAACTAGAAAATAAAAATAATGATGCTAATGAAAAACTAAAGACTTAATAAACACTCCTCCCCTACACTTAGAGAAAACAGTTCCCTCGATGTTCTAAAGACATAAATCAGCCACCTCTAGAATGAAACATGTGATCTATATTTGCCGTAACAAGATCCATGAAACCATAAAAATCTCTGTGGTAGGAAGTAATATCAGAATGAATATCAGCAAGCTCTGTCGTGATAGCATCCATAGCAGCAGTGATATCAGTCTGAGGAATATGGATAACAACGAGAACAGGAGCTAATGGTGGGTCCCAAGCTGGATGGTATTCATGTAAAGGAGGTATCAGAAGATCAGTCTCTTCCATATCAGGATTAGACTCGCTCAATCCTACTAGAGGGTCATAATAATGGGGCTGTGTCAAAGGATCAAACTCTTCTTCTTCCATGTCATTCTCAGATATACCCTCCAGGTTATAAATCCAGTTCTTCTTGTCATGCACACAGGACCGTGCAATGTCAATAAGTGTGAAGTGGTATACCGACTTATGATGTATCAGCAACTGAAACTGACTCGACTCTAAACATCTGATCATCCAAACATTGAAACAAAGAGTAAGGTCTAGCGGGGTATAGTTACCAGCAGGGTTTAGACGGGACATTGGCTCTCTCAAAAATAGGGCTTTAGCGATCATAATCAGTAAACCACCAACAAAAATTGGGCCATGAGGAGCCTGGGATATACTCAGGAGACGAGCAATCATAAAAGATGAACCAACTAACGGTCTGGACTGAAACATACAGAACATGATAAACAGCTCTTCCTTAGACACTAAGGTATCATTCTGAGGTTTTGCAAATAGGGTAAACGCCAGAATCATGTGGAAATACCTAATAGTGGGGTTATAAATCTCTGAAGAGTGCCTAGGAATAGAGCTCTCATGTCTCAGATTGGATATCTCTCTCCAAAAGTGGTCAAGCTGGTTGTCCACATACTTGACATCTGGAGTCTCAATGACAACATTAGCTCTAACCAGGAAATCCAATAAAGCATCAAATTCACGGATGGTGAACCTGTGGGTAAAACCAAATAATCTAAATGAAACCAAACCTCTGGCCAACCCTAAACCAATATCAGGGTTGTAATGCAACAAACTGAGGAACTCCAACGTCAGGTTGCGGTAGGTAGGGTGCTGAAAATGAATAAAATAATCCAAACCAATCTAGTTAAACATGAAGCGCACACTCTCCCAGATGCCCAATATGGACAATATGGGGTCGTGAAAAATATGGTGGGTTACATCTCTCTTGGAGCAAGCATCTCATAACGCTTCTGCTGAGCATCACCCACGAAGGTGACAGGCATAGTGTCAGACAAGTCCATAGCGAAAATCAGTGAAGAAAAAGAAATGTGAATCCTGTTGGTTAATCTAAAAATAGTTTTAAATTAGCATCAGCGTAATGCCTAAAAATGGAAAAGAAGAAAAGATCAGAAAATTTTGTAAAATTTTTAAGAGAAACATAAAAAAAAACTTTTAGTAAATAAAATTTTAAAAACGGTGCCACAAAGCGCTTTGTTTAACGTCGGAAGCTCGACCTATATTGAAAATCAAAAGTCTATTTTGGTGACTCATCTAGCAGCTGTATAAATCTCAAACTAGCTGAGTAGTCCTTACTCTCGATGTAGTGGTAGTGCTTCAAACGCTGCCCGGTTACAATAAACGGATTGTTGGTTTTTCCTTTGATTTCTACAACGCCACTTGGGAGTATTTTAATAACTTTAAAAAGTCCTGGCCATCTAGAGTGAAGTTTCCCTGGAAATAGTTTATGTCTAGAGTTAAACAGGAGTACTACATCGCCCTCCTTGAATTATTTCCTAGAGATGCGTTTCTCGTGCCATTTCTTAGTTTGCTCCTTGTAGATTTTGGCATTCTCGTATGCATCTAGCCTAAGCTTTTCCAATTCATGGATGTCTAGAATTCTCTTTTCTCCAACAGCTTTGTAACTTAGATTCAGGGTTTTGATAGCCCAATAGGCTTTGTGTTCCAGTTCTACGGGTTGATGGCATGATTTACCATAGACTATTTTGAAAGGTGTGGTTCCGATGGGTGTCTTGTATGATGTTATGTATTCCCATAATGCTTCATGTAGTTTAGGTGACCAATCTCTCTTGGACGGCAACAATTTTCTCAAGTATTTACTTAATATCCCTGTTAGAGATTTCCACTTTCCCGCTTGTTTGTGGATGGTAAAATGTTGTTACGCAGTGTCAGACTGCATACTTTGCTAAGATTTTATTGAAAATTTTGGAAATGAAATGAGGGCCACCATCATTGATGAGTAATCTCGGAACACCGAATCTTGGAAAAATTATGTTTTTGAATAACCTAATCACTACTTATGCATTATTTGTTGGAGAGGTTACAACCTCTTCCCATTTGGATACGTAATCTACTGCCACTAATATGTAATTGTTGCCAGAAAATGATGGGAAAGGTCCCATAAAGTCAATTCCCCATACGTCAAATATCTCTACTTCTAGGATACCCTTTTGAGGCATCTCATCACGCCTAGATATGTTACCAGTGCGTTGACACCGGTCGCATTTTGTAATTGCAGCATGGACATCTTTCCATAGACTGGGCCAATAAAGGCCAGCTTGTAGGATTTTTGCGCAAGTCTTTGAGGTGCTAGCGTGTCCACCATAAGGGGCTTCGTGACAATGAGATATTATGCTCTCTATTTCACTCTCAAGAACACATCGACGAAAAATACCATCAGGGCCTCGCTTGAATATTAAGGGCTCGTCCCAATAATAGTATTTGAGATCGTGAAAGTATTTCTTCTTCTTCTGATAAGTTAAATTAGGTGGAAGGACTTTTGCTCTTAAGTAGTTGACATCGTCAGCGTACCAGGGCAGTGAAATTTGAGTAGATATTGCTTCCAATACTTCAATTGTCTCATCATTATTGCAAAATTCAGGGCATTCTTCAGATGAGTTTTCAGACCTCATCTGGGCTACCATGTGTTCATATGGAAAATCATCTTTGATGGGTATCTCTTCAGGTTTAATATTTTCCATCCTAGATAGATGGTCGGCAACAAGATTTTCAGATCCTGGTTTATCTTTGATTTCAAAATCAAACTCTTGTAAGAGTAAGATCCATCTTTATAATCTTGGCTTGGCATCCTGTTTAGCTAATAGGTATCTAATAGCTGTGTGATCAGTGTAGATAATAATCTTTGCGCCTACTAGATAGGGAAAAAAATTATCTAATGCAAAAATGACTGCCAAGAGTTCCTTTTCGGTGGTGGCGTAGTTTATCTGTGCAGAATCCAAAGTCCTACTTGCATAGTATATTGCACGGAGTTTTTTTGTCTCTTCTTTATCCTAGGACTGTACCTACTGCTTAATCGCTTGCGTCGCATATTATCTCGAATGGTAGACTCCAATCAGGTGGTTGTATGATAGGTACGGATATGAGAGCTGCTTTTAACCGTTCAAACGCCTTCAGGCAGTCATCATCGAAGATGAACTCAGCCTCTTTCATTAAGAGGTTAGTCAGAGGTTTAGAAATTATCGAGAAATCTTTTATGAAGCATCGGTAGAAACTGACATGGCCTAAGAAACTTTGTATTTCTCTTACGGTTTTTGGGGGTTGGAGGCTTTCTATTACTTCAATCTTAGCTTTGTCTACATCGATACCCTTTTCAGAAACTATGTGTCCATGTACAATTCATTGCTTTACCATAAAATGACATTTCTCCCAGTTCAACACTAGGTTTACCTGTACACATCTTTCCAGTACCCTTTCCAAGTTTGACATACATCCTTCAAAACTTTGTCTGCATACAGAGAAGTCATCCATGAACACTTCCATGACATCGTCTATAAAATCGGAAAAGATGGATATTATACATCTTTGGAAAGTTGCAGGCGCATTACATAGTTCGAACGTAATTCGCTGATAAGCAAACGTACAATAAGGACACGTGAACATTGTATATTCTTGGTCATCAGGGTGGATAGGAATTTTAAAGAATCCTGAATAACCGTCTAAATAGCAGTAGTAAGAATGCTTAGCCAATTGCTCAAGCATTTGGTCAATAAAAGGTAGAGGGAAATGGTCTTTTTGAGTTGCTTTATTTAGTTTTCTTTAGTCAATGCAAATTCTGGCTCCACTCAAGACTCTTTCTGCTATTTGTTCTCCTGCATTATTTGTCGTGACTGTGATTCCTCCTTTCTTGGGTACACAGTGGACTGGACTAACCCATTGGCTATCTGAGATTTGATAAATGATACCTGCATTTAGAAGTTTAGTTACTTCATCCTTGACTACAGTGCTCAAGATCGGGTTAATTCTTCTCTGATGTTCTCTAGAAGATTTACAGTCATCTTCCAGCATAATGCGATGCATGCAGATGGAAGGACTTACTCCTTTAAGATCAACAATGTTATATCCTAAAGCAGAGGGATATTTTCTTAAGACATGCAATAGTTTTTCCGTCTCCGTTTGTCCTAAGCTTGTGTTGACTATCACTAGTCTTTTATGTTTGGAATCTAGGAATTCGTATCTTAGGGTTTTGGGTAAAACTTTAAGTTCTAACTTGGGTTTCTTCAGATAAGGGATATGATTTGGTGTCAATGCTAGGCATTCGCTTAAACCGCCATCTCGATATTCGGGACACCTATCATCATCTTCAAAAATTAGGGGCATCATAATCTTCATAGTTTCGAAATGAGTTTCCTCCCATGACTCCATCTCTTTGACACATTCGTCTATTACATCTAATAGATAGCATGTATCATCTATAGTTGGGGCCTGTGGGAACTGTGTTAGGATAAACTCAACTTTCTCTTCTCCAACTTCAAAAGTTAGCTTTCCTCTTTTAACTTCTATAATAGCTCCAACAGTGGCTAAAAATGGTCTTCCCAATATTATAGGCGTTATGCTGTCTTTTTTAATGTCCATAATGATGAAATATGTAGGGATGTAGAATTGACCTATGCATACTGAAAAATTTTCTAGAATTCCCACGGGGTATTTTCAGAGTGATCCGCTAGTTGTACTGACATCTTGGTTGGTCTTAATTCTCCCATGTCAAGCCTTTTGGATATGGATAGAGGCATAACGCTGATACTAGCACCTAAGTCGTATAAAGCTTTGTTTATGACATACTTACCTATATTACAGGGTATAGAGAAACTTCTGGGATCCTTCAGCTTCTGAGGCATTTTGTTCTGAATGATTTTGCTACACTCAGCAGTGAGTGTAATTCTCTCGTTATCCTCTATCTTTTTCTTGTTTGATAAGATTTCTTTGAGAAACTTAGCGTACGATGGCATTTGAGTGGTAGCTTCTGTGAATGGTATCGTGATGTTTAATTGTTTCAGAAGTTCAACAAATTTCATAAATTTCCCCGCACTTATAGATTGAGTAAGTCTTTGAGGATACGGGGTTGGTGGTTTGTAAGGCGACAAAGGCACATAAGGTTTTTTCTTTTCTTTTGTCTCTCCATCACCTAACTTCTCCTTATCTTTTGTGTCGCTTTCCTCCTCGGTTGTTTTTCTAGAACTTTGGGACATGGCTGGGTTTTCATCTCTAGGATCAATTGGTCCATTGTATTCAGTTCCACTTTGCAATATAATGGCATGAGCATGTCCTTTTGGATTCGTTTGAGGTTGACCTGGAAATGTACCAGCAGGTGCAGCAGTAGGTTGTTGTTGTTGGGCCACTTGCGAAATCTGGGTTTCAAGCATTTTGTTATGGGTGGCTAAAGCATATACTTTGTTTACTAACTGTTTGATTTTCTCACTAGTGTGAATATTTTGGTTCAGAAATTCCTTGTTAGTTTGAGCTTGGGTATCTATAAAATTTTCCATTAGAATTTCATGTTTAGACTTCCTATGCATATTAGGAGCAACTGCAAGTGCTTTTTGATATCCTGGTGGTATAGTAGGTGCTTGGCCAGGCGCATACAATGCATTGGTGTTCTTATATGACAAATTTGGATGATTTTTCCATACAGGGTTGTAAGTGTTCGAGTAAGGGTTTCGTTGAGAATAATGTACTTGGTCGGGGGGGGGGGGGGGGGGGGGGGGGGGTTCCTGCTAAGATTTGACATTCAGCAATAGCATGTCCAAGTACTCTGCATATCTCGCAATTTTGAGTTATAGCAGCCACGGTGGTTGGAGGTACTTCGGTTAAGTTATCTATCTTCTGGAGGAGAGCGTCTACCTTAGCATGGATGCTATGAAGACTGTTGATCTCGTACACACCTCCTTTTGTCGGTGATTTCTTTACGGGAGCTTTGTCTTCTTAACCTCTTTCTCTTCCCCACTGATAGTGGTTATGAGCCATACTTTCTATGAGACCATATGTAGCAACGTGTGCCACCTGCGGCGGCGTCTATCGTAAATCTTGTATTATAAAGGAGACCATTGTAGAAGGTATGGATGATTAACTATTCTTCTAGGCGATGATGTGAACAGAGCCTCAACATGTCTTTTTATCTTTCCCAAGCGTCAAAAAGAGACTCGTTGTCCTTTTGTCGAAAATCACTTATTTGGGATCTTAGAATAGCTGCGTGATCTTGGTGGGAAATATATTGCAATAAAGACTTTCTTCAACTCATCCCAAGAGTTAACCCAGTTAACTGGTAGAGACTGGAGCCAGGCTCGGGCTCTGTCTCTTAGGGAAAAAGGGAAAAGACGAAGCCTTATCGCCTCTTGACCGACTCCATTGTTCTTAATTGTATCTGCGTATTGCAGAAACATTGATAAATGTAGATTAGGGTCGTCCATTAACCCTCCAGAAAACTGTTTTTGTTGTACAACAGAGAACAAGGAAGGTTTGAGTTCAAAGTTATTAGCCTCAATCGGAGGAGCAGCAATGTTGTTATATGGTTCTTCCTGCGAAGGAATAGCGTAAGATTTGAGCGGACGTGGTAGATCACCCATGTCTATTTCTTCAAGTGGTTCGACATGGATACAAGATTGAGAGAGGGATTCTTTTGTACGAGATACTCGTACTCGACGTCTTCTAGTAATAGATTGCTTAGGTTCGGAAATTAGTAGCACCAAGCCATCACCTTTAGAGCGAGTGCTTGGCATACAATTGGAAATGGTGCCTTAGTCTCAATAGTGTAACTAATAGAGTTATGATATCGACTTGTTAGTCCCCGACAATGGCACCAAAACCTTTATCGCTGGTTTGTGAGTCTTAAAGAATCTAAACCACAAGTATACACTTCTATCGCGTGTAGCTTTAAAGATTATTGAATCCCAAGGGACTAAATGTCGAACTACCGTTATCTTAGGTTACTACGTAAATCTAAGGCTAATAACGTAATTAATAGGGGGTTTAGGGAACCTAACTGATTATAATCTAGTTTAGATTCGAGGGAGAATATCGGTATGTAATTGTCAGACGTCGGGGATTTAGCAACTCATTGACCTAACTTGGATTAACAAAATAGTTTTCAATAGGAAGTATTTGTTGGAAAGCCCTCTTCTCACACTCTCGTGTTTATTGATTCATATCCTATGATCAAACCTAAGTGAGTGCTCTCGCTGTTTCAATTAGACTTTAAAAATATTTTTTGGAAACAAACAAAACCTAATCAACTTAAAAGCGCTCTCGCTATATTTTAAGTTGATGCACAATTACCACTGTCCAGTTATTATCTCAAACTCTCATTTTATTGATCCTAACTTCTATCTGTATTTTACTCTCGTAACAAAACAGTTAATATTTGAAACTAGTAATTGAAACCAGAAAATTAATCTTTTCTAAAAGGAACTGATCAATTGGCGTTGCTAAACCCTCGTTGGCTATATGACCTTATATACCGATAAATTAATTTAGCCTAGCATGTTATACAATTCAATAACAGCGCAACAGAAATAACTACCATCAAACAATTTAAATAAGCCAAACATTTCATACAATCCTGGCATAAATAAATAAAAACTTAAATTAAACCTGAAAATACTATAGCAGAATATTTGGCTGATGTCAATTGTCTCCCACAGATTGGGAAAATAAACGAAAATAAATAATGCGGAAAATATTCGGAAGAGTAACAGTAAAAACAGAGAAAAGAAAATGTTCTTAAAAATTGGGATTTTAGGTCCTATTTATAGGCTTGGAGTCGCGCAGGGAGTTGAGATATTTTCTGCTCCAGAGTTTCCTCTATAGCAACCGCTACGGATTGAAGGAATCAGTGTAACGGTCGTTACACTCCTGCTTTTGAGAAGGATCTAGCGTGGAAAGGTGTAACGATTCTTACACCTGGGCTAGGGAATGTGTAACGGTCGTTACACCCCTTGGGCCTTGGGTGGATTGGGCCGAGCATTTATTTCTTCTTTGGTCTTCCAAGGCTTTTTACTTGTAATGCACCCAATTCTGCCACACACCCCTCAATTGCATAATTTCTCTTTCTTTATGCGGATTTTAAATACGATTAGCTCGACTTTTCTTGACTTTCTTAGCACATGCCTTCCAAACAACAAATTCCCGAAAACATAGAAAATACCAGCATAATACGAATAAAGAGTAATTTAATTAATTAAAATGCGGATAAAATTCATGTAAATTGATCCAAATATTTGATACATTTCCGGTTTTTCACGTGGCTTGGTTCAAGGTTCAAGAAACAAAGGATGAAAGCTCAAATATTATTTGTACCCAACTTGTTCTTCATTATGTTCTTTAATCGTATGCTTAGTTAATTATGCGTTCAAATTCCAATTGAGTCTGGAATCTTTGCTCTGATACTTAGTGATGGTTCAGGAATTGAACGTTTGTTTGAGAAGACAGTCATTTTTGTAACCTTTTCTTTTTTATGGAGGATTCATAGCGACTTCTTTTTTTTTGTTTTCATTATCCATACTTTTGCCTGAACTGCTTCTTTTGTGTTTACAGTCAGCGGGATGCCCCATTTTTTATTAAGTCTCCTTCATAGGTTTTGACTTAGCGGGCTTTTATTTTGAGAGATAATGGCTGCCCGTCTTGATGATTATGTGGAACCATCACCATCCACTATTTGTCGTGTATGAAGGATGAGCTTACGACTGAATGCACCTCTGAATTAACTGAGAAATCTAACCTGCCCCGGGTTATGATTAAGGGTTTTAATTTGTGTGAAAAGAAAAACTCCTACTTCTTAGGCTGAAAGAGGTTGACTAGGGATTATCTTCCTTATAAATCCACTATTTAGGATTTGAAAGAGCGCTTGTACATCGTCAGCGGGGTCTGTTCAAAAGCATACTGTAGAGACAGTGGTATCGTTTTTGTCATCCTCCCTTTGAAGGTTTAGAGCTTTTGATCGAGAGTTAAATATCACAAAAATAAGTAAGAAAGAAGTTTAAATATAATGAATACGAATGAATTGATTCAAAACAGACATATGAAATTCATTGATAAAATAATAAAGTTTGACATGAAACAAATGTTCGAACAATAAAAAATTACAACTTGAAAATTCTAATGAATAAAAGCCTCTTTGTCTTGGAATTTTCACTTCATATGGTGTGCCTTTGAGGGAAGGAAAAAGAATTCAGTCTGGCCATCTTGTGTGAACTCCATCACTCCTTCGTTGATCAAGTCCTGAATCTTATTTTTCAATGCCCTCAACCATTCGTATCATGGCCAGGACTATTGGAATGGTAGGCACATATTGCATCAGGATTGCAGTTAGGTGAAGAAGTTTCGGGGTTTGGATGAGGTCTTATCAACGTAACTAAATTCATCCTCAACATATGTTGCAATGCCTGAGACAATGGTATGTTGATTTTTGTAAACTGCCTCCTGGGCTTGTCTTGCCTTTGCCGATTACCCCGTTGTTGTTGGCGAGGTCGTTGTTAGACCCTTGGCGTATTAGCTGTCTTGAAATGTGTTTTTTAACCAAATCCTCTTGTTTTAACTAAGGCCGGTGAAAGACTCGATCCCCAACTCTCGTTGTTTGCTCCATATGATTGCATCCATCTTGATGAAACTCGTTGACTAGGGCACTCAGCTCTTCTTGTCCTTGAGCTAAGTTTAAGATAATAGCCATTTGACTGATCATCTGGATTCTCATCCCTTCTATTTCAGCTTGCAGTTGTTTCAATTGGTCATTCTTATTGTTGTCAGGATGTTTCTTGGTCAAGTTCCAGTTGAGGAATGCTTTCAACTCTTCTTGCCCCTTGGATATGTTGAGGAACATTTCCATGAACTGAGACTCTTGAGTTTGGAGATCTCTGTTGTTCTGTTTGAGAGCCATTTCCCTTGCTAGAATAAACAGCGAGAACATGTGAGACCTGTACTGAAAGACCTGTTATGTAATGGCATGCATGATGTGTAAATGTTTTCAAGGATCTCACGGGTTAAACAAGAAAATGTCAGAAGTTGAATTTTGCAGCTTTGATTGAAGAACTTCATATCATTGAAGGTCCTTCAAGCTCACCATGTTGAGTGGGTCATCGCCCCTGACTCAAGTTGTTGTTTATGGTCTTTTGAAGGCATTTGCTAGAGGAAAATAAATCCCCTTTCCCCTTGTTAGACGTCTGGTTCATCATAACCTGTATCACAAACCCTTGAGATCCTTGAAATGGTTAAGGAGATTCAATGGGATAATGTTATGATGCGTATGCTATGGATTAAGCAAAAGTCTTAGGTGGCGTAAGCAAGTAAACCCTACAAGAAATCCAGGTTATTGGATAATTATTGTAAACAAATCCTACAGGGAAATCATGTTGTTAGATAGAAAAACCCTGCAAGTAGTTCAAGTTGAAAGCAATCAAGTCACACAAGCAGCCTTAGGTTTAGGCATGCATGGGGTTTGTAGGTAAGTACCCTTTTGAAGTTTAGTTAGCTCAACCTGTCCTATCAATAGTAACCGGGTTCTAAGGAATCTCAATATCATTGATTTTTCCCACAAGTTTTATTACGATCGACAACTGACTTGCCACCAAACAAAACTCAGGAGTCAAACATCAATAAGTGTAGTATCGAGTATCAACTGACTTAGGACAACACCTAAGATGGCTATCTCACTACTTCCTAATGGCCAAGTTGTTCAATTAAATACTCTAAAGTTAGTTGATGCTTCATGACACCACGTAGCGGCCCCGTATTCTCCTTTTCTACTCAAGGGCTAATGGTACCAACCAAAGTGTCACATCAACGTAGCTATCACTTTAACCATGTCGGTATACCCCACACAGTTTCCATGATCTATTGCTACTTACCTAAAAGGCGCCCCAGATCCGGGTGTAGGATCTATAGTAACCCAAACAAAGCCCTCAAAAGTAAAGCAAACAAAGCATAAAAAAGCAGTTAAATAATGAACTAAGATCTAAGGTAACCCTACTTTTTATAAATCCCCAGAAGAGTCGCCAATTCTGTGATACTGTGGAAGAACACACTGTTAATACTGGTTTTGCATTTATGTTCGCAAATGTCGCGGTAAGCAAGATTCGCCACCGACTTTTCTTTTATCTAAATTAAGGAAAGGTTAAAAAGAACAGAAAAATACCTTTTGAGAATTTTCTGAGTAAGGGGGGTAGATTATGGAAAGGGAAGGTGTTAGAACCCTTTCCATCTGTAGTTTTATATGGTCTCTTAGATGCTTAGCTTATTTTCTAAATACCTTGTGCTTTGTGTTTTGAAAAAGTAGTTTGAAATGTCTTAGTGCGGAAATTCAATTTGTGATAACTCTTGTATCAGTCCTCAAGAGTTTTGACAAAGCAAATGTCTTTTGAAAGTTGTTTTTGAAATGTGTAGATGTAAAAAAGTTTATTTTACTTGAGCAAGCATTTAACAGCTATCTATTTGGACTCGAAAAGGTGTGTTCTTTTCCTCCTATCCTTTAGACAACATTATCCTACTATTAGTGAGTAGGTAGCCCTATCGTTGGATGTTTGAGGGACATTCGAAGGGACGTTACGGTCACGAAGGCAACTTGACAAGGATTTTTAGTAACTGTCCTAAAGTTATAAGATCACTTTTAACCGAGGCAACATCGAGAGGGTCATTGAGGGACTTGTGATCTTTCAAACTAGAGGACAACCACTAAAACTTCTCACGTTTCGAGAATTGTGACCGTTTTCCGAAGGCGACCGAAGTGGGGTACCCTAGAGGTGAATATGTGCATGGTGTATTATGTTCAGTTATTTTAGTCTGGTGTTAAGTTTACTAGCTTTTTGTTATTAGTCTTGTCAAGAAATCCTAGTTACTAGCAGTTAATATATACAGAAATTTAAAGTGCAGAAATGTAAAGTGAGGGAATGTAAATCCTACGTTATTACAATGTTTTGGGGAGGGGTATGTACATATCCAAATGGGAAAAAAATAAAGAAAGTGATAAAATCCTATTTTAATCTATTACATACTGTCAGCGGATACATTATTATAAAAAATGCGAAAGTAAAATAATGTGCACGAAATATAGAAATGTCTAAGAAATCCTAAGAGTTAAGCTAATTAAACCTAAAGAAATCTTTTTTTGTTTTGTTTTGTTTTTGTTTATAAAATAAAATAAAACTTAAGTCTATTTAGTTTTAATTTCAAGACAAGGTTAAAATAATTAATTACTTTGTTTACAAAACTAGTTTAATAAAAATAAAATTAACCTAATCTTTTTTGTGATTTTGGTTTTTATGTTAATAAAACATGAGGCAAGAAAATAAAAGAAATAACTAAAAACCAAAAAAAAAAGAAAATAATTTAGAGGCTTTTTTGGATCCACAGGAAGGACTCCTTCAATTCACCCTCCTTTGGCCTTCTTTTGATTGGGCTTAAGGCTTAACATGAGCAAGCTTTGATTTGCATCTTTTCCCGCCTCTTTCGATTGAGCCAGGAAGTGGTATGGGCAACCTTCGATTTACACCTTCTCTATTTATTCCGATTGAGAATATAAAGTAAAATGGATTGTGGAGCAGCATGAGTGCACAACCTTCGTTCACACTCTTTTTGTCTTTCGTTTAAATCTGTACAGGTTAGTTCCAACAAGAATAGCGAACAAGCCAAAAGGGCATAAACGAAGAACATAACTAAGAGGCTATCTACATATTATGCTGAAACAATAAGTAAGTACAGGGCTATTTACATGTCATGCTGAAACGAAAAGTAAGTACAGGGCTATTTACATGTCATGCTGAAATGAAAGATGCAAGGTCAAGGGGATTTACCTTGCTTAAAACTGGAACTTGCATGGGGAACTAAGTTGCTGGATGCTTTTGGATTCGAAAGGAGAGAGGCAAGTATGGTGTAATCTTGTTGAGTTTTGAGAGTTTTTTGGTGTACTTCTCTTAGGTTGTGTATGCGTGTAAAATAATATATGTGTGTATGGTTCCCCTGGCCTTCCGTCTCTACCCCCTGTGCGTATATATGTGTTCTCCTTATATAGAGGGGATGGAGGGGACAGAAGGAAAAGGAGTAAACAACCATTAAGTTTGTGTTTTAAGGCCATGAATACCATTTTGAAATGTTGCCAAAGACATGGTTTCTTGTCCCTTTTTGAATTTGAATGAACCTGGACATTTGACTTTCGAATGCTCTCCTTTGAATAACTCTGATTGCCTCCTTCGAATGGCTCTGATGGCCTCCTTCGAATGGCTCTAATTCAGCTCCTTCGAATAGCTTTAATGGCCTCCATCGAATGGCTCTAATTGCCTCCTTCGAATGGCTCTAATGTCCTCCTTCAAATGGCTCTGATTCAGCTCCTCCGAATAACTATGATGGCCTCCTTCAAATGGCTTTGATTGCCTCCTTTGAATGGCTCTAATTCAGCTTCTTCCAATGGCTCTGATGGCCTCCTTCGAATGGCTCTGATTGCCTCTGTTGTACCCCAAAATTTGCACATCTATTTCTCATTCAAGATACTATCCTAGGGTTTCTCGAATACTCAATTTAACTCAAAAGTTGATCAGACAGATTCTCTTCCTAGGCAGTAAGTAAACAATTAGGGTTTGGTATTTCTCAAGCGAAATCAAGTTTTTCAAAGTGTCAAATGATCTTCAGGGTTCTTCATGTTTTCTCAAGGATGCTTGTTCCAAGTTTCATGCCTCGCATCGCAAGTTTTCTCAGTCAATGGTGCAGATGACTGAAAATGACCCCATTGACCCAAAAGTCGACCTTTTGCGAGACCAAGTTCAAACGATCGTAACTTCTTCATTATTCGATATTTTTGAGCGGTTCATTTTGAGTATGATTCTCCTTAATGTCATCTCCATTTTCTACTTACAAATCAAGAGCTGATTACGTGTAGAAGATCACCAAAAATCGAATATGTTAGAAGTCGCATCATGGACTTTGACCTAATTTTAAGTAATTGTCATCTGATTTCTAAGAATTCTGATTTCCTCAAATTACAAGATCTTGAGAATATTATTTCTGCGTACGGTCATAAGTGATGTTGCTCACGAGTTTATCTTCAAAGATCGAAAGAAAATTGTGTTTGGAAAACTTTGAAAGTTATCGAATCGTCGCAAGTCATTTGTTTGATTTCAAATGTTCTTAATCACAATTGTTTTTGAAATTTGTTAACTCTAAAAGATTGGTGAATGTTCTTAAAGCATGTTTGTTTTGGAAATGAAGTTCCATTTTAATCGAGCATTACGTGCAAGTTCATTTTGATTGCAAATTTGATTTGGACAAGATGTGAAGATTAAGACTTTCATTTAAATGACATTGGTTTTGGGTTCGAGTTAAACAATTGGTATTTAATTCTTAAACATTTACTTTGTTTAGGAATTAGATTAGAATACAAGGCGCATGGTTTATTTGAAATACAAGTTATAAAATTAATTTGTGATTGCTTGAAGTTCAAGTTACCAAACCAAGATGTTTTATTAGAAATTCAAGATTCGTACAACAAATTTTATCATTCAAAAATTTTCCCAAAGTTTTGTTTTCATTAAATTACAATTGAAAATAAATTACAAATTTTTATTTTGTTTACAAAGGATTACAAATCTATTGTTTACAAAGGAAGAAATTTTGTACTATTTTATTCAAAGTCTTTGTTGCTTCATCTTCAAGTAATAAATCCAATCCTCGCTTGCCATCCATGCCTCATGTTCATGAAACAGAGAAAAAGAAAGTTATCTAGCGATTCAAGAAAAATTGATGGTTAAAGCAAGTTTTAATTCATCATTAGGGTTTGTATTTAGGAATCAGATTTTAAGGGTTGTTTCTATCATAATCCCTCTTCTCCCATTTTTGCAAATCACAAGGTTGGGCCTTGGTTCACAAAAAGGAAAACAAAATATGCAAACAAGCAAGTCCAAAGGAAAAGAAAATATGCAAGAAAGCAAGCTGCCAAACCCAACAAGCCAAGCAAAGGCAAGCTGCAAAAACAACAGCAACACAACAGCAAACAGGCTACAAATATGCAAACAAGCAAGCCCAAGGCCGTCCAAACAGCAACAATATAACAAGCAAAGGCAGACTGCAATAAGCAGCAGCAACATAGTAGCAAGCAAGCTGCCAAGCCAACAAACCTGCAACAAATAGAACAGTAGGGCAAACCTGCCACAATATTGCAGTAGTGCAACACAAAGAAGGAAGCAACAAATAAAACAAAAAAGGACAAGGAAAAACAGAAAGTTGGCTTGCTCAACACACCAAATTATATCATCATTTTCAAAAAGCTTTTACAAACCCTTCAGAATTTCATGTGAAATAAGCAAAATTGCTTTATTTCATTGAAAGATGAAAAAGGAAAGATGAAAGAGATATCACCTAGCAATACAACCCATACAATAGTCCAAAAACCTATAATGCTCTGCCCAAACTCAGCCCAAATGTTGCACAAAATAGGAAACTTAAAACATGTGCTCAAAATGCCAAAAGCAGCATACCACAAATTGACAAAAACCTCAAATTTCCCCCCACTTTTTCACCCTGTTTTCAATATAATAACAAGACTGCTTCACAAAGAAATAATTATAACATGTAAAAACACAGCCAGCAAAACCAAGAAAGGGTGAGATAACCGAGCCAGCAAAACCAAGAAAGAGTGATTTCATACATCCAGGCAAACCAAAAGAGAATTTTCACACAGCCACAAAATCAAAAAAAGGAAGAAAATACTGTCAAGATTAGAAACTTCCCCCACAGCATCAGGAATATGAAAATTTCCATTGACCTGCAACACCTCAACCTCTTATCAACTTGCCACTCACCTAACAAAAACAAAAAAACTAAATTTATCCAGTTTTGTTCTAACCTACTGCTTTGTATTCCCTCAATCCCAACTCCATAACCACACTCAAGCATATTCAAAACAGAAGGAGACAGAAATCAAAGTGTGAATTTAAACTCCCTATTTTCTTTGGAACGCCGTTGAAGAAATTCCAATAGGTACCGTTGCTTCTCTCATCTTTGCATAGCCATGCTTGTTCGCTTTTTGATTTGATTCTCATATATGATTTACTACTGTTGTTACTTCTCTTTAACCCCATGACCCTGCAAACTCAAACATGTTAGTCATATAAAAAATGAAAAATGTTAAAAGAATAAAATCAGAAAGAATATTTTTGTTCCTGTGAACTCAAACCATCCTTTATGACTGTAATCACCGTTTTTCCGTTTTCCCTCAACCTCACTATCGTCATGTAAGCCCCTTCGTTCTCCGCGATTTCCATATTCCTCAAACCCTCTGTTTTAAATTAACTCTCAAACCTTTCATATTCATCCTCTTCAACACTCACCTTAAAAGCTGCATCACGAAATCTATGTTCATACACACTCACCACAGACATACAACCCTCACAGAACCACTCATATATCCACACATGCTCACAGCCAAACATTTTACACCAACACTTTCATATTAAAACCTTTTCAAAAGACAAAAGCTTATTGTATATGTTCTTATAGAGACAAGAACCATTACAAAAACATCTTTACAAAAACACTTTCAAAAAACACACTCCACAAACACATCTTTGAACTATTTTTCGAAACAAACACTTTGTACGCGTTCTTATAGAAATGAGAACCATTACAAAGACATTTTCAAAATATTTTAAAAAACTCACACTACAAGAACATTCAAACAAAAGCAAGTGATCTAGCAAGCAATTAAGAGCCCATGGAAAACCATGGATGAAAAGGGTGCTAATACCTTCCCTTTTCACAATCTACCCCCCGAAATCAAGAAAACATCTCTAAAGGTCTTTCCTGTTATTTTCAGCCTTTCCTTTTTGGAAAAAAGAAAAGTCGGTGTCGAGTCTTGCTATCCGCACAATTGCGATCAAATGCAAAACAACCAAGTCAGTTCTCCCACCGCGTTACAGAACTGGCGACTCTGCTGGGGAATTATACTTAAAACTGGGGTTACCTTAGGGCTAGATCACATTTACTTGCTTTCGTTGTTTGTTTTGTTTGCTTTACATTATGGTTCCTTGTTTGGGTTTGCTTTGATCCTACACCCGGATTTGGGGCACCTTTTTAGGTAAGTAGCAATAAACTATGAGGGAACTGTGCGGGGTATACCGACACGGTTAAAACAGTAGATACGTTGATGCGATACTTTGGTGTGTACTAGTAGCCCTTGAGTAATCAAGGAGAATACGGGGCCGCTGCATGGTATCATAAAGCTTCAACGAACCTTAGCACCTTAATTGACCAACTTGGCTTTTAGGACGTAGTGAGATAGCCGTCTTTGGTGTAAACCAAAAGTCGGTTGATACTCGATACTGAACTCATTGAGGTTCGACCCTTGAATTTTGTTTGGTGGTAAGTCAATTGTCTATCAGAACGAGATTTGGGGGAAAGACCAGTGATATTGAGATCCCTTAGAACCCGATTACTATATTTAGGACGGGTTGAACCAACCAAACTTCAAAAGGGTATCACCTTAAAATCCATGCAAGCCTTAAACCTAAGGTTTTTGGATGACTTGTTTGTGCTTGCTATATCTTCTATATCTGAGCATAATCATGACATCATAACATAGCATGTAATACTAACCATTTCAAGGATTCTTAGAGTTTATTTTTTGTCTTGTTTTGTAGGATATGGCTCTCGCCCGTAGATTCACTACCCAAATCAGTCTGGTAAAAGTACCTCATCAACTTAAGGATTTGGCATCAAGGGTGCCCAAATGATCTCCATTCACAGAAAGAAATGGTAGGCTTCTCAACTTGGTCACTTCAAACCCTGATGAAGAAATGTTAAAAGTGCTCTTTCAGTTCTTTGACCCTCTACATCACTGCTTCACTTTTCCGGATTACCAGTTAGTAACTACTATGGAGGAGTTTTCTTTGTTGTTGGGGTGCATATCCTTAATGAGGTACCTTTTAATGGTATGGAAAGAGACCCTAAACCTGAAGATATCGCCAAAGATCTGTCCTTACAACGATATGATGTAGTAGCCAATTGGGAAACCAGGAGAGGTGTCAAGGGTTTTTTGGCCAAGTTCTTGTTCGAGAAAGTTCATCATTTCTGGGATACCTTGTACTTATAAGATTTTGAAGAGGTGTTAGCTCTTCTCATATATGGGTTGGTACTATTTCCTAATCTGGACCAGCTCATAGACGTGAATGCGGTTAAGATTTTCCTGTCACGTAATCCAGTACCTACTCTGCTTGGAGATATCCTACATTCGTTGAATACTCACACTATAAAGAGGATATGAACCCTTATGTGCTGCACACCTCTTTTGGCTAGGTGGTTTATTTCGCACCTACCCTGATTCATCTTGAAGAATGAACATGGTTTGAAATGGTCTCAAAGGCTGATGACTTTTACACATTCAGGCATTCATTAGTCTCCCCGATCCTCGGAGAATGTTACCATCATTGATCGATGCGGAGAATTCCCTAATGTTCCTCTATTAGGAATTAGGGGAGGAATCACTTATAATCCTTGTTTGGAACTGCGACAGTTTGGATATGCGAGAAGGGATGGTCCTCGCGATGCACTTATTCAAAGAATCATCTTCGACTACAAGAATGATGCTCAGGATTATCGCAAAAGGTTCATGTGAGCTTGAGGCATGGTACATGGAGTTGATAGCAAGACATTGGGGCAAAAGAATCCATCCCTCTTGAGCCTTATCTCAAATGGATATGAGCTCGTGCTCAAAGTCTTATGATGCCTTATCCCTCTATTCTCCCAGTTATTATAGAACTTGTTGTGGAAGGAGATGTCCTGTACACTATCCTTCATCCTAACATGCCCACCTCTCTCGAAGAGTTGCAAAGGGATTGGATATAGCTTAAGGGGGAGTGAGACACTTTCGAGGCCCAATTCCACGCCAGCGAGAAGAAGGTTCTGGAACTCACCAAGCAGCTTCATGAGGAGCGGAGTCTGAACGCCTACATCACACCAAAGAGGATGCGCTCAACTTTTTTGTCTTAATTGTTTGTATTTTTATTTATTTCATTGTAAGCCCAAAGAGGCATGTGGTACTCAAACTTTGATTTATTAATATAACACGTGTTCTTTTTTTGTCTAAAGCAAATTTAAATCTCTAATTTCCTTGAAATCATTACATATGTATCTTCATTCATCATAACATAAGCATGCTTCTTACCACATGTCTCCTTATCTTTCTACTGTTTATTTCAGTAAGATGGAGCTTGAGAAGACAGTGAAAGACCTCCAGGCGCAGAACGCCCAGTATCAACAAATGTTCTTGACTCTGGAAAAAGGACAAGATGAGTTGAAAACCTTGCTGATCAAAGAAAAGAAGAAAAAAGCGGAGAAATCAATCGGTGTTTTGAATATGGGAATAAGGTTCAAGGGATAAGCCAGATGGACTCTAGACTTCGCAACATCGTATGGTGAAAAAGACAATCAAGAAGGAAAAGGCAAGGTGGCGGCTGCCCATCCAGAATCGGAAGAGGAAGAAGAAGAGGATTACTCTGAAGAATAGTATCCTCTGGCCGACGAAAAATACAAACATTTGGAAGAACGTCTAAATGAAATGGAGATTCAGAAAGGGCTCGGGCTGGACTTTGAAGAGTTGGGTTTGGTGTTTGGGATTATTATTCCACCCAAAATCAAGGCACCAACGTTTGCTAAGTACGAAGGAGTTTCGTGTCCCAAGATGAACCTCTGATCTTATGTGAGGAGGATACAACATCACACTGCCAACAGAGATTTGTGGGTCCACTTCTTTCAGGATAGTCTATTCGGGACTCAGCTAGATTGGTTCTATCAACTAGAAAGGGCCAATATCCATAATTGGGAAGACCTTACTGCTGCTTTTTGTAAACAATATCAGTATAATGTAGACCTTGCTCCCACCCGTACTCAACTCCAGAGTATGGATATGGTTTCAAGAGAAGGTTTAAAAGACTACGCTCAGAAATGGAGGGACTTAGCAGGAAGAGTCCAGCCTCCCCTATCTGAAAGAGAGCTAGTAGACATGTTCTAGGTACCCTGTCCGGTCCTTTCTTCAATCATCTAATTGGAAGCCCCTCAGCAGGCGTCACTGAATTAATCTTGACCATAGAAAGAGTGGAAGCTAGGATTAAGAGTGGGAAGATCCAAAAGGACGCATCCTCCAGTGCCGTGAAAAAACCATTTATTGGGAAGAAAGAGGTTGGTGTTGTGTACCCTCAAAGGAATCAGGACAGAATTGAATGCCGTCCAACGATAGGGGCCGTCATGATCCCTAAGCCTGCACCTACTCAACAAAGGAACAACCAGCCTAGAACAGAAAGACCAGTAAGATAATCTACCCGGATAAATATGAGGTTGTCTCAAGTCTTGCCACATTTGTTGAGATATAACCTGGTAACCTTGTGGGAATCTTTGAAGAATCCCAACACTGCCTCTCCCTGTTATAACCCAAACGCCCTTTATGCTTACCATTCAGACAGTCCAGGTCATGATACAAATGACTTATGGGTTTTGAAAAACAAGGTCTAAGACCTCCTCGAAGCTAAAGAAATTGAATTTGACTCTCCCGAAATCCTGAATGTTATCACCGCTCTTATGCCCAAGCATGACTGTGGTGTTAACACTTTTGAAGACGATGTGTTTGTTGCTATCGTTGATGAGCTTGTTACTCCTCTCCTGACCGTCAAGAGGAAACTGTTGAAGGCCGATTTATTTCCGAGTTGTGGTGAAGGCTGCCACCTCTGTTTATCTCTACCGACTGGTTGTCATTTATTTAAGGCAGGTGTCCAGTGCCTGATGGATGATAAAGAAATTTTGTTTGAAAAGACTCCCGTTCCAACCATTGTTTACAAGGACGTTTCAATAGTAACCATTTCCGCCAATCCTTCCCGGGTCTCCACCAAAAGACCCGTTAGGATTACCTCATTTCCTATGGTGACTCTATTGATAATTACTATTCCAGGGACGATCCCGTATTCCTCAGATAAAACTGTCCCATGGAATTATGGGGGTGATGTTTACTATCACGACATCAAACAGGATCGGCTGGTTGATGAAGACTCGTTTTTTGAGACGGTTGACCCCGACATCGGCAACACTATGGGAACCAGTAAGATAACCCGAAGTGGAAGAGTATTCCCCACAGATATTTCTCCTCCGAAGACTATTACTGTTCCTGTAATCATCCCTGCTTTTGTTCCTGTTGACACTACTACTACAATTCCTATGGCTATCCCTACTGACACCCCTACCACCGAGTCGACCGAGACTCAGAGAAAAGACATTCTGGTTGAACTTGTCCAGATGAAGGCATAGTCAGTATCTATCCCAGAAGCCTCCCAAAAGGAGATGGAAGGAATTCTAAAAATTATAAAGAGAAGCGACTACGACGTGGTCGAACAGCTAGGGAAGACTCCGTCAAAAATTTCCATGCTTGCTTTATTGTTGTGCTCCGAGGCTCATGCAAAAGCCTTCGTGAAATTTCTTAAAACTGCTCACGTGCCAGAAGAAACCCCTGTTGATCAGTTCCAAGACTGTGTGGCCAGTTTGACCGCTGACAATGGTTTAGGCTTTTCTGATGCTAACCTGACACCGAGAGAGAGGAAGCACAACGAGGCATTGCATGTCCCTGTCGAATGCCGGGGCACAACTTTATCCCATGTCTTGGTTGATACCGGTTCGTCTTTGAATGTGCTGCCTAAGAAGGCTCTTGATAGACTCGACTGTGAAGGTTTGACCTTAAAACCCAGCAACATAGTGGTAAGGGCCTTCGACGGTTCAAAGAGAATGGTGCATGGGGAGGTGAAAATCCCCATAAAAAGTGGAACTCAAACCTTTGATTCAACTTTGTATGTGATGGACATTCTCCCTTCCTATTCTTGCTTATTAGGCCGACTATGGATTCACAGCGCTGGTGTCGTCACCTTTACATTACATCAGATGCTGAAATACCCAACCAAAGGGAAAATCATTACTGTCCATGGAGAAGAGGAATATATGGTCAGTCACTTGAACTCCTTCAAATACGTGGAAATGGATGGTGAATTCATCGAAACTCCATTTCAGCATTTCGAGGAAGTCCCACAAACGGTGGAAGTAACCAAGGCTGTTTCCCAAGTCCTGAAGATTACAAGACCTCTGCTAAAGATGTCTTCATTGAAGGATGCCAAGGCAGTGGTCGGAGAAGGTGGGTGTACTATTTAAGGCCAACTCCCGGATATCCCTTACAAATATGACAAATTTGGTTTGGGTTTCACTTCAGGAGCCTGGAAAGTTGTTCTTCATGCTCGTGCCGGGGGACCACCTTTGAAGATTAGCAACCACGGAGTCAACGCGGTGGATGATGATGATGATGATGATAGTTGTGACCTAGAAGATTGGATTTTCCCAACCATCAATGAAGGACTTAGAAACTGGGAAGCTAAAGATTTTTTCCCAATTACTTTCATCCAACAGTAATTGTCTTTAAATTTTTGTCGGACCTGTAATAATTAAACAATTCATACTTTTATAACCTTGTGTCTTACCCGAGGCACAACGGTCCATTTGTAAGGGTTTGTTACCTCATTTTCATATGTCATCAATGAATCATGGACGTTTTTGCATACAAACTTTGTGCTCTTTGTCTTTCTTTTTCTACATTTTTATTTCTTTCAAAGATAGATATACTCTTACACACACTCACATTCAAAATGCAGATTCACATCCATTCGGGATCCCATGGGTAACAATTCTTCTATGGCCTTTTGTGACTCTGAAAATATAATCTACCAAGCCAAAGACGAAGGTGAGGAAGATTGTGAAGTGCCAGAGGAACTAGCCAGGTTACTACAACAAGAAGAAAGGACCATACAACCCCACGAAGAACCAGTGGATACAATTAACCTAGGTACCGAAGAGGACAAGAAAGAAGTCAATGTGGGTGCTAATATGGAACCAAGTGTAAATAAGCGTCTAACTCAGTTGCTACATGACTATGCTGAAGATTTTCCTGGTCGTACGAAGACATTCTAGGACTTGATGCTGATATTGTGTTCCATCGTCTACCGACAAAAGAAGACTGCCCTCCGATAAAACAAAAAGTCTATTGCATGCGGCCAGACATGTCAGAGAATATCAAGGCCAAAGTCATGAAACAATTCAACGCTGAATTCTTAGCCGTTACCTCCTATCCACAATGGGTTGCAAATGTTGTTCCAGTGCCTAAAAAGGACGGCAAAGTATGCATGTGTGTGGATTACCGAGATTTGAACAGGGAAAGCCCTAAGGATGATTTCCCACTTCCCCATATCGATATTTTGGTTGACAACACCACACAACATAAAGTGTTCTCATTAATGGATGGTTTCTCATGCTACAATCAAATCAAAATGGCACCTGAGGACATGGAAAAAACGACTTTCGTCACACAGTGGGGCATATTCTGTTACAAGGTTATGCCATTTGGGTTGAAGAATGCTGGGGCAACTTATCAACATGCCATGGAAGCTCTATTTCACGACATGATTCATCACGAAATATAGGTCTATATGGACGACATGATAGCCAGATCTCAAACTGAAGAGGAACATCTTGACCATTTGCAGAAATTGTTTGAGAGACTACAAGAATTCAAGCTAAGGTTGAACCCGAATAAATGCACATTTGGGGTAGGGTCCGGTAAACTCCTAGGATTCATCGTCAGCAGTAAAGGTATCGAAGTGGATCCTGCCAAGGTTAAAGAAATACAAGAAATGGTTGCTCCTCGCACCGAGAAGGAAGTCAGAGGATTATTGGGGCGGTTAAACTACATTTCCAGATTAATTTCACACTTGAGCGCTACTTGTGAACCAATCTTCAAATTACTGAAGAATGATCAGGTAGTCAAATGGAATGATGAGTGCCAAGCTTCCTTCGACAAGATCAAAGAGTACCTTCAAGAACCTCCTGTTTTGATGACGCCAGTCGAGGGAAGACCTCTAATCATGTATCTAACTATTTTGGAAAATTCAATGGGGTGTGTGCTGGGGCAGCATGACGTGTCTGGCCGAAAAGAGCATGCTATTTATTACCTGAGTAAAAAGTTTACCGACTGTGAAACAAAATATTCACTGCTCGAGAAAACTTGTTGCGCTCTAGCATGGGTTGCTCGCTGGCTAAGATAGTATATGCTGACCCATACTACCTTATTGATATACAAGATGGATCCAATAAAATACATATTCGAGAAGCCTTCCCTCTCTGGGAGAATAGCAAGATGGCAGATGATCCTGACTGAATACGAAATTCAGTACACTACCCAAAAGGGAATAAAGCGCAGCGTGCTAGCCGATCAGCTTGCTCATCAGACTGTGGATGACTACCAGTCCATGAAATTCGAATTCCCAGATGAAGACATCATGATAGTGAACAACTGTGAAGAACTCAGACCATATGAAGGACCTGAACAAGGATCCCGATGGACCTTGGTTTTTGATGGAGCATCTAACGCCCTCGGCAATAGCATATGTGATGTAATCATATCCCCGGAAGGATGTCATACTCCCTTCACCGCAAGACTTTGCTTCAACTGTACAAATAACATGGCAGAACATGAAGCGTGTATTTTTGGTCTCAAAGCTTCCATAGATTTGGGAATCAACTCTTTAAGTGTATTTGGAGATTCAGTCTTGGTCATCAGTCAGATCAAAGGAAAATGGGACACAAATCACCCTAATCTCATCCCTTACAAAGAACATGTGTTGACATTAATCCCGCATTTTGAGGAGATTACCTTTGAAAATTTCCCACAACAGGAAAATCAACTAGCGGGTGCGCTAGCCACCATGTCATCCATGTTTAAAATCAATTGGGATAACGAGGCTCCCCATATCACCATTGAACGGATGGATGAACTAGCTTACTGTCACGAGATCGATACTGAAGAAGAAGTGGACCAGCGTTGGTTCCATGAAGTTAAGAGGTATCTCGAGGCTCAAGAGTATCTGGAAGGAGTTTCAGTCAATGATAAGAAGTTCTTAAGAAGATTCTCTGCTAAGTTCTTCCTTAGTAATGGCATTGTTTACAAACGCAACCATGACTCTGTTTTTCTTCGTTGCGTAGACAAGGTTGAGGCCGAAAATATCATTGCTGATCTACATGAGGGCACATTTGGCACCCGTTCCAGTGGGCATACGATGGAAAAGAAGATCTTGCGGGCAGGGTATTACTGGTCTACCATGGAGGCGGAGTGCTATCAGCATTTGTGAACCTGTCACAAATGTCAGATCTATGCTGACAAAGTGCATTTACCTCCAGTTCCTTTGAATGTCCTGACTTCTCCTTGGCCTTTTGCTATGTGGGGCATCAATATGATTGGAGAAATCAAACCAACAACTTCTAATGGCCATCGCTTCATCTTGGTGGCCATTGACTATTTCACGAAGTGGGTTGAGGCAGCTTCTTTCGCTTCCGTTACCAAAAATGTTATGGCCCGTTTCATCAAACAGAATCTCATATGTCGGTACGGTATCCCGAAGAGGATAATCACAGATAATGGAACGAATCTCAACAACACTATGATCACCGTACTATGCGCGCAATTCAAAATTCAGCACTATAATTCATCTCCTTACCGGCCAAAGATTAATGGTGTTGTCAAAGCCGCAAATAAGAACATCAAAAATATCATACAAAAAATGACAGTAACCTACAAGGACTGGCATGAGATGCTACCTTTCGCTCTCCATGATTACCATACCACAATGCACACATCAACAGGGGCATATCCCTTCTCCTTGGTATACGACATGGAAGTTGTTCTACCAATCGAAGTACAAATACCTTCTCTAAGAATCATAAAGGATTCAGGGCTGAGTGAAGACGATTGGATCCAAACTCGACTTGATCAACTGAACTTGATTAATGAGAAAAGGCTTACTACTGTCTTTCATGGTCAAATGTATCAAAAACGGATGATCAAAGCTTTCAACAAAAAGGTCAGACGCCAAGTGTATCAAGTCGGGGATCTAGTGATCAAGCGTATCATACTACCGCAAGGTGATCCCAGGGGAAAATGGACTCCTACATACAAAGGACCATTTGTGATAAAAAGCATATTCTCTGGTGGAGCAATGATCCTAACCAATATGGATGGCGACGATCTTCCACACCCTGTGAACGCAAACATAGTCAAAAGATACTACGCATAAGAGACCAGCTAGGTTGACACACCTAGGAAAAACAAGGGCATCCCGGCGAACCAGAAAGGTTCGGGGAAAAATTAGGGATAAAATACAAAAAAATCTGTACACCCGACAAGCTGAAAACCCGAATGGGCGGCTTGGGAAAAAAAGGGTATCCCGGTGGAATAAAAACCCGAAAGAGCGGTCTAGGAAAAACTTAGGGAATTAAAGCGTATGACTATGTCTTGTTGGGTCACCTTAGATACAACCTTTAGCATCTACTGACAAGCTCGATGGTTCTGATCAATCCAATTAACTTCAGACGAGGCAACAAGTGAACAAGATCCTCAGAGACACAGAGGCTATAGCAGAATGGTAACCCCATGGGAGTATTTCACATAGCTATCTTTTCTTTGTATCAAGTTTTCATTTTTATGATGAAATTATCTTCCTAGGTCATTGTACAAAATACTTGTTCAAGTTAATACAAGATATTCCTTTGAAAGTGCAAAAATATCTGTTTTTTTTCTATTTTCTGGGTTTTGTTTACAAAAACGTCCAATGATTTATTTTAGAACATATGCATTTGAACGTAACTACTGTTTACAAATGATCAAAAAAAAAAGAGCAACAAAAAGTAGAAAGAAAATCACTAATAGCTTTAAGAAACAGGATAATATCTTTAGATTATTCCATGAAGTCCCTCGCAGATACTTTCCCAGCAAGAATGGAAAAACGGAACATCCCACTACAGGATCACTAACGTATCTCCCGTATGCAGTTTAATGATGTCAAGCTCTCTTACATCCCCGACGGAACAAAACTTCCGGTTACCGCTCCTTAGATTCCCCAGTGAAGGTCACCCAGTTTCTCAGGATTCCCCAGCAAGTTTTCACGAGATCGACAAGCAATGCACGACGTTTCCCTTCCATAATAGAGTTTATTTTTCTAAGCAAATGGAAACTCATTTTCAACCTCGAAATATGAAGACTTACATTCCTCATTCCCATCAGTACTTGGGGATTTATTTTCCCCAATTCCAGCAACACTGTGGCATAACAATTAATGTGTCCAAACATCACATCCATACGTCATAGCATTGACAATACATATGCATACAGTGCGATCTCATTTATTTTGAGAAACAGCATTATACCATGCATTTCATACATCATGGCATTGCATGCAACTAACCTTTCATCTTTTCAGGAAAGATCAATCCACAGAAAATTACCGTAAAATTTTCAACAAGTTAATTACAGATCAATTCCCAAGAAAGGGTTGGTCAACCATCTATATAGTAGATGCTTTTTTCTGGTTCCGATAAATCTCTCAATGATTTGTTCTGACTCTTCTCTAGATCCCTGCCGGTTCAGTTTAAATCTCTCAACGGTTTATTCTGATTCTTTCCTGCAAACGTCATTTCTGGTTCAGATAAATCGCTCAACAATTTATTCCGATTCTTACCCAAGACCTCTACTGGTTCAGTTTAAATCTCTCAACGGTTTATCCTGATTCTTTCTAGTAGACATTTCTTCTGGTTCAGATAAGTCGCTCAAAGATTTTTCCTGATTATCCCCAGTTAAAGAATATTCACGACCTCTATTGGTTCAGTTTAAATCTCTCAACGGTTTATCTTGATTCTTTCCATTAGACATCTTCTCTGGTTCAGATAAATCTCCAAACGATTTATTCTGATTCTTCTCCAGGTCCCTGCCGGTTCAAATTAAATCTCTCAACGGTTTATTCTGATTCTCTCTCGCAGACACTTTCTCTGGTTCAGATAAATCATTCAAAGATCTATTCTGATTCTCTCCAATTAAATAATATTCAAGAGCTCTTTTGGTTCAGTTTAAATCTCTCAATAGTTTATCCTGATACTTTCCAAAGGAACATTTCAGGTTCAGATAAATTGCTCTAAGATTTATTCAGACTCTTTCCAGTCAAACAACATGCAAGACTTCTGCTAGTTTGAGTTTAAATCGACCAAAGGTTTACTCTGATTCTTTTCCAATTGAAGTCAAGTTCAGACTTAGTCCAATTTCTGTCAACAATCACCTTTGGATGGCATCTATAAGCCCATCTATAAAAACTCTCCAACATTTCTCCAAATGGCATCTTTAAGCCCATTCCCTATACAATCAGCCAACACGTCATCAAGTACAAATTTCTGGGAACTCTAGTGTTCAATCATCTTCCACTTTCAAGCTACGAACGAAAAGCGTGTCGATCTCTCTTTTCAAGTTTAAGAAGATTGAACAGGGGAAGTTGTTGTACCCCAAAATTTGCACTCCTATTTCTCATTTAAGATACTATCCTTGGGTTTCTCGAATGCTCAATTTGGCTCAAAAGTTGATCAGACAGATTCTCTTCCTAGGCAGTAAGTCAACAATTAGGGTTTGTTATTTCTCAAGAGAAATCAAGTTTTTCAAAGTTTCAAATGATCTTCACGGTTCTTCATGTATTCTCAAGGATGCTTGTGCCTAGTTTCATGCCTCGCATCGCAAGTTTGTGCAGCCAATGGTGCAGATGACTGAAAATGACCCCATTGACCCAAAAGTCGACCTTTTGCGAGACCAAGTTCAACTGATTGTAAATTCTTCAATATTCGATATTTTTAGTGGTTCATTTTACGTATGATTCTCCTTGATGTCTTCTCCATTTTCTCTTCACAAATCAAGAGCTAATTATGTGTAGAAGATCACCAAAATTCAAATGCGTTAGAAGTCGCATCATGGACTTTGACCTAATTTTAAGTAATTGTCACATGATTTTTAAGAATTATGATTTCCTCAAATTACAAGATCTTAAGATGATTATTTCTACATATGGTCATAAGTGATGTCGCTCATGAGTTTATCTTCAAATATCGAAAGAAAATTGTGTTTGGAAAACTTTATAAGTTATCGAATCGTTGCAAGTCATTTGTTTGATTTCAAATGTTCTTAATCACCATTGTTTTTGAAATTTGTTAACTCTACAAGATTGGTGAATATTCTTAAAGCATGTTTGTTCTAGAAATGATGTTCCATTTTAATCGAGCATGGCGTGCAAGTTCATTTTGATTGCAAATTTGATTTGGACAAGATATGAAGATTAAGACTTTCATTTAAATGACCATGGTTTTGGGTTCGAGTTAAACAATTGGAATTGAATTCTTAAATATTTTTTTTTAGGTATTTGATTGGAATACATGGCGCATGGTTTATTTGAAATACAAGTTATAAAATTCATTTGTGATTGCTTGAAGTTCAAGTTACCAAACCAAGATGTTTTATTAGAAATTCAAGATTCGTACAACAAATTTTATCATTCACAAGTTTTCCCAAGGTTTTGTGTTCATTACATTACAATTGAAAATAAATTACAAATTTTTGTTTTGTTTACAAAGTATTACAAATCTATTGTTTACAAAGGAAGAAATTTTGTTCTATTTTTTTCAAAGTCTTTGTTGCTTCATCTTCAAGTAATCAATCCAATCCTCGCTTGCTGTCCACGCCTCATGTTCATGAAAAAAAGAAAAAAGAAAGTTACCAAGCGATTCAAGCAAAATTGATGGTTAAAGCAAGTTTTAATTCATCATTAGGATTTGTATTTAGCAATCAGATATTAAGGGTTGTTTTATCATAATCCCTCTTCTCCCATTTTTGTAAATCACAAGGTTTGGCCTTGGGTCATGTTGCACCCCAAAATTTTCCCTCTCATTTCTCAAGGAATCACCCTGGATCCTCAAGTTTGCTTTCGTCAAGTCTACAGGCCTTGAATTATCAATTTTTCCAAGCAAACCATTCACAAGGGAAAAATGGTCATTTGCACACTAAGAAGTCTAACTTTGACTTTTGGATCAAAAATCAAATCTCAAAAATCATATTTCATCAACACATGTTGGAGTATGAAGTTTGCTTCATCAAAAGTTTCAAAAGTCAAATTTTATTTTGGAAGAATCAAATTCTAAAAAAACATAGAAATTTTTCTAAGTATTAAAGAAATATGACAATTTCAGAACTTCTGAGCCAGTGTTCACATTCAGCAAATTCTGAATATTCTCAAGACAGAGTTTGGTTAGAACTTCTGGGCCAGTGTTCACAAATGCTCAGTCAGAGTTTGCAAAGGTTAAAACAAAGAAGGTAACAAAGCGTGTTGTAAGTATATTGGAAGTTCTGAAGGATCCTTCAGAATGCGCTGGAATCAGAAGATACAAAGATCAGAGGTTGGATGTTATGCTGAAGCAGAACTTTTGATCTAGAGTTAAGCAAGGACACAGAGTTTCACATGGGAACCCATTTAATACTCACAACCACTTGTGAAGTCTTTATCCAATGGATTCTCTCCACGTGTATCGCTACTGCCTTGGGAAGACAGACTTATGTGCAAAAGTATGCTAGACCCACGCGCTATTTCTAATTTTCCTTAATTCACGTTGCCAAATCCAACTGAGGCGCTGTTAACAATCCAACTTGAATGCGTTGAACCCCCACTTTGTTTAAGCTTATGTTGGTGCCACTTGACCGCCCCAACTGCAAAACTTTGCCTATAAATAGAACACCATTGGCCACTGAGAAAAGCCAAGAGAAAATTTGTGAAAGAGGCGAGGAAATTAAGAAAGAAAGCTTTGAACCACTGCAAAAATTCCAAGAATCCAGGAAACTATAAACACAAAATACCAAAAATCTTAGCATTGATTCCTTACATTCAAACTCCATTTCTTCCTCAAGTGTTCTTGATTAAAGCCATCCCAAATTTTGTAATCAAACAGTAACACATTCTCCTCCAATATCCATTTCAAAAGGATCATAAATTCACCCCTTGGTTGTCCCAGAAGTTGTAAACTTCCATCCTGCTGAGTACATGAAGAAGTTACTCAGAACATCAACAGAATTCAAGACCAACCTCCAGGTCAAAAAATCCTTTCCAGCTGCAAGGAAAGTTTTCTGCTGCCTCTCATCATACTGATTAAGCATTGTCAGATTTTGCATATTTAGCACAATGTAGATATTCTGATCCTGATGATGTATGTATTCTGAAAATTCATGCATCTGCCTGCCTAAGTAGAAAGAATCCCAGTTCAGAGTTCCATAAAGAAATTAGGGCTCAGAATTCGAATTAGCAAATACATGTTGCTTGTGATTTGTGCTTCTGATATTTCATGAAATTTGTCATAATTATTATGCATGTAACTTCTGTTCTGTTAAGGAATAACTAAGTTGCAGATGTTCTGATTGACATGGAGAGAGGCAAAGTTAAGACAGAAGATCCAGAACTTTTGAACTTCTATATTTTTGCTAACAGGTTTCTGTTTGTGCATCAAGGCAAAGTCATAACTTTTGACCTTTTCTATTTTTTGCGCTGATTATGTTTTTTTTTATTTATATTATTCTGCCATCATCTTATTTTTTACTATTAATAAAAAAAACACCAAAATATTTTATATTTGCATGTTATGTTTCTTTTAACATAAAAAGACAAAAAAAATTTCTTAAACAAATGTTTTATTTTTATTTTTTAAAACAGACAAACATTTTATATTTCCTGTACATTCTTATGTACTTCAATATGGTTGTAATATTAACCTAGAATTTAAATTTTTTCAACCCCCCATTTAAATATGTACCCCCATTCCCCTAATATTTGTAATAGCGTAGAATCTTTATTTTCCGTACTTTTATTACTTTCATAAATTGTTAGTAATTAGGGTATGCATGACAAGACTAAAACCAATCCTTAGAAAACCCTAATTCAAGACAAATTATGCATGCAATCAAACACACTAGCACACTTACACCCTTAGGGTAATTCCACTTGTTGCCTTATAAAAATGGCCATGTTATGCATGTGTGATGTCTTAGCACAAACAAACCGAAAAATACAAGATCATAGTCCCTCGATGATGCTATCAAAGTTTCCTTTCAAAATGATCTTAGTCCCTAAAGGAAAAGTGCTAAGTCATCTCAAAACATTGCTATCATGGTCATACGACGACCCATGCCTGTCCCATCACATCCAACGATGGGGCTTCTTACCAAAAGAATGGTAAGGTAGCAACATCTAAAGGAGGAGGAAAAGCACATCTAAGACCTTTTGTGTAGGTAGATTACTTTTAGTTGCTTGCTCACTCTCAAAATAAATATCCTTGTTATTTTCAAAACAATCACATACACTTTCCAAACATCTTTCCAAAACATGAAATATTTTCAAAAGCTCAACACTTTGCATACATTCTTACGAACGAGAATCATTGCAAAGTTTGCCTAAACGATGGCACCTTTTCAAGACCATACAAAAGAACAATTTTCAAACAAAAAGCAAGTGATCTAGCAAGTAATTAGGAGCCCATGGAAAACCATGGATGAAAAGGGTGATAATACCTTCCCTTTCAATAATCTACCCCCCCCCCCCCCCCCAAACTCAAGAAAACATCTCTAAAGGTCTTTCCTATGCTTTTTCACCTTTCCTTTTTTTGGATAAAATAAAAGTCAGTGGCGACTCTTGCTAAACCGCAACATTTGCGAACATAATACGCAAAACCTCAAGTCAATTCTCCCACCATATCACAGAATTGGCGACTCTGTTGGGGAAAATAGATTCTAAAAGTGGGGTTACCTTAGGGTTAGATCACATTTTCTTGCTTACATTGTTTGATTTGTTTGCTTTACACTTTGGTTCCTTGTTTGGGTTTATTTTAAATCCTACAACCGAATTTAGGGACACCCTTTAGGTAAGTAGCAATAAAGTGTGAGGGAACTGTGTGGGGTATACCGACACGATTAAAGCATTAGCTACATTGATGTGGGACTTTGGTTGGTACTGGTAACCCTCGAGTCAGTCAAGGAGAGTATGAGGCTGCCACGTGGTGTCGTAAAGCATCAACTGACCTTAGAACCTTACTTGACCAACTTGGCCATTAGAAAGTAGCGAGATAACCGGCTTTGGTGTAGTCCGAAGTTTGTTAATACTTGATGCTACACTCATTGAGGTTTGACTCTTGAGTTTTTTTTGGTTGCGAGTCAATCGCTTATTGAACGAAACTTGGGGGAAAGATCAGTGATATTTAGATCCCTTAGAACCCGGTTACTATTAACTAGGACAGGATGAGCCAACTAAACTTTAAGAGGGTACTTACCTGAAACCCCATGCAAGCCTAAACTAAGGACTTATTTGCTTTGTATATACATTTTTACATAACATCATAAGCATCATAAACATCATATCATAAGCATTCTCACTAACCATTTCAAGGATTTTTGGATTTATCTTTGTTCTGTTTTGTAGGACATGGCTTCCACTCGTAGGAGCACTATCCAAGTCAGTCTCGTAAGGATACCTCCACAACTCAAGGATTTAGTATCAAGGGTCCCTGAAGATTCTCCATTCACCAAAAGACATGGTCGACTCCTTAGTCTGGTTACCTCAAGTATTGAAGAAGATATGGTAAAGGTGCTTGTCCAATTCTTCGACCCTTTGCATCATTGCTTCACTTTTCCGGATTAACAACTTGTGCCCACTTTGGATGAATTTTCTCAACTCATGGGGAGCCCTATTCTTAATCAGTTACCTTTCAATGGTATTGAAAGATACCCTAAACCTGAGGAAATTGCTCGATCTCTACATTTGCAACCATCTGACATAGTAGCAAATTGGGTAACAAGGAGTGGTGTCAAAGGGTTCCTAGAAAAGTTTTTGTTGGAGAAGGCTCAAGAGCGTTGGAATACTTTGGATCTAGAAGCCTTTGAGGAAATTTTGGCTCTTCTCATCTATGGGTTGGTACTATTTCCAAATCCTAACCAATTTATAGATTTAAATGCGATCAAGGTTTTCATATCTCGTAATCTGGTTCCTACATTGCTTGGAGACATCTTGAATTCTCTTCACTCTCGCACTTTGAAGAAAATAGGGGCTTTGATATGTTGCACTCCTCTTTTGGCTAGGTGGTTTATTTTGCACCTACCTCGATCCGTGGTGAAGAATGAACAAGGTATGAGGTGGTCTAAAAGATTGATGTCACTATCACATGCTGATATCCGTTGGTACTATCGCTCTTTGGAAGACATTACCATCATTGATCGCTGTGGGGAATTCCTCAATGTCCCTCTACTCGGTATTATGGGAGGCATTACTTACAACCCTTGTTTAGCCTTGCAACAATTTGGATACGCCAAGAGAGATGGCCCTCATGAGGTAGTCATCCAAGGAATTGCATTTGACTATGAAAGCGATACCCAAGGTTATCGTCAAAGATTTATACGAGCTTGGGGTATGGTTAACAAAGTTGATAGCAAGACGTTGGGACGTAAGAATTCCATTACGTTGGAACCTTATCTTAAATGGGTGAGGGCTCGCGCTCAAAGTCTTAAGATGCCTTATGAAGCCGTCTTACCTGTTATCATGGAGCCAGTAGTGGAGGGAGACGTTCCATATACCATCCCCTATCCTGATATGCCTACTTCTCTTGAAGATTTGAAAAATGCTTGGATTCAGTTAAAAGGAGAGCGAGACACCTTTGAAGCTAAGTTCTATAAGAGCGATAAGAAGATATTAGAGCTTACAAAGGAGCTTCATGAAGAAAGGAGCTTAAACACCTACATTGCGCCAAAGAGGATGCGCACAACTTTTTTGTCTTAGGAGTTTACTTTATGTTTATTTTTGTTGTTGTAAGCCCAAGAGGCATGTTTGTATTCAAACCAGAACTCTTAAATGCAAGTTAACGTTTGTTAAATCCTTGTCTATACAAATTTAAATTCTTTAAATCCTTGAAATCATTTTCATATTGTATATTCATGCATCATGACATGACGTGTTTCCACATTACAGGTTTCCTTATCTCTCCGCTGTTTATTTCAGCAAGATAGATCTAGAGAAAACTGTGACGGAACTCCAAGCCCAGAATTCTCAATTTCAGGAAGCTTTACTCGCCCTGTCCAAGGGGAAACAAGATATGATGGCTTTGGTGGCCGCTAAGAAAAATCCAAAGAAGAAAGCTCTACTCAACATGGGTAAAAGGTTCAAGGAGACAATCCGCCAAATTCCAATAGAGGAAGATTCATACGAAGAGGACGATAACCAAATTGGTGAGGTCAAGAGTACTCAGGCTAACAGTATCAATGACCAAGAATCTGATGATGATTATTTCAACGAACAATATCCCCCCGCCGACATCAAATACAAGCAACTAGAAGACAGGTTAAAAGCGGTTGAAATCCAAGCTATTCCTGGTTTGAATTTTGACGATTTGGGCTTAATCTCTGGGGTAGTAATTCCCCATAAGTTCAAAATACCAACCTTTGCAAAATACAATGGGATTTCTTGCCCAAAGCTCCATTTGAAGTCCTATGTGCGCAAGATACAACCGCACACTGCTGATAAAAAACTATGGATTCACTTTTTCCAAGAGAGTCTGGCTGGAACACAACTTGAATGGTTTTATTAGTTGGATGGCTCTCGCATCAATACTTAGGAGAGTCTAGCTACTGCCTTCTACCATCAATATCAATACAACATAGACTTGACACCAACAGGGGTTCAATTACAAGGTATGACCATGGGGAAGAATGAGGGATTTAAGGAATATGCGCAGAAGTGGAGAGACCTTGCTAGTAGGGTCCAACCTCCCTTGAATGATAGGGAACACATTGACATGTTCATGAGCACATTATCTGGTCCTTTCTTTAATTTATTGGTTGTCTGCTCTTCTTCTAGTTTCACCAAATTAATCCTAACCGGTGAAAGAGTTGAAAGTTGAATTAAGAGTGGGGAGATCTCTGTGGCATCTACTTCCACTCCCAATCCTGTCAAGAAACCTTTTGCCGCGAAGAAAGAAGTTAATGTTGTGTATAGAGCAAAGGCCCATACCAAAATGAACAATCATCCGTCTGTCAATGTTATTCGAATCTCCAATCTGACTGCTACTCAAAGACCATACGCCAGTCATCAACATGTTGAAGCTCCAAGAAGACAGTTTACAAGGTTAGGCATGTCATTATCTTAAACCCTTCAACATCTGCTCAGGGCCAATTTAGTGACGTTGCGGGATCCTCCCTCCAACTCTGACACCTCGTCACCGAGATATAATCCAAATGCAAAGTGTGCTTACCATTCAAATAGCCTCGGGCATGAGACTGATCAGTGCTGGGCTTTGAAGAACAAAATCTAGGATTTAATTGATAACAAGACTATTGAATTTGATCCTCCTTCGACGGTAAATGTAATTACCTCTCCAATGCCGAAGCACGACAATGGTGTTAATACCGTCGAAGATACAATTTTCATTGCCTCTGTTGAAGAATTTACTACTCCATTGAATGTAATCAAGAGCAATCTATTAAAAGCTGGGACTTTCCCTGGCTGTGAAAAAGACTGTGTGGGCTGTATAAGACAATCCGGTGGGTGTGAAATACTGAAGAAAGGTATACAGCGCCTAATGGATAGCCGCAAAATTCTATTCGAAAAGATTCCCGCCATGAAAAATTTAATCGACAAAGCTGAAGATTTGGCCAACATAATAATTTCAAACAAACCTCTTAGGATCTCATCCAAAGGTCCTATCAGGATTTCAAATGAACCAATCATTGCTCCTCTCATAATCACTACTTCCGGACCTATTCCATACACCTCTGATAAACCAGCACCATGGAATTACGATGCCGAGATTTATTACCATGGGATAAAGCATGATTCTTGGATTGATGATAATGAATATGGTGTTACTAATATTACTGGTTCTAGTAAAGTCACAAGAACAGGAAGGGTCTTTTCCCCTGTTATCTCACCACCAACCACTACCACAGTTCTAATCCGCATAACCAATGGCAATGCTGATGCCAGTACTAGAGGGAAAGAGAAAGAAAGTGAGTCTGCTAGGGAAGAGGCACCTGCTAAAAAGCTTGTTATGGAAGAACCATCCACTCAAGAGATGGAGGAGATCTTGAAAATCATCAAGAAAAGCGACTTCAAAATAGTAGAGCGCTTAGGGCAAACCCCTTCTAAAATATCAATGTTATCCTTATTACTATGTTCCAACGCCCATGCACAAGCTTTGATTAAGTTCTTGAAAAAGGCTCATGTGCCTCAGGAAACCACAGCTGACCAATTTGAGAACTGCGTAGCAAGTCTGATAGCCGACAATGGTCTAGGGTTCTCTGATGCAGATGTAACTCCCATGGGAAATAATCACAATAAAGCCTTGCATGTTTATGTTGAATGTAAGGGGACCACTCTGGCACATATTTTAGTGGACACAGGCGCATCTTTAAATGTGTTACCTAAATGCGCTTTAGATCGGCTAGACTGTGAAGGTTTGGTTTTAAAGCCAAGTGATATTGTTGTGATGGCATTCAATGGATCAAAAAGGATGGTTCATGGAGAGGTGGATCTCCCAATTAAGGTTGGTTCGCAAATTTTCAACTCCATATTCTATATAATGGACATACGGCCTACGTATTCTTACTTGCTTGGGCGCCCATGGATCCATGGGGTAGGTGCGGTCCCTTCTACTCTGCACCAGAAGTTAAAATATCCAGTTCAAGGGAAGTTTGTCACTGTTTGTGGCGAAGAAGAATTTATGGTAAGCCATCTAAATTCTTTCAAGTACGTAGAAATGGATGGCGAATTCATAGAAACTCCTTGCCAGACGTTTGAAGTTGTGGCCACCACCAAAATCTCCTCCAACACACCAAGAGCCGATAAAGTTATCCCCAAGATGGTTTATCTTAAGAATGCTCGTGATGTGGTAGAAGAAGGAAACAATGAGATGTGGGGTCAACTCCTTGATATCCCATTCAAGAGAGACAAGTTTGGGTTAGGTTTCACCTTCGAAGCTCAGAAAGAAGTCAGAAGTGCTCGTGCGGGAAAGCCGCCTCTCCACCTCAAAAATCATGAAGTGAATGTTGTAGAAGACTCCGATGATGAGTGTGCTTTTGAAGACTGGATCTACCCAACAACCAAAGGGAAGCCCAACAATTGGCATACAAAGGACTTTGAGCCCATCTCCTTTATTGAGGAGTACTCTACTTGTTTTTGCTTTTAATCAATTCAAGAACTAGTTGTCTATAATATTTTGATAAAGACTTGTGCCTAGCCTGGGGCACTTTGGTCCTTTTGTCAAGGGCTTTATATTTTGTTCATCTAATCATATGATCATTCAGTACATTGGAATCTTTTGAATTTAAATATTTGTGTTCATTGTCTTTCGTTTCTTTCAAATACATTTCCAAAAGATAGCCATGTATCTTACATGCACACACACACTCTTGCAGGTCTACATCCACTCTGGATCCTATTGTCAACAACTCTACTAATGCCGACTATAACTTTGAATGTTCTGTCAACCAAGCCGAAGATGAAAGTGAGGAATATTGTGACATACCAGGAAAACTAGCCATACTCATATTACAAGAGGAAAAAGCTTTTCAAACACATGAAGAGTCAATTGAGGTTATCAACTTGGGTACTGAGTCAAATAAGAAAGAAATCAGGATCGGAGTTAATTTGAAAAGCAGTGTTAAATGTCGTTTGGTTCAGATGTTGCGCGATTATGTGGAAGTATTTGCTTGGTCGTATGAGGATATTCCTGGGTTGGATAGCGACATTGTGGTTCATCGTCTGCCTACAAAGGAAGACTACCCTCTAGTTAAACAAAAAGTCTGTCGCATGAGGCCTGACATGTCTGAAAATATCAAAAGCGGAAGTAATGAAATAGTTTGATGCAGGGTTCCTAGATGTAACATTCTATCCTCAATGGGTGGCCAACATATTCCTAGTACCAAAGAAAGATGGGAAAGTTCGCATGTGCGTAGACTATAGGGATCTGAATAGGGAAAGCCCCAAGGATGATTTCCCTCTACCACACATTGACGTCTTAGTCGATAACACTGATCAACATAAGGTGTTCTCATTCATGGATGGCTTCTCGGGCTATAATCAGATAAATATGGCTCCCGAAGATATGGAAAAGACTACGTTCGTTACGCAATGGGGCACCTTCTGCTACAAAGTCATGCCCTTCGGATTAAAAAATGCAGGGGAAACATATCAAAGGGCCATGGTGGCTTTATTTCATGACATGATTCATCACTAGATAGAGGTATATGTGGATGATATGATCTCCAGATCACAAACCTAAGAAGAACATCTCGATCACCTGCACAAACTATTCGAGAGACTGAAGAAATATAAACTGAGGTTAAACCCTAACAAGTTCACATTTAGAGTACGCTCTGGGAAACTTCTAGGTTTTATGGTCAGCAATAAATGCATTGAAGTTGATCCCGCCAAGATAAAGGCCATCCAAGAAATGCCAGTCCCTCATTAGGAAAAAGAAATCAGAGGATTCTTGGGTCGTCTCAATTACATTGCCCATTTCATATCACACTTAACTGCTACTTGTGATCCACTCTTCAAACTCTTGAAGAAAGATCAGGTAGTCAGATGGAAAGATGAATGCCATATTGCTTTTGACAAAATCAAAGAATACTTAAAAAAACCTCCTATTCTCATGCCTCCAGTTGAAGGAAGACCCTTGATCATGTACTTGACAGTACTAGAGAATTCTATGGGGTGTGTTTTGGGCTAACATGACGAGTCTGGCCGAAAAGAGCATGCCATTTATTACCTGAGCAAAAAGTTTACCGATTGTGAAACCAGATATTCACTGCTTGAGAAAACTTGTTACGCTCTGGCATGGGCTGCCCGCCGGCTAAGGCAGTACATGTTTACTCATACCACTCTGTTGATTTCTAAGATAGACCCAATTAAGTACATCTTCGAGAAGCCTGCCCTTTCGGACGAATAGCCAGATGGAAAATGATATTGACTGAGTATGACATTCAATACACAAATCAAAAGGCCATCAAAGGAAGTGTACTAGCAGATCATTTGGCCCATCAAGCTGTGGATGATTATCAGTCAATGAACTTCGACTTCCCTGATGAGAACATCATGCTGGTAACTGAGTGTGCGAAACCTGGACCGTATGACGGACCTGAACAAGGATCCCGATGGACTATGGTATTCAATGGGGCTTCCAACGCCTTAGGTAATGGAATTGGTGTTGTGATCATCTCTCCTGAAGGTTTCCACACTCCTTTCACTGCCATACTATGCTTCGATTGAACAAATAATATGGTTGAGTATGAAACATGCATCTTAGGTCTGAAAGTTGCCATTGACTTAAGGATCAAGCATCTAGATGTGTTTGGAGACACTTCTTTAGTGATCATCCAAGTAAAAGGATATTGGGACACTAAACACCTTAATCTTATCCCTTACAAGGAGTTTGTGCTATCCCTAATTCCTTACTTTGAAGAACTCACGTTCGAGCACTTCCCTAGTGAAGAAAACCAGTTGGCTGACGCTTTGGCAACCATGTCCTCAATGTTCAAAGTCATATGGGATAACGAAGCCCTTATGATTAGAATTAAAAGATTTTATGAACCTGCACATTGGTATGAGCTTGACACCGATGCGGAAAAGACATGGTACCATGAGGTAATGAGGTACCTTGAAGCACAAGAGTATCTAGAGGGAGCATCTATCAATGACAGAAAGTTCTTACGAAGATTTACAGCCAAATTCTTCCTAAGTAACGGGATATTGTACAAGCACAACCATGATTCTACTCTACTCCGATGTGTGGACAAGAAGGAAGTTGAGGAAATCATGGAAGACATGCACGATGGCTTTTTGGTACTCACTCAAGTGGACATACGATGGCTAAGAAAATTTTAAGAGCAGGTTACTACTGGTCAACGATGGAGACCGATTATCATCAACATTCAAGAACTTGTCACAAATGCCAAATCTACGCTGACAAGGTCCATGTACCTCCAATCCCTCTGAATGTCATAACCGCTCCATGGCCATTTGCAATGTGGGCTATTGACATGATCGGAGAGATCAAGCCTACAGCTCCCAATGGACATCATTTCATTCCTGTTGCTATCGACTATTTCACCAAATGGGTTAAAGCCTTCTCATTTTCCTCAGTCACCAAGAATGTGGTAGCCAGATTCATCAGACCTAACCTCATCTATCGTTATGGTATCCCCGAAAGGATCCTTACCGACAATGGTACTAACCTCAACAATGCCATGATCAGGGAGTTGTGCATCCAATTTAAGATCAAGAATCACAATTCTTCTCCGTATAGACCGAAAATGAATGGCGCAGTCGAAGCGGCCAACAAACATACCAAGAAGATTGTGCAGAAAATGGTAGTGACCTATAAAGATTGGCATGATATGTTACCATTTTCTCTACATGGATACCGTACTTCATCTAGAACATCAACTGGGGCAACTCCCTTCTCTCTAGTCTATGGCATGGAAGCTGTTTTGCCAGTAGAAGTTCAAATTCCCTCGCTGAGGATTATGATCGAGGCAGACCTAGGCGAAGATGAGTGGATCCAAACGAGATTGGATCAACTGAACTTGATCGATGAAAAATTATTAACTGCTATTTGCCATAGTCAGACGTATCAAAAACGGATGATCAAGGCTTTCAACAAAAAGGTCAAGCCTCGAGTATATCAAGTTGGTGACCTGGTGATAAAACACATCATTTTACCACAAGGTGACTCCAGAGGAAAATGGACTGCCACCTATGAATGGTCGTTTGTTGTCAAGAGAATTTTTTTTGGCTTGTGCCATGATGCTGACCACCATGGACGGAGAAGATTTCCCACATCCTGTAAACACGGACATAGTCAAAAAATAATACGCATAAGAGACCCGTTAGGTTGACACACCTAAGCAAAAAAGGTGCATCTCGGCAAACTAAAAGGTTTGGGCAAAAATTAGGGATATATGCAAAAGGTTGTAGACCCGGTAAGTTGAAAACCCGAAAGGGCGACTTGGGAAAAAAAGGGTATTCTGGTGGTCTGAAAACCCGAAAGGGAGGTTTAGGAAAAAATTAAGGATTAAAAGCATACGATTATGTCTCGTGAAATCAACACAGACAATTCTATCACCAAGATCCTAGTTCAAATGGTCCAGGATCTATCCAATCATTTTCGATCAACGGAAAAGGATGTTCAAAGACATTGGGGCAATAGTAGAGTTGGAAGGAAATAAGATCATTTTACATGGCTATTTGTTTTCATTCTCAATTTTGTTTTCCTTTTGGCGATTTCCTCTTACTAGGATTTCCGTCTCTATGTAAAAAAACGCCTATCCATGGGCAAAATATCAATACAGATACACTTTGAAGTGCAAAATTTTCTATCTCTGTTTTGAATGCAAATTTGTCCAATGACTAAAAATTGAATGAACATATGCATATGAACATAATTAAAGCTATTTGGCACATGTGTCCTGTTAAGCAACAACATCAACAGAACATCAACGCACATCAGCCATAAGCATCTCTTTAATATATGTGAAATAGCCCAACAGAGTTATCTCATAATCATTATGCCCACCAGGGCGGTGACAATAAACCTTTCCCCAACGAAGTCGCCCATAAAATCTCCTTACACGGGATAATCCCCGGCCAGAGTCTTAACCTCTTGGCAACTTTCTCGCCAGCTAAATAAATTTTTACAAGATTTAAGCCTTGGAGATATCTTCCTAAAGGGAATTCACCTCCTCAACAGGGTTTATTTCCCCAACAGAGTTTATTTCCCCCATCCAAAGTGAAAATTTCTCAACATACAACGATCAAGACACCACAAGTTGCCCAGCTGAGTCCATCATCTCCAGCTGAGTACAAACTCCCCAGTGAGCCCATCTTCCCCAGCTAAGTATATCTTCCAAATGAGGTTTTTATCCCCAAGCTGAGTCCAAATTCCTCAGCTGAGTATGTCCTCCCCAGCTAAACCCAAATTCCCCAGTTGAGTCCAAATTGCCCAACTGAGTACATCTTCTCCGACCAAGGTTATTTTCTCCAGACAGAATCTATCCTCCCCAGATGAGCCCATCATCCCCGGCTGAGCCCGTCATCCCCAGTTGGGTGTATCCTCCCCAAGCTAAGTCTGCCTTAACCAACTGAGTATATACTCTCTAGTTTGAATTTCCCTTTCAAACGACTACAGATAACAGGACCATAACCCCTAATCCCCAGTAAAGCCTTCCAAAGCCTTTATCGATAAATGCTATGAAGCCTGGATCTGACCAGATATTAGCACAATTTTCAAGTAATTACTAAAGCCTAGATCCGACCAGATAACAGTTTGACTTCTTGAGTTACTGAAACCCGGACTCGACTGGATAACAAATAATCTCAAAATGCTATGAACCCTGGACCCGACCAGATAATAGCCTAACTCTTCAAATATATAGAAGAACCTAAACTCAAACCGACCAAGGTTTAACTTTTTTTCCCCAGTGGAGTTGCCTCTCTATCCCCAACAAATGGATGAGAAACCTGGACCTGACCAAGATATCAGTACTCATCTCCGTCCTTTCAAGAAAGCTGTTGCGAAGCCTGGACCCGACCAGATAGCAATCACCCTCAGAGATTTATTGTGAAACCTAAAAACCGACCAGATAACAACTAAATCCCCAAGCAGTGTATTGTGAAGCCTGGACCCGACCAGATAACAATCAACCTCCTCAAAGAAATCTACAAAGCCTGGACCCGACCAGATAACATTTTTCAAGCAGTCTATTTTGAAGCCTAGACCCGACCAAATAACAGTTTTCAAGCAGTCTATTTTGAAGCCTGGACCCGACCAGATAACAATTAAACTTCATCAAAGAAATCTGCAAAGCCTGGACCCGACCAGATAACAGTTTTCAAACAATCTATTGTGAAGCCTGGACCCGACCAGATAGCAATTGACCTCATCAACTTTAGAAATATGCGAAGCCTGGACCCGACCAGATAATAGTTTTCAAACGGTATATTGTGAAGCCTGGACCCAACCAGATATCAATTAACCATGATTCCCTGAAAGACACTATGAAGCCTGGATCCGACCAGATAATAGTATAGTTTTCCAAAAGGACCATAAAGCCTGGACACGACCAGATGACTATTCAATTTCAAGGAATTTTCTGCAAATCCTAGATCTGACCAGATAAAAGTTAATTCATCCTTTCCTCTGGTAAGTTACTGTGAAGCCTGGATCCGACCAGATAGCAGTTAACTTCTGCATCCCCAGCAAGTTGTTGTGAAGCCTGGACCCGACCAGATAACTATTCAATTTCAAGGAATTTTCTACAAAGCCTGGATCTGACCAGATAACAGTTAATTCACCTCCTCTTCCAGTAAGTCGCCACGAAGCCCGGATCCGACCGAATGGCAGCCAATTACTTCATCCTCAACAACTGTGAAGCCTGGATCCGACCAGATAACAATTGACATCTGAGTGATATTCCCCAGAAAAAGCACCCTTTCAACAAGATTTGAAGATATGCATGTTCTTCATTTCCAACAGGAAATCAGGGATTCAACCTCCCTGGATTTCCTCAGCAGCAGTCAGGGATTTATTTTCCCAGATGAAAACACACATTTCACATTCATACATCATAGCATGTACATACCATATGCATTTAGCATGATACCACATCTGGTGAACATCATGCAATCATCTTGCATTTTACTAACCCCTTTTCTCCCAGGTAAAATGTTAAGTTCAGTATAAATCAACAAGAGATTTGTGTTGATACTTCTTCCAGTGTTTACCAACATTCCTCGAAATGGCATCTATAAGCCCATTCACCATCCATCTTCGAGTGAAAATTTTTGGGCACTCTATTGTTCAATCATCTTTCACCTTCAAGTCACGAATGGCGGATCCGCCAATCTAACTCTTCAGGTTCAATAAGTTTGAACAGGGGCAGTTGTTGCACCCCAACATTTGCCCTCTCATTTCTCAAGGAATCACCCTGGATCCTCAAGTTTGCTTTAATCAAGTCTCCAGCCTTGAATTATCAATTTTTCCAAGAAAACCATTCACAAGGGCAAAATGGTCATTTGCATACTAAGAAGTCTAACTTTGACTTTTGGATCAAAAATCATATTTCATCAAGACATGTTGGAGTATGAAGTTTGCTTCATCAAAAGTTTCAAAAGTCAAATTTTATTTTGGAATAATCAAATTCTAAAAAAACTTAGAAAATTTTCTAAGTATTTAAGAAATATGACAATTTCAGAACTTCTGAGCCAGTGTTCACATTCAGCAAATTCTAGATATTCTCAAGACAGAGTTTGGTCATAACTTCTGGGCCAGTGTTCACAAAGGCTCAGTCAGAGTTTGCAAAGGTTAAAACAAAGAAGGTAACAAAGTGTGTCGTAAGTATATTGGAAGTTGTGAAGGATCCTTCAGAATACGCTGAAATCAGAAGATACAAAGATCAGAGGTTGGATGTTATGCTGAAGCAGAACTTCTGATCCAGAGTTAAGAAAGGACATAGAGTTTCACATGGGAACCCATTTAATGCTCACAACCACTTGTGATGTCTTTATCCAAGGTATTATCTCCACGTGTATCCCTACTTCCTTGGGAAGACAGACTTCTGTGAAAAAGTATGCTAGACCCACGCGCTATTTCTACTTTTCCTTAATTCACGGTGCCAAATCCAGCTGAGGCGCTATTAACCATCCAACTTGAATGCGTTGAACCCCCCACTTTGTTTAAGCTTATGTTGGTGCCACTTGACCGCCCCAACTGCAAAACTTTTCCTATAAATAGAACACCATTTGCCACTGAGAAAAGCCCAGAGAAAATTTGTGAAAGAGGCGAGGAAATTAAGAAAGAAAGCTCTGAACCACTTTAAAAATTCCAAAAACCCAGGAAACTATAAACACAAAATTACCCAAAATCTTAGCATTGATTCCTTACATTCAAACTACATTTCTTCCTCAAGTGTTCTTGATTAAAGCCATCCAAAATTCTGTAATCAAATAGTAATACATTCTCCTCCAATATCCATTTCAAAAGGATCAGAACTTCACCCTTTGGCTGTCCCAAAAGTTGTAAACTTCCATCCTTCTGAGTACGTGAAGAAGTTACTTAGAACATCACCAGAATTCAAGACCAACCTCCAGGTCACAAAATCCTTTCCAGCTGCAAGGTAAGTTTTTTGCTGACTCTCATCATACTGATTAAGCATTGTCAGATTTTGCATATTTAGCACAATGTAGATATTCTAATCCTGATGATGTATGTATTCTGAAAATTCATGCATCTGCCTTCCTAAGTAGAAAGAATCCCAGTTCAGAGTTTCATAAAGAAATTAGGGCTCAGAATTAGAATTAGCAAATACATGTTGCTTCTGATTTGTGCTTCTAATATTTTATGAAATTTGTCATAATTATTATGCATGTAACTTATGTTCTGTTAAGGAATAACTAAGTTGCAAATGTTCTGATTAACATGGAGAGAGGAAAAGTTCTGAGAGTTGCGTCAGAACTTCTGAAAACTTCTGAGTTCTCAGAAGATGAAGAACTTCTGAACTTCTATATTTTTGCTAACAGGTTTCTGCTTGTGCAGCAAGGCAAAGTCAGAACTTCTGACCTTTTCTATTTTTTTTGCGCTGATTATGTTTTTTTTATATATTATTCTGCCATCATCTTATTTTTTATTATTAATAAAAAAACACCAAAATATTTTATATTTGCATGTTATGTTTCTTTTAACATAAAAAGACAAAAATATTTTCTTAAACGAAGGTTATTTTTCTTTTTTTTTTTAAAACAGACAAACATTTTATATTTCCTGTACATTCTTATCTACTTCAATATGGTTGTAATATTAACCTAGAATTTAAATTCTTTCAACCCTCCATTTAAATATGTACCCCAATTCCCCTAATATTTGTAATAGTGTAGAATCTTTACTTTCCGTACTTCTATTGCTTTCATAAATTGTTAGTAATTAGGGTATCCATGACAAGACTAAAACTAATGCTTAGAAAACCCTAATGGAAGACAAATTATGCATGCAATCAAACAGACTCACACACTTACACCCTTAGGGTAATTCCACTTGTTGCCTTATAAAAATGGCCATGTTATGCATGTGTGATGTCTTAGCACAAACAAATCGAAAAATACAAGATCATAGTCCCTCGATGATGCTATCAAAGTTTCCTTTCAAAATGATCTTAGTCCCTAAAGGAAAATTGCTAAGTCATCTCACAACATTTCTATCATGGTCATACGATGACCCATGCTTGTCCCTTCACATCCAAGGATGGGGCTTCTTACCAAAAGAATGGTAAGGTAGCAACATCTAAAGGAGGAGGAAAAGCACATATAAGACCTTTTGAGTAGGTAGATTACTTTTAGTTGCTTGCTCACTCTCAAAACAAATATCCTTTCTATTTTCAAAACAATCACATACACTTTCCAAACATCTTTCCAAAACTTGAAATATTTTCAAAAGCTCAACACTTTGCATACATTCTTACAAACGAGAATCATTGCAAAGTTTGCCTAAACGATGGCACCTTTTCAAGACCACACAAAACCATAATTTTCAAACAAAAAGTAAGTGATCTAGCAAGTAACTAAGAGCCCATGGAAAACCATGGATGAAAAGGGTGCTAATACCTTCCCTTTTCATAATCTACCCCCCCCCCCCCCCCCGAACTCAAGAAAACATCTCTAAAGGTCTTTCCTGTGCTTTTTCACCTTTCCATGTTTTGGATAAAAGAAAAGTCGGTGGCGACTCTTGCTAAACGGCAACATTTGCGAACATAAAATGAAAAACCTCAAGTTAGTTCTCCCACAATATCACAGGTCAAAAAAAGGAAAAGAAAATATGCAAACAAGGAAGCCCAAAGGAAAAGAAAATATGCAAGCAAGCTGCCAAACCCAACAAGCCAAGCAAAGGCTAGCTGCAAAAACAACAGCAACATAGCAGTAAACAGGCTGCAATACAGCAAACCTGCAACAAATATGCAAACAAGAAAGCCCAAGGCTGTCCAAACAGCAGAAATATAACAAGCAAAGGTAGGCTACAATAAGCAGCAGCAACATAGCAGCAAGCAAGCTGCCAAGCCAACAAACTTGCAACAAATAGAATAGGAGGGAAAACCTGACACAATATTGAAGCAGAGCAGCACAAAGAAGGCAGTAACAAATAAAACAAAACAGGACAAGGCAAAATAGCAAGTTTGCTTACTCAACACACCAAATTATATCATCATTTTCCAAAAGATTTTACAAACCCTTCAGAATTTCTTGTGAAATAAGAAAAATTGCTTTATTTCATTGAAAGATGAAACAGAAAGATGAAAGAGATATCACCTAACAATACATCCCATACAACAGTCCAAAAACTTGTAATGCTCTGCCTAAACTCAGCCCAAATGTTGCATAAAATAGGTAACTTAAAACCTGTGCTCAAAATGCCAAAGTCAGCATACAACAAATTGACAAAAACCTCAAATTTTCCCCCACTTTTCACCCTGTTTTAAATATAACAACAAGAGTGCTTCACAAAGAAACAATCACAACATATAAAAATACAGCCAGCAAAACCAAGAATGGGTGAGATAACCGAGCCAGCAAAACCAAGAAAGAGTGATTTCATACAGCCAAGCAAAACAAAAGAGAATTTTCACACAGCCAGAGAATCAAAAAAAGGAAGAAAATAATGTCAGGATTAGAAACTTCCCCCACATCATCAAGAATCTGCAAATCTCTATCGACCTGCAATACCTCAACCTCTTATCAACTTGTCACTCACCTAACAAAAACAAAAAACGAAATTTATCCAGTTTTGTTCTAACATACTGCTTTGTATTCCCTCAATCCCAACACCATAACCACACTCAAGCATATTCTAAATAGAAGGAGACATAAATCAAAGCGCGGATTTAAACTCCCTATTTTCTTTGGAACACCGTTGAAGAGACTCCAATAGGTACCATTTCTTCTCTCATCTTTGCATAGCCATGCTTGTTTGCTTTTTGATTTGATTGTCATATATGATTTACTGTTGTTTTTACTTCTTTTTAACCCCATGACCCTGCAAACTCAAACATGTTAGTCATATAAAAAAATGAAGAAATGTTAAAATAAGAAAATCAGAAAGAATATTTTTGTTCCTGTGAACTCAAACCATCCTTTATGACTGTAATCACCCTTTTTTCGTTTTCCCTCAACCTCATTATCGTCATGTAACCCCCTCCGTTCTCTGCGATTTCCATATTCCTCAAACCCTCTGTTTTAAATTAACACTCAAACCTTTCATATTCATCCTCATTAACACTCACCTTCAAAGATGAATCACGAAATATCTGTTCATACACACTCGCCACAAACATACAACCCTCACAGAACCACTCATAGATCCACATATGCTCATAACCAAATATTTTACACCAACACTTTCATATTAAAACCTTTTCAAAATACAACAGCTTTTTTTATACGTTCTTATAGAGATGAGAACCATTACAAAAAAATATTTACAAAAACACTTTCAAAAAACACACTCCACAAACATATCTTTGAACTATTTTTCGAAACAAACACTTTGTACGTGTTCTTATAGAAACGAGAACCATTACAAAGACATTTCCAAAATATTTTAAAAAACTCACATTACAAGCACATTCAAACAAAAGCAAGTGATCTAGCAAGCAACTAAGAGCCCATGGAAAACCATGGATGAAAAAGGTGCTAATACCTTCCCTTTTCACAATCTACCCCCTGAACTCAAGAAAACATCTCTAAAGGTCTTTCCTGTTCTTTTCAGCCTTTCCTTTTTAGATAAAAGAAAAGTCGGTGGCGACTCTTGCTATCAGCAGAATTGTGATCAAACGCAAAACAACCAAGTCAGTTCTTCCACCGTGTTACAGCCTCCTTCGAATGGCTCTGATTCAGCTCCTTCGATAGACCCCATCCATACCAATTTGAATTGCACAAATCTTCAGAGATTTCCCTTATCAGATTTTCTTTAATTAAGTCAATATCTACATCAACTCGAATTGCCCAAAGTTCTCTTCGTTAGAGCATTTGTCCTTGTGAATCCAAGACAAGTCTCAAGAAGCTTTTGTCTTGGGGATCAAAGGACAGTTGGGGTAAGCTTTTTACTTAGTGAATCCAAGGCAAGCATGAAGATGCTTTTGGCCTAGTGAACCAAAGGTTGCATGAAGATGCCTTTGGCCTTGTGCAACTAGAACCAAGGCTTGTTCAAAGGGGGAACCAACGCACCATCGAAGTTGATGGGCCAGTGCTTGATTGAAGGGTTTCAGATGTCAAATCGAAGCTTGTTGACATTCCAATTGAAGGACCCTTTGCTCTGATGTGCCAATCAAAGGACATGACTAAGATGCCAATCTAAAGACATTGTTAGCATTCCAATCGAAAGATACTTTGCTATCATTCAAAAAAAAAATTATTTTTTCTTTTGGCAAGTATTTGTAACCAACCATGTAAAAGAAACCTTGGGAAACATGAGAGGGAAAATTTTGGGGTACAACAAAGAGTATCTGCTTGAACCTCCTATCTTGCTCCCTCCCGTTGAAGGAAGACCATTGATTATGTATCTAACAATGTTAGATAATTCTATGGGCTGTATTTTGGGACATCAAGATGAAACAGGGAAGAAGGAATATGCCATTTATTATCTCAGTAAGAAGTTTACTGACTGTGAGTCACGGTATTCCATGCTGGAAAAAACATGTTGTGTTTTGACTTGGGTGGCAAAACGGTTGCGGCAATATATGTTAAATCATATTACTTGGTTGATTTCCAAAATGGATCCAATTAAGTATATTTTTGAAAAGCCATGTCTTACTGGAAGATTTTCCCGTTGGCAGATGTTGTTGTCTGAACAAGGTATTAAATATCATACTCATAAGGCGATAAAAAGTAGTGTGTTGGCATATTATCTTTCTCACAACCAGTTGATGATTATCAGTCTGTTAAATATGATTTCCCTGATGAGAATGTGAAGTTTTTGAAATTAAAAGATTGTGATGAATCGTTGCTTGGGGAAGGTCCTGATCCTGAATCTCATTGGGGATTGGTGTTTGATGGAGCTGTGAATGATTATGGGAAAGGAATTGGTGTTGTGATTATCACTCCCCACGGGTTGCATAGCCTTTTTACTGCAAGGTTGGCATTTTATTGCACCAATAACATGGCAAAGGATGAAGTTTGTATCATGGGTCTTGAGGAGGCTAATGATCTCAGAATCAAAATTCTAGATGTATATCGTGATTCAGATTTGGTAATAAATCATATTAAAGGAGTATGGGATACACGTCACCCTGGCTTGATTCCCTACAAAGACTATGCTAGAAGATTATTACCCTTTTTTAATAAAGTTGAATTCCATCATATTCCCAGAGATGAGAATCAGATGGCGGATGCTTTGGCCACTCTGGCTTCTATGTATCAAGTCAATACTTTGAATGATGTGCCTCTTATCACAATGCGACGTCTGGATAGGCCGGCTCATGTGTTTGCAACAGAGGAAACATCTGATGAAAAACCTTGGTATTATGATATCAAGCATTTTCTTCAAACTCAGGAATACCCGATTGATACATCGGACAAAGATAGAAAGACATTGAGAAGGTTGACAGGTAGCTTTTTCCTCAATGAAGATGCGCTATACAAATTAAAATTACGATATGGTCTTGCTCAGATGCGTGGACAGACACAAAGTAGACATGTTGATGCATGAAATTCATAAAGGCTCCTTTGGCACTCATGTCAATGGACATTTGATGGAAAAAAAAGATGCTTAGGGCTGGTTACTATTGGCTAACAATGGAATCCGACTGTTATAAATTTTCAAAGAAGTGCCATAAGTGCCAGATTTAAGCTGACAAAATTCATGTGCCTCTGAAACTTCTCAATGTTATTTCTTCCCAATGGCCTTTCTCTATGTGGGGGTATTGACATGATTGGAATTATTGAACCAAAGGAGTCTAATGGATATCGTTTCATCTTGGTGGCAATAGACTACTTCACCAATTGGGTGGAGGCAGCTTCTTATGCTAATGTCACCAAACAGGTGGTAGTACGCTTTATCAAGAACAATCATATATGTCGATATGGTGTGCCAAGCAGGATTATCACTGACAACAGCTCGAATCTGAATAACAAGATGATGACAAAACTTTGAGAAGAGTTCAAGATTGTCCATCACAATTTATCTCCTTACAGGCCAAATATGAATGGGGCTGTTGAAGCTGCTAATAAAAACATCAAGAAGATCATCCAGAAAATGGTTGTTACTTATAAAGATTGGCATGAGATGCTCCCTTTTGCTTTGCACGGGTTTCGAACATTCGTTTGCAATTCAACGGGGGAAACCCCATTCTCTCTTGTGTATGGAATGGAAGCAGTGCTCCTTGTTTAGGTTGAGATTCCCTCTTTACTTGTGATAATGGAAACCAAGTTGTCAGAGGATGAATGGATCTATAACAGGTTTGACCAATTGAATTTAATTGAAGAGAAAAGAATGACGGCCTTGTGTCATGGGCAGTTATACCAGAAGAGAATGAAGAAAGATTTTGATAAGAAGGTCAAGCCTCATGAATTCAGAGAAGGCGACCTCGTGCTCAGGAAGATCATGTCTTTTAACGCTGATTCTAGGGGCAGGTGGACACCCAATTTTGATGGCCCATATTTTGTCAAGAAAGCCTTCTCTGGTTGTGAATTGATTCTTGAATTTATGGATGGCGAGGAGTTCCCACGTCCTATGAATGTTGATGAAATCAAGAAATTCCTCGCCTAAAGAAATAAAAGAATAGCTCACTAAGTTGAAAACCTGAAAGGGCATCTTAGGCAAAAAAAAAGAGTCTCAGTAGGCTGAAAACCTTAAAGGGCAGTCTAGGCAAAAATAAGAAACATAAACAGACTAAATTCTTCCCTCTAGGTTGAAAACCCGCAAGGGAAACCTAGGAAAAATTTAGGGATTTCTTGGCAAGTAACTGCCTCAGACAAGACTTGATCATTGAAGCAACAATCTTCTTGGATCCTCACCATACTTCAACAGAAGTCGCTGCTCAGGAATTCATAGTTGTTAGGGAGAAGAGTGTTCATTGTATTTAAATGTATCTTTTCCAATGTATTACCATTTTCCAAACTTTTTAATCATCTATGGGGTCTCGCCATTCGCAGACTACCATTCTATTAATAAAGTTTGAGCTTTTATCCAATTTTTTGCAATTCTTATTCTATTCCGCTTACAAAGACTCCATTTATTATTGATAGTAATTTTCAAAACAAAGAGATTTAATAATAAAATTATTTTTGAAAAGAATTTATGAATTACCTTTTACTTTAGATTTTGTGACTCAAGAAAAAACAAAAATAGTCTGTGATACAGTGGCAGAACCGACTGTTTAATACTGTTTTTTGCGTTTTATATTCGCAAATGTTGCGGTAAGCAAGAGTCGCCACCAACTTTTCTTTTATCCAAATTAAGGAAAGGGTGAAAAGAACAGAAAAATACCTTTTCGATTTTCTGTGTAAGGGGTTAGATTATGTAAAGAGAAGGTGTTAGCAACCTTTCCATCTGTAGTTATCTACGGGCTCTTAGAGGTTTGCTCATTTTGAAATATGTTTGTGTTTTGTTTGTTTGAAAATATTTTGAAATTCCTTAGTGCGGCAATTTGCTTTGCATTTAACTCTTGTATTAGTCCTCAAGAGTTTCAACAAAGCAAATGTTTTGAAAATTGTTTTTGAAAAGTAGTATTTGTGTAAGTGCAAAAATGTTTTTGAGCAAACTTCTAAGAGCTATCTACTTTTATACTTGAGAAGGTAGTTCTTTTCCTCCTATCCTTTAGACAGTGCTATCCTACTATTAGGGAGTCGGTAGCTCTATCGTTGGATGTATAAGGGACATTCGAAAGGAACGTTACAGTCACAAAGGCAACTTGTGGAGACACTTTAGCAATTTTGTTTAGGGACTAGATCATTTACCGAGAAGGCAACTGTAGGGTCATCGAGGGACTATGATCTTTTTGATTTACGGGTCTTTGCTAAAGCGTTCCTGCCTCGTGACTGTTTTATTTTTAAAGGAAACCAAAGTGGGGTACCCTATAGGTGTATATGTGCAATTGATTGAATTCAGTTATTTTTGTCTTTTTGTTAAGTTTGCTAGCATTTGATTATTAGTCTTATCATACACGCCTAATTACTAGTAGTTAATATATATTGCAGAACATTAAAGTGCAGGAATTTAAATCTACGCTATTACAATACTTTGGGGAGGGTATTTACACTGTACAAGAATGAGGGGGATAAAGCAATAAATATCCTAGTTTTAATCTATTACATCCAGTGAACATGTGCATTAATAATAAAAAGACGACATTAAATAAATGTGCATGAAATTGAAAATAACGTATAAAAATATCCTAAGAAATAAAAATCTTTTTGTTTGTTTTTATTTTAAGAAAAAAATTAAATTGAAATTATCCTAAAGTCTATTTGGAAAATAAAATTAAATAAGTTCTTGTTGGTTTTTTTTATTATGAAAAGAAAATTAAATCTAAATTAAGTCCTAAATTTTAATTTGTTTTAAGTTAAGAAAATGGTAAAAATTTAATTAATGAATTAATTAAGAAATTAATTATTTAACTAAAATGTCTAAGCCTAATTTTTTGTGATTTTTTGATTTAATGTCAATTTAAATAAAATAGGGTTAATAAAGAAATGAAAACAAAAAATAAAAATAGAAAAGGAATCATCCTTCGATTGCATGAAGATGGTGCCTTTCAACTCTATGAAGGGAAAATTGTCTTTCGATTACCCATTGATCCAGTGACAGAATGTGGCTTTCGATCCAGAAGGCGCTGTTGAAATTGCCTGATGGATCACTTATGAGGTCATTACATCTGCAAACATGCTGTCAAAAACGAAAAGCATGACCTGAGTGCCAAACCCAGGTCTTTCGATTCTGCACTCATTGGGTCTATTTAGGCTACATCTGCAGCAAGTGTTAGCAACAAGGCAAATGTAGACATGGGTGTTGAACCCAGGACCTTAATCTTGAATATAGATCGAATAAAATTATAAATGCCAATATGTCATGTAAATGTAGAGATTGATCCTTTTACCAATTATTACCAATGGTTGATGAATAAATATGTGATGATGGGTGTGAGTACCCTTGTTTGATGATTGCTTCGATTTGGCTTTTGGATGTGTGTTGTACCCCAAAATTTTCCCTCTCATTTCCCAAGGGCGTTTTCTCACAAGAATTTTCAAAAGCTCAAAATTTGAAGAAAGGCAAGCTTGCTTCGACTCATTCATCCTTCGAATGAACATTCTGGCTTCTTCTATGAAACCTTGATTCACACGCTTCGACTGAACATGAGGCCTTCTGCATGCAAGCTTTAAACTCAGGGAGCAATGACCTCCTTCAGGTTTGCTTTGATCCAATGAAATGGCCCCTGCATGCAAGCTTCGATTCAGAGAGCAATGGCCTTCTGAATGTTTGCCTCACAAAGCATTTACCTTCTGCATGCTAGCTTCGACTAGGAATTATGACCTTCATATTAGCTTCCTTCTGAAGAAACTTCCTTCGATTCAGAAAGAGATGACCTTCTGAAATCTTTCTTCGATTCAAAGGGCAATGGCCTTCTGAAGGTTTTCCATTGACACAAAGCATGGACCTCCTGCATGTTGGTTTCGATTCCACCATTGGCTCCGTACGTATTTGCTTTTATTCACAAGGCAGGAGTTTTTCCTCATGTTAGCATGCACAAGGCATTGTCACATGCATGTCTCCTTAGAATACGCCTACGTGCTGGCTTCAGATCAATCTTCAGGCTTGTTTCAAATCCATTTTCATGTAAACCTTCGAATCCTCCTACAAACTTGTTTGCACAAGGGAGGAGTTTCTATCATGCTAGAACCCATAAAGCAATGATTCCCTTTTAAATTACTTCGAATACACCTACATACTGGCTTCAAATCCACCTTCAGGATTGTTTGGAGTCACCTTCATATAACTTTCGAATCCACCTTTTAAATCACTTTTGTTTTCAGAAAGTATTTTCCTGAAGATGTCTGCGGTAAGAAGGAAATTGAGTTCCTTGAGCTGAAGCAAGGAAGTATGTTTGTTGTTGAGTATGCTGCCAAGTTTGCTGAGTTGGCCAAGTTTTATCTACATTACGCTGAGGAAAATGCTGAGCTTTCTAAGTGTATTAAATTTGAGAATGGGTTGCGCCCGGAGATTAAGAAAGAAGTTAGATATCAGAAAATCAGTGTCTTTGCTGATTTGGTTGATAGCTGCAGGATTTATGAGGAGGATAATAATGCTCATTACAAGATTATCAGTGAGAAGACGGGTAAGCATCCGCAGAATCGTGGTAAGCCTTATGATGCCCCAGCTGGTAAGGGTAAACAGAGAGTTGTTCTTGGACAGAGGACTAGTGGGGGAGATGCTCCTGCTGGTGTGATTTGATTTAAGTGTGGGAAACCTGGACACAAGAGTAATGTGTGCACTACTAAAGTGAAGAGTTGTTTCCGTTGTGGCAAGAACGGACATGTTGTATCTTAGTGTGATCACAAGAATGTGGTTTGTTTTAACTGTAAGGAAGAAGGACACATTGGTAGCCACTGTCCGAAACCTAAGAGGGCTCAGTCAAGTGGTAAAGTGTTTGCTTTGGTTGAGGATCAGACAACTGCTGAGGATGGTCTTATTATAGGTACATGTTTCATTAATAGTACTCCTTTAATCACTATTATTGATACTGGTGATAGGCATTGTTTTATTGTTGCTGATTGTGTTGAAAGATTAGGTCTTGTGTTGTCTTCTTTGAATGGATAAATGGTCGTCGATACTCCAGCCAAGGGGTCGGTGACTACTTCTTTTGTGTGTGCTAAGTGTCCCTTGTCGATCTTCGACAGAGACTTTGTCGTTGATTTGATTTGTTTACCGTTAAGAGGTTTGGATGTGATTTTGGGTATGAACTGGTTAGAGCATAACTGTGTTCATATTAACTGTTATGACAAGTCTGTGAAGTTTTCTACTCCTGAAGAAGAGGAAGATGGTTTGTTGTCTGCTAGACAGTTGAGGAAGTTGATGCAAGAGGGAGTACAGATGTTCTCGTTGATGGCGTCGTTATCTGTAGAGACTCAAGTTATAATTGAGGAATTGCAGGTGGTGTGTGAATTTCCTGAAGTTTTCCCTGATGAAATTCCTGATATACCGCCAAGGAGGGAAGTTGAATTTGCAATTGATCTTGTACCTGGTACCAGACCTGTGTCTATGGCAGCATATTGGATGTCTTCATCTGAGTTGTCAAAGTTGAAGAAGCAATTGGAAGAGTTACTGGAGAAGAGGTTTGTAAGACCAAGTGTCTCGCTGTGGGGAGCTCCAGTGTTGTTAGTGGAGAAGAAAGATGGAAGTATGAGGCTTTGTGTTGATTATAGACAGTTGAATAAGGTGACGATTAAGAACAATTATCCGCTTCCAAGGATAGAAGACTTGATGGACCAACTGGTGGATGCTCGTGTGTTTAGTAAGATTGATTTGAGGTCGGGTTATCATCAGATTAAAGTGAAGGATGAAGATATTTAGAAGACGGCTTTCAGAACATGTTATGGACATTACGAGTATTCGGTGATGCCTTTCGGTGTTACTAATGCGCTGGGAGTATTCATGGAATATATGAATCGTATCTTTCAAACTTATTTGGATCGGTTTGTAGTGGTGTTCATCGATGATATTTTGATTTACTCTAAGTCAGAAGAAGAGCATGTTGAACATTTAAGAGTAGTATTGCAAGTTTTGAAAGAGAAGAAGTTTTATGCAAAGCTGTCCAAGTGTGAATTTTGGTTAAAAGAGGTTAGTTTTCTTGGTCATATGATTTCAGGTAGTGGCATTGCTGTAGATCCATTGAAGGTTGATGCTGTGTTGCAATGAGAAACTCTGAGGTCAGCTACTGAGATTAGAAGCTTCTTGGGATTAGCTGGTTATTATAGAAGGTTTATCAAAGGGTTTTCTATGTTATCACTTCTGTTGAATAAGTTGACTTGTAAAGATAAAGCGTTTGTGTGGGACGTTCAGTGCGAAGAAAGTTTTACAGAATTGAAGAAGAGGTTGACGTCAGCTCTGATTTTGACGTTGCCTAATCCAGAAGAGCCTTTTGTCGTGTATTATGATGCTTCTAAGATGGGTTTAAGAGGTGTTCTTATGCATAATGGTAAGGTAGCTGCTTATGCGTCACGGTAGTTGAGGACTCATGAGAAGAACTATCCTATGCATGATTTAGAGCTTATTGCAGTTGTTTTTAAGTTGAAGATTTGGAGGCATTATCTTTATGGTTCTAGATTTGAATTGTTTAGTGACCATAAGAGCTTAAAGTATTTGTTTGATCAGAAAGAGCTGAATATGAGGCAGCGAAGATGGTTGGAATTGCTTAAGGATTATGATTTCAGTTTGAATTATCATTCAGGAAAGGCAAATGTGGTAGCTGATGCGTTGAGTCGAAAGACTTTACATATGTCAGCAATGATGATTAAAGAGTTGGAATTGATTGAGCAGTTCAGAGATATGAGCTTAGTTTGCGAGGTTACTCCGTAGAGTGTTATGTTGGGTATGTTGAAGATTAAGAATGGATTTTTAGGCAGTATCAGAGAAGCTCAGAAGTTGGATGTGAAACTGGTAGATTTGATGGTTGGGATTGATCAATCTGAGAATAATGTTTTCAAGCTTGATGAGAAAGGTGTGTTGAGGTTTCGTAACCGGATTTGTATTCCTGATGATGCTGAGATGAAGAAAGTGATACTTGAAGAGAGTCATAGAAGTAAGTTGAGTATTCATCCAGGAGCTACGAAGATGTATCAAGATTTGAAAGGTTTGTTTTAGTGGCCTGGGATGAAGAGTGATGTGGCTCGGTTCGTGTATGCATGTTTGACTGGTCAGAAGTCGAAAGTTGAACATCAGAAGCATGCAGGATTAATGCAATCGTTGGAAGTTCCAGAATGGAAATGGGATAGCATTTCAATTGACTTTGTGGCAGGGTTGCCTAATAGTTTAAGAGGTTATGATTCGATTTGGGTGATTGTTGATAGGCTTACGAAGTCAGCTCATTTTATTCCTATTAACATCAGTTTTCCAATCCTGAAGTGAGCTGAGATCTATATAAGTGTGATTGTGAAGCTGCATGGTATTCCTTTCTGCATTGTGTCAAATAGAGATCCAAGATTTACTTCTGATTTTTGGAAAAGTTTGCAAGAAGCGTTGGGTTCTAAGTTGAGGTTGAGTTCAGCGTATCATCCTCAGACTGATGGTCAAACTGAACGAATGATTCAATTGTTGGAAGACTTGTTGAGGGCATGTGTTCTTGAGCAGGGAGGTGCGTGGGATGCTTAACTTTCGTTTATAGAGTTCACATATAACAATAGTCATCATTCTAGTATTGGGATGGAACCTTTTGAGGCATTGTATGGTCGAAGATGTAGAACTCTGTTATGTTGGCATGAATCTGGTGAAAGTGTAGTACTTGGACCTGAACTTATTCGTGAGACTACTAAGAAGGTGAAGTTGATTCGAGAAAAGATGAAAGCTTCACAAAGTAGACAGAAGAGTTATCACGCCAAGTGAAGGAAAGATTTAGAATTTCAAGCTGGTGATCATGTGTTTTTGAGAGTTACACATGTGACTAGTGTTGGGAGAGCATTGAAGTCTAAGAAGCTCACTTCTCATTTTATTGGACCGTATCAGATTTCAGAGAGAGTGGAGAATGTTTCTTATAGAGTGGCTTTACCGCCTAATCTTTCGAATTTGCATGATATGTTTCACGTGTCGCAACTTCGAAAGTATATTTCAGATCCATCTCATGTGATTCATATGGACGATGTGCAAGTACGGGATAATCTTACGGTGGAGATAATGCCTGTACGGATCGCGGATTGTGAAATGAAGACTCTGAGGGGCAAAGAGATTGCCTTGATTAAAGTGGTTTGGCTAGGAGCTGCTGGTGAAAGCATGACGTGGGAGTTGGAGAGCAAGATGCGAGACTCCTATCCTGAATTGTTTTATTGAGGTAAATTTTCGAGGACGAAAATATTCTAAGTGGGGGAGAGTTGTAACGCCCGTAATTTAATTAATTATTTAATTAAATTATTTTTGGAATATTTATGAATATGTGTTTTAAATAATTGGATTTATTTTATTAAGTGGAGAAATAATATTAGAGATATAATATTATGTGGTGAAATAATATTAGAAGTGTAATATTATTTAATGTGGGCTTATTTTGGGAGAGTAGAAGTAATAAGGGGGGGGTGTTGGTTTCAAGACCAATAAGGAATAATAGAATAATAGGATTATTTTATTATTTTTTAGAAGGAATAGAAAGAAAGAAGCAGTAGAAAGAATAAGGATTTGGAAGAGAACGTGCAAGCTGCTAGAGAAAGTGGAAAAACGGCAAGCACGAGAATTCAACCGGAAATTGTAGAGGGACCTTCAATCCAAGGTAAGGGGGGGGGGGATTTGACTCTATAATTGGGTTTATGATGATTGATATGTGGGATTAGAAGTGATTGTTGTTTCGTTCCTAAATTTAAAATATATGATTGATGTATGATGAGGATTGATGAATCTTGATGAATATTGATGCCTTGATGTTGTTAAAACGCTGTATGATTATAAGATGATTATGAGTGATGAATTGATATGATTATAATAAGTTTTAGGGTTTTAGTTATGGAACCATAGTGAGATGCTGTGATAAAAAATGTAGAATATAGCAGTAATGTAAAAGTAGAATTTGGTAAATTGATAACAGGCGCTACTGTATTAGAATTAACGAATTATTTTGGAGACTAGATTTATCATACTGTTCATATTTAGATTGATATCAGGCAAGGAATTAGAACAATAGGAAGAATAGAAAGTAGCAGTTCTAACAACAGAAGTGTATTGACTAGAGCTGCGTTAGATTAGTGCAAGATAGAAGTTCTGAAGTTAGACGTAAGTTGTTAGAAGATATGTGGTATAGTGAAAGGTAGCAGTTCTGATGCTAGAAGTTGCCTTAGTCAGAAGATGGCATTAGTCAGAAGATGTAACGGTCAGAGGTTGAGTGGTCAGAAGATGTAATGATCAAAGGTTGGGTGGTCAGAAGATGAGATGATCAAAAGTTGTATCTGGTCAGAGGTTCAGTGGTCAGAAGATGAGATGATCAGAAGTTGCATCTGATCAGAGGTTGCATTAGTCAGAGGTTATGGTAGTTAGAAGATTGTGTCACCCAGGGGCTACGTTATTAGGGGATGTATTATTAGAAGCTGGGTTGGTTAGGAGCTGTATTGTTAGAAGTGTTCTAGTCAGAAGTTGCGTTTGACGTTAAGATTGGTTTTATACGGAACGGTGAAGTTAGATGCTTAGAAGTTGTTGTTTGAACCATAATAGTAGGAAAGTGACGGTCTTAACTTTAGAGTTGCAGAATGACAGTGTTGTTTTACTGTGGAAATTAAAATACTGCTGAGTTATAAATGAGAAGTTATTAATAAATAAATGATGTTTGATGATTTATAAATAAATAACGTTTGATGAATTATTTTAATTATTTGAGATGTTATTTTGAGATGTTAATTTGAGATGTCTTTGAGATGTTATTTTAAGATTTATTTTGAGATGTTTTGAGATGATAATTTGAGATGCTTTGAGATGATAATTTGAGATGTTTTGAGATGATTTGAGATGTTGTTAACTTGGGTGTTATCATTACATTCATGGTTATGTCGCATACATTGCATTTTTGAGATGGAGCTTATGCTCGTTGAGATGGCCTGGATTGGCAAATTTTGAGATGAAGGCTATGCCTTGTTGATGCCTCTATTAATTAGAAGATTTTTGAGATGGGAGTTATGCTCCAATGGCACCACATGCATTTGCATTGTATTAAGTCGCATTATAAGAGTAAATGATAAAGTGTATTTTCATGTTGATGAATGTGTATATATGTTGTGATTGTTGTTGATTATGAGATGAGAAGTGGTGATGTTATTGATCTAATTTAATATATTAATTATCATGCATTTTATTATATTGTTAGATATCTCACCCCTTCTGTTTGACTGTTGCCCTATGTTGGTAACGTGCAGGTAATCGCGAGTGAAGGCTGTATACCTTCAATAGTTCGAGTCGGTGTCATTGCTCTGATATGTAACACTCGTGGGGATGAACGCTTGTTGATTTTAAACTGTTGTTTTTCAGTTGCTGAACTTTAAATTAATGATTAGTGAATATGAGATGTTTCGTAGTTGCTGTTTTGTTTAAAGATGTTTTTGAAGAATTTCGTTGCGTAGATGTTGATTTATTTTATTAAAGATGTTATGACGATGGTTCATACGATGTTTTGAAAGTGTTATATATCCATGATGAATGCATTGAATTTTGTTAGAAGAATTTGTAACGTCCCGTTTCATTTGTATGATTGAAATTTTATAACTAATTTATTTTGCGTAATTGCTTGGGGTAGAATTGGGGTGTTACAGACTGGACCTACACTTGGCCCTATTTCGGGCAGAACCAGCCCAACACTATTGTGAGGAAGGCCCGACAAAATGGTCCAGATAGCTACATCCGTTGGGGAACGTCTCATCCTCGTTCTCATTGAGGACGTCTTCCCTATATGCCCGTCGAAGACACGTGGCCAACGAATTTCCAAATATCATAGTCATCCTGTCCCCATAAAGAACGAGTCTTCTACCTTCGAAGATCACAGGATAGTTCACTAGGATACAGACCACATGCTAGTCTCCTCTACCCATGTAAGATCCTGGCAGTCTCCATTTTGGCCTAAGAATCCAGCCTAAATGGGGACCTTGGCCCAATGCTGGGGGATATAAATACCCTCTTTCATAAGATGGTCAGGTATTCAATTCTATTCACTTACACTCTATACTTTCCATTTTTACTCTGAACCTTACATTAGCATCGGAGTACCTTGCAGGTACACCCCCCACTCACTTTAACAACCACAAAAGTCCAAGTGTTGTACGCCACTGAAGATCCTTCTGATCCCAGTCAGATCAGTTGTGCTGTTTATAGGAATCTCTCGCTTCCCTATCTTTTTCTAAACCTAAGGACCAAAGCAAAATCATCAACACCTACTGATCATCGTGGCCAACTAACACAACAATGACAACAGCGACGAGCCTATTTACCCCGCCTTCGCCAACTGTGGCAACCCCAATAACAACAAGACAGTTGGTCACGATCTAGGTGACCATCGAGACGGAGAGACTGCCTTCTCCTTATACCGAGAGCACCCCCTCGGAGCCACTCAACACATCAAGGATCTTGGAACGTATCAAGAAATCCCTGTGCCACACAATGCATATCCCACCATAGTGGTCCTGTTCGATGTTGTCAACCTGACCAACTACCTGATATTCCAACAGAACGAGCACATTGGAATGCTGGAGAAGGGTCGATGACCGTGCTCCCCCTTAAGAAGACGCCGAGGACACGAATCTCGTAGCCCGTTCCTACGACTGAGAGATGCCCTCTCACATTCTCCCTTCAGCGCCTTGAAAAATTCATAAACAATGAAGTCTCCATCAAATATTTATTTGTTCCAAAATGAACAGGGAAAATATCGAATAAAATCCGCTAAAGAAATGGTCATTGCAACCAAGAGATTGGTACAGAAGTGGGTTATGCAATGGAAAGGTATTAGAACCCCCTCACATTTGTAGTACTCGATGGGAACCATTTAGATTATGTGTGTTTAAGTATTTAGTGTGATAGTTGCAATATTATTAAAGAAAGGAGAGAGAAGAATGGGTTTGCTTTTATATTCTTTTGAGTTTGAATTTTTTTTTTAAATCTTGGCCTACATACTCCCTCGTGCAATGGGGAAGTCAGAACTCCATAGTTCTTCTAAAAAAGGACCATAGTTGTTAGTTGGTTAATTTTAGAAGAGTGATGTGTTAGACATTGCAAACATTAGAGCTTTGACTTGTTTTTCTTGTTCAGGGAGCCAAGTCTGTGTATTCATTTCGTATTGAAATTTCTAATGTACATTCATTTATGAAAAGGTTTTCAGAAGAGTTGCACGAGGGCGAAGAAAAACAAATTTGATGAGTTGAGTTGTTTTTATCGGACACGAGTGTTTGAAATACTAAGGGATATTCCTTGTACACAAACACTTATGGCAAGATAAGGTAGGTACCTTATCCTTCCCATTTAGTATTTTATTTATTTTGAAAGGGTGAGACGAATTTAAGTCTAACCCCTTAACAGTAGGTGAACAATGAATATCAAGAGACATTCCTTGTATTCAAGCACTCGTGAGAGAGATGGAATATGTTTCCCTCCTCCTTACTATTATTGAGTTAAACTTAAACTCATTTTATTTGAGGATTGATCTTACCAGTTGATCAGAACCTGCAAGGTGGTCGATGATCTTCTGTAGGGTTGGATTGTCGAGGGGGGGAAAGGGGGTTGTAGCTGCAAGGCACTCTGATGATCATGTAAGTGTGGGAGAAAAGAGATATAAGCAAAGTGTTAGGGTTTTAGTGGTGAATAGTGAATATTCGATACATGCACCTCACATATGTAAGGGTTTATATAATGCCCCTGATGCGTGGCCATTGGTTCCTATTTTGGGCCTAGATATGCGGGTTCGAAAAAATAGGTAATTGCCAAAACTTGGTCATACCGACCAGGTGTGCCTGTAACTAGTCGTTGGGTCCAAGGAGGAAGTAGGTTACAGGAAGTAGTTTGGTTGGTTCCTGGTTGTCTGGGCGACTTGACATCGGGAAGAGTGAGAGGTGCTTGTCGATCACCATGGGTCAGTGTCGGTTCAGGAGGACAAATGATCAATGGCGCCTGATGGGGGAGGAGGAGATTCGGGTCATGGTCGTATGGGCCGCATCGGAGGAGGAGTTTAGACTGGGCTTATTCTAGCTGTTGGTCCAGTCTAGAACAATATCCCCCCAAGTCGTTGCTTCCGAGCACGGGAGTGACGACTTTAACGTCTGCTCATGAAACGGGGTGTTTCTTATGGGGAGCATGAGCATCACTTGTTAGGTATTTCTTACAGGGAGATGAGTAGTTGGTCATTATGAGCTTTCAATTTGAAGAGGTAGCGTGTTTCGGGTAGTGCATTGATGAAGTGGTGCAATGATGACCTAGGGGCTAGGGTGCAATGATGGCGACCCTAGGGTTCCCTAGGCATGTGTCTCTGACACGTGGGAGGTTCCATATATAAATACGAGAGGAGTGGGGCATTCTGTATTTTCATTCTTTTCTCACACTGCTCGTTATTGTTTGCATGTTCGACCTCCGTTGCTTCTTGAAGATTTATTGCTCGTCGTCGCCTCTTTAGGCCTTCTTTCTCTTCCAACTGGTAAGATATATGATCCTTGTCATTTTGTCTTTTGTAGTTTAAAATTTTACTATTTTTTCCCTATAAATGCATGTGGTTAGGATCTTGTCGGTTGGGATATTTTTAGATGAGAGTTGGTAGTGAATGGTGGTTCTGTAATTTTAGAAATGCTGGAACAACCATGGGTTTTATCTTGATATTTGCGATGCACCTTGGGTGACCCTTGAGGATTTAGGTTGTTTTTGTTGTCTGGAGCTTCTCTTGCTGAAAAGGAGTTTGTTCATTCAGGTGCCTTATTGAGGGTTCTGGTCGGGGGCGTGATCCTCGTTTATCAGCGCCCTTTCACTTGATTAGTGGTGGAAGGGTGGTTTTGGCATTGATGTAGAACTCACCTTTATCCTTTGCTTTTCAGGTACTATGGACAACAATATCAGAGATGATTTTTTAGATGGGCGGATTGGATCTTATCATAGCTCTAAGGACGATACTTGTAGTTCATCGAGCATCCAGGAGATCTCTGGGGACGAAGTGAATAGGTTTGACCAATACTTAGGGGGAGAAGACGTGGAGATGGCGCCCATTGATCAGAGTGGCTTGTTTCCTCCCAATGACGATGAAGACCCATGGCCCTTGGTCATGCGAGACCCTTGGGATTAGGTTTCTTACTTCTTTGATCACCGTGATGACGTTTTCACCAAAGTATACGCGCATGACAATGGAGGTCGAGGGGACTGGTTGCTTTGGATCCCTGGGAAGAACATATGGATCTGCTCCAAATATGGAAAGAGTTGGATCCCTATTGTTGTACCCCCAAAATTTCCCCTCTCTTTTCTCAAGATGTTTCTCACAAGGATAAGTTCAAGCTTGCACAAGTATTGACTAGGTCAAGCCATCTCCTCAACACTAACGCCTCAAATTAGGGTTTGAGTTTTCACAAGGACAATTGGACTTTTAATGCCTCATATGACTTTCATGAATCATTATGGACTTTCAATATTTCCCATATCAAGTTTCAAGTCTTGCCGTTCAAGTTTGCTTAGTAAATTGATCAGATGACCTAAAATCAAGTGTATTGGGTAAAAAGTCTATTGTGGTCAACTTACAGTCAAAATTCAAGATTTTTGACCCATATCAACATTTTTAACTCATATTTATCATTTGATCAAGTTTGTATCACAATTCTCCAAGAAAATTACTCAGATCATCAAAAGGGCAAATTGTTCAAAATTAGGGTTTTGACTAAGAAGGCTTGATTTTTTACTTTTGATCTAATACATGACTTATTGGTTTGAAACATGATATCAAGGATTCAAATTCATCACCTTGACCTAATTGCATGGTTCAATTCATTTCCCAAGATCAATTGATTGATAGTTGAAATTCAGTGAACTGATGAAATGTCAACTGATACACCAAAAGTCAAACTTTGACTTTTTTATATCAAATTTGAGTTTAAAAGATCTCATTTCATCAAGACATTCAAAAATATGAAACTTTATCATCAAGAAATCAAGAAAGTCAAAATTCATCTTAAAAAGTCAAACTTTTCAAGACTTAGAATTTTTCCAAGTGTTTATAAGTCTTATTTTTGCTTGACTTCATGCGAATTTTTCACCAAGATGCAAGATGATTCAAAAGAAATTTTTAACATGAAATTTGTATATCTTGATGAGATCTACAACTTTGCTTTACTGATCAAGTTCTAGAAATTCTTGTATTTTGAGTTATAAATTCACAAAGTCATGCACTTTTGATAAAAAACACTTAATGAAAATTTGACTAGTTTAGGCAGATTTTATTGACCTAACTTCATGGAAACTTTTCACATAGTTCCAATTGGATTATTCAAAAATTAAAAACATTAAAGTTATATATCATTTCCCAAGATTTTCAAAATGTCCAAGAACTAAATGAGATCATTTTTTATCTAAGAGAATCGAAGAGATGAAGTTAGGGTTTCAAACATGAATTATAGGTCATTTTTGTGATGAACAACAATTCAAATCTCAAGCCTATGCTGCACAATATTGTTCTTGAAGGCTTCTAACTTGTAAATCACTCCATAATTAATTGTTTACACAATTGATTGAGGTATGATCCAAGTGATTAAGCCATTATCCAAAGAAATTTTCCATATTTGGAAGAAAGGTACCATTTTATTCTCAGAAAGCAAGTTTATGCAAAGTCAACTTGTATTGAGCTTTGCACTTGTTCCTTCTACATAAGCTTCCACTACAAAGTCAGATAAGCATGTTTAAAGTTGGAAACCACTCTAGATAGCCTTGTACCTTGCCTTGAAACCATACTTGTCAAGCTTGCTTCAAAAACAAGCCAAAATCACATAACTTGTGATCTTTTGATTCTAAACACCTCAAGTATCCAAACCTTTTCCTATATATCAAGATACTCTTATGCAACTTAGGACACGAAATTATAATCCCTCAAACACTCTCAAACTCCCTCAAGCCATAAATTTCCCAAAACTTCCATTTTTGTGTCATTTCTAACTTTGCACACCCATCTTCAAATCCACTCGTGTGCTTTCATTTCTAATCCATCACAAAGGTTCTAATACACATATAGAAGCTATCTTAATCCTTGTTTTCAAACTGTAACATCATCTTCTTCATCCTCCAAAACCAAAAACATAGGTCTGCAACTTGACTTCTCCAAGCCATTTCAGCCACTCTCAACTCAAGCTAAGCATTGCATTAGCTTCCTAGAGACTCAAGGAAGCTAACCTGATCATTGCAGCACCTTGAACACTGCTCAAACTCAAAACAAGAATTCCATTTTCAAGGTAAGTTTTCTTGCTTTTGAACTGTTCATATAGGCATTGTTAGCTTTCCATTTGTGAAGATAAAATGTAGACATCATTGCCCTGAAGCTGAACATCTCCTTAGAATTCATTTATATTTCTTGAATAATGAGAATTTAAGTTTGAACTTTCTGGAAAAAAATAAGGTTAGAATTAGTACTAGTAAAAATTTATGCTCATCTTTGAGTCATTGTTTAATTTATTTGCATTTCTGGAATCATGGTGAAATTTCTAACAAGTTTGATGTTCATACTTTTGAAGAATGGTTGAGAAATGAATGAGTTGCAGGGGCTCTGGCTAGCGCGAGGAAGAAGATGAAGTTTATCATTAGAACGGATTTTGTAATATATATTTATGATTTGATATAAGACTCCGATGTATAGCCACCCCAGTGGTAGAGAGTGCACGCGTATAAGGCCTTACTATGCTTGGTCATGGGTTCGAGCCAGGCATGGGACATTTTGTCATTTTTTTGTGTAATTTCCTTTCCTTTTCTCACTAACAAGCGCGCTTGGGCCTCCTTTGTTTGGGCCTGATTACATTCACTCAACAATACCCCCCCCCCCCCTGCATGCTAACATCACGCAGCTCACTTCACCCTTTTTTTATTTTCTTTGTTCTGACTATAAAAAAAACAACTTTGGGCCTAAGATCAAACCAATATGTTTTTGCTACCAAACCACCTTTCTCACTTTCACACCTCCTGACTTAAATTAATATTTTATTTTAATTTTCTTTTCCTTTTTTTATTGTTATTAATATTATTATTATTATTATTATTATTATTATTAATCAAAAATCCAAGAAAATATTTTATTTGTTCATTTACATATTTAAAATACTTTTTATTTTATTTCTTTTAAAGATAAAAAGACCACAAACATTTTCCTAACAAACTTAATTTCCTTTCTTAAATTTAAATAATAATTAGACTGAAATCTTTATTTTCTTTTAACCAAAATTAATTTAGAACTTAGGACTTTTAATTAATTAACTTTGTATACTAGTTTAATTAAATTAAAGCTATTTTCTATAAAACCCTAAAAAATGCTTTCTTGATTAAATTTATTCCTTTTCTATTTTAGACTTAGGTTTGTTTATTTTTTAGACTATTTAATTTTTTCCTTTTAGTCAATTAGGTCCAAAAAAAAAAATTAACAAAAACACAAACAAAAAATCAATTTTCTTTTCCATTTATTCATTCTTGTACATTTATTTATTCTTGAACATTATTATTCATTCAATATGGTTGTAATAATAATTAGGTTTAATTATATGCTCTCCATTTTTAAATTTGTATCCCCGTCCCCAAATGATGTAATAGCGTAGGATATTTACATTCCGTAATTTATCGCTTTCATATAAATGCTAGTAATTATGGTTTGTATGGCAAGACATAAAATCAACAAGTAGAAAACCCTAATTCAAAGACAAAAATGTATGAAATCAAAACACTCTGCACACTTGCACCTCTAGGGTTAACCTCACTTGTTGCCTTGAGAATAAGTAGTCATGTTACACGAACGTGGGATACTTTAGCAAAAACAATCAAAGCAAGATCGTAGTCCCTCGATGACCCTTAAAATGTTTCCTTCGATAAATGATCTTATACCATTACAAAATTGCTAAGGTATCTCACAACATTGTATTCTATGACTATACGATGACCCATACATGTCCCTTCACATCCAATGATAGGCCTTCTTATCAATCAATGGTAAGATAGCAATATCTAAAGGAGGAGGAAAAGAACTAAGACTTTTTGAGCAGGTAGAATGTTCATAGTTGTTTTCTCACAATCATCTTCAAAACAAACATCTTTTCAAATACACCAACACTTTCAAATGAAATATTTTCAAAAGTGAACATTTTGTATGCATTCTTTTAGACACGGGAATCATTACAAAGTTTGCCTAAATGAAGGAACTTTTCAAAAATGATTTCAAAACACATCATAAACACATTTCAAACAAAGCATTTTCAAATTGAGCTAGCAACTAAGAGCCCGTAGATAACTACGGATGAAAAGGGTGCTAACACCTTCCCTTTTCATAACCTACCCCCCAAACTCAAGAAAATATCTCAAAAGGTATTTCCTGTTCTTTTCACTCTTTCCTCATTGGATAAAAGAAAAGTCGGTGACGACTCTTGCTATCCGCAAAAATTGCGATAAAACGCAAAACAACCAAGTCAGTTATCCCATCGTATTACAGAACTGGCGACTCTGTTGGGGACATTACTTAAAAGTGGGGTTACCTTAGAGACTAGATCGCCTTTAAATTCTTTCATTGTTTGACTTGTTTGCTTTACATTTTGGGTCCTTTTTTGGGTTTTGTATTGATCCTCTACCCAGATCTGGGAACATTATTAGGTAAGTAGCAAATATTATGGAGACTGTACAGCATAAACCGATATGGTTCAAGCAATAGCTATGTTAGTGTGACACATTTATGGGTACCGATATCCTTTGTGTTGAATCAAGGAGAATACGGGGCTGCTATGTGGTTTCATAAAGCACTAACTGACCTTAGAACCTTTAATTGAACAACTTGGCCATTAGGAAGTAGTGAGATAGTCGGTTTCAGTGAAAAGCTGAAAATTGGTTGATACTCGATACTACACTCATTGAGATTGGACTTTTGGGATATTTCAGCCATAAGAAAAGATTGATTATGCTGAGACAAAGCCCAATGAAGAAAGATCAATGATATTGAAATTCCCTGGAACCTGATTGCTTTCTAGGACAGGTTGAACCAACTAAACTTCAAGAGGGTACTTACCTATGAAACCTCTTGCAATCCTAAACCTAAGGACTTATTTTCTTTATTCGCATATGTTTATTTGTACATAACATCATGACATCATACCATATCATTTGCACTAACCATTTCAAGGACCTTGGGATTTATCTTTGTCTGTTTTGTAGGACATGGATTTCATTCGTAGAAACACTATCTGAATCAGCTTTGTGAAAGTGCCTCCTCAACTCAAGGAGTTAGCATCAAGGGTTATAAATAATTCTTCGTTCACCAAGAAGTATGGTCGTCTCATCAATTTGGCTACCTCAAATTTTGAAGAACAAATGATGGGGGTACTCTTTCAATTCTCTGACCCTAAACACCATTTCTTTACATTTCCTGATTACCAATTCGTGCCTACCATAGAGGAGTTTTCTCAACTCTTGGGAGTACCTATTCTTGATCAATTACCCTTCACTGGTATTGAGAAATACCCAAGACCTGAGGAGATTTCTTTAGCTTTACATTTCCAACGGTCTGACATTGTGGCAAATTAGGAAACAAGAAGTGGTGTTAAAGGTTTTCCAGCCCAGTTTCTGTTTGAGAAGGCTCAACAATTTTGGGATGCTTTGAATTTGAAAGATTTTGAAGAAGTTTTGGCTCTTCTACTCTATGGGATGGTACTATTTCCTAACCCAAACCAACTCATAAATGTGAATGCGATCATAGTTTTTCTATCTCGTAACCTGGTGCCTACCTTATTGGAGATATCTTGCATTCTCTTCACACTCGCACCATGAAGAAAAGGGGAATTATTATTTGTTTCACTCCTTTGTTAACTAGGTGGTTTATTTTTCACCTACCTCGATTTGTTTTGAAGAATGAGCAAGGCACGAGTTGGTCTCAAAAGTTGATGTCACTCTCGCACTCGGATATCCATTGGTGTTCTCGATCTTTAGAGGATGTCACCATCATTGATCATTGTAGGGAATTCCTTAATGTCCCTCTCTTTGGAATTAGGGGAGGTATCACCTATAATCCTTGTTTGACTCTACGACATTTTCGGCATTCTCGGAGGGATGGCCCTCATAATGCACTTGTTCAAGGAATTGTATTTGACTATGAGAACGATGTCCAAGGTTATCGTCAAAGATTTGTACGAGCTTGGGGCATGGTGAAAAACGTTGATAGAAAAACTTTGGGGCATAAGAATTCAATTCCATTAGAGTGTTTTCTCAAGTGGGTGCGAGCTCATGCCCGAAGCCTCATGGTGGCGTATACTTCTGTGTTACCTATCATCATGGAGCCTATTTCCGAAGGAGATGTTCCCTACACTATTCTTCACCCTGACATGCCTACTGCCCTCGAGGAGTTACAAAGATCGTGGATTCAACTCAAATGGGAGAGAGACATGTTTGAAGCCACATTCTACTCGAGCGAGAAGAAGGTTTTGGAGCTCGCGAGACAACTTCATGAAGACCGGAGTTTGAATGCCTACATTGCACCAGAGAGGATGCGCTCATGGGAGACTTGAGTATTTTTTTTTGTTTTAGGAGTTTATTTTGTATTATTTTTGTTTCTTCCATTGTAAGCCCAAGAGGCATTTTTGTAAATCATTTGAACTCATTAATGCAGTTAATGTTTATTCCTTCTTTGATTAAACAAATTTAAATCTTAAAGGTCGTTGAAAACATTTGCATTCACATTACATGCATCATAACATAAGCCAGTTTACGACACATGTTTCCTCATATTTCTACTATTTATTTGAGTAAGATGGATCTAGAGCATACTGTGAAGGACTTGCAAACACAAAATTCTCAATTTCAAGAAACCTTTCTCACCTTGGCCAAAGGGCAGCAAGAACTGACTTCACTTCTGGTTGCAAAGAAGAAGACCAAGAAGAAGGCTTTAATCAACATGGGGAAGAGATTCAAGGGCCCCTTTCGAAAAGTTCAAGTAGTAGAAGATTCCTCCGAGGAGGATGAGAATCAAGATGAAGATGTAAGGAGCACTCGTGCTGGGGGTGGTAACAACACAGTCTCTGAGGATGAGGACTTTTTGACCAACAATATCCACCGGCCAAAGATAAGTATAAACAACAGATAGATTGAAGGCTATGGAAGTTCAAGATGTGCTTGGCCTAGATTTTGGTGATTTGGGTTTGGTTCCTGGGGTGCCAATCCCCCATAAATTCAAGATTCCAATCTTTGCTAAGTATGATGGTGTTTCGTTCCCGAAGCTTCACTTGAGATCTTACGTCCGTAAAATTCAACCGCATACCACTAATAAAAATTTGTGGGTTCACTTCTTTCAAGAGAGTCTATCTGGGACTCAATTGGAGTGGTTTTACCAGTTAGAGGGTTCCAACATTCATACCTAGAAGGACTTAGCCACTGCCTTCTACCGTCAATATTAGTATAATATTGATATGGTGCCAAATCGAGTACAGTTACAAGGAATGACCATGGGTTCCAATGAAGTCTTCAAAGAGTACGCGCAGAAATGGAGAGACCTGACAGGTAGGGTGCAGCCACCATTGACTGATATGGAGTAGGTGGATATGTTCATGGGAACATTGACTGGACCATTTTTCAACTTGTTAATTGGGAGCTCGTCATCTGGTTTCACTGAGTTAATATTTACTGGTGAAAGGGTTGAGAGTGGTATTAAAAGTGGAAAAATCCCCATGGCATCGGCCTCTACATCAAATACTATGAAGAAACCTTTTACCGATAAAAAAGAAACTAATTCCATGTATGGGTCGAGGGGCCATATCAAGCAGGACCATCGTCCATCTGTAAATGCAGTCCTAATCTCCAATCCGACCTCTACTCAAAGACCACAACAACAAGCGGGATACCAGAGACCTGATATTCCAAGAAAATAATTTACAAGGATCAACATGTCACTATCTCAAGACCTACAATACATGTTGAAATCTATTTTGGTAACATTGCGTGACCCCCCTTCAAATTATAATGTTTCATCTCCAAAGTACAACTCGAGCGCCAAATGTGTTTACCACTCCAATAGTCCCGGACATGACATTGATCATTGTTGGGCATTAAACTGCAAGATCCAAGACCTCATTGACAACAAGACCATTGAATTTGATCCTCCTCCAACTCCGAATGTAATCACCGCACCTATGCCAAACCATGGCAAAGATGTCAACACTATTGAAGATAATGCTTTTGTTTCCTCTGTTAATGACTTAACCATTCCACTGAAGTTTGTTAAAAACAATTTGTTGAAAGCTGGGATTTTCCCTGGTTTCCTTGAAGATTATTGTTACTGTGCTATGCAAATCAATAGTTGTGAATGGCTGAAAAGAAGGGTCCAACACCTAATGGACAACCATTAGATCTTATTTGAAAGAACTCCATCCATAAAAAGTTTGACCAAAGTTGTACCTCAAGAAGTTGAAGACATATCCATCATCACTATATCCAATAAACCTATTAGTATCACTTCAAAGGGTCCTATTAGGATTTCCAATGCACCAAAGGTAGCTTCATTAATAATCACCACACTGGGGCCAGTCCCTTATTCTTCCAATAAGGCGGTACCTTGGAATTACAGCGCTGACGTATACTACCATGGTATTAGACAAGACTCCTGGATTGATGAAGACAAGACTGCTGATATTAGCAACATTGTTGGATCTAGCAAGGTGACAAGGTCGGGGAGAATCTTCTCTTCTAACATTTCACCTCCAACCACCACAATTACACATGTTCGTATTACTGTTGACAAGCTTAGTACTGATGTTAGGGGCAAAGAAAATATGAGCGAGCCTGCCAGGATGGAGGCGTCTGCCAAAGACATTACTACTGGGGAACCCTCTACTCAAGAGATGGAGGAGATTTTGAAGACCATAAGGAAGAGTGATTATAAGATAGTAGAGAAATTGGGGCAAACCCCCTCCAATTTTTCTTTTATATCTTTATTACTTTGTTTTAATGCGCATGCTCAAGCCTTGATAAATTTTCTAAAGAAAGCTCATGTTCCTCAAGAAACTACAGCTGATCAGTTTGAAAATTGTGTAGCGAGTTTGACTGCCGATAATGGATTGGGATTCTCGGATACTGATTAACTCCAGCTTGAAGAAATCACAACAAGGCTTTACATGTCTCTATTTAATGCAAAGGAACCATTATATCCCATGTATTGGTGGATATTGGGTCCTCTCTAAATGTCTTACCAAAGGGTGCCCTAGATCGGTTGGATTGCGAAGGTTTGGTGTTGAAGCCAAGTGACATAGTGGTAAGGGCTTTCGATGGATTAAAAAGGATGGTACATGGAGAGGTTGACCTACCCATCAAAGTTGGTTCATAAACTTTCAACTCAACTTTCTATGTGATGGACATCCGTCCTGCCTACTCTTGCCTACTTAGATGCCCCTGGATACATGGGGCCGGAGTAGTAACTTCTACACTTTATCAAAAACTGAAATATTTGGTCAAGGGAAAGATTGTTACCGTCTGTGGTGGAGAAGAGTTTATGGTTAGCCATCTGAATTCATTTAAGTATGTTGATATGGATGGTGAGTTCACAGAAACTCCTTGTCAAGCCTTCAGAGTGGTTTCTCCTATGGTTGTTACTGCCAAGGCCATTCCTCATGTTCCAAAAGTTGTTAAAGATATGCCGAGGATGGCTTCCCTTAAAGATGCTTGTGTTGTGATTGAAGATGGAGGTTGTAACATTTGGGGACAACTCCCTGACATTCCTTTCAAATCAGACAAAAGTTTTTTGGGTTTCACTGCCAAAGCTCAAATGGAGGTCAGACGTGCTAACATGGGAAAACCACTTCTTCGCATCAGTAATCATGAAGTGAATACTCTTGAAGACTTCGATAACAGCTATGATTTTAATGACTGGATCTACCCGACTGCCGGTGAAGGACTTAACAACTGGCGTGCCAAGGATTTCATTCACATCTCCTTCAACAAGGAATAATTACCATTTACTGTTTTATTAATTTAAGAACTTTGTCTGTAATTTTATTAAAATAATAACTTTAAGCCATGTGCCAAGCCCGGGGCACCATGGTCCATTTGTTAAGGGTTTGTTCATTTCCATATGCCATATGATCATTTAATGAAAAATATTAGACTCTTTTGCATTCAAGTTTTGTGCTCATTATCTTTCTTTCACTCTATTGCATTTTCAAAATAGCCATGTATCTTACATACACACACACACGCATTTGCAGATCCTCATCCACTCCAAATCTCGTTGGCAATGATTCTGCTATTTCCATCTATGACTTTGAACATCCAATATACCAATCTGAAGATGAAGGTGAAGAAGATTGTGAAATACTTGGGGAATTATCCAGACTTCTAATACAAGAGGAGAAGGCCATTCAGCCACATGAAGAGCCAGTTGAAGTGATCAACCTAGGTGCTGAGGAAGATAAGAAAGAGGTCAATATTGGCGCCAACTTGGAAGACGGTATCAAAGACAGATTGATCCAGATGTTGCATGACTACGTTGAAGTGTTTGTTTGGTCATATGAAGATATGTCGGGGCTTGATACTGAAATTGTGGTTCATCGTCTACCAACAAAGGGAGATTGTCCTCCAGTCAAGAAAAAAGTTTGTCATATGCGGCCATACATGTCTAAAAAGATAAAATTTGAGGTAATGAAGAAATTCAATGCAGATTTTCTAGCAGTGATGTCATATCCCCAATGGGTGGCAAATGTGGTCCCCGTGCCAAACAATGATGGAAAGGTCCGTATGTGCATAGACTATAAAGATTTGAATAGGGCAAGCCCCAAAGATGATTTCCCACAACCACATATTAGCGTCTTGGTCGACAACACTGCTTAACATAAAGTCTTCTCCTTCATGGATGGCTTCTCTGGCTTTAATCAAATCAAAATGGCTCCCGAAGACATGGAGAAAACCACTTTTGTTTTACAGTGGGGAACTTTTTGTTACAAGGTCATGCCTTTTGGTTTAAAGAATGCAGAGTTAACCTATCAACGATCTATGGTAGCCCTATTCAATGACATGATCCATCATAAAATAGAAGTGTACGTTGATGATATGATGGAAAGGTCGCAAACTGAGGAACAAGACCTTGATCATTTTCACAAGTTGTTTGAGAGGTTGAAGAAATAAAAGCTTAGGCTGAATCCCAACAAATGCACATTTAAGGTAAGATCTGGAAAACTCTTAGGGTTTGTCGTCGGTGGAAAAGGTATTGAGGTCGACCCTACAAAGGTCAAATCCATACAAGAAATGCCAGGTCCCTTTTCCAAGAAAGAGGTCAGGGGTTTATTAGGTTGACTCAACTACATTGCTCGATTCATATCTCACTTGACTGCTACTTGTGAGCCAATATTCAAACTCTTGAAGAAAGATCAAGTAGTCAGATGGAACGACGACTGCCAAGTAGCCTTTGATAAGATCAAGGAATATTTACAAGAACCTCCCATCCTGATGCCTCCAGTTGAAGGAAGACCTCTGATTATGTATTTGACTGTATTAGAGAATTCAATGGGGTGTGTGCTAGGCCAATATGACGAGTCTGGCCGAAAAGAGCATGCAAAATACTACCTGAGAAAAACGTTTATCGACTGTAAAACAATATATTCAGTGCTCGAGAAAACTTGTTGTGCTCTAGCATGGGATGCTCATCGGTTAAGACAGTATATGTTGACTCACACCACTTTGTTGATTTCTAAGATGGACCCTATCAAGTACATCTTCGAGAAACCAGCTCTCTCCGTACGAATAGCTAGATGGAAAATGATCCTGACTGAATATGATATCCAATATACTACACAAAAGGCTATCAAAGGAAGTGTGTTGCTAGATCATTTGGCCCATCAAGCTATTGATGACTACCAATCCATGAACTTTGAATTCCCGGACGAGAATATCATGTTGATAACTGATTGTGAAAAGCCTGGACCGTATGACGGACCTGAACAAGGATCCCGATGGACTATGGTTTTCGATAGGGCTTCCAATGCTTTGGGTAATGGAGTTGGTGCTGTGATTGTTTCTCCCGAAGGTTTCCATACACCTTTCACTGCCAGACTATGCTTCGACTGTACAAACAATATGGCTGAGTATGAGGCATGCATCTTGGGTCTTATGGCTGCCATTAACCTAAGAATCAAATTCTTAAGCATATATGGACACTCAGCTTTAGTAATCAGTCAAGTTAAAGGAGAGTGGGATACCAAACATCCTAATTTGATCCCCTATAAAGAGCTTATGTTAACCCTGATCCAATACTTTGAGGAGGCTACCTTCGAAAACTTTCCAAGAGAAGAAAATCAGTTGGTGGATGCCTTAGCAACAATGTCATCCATGTTCAAGGTCAAGTGGGACAACGAAGCTCCTAGAATTATGATTGAAAGATTTGAGGAACCTGCACACTGTTGTGAGATCGATGCTGACAAGGAGAAACCATGGTACCATGAAGTGAGGAGATATTTGGAAGCACAAGAATATCCTAAAGGATCTTCCATCAACGACAAGAAATTCCTGCAAATATTTTCAGCCAAATTCTTCCTAAGCAGTGGGATCTTATATAAGCGCAATCATGATTCGACTCTGCTTCGTTGTGAGGACAAGAGGAAGGCAGATAAAATCATGGAGGACATGCATGATGGTATTTTTGGAACTCATTCTAGTGGACACACTATGGCCAAGAAGATTCTGAGGGCTGGTTATTATTGGTCAACAATGGAAACTGATTGTCACCATCATTCAAGGACTTGCCATAAGTGTCAGATCTATGTCGAAAAAGTTCATGTGCCTCCAATACCTCTAAATGTCATGACTTCTTTGTGGCCATTTGCAATGTGGGGCATTAACATGATTGGAGAGATCAAGCCCACAACATCTAATGTACATCGTTTCATCCTTGTTGCCACTGACTACTTCACTAAATGGGTCGAAGCTGCCTCGTATGCCTCAATCACAAAGAACATTGTAGCCAGATTTATCAAACATAACCTCATCTTCCATTACGGTATCCCTGAAAGAATCATCACCAACAATGGAACTAATCTCAATAGTCCTATGATTACGGAACTTTGCACTTAGTTCAAAATCAAGCATCACAATTCTTCTTACAGACCTAAAATGAATGGTGCGGTTGAAGCTGCTAATAAAAACATAAAGAAGATTATGCAAAATATGGTGGTGACCTACAAAGATTTGCACGAGATGTTACCGTTTGCTCTTCATGGTTATCGTACTTCGGCTTGAACACCAACCGAGGCAACCCCTTTCTCTCTAGTCTATGGCATGGAAGTTGTCCTACCAGTGGAAGTTCAGATTCCTTCCTTAAGGATTATGAAAGAATCAGGCTTAGGTGAAGATGAATGGATTCATACAAGGTTATACCAGTTTAACTTAATTGACGAGAAGAGACTGGTTGTTGTTTGTCATAGTCAAATGTATCAAAAGCGTACGATCAAAGCTTTCAACAAAAAGATCAAACCTCGAGTGTATCAGACTGGCGATTTGGTAATAAAGCGCAGCATTCTTCCTCAAGGAGGTCCCAGGGGAAAATGGACTCCAACTTACGAAGGGCCATTTGTTGTTAAGAAAGTATTCTCTGGCGGTGCCATGATGTTGACTACTATGGACGGCGAATATTTTCCGCATCCTGTGAACACAGACATAGTCAAAAAATACTACGCATAAAAGTGACCCACTAGGTTGACATACCTAGGAAAAAATAACGGCATCCCGGCGAACCAAAGAGGTTCGGGCAAAAGTTAGGGATATATACAAAAGATTATACACCCGACAAGTCGAAAACCTGAAAGGGCGTCTTGAGCAAAAATGGGTATCCTGCTGGATTGAAAACCCAAAAGGGAGGTCCATGAAAAATTTAAGGATTAAAGCGTATGACTATGCCCCGTGGAGTCTATACATTTGGCTTTATTACTAAGGTCTGAGTTCAATGGTCCAAGATCAATCCAATCGAATTCTTTCAATTACATAGGGATAACAGCGGGGTTGTAACTCAATGAGATCACTTCCACATGGCTATTATTCTTATTTTCACTTTGTATTCCTTTCATTCTTTCAATGATTTCCTCTTACTAGGATCTCTGTCTCCTTGTACACAAATGCCTATTTATGGGCAAAACATCAATACAAATATACTTTGAAGTGCAAACTTTTTGTTTTTCTATTTTGAGTACAAAAGTGTCCAATAACTAAAAATTGAATGAACATATGCATATGAACATGATTAACTTTTAACAAATGTATGCATAAAAACAGTAATAAGTATTTCCTTAAGGGTTTGGGATAACCCCACAGAGTTACTTCAATAAAACTCTCCCCACGGAGTTAAATTCTTACATCCAGAGTTCCAATCTCTTAGAAAACCTCTCCCCAACTGAGTTAGTCTTAAAAAGATGCCCCGTGGAGTTCTTCCTAAAGAATTCACTTCCCCATTAGGTCGTCAAATATTCTCTTCAACAGGGTTTATTTCCCCAATAAACTACAAATTCCCTAATACAAGTCTTATCCTCAAACCATTACAAATTAATAGACAAGACCTATAATTCCCAACGGAGTCATTACTATCCCCAAAAGTTGTTGTGAAGCCTGGAATTCAACCAGATAACAGTTAACTTTCATCCTCCCGAGCAAGTTGCTATGAAGCCTGGAATCCGACCAGATAACAGTTTAACTTCATCTAAGTTGCTATGAAGCCTGGAATCCGACCAGATAATTATTTAACTTCATCTAAGTTGTTGTGAAGCCTGGAATCCTACCAGATAATAGTTAAATTTCATCTAAATTACTGCAAAGCCTGGGATCCGACCAGATAACATTTCAGTTGCTCCAAAACCTGGAATCCAACCAGATAACAATTTAATTTCATCTAAATTGCTATGAAGCATGGGATCCTACCAGATAACAGTTAATTTCAGTTGCTGCAAAGCCTGGAATCCAACCAGATAATAGTTAACTTCATCCTCTGAAGTAAGTTGTTGCGAAGCCTGGAATCCGACCAGATAACAGTTAACTTCATCCTCCAAAGTAAGTTGCTCCGAAGCCTGGAATCTGACCAGATAACACTTAAACTTCATCTTCTCTATTAAGTTGTTGTGAAGTTTGGAATACGACCAAATAAACGTTAACTTTATTTTCCCAAGCAAGTTGTTGTGAAGCCTAGAATCCGACCAGATAACATCTAACTTTTATTCTCCTCAGTAGAGCAATGGACAACTAAAACTCCTAAACTCTATTCCCCAAGAAGAAATCAACACTCCCCGTAGAGTTTCCTCAAGCAAAGTCAATGTTCCTCAGTGGAATTCTCCTCAAACAACAAAGAAGTAATCCCCAGCGGAAACACTCTAAACAAGGTATGAACATGAACATATCCTCAACAGCAAATTGGGACTTAACTTCCCAAAACTCCTCAGCATTTGTCAAGGATTTATTTTCCAGACAAAGAAACGCTTCAACAATATTTCATACTCATACATCATACTACATACATGACAAATGCATACAATATAATCTCATTTATTTTGAGAACGTCATTGCGCCATGCATACATTTGCATGCAACAAATCCTCTTCCTTGCAGGAAATGTCAATCAACAACATAAAAGACCTCTTCTGGGTAGATTTATTTCTTCCAAATTAAAGATAGGAGAACGAAGACCTTTTTTGGTTATATTCACTTCTTCTAGTTAAAAATAGGCAATCAACAGACCTCTTATGGTTGTGATTATTTCCCCAGTGAATTCTCTAAACAACGGACCTCTTCTGGTTTAGATTTACTTCTTCCAGTTGAAAACAGGTAAAAGGCATATGTTATTTCAGTATAAATCGACCAAAGATTTATTCTGACGCTTCTCCCAATTTCTACCAATGGTCACTCAGGATGGCATCTGTAAGCCCATCTCCGACAAACTCTTCATCACTTCTCCAAATGTCATCTTTAAGCCCATTTCTGACACAATCAACTAACACATGGTCGAGTGCAAATTTTTGGGCACTTTAGTGTTCAATCATCTTCCACTTTCAAGTCACGAATGGAAGACTCGCCAATCTAACTCTTCAGGTTTAAGAAGATTGAACATGGGCAATTATTGTGCCCCAAAATTTTCCCTCTCTTTTATCAAGATGTTTCTCACAAGGATCTTCAAAAGTTCAAGCTTGCATAAGTATTGACTAGGTCAAGCCATCTCCTTAACACTAATGCCTCAAATTAGGGTTTGAGTTCTCACAAGGACAATTGGACTTTTAATGCCTCATATGACTTTCATGGATCATTATGGACTTTCAAGATTTCTCATCTCAAGTTTCAAGTCTTACAGTTCAAGTTTACTCAGTCAATTGATCAGATGACCTAAAATCAGGTGTATTGGGTAAAAAGTCAAATATGGTCAACTTACAGTCAAACTTCAATATTTTTGACCCAGATCAACATTTTTAAATCATATGTATCATTTTATCAAGTTTGGATCATAATTCCCCCAGAAAATTACTCAGATCATCAAAAGGGCAAATTGGTTAAAATTAGGGTTTTGACTGAAAAGGCTTGATTTTTGACTTTTGACCTAATACATGAATTATTTGTTTGAAACATGATATCAAGGATTCAAATGCATCAGTTTGACCTAATTTCATGATTCAATTCATTTCCCAAGATCAATTGATTGATAGTTGAAATTCAGTCAACTGATGAAAAGTCAATTGATACACCAAAAGTCAAACTTTGACTTTTTGATCAAATTTGAGTTCAAAGACCACATTTCATCAAGACATTCAAAAATATGAAACTTGATCATCAAGAAATAAAGAGAATCAAAATTCATCTTAAAAAGTCAAACTTTTCAAGACATAGAATTTTTCTAAGTGTTTTTAAGTCTTATTTTTTCATTACTTCATGCCAATTTTTCACCAAGATGTAAGATGATTCAAAGGAAATTTTCAACATTGTAAGTGTTTAGTTATTGGCATGTATTTTTGGTAAAACTAGGTGTGTGAATGTCATGACTGATGTCATAACATTCTGGATTATTAGGTACTTTATGCAGAAAAAGTATGGCATACAGTAGCTGTTGTTTATGCGTGTACATCTGAGCATTTTGCAATGATCACATTTATTACCTTCTACCAAAATCAGTAAACAGGAATTCTGATGTCATAACAAATGTTAAGACATCCTGTACTGATCTAACAGTTATGCAGTTTGGTTAATTCTGAGATTTTTCAGGAAGTTGGTTCATTCTTTCCAGAACAGAATCTCACGTGGACTTTAGGTTAACCTAGCTCAACCCTAATCTGGTTGATAAAGTCTTGTGACCAAGTCTTGAGGTTAACCCTAATTAACCCTAGATTTTCGTGGAAGCCCTAACTGAAGAAACAGCTGCATATATATTCAACAGGAATTCTGATTGGAAATTAACTCTTTGACAGAAGATCAATTAGGAGCTGTATAGTTTTAACTGCTGTAATCCAAGCAAGTATCATTGTGATAAGTGACTTGGAATAGGTTTTGATTGTAAGGGTTTTTGTATCACTCAAAGCTTTGAAGCAAGAGTGTTTATGTCTCTTGACTAAAGCTTTGAAGCAAAGTCAAGTTAGGTTTATGTATCACTCAAAGCTGTGAACCACGAGTGTTTGTGTTACTTGATTAAAAGCTGTGAAGCATAATCAAGTGTATGTTCTGAAGAGTGTCTTCACTATTTCATTAGTCAATTGTTCAAGTATCACTGTTGTGATTGAGGGGGAGTGAGTAGGAACTCAGGTTTAAGTTGAACTTAGATTGAAGTTGCATTGGGTAGGTATTAAGTGAAGGAGATAAACTAGTTGGTTTATTCCTGAATTAATATCTCTTATAGTGGATTTCCTCCCTGGCTTGGTAGCCCCCAGAGTAGGTGTTGTTTCACACTGAACTGGGTAAACAATTGACTGTGTTCTTTACTGTTTTTATTTACTGTCTTATAGAAAGTCAGATACGGTGTCATAACATTCACTGTGATATTGAGTATCTGCTGCCAGAATTTCAATTGGCATCAGAGCAGGCACCCTGCCTGTCTTACTGGGTGAGATCTAGGGATATCACTTTCTGGCACTATGGACAAAGAAGGAGTTTTTGGAAACAGACCACCCATTCTGGATGGATCAAATTATGACTACTGGAAACCTCGTATGATTTCCTTCTTAAAATCACTTGACAAAAAGGCTTGGAGAGCTGCTGACAAAGGATGGAACCATCCCACCATAACTGAGAAAGATGGGACAATCAGTCTGAAGCCTGAGGAAGAATGGAGAAAAGAAGAAGATGAGTTAGCCCTGGTTAATTCCAAAGCTTTAAATGCCTTGTCCAATGGAATTGATAGAAACATATTTAGACTGGTACATCAATGTGAACTAGCCAAGGAAGTTTGGGACACTCTCAAAACTACCCATGAGGGCACATCCAAAGTAAAAATGTCAAGGCTTCAGATGCTGACTACCAAGTTTGAGAACTTAAGGATGATGGAAGATGAAACCATTCATGAGTTTCACATGAACATCTTGGAGATTGCCAACAACTCAGGAGCATTGGGAGAAAAGATGTCTGAAAAAAAACTGGTGAGAAAGATTCTCAGATCCTTGCCTAAAAAATTTGCAATGAAGGTAACTTCTATAGAGGAAGCCCAGGATATCAGCAAGTAGAAGGTGGATGAACTCATTGGGTCTCTTCAGACTTTTGAGATGGGGATCAATGAAAATGTTGACAAGAAGAACAAGAGCATAGCACTTGTATCCAACACTGAAGATGAAAACAAGGAGGATGAAGAAGAAAGTATTTCAGAAGCTATAGCCATGCTTGGAAGACAATTCAACAAACTCATCAAGAGAATGGATCCAAAGTCAAGGTCAAATGTTAAGAACATTTCTTCTGACATTAACAGATCTTATGACTCCAGTAGAAAACCAAGGTCTAAAGAGAAGGGAAATCAAAGCAGAGGAATTCAATGTCATGGATGTGAAGGATATGGGCACATTCGAGCTGAATGTCCTACCTTTCTTAAGAAACAAAAGAAAGGAATGTCTGTTACCTGGTCTGACTGTGATTCAGAAAGTAATTCTGAAGAAGAATCTACCAAACTAGTTACTGCACTAACTGGTGTTTGTACCTCTGAAAGTGACACTAGTGATGAGGAAGTGACATTTGAAGAACTGGCTGATACCTACAAGAAATTATGTATCAGAAGTGCTGAAGTTTGTCTGCAAAATGAGAGACAAACAAAACTCATAATAAAGTTGGAGGCTGAAAAAAGGGCAGACATTGAAACTATAAGTCATCTAGAAGAGGAAGTTCAAATGTTGAACTCAAAACTGAACCAGATGACCAAATCTGTCAAGATGCTGACAAATGGAACTGACAAATTGGAAGAAATCCTTCAGGTTGGACAAAATGTGGGAAACAAGTATGGTCTAGGATTTGTGGCAGCAAAGAAATCTGGTGCAGACAAGAAGATCAGGCCTGATAAACAAATGTCAAAGCAGATGTCACAACACAGCACTCAACATCGGGAACAGAGAAATATGAAGAAAAAATACCAAAGATGGAGATGTCATCATTGTGGGAGGTTTGGTCACATAAAGCCATTCTGCTTCAGATTGTATGGATACCCTAATCAGAACCCAGGTGTCAAACCTAAGTCTAACAAGGTACCACATACTCCACAATGGAAGAAAAAGGCTACTGCCTTGATAGCCCACACTTCTCTTAGAGTCTCTGCTAAGGAAGACTGGTACTTTGACAGTGGGTGCTCTAAGCACATGACTGGAATCAAGAACCTTCTCAATAATGTCAAACCTCACACCACTAGTTATGTGACCTTTGGAGATGGTGCTAGAGGAGAAATCAAAGGATTTGGTAACTTGGACTGCCCTGGAGTTCCAAATCTAAATGAAGTACTATTGGTAAAAGGCCTGACTGCTAATCTCATTAGTATCAGTCAATTATGTGATCTAGGATTCAAGGTCAACTTCTCAAAATCTGAATGTCTTGTAACTAATGAAAAACAAGAAATTGTAATGAAAGGAGTTAGATCTAAAGACAACTGTTACTTGTGGGAACCTGAGAACACTAATTATTCCACTGTGTGTTCTATTTCCAAAGAAGAAAAAGAGGTGAAACTGTGGCACCAAAAACTTGGCCACCTTCATCTAAGAGGAATGAAAAGGATTATATCCATGGAGGCAGTCAGAGGGATTCTAAGACTGCAAATTGATGAAGGGAGAGTTTGTGGTGAATGTCAGGTTGGTAAGCAGACTAGGATGTCACATCCAAAGTCAAGACATCTGACCACCTCTAAGGTTCTAGAACTTCTACATATGGATCTGATGGGACCAATGCAGGTAGAAAGTCTTGGTGGAAAAAGATATGCCTATGTTGTTGTGGATGATTTTTCCAGATTCACCTGGATTAACTTCATTAGGGAAAAATCTGATGTGTTTGAAGTTTTTAAAGAACTGTGCAAAAGAATTCAAAGAGAAAAAGAAGGGTGTATTGTCAGAATCAGAAGTGATCATGGCAAGGAATTTGAAAACAGTAAGTTTAATGAGTTCTGCTCCTCAGAAGGAATTAGTCATGAATTCTCTTCCCCTATAACTCCTCAACAAAATGGAGTTGTAGAAAGGAAAAATAGGACCATACAGGAATCTGCCAGAGCTATGATACATGCCAAAAGACTTCCTATTCATTTTTGGGCTGAAGCTATGAATACAGCCTGTTATGTCCATAACAGAGTCACCTTGAGAAAGGGAACCTCATCCACCATTTATAAACTCTGGAAAGGAAGAAAGCCAACTGTGAAGTACTTCCATGTATTTGGCAGCAAATGTTATATTCTGGCAGATCGTGAACAAAGGAGAAAGCTGGACCCTAAAAGTGATGAAGGTATATTTCTAGGATACTCCTCCAATAGCAGAGCTTATAGGGTATTCAATTCCAGGACCAAAGTCATGATGGAATCAATAAATGTTATAGTTGATGATCATCATGAAGAAACAGATGTCCCTTGTAATGTTGAGACATTCTTTGAGACTCCAACTCAACAGAATGACCTTCCTAACACCACTACAACAGACTATGAATCCAAGGAAGCTAGCAAAATCCCTTCCATCAGAATTCAGAAAGATCATCCTAAAGAACTCATCATAGGGGATCCTAACAGTGGAGTCATTACAAGATCTAGAGAAATCATCTCAAACTCTTGCTTTGTGTCTAAAATTGAACCAAGAAATGTTAAGGAGGCTTTAACTGATGAATACTGGATTGGTGCAATGCAAGATGAATTGAACCAATTTAAGCAACATGAAGTTTGGGAGTTAGTTCCTAGACCAGAGGGAACAAACATCATTAGCACAAAATGGATATACAAGAACAAATCAGATGCTGAAGGAGTTGTCACTAGGAATAAGGCAAGACTTGTTGCCCAAGGATACACTCAAGTTGAAGGGGTTGATTTTGATGAGACCTTTGCCCCTGTAGCCAGACTAGAATATATCAGACTCCTATTGGGAATTGCTTGCCTCCTGAAGTTCAAGCTATTTTAGATGGATGTAAAAAGTGCCTTCCTAAATGGGTACTTGAATGAGGAAGTTTATGTGGAACAGCCTAAAGGTTTTGTGGATCCAAACCACCCTGATCATGTCTACAAATTGAGGAAAGCACTATATGGCCTAAAACAAGCTCCTAGAGCATGGTATGACAGGTTAACAAAATTTCTCTCAGACAAAGGATACAGAAAAGGAGGCTTGGATAAAACCCTCTTTGTCAAAAATGAAGGAGGGAATTTAATGGTAGCTCAAATATATGTTGATGACATAGTGTTTGGGGGAATGTCAGAACAAATGGTTAAACATTTTGCTGACCAGATGCAGGCTGAATTCGAAATGAGTCTCATGGGAGAACTGACTTATTTTCTTGGACTGCAAGTCTCACAGATGGAGGACTCAATCTTTCTATCTCAAAGCAAGTATGCAAAGAACATTGTCAAGAAGTTTGGTATGGAGAATTCCAGTCACAAAAGGACTCCTGCACCTACTCATTTAAAGCTATCCAAAGATTCAAGTGGGGTTAAGGTGGACAAAGTCTGTACAGGAGCATGATAGGAAGTTTGATGTACTTAACAGCCAGCAGACCTGACATTGCTTTTGCAGTTGGAGTTTGTGCAAGATATCAAGCTGATCCTAAAGTCAGTCATATCAACCAAGTGAAGAGAATTTTGAAGTATGTAAGTGGAACTTACAACTATGGATTGCTATACTCTCATGGCTGTGAACCAACTCTGACTGGTTATTGTGATGCTGATTGGGTTGGAAGTGCTGATGATAGAAAAAGCACCTCTGGAGGATGTTTCTTCTTAGGAAATAATCTGGTCTCCTGGTTCAGCAAGAAACAGAACTGTGTGTCTCTCTCTACTGCTGAAGCTGAATACATTGCAGCTGGTAGTAGCTGTTCTCAAATGATCTGGATGAAATAGATGCTTACTGATTATAATGTCACACAAGATGTTATGACATTGTACTGTGACAATCTGAGTACAATCAACATTTCCAAGAATCCTATTCAGCATAGCAGGACCAAGCATATTGACATAAAACATCACTTTATCAGAGACCTTGTAGAAGAGAAGACGATTAAACTAGAACATGTTGCCACTGAGCTACAGCTGGCTGACATTTTTACCAAGGCACTTGATGCAAATCAATTTGAAAACTTAAGGGGCAAGTTGGGTATTTGCCAACATGAAGAATTGTAGCAATTAATTTTGCTTAAAACAAGGGTTGAAGGAGTTATTTTTGTTAAGTCTATTTTGATTGGGTTAATCATATGTTTTCCCATTTCTTTCAAAATTATTAAGAAGTTGAATAGACACTCATTTGCCTCCTTCCTCTCTCGACTCTACAACAAATCCCATTCTCTCAATCAAAGTTTTCTCTCTAGTTACTACTGGTTTTCTAAGATTATCAAAATGTCTCAAACATCATCCTCATCCAAGACGACTGTTTCATCCTCTTCCTCTGATTGAGATTCTCGGGCAATCACATCATGCATGGATTCTGAAGTCCTGGAGATTACTCCTCTTAGAAAAATGGCAACTAACCCATCCAAGGTCAAAAAGCTGAGAACAAGGCATGCAGGAAGGTTTCAAGCTACTTCATCCGGTAATCCCTCTCAACCTTCATCTTCTGTTCCAAATAGAGAAGGCTCAGCTTATGTACATCAAGCAATAGCTAGGCTTGTCACAAGAATTCTGAGTGAGAACCACTCTGTACCGGGGATTTCTATTCCATTAAATCAAGAATCAGCAAGCCCAAATGTTGAAGTAAATCCAGATGTCTCTGAGAATGTTGAGACACCAAGTGACAACATTCAGAAATCATCTGAAAATCTTGATGATATCCAGAACCCTTCAGAGAAGAATGTTGAACCACCGGTTATTAATACTCAGACAATGACCTAATTGCAAATATCAACCCTAGCATAGCTAGGAGAATGATGAACAGAAAGGGTAATCAGGATGCTGCAAAATGTCTGACCAAAGAGAAGCCTGCTGATAAGAAAACCAGGTCTGAAGGCAAGACTGGTGTAGAAACTGTGAAGACTGGACTGTCCAAAGGGAAGGTGAAAGCCCAAGTACATGCTGGGAGTCTCTCAAAGCCTGTGAGACAACCAATAGCAAAGAAGAGGAAAGAGCCTGAACCTTCTGATTCTGATGAGGAATCAGAATTTGAAATTGATGCTGAAGACATTCCTCTCAGAAGGAAACTCCCTTCCAGCAAAAAGGCTAGAGTTCCTGAAGTCCCCACTGATAACATTTCATTTCACCACCCTGAAAATGCCAACAGATGGAAGTATGTTTACTTGAAAAGAATATCCTTGGAAAGAGAACTAAACAATGATGCCATGGATTGTAAGGAATTCATGGACCTAATCAAAGCTGTTGGACTAATGAAGACTGTGGTAAAGTTTACAAAATGCTATGAAAAACTTGTCAAGGAATTCATAGTGAATTTGTCTGATCAATGTGCTGATGGAAGGTCAGCTGAATTTGAATGTGTCTATGTGAGAGGAAGAAAGGTTAATTTCTCTCCCTCTGAAATTAACAAATTCCTTGGAAGATCAAATGAGGCTTGCCCTGAACTAGAAGTTACTGACAATGAAGTATGCCAAACCATCACAGCAAGACAAGTCAAGTGCTGGCCCTTGAAAGGCAAGCTGAATGCTAGCAAGCTAAGCATGAAATTTGCCATCCTGCACAAGATTGGTGCAGCCAACTGGGTCCCTACCAACCATAAATCAACCATCTCCACAGGATTGGGGAGATTCATTTATGTTGTTGGAACTAGGACTGAATTTGACTATGGCAGGTATATTTTTGATCAAACTATAAAACATGCTGGAAGCTATGCTGTTAAAGGCCCTATTGCCTTTCCCTCCCTCCTATGTGGAATTGTCCTTGCTCAGTACCCTGACATCCTGGTGGAAAGAGATACTGTTTGCAAAAGAGCTCCTGCTTTTGGGTTACACTACAAGTTATTTCAGGGATCTCATGTTCCTGACATTGTCATAACATCAGCTGAGACATCAACTGTAAAAACTCAGTCCAAGACATCTGATGTTATAGTTGTACTGAAGGAGACCTGCAAAGAGCTGGGGATAAGGAAAAAGACTCTAGAGAACCTAATTGCCAGATTAGAACAGGAGGAGACTGAAGGACACATAAGGGAAGAGGATGCTGCTGAAGATCAGCTCAATGCTGAAGAAAGTGCCTCCTCTGAAGATGACAGTGCTTAAAGTTTGGTGGAGTTGACAAGCTTGATGCTGGTTCCTGTTGATGCAAGTGATTTCAGATTTTATTTGTTGTTTTTATTGCTCATTTTGGATGACTGTATAACATATAAGTACATGTATCTTTTTCCTATTTGTGGCTAAAGAGGGGGAGATAATTTGTGTTAATTACTTGGTAGACATCATATTTTTCTGCAGACATATTCATTCTGCTGCTCTCTATTCTCTGATTGCTTAGGGGTTTTAGCCAAAAATCTGCCAAAGGGGGAGTTTGTAAGTGTTTAGTTATTGGCATGTATTTTTGGTAAAACTAGGTGTGTGAATGTCATGACTGATGTCATAACATTCTGGATTATTAGGTACTTTATGCAGAAAAAGTATGGCATACAATAGTTGCTGTTTATGAGTGTGTATCTGAGCATTTTGCAATGATCACATTTATTACCTTCTACCAAAATCAGTAAACAGGAATTCTGATGTCATAACAAATGTTAAGACATCCTGTACTGATCTAACAATTATGCAGTTTGATTAATTCTGAGATTTTTCAGGAAGTTGGTTCATTCTTTCCAGAACAGAATCTCACGTGGACTTTAGGTTAACCTAGCTCAACCCTAATCTGGTTGATAAAGTCTTGTGACCAAGTCTTGAGGTTAACCCTAATTAACCCTAGCTTTTCGTGGAAGCCCTAACTGAAGAAACAGCTGCATATATATTCAACAGGAATGCTGATTGGAAATTAACTCTTTGACAGAAGATCAATTAGGAGCTGTATAGTTTTAACTGCTGTAATCCAAGCAAGTATCATTGTGATAAGTGACTTGGAATAGGTTTTGATTGTAAGGGTTTTTGTATCACTCAAAGCTTTGAAGCAAGAGTGTTTGTGTCTCTTGACTAAAGCTTTGAAGCAAAGTCAAGTTAGGTTTATGTATCACTCAAAGCTGTGAAGCACGAGTGTTTGTGTTACTTGATTAAAAGTTGTGAAGCATAATCAAGTGTATGTTCTGAAGAGTGTCTTCACTATTTCATTAGTCAATTGTTCAAGTATCACTGCTGTGATTGAGGGGGAGTGAGTAGGAACTCAGGTTTAAGTTGAACTTAGATTGAAGTTGCATTGGGTAGGTCTTAAGTGAAGGAGATAAACTGGTTGGTTTATTCCTGAATTAATATCTCTTATAGTGGATTTCCTCCCTGGCTTGGTAGCCCCCAGAGTAGGTGTTGTTTCACACTGAACTGGGTAAACAATTGACTGTGTTCTTTACTGTTTTTATTTACTGTCTTATAGAAAGTCAGATACGGTGTCATAACATTCACTATGACATTGAGTATCTGCTGCCAGAATTTCAAACATGAAAGTTGTAGATCTTGATGATATCTAAAAATTTTATTTACTTATAAAGTTCTAAAAATTCTTTGATTTATAGTTATAAATTCACAAAGTCATGAACTTTTGATAAAAACACTTAGTGAAAATTTGACTAGTTTAGGCAGATTTTTTGACCTAATTTCATGGAAACTTTTCACATAGTTCCAATTAGATTCTTGAAAAATGAAAAACATAAATTTTTTATATCATGTTCCAAGCTTTTCAAAATGTCAAAGAACTCAATGAGATCATTTTTGAGCTAAGAGAATCGAAGAGATGAAGTTAGGGTTTCAAACTTGAATTATAGGTCATTTTTGTGATGAACAAGAATTCAAATATCAAGCCTATGATGCACAATCTTATTCTTACAGGCTTCTAAATTTTACATAACTCTACAATTAATTGTTTACATAATTTATTGAGGTATGATCCAAGTGATTATGCCATTATCCAAAGCAATTTGCCATATTTGGAAGAAAGGTACCATTTTATTCTCATAAAGCAAGCTTTATGCAAAGTCAACTTGTATTGAGCTTTGCACGTGTTCCTTATGCATAAGCTTCCTTTACAAAGTTAGATAAGCATGTTTAGAGTTGGAAACCTCTCTAGATAGCCTTGTACCTTACCTTGAAATCATACTTGTCAAGTTTACTTCAAAAATAAGCCAAAATCCCATAACTTGTGATCTTGTGATTCTGACAACCTCAAGTCTCCAAAACTTTTCCTATATATCAAGATACTCTTATGCAACTTAGGACACGAAATTAGAATCCCTCAAGCCATAAATTCCCCAAAACTTCCATTTTTGTGTCATTTATGACTTTGCACACCCATCTTCAAATCCACTCGTGCATTTTCATTTCTAATCCATCACAAAGTATCTAATACACATATAAAAGCTATCCCCTGTTTCCAAACTGTAACATCATCTTATTCATCCTCCATAACCAAAAACAGATTTCTGCAACTTGACTTCTCCAAGCCATTTCAGCCACTCTTAACTCAAGCTAAGCATTGCATTAGCTTCCTAGAGACTCAAGGAAACTAACTTGGTCATTGCAGCACCTTGAAAGTTACTCAAACTTAAACCACGAATTCCATTTTCAAGGTAAGTTTTCTGACTTTTGAACTCTTCATATAAGCATTGTTAGCTTTCCATTTGTGAAGATAAAAGGTAGACATCATTGCCCTGAAGCTGACCATGTCCTTAGAATTCATTTATATTGCTTGAGTAATGAGAATTTTAAGTTTGAACTTTCTGAAAAAATTAGGTTAGAATTGGTACTAGTCAAAATTCGTGCTCATCTTTGAGCCATTGTTTAAGTTATTTGCATTTCTAGAATCATGGTGAAATTTCTAACAAGTTTGATGTTCATATTTTTAGAATGGTTGAGGAATGAATGAGTTGCAGGGGCTCTGCTGACGCGAGGAAGAAGATGAAGTTTATCATTAAAACTAATTTTGTAATACATATTTGTGGTTTGATATAAGAGATTGATGTATAGCCACCCAGTGGTAGAGAGCGCGCGCGTATAAGGCCTTATTATGCTTTGTCATGGGTTCGAGCCAGGCATGGGACATTTTGTCATTTTTTGTGTAATTTCCTTTCCTTTTCTCACTCACAAGCGCGCCTGAGGCTCCTTTGTTTAGGTATGATTACATTCACTCAACAATATCCCCCTGCATGCTAACATCACGCAGCCCACTTCACCCTTTTTTTATTTTCTTTGTTCTGACTATAAACAAAAACAACATTGGGCCTAAGATCAAACCAATCGGTTTTTTCTACCAAACCACCTTTCTCACTTTCACACCTCCTGACTTAACTTTATATTTTATATTTATTTTCTTTTCATTTTATTATTATTATTATTATTATTATTATTATTATTATTATTATTGTTATCCTTATTATTTTTATTAATAAAAAATCCAAGAAAATATTTTATTTGTTTATTTACATATTTAAAATACTTTTTATTTTATTTCTTTTAAAGATAAAAAGACCAAAAACTTTTTCCTAACAAACTTAATTTCCTTTCTTAAATTTAAATAATAATTAGACTTAAATCTATTTTATTTTCTTTTAACCAAAATTAGTTTAGAACTTAAGACTTTTAATTAATTAACTTTGTATACTAGTTTAATTAAATTAAAGCTATTTTCTACAAAACACTAAAAAATGCTTTCTTGAATAAATTTATTCCTTTACTATTTTAGACTTAGGTTTATTTCTTTTTGAGACTAGTTAATTGTTTCTTTTTAGTAAATTAGGTCAAAAACGTTTTTAACAAAAACACAAACAAAAAATCAATTTTCTTTTCCATTTACTCATTCTTGTACATTTATTCATTCTTGAATATTATTATTCATTCAATATGGTTGTAATAATAATTAGGTTTAATTATTTGCTCCCCATTTGTAAATTTGTATCCCCATCCCCAAATGATATAATAGCGTAGGATATTTACATTCCACAATTTATCGCTTTCATATAAATGCTAGTAATTAGGGTTTGTATGTGTAATACGGTGGGAGAACTGACTTGGTTGTTTTGTGTTTGATCACAATTGTTGCGGATAGTAAGATTTGCCACCTACTTTTATTTTATCCAAATAGGAAAGGGTGAAAAGAAAAGGAAAGACCTTTGAGATTATTTCTTGAGTTTGGGGGTAGGTTATGAAAAGGGAAGGTGTTAGCACCCTTTTCATCCGTAGTTATCTACGGGATCTTAGTTGCTTGATAGATCACTTACTTTGTTTGAAAATGTGCTTTGTGGTGTGGTTTTGAAAATATTTTTAAAACGTCTTTGTAATGATTCTGGTCTCTATAAGTATGCGTGCAAAGTGTTGGTTTTGAAAATAGTTCAAAGAGGCGTTTGTGGAAGATGTTTTTGAAAGGGGTTTTGAAAAGTCCCTTTGTAATAATTCTCGTCTCTATAAGAATGCGTACAAAGTGTTTTAACTTTTGAAAATGTTTCAATTGAAAGTGTAGGTGTGAAAATGGTTTTTTAGTTGTGAGCAAGCAAGAACCTACGAGCGTCCTACCAACTCAAAAGGTCTAATGTTCTTTTCCTCCTCTTTTAGATGTAGCTATCTTACCATTGATTGATAGAAGCCCCATCGTTGGATGTGAAGGGACGGGCGTGGGTCGTTTGTATAGTCATAGAAGGTAACCTATGAGACATTTTAACAATTTTGATTAGGTATTAGATCGTTTACCGAAGGCAGCATTGAAGGTCATCGAGGGAATACGATCTTTTATCGAGGGCATTTGCTAAAACGCCCATATTTGAGGGACATGACTATTTTCTGAGGCAACAAGTGAGATTACCCTATAGGTGCATGTGTGAATAGTGTGTTTGATTGCATGCATTTTTATCTTTGATTTTTGGGTTGTCTACTTGTTGGTTTTATCTTGCCATACATCCTAATTACTAACGTTTGTATAAAGCAATAAAAATGCAGAAAATAAATGTACTACAATATTACAACCATATAGAATAGCAAGAAAATATGTAAAAACAAAAATAACATAAAAAGAGAGAGAGAAAAAGTCCTTCGATCCATGCACTAGGCTCTTTCGATTCACCCTTATTTTGCTTCTTCGGTTGGGGCTGGGAATCAGCGTGAGCACCCTTCGATTACACCCTTTGTCCTTTTTTCGATTGGGGCATGGAGGTCTGTGTGAACACCCTTCGTTTCTCCCTTCTTGCTCCTTCGTTTGGATTGTGAAGCAGTATGGGCCTGCAAAGTAGCATGAGTGTGCATCCTCCATTCACGCCCTCTTTGTCTTTTGTTTGGGACTATAAAGCAGTAAGGGGCGAAGCCTAAGGCTTCGATTCAATAAACTTTGTTTTGTTTTCTTTTTTTGTTTGAGTCTGTACAGATTAGTTTTACCATATATTTAGACAAGAAAAACAAACGAAATAGGCAGAAATGAAGAGTAAACAAATGTTGTTTACATGCTTGAAACGAAAGGGTTAAGGTCAGGGGACTTACCTTGCTTCTGAAGTTGGTGCTTCTGGACCTTGAGTGATTGCTCTGGGTGCTCCTGGATCCGAAGGAAAGAAACAAGGGTGGTGTTTCTTTGAATGGATTTGAAGGCCAAGAAGACTGGGGTTGTGTTTGTTGTTTCTGGATTCGAAGGAAAAGAACAAATGTAGTGTTTGTTTTTCTGGATTTGAAATAAAAAAGGAACAAGTGTTGTGCTTCTTTGGTTTTGGATTCGAAGGAGCATAAATGAAAGGTACGGTCTTTTTATTCTGGTTTTGAGAGTGTGTTAAGTGTTTGACGATTTTCACACAATCAAAGTTTCTCCAGCTACCAAATCCCTCTGGATGTGTTGTTCACCCCCCTTAGATGTGTTGTGGAACATCTTACTTATAGATGAAGTTGGCTAAGGTTTAGGAGGTAAAACAAAAGAAAGTTGAACAAATTGGGTATGATGTTATTGTAGTCTTCGAGGTGCAGTATTTGTATACCAAATTGGGGCAAATATAGGTGCAGCGTAGCAGGACTGCTGTGCAGCAATTTTGGAGCATTGTGGCCAGTGTAGCTGGCTTGGACTTGCAATGCATTGGACTTTGGTCAATAAGCCTTTGATTAGACTCATCGTGAGACCAAACATTAATTGTGTTCTTCGAATGGACCTTTTGCATGTTCCTTCGAATGCAACAAATTTATGTTCTTTGGATGGGCCACCAAATATGTCCTTCGAATGGGCCACTAAATATGACCTTCGAATGGGACATCCAGGTATGTATTTCATGTCCCTCGAATGGGCCACCATAGTGAAAAAACTATGTGTGTCGAAACAAACTTTCCAAGGGAGATACTGCCCAGTCGAAGCTAGCTTAAGATAGCCAATTCTTTGTGGGTGCTAGCATGAAGATAGGTGTTGCCCTTGTGAATCGAAGGAAGCTTTCAGAAGGTCATCTCCTTCTGAATCGAAGGAAGCCAGTAAAGGGTCATTTTCTTCTGAATCGAAGGAAACTGTTTCAAAGGGAAACCAAACCCAGTCGAAGCTAGCATTCAGGAGAGAGTTCAGCCGATGCTAAGCATGAATCGAAGCAAGCTTATTTTTCTTCAATTTTGTCAGAAAAAATCAAATTCATCTGCTTTGCTATTTCAATACTTTTCCTCTTTGACCTGATGCTTGGAAATCCAATATGATCCATGGCAACTTGAGCTGATCAAGCCTTGTGCAGTTTTGGCCCAATAGAAATCTTGTGAGAAAATTCTTGAGAAATGAGACGACAAATTTTAGGGTACAACAGCTTCCCCTGTTCAATCTTCTTAAACCTGAAAAGTGAGTGTGGCACGTTTTCGTTCGTAGCTTGAAGGTAGAAGATGATTGAACACTAGAATACCCAGAAATTTGCACTCGGTGCTGTGGTGGTTGATTGTGTAGGGAATGGGCTTAAATATTCTATTTGGAGAGATGATGGAGAGTTGACAGAGATGGGCTTAAAGATGCCATCAAAAGGTGATTTTTTATAGAAATTAGACTAAGTCTAAGCTTGACTTCAACTGGAAAAGAATCAGAATAAATCTTTGGAGCGAATTTAGCTGAACCAGAGTAAGTGTCTACTGGAATGGAATCAGGATAAATCATTGGTCGATTTAAACTGAACTGGAAGAGGTCTTGAATAATCTTTAACTGGAAAAGAATCAGAATAAATCTTTGGAGTGATTTAACTGAACTAGAGAAAGTGTCTACTGGAACGGAATCAGGATAAACCATTGGTCGATTTAAACTGAACCAGCAGAGGTCTTGAATAATCTTTAACTGGAAAAGAATCAGAATAAATCTTTGGAGCAACTTAACTGAACTAGAGAAAGTGTCTACTGGAAAGGAATCATGATAAACCATTGATCAATTTAAACTGAACCAGCAGAGGTCTTGAATAATCTTTAATAGGAAATGAATTGGAATAAATCTTTGGAGCGATTTACTTTAACCAGAGAAAGTGTCTACCGGAAAAGAATTAGGATAAACCATTGATCGATTTAAAATGAACCAGCAGAGGTCTTGAATAATATTTAACTGGAAAAGAATCAGAATAAATATTTGGCGCGATTTAACTGAACCAGAGAAAGTGTCTACTAGAACGGAATCAGGATAAACCATTGGTCGATTTAAACTGAACCAACAGAGGTCTTGAATAATCTTTTACTGGAAAAGAATCACAATAAATATTTGGAGCGATTTAACTGAACTAGAGAAAGTGTCTACCAGAACAAAATCAGGATAACCCATTGATCTATTTAAACTGAACCAGCAGAGGTCTTGAATAATCTTTAACTGGAAAAGAATCATAATAAATCTTTGGCGCGATTTAACTAAACCAGAGAAAGTGTCTACCGAACGGAATCAGGATAAACCATTGATCGATTTAAACTGAACCAGTAGAGGTCTTGAATAATATTTAACTGGAAAAGAATTAGAAAAATCTTTGGCGCGATTTAACTGAACCAGAGAAAGTGTCTACCGAAACAGAATCGTCATGTAGATAGTCATCCCATCCGGTTTCAGGAATTGATCTACAATCAATTTGTTCACAAATAGTTGTCATGTCTTGTTTCAGGTATTAACATGAAACTTTGTTGAAAATTGTTAATGACATTTGTTTGTTTGATAACTTTCCTAAAAAAGGTAACGAGTCAGTTGTGTGCAGTGTCATGATGTATGAGATGTATCGAGTAATGATGTTCTCAAAATAAATAATATTGTGATATATGCATTCGTGATGCATATGCTATGACACCTGTCAAATGGTGTATGAATGCAATGTATGAATGTGCCAGTCGTTCTATTGTTGTATTGTTGAACTAGGGAAAATAAATCCCTGATTGTTGTTGGGGATGAAGAGTATGCACACCTTCAGACCTTGTTTTAGCATGTTTCCGCTGGGGATTCCTGTTTTTGTTGTTTGAGGAGAACTCCTTTGGGGGAATATTGAATTTGTTTGAGGGAAAACTCTATGGAGAGTGTCGATTCCTGCTTGGGGGAAAGAGTTTAGGAGTCTTAGTTGTTCGTTGCTCTACTGGGGAGTTATCTTGGGGATTATAGAAAAGTCTATTGGGGAAGAGGGGTTGTGGTCCCTTGACTTGTGATAGTCTGAGAAGAAAACTCAAGCTGGGGAATCTGTAGTTTGTTGGGGAAATAAACCATGTTGACAATTTACAGGAGAGGTGTTTTCTTTTGGTAGAACTCCTCGAGGATTCTTGAGATCAACTCAGCTGGGAGAGGTTTTCCGAAGATTGAAACTCTGGCTAGGTATTGCATGAATCCAATTTTGTAGGGATAATTCTATGGGGATATCCATGAATTTAGTCTTTTTGGGTTTTGGACCCTCATCCGTGAAGATTATTTTGTGGGGATAACCTTATAGAAATGACTCCGTGGGGACCTGACTGGGGATCATCCTATGAAAATCACTTTGTGGGAAATTTGTCACTGCCCCTAGTAGTAAGTGTTGTAGTAATTCCAAAACACATTTGCTTGGTCGTACATAACCCTTTGCTGTAATTCATGCTCAAATTCCCCAAGTGATGGAGAAGCAGACCTTCCCCTGGTTATTTAACACTTCTTAAGAGATTTCTTGGAACCTTGACTTGACTGTACTAGACGAGTTGGATAGTGACATGCCATGCCCCCTTGCTTATGGGAGAGTTTTTCATTGTAAGTGTATTTCCACTTGAAAAGATTCTGTTTCTTGAGAGAATTTATGTTCATTGGACGTTCATTGTGTGAATTTCTCCATTGTCAAACAGTTAGCCATATGCAAACAGTGATATTCAAATAATGCAAAGTTTATGCTTTTCTTGAAGTTTTGAAAATGCATTTTAGAAAGTAAAGAGAATTTTGTAAGAATATGAATTCAACTCAGGATTTGCAGTAAGCCTTACAGGATTCAGGATACCTTTTGTAACAGTATGCTTTCGAACTAACCCAATGCTTCAATTAGGACTTTTGAAAGGTTGTAGCGTGGTCTGGTTCACGGTTTAATAAACAAAGGATAAGGCTCAAAGTGTATTTGTACCCACTTGTTCTCCATGATGTTCTCCAGTCCTAAACTCAGTCAATTGTGCGTTTGAATTCCAATTAAGTCTGAATGACGTTTTGGTGATGGTTTTGATAAGTTAAGTTTGTTTTAAGGCAATCATTTTTACAGTGTTTTTCATGTTGTCAAGGATTTGTAGTGACCTCTTTTTGATTTATAATCCCTGATATTTGCCTGACTGTTCTTGTTTTGAGATTACATCCAGCGGGATGCCCTAGTTTTTCTTAAGTCTCCTTCGTAAGTTTTGACTTAGTGGGCTTTTCTCTTGGGAAACAATGACTGCCTATTTGATAGGGAACCATCATTGTCTTTTGATTCAGAAGGATGTCTTAGTTATGAAGTGACATCTTGTGACTGAACGCGCATTTGAATTAACTGAGAGACTACCCTGCCCCAGGTCTTGATTCAAGGTTTCAATTTGTGTGAAAAATAAAACACCTACTTCTTTGGCTCAAAGGGGTCGACTAGGGATTATCTTCCTTGTAACTCCAGTGTTGAGGGTTTGAAAGAAACGCATGTACATCGTCAGCAAGGTCTGTCCAAAAGCATACTATATGAGATTATGGCATTGTTTTCGTCATCCTCCCTCTAAAGGCTTGCAACTTTTTGTGAGTTAAAAGCACAGTTTTAAGTATAATGAAAACAAATGGATTAATTCAAGACAAACATATGCAATGCATTAATGAAAGTAACCAAAGTCTGACATATAGATAAGTGTTCGAAAAAGCAAAAGAAATTACAACTGAAAATTCGAATAAACAAAAGTTTCTCCGCCTAAACTAGTCACTTCAGATGGATGCCCTTGAGGGGTGACAGAAAAATTCCAGTTGACCATCTTGTGTGAATTCCAGCGCTCCTTCGTCAATTAGGTCTGAATTTTGTATTTCAACATCCAACAGCTATCAGTATCGTGCCCCGGACTGTTGGAGTGATACGCACACCTTTCATTGGGATGGTAACTAGGAGCGGAAGTATTAGGATTCCGAGGAGGATCCTTCAATGAGACCAAATTCAAATTCAACATGTGTAGCAAGACTTGCTATATTGGTGTTGTACCCCAAAATTTTCCCTCCCATATTCTCCAAGAATTGCAAAGAGCATGCTTCAAAATTCCCCAAGGGTTGCACAGTTCAAGGGCCTCCTAACGGTCAAAAATTAGGGTTTTGGCTCTGGCAAAGAAATTGAAGTTTTCAAGGGTCCAATCAAGTCCCACATGCCTACAAACATGGTCAAGCATCCTCATACCAAGTTTCAAGACTTACAGCACAAAATTGCACAATCAAAAACCCTAATTGCTCAGCAGTCAACTGCAGGGGCAAAATGGTCATTTGACAGTCAAAAGTTCAAATTTTTGGTCAACATCTTATTTTGAAGCCATAAACATCATTTGATCAATTCTTGATCATGATTTTCAAGGTATGGCTCAAAAAGTCTCAAGATGCAAAAGTTTCCATATTTGGACAGTTGAAAAAGTCAACTACAAATTGACCAAGGCATAACTTCCACATGGTTTATCATAAAAATTCCATCCAAAGCTCATTTTGAAGATAAAGACATTTCCTACAACTCTTCTTCACACTTCAAGTCCAAGAAATGCTCTCACAAAAAGTTATCAATTTCAACATTATAGGTCATTTTCAAAAGTCAACAAAAAGGGACTTTAAGTCAAAGGCCATAACTTGAGATTGGTAAATCCAAATGACATGGGATCAAAGGCATTGGTTAGAGGACTTCAAGACCTTTCCAAAATGTCCAAGAACATGATCAAAGCTTAAAAATTGAGCAAGATATGCCTTGTGGAAGTTGGGAAAGTTTTGGATATTTTGAAAAGTCAACTTTGCTTCAAATGCCTTAAAATTGCTAATGGGCCACATTTTCTTCCAAGATTCATCATCCAAAGCATGTTCACGACCATTTGGCCCAAAGGGGATTTTTTCATCATTTTTATTTATTTATTTGGATTTTAATTACAATTAATTCATTTAAACTAAATAAAATATGTGAAAAATACCAAAGCAAGCTTTTCAAATCTTTTTATGCATGAAATATCCTCAAGATCTCGTGCATTATCTGATAGGGAAAGAATCAATGTGATTTGCCATGATTGGAATCAAATATGCATGGAAAAGATTTGAAAATATATGCATAAAAATTAAATATCTTGTACATCAATGCAAAGGGTTTTGGATCCAATTTTCAACCCTAATCAGTTCCCATACTTATACTAATGCAAACCCTAGTGCTAGAAACCTCTAAGCTGCACCAGAAAACAAGAACAACTTTTGCATTTTTTGTGAAAAAATTCCAAAACTGAAAACGTGGTTCCAAAGCATTTCAAGGCAAGAAAATTATTCCATTGCATTCCTGAGACTTCAAGGAACGTATCTGAATCAAAATCATCAACCCTAACATCAAGAATTGGTAACTAGAAGTCAGACTGTGTCACTTTTTTCGCATAATCGTATTTCATCATTCATGCCATGATTTTGAATTCTAATGCTTGTTTTCGCATAATCGTATTTCATCATTCGCGCCTAATTTATGTAGCAAGATGGGCTAATCGCTATTTTTGAAAAGCTTGCATTTTGGGGGGGTTTAAAACCCCCTCTAATCTTTTTTTGTTTCAGGGATAAATGAAGAAGATGATTATGTGGCATCATGTGATTGAACACTTTGAATTCTGGCGCGCGCTTTTCTGATTTATACCACTAGCGTTTGTCTTGTTTTATAATAATTATGGTTCATATAATATACAAAGAAGCACAACAGCATGATTGGCAAGGCATCAGTGTGGTAACCTCTGGGACCTGGGTTCGATTCCAAGGTCCCCCATATTATTTCCATATTTTTCTTGCTAATATCTTCCTATGCAGCATGCCTCCTGATGATCACCATACACCCATAATCCACACATGCCACATGGCCACTGAGGGCAATCCAAAGGTGGAGATCTGATGAACACGATGGACATGGGTCAACGCACATGCACGCTTCCAGAAAAGTCAAACAAGGCCATAAACATTGGGCCCAAATTTTTGGAACAAAACCTCCACTTGGGGTCAACACCCCCTAGGGTTTGTGTTCATTTTCTTTTTCTATTTTTTTTATTATTTGTTTAATTTAATTATTTCCTCTTAAAACTTTAAATTAACATTTTCATGAAACATAAAAAATAATAAAAAATCAGAAAGTCATAAAAATTAAAATATATTTCATTTAATGTTATTTTTGTAAATAAATCTCATTAATTAATTTAGCTTTTTAAATTTAGGTTTAATTCAAATATTTTTCTTATAAAAATTAAAAAAGTGTAGAATTAGGGTTTTAAGTATTTTTTTTCATTCTTTTTCTTTTTTCTCTCACCATAATTAATTATTAAATATTATTTTTGTAAACAAAACTTGCCATTAATTAATTAGGTTAATTTTAGGTTTAGCTTTAACACGTTTTTTTTAATAAATTAAAAATAGCTAGAACTAGGTTAATTCCAATTTAATTTTTCTCATTAAAATTCCATAAACACCAAAAAACTCAAAAATCTTTTCTTTTTTTAATTAATTTGTTAAATCGTAATTTAATTTCATTAAAAAGGGTCCAACGCCCTCGCTTTCGATTTTAATTCTCTTCGCATTTTTTTTATTTCCTTTCTTTAAATATTAATGTAATTCTCCCAAAGCCGTGTAAATTGGACATTTATATTTCTCGCATCTTTATTTTATGTCAAATCGGGTCCTGGATTAAATTTGGCGATGTGGACCCGCGCCTTTGTAATAGTTTAGGAACTTTATATTTCTCGCAACTTTTAACTGCTAATAAATTGCATGCAAGAATGAATGTTAAAATAAAATAATGCGTAGATCACCCAATACATGAACAAGACAAAATATCTGAAAACGACACACAAATCACACACCACCCCTAGGGTACGCCTCACTGTTGCCTTGCCCCTCGAAAGGTGATCGTCGAGTAGAGGATGTTTTAGTAAGTCCTCATGATCCGGGAACCTGGCATGAGGGTAGCTTCTGAGGTATCTTCCTATTGCTCCGGTGATCACCATGTCCCGAACCTCGAATTGACCCGAACACCTCCAACGGTGGTGCTACCTACCTCTCAATGGTGGGATGGCACTACTTTAAAGGACATCTACACAGACGAATTCCTTAGGGTAGGTAGACAACTCTAGATACTTGCTCTAATTTCAAAACAAAAAATCAAAAATACTTTTCACACCGACACCTTTTCAAAAAGCTTTCGAAAGCAATTTTTCAAACACTCTTGAGGACCGATACAAGAGTCGAACTGGAATTTTCAAAGAAACTTTTTTAAAACCCACAGTTGAAAAGCAAACAAACCATTTTTGAAAACACAAGTGAGCAAGTATCTAAGAGCCCATGGATAACCATGGATAGAAAGGGTGCTAACACCTTCCCTTTCTATAACCTACCTCCCGAACCGAGAGCAATCTCTATAAGGAATTTTTCTGTGCTTTTGTCCTTTCCATTTGGAGAAAATAAAAGACGGTGGCGACTCTTGCTTCCGCGACATTTCGCGAACCAGCGTTAATCAGTCAGTTCCAGATCCACCAATCACAGAACTGGCGACTCTGCTGGGGACTTAAACTTAAAGTGAGGTGTACCTTAGGATAGTTCATAACTATGTTTTCAATTGTATTGACTTGCTTGCTTTATTATTGTGGGACTGTCTTGGGAGTTCTATAGATCCTAACCCGGATCTGGGGATACCTTCTTAGAAAGTAGCAACAAGGCTGTGAGGGAACTGTGCGGGGTATACCGACATGGTTGAAACAGTCTGCTACGTTGATGTGGCACTTTGGTGTGTACCGGTAACCCTTGAGTTCAGTCAAGGAGAGTACGGGGCCTCCGTGTGGTGTCGTGAAGCATCAACAGACCTTAGGAACCTTAATTGAATTATCTTGGCCTCTTTAGGGTAGTGAGATAACTGACTTTGAGCAGTCCGAGGTTGGTTGATACTCGATACTACACTCAATTGAGGGTTGCTTTCCTGGAATATTTCGGTCTCCAGTTCAGTGGCTAAATCGAAACGATGAACAATGAAAGCAATCCAGTGATATTGGGACCCTTAGAACCCGGTTACTTCTAATAGGACAGGTTGAGCCCACCAACTTCAAGAGGGTAATACCCAGACCCCATGCTGGCCTAAACTCTAAGGGCTTTTCTTGTGTGATTTGTGTGCCTTCGTACTTGACTACTTGCATGTTTGTTATCTGACACACGAACTACTTGCATGTTTTGTTTATAGTCCTTAATTGGGACTCATAACAGGGTTTACTAAGTCTCTTGCAGGTTTTGTTTATAGCCCTTAATTGGGACTCATAACAGAGTGTACTGAGTTTCTTGCAGGTTTTGGTTTGCAGTCCTTAATTGGGACTCATAACAGGGTTACTTACATTACCCCATGCATAGCATAACATCATGCCATCATACCATTGCATACATCCTACATAAGGACTAATCCCTTTCAAGGATCTCAAGGGCTTGTGATGCAGGTCATGATGAACCAACTGTCCAGCAAGGGGCAAAGGGGATTTATTTTCCTCTAGACAAGGTTGTCAGGGGCTATGACCCACTGGATATGGTGAGCCTTTGACCCTTTGAAGAAGGACTCTCAATAATACGCAGTTCCTTCAATCAAGCTACCAAATTCTAACAATATTTTCTTGTTTATCCCGCGAGGTCCTTGAAAACATTACATGCATGTCATACACATCATAGCATAACAGGTATCCTTGTTGCAGGTCACTTACCTTTCTCGCTGTTTATTTCAGCAATGGCTTCCCAACAAGATAACCAGGACCTTCTTGCTCAAGAGACTAGGTTCGGGGAAATCCTCCTGAATCTATCCAAGGGGCAGGAGGAGCTGAGGACACTTCTCATGGGGACTCTCGTCAGGAACAGCGTTGAGGACGAACAGCTGAAACATCTGCAAGCTGAAGTGGATGCAATGAAAACCCAGACGCTGGGGCAGGTGACTGCCATTCAAGGTTTAGCTCGAAGACAAGAAGAGCTCGGAGTTCTCATCAACCAACTGCTTCAGGGTAACCAACTGGGGCAAACATCTAAGGTTGAAAAGCCAGTCATCATTCAACCACCTTTGAGACAAGGAGGTAAGGGGAGAGCTCCTCAGGTGGCCTCAGGGTCACCAACCCAGCAGCAACCTCACCAGCCTCAGCCAGACAAGCCCAGGAGGCAATTCACCCAGCTCAACATGTCGCTGTTTCAAGCTTTACAACGCCTGTTGAGGTTGAATCTGATCACATTAAGGGCTCATCCCCGGAACCCCAATACAGCATCTCCTATCTATGATCCCAACAAAAGGTGTGCCTACCACTCTGCCAGTCCAGGACATGATACAAATGAGTGTTGGGCTCTGAAGAACAAGATCCAGGACCTGATTGATGAAGGAGCACTGGAGTTCACACAAGATAGGCAGGCTGAGTTTTTCTACCATCCCTCCAAGGCTCACCATTTGAAGTAACAAGCCCTGAGATGAAAAGACTTTTGTTCATTAGGATTTTCAAGTTGTAATTTTCTTTTGTTCAAACATTTACTCATGTTAAACGTTGTTATTTCATTAATGCATCGCATATGTCTGTTTTGAAGCAATATATTCGTATTCACCATATGCAAACTGTTTTCATATTTTTTCTGATGTCAACTCTCCATTAATAATTCTAAGCCTCTTGAGGGAGGATGACGAAAACGATACCACAATTTACAGTTTGCTTTTGAACAGACCCCGCTGATGAGGTACAGGCATTGTTTCAATCCCTAAACACTGGAGTTATAAGGAAGATAATCCCTCGTCAACCCCTTTGAGCCAAAGAAGTAGGAGTTTTTCTTTTCGAAAATTAAAACCCTTAATCATAACCTGGGGCAGGGTAGTTCTCTCAGTTGATCCAAGTGCATAACAAACGGCACCAAAAAGTTCCTTACAAAACAAAGAAAGATAGTGATGGTTCTGAATAATCAATAAGGACATGCAGTTATTATATCTCAAAAAAATAAAAATAAAAAACCAATAAGTCAAAACCTATGAAGGAGACTTACAAAACTGGGGCATCCCGCTGACTGTAATCACAAAAGAAACAGTTCAGGCAAAATTTAGGGATAGCAAAATCAAAAAGAAAGAGGTCGTACAAACCCTCAACAATAACAAAAAGGAAATGACTGCCTATTCAAAATAAATTGTCAAAATCCGAACCATCACCGGAGTATCAAAGCAAAGACTCAAACAAGGTCTAACGCACGATCAACTGAGTTTAGGTTTGAAGAACATCACGAAGAGTGGGTGGGTACAAATAATTTGAGCCTTTATCCTTTGTTTCTTGAACCGTGAACCCAGCCACGTTATAACCCTTAAAAGTCCTAGCTGAAGCATGGGTTAGTTCGAAAGCATACTGTTACGAAAGGTATCCTGACTCCTTAAGGCCTACGGTAAAATATGGAGTTGACATCACGTTTTACAAACGTTCACTTGTTTTATGGAAAAGAATACATTTTCAAAATCTTCAAGACAGACATAAGCTTTGCATTTTTGATATAACATTATTTGCATATGACTATTTGTTTGAACAGCATAGAAATTCGCACGACGAATGCCTAATGAACAGAAGCACTTCCAATCAAGGGGCATGGTATGACCATGGTCTATTATCTGGGGCAGTCCAATCAAGATTCGGAGAATCTCTCAAAGGCCAAACCGCCTGGGGCAAATCTCCGCCTGAGTCACTTGGGGCATTCCAACAACGAATCTTGCCTGATCAAACACCTTCTCGTGGCATGACAAAACACTTCTAACAGGGGCAACTCCCTACATTCTGAGAGCGTGGATATAGTCGAAAAAATACTACGCAAAATCAAAGACCCGCTAGGTTGACACACCTAGGCAAAAATAAGGGCTTCCCGGCGAACCAAAAGGGTTCGGGAAAAAATAAGGAATGAAAATGAAAATTTGTACACCTGGCAAGTCGAAAACCTGAAAAGGCGGCTTGGGCAAAAATGGGTATCCCGGTGGACTGAAAACCCGAAAGGGCGGTCCAGGCAAAAGTTAGGGATCAAAGCGTACGACTATGTCCCGGCATCATTGTCACTTAGAAGAAGGTTTGTACATCAACAACTATCAGCACCTCACAGGTCTTCCTCTCCCACCTCAGAAACAGGGGCAATAATGAGTTGTCCAAGCGGTCTAATTGTTCCGTCCACCACGGTAGGTTCGGCTGAAGGACATAACCAGATATCTTAATTCCCCAAAGAGTGAGCCAGCAAGTCAGTGCACTCTCCCCGAGCAAAGCTATTATCAACCTTAAGGGAGTCGGGTTTTCTCCAGCAGATCCCAACATCCCCCAGTAATGTACGAACATTTTAAAAAGCATCCCCGACAATCTTGGTCTAAAGATTGTTCCCCGGCGGTATATCAAACATTCAATGGAGTCACTTCCCCGATACATCTCAAAACTCCCCCAGGAGAGTCCAATCTAGTTCCCAAGGAAATTTGGAATCCATCTCCCCAAGCAGTAAGCTTATCCCCAGTAGATCCTGGAAGCTTATCCTCGCAGAACACGAACGCGTCTCTCGGCTTTATTCAAAGAGTTATTTCCTTACCAGGGTATAACTGGGTTATCCTCAGCCAAAAGCCACGGAAAGATCGTCCTCGGCGAAGTCTTCCTATCCCCAGCGAAGTCCATTAACACTTCCAACACAACAAGGGTATCCCCAGCAAGTTACCATCAACATTTCAGCAAGTACCTCTCTCCCACAGAGTGTTGCTTCCCAGCAAGATCGTTATAGTACTTTTCTCCCCGCAGAGTAATCCATTCGCCAAGTTTACTCCCCAACGGAGTTATCTTCTCCTACTGGTATTCTTGCAACTATCATCCCCAGCGGAGGCAAAAATCTATTCTTCAACATCAGCCCAGGAGTGACTTCCCGGCACCCGTCAAGGATTTTATTTTCCTAAAAGACAAAAAGATACATTCATGAACATCATAGTTTCATACATTATAGCATGCATCTACGCATCATATCTCACAAATCTCATTTATATTGAGAACATCATTGCTTGATCCATATCATGCATTGCATATGACTGACCTTTACCTTTCAGGAAAGATTCAGTTAAGTTCTCAGCTACATTTCAAGACCTAGACCGGTTCAGTTAAATCGACCCTAAGATTTTTCTGTTTCTTATCCAGTCAAAGGCCTTCTCTGGTTCAGTCAGATCGACCCTAAGATCTCTCTGTTTCTTATCCAGTTGAAGACATTTCAAGACCTAGACCGGTTCAGTTAAATCGACCCTAAGATTTTTCTGTTTCTTATCCAGTCAAAGGCCTTCTCTGGTTCAGTCAGATCGACCCTAAGATCTCCCTGTTTCTTATCCAGTTGAAGATTTCAAGACCTAGACTGGTTCAGTTAAATCGACCCTAAGATTTTTCTGTTTCTTATCCAGTCAAAGGCCTTCTCTGGTTCAGTCAGATCGACCCTAAGATCTCCCTGTTTCTTATCCAGTTGAAGATTTCAAGACCTAGACCGGTTCAGTTAAATCGACCCTAAGATTTTCCTGTTTCTTATCCAGTCAAAGGCCTTCTCTAGTCCAGTTAAATCGATCCCTAACAGATTTTCCTGATAAAGACTCAGTAGAAGACATCCAAGATTCTCTCAGCGTTACTGTTGAGGTAGAAGTTGCCCAAGATTCTCTTAGCGATACTGTTGAGATTGAAGTCGCCCAAGGTTCTCTCAGCGTTCCTGTTGAGGTAGTAACCATCCCTGGTTCATTCATCACCTTGTGAAGATCCAGATCCAGCTCCTGTAACCAGACAGGACATCTCTACACAAGAATTTGAAGACCAGCTCCTGTAACAGGTCAGGTAATCATTTTTCTTTTTCAGGTACGCAAGTTCTCGCTAAGGAATCTCTTACGCGATCGACACCCAGATGGCATCTATAAGCCCATCCACCTTCCATCATCTTTCAGCATGGCATCTATAAGCCCATCATCCTCTTCATCAATCTCCAAATGGCATCTGTAAGCCCATTCCCTGAATCACACTGCTGACATTCTACTATGTGAGTGCAAATTTCTGGGCACTCTAGTGTTCAATCATCTTCCACCTTCGGATTACGAAAGGCACGTCAGCCAATCTGCATCCTCGGGTCTAAGAAGATTGAACAGGGGCAACTGTTGTACCCCAAAATTTGCCCTCCCATATTCTCCAAGAATTGCAAAGAGCATGCTTCAAAATTCCCCAAGGGTTGCACAGTTCAAGGGCCTCCTAACGGTCAAAAATTAGGGTTTTGGCTCTGGCAAAGAAATTGAAGTTTTCAAGGGTCCAATCAAGTCCCACATGCCTACAAACATGGTCAAGCATCCTCATACCAAGTTTCAAGACTTACAGCACAAAATTGCACAGTCAAAAACCCTAATTGCTCAGCAGTCAACTGCAGGGGCAAAATGGTCATTTGACAGTCAAAAGTTCAAATTTTTGGTCAACATCTTATTTTGAAGCCATAAAAATCATTTGATCAATTCTTGATCATGATTTTCAAGGTATGGCTCAAAAAGTCTCAAGATGCAAAAGTTTCCATATTTGGACAGTTGAAAAAGTCAACTGCAAATTGACCAAGGCATAACTTCCACATGGTTTATCAGAAAAATTCCATCCAAAGCTCATTTTGAAGATAAAGACATTTCCTACAACTCTTCTTCACACTTCAAGTCCAAGAAATGCTCTCACAAAAAGTTATCAATTTCAACATTATAGGTCATTTTCAAAAGTCAACAAAAAGGGACTTTAAGTCAAAGGCCATAACTTGATATTGGTAAATCAAAATGACATGGGATCAAAGGCATTGGTTAGAGGACTTCAAGACCTTTCCAAAATGTCCAAGAACATGATAAATCTTAAAAATTGAGCAAGATATGCCTTGTGGAAGTTGGGAATTTTTTGGATATTTTGAAAAGTCAACTTTGCTTCAAATGCCTTAAAATTGCTAATGGGCCACATTTTCTTCCAAGATTCATCATCCAAAGCATGTGCACGACCATTTGGCCCAAAGGGGATTTTTTCATCATTTTTATTTATTTATTTGGATTTTAATTACAATTAATTCATTTAAACTAAATAAAATATGTGAAAAATACCAAAGCAAGCTTTTCAAATCTTTTTATGCATGAAATATCCTCAAGATCTCGTGCGTTATCTGATAGGGAAAGAATCAATGTGATTTGCCATGATTGGAATCAAATATGCATGGAAAAGATTTGAAAATATATGCATAAAAATCAAATATCTTGTACATCAATGCAAAGGGTTTTGGATCCAATTTTCAACCCTAATCAGTTCCCATACTTATACTAATGCAAACCCTAGTGCTAGAAACCTCTAAGCTGCACCAGAAAACAAGAACAACTTTTGCATTTTTTGTGAAAAAATTCCAAAACTGAAAACGTGGTTCCAAAGCATTTCAAGGCAAGAAAATTATTCCATTGCATTCCTGAGACTTCAAGGAACGTATCTGAATCAAAATCATCAACCCTAACATCAAGAATTGGTAACTAGAAGTCAGACTGTGTCACTTTTTTCGCATAATCGTATTTCATCATTCATGCCATGATTTTGAATTCTAATGCTTGTTTTGTGTTAATCTTATCATTCTGAAGCTAACTATATTGTTCAATTGAGTTTTGCTTGCCCATACGCGATTTCACCATGGAAGATTGTTAGGGTTACGAAACTGAAAAATTAGGGGTTTCCTTGTCCAGAAATATTAGACTCTAAGACCAGGACTGTTGAATTCAGAAGCTTCATGTGAATCGTTTCCATACCTCGCGCCTAATTTATGTAGCAATATGGGCTAATCGCTATTTTTGAAAAGCTTGCATTTTGGGGGGGTTTAAAACCCCCGCTAATCTTTTTTTGTTTCAGGGATAAATGAAGAAGATGATTATGTGGCATCATGTGATTGAACACTTTGAATTCTGGCGCGCGCTTTTCTGATTTATACCACTAGCGTTTGTCTTTTTTTATAATAATTATGGTTCATATAATATACAAAGAAGCACAACAGCGCGATTGGCAAGGCATCAGTGTGGTAACCTATGGGACCTGGGTTCGATCCCCAGGTCCCCCATATTATTTCCATATTTTTCTTGCTAATATCTTCCTATGCAGCATGCCTCCTGATGATCACCATACACCCATAATCCACACATGCCACATGGCCACTGAGGGCAATCCAAAGGTGGAGATCTGATGAACACCATGGACATGGGTCAACGCACATGCACGCTTCCAGAAAAGTCAAACAAGGCCATAAACATTGGGCCCAAATTGCTGGAACAAAACCTCCACTTGGGGTCAACACCCCCTAGGGTTTGTGTTCATTTTCTTTTTCTATTTTTTTATTATTTGTTTAATTTAATTATTTCCTCTTAAAACTTTAAATTAACATTTTCATAAAACATAAAAAATAATAAAAAATTAGAAAGTCATAAAAATTAAAATATATTTCATTTAATGTTATTTTTGTAAATAAATCTCATTAATTAATTTAGCTTTTTAAATTTAGGTTTAATTCAAATATTTTTCTTAAAAAATTAAAAAAGTGTAGAATTAGGGTTTTAAGTATTTTTTTTCATTCTTTTTCTTTTTTCTCTCACCATAATTAATTATTAAATATTATTTTTGTAAACAAAACTTGCCATTAATTAATTAGGTTAATTTTAGGTTTAGCTTTAACACGTTTTTTTAATAAATTAAAAATAGCTAGAACTAGGTTAATTCCAATTTAATTTTTCTCATTAAAATTCCATAAACACCAAAAAACTCAAAAATCTTTTCTTTTTTTAATTAATTTGTTAAATCGTAATTTAATTTCATTAAAAAGGGTCCAACGCCCTCGCTTTCGATTTTAATTCTCTTCGCTTTTTTTTTTATTTCCTTTCTTTAAATATTAATGTAATTCTCCCAAAGCCGTGTAAATTGGACATTTATATTTCTCGCATCTTTATTTTATGTCAAATCGGGTCCTGGATTAAATTTGGCGATGTGGACCCGCGCCTTTGTAATAGTTTAGGAACTTTATATTTCTCGCAACTTTTAACTGCTAATAAATTGCATGCAAGAATGAATGTTAAAATAAAATAATGCGTAGATCACCCAATACATGAACAAGACAAAATATCTGAAAACGACACACAAATCACACACCACCCCTAGGGTACGCCTCACTGTTGCCTTGCCCCTCGAAAGGTGATCGTCGAGTAGAGGATGTTTTAGTAAGTCCTCGTGATCCGGGAACCTGGCATGAAGGTAGCTTCTGAGGTATCTTCCTATTGCTCCGGTGATCACCATGTCCCGAACCTCGAATTGACCCGAACACCTCCAACGGTGGTGCTACCTACCTCTCAATGGTGGGATGGCACTACTTTAAAGGACATCTACACAGACGAATTCCTTAGGGTAGGTAGACAACTCTAGATACTTGCTCTAATTTCAAAACAAAAAATCAAAAATACTTTTCACACCGACACCTTTTCAAAAAGCTTTCGAAAGCAATTTTTCAAACACTCTTGAGGACCGATACAAGAGTCGAACTGGAATTTTCAAAGAAACTTTTTTAAAACCCACAGTTGAAAAGCAAACAAACCATTTTTGAAAACACAAGTGAGCAAGTATCTAAGAGCCCATGGATAACCATGGATAGAAAGGGTGCTAACACCTTCCCTTTCTATAACCTACCTCCCGAACCGAGAGCAATCTCTATAAGGAATTTTTCTGTGCTTTTGTCCTTTCCATTTGGAGAAAATAAAAGACGGTGGCGACTCTTGCTTCCGCGACATTTCGCGAACCAGCATTAAACAGTCAGTTCCAGATCCACCGATCACAATTGGCATGTTGAGTTTGGTATATTGTCTATTGAATGCATCCCGCTTACACCGATTACCCCGTTGTTGTTGGCGAGGTTGTTATTGGGCTCGTGACATAGCAGCAATATGGAAAAGTATACTCCCCACTAAGCCAACTTCTTGTCTCATTGGAGGTTGATTAAGGACTTGATCCCCAGCCTCAACTATTTGTTTCATACGGTTGCATCTGTCTTGATGAAGCTTGATAACGAGGCCTCTCAGTTCTTCTTGTCCTTGAGCCAAGTTTTGGATAAGAGCCATTTGGCCCACCATCTGTCCCATCATCTGGATCTTCATTATGGCTATCTCAGTTTGTAGCCGTTCCAACTGGTCATCCTTGTTCTCCTCAGGATTATCCATGGTCATGCCCCTAGTGAGGAGTGCTTTCACTTCTTCTTGCCCCTTGGATAGGTTCGGGAACATTTCTTGAAGCTGAGGATTTTGAGTCTTAATGTCCTTGATAGTCTTTTCTAGAGCCATCTCTACTGAGATAAAAAGTAAGCAAATGAGAGACCTGTGTGGGGGAAAGCCTACCATGATATGATGCATGGTATGTGGATTCATGTTTTCAAGGATCTCGCGGGATAAACACAAGAAGATGTTAGAAGCTGGATTTTAATCGATAGCTTTGAGTGGGGAACTTGGTATTGGTGGACGTCCTTCCACGAGAATCAAGCTCACCATGTCAAGTGGGTCAGAGCCCTTGAATTAATTTATCGTACTTTGGTCTTTGATGGCGTTTGATTAGAGGAAAACGAATCTTTTCGCCCCTTGATAGACGTCTGGTTCAACATGACCCTGCATCATAGGCCCTTGAGATCCTTGAAATGGTTATTGAAAATTCTATGGTATGATGTCATGATGTTATGTACAAGTGTGCAAAGTAAGCAAGTCCTTATGTACAAATAATCATACACGAAGCAGACAAGTCCTTAGGTTTAGGCTTACATGGGTGTTGTACCCCAAAATTTTCCCTCTCATTTCTCAAAGGATCAACCTGGACCCTCCGGTTTGCTTCCATCCAATTTCAAACCTTGAATTACAAATTTTCCAAGAAAGTCATTCACAAGGGCAAAATGGTCATTTGCATACTAAAAAGTCAAACTTTGACTTTTTGATCACAAAAAATCAAGTTCCAAGAATCATATTTCATCAAGGCATGAAATTGGTTCATCAAAAATCAGAAGTTAGAAGTTACTTTGAAAAAATAAAATTTCTAAATGTTTAGAAAATTTTCTAAGTATCAAGAGAATATGGTACTTCAGAACTTCTGAGCCAGCCTCTACGCAAGTGCAGTCAGAAGTTGCAAACATGGTTCAGAACATGGCGCTTCAATCAGAACATATGGAAGAAAATGTTCACCGGTTCAGAACATGACGCTTATATCAGAACATATGGAAGCAATGTGCTCTGGTCAGAACATGCCCCTTCAGCATTTGGAGTTTACGTTTATGATCTTTTGCGATCAGAACATCACCAAATCCCAATACCTAGTTTAAACAACCTGCTGCACTGCTACAGTACAGTACTCTAACCAGCAGTTAATCCAGTCCACGCCTGCATTCCCCTAAATCATGTATTTGCACCAAATACAAAAAGCTGTGATCAAAAAGCGATGGAACAGTGTGCCAAAAAGTTTAAATCCCATTTTGTTTTTCCCCCCAAATCACAACAAGTTCACCTATAAATAAGTTGCTCCATCACACTTTCAAGGGGCTGGTTATCTGTGGAACCCCTTCATAAAAATCCAGAAATCCCAAATAGAAAACAAAAACCCTTGTTATTCCCTTGAAGTAAAAGAACTTGGTATTTTCTCTTTTGTTGCTCTTGCTGACTCCAGAATATCTGAAGGCAGCAGCTCAAGTCCCAAACACACGCTCCAGGTTCAAGGTAAGTCTCCCTGACTCTGCATCTTCTCATTCAGAACATCATTAAACATGTAAATATCATAGTATTGATGTTGTCCATACCACTGCGTAAGTAGAAAAACCGAGGATCAGAACCTCTTGATTAAGGCTAGACTCAGGATCAGGATCAGAACTTCTATAACCATTGTGCTTCTGTCCTTCTGACTTGCTGTTTGCTGAAAACTAAATAAGTTATCGTTGTGTTGATTGATATAAGGAAGGAGTTGAAATGTAACATGGAACTTCTGTTTTTCACTCACCATTCTAACACATAGAACTTCCATGATTCACTCATTGTTCTAACACAACACAGAACTTCTGAGTTCTCCCCACATGTCAAACATACTGAACTTCTGATGTTTCCACTCACTGTTTTTACACACTCAGAGTTTATGATTTTTACATGCTGATAATACACTGAATTTCTAGGGTTTACTCATTATTTTAGTGTAAAATAGAACTTCTGACTTATGGTCCACTGTCTGAATACCACCCATAACCTTTGTGTTTCCCCTCTAATGTTCCTTGCAGGACCCCAGAGTTTACCAACTCAAAACTTCTGACACCCACTAACGTCTCCTGCTGAGTCACAACGCTCTTGGCTTTGGAACTTCTGATTCCGTTTGTTTTGCTTGTAGCAGCACACTGGTCTTGTATCTCATTTATTTTCCTTTTTATCACTTTCAAGATTAAAACTCTTTTCATCAATATAAAAAGGCATAAAAATAATTTTCTTCTAATTTATTTCTTTTTTTCATTAAGATAAAAAACCATTTTCTAAATAAGTCCTTTTTCTTTCTTATATACTGTACATTTCAATATGGTTGTAATAGTAACTTAGGATTTAATTTTATTTGCAACCCCCATTCATAAATATGTACCCCCATCCCTAAAATATTGTAATCACATAGGACTTTACATTTCTGCAATTTATCGCTTTCAAATATAAATGCTAGTAATTAAGGTGTGTATGGGAAGAGATGAAAATAACAAATAGACAACCCTAATCAAGACTAAAATACATGCAATCAAACACACCTTGCACACATGCACCTTTAGGGTAATCTCACTTTGTTGCCTATCGGAAAAATAGTCATGTCCCTCTAACATGGGCGTTCTAGCAAAGACCCTCGATAAAAGATCGTAGTCCCTCGATGACCCTCGATGCTGCCTTCGGTAAACGATCTAGTCCCTAAAAAATGACATTGCTAAAACGTCCCATAGGTTTCCTTCTATGACTATACAAACGTCCCAACGCCCGTCCCTTCACATCCAATGATGGGGCTTCTTACCAAAACAATGGTAAGATAGCAACATCTAAGGAGGAGGAAAAAAACACCTAAGACCTTTTGAGTAGGTAGGTTCGCTCCTAGTTGCTTGCTTGCTCACAATAAAAACATTATATACACCAATACTTTCATTTTGAAAACATTTTCGAAAGACAACACTTTGTACGCGTTCTTATAGAAACGAGAGCCATTACAAAGGAAACCCTTTTGAAAATCACTTTCAAAAACACATTTCACAAACATCTTTTTGAACTATTTTCAAAACAACACTTTGTACGCATTCTTATAGAGACGAGAATCATTACGAAGTCACATTTTTAAAATACTTTCAAAACCCACATCACAAGTACACATTCAAACAAAAAAGCAAGTGATCTAGCAAGCAACTAAGAGCCCATAGAAAACCATGGATGAAAAGGGTGCTAATACCTTCCCTTTTCATAATCTACCCCCCGAACTCAAGAAAACATCTCTAAAGGTCTTTCCTGTGCTTTTTCACCTTTCCTTATTAGATAAAAGAAAAGTCAGTGGCGACTCTTGCTAAACCGCAACATTTTGCTAACACAAACGCAAAACACCTCAAGTCAGTTCTCCCACCGCATCACAATGGGGTTTATAGGTAAGTACCCTCTTGAAGTTTAGTTGGCTCAACCTGTACTAGTAATAGTAACCGGGTTCTAAGGGATCTCATATCACTGACCTTTCCTTTAGGCATTGTTCTAGCTCAAGCACCAAAGTATTGCGGCCAGAATATCCTAAAAGTCCAATCTCAATGAGTGTAGCATCGAGTATCAACCAATCTTCGGTCAGAACCAAATCCGACCATCTCACTACTTTCTAGTGGTTTAGGATGAGTCAATTAAAGGTTCTAAAGGTCAGTTAGCGCTTAATGACACTATAAGGAAGCCTGATGTTATCATTGACTGACTCAAGGAACATTAGTACAAGCCAGAGTATCACGCTAACATAGCTATCACTTTGTCCATATCAGTCTACACCGTACAGCCTCCATGATTTATTGCTACTTACCTAAAAAGGTGCCCCAGATCCGGGTGTAGGATCTTTAACAAATAACCCAAACAAGGACCCCAAAAATGTAAAGCAAACAAGTCAAACAAGGAAACCAAGTAAAGGTGATCTATCCCTAAGGTAACCCCACTTTTAAGTTATCCTCCCCGACAGAGTCGCCAGTTCTATAATACGGTGGGAGAACTGACTTGGTTGTTTTGTGTTTGATCGCAATTGTTACGGATAGCAAGAGTCGCCATCAACTTTTCTTTTATCCAAATAGGAAAGGGTAAAAATAACAGGAAAGACCATTGATATTATTTCTTGAGTTCGGGGGGTAGGTTATGAAAAGGGAAGGTGTTAGCACCCTTTTCATCCGTAGTTATCTACGATATCTTAGTTGCTTGCTAGATCACTTGCTTTGTTTGAAAATGTGCTTTGTGGTGTGGGTTTGAAAATATTTTGAAAATGTCTTCGTAATGATTCTCGTCTCTATAAGAATGCGTACAAAGTGTTGGTTTTGATAATAGATCAAAGAGGTGTTTGTGGAAGATGTTTTTCAAATGGATTTTGAAAAGCTCCTTTGTAATTATTCTCGTCTCTATAAGAATGCGTACAAAGTGCTTTAACTTTTGAAAATGTTTCAATTTAAAGTGTAGGTTTGAAAAGGGTTTTTTAGTTGTGAGCAAGCAAGCAACTACGAGCGTCCTACCTACTCAAAAGGTATAATGTTCTTTTCCTCCTATTTTAGATGTGGCTATCTTACCATTGATTGATAAGAAGCCCCATAATTGGATGTGAAGGGGCGGGTGTGGGTCATTTGTATAGTCATAGAAGGAAACCTATGAGACATTTTAGCAATTTCGTTTAGGGATTAGATCATTTACCGAAGGCAACATCGAGGGACTACGATCTTTTATCGAGGGTCTTTTCTAAAATGCCCATATTCGAGGGACATGACTATTTTCTGAGGCAACAAGTGAGATTACCCTAGAGGTGCATGTGTGAATAGTGTGTTTGATTGCATGCATTTTTGTCTTTGATTTTTGGGTTGTCAACTTGTTGATTTTATCTTGCCATACATCCTAATTACTAACATTTGTATAAATAAATAAAAATGCATAAAATAAATGTCTTACACTATTACAACCATATTGAATAGCAAGAAAATATGTAAAAACAAAAATAACATAAAAAGAGAGAAAAAGTGAGTCCTTCGATCCAAGCAGTAGGCTCCTTCGATTCACCCTTCTTTTGCTTCTTTTGATTGGGGCTGGGAATCAGTGTGAGCACCCTTCGATTACACCCTTTTTCATTTTTTCGATTGAGTCATGAAGGTCAGTGTGAACACCCTTCGTTTCTCCCTTCTTGCTCCTTCGTTTGGACTATGAAGCAGTATGGGCCTGCAAAGCAACATGAATATGCATCATCCGTTCACGCCCTCTTTGTCTTTCGTTTGGGACTATGAAGCAGTAAGGGGTGAAGCCTAAGGCTTCGATTCAATAAACTTTGTTTTGTTTTCTTTTTTGTTTGAGTCTATACAGGTTAGTTCTACCATATATTTGGACAAGAAAACAAACGAAAAAGGCAGAAACGAAAAGTAAACAAATGTCATTTACATGCTTGAATTGAAAGGGTTAAGGTCAGGGGACTTACCTTGCTTCTGAAGTTGGTGCTTCTGGACCTTGAGTGATTGCTCTGGGTGCTCCTGGATTTGAAGGAAAGAAACAAGGGTGGTGTTTCTTTGACTGGATTCCAAGGCCAAGAAGAGTGGGGTTGTGTTTGTTGTTTCTGAATTAGAAGGAAAAGAATAAGTGTAGTGTTTCTTTTGCTGGATTCAAAAGAAAAAAGGAACAAGTGTTGTGCTTGTTTGGTTTTGGATTCGAAGGAGCAGAAATGAAGGGTACGGTCTTTTTATTCTGGGTTTGAGAGTGTGTTAAGTGTTTGATGATTTTCACACAATCAAAGTTTTTTCCGCTACCAAAGCCCTCTGGATGTGTTTTCCACCCCCTTAGATATTTTGTGGAACATCTTATTTATAGATGAAGTTGGTTGAGGTTAAGGAGGTAAAACAAAAGAAATTTGAACAAATTGGGTATGATGTTGTTGTAGTCTTCGAGGTGCAGTATTTGTATACCAAATTGGTGCAAATATAGGTGCAACATAGCAGGACTGGTGTGCAGCAGTTTTGGAGCGTTGTGGCCAGTGTAGCAGGCTTGGACTTGCAATGCATTGGACTTTGGTCAGAAAGCCTTAGATTAGACTCATCAAGAGACCAAACATTAATTGTGTTCTTCGAATGGACCTTTTGCATGTTCCTTAGAATGAAACAAATTCATGTGCTTTAGATGGGCCACCAAATATGTCCTTTGATTAGGCCACTAAATATGTCCTTCGAATGGAACATCCAGGTATGTCTTGCATGTCCTTCGAATGGGCCACCATAGTGCAAAAACTATGTGTGTCAAAACAAACTTTCCAAGGGAGATACTGCCCAATCGAAGCTAGATGAAGATAGTCAATGCTTTATGGGCGCTAGCATGAAGATAGGTGTTGCCCTTATGAATCGAAGGAAGCTTTCAAAAGGTCATCTCCTTATGAATCGAAGGAAGCCAGTAAAGGGTCATTTCCTTTTGAATCGAAGGAAATTGTTTCAAAGGGAAACCAAACCCAGTCGAAGCTAGCATGCAGGAGAGAGTTTAGTCGAAGCTAAGCATGAATCGAAGCAAGCTTATTCTTCTTCAATTTTGTCAAAAAAATCAAATTTATCTGCTTTGCTCTTTCGGTAGTTTTCCTCTTTGACTTGATGCTTGGAAAGCCAATATGATCCATGGAAACTTGAGTTGATCAAACCTTGTGCAGTGCTGGCCCAATAGAAATCTTGTGAGAAAATTCTTGAGAAATGAGAGGGCAAATTTTGGGGTACAATAGTATGGCAAGACATAAAATCAACAAGTAGAAAACCATAATTCCAAGACAAAAATGTTGAAATCAAAACACTCTGCACACTTGCACCTCTAGTGTTAACCTCACTTGTTTCCTTGAGAATAAGTAGTCATGTTACGCAAACGTGGCATACTTTAGCAAAAACAATCAAAACAAGATCATAGTCCATCGATGACCCTTCAAATGTTGCCTTCGGTAAATGATCTTAGACCCTTACAAAATTTCTAAGGTATCTCACAACATTGCATTCTATGATTATACGATGACCCGTGCTTGTCCCTTCACATCCAATGATAGGGCTTCTTATCAATCAATGGTAAGGTAAAAATATCTAAAGGAGGAGGAAAAGAACTAAGAATTTTTGAGTAGGTAGAATGTTCATAGTTTCTTGCTCACAATCATCTTCACAACAAACATCTTTTCAAATACACCAACACTTTCAAATGAAATATTTTCAAAAGTCGACATTTTGTATGCATTCATATAGAGACGAGAATCATTACAAAGTTCGTCTAAACGAAGACACTTTTCAAAAATGCTTTCAAAACCCATCACAAACACATTTCAAACAAATATTTTTCAAAGTGAGCTAGCAACTAAGATCCCGTAGATAACTACGGATGAAAAGGGTTCTAACACCTTCCCTTTTCATAACCTACCCCCCGAACTCAAGAAAATATCTCAAAAGGTCTTTCCTGTTCTTTTCACCCTTTACTCATTGGGTAAAAGAAAAGTTGGTGGTGACTCTTGCTATCTGCAACAATTGCGATCAAACGTAAAACAACCAAGTCAGTTCTCCCACCGTATTACACCTGTGTATGTCATCGTGTTCTGGGAGATGGGTCTCCGACTCCTCTTCTTAGATTTCCATGTGGCTGTCTTCCGTCACTTTCCACTGGATCCTTCCCAGTTGCATCTAAACGTGGTTCCTTTCATGCGGGCATTCGAGATTGTTTGCGACTACTTGAAGATTGGGGCCACCACCCCTTTGTTCTTCTATTGTTTCCATCTCCAGAGGAGCAAGATTGATGGCAAGTGGGGATGGGCCTCCCTGAAGCAAGGAAACAGGAAGTTGTTCAAAGCTTACCTGGAGTATGTCTGGCACTTTAAGAACATGTATATTCTAGTGCAGCTTCTTTCGAGCAGGGCGATGTTGAACATTTTCTGGACTGCTCTAGTACATGATGAGAATGGGACCCTTGTTATGAACGAGTTGGGAGAGCCCGTGAACAAATTGGGTTCCTACGTATGGAAAGAGGGGGAGCTTTGTGTCTAGGGCCAATAGAGCTTCATTGTCTTGACCGCTTTGGTTGCACGGATCCCTCGCGTCTAACATGCGGGCCGGGGAGGTAAACCGGTTGAAGACAAGAATATGGAGATCATATACGAGCCCAATTTGATAGTTGTTAAGGAGCTTCTTGAGAGCGAGGATCCTGTCAAATACTTGGGTATTTAGTTTTATGTTTTGAATAGTTACATGTGGTTGACGCTTTTGGGTCCTCATTTGCTAACTCAAATTTTCTGTTTGTTTTGCAGATAGTATGAATCCCGCTCAAGAGCGTATAGACTGGAATTTTGCTGCTAAAGCGAAGAAGGCTTTAAAGGATGCTCAAACTAGTTCAGGTACCGCTCCTACGTCAGGGTCGGGAAATTCGTCATTGGGCCAAGCTATCGTTGCTCTCTCTCCCTCTCTAGGGTCCTCAAAGGAGAAGAGGTCGCGTGTCGAGGGCAATATAGATCTGACCGAGGAGAAGGGGAAAGGGAAGTACGACCTGCCTCCTACTTGCTAGAGAGGGCTTTCTTCGAGCTACTCTTCAACTTCCCTGGGTTTAACCTCTTCACCTCAAGGGTTTGGAGTGCCCAGAAAAGAGGTCAATGTTGGCGCAGGACACTGGCGTCCTAATGAGGATATTGGAGATAGTTGTTGCTTACACCGAGGGGAGTTCTTCATAAGAGGTTGAGCTAAAGAAGCTATGGGCTAAGTTGGCTGCGACTGAGAAGGGGCGGAGCGATGAGGAGAAGGCTTAAAAGCTGGCCGAGGAGGATTTGGGGAAGCTTTTCGAGGAGCGCATAGCCTAGTTGCTAGAAAATAAGGCTTTCGAGGAAAAGGTAGCGATTCTGACTGCCGAGACTGTGCCCGTTGAAGACAAGCCGAAGGATACAAAGGATTTGAAGACCCGGGCCGAGCTGGTCGCTCATTTTCAACTGGTGATGGATGGTGCCCAGGCCGCCTCCGAGGGGAGTTTAAAGAATACGGTGAAGCAACTACTCGTGCTGAACCCTGGGGTCAATCTCAACACCTCCAGCATGGGGGTTAATTATTATGTGGCTGCGGGTAAGATCCTGGTCTCGGACTACATTAAAGAACTTGATGCCCAGCCTACGGGGGAACCTTCTCAGCTATCGCCTGTTGCCGAGGAAAGAATAGAAGTGATCTTACCGGTTGATCAGAACCTGTAAGGTGGTCAGATGATGATCTGTAGTCGGGATGTGATGTCGAGGAGAAAAAATGGGGTTATACCTGCAAGGAACTCTGACGATCAAGTAAGAGTGGGAACAAGGAGATACAAGTAAAGTTTTAAGGTATTGGTGGTGAAAAGTGAATATTCGATACATGGCCCTCATAGGTGTGAGGGTTTATATAATGACCCTGGCACATGGCCATTGGTTCTTGTTCTTGTGCCTGGATATGTGGGTCCATAAAAATAGGTAACTTTCAGGACTTGGTCAAACCGGGCAGATGTGCCCGTAACTAGTTGTTGGTTCCGAGGAGGAGGCAAGTTACGGGAAGCGGTCTGGTCGGTTCCTGGTTGCCTGTGCAACTTGATGTCAGGAAGACTGAGAGGTGCTCGTTGATCACCTTAAGCTAGTGCCGACTTGGGAGGGAAAATGGTTGATATCGCCTGATGAAGAGGGGGTGATTCGGGCCATGGACGTGTGGGCCGTACTGAAAGAAAGGGTTAAACTTGGCCCATTCTAGTTGTCAGCCCAGTCTAGAATAGTAGCTCCCCAAGTCATTTCTTCTGGGTACAAGAATGATGACTTTAACACCTACTCATGGAACGGGGTGCGTTTTATGGGGATAATGAGTGTCGCCCGTTGCACCTTTCTCGCGGGGATATGAGGATTTGGTTGTTAGGAGCTTTGAACTTGAAGGGGTAGTGTGTTTCAGGTAGCATGCTGGAGAAGCTGCGCAATGAGGGGTTAGGGTGTAATGATGACAACCCTATGGTTTCCCAGGCGCGTGTCTCACACGCATGGATGATATCAGCTATAAATACAAGAGGAGTGGGGAATTTATGTTTTGTATTCTCTCTCCCAACTACTCGTATTTTCTCGTTTGTCGACCATCGTCGTTTCTTGAGATTTGTTGCTCGCTGCTGCTACTTCCAACTGTTCTTCTTCTTCAACTGGTAAGTTTTCAGATTTTCATTGTCGTTTGCTTTCAGGGGTTCATTTTTTTGTGATTTTCTTCCTATAAATGCATGCGGCTAGGGTTTAGCACTATGTCTGTTAGGACGCCCTTAAGGAGTGTTAGTGGTAGGCGGCGATTCTGTAGTTTAGAATCGCCGAAGCTTCTGTGGATTCTCCCTGGGAATTTCGTGGTGCACTATAGATGGTCCTTTAGGGCCTAGGGTTCTTTCTCAAATTTTTGCCCATTTATGCGCCTTAGTGAGGGTTCTGGTCGAGGACACGATCCTTGTTTCCCAGCGCCATTTCACTTAATTAGCCATGGAAGGGTGGTTCTGGCACTGATGTCGAACTCATCTTTATCCTCGGCTTTTCAAGTACTATGGACGATAATTCGCTAGTTGATCTCTCGAGCGAGTCTTCTGGATCTTCAAGTAGTTCTTTGGACGAGGCGAGTAGCTCGTCGAGCATTCTGGAGATTTCTAGGGATAAACTGAATCAGTCGTAACAATAGACGGGGGGAGGTGATGCCGAGATGGCCTCCTCTGATCAAGGTTGCTTGTTTCCCGCCAAAGACGAGGAGGAACTACGGGCCTGGGTCGCAAACGATCCCTGGTGTCGTACCCTAAATTTCGCCCCTAATTTTTTTAGTCGCACTTTTACGTCGTATTTTGTCATTTGGACACAATCATTAATAAATAGCTTCATTCATCACATTTTCATCCTATCTTTAAGTTTGATCTTGTGTTGTTGACTAACTTCTAATCAAAATATAAAAAATATTTTTCTTTGTCTTTGTATATTTGTGTTTTGTAGGTACCGAGTCAAAGCATCTGACAAATAAGGTTTTCCAGTATTATTTCCCTAAAATCTCTATTTGCAAAGAAAAATAATTTAAAAAAAAAAAAAAATTTTCACTGTACAATCGGTTTCTCTTAGAGTGCAATCGATAGCACAGAGTGCATTTTGCGCAATATTTAAAAAAAACACTGATGCAATCGATTACTCCCAGAATACAATCGATTGCACTGAGTGAAATTTAAAAAAAAAAACAGCAATTTCAAGCTTGTAACTTTTGGCTCCAATTTTTCATTTTTTTGAAAGATATGTCATTAATTCAAATTTTGGCTCCATTTTTTCATTTTTTTGAAAGATATATCATTAATTCAAATTTTGACTCCAATTTTTGAAAGATATATTATTAATTCAAATTTTGGCTCCAAGAATTAATTACCAAACCACCATTAATCTCAAGCCTAAACTCTATAAATAGAGCCTTCATTTCATTCAAATTCCAAGCTTTTGATAGCCAAACTCACTTTGCTAAAAAATCTATCAATTCTCTCCATCTAACAAATTCACTCAAAGCTCCATTTTCAAAAAAAGCTAGTAAGCTTTTCATTGAAGCTTACTAATATTTGAGCTAAACCTTCATCCAAACATTTTTTCTTCATCAACTCTCTACATCCAAGCTTGGGAAATTAATTCTTGGGGCTGAACTGAAGCAAATTCTTGAAGTTGTTTTGATAATTCTCTAGATCTACCTTTGGTAAGTTGGATTTTTCATCTTTCACAATATGATCTCTTATTGATATTTGGGTTTGATTCATTGATCATTGTTTTGTGATTCCATTGGTGCTATTTTCTCATAATTTGATGGAATTTTCGTGCTCAATTGAATTCATGATCATAATGTGTTTGATAGAAAGTTTGAACAAGAATTTGGCCTTTTAAAATGATGTTTTTCTGATTTTAACAGGGTGCAATCGATTGTTGTAATAGTGCAATCGATTGTCACAGCAAAATTTCACGTTTTTTTAGAAAAAAAGACTGATGCATTCGATTGCATCAGCAGTGCAATCGATTGTAACAGAACAAAAAATCATTTTCTTCCTTGTTTTGGGGATCTTTTGATCCATCTCTCTTTTTCTACTCACTCCTTCTGATTTTTGATTTGGATTGTGATTTTAAATGTCCAATTTCTCTTTAAATTTAATGGACTTTGGGTGTAGATGATGTTGGATAAATGTTCATCAATTCAAATCTACCAAAGAGTGAATTATTTAATTCATTTTTTGCGCTTTGGATTAATGATATGTTTAGTGCTTTAATCCATCTAGATGAGTGATTGAATTTAAAGATGAAAGAAATTTAGTGATCCAAATTAGCTTATCATTCCCCTCCCTCTTCATCTTATCCGTTTATTTTTTATTTGTGCTACATGTTAAGGGATAATTATCTCTATATCATTTATCCAAACATAAAGTACATAGATTGCTATTGACCGGTCTCAAAATAGGTGCGACTTCTATATAAGTCTACTTACGATTGCTTAACATAGTGCTAAATTTTGTCCTGATTCGAGAAAATGATCATCCGTGGCCCAAACCTATGTTTGCAAGCCCAAGTATGTTAATTTGAACTCTTTGATCCAATAACCTTGAGATTCATTGTTATGAGGCTTTGGTTCTACCAATCCTCCAATGGATCTTCATCAATTTTGGTCAACGTTGATCACTTAAACATCGTTAATCATTAAATGTTGCTTTGAGTATTCTTAAATGCATGATATACTTGACAAAAAGCAAATGCAACTTGTTATTAAGAGGATTTGGTTCTACCAATCCTCTAATGAGTTCCAAATGCAAGTTTCAAGATGGTCATTCAACTAACCATTAACTTCTAACAATTGACTTTACTTCATGCCTTTATTTTATGCTTTTACTTTATGCCCCATTTACTTTAGCATTTACATTTCATGCTATTTTCATCTTTGCTCACTTGAGCATTTACTTTTATGCCATTTTTATTTTGCTCACTTGAGATTTTCTTTTCTTTTTTAAGATACTTAATAATCAACATGAACCATAAAAAACATTAATGATACTTGGACTATTTAGTTACTATCCTTGGCATTAGGGATTGGACTTCTTGGACTTAGAATTAGAGACCTTGTCTTATGTTGGAGACCTTGTGACCTTAATTGATATCCTCGACATCTTTCAAAATTAACAAAAGTAATTCAACTTATTCAAACTCTTTTGTGCATTGGAGCACCTTTACCATTTGTGATACAGTGGGAGAACTGACTCGGGATGTTTTGCATTTGATTGAAAATGTTGCGGTTAGCAAGAGTTGCCACCGACTTTTTATTTATCCAAAAGGAAAGGTGGAAAAGAACAGGAAAGAACTTTGAGATTATTTCTTGAGTTTGATGGGTAGATTATGAAAAGGGAAGGTATTAGCACCCTTTTCATCCATAGTTATCTATGGGCTCTTAGTTGCTTGCTAGATCACTTGATTTTGTTTGAAAATGTGTTTTGTGGTGGTTTCCAAAGTATTTTGAAAAGGCGTCTTCGTTTAGGAAAACTTTGTAATGGTTCTCGTTCGTAAGAACGTATACAAAGTATTGGACTTTTGAAAATATTTTATGTTTTGAAAGTTTGTTTTTGATGTTTGTTTTGAAAATAAGCAAGGATGTTTGTTTTGAAAGTGAGAAAGCAACTAAGAACATTCCTACCTACTCAAAAGTCTTTGTTCATTTCTTCCTTTCCTTTGGTATTGCTATCTCACCATTGGTTGGTAAGAAGCCTTATCTTTGGATGTAAAGGGACGGGCGTGGATCGTCGTATAGTCATGATAGCAATGTTGTGATATATCTTAGAATTTCTTTTTGAGGAACTAAGATCATTTTGAAAGGCAATGTTTGTAGCGTCATCGAGGGACTATGATCTTGTATTTTTTATTTGTTTTTGCTAAGATAACCCACATGCATAACATGACCACTTTTATAAGGCAACAAATGGAATTACCCTAAGGGTGTAAGTGTGCAAGTGTGTTTGATTTTCATGCATTATTTATCTTGAATTAGGGTTTACTAATTGTTGATTTTAGTCTTGCCATACAAACCCTAATTACTAACATTTATATGAACGCGATAAATTATGGAAAGTAAAATTACTACGCTATTACATCATTAGGAGAGGGGGTATACAAATTTACAAAGGGGGATTGCAAGAAAATTAAACTCAATTATCTATTACAACCATATTGAATAATGTACAAGAATTGAATAAACGTGCAAGAAAATAATTTTTGTTTGGTTTTAATGAAAGGGTTTAGTTTTGACCTAATTAAGGAAAATGATTGATTAAAATTAAATAAAATGAAATCTAAACTAATTAAGAAAAGAAATTAAGTTAGAAAGCATTTTTTAGGTTTTTTTGAACAAAAGGTTTTAAGTTAATAATAATAATTTGAAAATTAATTAATTAAAAGAAACCTAAATTCTAAGTTGATTTTAAATAAAAAGAAAGAAAAAAATATAATTATTAATTTATTAAGAAAAAGAAATTAATTTGTTAAGAAAATGTTTTTTTGTCTTTTTTAGTTTTATAAAGAAAGTAAACTATAAGTATATAAATAATAAATAAAAATTTATTTTGATTTTTATTAATAAAAATAAAAATAATAATAGTAATAATAATAAAAATAATAAAGAAAATAAAATAAAATAAAAATAAAATATAAAGAAAAAGTCAGGTAGGTGTGAAATTAAACTTGGGAGTTTGTTAGAAAAGTAGTTTTTGAATCTGGCCCAAATGATGTTTTTGTTTAAAAATCAGAAAAATAAAAAAAGGGTTTGGACCTGTGTGGTAGCAAGCAAGCAAGGGTGTGGTGTAGCAAAAATGGCAAGGCCCGCTGACTTAAGGCCCAGGCGCTGGTTGTTGCTGGCAAAAAGAAGGAAAATTGAAAATCAAAACAAAAGGTAGCGCTGGGACTTGAACCCATGACCCTTACCACACACGCGTGCTACCTTTGCCACTGGGGTGGCTGTACATCCGTTAACTTAAATGAAATGATAAATACATAACATAAAACGAGTCCTGAAAATGACTTCATCTTTAACCTCCAGTCATGGTTCATGTAACTTGCTCATTTCTCAACAAAAATGAAAGATGCAAACATGAAAGTTGCTCCATTTTTCCATACGAATCCAACCATATAAATATCATAAGCTATAAATCAAAGATGAATGAGAATTTTTGAAAGTACCAAATTCTGACCTAACTTTTTTCAGAGATTCAAACCTAAAATTCTCTAAGCTCAATAAATATAAATGAAATCTATGGACATGTACAGTTTCAGGGCAATGATATCTACATTTTATCTTCACAAATCAGAATCAAATGATACTTGTATGAAGAGATAGAAGTTTGATAACTTACCTCTTGCAGTTGGATTCGTGTATGAAGTTTGAGCAACCTTTGAGATGGCCTAATGATTTATGTAGCTTTCTTGGACCTCCTTGAATGTATTCCAACTCCTACTTTTCTTTGAGGATAGCTGAAACTCCCAACTCAAGTCAAGTTACAAGCTTCAGTTTTGAAAATGGTGGATAGTGATGGAGGGGTTATAATCTTGAAACAGGGACTTGGATTACTTGTATATGATGTATGTAAGTTTTTTGGATGATTAGGAATCAAAACGCACGAGTGGAAATGGAGATGGTGAGTTTTGGCTCAAAACTGTCAAGTTTGGGAAGATTCAAGGCAGTATGAAGTTTGGGCAGTTTTGGGAAGGCTTGAAATCGTGTATTGGCTTGCAATAGACTTGTATAGTTATATGAAAAATGTTAGAGGATTTTTGCACAACATATTTCTGAGTCAGGGTTATGGCTAGATTGCTTGATTTTGAGGAAAAGTGAGAAAATCAAGTTTCAAAGTTTTGTACCAGCAATGTAGAGTGGTTGAATCACTTTAAACACATTACTTATGACCTTGTAGATGGAGTGTGATCAGAGGGAACAAGTGAGAGGCTCAAGAATTGACTTTGTGCATAAAAGCCACTCTTCCAAAATGGCAGTGTTGCCTTTCTTCCTAAAATGGTATTAATCATATTGAATGCTTGGATTAAAGCTTCTAACATCTGTGTAGACATTTAATTATGGAGTGAAATGTAATATAGAAGCCTGCAAAGTGAGATTTGTATAGCATGCTTGAATATTGGATCAAATGTTCATCAAGAAAATGGCTTGTAATACAAGAATGAAACCCTAACTTCACAGCTTTGATTCTCTTAGCTTATGTATGATATCAATGAGTTATTGGACATTTTGGAAAGCTTGTAACATCCCCTACAAACTTCATGTTGGATATTTTTTAACATTAAAATTGGAACTAGGTGAAAAATTGTCATGAAGTTAGGTCAAAATCCTTCCTAAACTAGGGCAAATTTTCACTAAGTCTTCAAGATTCATGAGCATGTATTCACAAAATCATAATTTGAAATCCAAGAATTTCTAGAAAAAGTTCTGCCCTACAATGTTTTAGATCTCATTTAGATCTACAACTTTCATGTTGGAAGTTTCCTTTGAATCATCTTGCATCATGGTGGAAATTTGGCACAAAGTTGTGAAAAAAATTTGAATTTTCAACACTTAGAAAAACTCTAAGTCTTGGAAAATTTGAATTTTCAAGAATGAATTTTCAATTTTCAATTTCTTGATGAACAAGTTTCATATTTTGACATGTCTTGATGAATTGTAATCTTTGAAACTTGATTTTGGTCAAAAAGTCAAAGTTTGAATTTTCAGTGTATAGTTGACTTTTCATCAGTTGACTGAAAATTAATTATCAATCAATTGATCTTGAGAAATGTTTTGAGACATGCCATTAGGTCAAAATGATGTATTTGTATCCTTGAGATCATGTCTTGAACCAATAAGTCATTTGTTAGGTCAAAGGTTAAAAATTGAACCTCCTCAGTCAAAACCCTAATTTTGACCATTTGCCCTTTTGATGATCTGTTCAAATTTCTTGAGGAATTGTGATCCAAACTTGATCAATTGACATGTATGAGTTCATAATAGTGATATGTACCAAAAATTATGAATTTTGACTGTAAATTGACCACAATTGACTTTTTCTCCAATACAGTTGATTTTAGGTCAACTGGTCAATTGACTGGGCAAAAATGTGATCCAAGGCTTAAAACTTGACATGAGAAATCTTGAGGGTCCAAAATGATCCATGAAAGTCATATGGGGCATTAAAATTCCATTTATCCTTATGCAATCTCAAACCCTAATTTTTAGTTGTCAGTTCTTGAGGAAGTGTCTTGAGTTGATCAAACCTTGTGAAATCTTGAATCAATGAAGATCTTATGGGATATTTCCTGGGAAATGAGAGGGAAAATTTTGGGGTACAACAGCTGCCATGTTCAATCTTCTTATCCCTGAAGAGTTAGATTGGTGGATCCGCCATTCGTGACTTGAAGGTGCAAGATGATTGAACACTAGAGTGCCCAGATATTTCGAAGATGTATTGGGAATGGGCTTATAGATTCCAGTTGGAGGAATGATGGTAAATACTGGAAGAAGTATCAGCACAAATATTTGGTCAATTTATACTAAAACTTGATGTTTTACCTGTGGGAAAAAGGGTCTGTTAATGCAGATGTATGCGTGATGTTCACCAGATGAATGAGATCATGTTAAATGCATTTCATATGTATATGTTATGATGTATGAATGTGAGATGCATATTTTGTCTGGGATGATAAATCCTTGACTACTGCTGAGAAGTTCTGGGAAGCTGAATCCCGGATTACTGTTGGGGATGAAGAATATACATATCTATAAATTTTGTTAAACGAATGCTTCCACTGGGGAATATATCTCGCATGTCAGCTGCTATCTGGTCGGTTCCAAGCTTCACAACAATTTGATAAGGATGAGGAAGGCAACTTCTATCTGGTCGGATTCCAAGTTTCACGGTAACATACTGGGGAAGGATAAATTAACTGTTATCTAGTCAAATTCTAGGCTTCGCAGCAGATTTCTTGAAATTGAACTGTTATCTGGTCGGATCCAGGCTTTGTAGTAACTTGAAATGGCAACTACTATTTGGTCGGGTCCAGGCTTCATGGTTTTTGAAAAGTTATACTATTATCTGGTCGGGTCCAGGCTTCATAGTGACTCGCTGAGGATTGTAGCTAGTTGTTATCTGGTCGGACTCCAGGCTTCATAATAACTTGCTTAAATAGGCGAAGTTGAACTAATATCTGGTCGGGTCCAAGCTTCATAGTAACTTAATGACATTAAATTGCTATCTGGTCGGATTTCAGGCTTGGCAGATTTCTGAGCCGGATGAAGTTAATTGATATCTGGTCGGGTCCAGGCTTTACAATAACTTGCTTGAAAAGATGAAGTTGAAATGATATCTGGTCGAATTCGGGCTTCACAGTAACTTGATGGGGTAGAGGCAAACTCTACTAGGAAAAAGAAGTTATACCATGGTCTGGTTGAGTCCAGGTTCTTCAATACCTCGAAGAGTTTAACTATTATCTGGTCGGGCCCAAGTTTTATAGTATCTTGAGAAATTAACTATTATCTGGTCGAGTCCAGGCTTCATAGTATTTGAAAGGTTACACTATTATCTGGTCGGGTCCAGGTTTCATAGTAGCAGGAAAAGTTACATTGTTGTCTGGTCGGGCCCAGGCTTCAAAGTGTCTTGAGAAGTTAACTATTATCTGGTCGGGCCCAGGCTTTATAGTAGCTTGAAAGTTATACTATCATCTGGTCGGGTCCAGGCTTCATAGTATCTTTTGGAGATAGAGAAGTCTTTGCTGACGACTTCACAGGGGATTAGGGTTGTGGCCCTCTGATTTGTAATAGTCTGCAAGGCAAACTCAAGCTGGAGAGGATAGACTTAGCCGGGGAAGATAGACTATGCCGGGGGAATTTTGTTGTTCGTTGATTGTTGTATGTTGTTTATTGGGGAAATAAACCATGTTGGTGAACTGTTGACAAGGTGAGTTCTTTTTAGGAAGAGATCTGCAAGGCTTCTTATTTTAGGACCAACTTAGCTGGGGAGAGAATTGCCAAGAGATTTAGACTCTGGCTGGGTATCAACTTATGCAAAGATTTTGTGGGTTACTCTGTTAAGGGAATGGTTTATTGTAGCCGGTCTTGTGGGGATAATGTTAATGGAATAACTCTGTGGGGATATTCCATATCCATTAAAGAGACGCTTGCTGCTGCTTAGCAGGACACATGTGCCAAATAGTTTTAATTATGTTCATATGCATATGTTCGTTCAATTTTAGTCATTGGACATTTTGCATTCAAAACAAAAACAGAAAGTTTGCACTTCAAAGTATATCTATATTGATATTTTTCCCATGAATAGGCATTTTTGTACAAAGAGATGGAGATCCTAGTAAGAGGAAGTCGTCGAAAGGAAAACAATAATTTGAAAACAAAAAAAATATCCATGTGGAAATGATCTCATTGGATTCCAACTCTATTATTTCCCCAATGTCTTTGAATGCCCCTTGTCGTTGACAGAAGTTGATTGACTTGATCTTAGAGAATTTGAACTCGGACCTTGGTAATAAATTTGACTCTGGTGATTCCACGGGACATAGTCAGACGCTTTTAATCCTTAATTTTTGCCTGGACCTCCCTTTTGGGTTTTCAGCCCACCAGGATACCCATTTTTGCCCAAGTCGCCCTTTCGGGTTTTCAACTTGCCAGGTGTACAATCTTTTACATATATCCCTAATTTTTTCCCAAACCTTTTGGTTTTCCGGGATGCCCTTATTTTTGCCTAGGTGTGTCAACCTAGAGGGTCCTTTATGCTTAGTATTTTTTTAAATATGTCCGTGTTCATAGGATGTGGGAAGTCTTCACCATCCATGGTAGTCAGCATCATGGCACCACAAAAGAACATTCTCTTGAGAACAAATGGCCCTTCGAGGTGGGAGTCCATTTTCCTCTTGGGTCGCCTTGTGGCAGAATGATGTGCTTTATCACTAAGTCACAATCTTGATATACTTGAGGCTTGATCTTTTTGTTGAAAGCCTTGATCATATGTTTTTGGTACATTTGACCATGACAAATAGCAGCCAGTCGCTTTTCATCGATCAAGTTCAACTAATATAATCTCGTCTGAATCCACTCGTCTTCGCCTAGACTTGCTTCATTCATAATCCTTAACGAGGGAATCTGAACTTCCACTGGAAAAACAGCTTCCATTCCATAGACTAAAGAAAAGGGAGTTTCCCCAGTTGATGTTCTAGCTGAAGTACGATAGCCATGAAGAGAAAACGGTAACATATCATGCCATTCCTTGTAGGTTACTACCGTCTTCTTCACAATCCTCTTAATTTTTTTGTTGGCTGCTTCGACTTCGCCATTCATTTTAGGTCTATAAGGAGAAGAATTGTGATGTTTGATTTTGAACTGAGTGCAAAGTTCGGTAAGCATAGCATTGTTGAGGTTAGTCCCATTGTCGGTGATGATCCTTTTGGGGATACCATAGAGGCAGATGAGGTTATGTTTGATGAATCTTTCTACCACGTTCTTTCTGACTGAGGCAAATGAAGCGGCTTCGACCCATTTGGTGAAGTAATTAATAGCGACCAGAATGAAGCGATGTCCATTGGAAGCAGTGGGTTTGATCTCTCCAATCATGTCAATGCCCCACATTTCAAATGGCCACGGAGCGGTCATGACATTCAGAGGGGTAGGAGGCACATGGACCTTGTCATCATAGATTTGGCATTTATGGCAAGTTCTTGAATGTTGATGGCAATCATTCTCCGTTGTTGGCCAATAGTAACCGGCTCTAAGGATTTTCTTTTCCATAGTATGTCCGCTGGAGTGAGTGCCAAAGAGACCATCGTGCATGTCTTCCATAATTTCCTCTACCTCTTTCTTTTCCACACATCGGAGTAGAGTAAAGTCATGGTTGCGTTTGTACAATATTATGTTACTTAGGAAGAATTTGGCTGAAAATCTTCTTAAGAACTTCTTGTCGTTGATGGATGCTCCCTCGGGATACTCTTATGCTTCAAGGTATCTTTTCACCTCATGGTACCATGGCTTTGTATCAGTCTCAAGCTCATAGTAGTGTGCAGGTTCGGCGAATCTCTCAATTGTAATCATAGGAGCTTCGTTGTCCCATCTTACTTTGAACATAGAAGACATGATGGCCAAAGCATCGGCTAACTGATTTTCTTCCCTATGGAAGTGTTCAAAGGTGATCTCTTTAAAGTAAGGAATCAGAGATAGCACAAGCTCCTTGTAAGGGATGAGATTAGGGTGCTTAGTGTCCCAATCTCCTTCTACTTGGATAATCACTAAAGCAGATTCCCCAAACACGTTCAAATACTTGATCCTCAAATCAATGGCAGCCTTCAGACCCAAAATTCACGCCTCGTACTCAGCCATGTTGTTCGTGCAATCGAAGCAAAGTCTGGCAGTGAAAGGAGTGTGGAAACCTTCAGGGGATATTATCACAGCACCAATTCCGTTACCCAATGCGTTGGAAGCCCCATCGAATACCATAGTCTATCAAGATCCTTGTTCAGGTCCGTCATACGGTCCAGGTTTTACACAGAAGGTCACCAGCATGATGTTCTATCTGGGAAGTCAAAGTTCATAGACTGATAATCATCCACAGCTTGATGGGCCAAATGATCTGCTAATACACTTCCTTTGATGGCCTTTTGCATTCTGTATTGAATATCGTACTCAGTCAAGATCATTTTCCATCTAGCTATTCATCCGGAAAGAGCGGGCTTCTCGAATATGTACTTGATTGGGTCCATCTTAGAAATCAACAAAGTGGTATGAGTCAACATATATTGTCTTAGCCAACGAGCAGCCCATGCTAGAGCACATCAAGTTTTCTCGAGCAAAGAATATCTAGTTTCTCAGTCGGTAAACTTTTTGCTCTCTGTCACTAAATCCCCAGCAAATTTCCAAAATCTTCAACAAACAATATAAATTCAATTTAAAACCATGGATCAATTGGGTTTGATCTCTTGAGCATGATGGTGCTCCTCTTTTGGCCTAATTTCACCTGTATCTGAAAACTCTAAATCAAATGTTAAAACGCTAACAATGGCATGTTGTCATACATTTATCAAAACAAGTAATTAACGATTCAAACATGTTCTAATCATTCATACAAGCAATAATGCATGATCCAAATCCATTTATAATGAACGTAACACCATAATCGTTTTCAAAAAAAGAAAGACAAATTGTGACTGTATTGGGCACGATTCTTGGAGCTTTGGCGCTTGGGAGTGATGCAGCTAGCTTCAAGAAGGCCTCCAGGAGTTGATTGCAAGCTTCAGAATGCCTTGAATCTTTTTGTAATCCAAAATCCGATTGACACTTTTTCTTGAGAATTTGGAGTTTTGAATGTCAGTTTCGTGCGGCCAACCCTTGTCCTCTTGGCCTGTCAATGTTATGTTTATATATTTGGATGCATTAGGTCAACAAATATGGATTGAATCTTGAATATTTGTGTAGAAAAGATTTGATTTGCATTTGGAATTTTATGTTCTTTATTTTGGCCAAAACTTTCTCAAATGATTCCCATGCGTTTCCTTTGATTTGCCAGCATGTTTTACTCTTCATTTGATGAGAAAAAGGTCCTCAAATCATATCTTACATATTTTCTATTATTTCTTTATTTAATTTTGACTTTTAATGAGTAAAAAATCAAAATAAATAATAAAAATAATGAAATAAAGTATGAGTGAGCTCAGGAGTCGTGGGCCATGTTAAGAACAAGTTTCAAGCATGAAAATATGGGCCCATTTGGAAAAAATTCAAGTTTGGTCAATATTGGCTTCATGCATTTTTCCAAAAATTGGTCAACTTTAGCAATGCATATATCTCTCAATTTTAACCTTAAGATGGTGTTCTTGGACTTTTTTGAGATCTTAGGATGTCCTCTAAACAACCTTTTCGGTTTCATCTCAATTGGATCTTCCATGTTCATGTATGGAGCTTTGACCCAAAAGGTGTTTTTGTTGACTTTTTGAAAGGACCTATAATATATGAGCTTGTATCTTTTGATTGAGGCATTTCTTGAACTTTAGGGCTGAAGAGAAGTTGTAGGGAATTTGATTATCTTCAAAATGAGATTTTGTGGAAAATTTTCTGATAAAGTATGACAAAGTTATGCTTGGTTAAAGTTTGGTTGACTTTTCTTATAGAAACCCTAATTTGCCATTTTATACTTTTGATGAGTTAGGAGCATTTCTTGAGGAATCATGATCAACCCTTGATCAAATGATGGATATCACTTCAAAATGTTTATGTTGACCAAAAATCTTGAAGTTTGACTGTATTTGCGCCACAGTTGACTTTTGACCTAGTACAGTTGATTTTCAGGCATTTGAGCAGTTGACTGAGCAAACTTGTTGTTCAAGGCATGAAATTTGGCATGGATTATCTTGAGGACATATTAGGATAATGGAGAACATTTGGGATCCTTAGGAATCACACATCTTGCTTAAAATTTAAACCCTAGTTGAGGTTCATTGCCTTTAGGAGGAGAGTTTGTCTGGTCAACTCTTAGTCATCCTAGGGCAAGTTGAGGACCTCTTGTGTGAAAATGGGAGGGAAAATTTTGGGGTACAACACCTGGAATTATGATCGTGAGCTTTACTATCAGGGGCAGAAGCTTGTTACTCAAAAGCCTGAGGAAAACAAATCTGAAGAAGAGAAGTTTGAAGTGCATGATATTGTTAGTCATAGCCAAATTACCCATTACGATCGGATCTTCTCTCCACCTGAAAAACCTAAAAGTAGTGCAGATGTCGCAGCCAAGGCTAAAAGGCAAGAAGATTGTGGTTAAAAGTGAGTAACCAGGGAAAAATCCTCTTGTTCCTACTCTGGATTTCGAGATGTCTAAAGATGTGGCTGAATTGATGAGATACATCAAGAAAAGTGTCTAAAAGATTATTGACCAGCTGAGCCAGACACCCTCAAAGATCTCAATTCTTGCTTTGCTCAGAAATTATGAATCCCATAGAAATGCACTGGTGAAGCTGTTGGGGACTTCTTTTGTTCCTCAAGAAATCTTAGTGAATCAATTTTAAGGGATTGTGAATAACATATATGCAAGTAACGGGCTCGGCTTTACAGATTTTGATCTACCCCCTGAGGTAAGTAAACACAATAAATTATTGCACATCTCCATGGAGATTACGAAGACCACTCTATTTTATGTGTTGGTTTACGCGGGTTCCTCTCTCAATGTGTTACCCAAGTCTGCTCTTATGAAGCTGGATTATGAATGGGTCGTGCTAAGGCCATGTGATTGGATTCTTAAGGTGTTTGATGGGTCTAAAAGGACTGTGTTTAGGGATGTTGATTTTCCTATCAAGATAGGTCCCCAGGTCTTCAATGTCACTTTCTTCATCATGTACATTAATCCTTCATAGTGTTGCTTGTTAGGCCGTCCATGGATCTATGGGGTCGGTGTTGTTACCTCCATCCTACATCAAAAGTTAAAATTCCTATTGAATTGAAAGGTGGTCACCATTTGTGGTGAAGAATATTACATTGTCTGTCATCTAAGTACCTTTCGCTATGTTTAAGTGGAAGGAGAAATACATGAGACTTTGTGCCAATCATTTGAAATCGTGCAGGTTATCAGAACTCCTCGTCAAGAAGTTAAGAAGCCAGAAGCCTTTATGGTATCTTATAGTCAAGCACAAGTAGTTGTTCAATATGGTCATCCTAAGGGCTGGGGAAGAGTGTTGGATCTCCCCACACATATGGACAAGAAAGGTTTAGGCTTCGTGGCTGGACGAAGTGCGCCAACTGTTGTTTCTCTCAAGATTCAAGGTATTCTTCCACCAATTTAGTTTGTCAATGGTGGTATTATTCATGAAGAAGCTCATGTTGTGAACAAGGAAAGGGATAGTGATTATGAAATGGACAAGTGGATCCATCCTACTATTCCTAGTAGGGAGCCTGTTAATTGGTTTGCTGAAGACGTCATTGAAGTCACCCGCTTTGAAGAGTAATTTCTTTTATTTTTATCATGCAATAATTCCTACATTCTGCCCAAGATGTAGTGAACATGTTGTAGGGCCACGATGTTTTTCTTTTAAAAAATTATCATCAATAAAGGACATATTTTTGCATTCAAATATTTTGCTCCTTGTCTTTCTTTTTATTTTTCAAAACTTTTGGCAATGTGATTTTTATTTTTATTTTTTAATCTAAAACTACAATAAAAATAAAAACGATCATGCAAATATTATTCCCCATTAATCTCGGAATTTGTTGAAAACGACTCTACTATGGCTCATTATGACTTTGAAAATATGATCTATCAAGCTTAAGAAGAAGCTGAAGAAGACTTTGAACTTTCCAATGAGTTAGCCAGATTGTTGAGGCAAGAAGGAAAGGTCATTCAACCGTACCAAGAGAATATTGAAGTGATCAACTTGGATATCGAGGAGGTATAAAGAGAAGTCAAGATAGAGGCTGCTTTAGAAGATAATGTCAAGCGAAGACTAGCTGGAATGCTTCGTGAGTATGTGTTTGCATTTTCTTGGTCTTATGAAGACATGTCTGGGCTGAATACAAATATTGTTGTGCATAAAATGCCTCTCAGAGAAGAGTGTCCTCCAGTTAAACAAAAGCTTTGAAGAACTCATCTGAGATGTCTAAGAAGATTAAATAGGAGGTTCAGAAATAGTTTGATGCGGCTTTCTTGAATGTTATCTCTTATCCGCCATGGACTGTGAATATTGTGCCAGTGCCTAAGAAGGATGGTAAGTTCAGATTGTGTGTTGACTATAGGGACTTGAATAGAGAAAGACCTAAAGATGATTTTCCGCTCCCTCATATTGATATTCTGGTTGAAAATACTGCTTAAGCTAAAGTGTTTTCCTTCATGGACGGTTTTTCTGGCTACGATCAGATTAAGATGGCGCTGGAAGACATGGAGAAGACTACCTTCATTACACCTTGAGGAACATTTTGCTACAAAATGATGCCATTTGGTTTGAAGAGTGCAGGGGCAACCTATCAGTGTGCAATGGTCACTCTCTTTCATGACATGATGCATAAGGAGATTGAGGTCTAAGTTGACGATATGATTACCAAGTCCCAGACTGAAGAGGAACATCTTGTTCATTTGTTGAAATTGTTTGAGAGATTGACAAAATTCAAGCTGAGGTTGAATCCAAATAAGTGCACCTTCTCAGTGAGATCAGGAGACTTATTGGGCTTCATAGTAAGTGAAAAGGGGATTGAGGTTGATCTTTCCAAAATAAAAGCAGTACAAGAAATGCCTGAGCCAAGAACAAAAAAAGAGGTTCGTGGTTTTTTCGGGAGGTTAAATTACATTTCTAGATTCATCTCTCATCTTACATCCACTTGTGAACCGATATTCAAGTTGTTGAAAAAGATCAAACGACCAGGTGGAATGTTAATTACCAAGTGGCATTTGATGGATTAAAATAGTATTTGCAAGAACCTCCAATTTTCTCGCTTCCAATGGAAGGCATGCCCTTGATAATGTATCTGGAAGTGTTGGAAAACTCCATGGGTTGTATACTTGGTCAACATGATGAGACTGATAGGAAAGAGCATGCCATCTGCTATCTGAGTAAGAAATTTACTGATTGTGAGTCGAGATATTCATTGCTGGAAAAGACTTCTTATGCACTCATGTGGGCAGTAAAGCGTCTCAGGCAATACATGATAACTTATAGTACTCTCTTGATATCCAAGATGAATCCAATCAAGTACATTTTTAAAAATCCAGCTCTCACGGAAAGAGTAGCCCGTTGGCAGATGATTTTAACAGAATATGATATCCAGTATACTACCCAAAAAGCCATTAAAGGTAGTGTATTGGCGGATTATCTTGCTCACCAGCCTGTGGAAGATGACTATTAGCCGATGAAATTTGAATTTCCCGATGAGGACATCATTTATATATATATATGATTTTAATATCCCTGGTCTGGAAGAAGGACCCAAACCAGGATCACGATGGACGATGGTATTCGATGGTTCCTCCAATCCCTTGGGTAGTGGTTGTAGCGGTGAAAATTGGAGATCAAGCTATTAATTAACTTGACTCACAAATAAGCAAGAGTCTCCATCGCACTTTATTATTTCCAAAGGAAAAGTGAAAAGTGCAAAGTAAAACCCATAAATATGCAAAGTAAGTGCAATACTAAAAGTAAAGAAAAATACAATACATTTGAAAATATTGAAGGTTCGGGGGTTGGTTATACAAAGGAAAGGTACTAGCACCCTACGTATCTATAGTATTCTATAGGAACCTTTTGAAATATCTGTTTTTTGGTTAAAATTGTTTGTTTGGTTAAAATGGATATGAATGAGATTTTGAAGATAGGATGACCTAGTGTCGAAGTTTTGATTTAAATGGGGTGTGAGTTTAAAAATTGATTTGTAGGAGATTCATCTTAAGATTAATAAAACTAAGAAAAGTATTAAGGGGTTTCGCACAATCCTATTAGATACTCGATGATATGAAGTCAATAAATTAATTCTTTCCCTAGGATTTAAAGCCACAGACAGATAAATAAGCTATGAGTATACCAAACCTCCGGTGAAAATAAATCACAAGCCGACAACATAAAAAAAACCAGATGTAAGATAATACTCCAAGCATCAGATAAAGCGCAACAAACGTAAATAAATCATAGAGGAGAAAAATGTGTCAGGAGAGGAATCCAATAAAGTGCAAAGGTGATGGATAAAGTTAACAGTATCGGATAGGAATCCCTGCATCATAAGAGATATCCAAACAAATCTAACAGCACAGTGAAACATATATGTGTTCGTACGATTTTCAAAAGTTAATTTGAATTAAAATTCAAAATTGCAACGCAGTGGAAATAATATTTACATAACCTGGTTTTATTTACAAGTAAAGTGAATAAAATATAAAATCAAAAGTATTATGTACAATTATATATTTACCTTACTAAATATTAAATCTAAATAGAAAGAAAAAAACATATAAAAAGGTAATGAAGAAAAATTATGGATGTGTTATGCGAGAATGAATGCTGGAAACAATTCTCGGAGACATTCACAATAACAAACTCGTTAGTAGTATGAGAGAGATAAAATAAAATGAAATAGAAACTTACATTATTTACATTTAAAGAAAACCAAAATAATAAGATAAAATGAATATATATAAAAAATCTAAATTAATGTGATGTTAATAAATATAATAAAATATATATTAAAAGAAAAAGTTAAAAGGTTAGTATAATATAAAGTCAATAACTTGATTTGGGATAAGTATAACTTTATATGGAGCATAGAATGTATGTACTCATACATGTTAGAGAAATGACACTTTAAAGTTCATCCTCTTATACATGTAGTACAATTGACAAACATGGGGGATCAAGACAAAGTCAAGGAAAATACATTATGACAAACTTATCATCAATCCCTAGTACCTTGAATGATCAAAGGACCATTTAGAGGTGGATTGAAAATGATGAAAGTTCATCAAATATTCGACAAGCTTAGATGAACTAAAAAAATCTCAAATTCTTTTCAAATAGATCCAAATAAAATTAAAAAAATAAAATAAAATAGATAAAGAAGAATAAGATGAAGTCTGTAATAAAAATAGTATAAATGTCATAACTTCCTTAATTTTTCATGAAATTAAACAAATGAATAATGAAAATTTATCTACTCAATCTCACGACCAAGGATCCATTCTCAAAATAAGTAAATAAATAACAAAATATTACAGAAAAAAATTAAACAACAATAAATTACTTTTGCTTTTGGAGATTCAATAACACTTTTCAACTCTAGATTTTGAATCAATGGAGTTTCCTTACAAAATGGTGATAACTATGGTATTAAATAAATAAATAATTAGTAAAAATATAATAGAATTAAATAAAGAACAAGTATAATAGCATACTTATTTAATAAAAGCAGGAAATTACTTGAAAGAAAATGAAGAGAGAAAAAAGAAGAGAGTTTTGACTTAGTTTAGTTAATGATTTATGGTATTGTTCCTCTAAATGAAAGAAAGAAAGGTATTATTTGTAGGATGAATGAGGTGAGAGTGTTGATGTGGCAATCCATATGACTTTATGAGAATGGTTCTTGACCATTGATAAGTACAAGTTGACAATCCATGTGAAGTGTTTCTACTACATTATAGTGGTCTCAACTTTTCTTTATTGACACAAAAAAGCAAAAGGACAAAGTAATAATAATAATAATAATAATAATAATAATAATAATAATAATAATAATAATAATAATAATAATAATAATAAAAATAATAATAATAATAATAACTAAAAGTGTTAGTAATAATAATAAATACAAAATAGAAAATAAAAGAGACATTAAATTAACTATTTATGTTTTTTTTCTTGAATTAAAATAAATAAAAATATAAGTGCAAATTAAAAGATAAAAAATAAAATACATATAAGAAATTAAAAGAACTTATATAAATTTTTCTAAACTATTTTGAAATAAATGATACCAATATATAAATTTAAATTAATAAAAGAACATATTTTTGATTTTTTTTTTAGTCAAGAGGTAAAAATAGCAAATAAAAAAAAATAACATGATGATAAGTATATTTTTTTGTGATTTTTTTAAATGGAAAAGAAATCATGAATAAAACACAATAAAAATCAAATTCCACTAAATTCATAAACGACTTCTAACGTTTCTATTTTTTCGTGGCATTTCAAAGCATAATTAGCTCTTGACTTGTAAAGAGAAATTATAGATGATGTCAAGGAGAATCATATGCAAAAAGAACCACTCAAAAATGTCGAAGTTTGAAGAAGTTATAAATTTTTTAAATCTAACTCAAGAATTGGCAAAAAAAATAGGTAAAACCACTCGTTAACACTTGTTATGCAATGATGCAAATGGAGGGTGGGATCTTAGGTCAAAATTTGGGGTATGACAGCTGCCCCTATTTAAGTTTCTTCTATCCGGAGATATGAAGATTAAAGTATTTGTTTAGATGAGATTGAAGATACTTAAATATAGAATACACAATTTTTGGTCCTAAGATACCACAATGATGTTTATGATATGATATGGATGAAATACTATGAATTTTATAGGGAATGACGCCATATGAGACAAACTACTGATAGAGAAACCAAGCACATAATAAAGTAATCCCACGAGGGAAAAGATTATAACTTTCATTAGGGAACATAGCCATAGACTTCGATTGAGAGACTCTTATTGGGGAACAACTTCAAGAGAAGAAAAAATTATTGACTCTATCAGGGAAGACGCCTTGCATAGGTTGTGAAAAGATAAATGACTACTGACTCAAGATGATGGTAAATTTGCAACTTAGTGTCAAAGGTAGAAAAATCAAAAAGGATATCGACTCAGAGGTGACAATAAACTACCAACTCAATAGTTAAAGATAGAAGATCAATAAGATATCGACTCATAGATGACGGTAAACTACCAACTCAATAGTTGAAGGTAGAAGATCGATAAGATGCCGACTCATAGATGACAGTAAAATACCAACTCAATGGTTGGAGGTAGAGGATCAATAAGACACCGACTCACAGATGACGGTAAACTACCAACTCAATAGTTGAACGTAGAAAAGGTAATAAACCTTTCCACGACGAACAGGCTCCAGTTTCTTCTTTATCAAGTCTTCTACATGATAAGGATAATGTACAAACTTCCCCACGGGACTTTTCCAAAGAGATGTCATTTGTTGTCGATGAGAAAACTTCTCAAACGAGGCACCATTTACTGTTGAAATAACATATTGTTAGGGATACACAAGCTGCTCAAATAAAGAGGCCGCCACTTGCTGTCTTCCAAAGATATCAATAATGCATAAGTTGTTCATGAAGACGCCGCCACTTGCTATCTTCCAAAGATATCAATAATACACAAGTTGCTCATGAAGATTCTGCCACTTGCTATATTCCAAAGATATCAATAATACACAAGCTGCTCATGAAGAATCTGCCACTTGCTACTTTCCAAAGATATCAATAATACACAAGTTGCTCATGAAGAGTCTGCCACTTGCTATCTTCCAAAGATATCAATAATACACAAGCTGCTCATGAAGAGTCCTCCACTTTCTATCTTCCAAAGATATCAATAATACACAAGTTGCTCATGAAGAGTCCACCACTTACTTCTTTCCAAAGATATCAATAATACACAAGTTGCTCATGAAGAGTTCGCCACTTGCTATCTTCCAAAGAAATTAATAATACACAAGCTACTCATGAAGAGTCTGCCACTTGCTGCTTTCCAAAGATATAAATAATACACAAGTTGCTCATTAAGAGTCTGCCACTTGCTATCTTAAAAAGATATCAATAATACACAAGCTTATCGTGAAGAGTCCGCCACTTGCTATCTCCCAAAGATATCAATAATACACAAGCTGCTCATGAAGAGTCTGCCACTTGCTGTTTTCCAAAGATATCAATAATACACAAGCTGCTCATGAAAAGTCCACCACTTGCTATCTTCTAAATATATCAATAATACACAAGCTTCTCATGAAGAGTCTGCCACTTGCTATCTTCCAAAGATATCAATAATACACAAGTTGCTCATGAGGAGTCTGCCACTTGCTATCTTCCAAAGATATCAATAATTTACAAGCTGCTCATGAAGAGTCTTCCACTTGCTATCTTCCAAAGATATAAATAATACATAAACTGCTCATAAAGAGTCAGCCAGTTGTTGTTTCCGAAGATGTCAATAATACACAAGCTTCTCATGAAGATTCTGCCACTTGTTATCTTCCAAAGATATCAATAATACATAAGCTACTCATCAAGAGTCCGCCACTTACTACTTTCTAAAGATATCAATAATACACAAGTTGCTCATGAATAGGCCACCACTTGTTTTCATGTTGAGATTCCAAAAGCGTGTTGCAACAACACTAATGGGAAACATAGTTCATCTTCAATGGGAAACAATGAATAGATTCTTCCCGAGGAGACCAAGTATTTAAATATGAAAAATAAATTCACTCTCCATCTAGGTTTCACAATCTAGAGAGATCCACGGGGTAGCATCCGCAAGAGACAAAGCTCAATACAGGAATAAACTGGAGAGAAAAAAGTCAAACAAGACTTCACCCAATAAGGAAATAATTCAATTGGGGATTTATCCTACCCAGAGATGGAAAAGGAAAGCTAAAGTAGGATTCTTCCACGAGAGTTAACTCAGTGGGGAATTAGAAATGAGGCACACATTCTACTTAGGTTGACACTCTATTTGGAAAGAGAAAATACGCTATTTGAATAGACATAACCAAGGTCTATGAACCCAATAACATCAACAAATATGAATGTGCATGCATGATGCAAGTGTAAATGAATAAATGAATGTCATGTATATTTTTGACAAAATAGATAGAAGAGATAAACTGGAGATGATAAGACATCACAGTACAACCAGATACTCGGATAACCTCAACAAGATGAGAACATTACTGGAGATAGAATAAAAGCCATCGACGAAGCATATTTCTTCTATAAGGCTCTAATCTCTCTGGGGTGGAAGATATTTTTTGGGAGAAAACCCAAAGTCTAATCTTTTAACATCAATAATCCCTTGAAAGGATAACAACAGGAACTCCGCTTCAACTGGAGAAAAATCTTGCTTAGCTAGAGATACTTGGGAACTCCGCCATCTGATAATGTGTGCAAAGCAGATCACATATCTTGACAAATCTGGATTGCCCCTGGAACTAATTTTGGATGCCCCAAGTTTACTGCTGATAAGCTGCGTGACGTACGACAATTCTTGCAAATAACTTCACTTCTAAAATGCCCCAAGTTATATGGTTGATGAAAATAAACCGTCTCAAGAGGATTTTACAAAAGACCCACATCCAAAATGCTCTAGTGTCTTCAAACTCTTGGAGAGATTCGTCGAATATTGACGTGACTGTCCCATATTGACTATATTTGGCACAACAGAGTTTTCAAATTTTCCCTATGAGGGTAAACGAACTATGAAGGCAGCAACCTGTTCATGATGAACGTATTCAGGTGACATGCCCCTGGCTGTGATCAGTTTTAGAAATGATTTTTCAATTACTTAACAAAGTTTTAGACCTCAAAAGATTAAAATCTTCACTGGTGCTTATATGTAAGCTTCCTTGACATTAAACAAATGTTTTACAAGAAGGAAAAGTTTATTCTAAGAATGAAAATTCTAATGCAACAATTATGTAAGTCTTGAAGTTTTTTTTTTAAAATATCGTGAAGCTTGCGAATTAGTGCATCATTTATTTTTGTATGAAAGATAACGAAAGCATATGATACCAACACAAATATTTTAGCAAAACTTATGGGAGTCAGGAAACACCATCTTGTTGGAATATGCTTTTGAAATAAACTTTGTTTCAATTAGGACTTTTGAGGGTTGTAACATGGCATGGTTCAGGGTTTTCGAAAAAAGATTTTAAGGCTCAAAAAATTCGGTGCCCACCCCCTTCATGATGTTCTTCAGTCCCATATTCAGTTAATTTCATACGAGCACTCATCTCCCGAGAGGATTTAGCTGATCGTTGAGGAACCATTGATATTCTTTGGACACAATAGTCACTCACTCTTGACTTTTGTCACACGACTCTGTTCTTTGTTGAGGATTTTATGTTGTAATACTTTCTCGCCTTTCAAGCTTTGATTTCCCTAACTTTTGCATGAACTGATTCTTTTGAATTGATAGTACAGCGGGATACCCTAACTTTTGCCTAAGCGACTTGGTTTTTCAATTTTTGACTTAGTGGGACTTTTTGTCTCTTTATTTTTTTTATCATTTTTTATTCATTTTTTTTCTTTCCTTTTGAACACGTCGTGTGACTTCGAGTTGTATGTGACTTATTGGAAGAATTGTGACTGCCCGATTTCTTGGTAGATGAGGGATAACTATTATTGTATCCTTATTTGTTGACCACTTGATGTACATAAGATACCCATTGGGATACCGTCTTATTTTGATGCACACTACTGATAGGCGAAGATTGACCATTGCGATTTTGACTTTCCTCAACCTTTTGAAGGATAACCATTTTTGTATCCTTAGACGCACACTCTTTATGAGATTTTAATACTCAATCAGATTAACTGAACACTACCCTGCCTTGGGTTTAAAATGAGGGTTTTTTCTGAACAAAAAGAAACTCATACTTCAAGGCTCAAAGGGGTTAACAAAGGTTCCACTCCCTTATATCTCTGGTGTTTGGGAATTTGAAATAATGCATGTACATCGTCAACAGGGTTTTATCAAAAAGCATACAACTAGAAATCTTGTGTTTTAAATTCATTATCCTCCCTTCAATCTCTGCCTAGGCAAGAGAATGGGCAACAAGTTGGTATCATAATGCAAAAAGAAATTTAAAATTTGAAAAAAATATGAGTGAAACGAATGAATTTCTTCAAGATAAATATACTCATTGTATTAAGATAATCATTTAAATGTAAACAAGTTCTTACATGCAAACAAAGCTTTAACAAACATGAAAGATTACAAGGTAAAGCAGTAAAAATGAATAATAAACTGAGAAGACTCTCTCCATCTGGACTTGATCTGCTAAGAACATCCTTCAAAACTCAGAGTAACCATCAATCATGTTTACTCTTCGGCAAATGCTTGATTTGAACTTCAAGACCAACGTCCTTGAATGACAAGATACCACTTCTGACCAACTTCTAGACTTAAAATTTCAATGAATAATAATGTTCAATGTTATGCCTAGGGGCTCCCTTATGAAAGGCACAAGTTAAATCAGCTTCGTAGTACAAAGGCATCTTACCAGGAATCTTCGGTGGAAGTCGAGTCTGAACCAATTTCCTCTGCATCAGGACAGGTGTTGTACCCCAAAATTTGCCCTCCCATATTCTTTAAAAAATTGCCAAGTCATGCCTCAAAATTCCCCAAGGGTTGCACAGTGCAAGAGCCTCATAAGCAGTCAAGATTAGGGTTTCTATTCTGATCAAGAAAATGAAGTTTCCAAAGGTCCAATCAAGTCTCACATGCCTACAAATATGGTCAAGCCTCCTCATATCAAGTTTCAAGACTTTCAGCACAAAATTGCACAGTCAAAAACCCTAATTGCACTACAGTCAACTGTAGGGGCAAAATGGTCATTTGGCAGTCAAAAGTTCAAATTTTTGATCAACATCTCATTTTGAAGCCACAAACATCATTTGATCAATGCTTGATCATGATTCTCAAAGCTTGGCTCAAAAATCATCAAGATGCAAAAGTTTCCTTATTTGGACAGGTGAAAAAGTCAACTGTAAATTGACCAGGGCATAACTTTCACATGGATTATCAGAAAAATTCTATCCAAAGCTCATATTGAATAGAAAGACATTTCCTACAACTCATCTTCATATTTCAAGTCCAAGAAATGCTCTCACAAAAAGTTATCAATTTCAACATTATAGGTCATTTTCAAAAGTCAACAAAAAGGGACTTTAAGTCAAAGGCCATAACTTTAGATTAGTAAATCAAAATGACATGGGACCAAAGACATTGGTTATAGGACTCAAAGACCTTTCCAAAATGTCCAAGAACATGAGAAAAGCTTAAACATTGAGCAAGTTATGCCTTGTAGAAGTTGGGAAATTTTTGGATATTTTGAAAAGTCAACATTGATTCAAATGACCTAAAATTGCTAATGGGCCCATTTTTATTCCACAATTCATTGTCCCAAGCATGTGCACGACCATTAGGCCCAAAAGGAAGTTTTTCTCCATTTTTATTTATTTATTTGGATTTTTTATCATGTATAATTCATTTAATTAAATAAAATACACGAAAAATACAAAACTAATGAGATAAAATCTTTTTGTGCAGAAATTATTCTTATTGGACATTCAAGATTCGTGCATGATTATTTGTGGAAAGTTTTGGCATGATTTGATATCAAATTGCATGGAAAGATATGAAAATATTTTGCCATAAAAATCAAATATCCCTTTATCAAATCTTTGATTCTTTGGACAAGGAATTTGACCTAATTCACTCAGTATATGAGCCTGATCACAAACCTAATGCCTTGGACCATCAAGCTGCGCAAGAACCCTATTATCAAACTCAAAATTTTTGCAAAAAAAACTCAATTCTGAAAACAAGGTTAGAGTGCGATTCAAGCTGAGATTTTCATCTCATCATCTTCCTGAGGCCTTCAGCAACGTGCCTGAATAGATTTCTAAGTCCATAACCTCTTGAATCGTTGTACAGAAGCTAACCTTTCTCACCTTTTTTTCATTATCGTGTTTTACATTCTATGCACATTCATGACGTTTTATTTATATATTCATGATCAGTGAAGTATTTGCAAGCTAACCATATGCTTTGATTGTATTTTTATGCGTTGTGTGCAAAGATGCCATGTTCGTGTTTTAGGGTTTACAGGACCTTGAATTAGGGTTTTTCAAATAAGGAAAAATTGGCCTTTCAAACTTGGACCATTGAATCCATCAGGCTCAGACGACCACAGGGCTACCCTCGCGCCTAATTTATGAAGCCCCTAGGGCTAGTCGCTATTTTCTGATATGTGGCCTTAGGCAACGTGTGAAAACCGTTGCCAATGTTTTCTATATTTCAGGAAAAGAAAGCCACGCGAAGAAGATGAGGACGTGTGAAGCGTTGATTGGAAGGTTTAAATTTCGCGCGTTTTGAACCACTAACCATTGTTTTCTTATTATATTATTCTTGGTTTATTTAATATATAAAACGCATGAATTGGCTCAGTGGCGCGCGTGTTGACTGGTGATGTTCAGGACCTGGGTTCGATCCCAGGTCCCCACCCTTTCCACATATTTTTTTCCAATTAATATTCCCATGCAGGATCAACATCAAGGCACATCATGCGCTCTCAAAATCAAACCATTCACAAAGCCAGGGAGATCAAATCAAAGGCTCAGATCTAAGGAACACAATGCACCCTAGTCCATGCATCACACACATCCAGCAAAAGTCAACAAGGTCATGCTAAATGGGCCTGAATTACTTGGGTTAATCCTCCATGTTGGGGACTACCACCCCCCTAGGTTTGCCATATCTTTTTTTTATTTAATTCTATTTCTTTTAATAATTGTTTTATTCAATTTAATCTATTATTTTCACAAAATATAAAAAACATAAAAATCAGAAAAAGAGAAAAAACAATAAATATATTATTTTTAGTATTTTTGTAAATAAATGCATATAATTAAATTTAGTGTAAATTAGGTTTTAATTTTAATACTTTTAACAAAAATCTAAAAAATGTAGAAATAGGTTTAATTAATAATTTTTCATCCTTTTTATTTTTCTTTCATAAATAATTAAATAGTTAAATATTTATAATTAAATTGCATGTAAAAATTAGGATTAATTTTAGGTTAAAAACTTCAACATTTTTCTTAATAAATTAAAAGCCATTAGAATTAGGGTTAGTATTAATTTTTAATTAATTCTTTTTTTTTCATATTAAATCCTAAAATACTAAAAAATACCAAAAAAACAAGTTCTTTCTTTCTTTTAATTTTAATTAATTCCTCATTAATTTAATTTTTGCAAAAGGGTCCAACGCCCTCGTTTCGATTTAATTATTAATTCGCATATTATTTCATTCCGTTTAAATATTCATGTATCTCTCCCGAAGCCTTGTAATTAATTCCTCGCACTTTTTGATTCTTTATTTTCTTTTACTTTCTTTATTTTCCTGTCAAATCGGGTTCGAGAAATTTTGGCGATGTGGACCCGCGCCATTTGTAATAGTTTAGAATTTACTTTTCCCGCAATATTTTTAACTGTTAAATAATGGCATGAAAGATGTATGGACAAAAATAAAAACAAGCGTAGAACACCAATAACATGACAAGATAAATGCAAATGAAAACGACACACAAATCACACACCACCCTTAGGGTACGCCTCACTGTTGCCTTGCCTCGAAAGGTGATCGTCGAGTAGAGGATGTCTTAGTAAGTCCTCATGATCCGGGAACCTAGCATGAGGGTAGCTTCTAAGGTGTCTTCCCATTGCTCTGGTGATCACCATGTCCCTACAAACTCGAATTGACCCGAACACCTCCAACGGTGGTGCTACCTACCTCTCAATGGTGGGATGGCACTACTTTAAAGGACATTTACACAGACGAATTCCTTAGGGTAGGTAGGTTCTCGTAGATACTTGCTCTAATCTCAAAACAAATCAAAAAATACTTTTCACACCGACACCTTTTCAAAAAGCTTTCGAAAGCAATTTTTCAAACACTCTTGAGGACCGATACAAGAGTCGAACTGAAATTTTCAAAGAAACTTTTTAAAACCCACAGTTGAAAAGCAAACAAACCATTTTTGAAAACACAAGTGAGCAAGTATCTAAGAGCCCATGGATAACCATGGATAGAAAGGGTGCTAACACCTTCCCTTTCTATAATCTACCTCCCGAACCGAGAGCGATCTCTATAAGGAATTTTTCTGTGCTTTTGTCCTTTCCATTTGGAGAAAATAAAAGACGGTGGCGACTCTTGCTTCCGCGACATTTCGCGAACCAGCGTTAAACAGTCAGTTCCAGATCCACCGATCACAGAACTGGCGACTTTGCTGGGGACATCTTTATAAAGTGAGGTGTACCTTAGGGATAGTTCATAACTGTGTTTTCAATTGCTTTCTTTGTTTGCTTTAAATTGTGGGACTGTCTTGGGAGTTCTATAGATCCTAACCCGGATATGGGGATACCTTCTTAGAAAGTAGCAACAAGGCTGTGAGGGAACTGTGAGGGGTATACCGACATGGTTGAAATAGTCTGCTACGTTGATGTGGCACTTTGGTGTGTACCGGTAACCCTTGAGTTCAGTCAAGGAGAGTACGGGGCCTCCACGTGGTGTCGTGAAGCATCAACAGACCTTAGGAACCTTAATTGAACTATCTTGGCCTCTTTAGGGTAGTGAGATAACTGACTTTGGTGTAGTCCGAGGTTGGTTGATACTCGATACTACACTCAATTAAGGGTTGCTTTCCTGGAATATTTCGGTCGCCAGTTCAGTGGCTAAATCGAAACGATGAACAATGAAAGCAATCCGGTGATATTGGGACCCTTAGAACCCGGTTACTTCTAATAGGACAGGTTGAGCCCACCAACTTCAAGAGGGTAATACCTAGACCTCATGCTGGCCCAAACTCTAAGGGTTTCTCTTGTGTGACTTGTGTGCCTTCGTACTTGACTATTTGCATGCTTGTTACCTGACACTAGTTTCTTGCAGGTTATGTTTTAAGTCCTTAACTGGGACTCATAACAGGGTACTAAGTTTCTTGCAGGTTATGTTTTAAGTCCTTAACTAGGACTCATGACAGGTTTACTTGAGCTTCTTGCAGGCTTTGGATTGCAGTCCTTAATAAGGGCTCATAACAGGGTTACCTACATTACCCCATGCATACCATAACATCATACCATTGCATACATCCTGCATACATCCTAACCCATTTCAAGGATCTCAAGGGCTTGTGATGCAGGTCATGATGAATCAGTTATCCCAACAAGGGGCAAAGAGGATTTATTTTCCTCTAGACAAAGTTGTCAGGGGCTATGACCCACTTGATATGGTGAGCTTTGACTCCTGAAGAAGGTTCCCCTAGCCAAGGTTGTTTTGGAAAGCAAAAAAAGGTTGATGACTTGAGCCAGAGGCTATGACCCACTGGATATGGTGAGCCTTTGACCCTTGAAGAAGGACTCTCAACAACGTGAAGTACCTTCAATCAAGTTACCAGTTTCCAACTCTAACAATTTGTTTACCCCTCGAGGTCCTTGAAATCATTGCATGCATATCATACATATCATTGCATAACAGGTACCCTTTCTCTGCAGGTTGCTTACCTTCTTCGCTGTTTATTTCAGCAGTCTCGTCATGAATCCTGAATCCTCAACCGAGCACACTATCAAGGCCCTCCAGGCTCAGAACGCCCAGTTCCAAGGGCTGATCATGAGTTTGACCCAGGGGCAACAAGATCTGAAGGCTCTGCTCTTGAAGAAGGAAAAGAAGAAGAGGAGGACTGTTTTGTTCAGCCCTAGACGCAGATCTGGGAACACACTGCAGGATGAAGCTGAGAGGACAACTCCATCTGTGGGGAAAGACAGTCCCCAAGAAAGGGTTCACAGTCCAGTGGTCTCCGACAATGAGACAGATTTCAATGACGAACAGTACCCTCCGGCTGAGGATAGGTACAAACAGTTGGAAGACCGGCTAAGTGCTATGGAGATACAAAAAGTGTCTGGCCTGGACTTCGAGGATCTAGGTCTGTCTTCTGGGGTAGTGATCCCGCACAAATTCAAGGCACCTGCCTTTGCAAAGTACGATGGGGCATCCTGTCCAAAGCTGCATCTCAGGTCATACATGAGGAGGATCCAGCCCTACACGGTCGACAGGAACTTATGGATCCACTTTTTCCAGGAGAGTCTTTCAGGGACTCAGCTTGACTGGTTCTATCAACTGAATGGAGCCAACATCCGTACCTGGGAAGACTTAGCCACTGCATTCTACAAGCAGTACCAGTACAATGCCGACCTCGCTCCCACGCGCACTCAGCTTCAGGGAATGTCTATGGGTACGGGTGAAGGTTTCAAAGAATATGCCCAAAAATGGAGGGACCTTGCTGGAAGGGTACAACCACCTCTAACCGACCGCGAGCTCGTCGATATGTTCTTAGGGACCCTGTCCGGTCCATTCTTCAACCACCTGATTGGGAATTCTGCTGCTGGGTTTACAGATCTGATCTTGACCGGGGAAAGAATAGAAGCTGGCATCAAGTCAGGGAAGATACATAATGGTGATTCCTCGAACACTGAGAAGAAACCATCCAAGAGAGAATCTAGTGCGGTCAACGCAGTAGCTATTGTAAAGCCGGCCGGTACTCCTCAGCGTCACCATCAACAAAGGGAAGAAAGACCTAAGAGGCAATTTACTCCCCTCGGCATGACCTTGTCACAGATATTGCCACAACTGCTGGAAACCAAGTTGGTAACTCTCATGGATCCCCCGAAGAATCCTAACAGGACACCTTCAAGGTATAATCCCAACGTTCGCTGCGTTTACCATTCTGACAGCCCGGGGCATGCTACAGATGACTGTTGGACTTTGAGGAACAAGATCCAGAGTATGATCGATGCAAGGGAAGTCCAATTCGACTCTCCAGAGACTCCGAATGGGACCACTTCTCCCTTGCCAAAATATAGCTAGGACTGGATTTTTTTGTTCATTCGAATGTTCAAGTTGTAATTTTCTTTTGATTATTCAAACATTTATTCATATCAAACGTTGTTATTTCATTAATGCATTGCACATGTCTGTTTTGAAGTAATTATTTCGTATCCACTATATGCAAACTGCTTTCATATTTTTGTGATGATCAACTCTTGATTGAAAATTCTAAGCCTCTTGAGGGAGGATGACGAAAACGATACCACGATCTTTACAGTATGCTTTTGAACAGACCCCGCTGATGAGGTACAGGCATTGGTTCAATCCCCAAACACTGGAGTTATAAGGATGATAATCCCTCGTCAACCCCTCTGAGCCAAAGAAGTAAGAGTTTTTCTTTTCAAAATTTAAAACCCTTAATCATAACCTGGGGCAGGGTAGTTTCTCAGTTGATCCGGGTGTATAATGAATGGCACCAAAGAGGTCCTTACAAAAAAGAAAGACAGTGATGGTTCCGAACAATCAATAAAGAAAGGCAGTCATTATCATTCAAAATCAAAAAACCCATTAAGTCAAAACCTATGAAGGAGACTTACAAAAACTGGGGCATCCCGCTGACTGTAATCGTAAAAAGGAACAGTTCAGGCAAAAAAAAACAGGGATAACAAAATCAGAAAAGAAAGAGGTCTTACAAACCCTCCACAAAAAAGGAAATGACTTCCTAAATTGTCAACATCCGAACCATCACCGAAATGTCAGAGCAAAGACTCAAACAAGGTCTAATGCACGATCAGCTGAGTTTGGGTTTGAAGAACATCACGAAGAGCGGGTGGGTACAAATAATTTGAGCCTTTATCCTTTGTTTCTTAAACCGTGAACCAGGCCACACTACAACCCTTAAAAGTCCTAGCTGAAGCATGGGTTAGTTCGAAAGCATACTGTTACCAAAGGTATCCTGACTCCTTAAGGCTTGCTATAAAATATGGAGTTGACATCACATTTTACAAAATTTGCTGGTTTTACTGAAAAATGCATTTTTCAAAAACTCCAAGACAGACATAAGCTTTGCATTTTTAACATAACTTTGTTTGCATATGACTTTTTGTTTGAACAGCATAGAAATTCGCACGACGAATGCCTAATGAACAGAAGTACCTCCAATCAAGGGGCATGATATGATCAGAGTCCATTATCTGGGGCAGTCCAATCAAGATTCGGAGAATCTCTCAAAGGCCAAATAGCCTGGGGCAAATCTCCACCTGAGTTACTTGGGGCACTCCAGCAACGAATCTTGCCTGGTCTGACATATTCTGGTAACATGGCAACAAAAGCAGCCAGGGGCACCTCCCTGCATTCTAAGAGCGTGGACATAGTCGAAAAAATACTACGCAAAGTCAAAGACCAGCTAGGTTGACATACCTAGGCAAAAATAAGGGCTTCCCGGCGAACCAAAAGGGTTCGGGCAAAATAAGGGATGAAATAAAAAAAATCTGTACACCCGGCAAGTCGAAAACCTGAAAGGGCGGCTTGGGCAAAAATGGGTATCCCGGTGGACTGAAAACCCGAAAGGGCGGTCCAGGTAAAAGTTAGGGATCAAAGCGTACGACTATGTCCCAGCATCTTGTCACTTGCCTACCAGAAGAAGGTTTGTCCATCAACCACTATCAGCGCCTCACAGGTCTTCCTCTCCTCATAAACAGGGGCAATAATGGGTGGTCTAAGCAATCTGATTGTTTCTGTCCTCCAAGGTATCAAGGTAGGTTCCGTGGAAAAACATAACCAATACAGTTCAATACTTCCCCAAGAGAGTCGAATCTAGTTCCCCAGGAAAGTTGGAATCATCTCCCAGCAGTAAGCTTATCCCCAGTAGATTCTGGAAGCTTATCCTCGCAGAGCACGAACGCGTCGTCCGGCTTTATTCAAAGAGTTATTTCCCTACCAGGATATAACTGGGTTATCCTTAGCTAAAATCCATGGAAAGATCGTTGCCAACGCAGTCTTTATCCCCAGCGAAGTCTATTAGCACTTCCACCACAACAAGGGTATCCCCAGCAAGTTATTATCAACATTTCAACAAGGTATCTCTCTCCCCACAGAGTATTGCTTCCCAGCAAGATCATCAGAGTACCTTTCCTCCCCGCAGCGTTATTCCATTCGCCAAGTTTATTCCTCGACGGAGTCATCTTCTCCTACCGGTATTCTTGCAATCATCATCCCCAACGGAAACGAAGAATCTCACTCTTCAACATCAGCCAAGGATTTGACTTCCCGGCACCCGTCAAGGATTTACTTTCCTAGACAAAAATACATTCATAAACATCACATTTTCATACATCATGATACATGCATATGTGCGTCATGTCATACAATCTCATTTATGTCGTTACTTGATCCATATCATGCACTGCATATGATTGACCTTTACCTTTTAGGAAGGATACAGTTAGATGATCAGCTATGTCAGGGTAGACAAATATAGCCAAAAGAGACCAATTCAGTCAAAGTAGACAAATCCAGTCAAAGAAGACAAGCCCAGTTAAATCCCAAAGGTTTTTTTCTGATGCTCATCCAGTCAAAGAAGACATGTCCAGTTAAATTACTTCCTAAAGTCAAAGATGACATCCCGTCATTGAAGACATCTCGTCGTTATAGACACCCGTCGTTATAGACACTCGTCGTTATAGACACTCGTCGTCATAGACACTCGTTGTTATAGACACTCGTCGTTATAGACACTCGTCGTTATAGACACTCGTCGTTATAGACACTCGTCGTTATAGACACTCGTCGTTATAGACACTCGTCGTTATAGACACTAGTCGTTATAGACACTCGTCATTATAGACACTCGTCGTTATAGACACTCGTCGTTATAGACACTCGTCGTTATAGACACTCGTCGTTATAGACACTCGTCATTATAGACACTCGTCGTTAAAGACCACTCGTCCATGAGGATAACCTGTCAGTAGAGACAACTCACAAACCTAACATTACCAGACTCGATTCCTGTATCTTGCCAGGGCACGTCTGAAGAGTTCGAAGATCCGATTCCTGTATCTTGCCAGGGTGTATCTGTTGACGACTAACATTACCAGACTCGATTCCTGTATCTGGCCAGGGCACGTCTGAAGAGTTCGAAGATCCGATTCCTGTATCTTGCCAGGGTGTATCTGTTGACGACTATATTCTCCGGACTCGATTCCTGTATCTTGCCAAGGCACATCTGAAGAGTTTAAAGATTCGATACCTGCATCTAGCCAGGGCACATCTCCATAAAAGAGTTTGAAGATCAATTCCTGTAACAGGCCAGGTAATTATTTTTCTTTCTCAGGTACGCAAGTTTCTCGCTAAGGAATCTCTTACGCGATCGACACTTAGATGGCATCTGTAAGCCCATCCACATACCAACAGCCTCCGAATGGCGTCTATAAGCCCATTCCTGACAAGGTTCTGTCACACTTCCAGATGGCATCTATAATCTCATCCTCCTATCCATCATCTTTCCAAATGGCATCTGTAAGCCCATTCCCGACATCACATTGCTGATACTCCACTATGCGAGTGCAAATTTCTGGGCACTCTAGTGTTCAATCATCTTCCACCTTCGGATCACGAAAGGCACGCAAGCCAATCTGCATCCTCAGGTCTAAGAAGATTGAACAGGGGCAACTGTTGTACCCCAAAATTTGCCCTCCCATATTCTTTAAAAAATTGCCAAGTCATGCCTCAAAATTCCCCAAGGGTTGCACAGTGCAAGAGCCTCCTAAGCAGTCAAGATTAGGGTTTCTATTCTGATCAAGAAAATGAAGTTTCCAAAGGTCCAATCAAGTCTCACATTCCTACAAATATGGTCAAGCCTCCTCATATCAAGTTTCAAGACTTTCAGCACAAAATTGCACAGTCAAAAACCCTAATTGCACTACAGTCAACTGTAGGGGAAAAATGGTCATTTGGCAGTCAAAAGTTCAAATTTTTGATCAACATCTCATTTTGAAGCCACAAACATCATTTGATCAATGCTTGATCATGATTCTCAAAGCTTGGCTCAAAAATCATCAAGATGCAAAAGTTTCCTTATTTGGACAGCTGAAAAAGTCAACTGTAAATTGACCAGCGCATAACTTTCACATGGATTATCAGAAAAATTCTATCCAAAGCTCATTTTGAAGAGAAAGACATTTCCTACAACTCATCTTCATACTTTAAGTCTAAGAAATGCTCTCACAAAAAGTTATCAATTTCAACATTATAGGTCATTTTCAAAAGTCAACAAAAAGGGACTTTAAGTCAAAGGCCATAACTTGAGATTAGTAAATCAAAATGACATGGGACCAAAGACATTGGTTAGAGGACTCAAAGACCTTTCCAAAATGTCCAAGAACATGAGAAAAGCTTAATAATTGAGCAAGTTATGCCTTGTAGAAGTTGGGAAATTTTTGGATATTTTGAAAAGTCAACATTGATTCAAATGACCTAAAATTGCTAATGGGCCCATTTTTCTTCCACAATTCATTGTCCCAAGCATGTGCACGACCATTAGGCCCAAAAGGAAGTTTTTCTCCATTTTTATTTATTTATTTGGATTGTTTATCATGTATAATTCATTTAATTAAATAAAATACACGAAAAATACAAAACTAATGAGATAAAATCTTTTTGTGCAGAAATTATTCTCATTGGACATTCAAGATTCGTGCATGATTATTTGTGGAAAGTTTTGGCATGATTTGGTATCAAATTGCATGGAAAGATATGAAAATATTTTGCCATAAAAATCAAATATCCCTTTATCAAATCTTTGATTCTTTGGACAAGGAATTTGACCTAATTCACTCAGTATATGAGCCTGATCACAAACCTAATGCCTTGGACCATCAAGCTGCGCAAGAACCCTATTATCAAACTCAAAATTTTTGCAAAAAAAAACTCAATTCTGAAAACAAGGTTAGAGTGCGATTCAAGCTGAGATTTTCATCTCATCATCTTCCTGAGGCCTTCAGCAACGTGCCTGAATAGATTTCTAAGTCCATAACCTCTTGAATCGTTGTACAGAAGCTAACCTTTCTCACCTTTTTTTCATTATCGTGTTTTACATTCTATGCACATTCATGACGTTTTATTTATATATTCATGATCAGTGAAGTATTTGCAAGCTAACCATATGCTTTGATTGTATTTTTATGCGTTGTGTGCAAAGATGCCATGTTCGTGTTTTAGGGTTTACAGGACCTTGAATTAGGGTTTTTCAAATAAGGAAAAATTGGCCTTTCAAACTTGGACCATTGAATCCATCAGGCTCAGACGACCACAGGGCTACCCTCGCGCCTAATTTATGAAGCCCCTAGGGCTAGTCGCTATTTTCTGATATGTGGCCTTAGGCAACGTGTGAAAACCGTTGCCAATGTTTTCTATATTTCAGGAAAAGAAAGCCACGCGAAGAAGATGAGGACGTGTGAAGCGTTGATTGGAAGGTTTAAATTTCGCGCGTTTTGAACCACTAACCATTGTTTTCTTATTATATTATTCTTGGTTTATTTAATATATAAAACGCATGAATTGGCTCAGTGGCGCGCGTGTTGACTGGTGATGTTCAGGACCTGGGTTCGATCCCAGGTCCCCACCCTTTCCACATATTTTTTTCCAATTAATATTCCCATGCAGGATCAACATCAAGGCACATCATGCGCTCTCAAAATCAAACCATTCACAAAGCCAGGGAGATCAAATCAAAGGCTCAGATCTAAGGAACACAATGCACCCTAGTCCATGCATCACACGCATCCAGCAAAAGTCAACAAGGTCATGCTAAATGGGCCTGAATTACTTGGGTTATACCTCCATGTTGGGGACTACCACCCCCCTAGGTTTGCCATATCTTTTTTTTATTTAATTCTATTTCTTTTAATAATTGTTTTATTCAATTTAATCTATTATTTTCACAAAATATAAAAAAACATAAAAATCAGAAAAAGAGAAAAAACAATAAATATATTATTTTTAGTATTTTTGTAAATAAATGCATATAATTAAATTTAGTGTAAATTAGGTTTTAATTTTAATACTTTTAACAAAAATCTAAAAAATGTAGAAATAGGTTTAATTAATAATTTTTCATCCTTTTTATTTTTCTTTCATAAATAATTAAATAGTTAAATATTTATAATTAAATTGCATGTAAAAATTAGGATTAATTTTAGGTTAAAAACTTCAACATTTTTCTTAATAAATTAAAAGCCATTAGTATTAGGGTTAGTATTAATTTTTAACTAATTCTTTTTTTTTCATATTAAATCCTAAAATACTAAAAAATACCAAAAAAACAAGTTCTTTCTTTCTTTTAATTTTAATTAATTCCTCATTAATTTAATTTTTGCAAAAGGGTCCAACGCCCTCGTTTCGATTTAATTATTAATTCGCATATTATTTCATTCCGTTTAAATATTCATGTATCTCTCCCGAAGCCTTGTAATTAATTCCTCGCACTTTTTGATTCTTTATTTTCTTTTACTTTCTTTATTTTCCTGTCAAATCGGGTTCGAGAAATTTTGGCGATGTGGACCCGCGCCATTTGTAATAGTTTAGAATTTACTTTTCCCGCAATATTTTTAACTGTTAAATAATGGCATGAAAGATGTATGGACAAAAATAAAAACAAGCGTAGAACACCAATAACATGACAAGATAAATGCAAATGAAAACGACACACAAATCACACACCACCCTTAGGGTACGCCTCACTGTTGCCTTGCCTCGAAAGGTGATCGTCGAGTAGAGGATGTCTTAGTAAGTCCTCATGATCCGGGAACCTGGCATTAGGGTAGCTTCTAAGGTGTCTTCCCATTGCTCTGGTGATCACCATGTCCCTACAAACTCGAATTGACCCGAACACCTCCAACGGTGGTGCTACCTACCTCTCAATGGTGGGATGGAACTACTTTAAAGGAAATTTACACAGACGAATTCCTTAGGGTAGGTAGGTTCTCGTAGATACTTGCTCTAATCTCAAAACAAATCAAAAAATACTTTTCACACCGACACCTTTTCAAAAAGCTTTCGAAAGCAATTTTTCAAACACTCTTGAGGACCGATACAAGAGTCGAACTGAAATTTTCAAAGAAACTTTTTAAAACCCACAGTTGAAAAGCAAACAAACCATTTTTGAAAACACAAGTGAGCAAGTATCTAAGAGCCCATGGATAACCATGGATAGAAAGGGTGCTAACACCTTCCCTTTCTATAATCTACCTCCCGAACCGAGAGCGATCTCTATAAGGAATTTTTCTGTGCTTTTGTCCTTTCCATTTGGAGAAAATAAAAGACGGTGGCGACTCTTGCTTCCGCGACATTTCGCGAACCAGCGTTAAACAGTCAGTTCCAGATCCACCGATCACAGAACTGGCGACTCTGCTGGGGACATCTTTATAAAGTGAGGTGTACCTTAGGGATAGTTCATAACTGTGTTTTCAATTGCTTTCTTTGTTTGCTTTAAATTGTGGGACTGTCTTGGGAGTTCTATAGATCCTAACCCGGATCTGGGGATACCTTCTTAGAAAGTAGCAACAAGGCTGTGAGGGAACTGTGCGGGGTATACCGACATGGTTGAAACAGTCTGCTACGTTGATGTGGCACTTTGGTGTGTACCGGTAACCCTTGAGTTCAGTCAAGGAGAGTACGGGGCCTCCGCGTGGTGTCGTGAAGCATCAACAGACCTTAGGAACCTTAATTGAACTATCTTGGCCTCTTTAGGGTAGTGAGATAACTGACTTTGGTGCAGTCCGAGGTTGGTTGATACTCGATACTACACTCAATTAAGGGTTGCTTTCCTGGAATATTTCGGTCGCCAGTTCAGTGGCTAAATCGAAACGATGAACAATGAAAGCAATCCGGTGATATTGGGACCCTTAGAACCCGGTTACTTCTAATAGGACAGGTTGAGCCCACCAACTTCAAGAGGGTAATACCTAGACCTCATGCTGGCCCAAACTCTAAGGGTTTCTCTTGTGTGACTTGTGTGCCTTCGTACTTGACTATTTGCATGCTTGTTACCTGACACTAGTTTCTTGCAGGTTATGTTTTAAGTCCTTAACTGGGACTCATAACAGGGTACTAAGTTTCTTGCAGGTTATGTTTTAAGTCCTTAACTAGGACTCATGACAGGTTTACTTGAGCTTCTTGCAGGCTTTGGATTGCAGTCCTTAATAAGGGCTCATAACAGGGTTACCTACATTACCCCATGCATACCATAACATCATACCATTGCATACATCCTGCATACATCCTAACCCATTTCAAGGATCTCAAGGGCTTGTGATGCAGGTCATGATGAATCAGTTATCCCAACAAGAGGCAAAGAGGATTTATTTTCCTCTAGACAAAGTTGTCAGGGGCTATGACCCACTTGATATGGTGAGCTTTGACTCCTGAAGAAGGTTCCCCTAGCCAAGGTTGTTTTGGAAAGAAAAAAAAGGTTGATGACTTGAGCCAGAGGCTATGACCCACTGGATATGGTGAGCCTTTGACCCTTGAAGAAGGACTCTAAACAACATGAAGTACCTTCAATCAAGTTACCAGTTTCCAACTCTAACAATTTGTTTACCCCTCGAGGTCCTTGAAATCATTGCATGCATATCATACATATCATTGCATAACAGGTACCCTTTCTCTGCAGGTTGCTTACCTTCTTCGCTGTTTATTTCAGCAGTCTCGTCATGAATCCTGAATCCTCAACCGAGCACACTATCAAGGCCCTCCTGGCTCAGAACGCCCAGTTCCAAGGGCTGATCATGAGTTTGACCCAGGGGCAACAAGATCTGAAGGCTCTGCTCTTGAAGAAGGAAAAGAAGAAGAGGAGGACTGTTTTGTTCAGCCCTAGACGCAGATCTGGGAACACACTGCAGGATGAAGCTGAGAGGACAACTCCATCTGTGGGGAAAGACAGTCCCCAAGAAAGGGTTCACAGTCCAGTGGTCTCCGACAATGAGACAGATTTCAACGACGAACAGTACCCTCCGGCTGAGGATAGGTACAAACAGTTGGAAGACCGGCTAAGTGCTATGGAGATACAAAAAGTGCCTGTCCTGGACTTCGAGGATCTAGGTCTGTCTTCTGGGGTAGTGATCCCGCACAAATTCAAGGCACCTGCCTTTGCAAAGTACGACGGGGCATCCTGTCCAAAGCTGCATCTCAGGTCATACATGAGGAGGATCCAGCCCTACACGGTCGACAGGAACTTATGGATCCACTTTTTCCAGGAGAGTCTTTCAGGGACTCAGCTTGACTGGTTCTATCAAATGAATGGAGCCAACATCCGTACCTGGGAAGACTTAGCCACTGCATTCTACAAGCAGTACCAGTACAATGCCGACCTCGCTCCCACGCGCACTCAGCTTCAGGGAATGTCTATGGGTACGGGTGAAGGTTTCAAAGAATATGCCCAAAAATGGAGGGACCTTGCTGGAAGGGTACAACCACCTCTAACCGACCGCGAGCTCGTCGATATGTTCTTAGGGACCCTGTCCGGTCCATTCTTCAACCACCTGATTGGGAATTCTGCTGCTGGGTTTACAGATCTGATCTTGACCGGGGAAAGAATAGAAGCTGGCATCAAGTCAGGGAAGATACATAATGGTGATTCCTCGAACACTGAGAAGAAACCATCCAAGAGAGAATCTAGTGCGGTCAACGCAGTAGCTATTGTAAAGCCGGCCGGTACTCCTCAGCGTCACCATCAACAAAGGGAAGAAAGACCTAAGAGGCAATTTACTCCCCTCGGCATGACCTTGTCACAGATATTGCCACAACTGCTGGAAACCTAGTTGGTAACTCTCATGGATCCCCCGAAGAATCCTAACAGGACACCTTCAAGGTATAATCCCAACGTTCGCTGCGTTTACCATTCTGACAGCCCGGGGCATGCTACAGATGACTGTTGGACTTTGAGGAACAAGATCCAGAATATGATCGACGCAAGGGAAGTCCAATTCGACTCTCCAGAGACTCCGAATGGGACCACTGCTCCCTTGCCAAAATATAGCTAGGACTGGATTTTTTTGTTCATTCGAATGTTCAAGTTGTAATTTTCTTTTGATTGTTCAAACATTTATTCATATCAAACGTTGTTATTTCATTAATGCATTGCACATGTCTGTTTTGAAGTAATTATTTCGTATCCACTATATGCAAACTGCTTTCATATTTTTGTGATGATCAACTCTTGATTGAAAATTCTAAGCCTCTTGAGGGAGGATGACGAAAACGATACCACGATCTTTACAGTATGCTTTTGAACAGACCCCGCTGATGAGGTACAAGCATTGGTTCAATCCCCAAACACTGGAGTTATAAGGATGATAATCCCTCGTCAACCCCTCTGAGCCAAAGAAGTAGGAGTTTTTCTTTTCAAAATTTAAAACCCTTAATCATAACCTGGGGCAGGGTAGTTTCTCAGTTGATCCGGGTGTATAATGAATGGCACCAAAGAGGTCCTTACAAAAAAGAAAGACAGTGATGGTTCCGAACAATCAATAAAGAAAGGCAGTCATTATCATTCAAAATCAAAAAACCCATTAAGTCAAAACCTATGAAGGAGACTTACAAAAACTGGGGCATCCCGCTGACTGTAATCGTAAAAAGGAACAGTTCAGGCAAAAAAAAACAGGGATAACAAAATCAGAAAAGAAAGAGGTCTTACAAACCCTCCACAAAAAAGGAAATGACTTCCTAAATTGTCAACATCCGAACCATCACCGGAATATCAGAGCAAAGACTCAAACAAGGTCTAACGCACGATCAGCTGAGTTTAGGTTTGAAGAACATCACGAAGAGCGGGTGGGTACAAATAATTTGAGCCTTTATCCTTTGTTTCTTAAACCGTGAACCAGGCCACGCTACAACCCTTAAAAGTCCTAGCTGAAGCATGGGTTAGTTCGAAAGCATACTGTTACCAAAGGTATCCTGACTCCTTAAGGCTTGCTATAAAATATGGAGTTGACATCACATTTTACAAAATTTGCTGGTTTTACTGAAAAATGCATTTTTCAAAAACTCCAAGACAGACATAAGCTTTGCATTTTTAACATAACTTTGTTTGCATATGACTTTTTGTTTGAACAGCATAGAAATTCGCACGACGAATGCCTAATGAACAGAAGTACCTCCAATCAAGGGGCATGATATGATCAGAGTCCATTATCTGGGGAAGTCCAATCAAGATTCGGAGAATCTCTCAAAGGCCAAATAGCCTGGGGCAAATCTCCGCCTTAGTTACTTGGGGCACTCCAGCAACGAATCTTGCCTAGTCTGACATATTCTGGTAACATGGCAACAAAAGCAGCAAGGGGCACCTCCCTGCATTCTAAGAGCGTGGACATAGTCGAAAAAATACTACGCAAAGTCAAAGACCCGCTAGGTTGACATACCTAGGCAAAAATAAGGGCTTCCCGGCGAACCAAAAGGGTTCGGGCAAAATAAGGGATGAAATAAAAAAAATTTGTACACCCGGCAAGTCGAAAACCTGAAAGGGTGCTGTTCTGGACTGGGCCCGACAGGCCCAAAAGCATTACTAAGGCCCAGTCCAAAGGGACTCACTAAGGACCACACTGGGCAAAGGGGGTCACGTTCAGGCCCGACACCCTGATGTCCACCTCGACATCTCGGTGTCGAGTCCCACGCGACGAAGTCATGCTCGACAGACTGCCGTCCAGCTCTGTATCCTGGCTCCCAGCTCGACATTCGCTGTCCAGCTCGAGGTCTTGGTGTCGAGCTTGGCGCCGTGCTGCACAGCTCGGCATGGACTCGAGCTACCTTGCTAGGGCAGACTCAGTCACCCTTGCCCCAACGATACTCCGGAAAGACCGCGTCTCCGTCCGCCCGCACTTCACGCAGCACATCCAGGAAGGGGACCACGTGCTGGTCCCCACTACCCACGTAGGACCTGGCAGTTCCTCCATTGGGCCAAAATCCGCCCGGCCCAATGAAGGAACCTTGGCCCAGCGCTGGGGGCTATAAATACCCTCTGCTTCCAGAGGGTCAGGTATTGATCATTCTAACCTCAACTCTATTATCTGCTAGTACTCCCACTGACTTAAGCATCGGAGTGCCTTGCAGGTACCCCCCCCCCCTCCTCGTTCAAAAAGCCTTCAGCTCGGAGCAGCCGTGACGGTCCAAACCTTCTGATCAGGTCAGTTCAGTGGCGCCGTCTGTGGGAAACAGCTTCCCCGTCTAACGAACAGTTTCAAAGACCAAAGCTCAATCCATTCACTGTCATGGCCTCTCCAACTCGTGAAGAACAACACACTCGCGTCCTCGACACCAACAACGGTCCCGCGGACAAGAATGGGCACCTGGACCATCCCAGTGGTGCCGGCCACAATACCGTCCCCGTGACAACCGCCCCTGGACCTTCCACCCGCAGGGACGGGAACACTGCGTCCTCCTCGACAACTCCTCCAGGACTCGAAGACGATCCAGAGGCTCTCGCCTATCGCCAGGCTGCCCGGTTCTATGAAGTCCAAGCCCCTGCCGGGGCAGATGCCACGGCTCAAGCACTGTTCGCGGCCATCAACCAGACGAACTATCTCCTGTTCGCACAAGGAGAAAGACTTAGGGCACTGGAAAATGATCGACGCCCCCCGAGGAGACATCAAAGGCCACCATCTCCACTTCCTCGGGTCGAAGAAGTTCGACACCCTACTCCCCCGCGGAGACATTACAGGGAAAACTCTAGGAGCCCCTCTCCCGCACCAAGGCAGAGGCGGCCCCAGTATGAAAGACAGCCCGTCATTCCTGCCGAAGAGCCCGTTCGCGACCCATCAAGGCACGACCGGAGGCACAACAGAGACGGGCGTGTGACCTTCAATCACCGAACATCACGTTCAAGGGAATCCCAGCACGAGCAACGTGCCCGACACAACTATAGGACCCCTTCTCTTTCTCCAGAAAGGAGCGACGAGGACGACCCCCGCGGTCCCCTGTCGCAGGCCATCATGGACGCACCTATTCCCCCGGGCATGGAGAAGCCCCCACACCTGAAAGAGTATGATGGAGTGGCAGACCTAGTCGACCACATTGACGGGTTCGAGGCCATGCTCCACTATCACAATGTCGGGGGCCCCATCAAGTGCCGTCTCTTCCCAACAACTCTCAGGAAGGCGGCCATGGACTGGTACAAGGGACTTGCCCCGGGATCCATCACCTCGTGGCGGAACTTGAAGAACCAGTTCATCAGTTCCTTCACAGCCTCTCGTCGCCACCCAAAGACCGAGGCAGCCCTTGAGGCCATCATCCAAAGACATGATGAGACCTTGAGGGAATTCATCAACCGCTTCAACCGGGAAGCGATCCAGGTCCCCTGCGTGGACCATATGAAGAGGTACTTGCTGGAGAGGGGCCTCCTCCCCGGCACAGAATTCAGGAAAGCTGTAGGCATCGAGCCACCTGCAACTTTTGATGCTCTCCTCGACAAAGCCCGAGCATATATGGACTACGAGGAGAGAGAAGCTGCCAACAGGGCACGAGACTCCAGGGCTCGCAACCATGGCAGCAGCTCGAGACAAGACCCTCCTCCCCGACGCACCGGAGAGAAGAGGAAGGAAGACAGACCCCGGGAGGTCCGGGAACAAAGGGGCCCCTCGGGCAGGTTTACTGAGTACACTCCGCTCACGGCTTCCCGCGAGCGTATTCTGGCGGAGTGTGCGAGCACAGATTTTAAAGACGGTGGCGTCAAGCGCCCCCGACCAGCTCCTGCCAAGCCAGGAGTAGACAAAAACAAATACTGTTAGTACCATAGGAGTCATGGTCACTTGACAGAGGACTGTGTCCACCTGAAGGATGCTATTGAAACCCTCATCAAAGGAGGGAGACTTGCACAGTACAGGAGAAACGACGCTCCCCGTCGTGAAGCCCGCGAGGCAAAGGAGCCCGAAGAAGATGCCCGACCATCTGACGAGTCGGTGCCAATCCAGACCGCCTTCTCGATAACCAGGCCCGAGGATTTCGAACTGCCCGAGCTCCTGCAGGAGCCCCTGACTACGCACAGCAGGTGGGAATACTTCCCCTCCGCCATGGTCATCAACGGGGGCGGGTTCAACGACCTCACCATCAACTCAGCCAAGAGGAAGTTGGACGAACTGGTCGACAAAGCTCCTCCTCAAACTGTGACTTTTGAAATGGTGAGGGGCAGATCAGAGCCTATCACATTCTACTTGGAAGAGCTCCCCGGCGGAGCACCGAACGCAGTCATCCCCTTGCTGATAAGGGCAAAGATGGCCAATTTCGACGTGCATCGCATCCTGGTCGACGAAGGGAGTTCCGTCGACGTGATGTACACCCAGCTGTTCCGGACCTTACAACTGGACGACTCTCACCTGTCTCCATATATAGGTTCGGACCTTCAAGGCTTCAACGGCTCGACGTCCAAACCTTGGGGATATGTCGAGCTCCTCGTGACATTCGGGGAAGGAACTGCTACAAGACAGGTGAAGGTCCGCTTCCTCGTCATTGACTGCCCGTCCCTGTACAATTGCATCTTGGGGAGGCCGACATTGGCGGAGCTGACAGCGGTCCCCTCAACGGTCCACCTCAAGATGAAGTTCTATACCAAGAAGGCGAGGGTAGCCACCATCCACGGCGACCTCGCTGCTGCCCGCAGGTGCTTCAACGCCGCTTCAAGGGGTCGGGATACTGTCGATGTGGGTCCCAGCACTAGGCCCATCAAGAAGACAAAGCAAGAGCCCGACAGAGCATCTCCTGAGGTAGAAGTTCAGAAGGCTCCACCAAAGGTCGACTCCATTGCGCTCGACGCCCGTTTTGACCAAGACGAGCCGGCCAGCAGTGAGCAAATCCCCCTCCGACCTATTCCGGACGGCGATTTCGAACTCGTTCCCCTCGGAGCAGACCCGACCAAGGGAGTGAAGATTGGCAAGGACCTCCCCGACTTGGCCAGGAAGCAAATCAAGGCCTGTCTGCGCGAGAATGCTGATCTCTTCGCCTGGAGCGCTGCAGAGATGCCCGGACTCGACCCTGAGGTCGCCTGTCATCACCTCGCCATTGATCCAGCCGCCAAGGCAGTAGTACAACGTAGGCGTAGGCAGTCTCCAGAGAAAACGGAGGCTGCTGAAAAAGCTGTAAAAGACCTCTTAGAGGCAAATTTTATTTCTGAAGCCCGGTATTCCACCTGGCTGTCAAATGTTGTACTTGTCAAAAAGAATAATGGAAAATGGCGAATGTGTGTTGATTATACCGATCTCAATCGGGCTTTCCCGAAGGATGCTTTTCCCCTACCAAACATTGATATGCTGGTCGACAACTCGGCCGGCTACAAAACTTTGTCGTTCATGGACGCTTACTCGGGATACAATCAAATCCCAATGGCTCCGGGCGACAAACGCTGCACGGCGTTCATGACCAGCTCGGGCAACTATTACTACAACGTAATGCCCTTCGGACTAAAGAACGCCGGCGCGACGTACCAACGCATGATGAACAAAGTGTTCAACAAACAGATCGGCGACATGCTCGAGGTATACATGGACGACATGATCGTCAAATCTCGAGCAGACACCGATCACGCAGTTCATCTCAAGACTGTCTTCGCCCAAGCAAGACAATGCAAAATGAGGTTCAACCCGGAGAAGTGCACGTTCGGGGTCAAGGCAGGAAAATTCCTCGGATTCTATCTAACAGAACGAGGGATCGAAGCCAACCCCGACAAGTGCCGAGCATTCGCCGACCTCCCGACTCCAACGTCGAAGAAGTCGATACAGATAATGAACGGCATGTTGACATCACTTTCACGCTTCGTCGCGAAGTCCGCTCAGCACGCCCTTCCCTTTTTCAAACTCCTGCGAAAGGAAGCAGCCTTCGAATGGACCGAGGAATGCGAGCACGCACTTCGCCATCTGAAGCAGAGCCTGTCTCAACCGCCCGTGCTCTCTCGACCAGATGACAACGAGCCACTTTACCTATACTTGGCAGTCTCAAACAAAGCCATCAGTGCAGCTCTTGTCCGCGAGACTCCCGACGGGCAGAAACCTGTCTACTTCACGAGCAAAGCCTTACAAGGCCCCGAGAGCAGGTATCAACAGATAGAAAAGGTTGCACTGGCCCTCGTCAACGCTGCGAGGAGGCTCAGACACTACTTTCTAGCACACACCATTGTCGTGCGAACCGATCAACCGGTGAGACAACTCCTGGGTCGGCCAGATATGGCAGGCAGAATGCTTAAGTGGTCCCTCGAACTCTCCGAATTCGACATTCAGTACGAGAGCAGAAAAGCCCTGAAAGCACAAGCCTTGGCCGACTTCGTCGCCGAGATGACCTCTAACGACATTCCCCCGGGAAAGGAACACAAGTGGACCATCTTCGTCGACGGAGCCTCCAGCTCGTCCGGAAGCGGCGCAGGGATCCTCCTGGAAAACGAAGAAGGGGTGGTAATCGAACACTCCTTGGTCCTCTCCTTCCCGACATCAAATAACCAGGCAGAATACGAAGCCCTACTCGCAGGTCTGAGATTGGCCGAGGACCTAGGAGCCCGCGAGGTTCAAATTTACACCGACTCCCAGCTCGTCGCTTCCCAAGTACAGGGAAGCTACCAGGCCAAGAATGACAACCTCATTGAGTACTTGAACTTAGTCAAAAAACACATGGCGAAGTTCATACGAGCAGAAATCTCTCACGTTCCCCGCGAGCAAAACACGAGGGCGGACATATTGTCCAAACTCGCGAGCACACGAAAGAAAGGCGGAAATAAATCCGTCATCCAGGAATCTCTGGCACGACCGAGCATCGAACCACCCTCGACTACGGTCGAGGTTCATGCTATCGGGGACGCCACGTCTTGGATGACCCCGGTCTATAATTTCCTTACAAAGGGAGAACTCCCGACGAACCAGGCCGACGCAGCCACAATAAAGCGGCGAGCATGTTCTTACGTTGTCCTCGAACAGAAACTGTACAGAAGGGGATTCTCCATTCCCCTCCTGAAATGCATTGACGAGTCCTCCATCCCCGACGTATTGCGGGAGATACACGAAGGTATCAACGCCCAGCACGTGGGCGGTAAATCCTTGGCGAGGAAAGCTCTTCGAGCAGGATACTACTGGCCGACGATGCAACAGGACGCCAAGGAACACGTGAAAAAATGTGACAAGTGCCAGAAGCACGGGGATATGCACCTCGCTCCCCCACACGAGCTGAGCACATTGTCATCCCCATGGCCGTTCGCCTGGTGGGGCATGGACATCCTCGGGCCCTTCGTGCAAGGGACCTATCAGAACAAGTTTCTAATCGTCGCCGTGGATTACTTCACAAAATGGATCGAGGCCGAGGCCCTCGCGAAAATCACCTCACATAACATCCTCCGTTTCTACAAGAGAAACGTGCTCGCCAGGTTCGGAATTCCACAGGCACTGGTGACCGACAACGGCACCCAGTTCACCGACCACGGATTCCGAGACTTCGTCACCAAACTGGGGACCAAACATCACTTCACATCGGTCGAGCACCCTCAGACCAACGGGCAAGCCGAAGCCGCGAACAGAGTCATCCTCCGAGGGCTCAAACGTCGACTCGGTGAAGCCAAAAGAGGATGGGTCGAGGAGCTCCACAGCGTCCTGTGGGCATACCGCACCACACCCCACTCAACGACGGGTGAAACACCATTCCGACTAACGTACGGCACCGAAGCTGTCATCCCAGTCGAAATCATGGAACCATCCCGACGAACGGAGGAACCCCTCGACGAAGAAATGAATGACGAAGCACTAAGGGATGAACTCGACCTAGTCGAGGAAATCCGATCGGGGGCTGCCCTGCGCGAAGCAACCCTAAAACAGCGAGTGGCTCTGCGCCACAACGACAAGGTCATCAAGCGCGAGTTCGAAATAGGCAGCCTGGTACTACGCAGAAACCAGAAAGACTCCCGCGAAGGGAAGTTGGCCGCGAACTGGGAAGGACCTTACCGCGTCCACGGCACCACGGGTACCGGGGCGTACTACCTCGAGCAGTTAGACGGAGAGCCATTACCAAGACCCTGGAATGCTGCTAAGTTGAAGCAGTACTACAGTTAAAAACTGTCAACACCTAGGACCCTCGACCAAAGGCAACCATGCCCGGGCAACGAGGAAAAACGTCCAACTTCGTTTAAGGCTAAGGTACAGGCCGACACACGACCAAAATGGCACGGCATCGCGCGGTAGACGTTGACGATCTATAGTGCCCGACGTGGACAGCTGTACCGAGCACCACCGTCGTCGTACCCATAAGGCAGAACACCCAGCTCGCGATGGGCAGTTCACGCCAGGGGCGAATCGTCCCCACGGGCTCCACGCCCGACTGAGCAACCTCGCTCCAAAATGCCCGACATTCCATCAAGGATAACGGGACATCTACAAGGGTCAAAAGAAAATCTCTCCCCTCGAGCGAAACACTTAAGCAACCCCGGCCAACCAAAATTGGGCCGAGATTGCAAACAAATGGAGGCGAGCATAGTCGCTCGCCAAATCAAAGCCACCTACGGGCACTCCAAGAGCCCGGGACTTGAGCCAAATTCATACAAGCATGTGAGTTCATACAAGGGCAGAAAATCCAAAATAAATAACAAGGTATAAACGCCCGAAGGCAACAAAGCAATATTAAACCGACCAAGAAGGCCGGCGATGTTCATACATGCAATAAACGGGCACGCAGACCCAAAGAATACAAATTCAAATATCAAGGGCACGCAGGCCCGCTATCCAAAGAATACAAATCAAACTTCCACATTATCATCATTGTCGACGCCGGGAGAGTCGGGCGGGGGAATGATCGCGCCACCTACGACCCGATGGGTGTGCCCGATGCCCTCGGTGACCAGGCCGGGATTTAGCAACGAAAGCTGGTCGACTGCAGAATTGAACCCGTCTTCCAGAGCACCGACTGCATCTGCCTCGAGGATCCGGATATGGGCAATAAGCTCAGCCCGACTCTTCAAGACCATTAGGTCCTCGGGCTCATCTTCGGCGGGTTGCTGAACAGCATTCAGTTCCTCGACCTGCTTGCCCAGGCGTTCGACTTCAGCGGCCAAACGATCCCTGTCGGTCCGGAGCAGCTCCCCTTCCTCAGTCAGCCTCCCCGACTTCTCCTTCTCCAAGGTCAGCATCTCCCTCTCGGCATCAAGTATCGCGGTCTGCTCCTGGAACATCCCCTCAGAGCGTTCCAGAGCGACCTTCAACTTCCGCGAGCTCGCAGTCAAGGCCGCCTTCTCCTGCTCGAGCTCTTCAACGCGAGCAGCATCCCCTGCATCATCAGACAGCACCAGAGCCATTTCGGCCATCTTAACCAGCCCGTCCACACTGGCGACCAGCCGCGACTTCCTCTCCTCTTTAGTCATCCTCTTTATGGCCTCGGCTTCATGAGCGACCACGGTCGGAGGAAACCGCTCGAAAAAACCCTCCTCCTCGATGCAAGGGGGGAAGGCAAAGGATTGAACGGGACCGGTATCTTCCCCGACAGTCGAACCGCCTTCCACGCGGGTCCTCTTCCTCTGTGTCAGAACGGCGCCGGCGTCAATCACCTCGACATCTGGATCTGACGCCGCCCCCGAGCTCGACGTCGAATCCACCCTCACAGGCTGAGGAGCGTTCAGATTTGTTGGAGGACCCATTCTCGTCGTCTGAGGGGCCGGCACGACCTTCTTGCCTCGCCTTTGCCCGGTTGACAATTTCAGGAGCCTCTCATGTCGGCTGGCCATCGTACCTGCACGAAGTGAAAGAAAAGTCAGTATCGAGCAAAACGCGTAAATAAATAATGAGTAAAGACTTTCAAACAAACAACCTAACAGGCGGGCTGCCTGCCTGTATGTTGAACATTCCACCAACGCCTTGGTGTCGATCGGGCGAGCCTCGAATGTCGGGTAACCGTCCTTGTCGAGGATATCATTCCCTTCCCGCGTAACCCATTGGGCGGGATGAAAACTGTCGACAAAGTTACAGAGAGCCTCGTACGCCCGCTGATCCTCCGTGCACATGTCCCCGACTGCGGTATGGAAATATCCGGTTCCATGCTGGAAGTGTCGGGACATCCAGTACACCGGGAACTTAGCCCGACGTCCTAACACGGGGCTCCCATCATCGGTCAACATTGTTTCCCCGTCATCATCGCTGACCGGCCCTTCCTCCTCGAAGAGGGAATCTACAGCAGAGTCGGTAGTAGGGCGTACCACATACCACTTATCCTTGAACCCCCTCACAGAGTCCATGTACATCCTAAACAGTCTCCTCGACTGCTTCAGGGACACCCAGTTGTGCTTCCCTCCTCGGGACTGACGCTGTAGGTGGAAGACCCTAAAGAAGAGAGGGATGGTCGCCCCTATCCTTAAGTAGCGGCACGTCAGCTCAAACGCCCGGATGAAGGCGAGAGAGTTTGGGTGTAGCTGGGACGGAGCCAGCTCCAAATGCGTAAAAAACCCGGTCTCAAAGTCTGTGAACGGCAGCCGCAACCCCAAGTCCTTAAACGCGATCTCGTACATCGCAAAGCTGTAGTCCGGGTACATCGAACAAATTCTGGCGTTGGTCGACGGCAGCATGACCTCGAAATTCGGTTGAAAGTCGGGTTGGTCCTGCCCCTCTTCGATAGCGATGAATGGATGTCGGTCATCCCGACTGTATATCGACGCCGTCCCCCGAGGCTCGGCGCCCACCCATTCCAGCGATGGGTCGGTCACGGTGTCTATAAGGTTGGCCGACTCGTCGGCACTCTGTTCTTCGCTGTCACGACGACCAGAGGAGCTCGGCTCATCCGCCATGGTTACCTGCAGAGCACGGGAAACCAATCAGATTGAGCATGAAGTCCTATGCTCGACATAATCATGTCGTCCATACACTACCACACAAGTCCATTTTCACAAGTGGATGCCTCCCCGACTCTCCTGAATCCAGTGTTCTTCCACAAACCAACTGCGCGGCCACTCTTCAAGCATGTCGATCCGAGGTACGAACATGGCAAGCCGCATTATGAAGCCCACGGCCACGACCATAAACATACCGAGCATCGGCATGAATCAGGCGCCCAGGATCATGAAGACCCCGGGCAGCTCTGAAGTTTTTCACTTAAAACTATGAATGTGTCGGCCACAAGTATGCGTTTGCCGGTCCTAGACATGAATCTGTCGGGCAGAACACGAGTTTACCGGGCTAATCCCACATTAACGGTCCTAAAACATCTACAATCTCCAAGAATCATGCATTCTAAAACAGGAAGATAAAGAAAATGGATCACTTACTTGGATCAAAGTGGAGATTTGGCTAAGAAATGAAGAATCTGAGACGGGAGTCACAACCGAAGAAAGTGTTGAGAGCGGCAACGGAGAGAGCAAGGAGAACGGAAAACGTATTATGGGGCCCAAGGACCCTATTTATAGTGATGACGTGGAATACCAAACGTCACCTCGTTCAACCACGAACTCCATCTCCTCGACGCGCTGCTCCCAACGCAATGATGGCCCTACCCCCCTAGGGTGGCGGCACAGCTCCCAAAAGATGCCTCGCGTGCTCGACCAGCGCGCCCGATACGGATCCTCCACGCATCCACCACCGAGGACGCTCCCGAGCACGACACGAGGAGGCCCCCTCGAGGGCCCACGCCTCCATTCCGGGCACGAGACCTCAGCAACGGAACAACTTGGTTTCAAGTCATGGCTCCTCGCAAAGGAACCACGACTTGGGGGGCTCCTGTTCTGGACTGGGCCCGACAGGCCCAAAAGCATTACTAAGGCCCAGTCCAAAGGGACTCACTAAGGACCACACTGGGCAAAGGGGGTCACGTTCAGGCCCGACACCCTGATGTCCACCTCGACATCTCGGTGTCGAGTCCCACGCGACGAAGTCATGCTCGACAGACTGCCGTCCAGCTCTGTATCCTGGCTCCCAGCTCGACATTCGCTGTCCAGCTCGAGGTCTTGGTGTCGAGCTTGGCGCCGTGCTGCGCAGCTCGGCATGGACTCGAGCTACCTTTCTAGGGCAGACTCAGTCACCCTTGCCCCAACGATACTCCGGAAAGACCGCGTCTCCGTCCGCCCGCACTTCACGCAGCACATCCAGGAAGGGGACCACGTGCTGGTCCCCACTACCCACGTAGGACCTGGAAGTTCCTCCATTGGGCCAAAATCCGCCCGGCCCAATGAAGGAACCTTGGCCCAGCGCTGGGGGCTATAAATACCCTCTGCTTCCAGAGGGTTAGGTATTGATCATTCTAACCTCAACTCTATTATCTGCTAGTACTCCCACTGACTTAAGCATCGGAGTGCCTTGCAGGTACCCCCCCCCTCCTCGTTCAAAAAGCCTTCAGCTCGGAGCAGCCGTGACGGTCCAAACCTTCTGATCAGGTCAGATCAGGTGCTAACACCTTCCCTTTCTATAATCTACCTCCCGAACCGAGAGCGATCTCTATAAGGAATTTTTCTGTGCTTTTGTCCTTTTCATTTGGAGAAAATAAAAGACGGTGGCGACTCTTGCTTCCGCGACATTTCGCGAACCAGCGTTAAACAGTCAGTTCCAGATCCACCGATCACAACAGGAAACAACTCTGTATAAGTCGTTGGAATTGGATCAAATTGAGTTTTTCTATGATTAGGAACTTACTGATTATGTTGATGAACTAGAGCTGTAGAAGGTAAATTGAACACATAGATCATAGGAGAAACATGATGATTCTGGAGAGCATTATTTCTTACTTTGGCTGTCTTATTGGGAAAGGTATTATTAAACTTCTTCACACCACTAGCTGAACCACCATCTTCATATAAACATCCCTTTCAGCCATCTTCTTCTAGACGCACTCCCACGTCCACCTTGTCAAGAAAGTCACTATGTGCATTAATTATCATCATCTCATGAAATAATGATTTCAGAGTTTCAGTGAAGACCTTTGCCATCGCTTCTTACTTCCTAGAAGGAATGACTTTGGCAGAAACCAAAATTTCAACCAAATCAGTTAAGTGCTCCATACTAGCTTTCAAATTAGTCATCTCTCTGCGGAGTTCAGAAACCTCTTGCTTGATAATTCTCCATTATTTTCTTAGCGCGAGTGTTGTACTGGTGAGGCCAAAGGAAAAATAAGACTTGGAAATGACCTTTGAAAGTGAAACAAAAAAAATGTAGAATGATGCGTGATATGCAAAAGAGAGTTTTTATTTGATTTTTCAAGGAACTCAAGATATTAAGTTGTAAACATCAAAGTATAAAGATATAAGATGAATTTTAAATTGGATCAAAATATTGATCAAGTTATCATCAAGATCAATCATCCATTTTGGTGGATTAGGGTTTTCACCCCCATTAACACCCAAGATCCATTGAGCTTGACGAAACTTGTGATGTTTACAAAGAAAGACTCCCAAATTCCTTGAAAATCAAGTGAAAAAGAGTTTCATGGATGCATGAAGGCATGGCTATGCAACAACCATAAGCAAGGTCAACAAAGTTGAAAGGTTCAACGTCACGAGCATGGAGCCGAGGGTAAGAACCATCCACAAGGTATGAACTAAGGTTTTCAAATCACCTGTAGATCAAGGTTCTAAGGAATCCCAGAGTCTACGCTCTTCCTTTGGATATTACCAACGCCCCAATTACTCGGTAATTAGTAATATTCGCGGGAAAAACTCATCTGAGTGCAACATTGCGTGACAACTACTTCGGATTACTCTGTCATAGTCTCCGCACTACATCTAAAAGACCAAGATGAGTTACGGGTTCTACGACTCTCAGCTTCTCTGGCTCCCAGGTCGAAAGCAGCAATGTCTTCTCGATTACTCAGTAAACAAATACTACAGTCAAAGGGGTCCCCACTGAGTGGGAGATCTCATGCCTCATTTTTCGGGATTACTCCTTCAAAGTAAACATGACTATATCGCTCGTCCTATCTTAAGTGTATTTAGTCCGGGTATAGGACTTGTCCTTTGTAATCAACACCCACAAAATAACACATATAAGCAAACACGAAATAATAACAAAAAACATATATAACAAATTAGGTTTAACCCACTTAGAGTGTTTTAACTCCCCAGCAGAGTCACCAATTCTGTAGTGGTGGAAATAGGAGATCAAGCTATTAATTAACTTGATTCACAAATAAGCATGAGTCACCATCGCGCTTTATCATTTCCAAGGGAAAGGGGAAAAGTGCGAAATAAAACCCATAAATATGCAAAGTAAGTGCAATACTAAAAGTAAAGAAAAATATAATACATTTGAAAAGATCGAAGATTCAGGGGTTGGTTATACAAAGGGAAGGTACTAGCATCCTATGTATCTATAGTATCCTATAGGAACCTTTTGAAATATTTGTTTTTTGGTTAAAATTGTTTGTTTGGTTAAAATGGGTATGAATGAGATTTTGAAGATACTACGACCTAGAGTCGATGTTTGGATTTAAAAGGGGTGTGAGTTTAAAAATTGATTTGTAGGAGATTAGTCTTAAGACTAATAAAACTAAAAAAAATATGAAGGGGTTTCGCACAATTATATTAGATACTCGATGACAAGAAGTCAACAAATTATTATTTCCCTTGGATTTAAAGCCACAGATAGATAAATAAGCTAAGAGTATACCAAACCTCGGGTGAAAATAAATCACAAGCCGATAGCATAAAAAAAACTAGATGTAAGATAATACTCCAAGCATCAGATAAAGCAAAATAAAAATAAATCACATACGAGAAAAGCGTGTCAGGAGAGGAATCTGATAAAGCGCAAAGAAGATGGGTAAAGCTTTCGGTACGGGATAAGAATCCATGCATCACAAGAGATATACAGAAAAATCTAACATCACGTGGAAACTTATATTCGTTCGTACGATTTTCAAAAGTTAATTTGAATTAAAATTCAAAATCGCAACGCAGTGGAAAGAATATTTACATAACCTAATTTTATTTACAAGTAAAGTCAATAAAATATAAAATCAAAAGTATTATGTACAATTATATATTTACCTTACTAAATATTAAATCGAAATAGAAAAAAAACATATAAAAAGGTAATGAAGAAAATTTATGGATGTGGTATGCGAGAATGAATGCAGGAAACAATTCTCGAAAATCGTCACAATAACAAACTCATTAGTAGTATGAGAGGGATAAAATGAAATGAAATGGAAACTTGCATTATTTAAATTTAAAGAAAACCAAAATAGTAAGATAAAATGAATATATAAAAAAATCTAAATTAATGTGATGTTATTAAATAAAATAAAATATATATTAAAAGAAAAGTTAAAATGTTAATACAATATAAAGTCAATAATTTGATTTGGGATAAGTGTAATTTCATATGGAGCATAGAATGTATGTACCCATACATATTAGAGAAATGACACTTTGAAGTTCATCCTCTTATGCATGTAGTACAATTAATAAATATGGGTAATCAAGACAAAGTCAAAGAAGATACATTATGACAAACTTATCATCAATCTCAAGTACCTTAAATAATCAAAGGACCATTTAGAGGTAGATTGGAAATGATGAAAGTTCATCAAATATCCGACAGACTTAGATGAACTAAAAAAAACTCAAATGCTTTCCAAATTCATTCAAATAAAAAAATAGATAAAGAAGAATAAGGTCAAGTCTATAATAAAAATAGTATAAATGTCATAACTTTCTTAATTTTTCATGAAATTAAACAAATGAATAATAAAAATTTATCTACTCAATCTCACGACCAAGGATTCATGCTCAAAATAAGCAAATAAATAACAAAATATTACAGAAAAAATTAAACAACAATAAATCACTTTTGATTTTGGAGGTTCAATAACACTTTTCAACTCTTATTTTGAATCAATGGAGTTTTCTAATAAAATGGTTATAACTATGATATTAAATGAATAAATAAATAAATAAAGAGTAAAAATGTAATAGAATTAAATAAAGAACAAGTATAATAGCCTACCTATTCAATAAAAAGAAAAAATGACTTGAAAGAAAATGAAGAGAAAAAAAAAAGAGTTTTGACTTAGTTTAGTGAATAATTTATGGTATTGTTCCTCTAAATGAAAGAAAGAAATGCCTTATTTATAGGGTGAATGAGGTGGGAGTGTTGATGTGGCAATCTATATGATTTTATGAGAATGGTTCTTGACCATTGATAAGTACAAGTTGGCAATCCATGTGAAGTATTTCTACTACAATATAATGGTCTCAACTTTTCATTATTGACACAAAAACAAAAGGGCAAAGTAATAATAATAATAATAATAATAATAATAATAATAATAATAATAATAATAATAATAATAATAATAATAATAATAATAATAATAATAATAATAATAATAATAATAATAATAATAATAATAATAATAATAATAACTAAAAGTGTTAGTAATAATAATAAATACAAAATAGAAAATAAAAGAGACATTAAATTAACTATTTATGATTTTTTTTCTTGAATTAAAATAAATGAAAATATAAGTGCAAATTAAAAGATAAAAAATAAAATACATATAAGAAAGTAAAAGAACTTATATAAATTTTTCTAAACTTTTTTTGAAATAAATGATATCAATATATAAATTTAAATTAATAAAAGAACATATTTTGATATAAAAAAATTAATAAAGAGGTAAAAATAGTAAATAATAAAAAAATAAAAAATAAAAAATAACTGATGCTAAGTACATTTTTTGTGATTTTTTAAATGGAAAAGAAATCATGAATAAAACACAAAAAAAACAAATTCCACTACTTCTAATGTTTCTATTTTTTCGTGGCTTTTCAAAGCATTATCAGCTCTTGACTTGTAAAGAGAAATTGTAGATGATGTCAAGGAGAATCATATGCAAAAAGAACCGCTCAAAAATGTTGAAATTTGAAGAAGTTATAAATTTTTGAAATCTAACTCAAGAATTGGCAAAAAAATTAGGTCAAACCACTCTGAACACTTGTTATGCAATGATGCAAATGGAGGGTGGGATCTTAGGTCAAAAGTTGGAGTATGACAATGGTGTTAGTGTTGTAATTACTTCTCCTGAAGTTTTCCATACTCCTCTTACTGCCAGAATTTGCTTTGATTGCACCAACAATATGGACGAGTATGAAGCTTGCATCTTTGGGTTAGAAGCAACTATTGATGCAAATTAAGATCTTCGAAGTATATGGGGATTATTCTCTTGTGATTAGTCAGATCAATGTAGATTGGGAGACTCATCACCCGAATTTGATTATGTATCGTGAACATGTTTTTGAAGCTGATCCCATACTTTGATGAGATTACTTTCAACCATATTCCAAGAGAAGAGAACAACTTGGCGGACACTTTGGCTACTCTGTCATCCATGTTTAAAGTCAGATTGGAAAATGAAGCCTCCTCTATCACCATTTTAAGGTTGGATGAGCCAATGTTCTATTATGAAATAGAAGAAGATGCTGCTGATGAAAAACTAAGGTTTTACGATATCAAAAGGTATCTGAAAACAAAATAATATCTAGAGGATGCTTCTGTCACTGATAAGAAGACTTTGCGGAAGTATGCATCTAAATTTTTCCTCAATGGAGGTGTCTTGTATAAGAGAAACTATGAGTCTGTTTTGCTCAGATGTATGGATAGACACGAAGCAAACAAGATCATAGACGAGATTCATGAAGGTTTCTTCAGGATGAATTCCAGTGGGTATACCATGGCCAAGAAAATCTTGAGAGCAGGTTATTATTGGTCTACAATGGAAAATGATTGTTATAATCATTCTAGAACCTGTTATAAATGTCATATTTATGCCGACAAAATGCACATGCCGCCCAACCCGCTAAATGTTTTGACTTCTCCTTGGCCCTTTGCAATGTGGGGCATCGATATGATTGGACAGATTGAACTGACTAATTCCAACGGACATTGCTTTATTCATGTGGAGATTGATTATTTCACCAAGTCGGACGAAGCAACATCTTATGCCAATGTCACCAAACAAGTGGTCACTCGTTTCATCAAGCAGAATATCATTTGTCATTATGGGATTCCCGAAAAGATCATCATTGACAACAGGTCGAATCTCAATAACAAGATGATGAAAGAGTTGTGCGAGATTTCCAAGATAAAGCATCACAATTATTCTCCATATCGTCTAAAGATGAATGGTGTTGTTGAAGTGACAAACAAGAATACTAAGAAGATTGTGCAGAAGATGGTTGTCACCTACAAGGATTGGCATGAGATGTTTCCATTTTCTTTTCATGGTTATCTCACTTCGGTGTGCACTTCGATTGGGGAAACCCAATTTTCTCTTGTATATGACATGGAAGTAGTCCTGCCTGCGGAGGTTGAGATTCCTTCTTTAAGGATAATGACATATGTACTGTTGGATGAAGTTGAATGGGTTCATAATAGATTTGATCAATTGAATCTCATTGACGATAAGATATTGACAGCTATTTGTCATGGGCAGTTATACCAGAAGAGGATGAAGAAGGCTTTTGATAAGAAGGTGTGTCCTCTGAATTTCCAAGCTGGTGACCTCGTGCTGAAGAGGATCTTACCTCCCAACAATACAGATGCTAGGGGAAATGGGCTCCTAATTATGAAGGACCATATGTTGTGAAGGAAGTATTCTCAGGAGGATCTATGATGCTCACGACTATGGATGGAGAAGATTTCCTTCACCCCGATAATGTAGACGTAGTTAAAAGATATTTTGCATAAATAGACCCGCTGAGTTGACTGCCTTAGGCAAAAAAGGGCATCCCGGAGAACCAAGAAAAAAAATAAAGGATCGGAAAAAAATTAGGGTTAAAATAATAAAAGAATGAAAAATAAAATAATGCACACCCACTAAGTCGAAAAACCTGAAAAGGCGGGTTAGGAAAAAATGGGTGGTGGATTGATAACCCGAAAAAGGTGATCTAGGAAAAACATAGGGATTTAAAGCGAATGACTACGGTCTGTGTTGCATCTGTGCTATCATTTTGCACTATTGTTGGTTAGCTTGGAAGGATAAGTAATTAGTCCAATCAACTTATTCAGAAAGAAAGATACTAAGGAGCTTTTAGGTTATAAGAGTCATAGCAGAGTCGGTACCCGATAAATCCGCACTCACATATCCATCCTTGTATTCTCTTATGTATGATTTGTACGCAATTGCCTCTTTTCAGGAATTACTTCTTGATGTAAATGCCTATTTACAGGTCAGTCAATCAATAAAATTATTTTTATCCAAATTGTGCCTCTTTGTTTTATTTTTGCTGTTTTGTTTGCGAAAAGACGTCCAACATTTTTGATAAAAGTTTGCATTTAAAAACATTGAAGCTTTACAGCACATGATATAAATAACTAATGTTTCTTGATTTTTTGGGTGTCCGGGATGACGGCCAAGATTTCCATTTTTATACCCAGGACAAGTTGTTGTAATTTCCCTTATTGCAGGTACCGTTGGTCTTTTATGACAAGAAGCATACCAACAAATGAACCAAGGAAGGTCTATATGCGACCAACATGAGGGTATTAAACGATGAGGATATTTGCAGAATGAAATCCAATTTCCCCAGTGAATGGTCACCTCTGCTCGAGATAAAATCATTTATCCCTAGTGAAGGTGTACTCTTACCCGAGTATAATTCCTTCTCAGCACAATCAGTGTCTTTCGAAGTTTCTCAAAAGGAGATTTCTTATTTACCAACTGGAGATTCTTGATATACTCCCCTTGGAGTCGACATTTTTCTTCCCCATTAAGGGTGGCGCTCGTCTTCCCAATGAAATGTGCATTTTCCTCCTCAGGGAAGTTTGTACCTTTCCTCCCTAGTGCGGTGTGCACATGTCAAAGTTTCTTGAGGAGATTATGATTTATCTATATGAGATTCTAGTTGGTATCCATATGAAGGCAGTTATTATGCAGATGGTGTAATTTCTTCTTCCCCGGGACAAGCCTTGTTGGTGTGAATCTTGCAAAGATGGTTATCCCCAGTGTAGCAGGTTTTGTTGATATTATCATCTAAAGCTTCTCTGCTTCTCAACAGAAGAGGAAGTTCTTATCCCCAGTCAAAGGCAAATTTCAAAGACCTTTTGGATTAACTTGCCTATTATTCCTCAGTGGAATAAGTCGTGTTTCCCTAGCAAGTATCATGTTTCCTCAGTATGGTATGCATGGGAGTTTTAGTCATAACTACTTTTATCCTCGGTGATAGAAGATTTTGTTGAGATATCCCTAGTGGAGTTTCTGTCCCAGGATGCTTGTTTCTTCCCTAAGTGAATATTTTTACCCTCAGCGGTGTTATCCCCGGTGTTTTCTGAGTAGAGTTCTTTTTATTTAAGAATTTTATGATCCCCAGTAGAAGTTATCTTCATCAAGAAATTCTATGCGAGAAAGCTTCCATCCTCAAGGAAGCTCTCCTTATTCTAACAGAAGATGAAGGGATGTTCCCAAGAAGTCATAGAGTTGGATCAGAGTTCAGGTTTTTCTCTGAGCTGTAATTTTTTTGCAGTATTGATCCTCAGGAAATTACTTCTCCAGTGATTTTGATCTTTAGAAGGTGATGGTTTCGAATCTCGATTCCTCATTGAAGTTCACATAAATTATTCTCTAAATAGGATCAGATGTGCAAAGATGGTCGTTCAGAAGTTCCTTGTCTTCTCAGAAATTGATTATTGCCATGTTTTCCCCAGTGCATCGCTAAACATGCATCATACATCACATCTACCAAAACAGAAAAAATTTCAAACATGTATAAGTATAAGCCAATTATGTTTACTTGCAGTAACCAGATAATTATGCACCCAGATTTGAATTACTTTTGTAGTAACCCCCTAGGGTGATTCTACCTTATTTCCCTGGCGGAGTCTATAGTTGGTTTACCACTAGTCAGGTCTTTGGTATTTCCCATTACCCTAATGAGTCGTGGTTTTTCCTTGTCCATGCAAGCCCTTAGTTATTTTACTCGTGTTTGCCTTACCATCAGAGTGCAAGTAAGAGTCGGTGTATAACCTTTCTTATCTCTCAAGTATTTGAGTATCCATACTTGGTGTATGGTAATTCAGATAATTGCCACTCTTGAAGAGTTACACCCCGCCTTTGGCCTGAGTGATATTGTGGGTATTGTGCATTTGCAAACTCTTAAAGTCCAGCGTATGTTGGCAATATTTTTATAGAGTCCTTACAGTCGGTCTCATTTTTCTATTTTCAAGTTCACCTTCGACCGATGTTGTATTCCAGTTCAATACAAATGTGAATTCCCAGCTAAGTCCACTTCTGATCAGCGTTTTTTCTCCAAGAGTCTATCTTTGATTAGTGTCCTTGTCATTACAAGTTTGCTTGTGTTCAAGCGTCTTTTCTTACAGTCTGTTTCGATTGGTCTCTTTCATGTATGTGTCTAAATCTGACCAGACATATATATCTTATCCCCAATAAGTTCGCCTTCTAACTAATGTGCTTTCTCCAAGGGTCTATCTACGGTTAGCATTCCTTGTTGGAGCCTTCTTCGATTGGTCTCTTCCTTGTTTGTATATGTCTAATTTTACCTAGCATACATCTAATATCTTTCTCATGTCTACTACTAACTCTGAACATTCACATTTGGTGTCCTCGATAGAGTCTTTTCATCCGGTCTCTTTTGTATATATTCTTTCCTCTGAACATATAGTTATTGTATATTTCTTAAAGGGTCCTTTCTTATGGTCTCTTTATCATTATATATCTTCTACCTACTCTAGACATGTAATATCAATATTTGTGGTTAGAGTCCTTTCCTCTGGCCTCTTTCCTGTTATATGTCATTTCCCGCGGGCATATATCTTTGATGTCTTGCATATGTATCCTTTCCTTCGGACATGTATTGTTGACGTCTTTGATAGGGATTTCTTCGGTTAGTCTCTGTCGTATGTTCGCTACAAGCTTCGAACACACATTTGTGGTATCTCCGATAGATTCCTTTCTTTTGGTCTCTCTCGTGTATGTCCTTTCCTCTGGACATATAATTGTGATATCCTTGGTTAGAATCCTTTCCTCTAGCGTCTTCCATGTTATATGTCCCTTCCTATGGACATATATCCATGTCTTTTGTATATGTCCTTTCCTCTCCTCCAGACATGTATCAATGTATTTTGTATATGTCCTTTCCCCCAGACATATATCGATGTCTTTTGTATGTGCCTTTTCCTCTGGACATATACTGATGATATCTTTGACAAAACTGTCTTCGATTAGTCTATGTCATATGTTCGCTAAAACCTCTGAACATACATTTGTATCTCCAATAGAGTCCTTTCTTCTGGTCTCTCTCGTGTATGTCCTTTCCTCCATACATATAGTTGTGATATACTTGGTGAGAGTCCTTTCCTCCGACCTCTTCACTGATATATGTCCTTTCATCCAGACATATATTGATGTATTTTGTATGTTTCCTTTCCTTCGGACATGTATTGAGGATATCTTTGATAGGATTTCTTTGATTAGTCTCTGTCTTATGTCCGCTACCATCCCCTGACATGTTTATTCAATGTCTTTCATATATGTCCTTTCCTCCGGGCGTGTATCTTTGGTATCTTCGATAGGATCCTTTCTTTCGGTCTCTTTCTTATATGTCCTTTCCTCCAGACATGTATTATTGATGTCTTTGATAGGGCTTTCTTTGGTTAGTCTCTTATGTTTGGGTTCACTACCAGCTCCCAATACATGTCTTTTGATATCCAGTATCTCTTTTGTGTGTCTAACCTTGACCAGACATACATTTACCCCTGATAACCATTATTCAGTAAAAATCACAATAGAAAATACAACAAAACCAAAAATAAATAACACTCGGCTGGCTTCAGAGTGCAAATTTTACGGTTCTATTAAGTATTCAATCTTCTTTCACCCTGATTGTTCGAAAGGCTGCCGCCAATCTCACCATGTGGTTAAAGAAGATTGAATAGGGGCAGTTGTTGTACCCCAAAATTTTCCCTCTTCATTTTGAACCTAATTGGCTTATACTTTATTGTCATATGCATACTGTTGTACCCCAAAATTTTCCCTCTCACTTATCAAGAATTTTCTCACAAGATCTCCTTGGGTCCAAGACTGCACTAGGGTTTGATCAGCTCAAGACACCTCCTTAAGCACTGATGACCAAAATTAGGGTTTGAGTTTGCAAAAGGATTTTTGAACTTCCAATGTCCCATATTACTTTCATGGATCATAATGGACCCCCAAGATTTCTCATGTCATGTTTCAAGCCTTGGGTCATATTTTTGCTCAGTCAATTTAGCAGTTGACCTAAAAATCAGCTGTATTGAGGAAAAAGTCAACCATGGCCAATTTACAGTCAAACTTCATAATATTTTATCCACATCAACATTTTAAACTCATATGTATAATTTTATCAAGTTTAGACCACAATTCCTCAAGAAATTTGATTAAATCTTCAAAAGGGCAAAATGCTTAAAATTAGGGTTTTGACTGGGAAAGGGCAATTTCTGATTTTTGACCTAGAAAATGATCAATTGGTTCAAGGCATGATCTCAAGATTCCAATTGCATCATTTTTACCTAATGACATGGCTCAAAACATTTCAAGTCCATTGGATTGACAGATGAATTTTTCAGTCAACTATATACTGAAAAGTCAAACTTTGACTTTTTGGTCAAATTCAAATACCAAAGATCACAATTCATCAAAACATGTCAAAATATGAAACTTATTCATCAAGAAATCAAAAAGTCAAGATTTCATTTTGAAAAGTCAAAATTTCTAAACTTAGAAATTTTTCTAAGTGTTGGAAATTTCTTATTTTTTCATAACTTTGAGCAAACTTTTCACCATGATGCAAGATGATTCAAGAGAAGCTTCCAACATGAAAGTTGTAGATCTCCATGAAATATACAACTTTTATTCACACAACTTATTCCAAAAGTTCTTGGATCTCATGTTATAATTTTATGAACATGTGGTCATAAAACAAAACACTTAGTGAAATTTTGCCCTAATTTGGTACGGATTTTGACCCAACTTCATGGCACTTTTTCATATAGTTCCAATGAGAATCTTCAAAATCAATTCAAATATGGGTTGTAGATAACATTACAAGATTTCCAAAATGTCCAAGTACTCCTTGAGATCATTCTTGAGTAGGGAGAATCTAAGAGATGGAGTTAGGGTTTTATCACTTGATTTACAAGGCATTTTGTGATGAACCAATTTCAAAATTCAAACTATGCTGCATAAACACTACTTTGAAGGCCTTAAACTTGTTAGGAACTCCATAATTAATGGTTTACACAGCTGTTAGAAGTCTCACTTCAAGCATTCAATGCATGGACATGCTTTAAATCTATTTTTGGAAGAAAGGTTACATTGTCATTTTGATAAAGTGACTTTTTGTACAAAAATTGTTCTTGAGCCTTGCACTTGTTCTCTTATGATAAAACAAGTCCTATAACCCATAAGAAATGGTTTAGACACTTACAATCACCCAGCCCATGCTTTTACCTCCTCTTGACACTTGTTTCCCTCTTTTCTTTAAAATCAAGTAACCTAGCCAAAAGCTAGGAACTTGTACTTCTGATTGTCCAAACCTCTCAAACACTTTTTCTTATAGATACACAAGCTATTTGCACCATGTGATACGGTGGGAGAACTGACTTGTGTTTTGCGTTCTCATTCGCACTTGTGCGGTTGAGCAAGAGTCGCCACCGACTTTTTATTTTATCCTAAAGGAAAGGTTAAAAAAAGCACAGCAAAAACCTTTTGAGATATTTCGTGGGTTCGGGGGGGTAGATTATGAAAAGGGAAGGTATTAGCACCCTTTTCATCCATGGTTATCCATGGGCTCTTAGTTACTTGGTTTTTTTAGATCACTTGCCTTGTTTTTCGATTGCTTGAAAATGGTGTGTGTGTGGGTGCTTTTTGAAAATGTTTTGGAAAAAGATGCCTTGTCTTAGGCAACTAATGTATTTGACTCGTGATTGAGTGTTTTACAAAAGTGTGGATCTTTTCGAAAAGATGTTTTCAAATGTTTTTGAGAGTTTGTTTGAAAGTGTTGTGGATTGTGGTTTTTGAAAAGAAGGCAAGTGTTTTTGCAAATTGATCTCAAGTAACTAAGAGTTTTGTCTACCCTATTGTACTCAAAGGTTTTTTGTCATGTTTTAACCCCTTTTAGCAATTTTTGTTCCACCATTGAAATTGGTAGACAATCTTGCGTTTAGGAAGTTTATTCGGGACGGGCGCGGGTCATCGTATGGACCATGAATGCAATGATGCCAAGTGTCTTTGGCAATTTGCTTTGAAGGGACTATGATCATTCCGTTTTAGGCAACTTTCGAAAGCGTCATCGAGGGACTTATGATCATTTGATTTTGTTTTGCCAAAGATACTCGACGTGCAAGCATGGCCCATTTTGGAAGGCAACATGTGGGATTACCCTAGAGGGTGCAAGTGTGATTGTGTATTGATTACATGTATTTGTCTTGTATTAGGTTATCTAGCGTTTGATTTTATGTACATGCAAACCCTAGGTCTAACCATGGTATAATTGGAAAACTATAAATTGCGGAAATGTAAAATCTACGCTATTACAAAATAGTGTCCGGGAGTGGGGGTACAAATGTATGAATGGGGATGAGACTTATAGTATCCAATAAGTTACAACCAAATCGAATGTGCGATCAAATGTAAATATCGAATATACAGATATAAGATAAAAAAAAATGTATAGGAGCAATATGAATGGATTTGCATTGTGTAAGTGTAAGTGTGTATATGTATGTGTATTGTGTGATTATTTACAGGTGCGGTAATGTGAAATTGAAGCATATTAGGGTTTTTGACCTAGATAGATATTTTAAGGAATCTTTGATTTGTATATTTAATTATGTACAAAATAAAAAAAAGTGTTTTAAATTAAATGCTCAAATTTTAATTAAATTGTAAAAATGATATTTTGAGAAAAAGGGTATATTTCCATGTGTTATGTACAAATGTATTAAAAGAAGATATTTTCAAATTTAATGATATTGTATATAAAAAATAAAATGTATCTTATGTATATGTACAAATTAATGTTTTCAAAATTTATGTACAAAGATATATTTAATTAAAAATGTTTGCAATTTTAATTATATGGTAAAAAGGTATTTTGTTACAATTTAAATTAGGTGTTTTAAATAAAAAGTTTTCATATATTTAGTATTAATGTGATTTTGTAATAATAAAAAAAGTGTTTGTATGATTTTGTGATAAAAAATAAAATGAGTTTACATAATATAAAGAAAAAAAGTTAGTATTAACCCAAATGTTTGTAAAATGTGTTAGTGGTTTTGTTGGGCTTTAGAGGAAGTCAGAAACGGGTCAAGCCCATGGTTTTGAAACGAATTTAGGGTTAGGTTTTGTTAGTTCAGAACGAAAGCTTTAGGGTTGACAGCGGCGCGTTCGTGCATTCGTCTTCTCTGATCATCAACTTCCTGAACGCTTCTCTTTCCGGCCACCAACGTCACTCCCGAAGCCTTTCTTCCCTCCATTGACATGAGCCCAGCGTCCTTGATTTAAGGTTTGATTTCAACTCTTTATGTTCTTTCGTGAATGATACGCGCTTTTTTTTTATTTGAGTCTTAACTATTACCTTTCATTATGAGATGAAGGAGAAGAGAAGAGGGAAAAGATTGGCTACCTTCATTTTTGGAGATGGAGGAGAGGCGGAGGAGTGACGCTTTAGGAGGCCGGGACGGCGTGAACGGTGATGCTTGCCCTTGGTGACCCTGGTATCTTCGTTCTCACCTCTTGCTGTGTGAGGGTTTTATGATGATTTGTATTTGCCTGAAAACCTTCTTTCTAATTCACTTCTTTATCTCTCTTTTTCTACTATATGTTGCCTTGAATTTTCGTTGAATGGTTGCTTTGCTTGTCTATGGTTTTGATGATGATTTATACTGAGAACCTCTTTCAAAAGATTCACTTTTTCCTTCTTCTGTTTTTGTCCCTTTGAATTGCTGGTTGCCTTTAGAGATTTCGCCCAATGATGTTATACTGAGGGCCTGATGGATTTGCCTTGAAATGTTGTTCTGTGTTATCTTGAACTTGCCCTTTTCTTCTTCTTCTTGAACACTATTGCCTTAGATTTGTTTATCGCCTATGATGAAAAACTTCTGAGGCTAGGGAATTGGTTTTGAAGGCTTGGATATGCTGGATTTACAAAATGGTGAGGCTTGAATTTGCAAAGGTTTTATCAGGTTTATGTGGTTAGGCCTTGACAGTAGTGGTATGGCTTTGGTGCTGGTATGAGGTTTGAGATGTGTTTGATGGTTTGGTTTGTGAGATTACCCAGGCCATTGCAGGTTTTGTTCCAATAGGTTTTTTATGACTTGGCTTTGTTTTATCAGTTTGCAGGTATGGTGAGTTTGGAGGTTCAGGTTTGAACTTGTATGTTTTATGAGGGTTGTGTGTTTTTAACAGGGTTGTAGGCAGGTGGTGAGTTATGTTTCAGGTTTTTAACCTGGTTCTGGTTCACAGTTTGCAGGTTATATGTTTAGTTGGCTTTGTATCTTTATGAGTAGGCAGGTTTTTGAGTCTTTGAAACTTGTTTGATGGCCTAGCAGGTTATCAGTTTGAAGCTTAGAGGCTTCAGCTCAGCAGGTTTTAGTCCTTTTGAGTTTTTTCTGTCTTCAATGTGATGATGGGCAGGTTTGATGGTTTTTGACAGTTTGTATATTTTCTCTCCCTTGCTATGCTGAACTGAGTTCTCTTTTTGTATATCCCTTTTTCTGTCTTCTCCCTAAGCCTAAAACCTGTCTATGCTCTTTATCTCTCTTCTTCTCATTTTTCAGTACAGCTTAATATTATTATATGATTTTTTTGTACTATTTCTGAAGGGGCCCCTTTTATGCTGGGAAATGATGATTAAGTCTTGCTTGCATAACACATTTTCTGCATCTTTATCTTGCTTTGACAGTTTGGATTTGACTTTGCATTTTGATATCCTTTCCAAATCCTTCTTTGACAGCTTGTATGCTTTTATTGATATCTTTTCCAAAATCTTTCTTATTGGCAGCCTTGAGTAGACTTACACTTTTGACAGTAGATTGCTCTTTTGCTTTTGATAGAAAGTGGAATTGGATTTTCAATTTGACTTGGATTTGAACTATGCAGTTTGAACCTTGGAATTCATGCATTTGACATTTTAAAAATTATGCATTTTGACATTTTCCATTTATGATAAAAATCTTCCCTCTTTGTGAACCGGGAGAAATCCCGTGATTTGCAGAGAGGGTCAACTGATCCCAGTCAGTGGCCTCTAATGATGAGCAAATTTTAACTGTCTTTAATTTCAACTGCTTTCTGACTTTTCTTCTTCTTTTTGCAGATAAAAATGGAGCACCGGAGCGAAGTGAAGAATGAAGAATTAGAAATAGGATAGCTTTTTATTTTATTTAATATTTAAATTAATGTATATTATTGTTTGTAATTTAAATTATAAACAACAATTTGTACAAATAATTCAAATATCAATAAAATCTAAATTATCCAATTAGTTCTAATTTTCTTTATTGTTTATTTATTTATTTAAAATTCTTTGAATTAAAACAATTGAAAAATAAATTTCAATCATTCAATTTTAGAATAATAAATAACTTAAATAAAATCAATATTGATCAATTAAACCTGTCTCTTCCAATATCCAAAATAAAGCAGTAGTCAACCAAAATAAACTGATCAAGCGCATTCCTTCTTCACTGATTTGCCATAAACACTGTGAATCCAATACTGCACATATCTTTTGACTGGTGAATTCAAACCAATTGCCTCCTCTTACTGATTAAATTATGAACAATGCAAATTCAACCCGAATCTCGGAATAAACCGCAAAGTACTGTGGAATTTCAACCTTTCTGAGAATATGCCCGTAAAACCCTAACTCCTGATTAAATGCCAAATAACGCTCGCCTGATCAAAACTGAGCCAAAATCAACCAAAACCCTAAGCCAACTGTATGAAACAATCCAGAGCTCTGAAAATCAGTAAAAACCCTAATTTTGCTTGACTGTCAAGAAAAGTCCATTTGTCCGATTCTTGAGCCAGTTTGAAAAGTCAGGAAATGTCTGAAGCTGAGATTTCTTGTGGAAAAGCGCGAGGGCAAATTTTAGGGTACAACAGTTGCCCCTGTTCAATCTTCTTGGACCTGAAGAGTTAGATTGGCAAGTTTGCCTTTCGCGACTTGAAGGTAAAAGGAGATTGGACACTAATGTGCCCAGAAAATTTGCGCTCGGACAGGAGGTGAATGGGCTTAAAGATGCCATTTGGTGATGGGCTTAAAGATTCCATCTGGTGCGAGAGAATTTTGTCGGGGGATGGGCTTATAGATGCCATCTGAGAATGGGCTTACAGATGCCATTCGGCGACTGCTGGTAGGAGGATGGGCTTATAGATGCCATCTGGACATGTTGAACTGTATGTCAATGGTGAGTGGACAAGTATCAGAAGGGCATCCATGTTTCGGAACATCTCTGAATTAGGGGTCTGAACGAGCAACAGGTTGACGTCCATGTCTGGAGAATCTGTAAACTATCTGAGATTGAATAAGCAATAGGGCAGTATCCGTTGTTGGGACATGTCCGTAAACTATTTTCAAAAACTGAGAAGAGTCTGAATCAGTTGGTAGATTGACATCCGTTGTAGGGAAGAATCTGTAAACTATTTTCAGAAGTTGAGGAGGGTCTGAATCAGTTGGTAGATTGACATCCGTTGTTGGGAAGAATCTGTAAACTATTTTCAGAAGTTAAGCAGAGTCTGAACAAGTCGGTAGATTGACATCCGTTGTAGGGAAGAATCCGTAAACTAATTTCAGAAGTCTTAAGTTGAAGAGGAACCGGTGTAGGGTTTCTGCTGATGCGTCTGAATGAATCTGGAATAAGTATCAGAATGTCGCCGCGTCTGGGTCACATCTGAACTATTTCTGGATGCATCTTGGGAGATGATCTGTGTCTGTCGACTGATCTTCCCTGAAAAGGCAAAAGGTTAGTTGTATGCAATGTTATGATGCATGATGCAATGCATGCGACGTTAATGTGTATGATATGAATGTAATGAAGGCGCATGTAAGCTGATGAGCTAATCTTGCCGAGGATACATGAATCCGAGATGGCTGAAGATAAAAGCATCTTGACTGCTGCGGGGAAAATAAATCATTGGCTGTTGCTGGGGAAGAGAATCCCTGATGACCTCTACTGGGGAGTTCAAGATTTGCCCTTTCCAAAACTCTGTGGGGAGAAGGTTCAATGGTCTGGCTCCGCTGGGGATAGGAAGAATTTTGGCGAGCGTGATCTTCCGTGGTGATTAGCTTGAGAAGAATCTGAACAAGCGATAGGTTATCATCCGTTACTTGGAGAACCCGTGAACTATTTTCAGAAATCTTGAAGTTGAATCAGCAATAGAGTCGCATCCGTTGTTGGGAAGCGTCCGTAAACTAATTTCAGAGTTGAGAAGAGTCTGAACAAGTTGGTAGATTGACATCCGTTGTAGGGAAGAATCCGTAAACTAATTTCAGAAGTCTTGAAGTTGAAGAGGAACCGGTGTAGGGTTTCTGCTGATGAGCTTGTGTAAAACTGCATCGGGTTTGAACACTTTTGACATTCGAATGCCCCAAGTTGTGATGTAGATAAATTCCTGGCTTATTACAGGTGTTGGTCTACAATCGGTCGTTCACAGATGTTTCCTGGATTGTTACAGGTGTTGATCTGGAATTCTTCAGACATGCCCTGGCTGGATACAGGAATCGAATCTGGAAAGGTGATAGTTGATAGATATGCCCTGGCTGGATACAGGAATCGAATCTTCGAACTCTTCAGACGTGCCCTGGCTGGATACAGGAGTCGAGTCTGGAAATGATAGTTGATAGATATGCCCTGGCTGGATACAGGAATCGAATCTTCGAACTCTTCAGACGTGCCCTGGCTAGATACAGGAGTCGAGTCTGGAAATGTGGTCAACAGATATGCCCTGGCTGGATACAGGAGTCGAATCTTCAAACTCTTCAGACATGCCCTGGCTAGATACAGGAATCGAGTCTAGAAATGGTCGTCAACAGATATGCCCTGGCTGGATACAGGAGTCGAATCTGGAAATAGTCGTCAACAGATATGCCCTGGCTGGATACAGGAATCGAATCTTCGAACTCTTCAGACGTGCCCTGGCTAGATACAGGAATCGAGTCTGGAAATGTGGTCAACAGATATGCCCTGGCTGGATACAGGAATCGAATCTGGAAATAGTCGTCAACAGATATGCCCTGGCTGGATACAGGAGTCGAATCTTCAAACTCTTCAGACGTGCCCTGGCTAGATACAGGAATCGAGTCTGGAAATGTGATAGTTGATTTGTTGAACACTTTTGACATTCGAATGTCCCAAGTGGTTGTGAAGGAGTCTTGAATCAGATTACTCTGCATATTGAGAGATTTCTTGAAATCTTGACTGGACTGCCCCAGGTTAACTGAACTTTGAAAGATCTGTTGGATCTTGACTGGACTGCCCCAGGTTAATTGGATTTTGACATGTCATGCCCCTTGTTGATAAGGGATTTGATGGAAGTGTTATCCTCTTGAAGTGATTTTGACTTACTGGGAGAGTTTTCGTTCCTCCGAACATTCGCTGTATGAATTTCTTCGCTGTCAAACAAATAGGTTCAAATGCAGACAGTGATATTCGAATAATGCAAAGTTTATGTTTGTCTCGAAGTTTTGAAAAATGCGTTTTTAGCAGAAAACTTTTCATAAGACAAGTTAACACAAGATTTAGAGCAAAGCCCTACAGGAGTCAGGATACCTTTTGTAACAGTATGCTTTCGAACTAACCCACGCTTCAATTAGGACTTTTGAAGGGTTGTAATGTGGCCTGGTTCACGGTTTAAGAAACAAAGGATAAAGGCTCAAAGTATATTTGTACCCACCCGCTCTTCGTGATGTTCTTCAACCTAAGCTCAGTTAATTGTGCGTCACACTCTGTTTCGAGTTTGGAACGACTTTGGGCAATGGTTCACCAGTTTGAATTTGGGAGACAGTCATCATCTCCTCTTTTCTTTTACAACACTTTTCATGTTGTTGAGGGTTTTGTAATGACCTCACTATTTTGATTTTGATTTGTTATCCCTAACTTTTGCCTGACTGTTACCGTTTTCGGGATTACTGTCAGCGGGATGCCCCAGCTTTCTTAAGCCTCCTTTATAGGTTTTGGCTTGGTGGGCTTTTCTCTTTTGAGAGATTGACTGTCTATGTGATAGGGAACCACCCTTGTCTTTTGATTCCAAAGGAACGCTTTCTTTTTCGATGTTGTTCGTTGTGTTACGAACTAAGAGTTTGCGACTTCAATGCGCATTTTCTTTTGAGTTAACTGAGAGACTACCCTGCCCCAGGTTTATATCAAAGGTTTTGATTGTTTATAACAGAAAACTCCTACTTCTTTGGCTCGAAGGGGTTGACTAGGGATTAACTTCCTTATAACTCCAGTGTTTGGGAATTGAAAGAAATGCCTGTACATCATCAGCACGGTCTGTTCAAAAGCATACTGTATAAGATCACGGTATTGTTTCGTCATCCTCCCTCTAAAGGCTTGCAGCTTTTTATCAAGAGTCAAATATCATAAAGAAAAGCATAAGAGTAGTGAAACGAATGGATGAATTCAAGACAAACATATGCAATGCATTAATGAAAACAAAGTTTAACATCAACAGATAATTGTTTGACAGCAAAAGAAATTACAACTTTGAAAATTCAAAAAGAAGCAAAAGTCTTTCAGTTTGAGCTTCGTCACTTCAAGCGGAGAACCCTTTAACGGAAGATCTTCATCTCGCCGTCTGGCATGAATTCCAGCACCCCAATGTCGATCAGATCTTGAATCTTGTTCTTCAAGGCCCAACAGTCGTTGGTGCCGTGTCCCGGGCTGTAGGAGTGGTAAACACAGAATGCGTCGGGATTAAAGTGAGGAGAGGAGATGTTGAGCTTCTGAGGAGGGTCCTTTACAGTAAGTAAGTTGACCTCCAACAGGCGCTTCAGTATGAATAATGATGGTATTTCAGTCTCCGTAAACTGTCTTCCCGACTTTTCTTGTTTACGTCGATTACCCCTTTGACGCTGGCGAGGTTGTTGATGGGATTGTGACCCTGAAGCAAGCAAAGGAGCTTTCCCTTTGTCTTCTTGAGTGGAGGGAGGCTGAGCGGTGACTCGCTCTTCGACCTCAGATGTTTGCCCCAGTGGGTTGTTTGGAAGCAGTTGGCGGACAAGAACTCTGAGTTCCTCTTGTCTTTGAGATAGGTCTTGGATGAGAGCCATCTGGCCCACCAACTGTCCCATCACTTGAGTCCTCAGTGTTGTCAGATCAAACTGCAGCTCCGCAATCTGATCACTCCTGGCATTGTTGGAATTCCCCAAGCCCTTGATGAGGAGAGCTTTCATCTCTTCTTGCCCCAGAGACAAGTTCAGGAACATCTCCTGCAGCTGAGCAGTCTGGTCTTGGATGTCTTTGACAGACCTTTCTAGAGCCATCTCTTGCTGAAATAAACAGCAGGAGAGTAAGGAAACCTGAAAAAGGAAAGATGGTCAAAATGAAATGCATGGTATGTGGATGCATGCTTTCAAGGATCTCTTGGGGTAAACACAAGAAAATGTTAGAGGTTGAACTTTGCTCTTGGATTGGAGATCTCTGTACCGGTGGACGTCCTTCCACGAGAATCAAGCTCACCATGTCAAGTGGGTCATAGCCACTGATTCAAGTTGTTTTCCTTGGACCTTGATTGGAGAGCTTTGTATCGGTGGATGTCTTTCCACTAGAATCAAGCTCACCATGTCGAGTGGGTCATAGCCACTGATTCAAGTTGTTGTACTTGATCTTTGACTGGATTGGTTAGAGGAGAGACCTCTTGCCCCTTGATAGATGTCTGGTTCAACGTAACCCTGCATCAACAGAACCCTCGAGATCCTTGAAATGGTTATTGAAAATGCTATGGTATGATGTCATGATGTTATGTACATGTATGCGAAAAGCAGGCAAATGTATATACAGGCAAACAATATTCACACAAAGCACACAAGGCCTTAGGTTTAGGCTTGCATGAGGTTCAGGTACTACCCTCTTTCAGTTTGTTGGTTAAAACCTGTCCTATCAAAAGTAACCGGGTTCTAAGGGTCCCAATATCACTGGATTGCTTTCATTGTTCATCGTTTCGATTTAGCCACTGAACTGGCGACCGAAATATTCTAGGAAAGCAACCCTCAATTGAGTGTAGTATCGAGTATCAATCAACCTCGGACTGCACCAAAGTCAGTTATCTCACTACCCTAAAAAGGCCAAGATGGTTCGATTAAGGTTCCTAAGGTCAGTTGATGCTTCGCGACACCACGCGGCGGCCCCGTACTCTCCTTGACTGAACTCAAGGGTTACCGGTACACACCAAAGTGCCACATCAACGTAGCAGACTGCTTCAACCATGTCGGTATACCCCGCACAGTTCCCTCACAGCCTTGTTGCTACCTAAAGGGTTTCCCCAGATCCAGGTTAGGATCTATAAAACTCTGATACAAAGCCCACAAATGTAAAGCAAACAAAGCAATCAATTGAAAGTAAAGGTGATCTAAACCCTAAGGTAACCCCACTTTTATAATAATCCCCAGCAGAGTCGCCAGTTCTATGATACGGTGGGAGAACTGACTTGTGTTTTGCGTTCGCATTCGCACTTGTGCGGTTGAGCAAGAGTCGCCACCGACTTTTTATTTTATCCTAAAGGAAAGGTTAAAAAAAGCACAGCAAAAACCTTTTGAGATATTTCGTGGGTTCGGGGGGTAGATTATGAAAAGGGAAGGTATTAGCACCCTTTTCATCCATGGTTATCCATGGGCTCTTAGTTACTTGGTTTTTTTAGATCACTTGCCTTGTTTTTCGATTGCTTGAAAATGGTGTGTGTGTGGGTGCTTTTTGAAAATGTTTTGGAAAAAGATGCCTTGTCTTAGGCAACTAATGTATTTGACTCGTGATTGAGTGTTTTACAAAAGTGTGGATCTTTTCGAAAAGATGTTTTCAAATGTTTTTGAGAGTTTGTTTGAAAGTGTTGTGGATTGTGGTTTTTGAAAAGAAGGCAAGTGTTTTTGCAAATTGATCTCAAGTAACTAAGAGTTTTGTCTACCCTATTGTACTCAAAGGTTTTTTGTCATGTTTTAACCCCTTTTAGCAATTTTTGTTCCACCATTGAAATTGGTAGACAATCTTGCGTTTAGGAAGTTTATTCGGGACGGGCGCGGGTCATCGTATGGACCATGAATGCAATGATGCCAAGTGTCTTTGGCAATTTGCTTTGAAGGGACTATGATCATTCCGTTTTAGGCAACTTTCGAAAGCGTCATCGAGGGACTTATGATCATTTGATTTTGTTTTGCCAAAGATACTCGACGTGCAAGCATGGCCCATTTTGGAAGGCAACATGTGGGATTACCCTAGAGGGTGCAAGTGTGATTGTGTATTGATTACATGTATTTGTCTTGTATTAGGTTATCTAGCATTTGATTTTATGTACATGCAAACCCTAGGTCTAACCATGGTATAATTGGAAAACTGTAAATTGCGGAAATGTAAAATCTACGCTATTACAAAATAGTGTCCGGGAGTGGGGGTACAAATGTATGAATGGGGATGAGACTTATAGTATCCAATAAGTTACAACCAAATCGAATGTGCGATCAAATGTAAATATCGAATATACAGATATAAGATAAAAAAAAATGTATAGGAGCAATATGAATGGATTTGCATTGTGTAAGTGTAAGTGTGTATATGTATGTGTATTGTGTAATTATTTACAGGTGCGGTAATGTGAAATTGAAGCATATTAGGGTTTTTGACCTAGATAGATATTTTAAGGAATCTTTGATTTGTATATTTAATTATGTACAAAAGAAAAAAAAGTGTTTTAAATTAAATGCTCAAATTTTAATTAAATTGTAAAAATGATATTTTGAGAAAAAGGGTATATTTCCATGTGTTATGTACAAATGTATTAAAAGAAGATATTTTCAAATTTAATGATATTGTATATAAAAAATAAAATGTATCTTATGTATATGTACAAATTAATGTTTTCAAAATTTATGTACAAAGATATATTTAATTAAAAATGTTTGCAATTTTAATTATATGGTAAAAAGGTATTTTGTTACAATTTAAATTAGGTGTTTTAAATAAAAAGTTTTCATATATTTAGTATTAATGTGATTTTGTAATAATAAAAAAAGTGTTTGTATGATTTTGTGATAAAAAATAAAATGAGTTTACATAATATAAAGAAAAAAAGTTAGTATTAACCCAAATGTTTGTAAAATGTGTTAGTGGTTTTGTTGGGCTTTAGAGGAAGTCAGAAACGGGTCAAGCCCATGGTTTTGAAACGAATTTAGGGTTAGGTTTTGTTAGTTCAGAACGAAAGCTTTAGGGTTGACAGCGGCGCGTTCGTGCATTCGTCTTCTCCGATCATCAACTTCCTGAACGCTTCTCTTTCCGGCCACCAACGTCACTCCCGAAGCCTTTCTTCCCTCCATTGACATGAGCCCAGCGTCCTTGATTTAAGGTTTGATTTCAACGCTTTATGTTCTTTCGTGAATGATACGCGCTTTTTTTTTTATTTGAGTCTTAACTATTACCTTTCATTATGAGATGAAGGAGAAGAGAAGAGGGAAAAGATTGGCTACCTTCATTTTTGGAGATGGAGGAGAGGCGGAGGAGTGACGCTTTAGGAGGCCGGGACGGCGTGAACGGTGATGCTTGCCCTTGGTGACCCTGGTATCTTCGTTCTCACCTCTTGCTGTGTGAGGGTTTTATGATGATTTGTATTTGCCTGAAAACCTTCTTTCTAATTCACTTCTTTATCTCTCTTTTTCTACTATATGTTGCCTTGAATTTTCGTTGAATGGTTGCTTTGCTTGTCTATGGTTTTGATGATGATTTATACTGAGAACCTCTTTCAAAAGATTCACTTTTTCCTTCTTCTGTTTTTGTCCCTTTGAATTGCTGGTTGCCTTTAGAGATTTCGCCCAATGATGTTATACTGAGGGCCTGATGGATTTGCCTTGAAATGTTGTTATGTGTTATCTTGAACTTGCCCTTTTCTTCTTCTTCTTGAACACTATTGCCTTAGATTTGTTTATCGCCTATGATGAAAAACTTCTGAGGCTAGGGAATTGGTTTTGAAGGCTTGGATATGCTGGATTTACAAAATGGTGAGGCTTGAATTTGCAAAGGTTTTATCAGGTTTATGTGGTTAGGCCTTGACAGTAGTGGTATGGCTTTGGTGCTGGTATGAGGTTTGAGATGTGTTTGATGGTTTGGTTTGTGAGATTACCCAGGCCATTGCAGGTTTTGTTCCAATAGGTTTTTTATGACTTGGCTTTGTTTTATCAGTTTGCAGGTATGGTGAGTTTGGAGGTTCAGGTTTGAACTTGTATGTTTTATGAGGGTTGTGTGTTTTTAACAGGGTTGTAGGCAGGTGGTGAGTTATGTTTCAGGTTTTTAACCTGGTTCTGGTTCACAGTTTGCAGGTTATATGTTTGGTTGGCTTTGTATCTTTATGAGTAGGCAGGTTTTTGAGTCTTTGAAACTTGTTTGATGGCCTAGCAGGTTATCAGTTTGAAGCTTAGAGGCTTCAGCTCAGCAGGTTTTAGTCCTTTTGAGTTTTTTCTGTCTTCAATGTGATGATGGGCAGGTTTGATGGTTTTTGACAGTTTGTATACTTTCTCTCCCTTGCTATGCTGAACTGAGTTCTCTTTTTGTATATCCCTTTTTCTGTCTTCTCCCTAAGCCTAAAACCTGTCTATGCTCTTTATCTCTCTTCTTCTCATTTTTCAGTACAGCTTAATATTATTATATGATTTTTTTGTACTATTTCTGAAGGGGCCCCTTTTATGCTGGGAAATGATGATTAAGTCTTGCTTGCATAACACATTTTCTGCATCTTTATCTTGCTTTGACAGTTTGGATCTGACTTTGCATTTTGATATCCTTTCCAAATCCTTCTTTGACAGCTTGTATGCTTTTATTGATATCTTTTCCAAAATCTTTCTTATTGGCAGCCTTGAGTAGACTTACACTTTTGACAGTAGATTGCTCTTTTGCTTTTGATAGAAAGTGGAATTGGATTTTCAATTTGACTTGGATTTGAACTATGCTGTTTGAACCTTGGAATTCATGCATTTGACATTTTAAAAATTATGCATTTTGACATTTTCCATTTATGATAAAAATCTTCCCTCTTTGTGAACCGGGAGAAATCCCGTGATTTGCAGAGAGGGTCAACTGATCCCAGTCAGTGGCCTCTAATGATGAGCAAATTTTAACTGTCTTTAATTTCAACTGCTTTCTGACTTTTCTTCTTCTTTTTGCAGATAAAAATGGAGCACCGTAGCGAAGTGAAGAATGAAGAATTAGAAATAGGATAGCTTTTTATTTTATTTAATATTTAAATTAATGTATATTATTGTTTGTAATTTAAATTATAAACAACAATTTGTACAAATAATTCAAATATCAATAAAATCTAAATTATCCAATTAGTTCTAATTTTCTTTATTGTTTATTTATTTATTTAAAATTCTTTGAATTAAAACAATTGAAAAATAAATTTCAATCATTCAATTTTAGAATAATAAATAACTTAAATAAAATCAATATTGATCAATTAAACCTGTCTCTTCCAATATCCAAAATAAAGCAGTAGTCAACCAAAATAAACTGATCAAGCGCATTCCTTCTTCACTGATTTGCCATAAACACTGTGAATCCAATACTGCACATATCTTTTGACTGGTGAATTCAAACCAATTGCCTCCTCTTACTGATTAAATTATGAACAATGCAAATTCAACCCGAATCTCGGAATAAACCGCAAAGTACTATGGAATTTCAACCTTTCTGAGAATATGCCCGTAAAACCCTAACTCCTGATTAAATGCCAAATAACGCTCGCCTGATCAAAACTGAGCCAAAATCAACCAAAACCCTAAGCCAACTGTATGAAACAATCCAGAGCTCTGAAAATCAGTAAAAACCCTAATTTTGCTTGACTGTCAAGAAAAGTCCATTTGTCCGATTCTTGAGCCAGTTTGAAAAGTCAGGAAATGTCTGAAGCTGAGATTTCTTGTGGAAAAGCGCGAGGGCAAATTTTGGGGTACAACACACCAAAAATACGAATTCTTGACCACTGAAAAGAGCTAGAACTCAGAAACACATTTCATACTTCCATTTTCATACAAACTGACCAAAAACTTAAAACTCATAATCTACTCGTGCGTTTCTTGGCCTTTTGGTTTCTAAAGGTTCTAAACATCATATAGAAGTTATCTCACACCATGTTACAGAACTATAACACCATTAACACCATCCTCCATTTTCAAAAACAGAGCTCTGCACATTGACTTCTCCAGACCATTTCATTCATCCATTGCTCAAGCTAATCATTGCATTAGCTTCCTAGGACCTCAAGGAAGCTAACCTGATCATCATCATCACTTGAAACAAGGTCAAACTCAAAACACGATTTCCAGTTTTGAGGTAAGTTTTCTTAACTTTGAACTCTTCATACAAGAATCATTAATGATTTATTTGTGAACAAAACATGTAGATATCATTGCCCTAAAGCTAACCATGTCCATAGTTTCCATTAATTTTGTTTGAGCTTAGACAATTTTGAGATTGAAATTTCTAAGATTTTTAGGGTTCAGATTAGGGCCATTAAAATTCATACTTATCTTTGATCTATAGTTTTAATGCTTTACATTTCTGAAACTGTGAGGAAATTTGCTACAAGTTTCATGTTTACAATTTTCATTTTTGATGAGAAATAAGCAAGTTACAGTTGGTCTGGTTGGAGATTGAAGATGAAGTAATCAGGCGCATTTTGTATCATATATTTATTGATTTGCCTATGTTAACGGATGTATAGCCACCCCAGTGGTAGAAGCGTGCGCATGTAACCTTTGCGACCTGGGTTCGAGCCCCAGTGGTACCCTTTTAATTTTTTCACATTTTGCTTTCTGATTTTTGTCTTTTTGGCAGGCGCTGGGCCTTGTTTGGCTCTTGGTGTTTTTGTTTTTGCTTACTAACCCCCTTGCAGGTTGTTTGCACCCCTGGCCCAGTTTATTTTATTTTCTTATTTTTATTTTTATTTATTTTCTTAATATATTTTCTAAATACTAAAAAATCATAAAAATATAAAAAAATAATAGATTTATATTTTGACTTAATTTATTTTTATTTCTCTCACAAAAAATATTTTATTTAACTATATTTTATTTATTTTTACTAACTAATCCTTTAAATTAAATTAAAACTAGGTATTTATTTACTTTCTTTTACACCTATTTAAATATATTATTTTAACATAAAAAAGGGCTAAAAATATTTGATAATGCTATAAATAGTTTCAAGACAAAAATACCAAAAAAATACTTTTTCTAAACTTATTTTCTTTAATCAATTAGTGAATTAGGGTTTTATTAATTTCTTTTCTTAGTGAATTAGGTTTACTTTTAAGTTTAATTAATTATTTTATTTAGTTAATTATATTAAGACAAAATCCCTTTTCTCTAAAAAATCCAAACAAATATCCATTTACTTCACATTTTTCATTTTTTGTATATTTATTCATTTTGTAGATTGTATTCATTTAATTCCTTGTACATTGATACAATACAATATGGTTGTAATAGACTAACTAGGTTTACATTATTGAAATTCCCATTCAATTTGTACACCCCCTCCCACAAAAATTGTAATAGTGTAGTAACTTTAAATTCCGCAATTTATCGCTTTTATATGCAAATGCTAGTAATTAGGGTTTGTATGGAAAGACTAAAACCAATATTTAGAAAACCCTAATTCAAGACAAAATCAAGCATGAAAAAAATAAATTTGCACACAAACACCCCTAGGGTTATTCCAATTGGTTGCCTTATACAAAATGGCCATATTATGCATGTGAGGTATCTTAGCAAAAACAAGCAAAATACAAGATCATAGTCCCTCGATGACGCTATCCAAGTTGCCTTTCAAATGATCTCAGTCCCTAAAAAGAATGCTAAGATGCCTTGCAACATTGTTAATCATGGTTATACGATGACCCATGCTCATCCCGTTTACATCCAAAGATAGGGTTACTTACCAAATCAATGGTAAGATAACAATGTCAAAGGAAAAGAAAGATGAACAAGAAAGACTTTTGAACAGGTAGAATGCTCCTAATTACTTGCTTAATTTCCAACAAACATCCTTGCTATTTTCAAAACAAACACCTACACTTTCAAAAAATCTTACAAACTTGAAAACATTTTCAAAAGATCAAACATCTTTGTATACATTCTTACAAATAAGGATCATTACAAAGATTGCCTAAATAATGGCCTCTTTACAAAATACTTTCAAAAACCACACCAAGCACAATTTCAAACAAAAGCAAGTGATCTAGAAAGTAACTAAGAGCCCATGTAAAACCATGTATGAAAAGGGTTCTAATACCTTCCCTTTTCATAATCTACCCCCCGAACTCAAGAAATAATCTTGAAGGTCTTTCCTGTGCTTTTTCACCTTTCCTTTTGGATAAAAGAAAAGTCGGTGGCGACTCTTGCTAAACAGCAACATTTTCGATCAAACGCAAAATACCCAAGTCAATTCTCCCATCGTATCACACATATGTATATGTCATTAGTTCAAACACTCATGGAATCAAGGGTTTTATTTGTAAAAAGAACTGTGAAAGACAAATGTTCTGTTAAGCAGCTCTGTGAAGCAGAAGTCAGGGTTTTTTGCATTTTAACGCGCTCCGTATGGTTTCCAAATTGTCCAATCAGCAACCAATCAAGTCATTATCATATCAAGTCTTTATGCATTTTAACAAACTCTAAATTTTGCAGAAAGTCAGGTGTTTCAATTGATTTGAGACAGTGCAGACAAAAGTTCAATACAGTGCGTTTCAAGCTAAGAAATTCACAACTCGAGTTCAGAAAATGGTTTCGAAATGATTATTCATTCATTAGAGTCGTCTTGAGGTCTTCTTCATTTGATCTGTTCATGTCAAAAGCTAATTTTGTGAGGAAGATTTTCTAAAGTGCAAAATACTTGAATTACAGTATATAGTGGATTTACTGTTTCTCTGGTTTTCAGATGCTTAAAAATTCATAACTCTTGTCTAGAGGTATCATCTTTGAGTTCCTCTTGGAGCATTTGAATTGTCTTGTTATTTCCTCTAACTTTCATGTTAGGCTTGAAAGCCAATTCATTGAGGAAGATATATGAATGCGCAAGTATTTTGAAGCAAAACACTAAAAAATAGTGAAAATATTATGCTCAACCATTATTTTGTGTACGTTCAAAAATTCATAACTTTTGCCTGAATCAATGTTTTTGAGCCGTTTTTTGGGCAGAAAGTTTGTCTTGATTTTATTTTTGATTCGTATGTTCGGGCCGAGAGCTAATTCTTTGAGGAAAGTCCCCAGAATTATGGATTACCAGAGAAATTTACTATGCTGAACTGAAATTATAATTCACTATTTTCTGATATTGTAAAAATCATAACTTCTTTGATTTTTATCATATTGAGACGATTCTTTCAACACAATTTCACAAATGCTGTCAGCTACAAATTTTCTTCAGACCCCGAGTTCGGATTTTGATCGAAGGGTTTTTGTTCGTGACATTCTTTCAAAACAGAACGGTAAAATTAACTGAGAAAAATCTGCATTAGCTAACTCTGCTCAGTGTTAGTGCATCTTCCAAAATTCATAACTTTCTCGTTGTTCATCCAATTGAGTCTGTTCTTTCAGCATTGCATCACAAGTTTCATAAGCTTCGATTTTAATGTTGAGCTCGAGTAGAGATTCCACACCGATGATGATGTGACATTTTACACTCATATTGTGCATTAAATTTACTGACACTGACAAAACAAAGCCCAACCCAAATTCAAATCCAAGGCACAATTGGAGAGAGTTTATATTCAAAAAATCAGAACTTCTCTCATAACTTCTCTCACTCGCAAAAATATTTCTCAATATTTTATCTATTCTCTCATGAGTTGAATAATTTCTTGAAGATTATGTGTTTGATGAAATGCTTGAACCATAGTTGATTGAATTTTGAGCATAATTTCATGAATTAATTTTTTGTGTGAATTAAATTTTTTAATTGTTGAATATATTTGAACCTTTAGTTGTTGAATTGTGAAAAGCTGAAAAGAGGCATCGGTTGATGGATTACATAATTGATGTGAGTTTAATTTTTTAATTCGTTAGAATTTGGGTAAATATTGAAATAACCAAATTGGAAATTCACATGTCAATTATGAAATTGTTATTGTGATATGTGTGTTTAATCATATGTTAATGAAATTTCCGATTCAATTTGTGAATAAACTCTCCTTTTTTATGTAAAAAGTTTCGGATTCAGAAATTACATCAACTTTTTGTGGATTAAATCCCTCTTTGAGTTTGTTTTTGAGCATAAGTATTTATCCATTGGACAATGCTCAAGCTATCCAGTATAGCTATTTGGACGATATTTACCCCAAGATTTTGTGGTTTCGGATTGAAATTCTGCTCGGTTTACACGGTTATGGAGTTGCTTCCTGGGATTTGGAAGTAGTATCTCTGCTTGGAATTAATTCATGGGAACCACTTTTTTTAGTTTTATGGCACGTTTGAGTCTGTTTTGCGTGCCTAATTTTCGAATTTAATGCTTTTTGGCACCTTTTGACATGTTTTTTGACTTTAACCTTCATTTGATGCATGTTTATACTTTATTGTTCATTCACGAACCTTTGTAATTGAGTTTTCTTGATTCCGCTACATTTTTCGGGTTAATTCTTCAAATAAGTGTAGTGTTGTCAACCCCCACAATTTTAGTTTGTGCCATCCTTAGCTCGCGTTGTATGCTGATGCTTTGGAGTGTGTTACTCTTGTTATCAAGTCGGTCAAGTGGAATACATAGATCTGTAACCAATCCCTCACACTTTGTCTTAAGCTCATGTTGGGCGATGTTGATGCTTTGTGTTTGTTCATATTATCTTCTATCTCCTATCTCGATTCTCGATATCTTTTTTAGGTTCTTAGTCACCTTGGACATTCACTTCCCCCACTCTATACTTCTTTCCTTGGTGACATGATACATTGGTTAAAAGTAGCTTTCAAGATCCATTCTTGCCTCGATGAGATATATATGGTCAGGAACTTCCCCATTTTTTACCTACCTCGATGATTCGATATCTTGGTTAGGCCTTTTGACTTGAGCTAGTGTGTACTACTCATGACATGTGTGTGCTCTCTTGAGCTTGTTGATTGCTTGTTTGCTTTTCAAATGCATAAAACTATTTTTCTTGTCAAATGCATAAAACATATAAGAACTTTCAAATCCTTTTTCAAGTTAAAAAATATCAACCAATGCAAACTCTTTTTCCTCCTTCGGGCTTTTCTTTCAAACTTTCAAAAAGAACATGTTAATTCACTTTTGTGCTAACGCGTGAGTCTCCAAAGGTCGACTTGCAGCAAAAAGTGAAATTGATATTGTTCATTAAAAAACATACAACAAACCGAAACATGTGATCCGAACTACAACACTCTGATTCCTTAAAAGGGATACGTAGGAATCTGGTCATGGGGCTCAGCCGAAGGAAACTTTGTAAATATTTTCCTCTTTTCCCCATGTTTTCTTTTGCCTGCATTCCCTCTTTGCATTTTCTTTTTAGACCTTAAGCTTTAGATTTGAACACATCATTTGATTAGAACAACAAGAGTGGATCCCGATGAGTACTACGGACGTGAGGGGTGCTAATACCTTCCCTTTGCATAATTGACTCCCTTACCTGTATCTCTCGGTCGTTTGACCTTGATTCCACACTTCTTAAGTTTAGTTGATGTTTACCTTTCCCTTCCTGTGGGATAAAAAGTGTTCGAAGGAGACTTCATTGATTTTATCTTGATGATTTGTTCTTCTGGTTGTATCAATGTGTCCAGAACAACCACTGACAAAAGAAAACAATCTTCTTTGCTGAAGATCTAGGAGAGGCATGAGCAATAAGACAATTAGCTCCTTCTCTGAGCTTTAACCGCTACTTTGTTATTCTTAGAATGAATTGGACCTTTGGGAGAGCCATATAATTTGAAACAAAACAGAATGTCGGATATGAGAAACTTTACCATAGAAGTGATCATTTCAGTGCAATATCTTGTCTTTAGCTTGAGTATTTTGATGTCTGATACGATGTTTAGACATTCTGATTGACATCATCGACTCAGCCTACCTTTAATGAAATCAAAGTTTGTCACTAGAGATATTCTCTGCATGTTAGAACCTTGATAAACAAACCTTACCCCCTTTTTGGTTTCCACACACCATCCCATCTTAAATAATCTCCCCAACATATTGGAATCATTTGTTCCACATCCTCACAGACTTGATCATGATTTCAAATATGAAGACCAATAAATTCACCTCATCGTACAAGTTAAAGATAGTATACATTATTCTCCTTATAACCATGTAGTTGAGAAGTAGATACCTTTTTTTCTTCTCCATGTTAACAACCTTCTTCACTTTTGATCCACAACTCTTTGTAAGAAGCACCCAGCTCATCATAAGATATTCATTTCACAAGAATCTACATTAGAAATCCACCTTCCAGATTAGACCAATAAATAGAAAATCTATTAAGATATTTCTTGAGATAGGCAGGGCATTTTTATATGAAAAGTCCAAAGCCTTCACATCCATTTTATTAAATGTTTGACATTTATTGACCTTTACTTCTGATCTAACTTTTCTTTGATCACATAGATCTATCTGAATTTAGGACTAATGTTCTTGACATTTGGCATTGACCATGTATCCACTCTCTTCAGGACCTGGTTGGATTGACTTCCAAGAACATATTAGTAATTGATAACCCTTCATCATATTCCAAGACACATTGCTCGTCTTTTTCAACAGAGTTGGAGACAAAAGATATGCTCTCATTCTTCTATTTAGATCTGTCATTTTAATTAACTCTAAACTTGAGAGACAAAATAACTCTTTTGTTGTTGATAAAAATCTCTTGGGTAATACACTTCATTAGACTTTTCCTCTTCTGGCACCAACAGAAATTCCCTGCCTTTATCCTGAACAACAAGATTCACTTATCCTAACATATTTCCAACTTCTGTTGTCCATTGATATAAAGAATGCTACCATTCTATCTTTCCAAAAGGCACAGTACTAGAAAAAAATCTCCCTGAAGCTCACTCAATAAACAGGCTAGGGTGTCTACTCTGATGCCAATTGGAATTCTGGCACTTTAAAACATGTTAATACGGATATCTAAACATCATAACACAATGTCAGGGCAGATGTTGTGACATCTGTTGACATATATAACTTAATGTTGTAACCGATTTTAAATTGAGAGTCGCCACCCTTAATTTTTATCTTTGGGAAGGGAATATAAAGGATAACCCTAATGTGGTCAAAGATTCTGAGTTGTTAGACTCGTTCTTAGACGAAGGGAAGGTGTTAGACACCCCTCATCTACCTTGTTCACAAGGATACTAGGGTTTAGAAGCACAATCTTGAGAAATAGGTTTTTAATTTTTTATTAGGGGAACTCGCCACGATTTTAGTTGTATGCCTACGTATCCTCTTATGAGTAATGAGAGTCTCAATTCGTAGTTCGCAGTTGGTTGGTGTTTTTATGGATTACGAAGATGATTTGAATTTCCCTTGTACTCAGTCTGAGTGTGTGAATAGCGGAATTGTTAGACGAAGTTCGCAGTAGATTAAAATATTTTTGTAATCCTTTTTGAAAATTGTTTTAAATTAATTAACTTAGTAAAAAAGAGTCTAGTGTTGGTTAAATATTTTTTAAGTGTATTAATATATAAAAAATATTTTTAATGCGTGGTCAAAAATAATTTTAATGCAATAATAAAAATATTATGAGTTAGTAGAAAAATATTTGAAATTTTATAATAATAGTAAGATAAAATTATATTTTATAAATATAATAAATTATAAAAAATAATAATTATATATATAAAAAAGAAATTTAATAAAAAACGCAGGGGGTGTATTTTATATTGTGTTAGTAAAACAGGGGAGGGTATGGGAAGTAGGGCCCTCGATTCTGATATTGAATTCAGGCTCAAACGCAGGAGGGGTGTGATTTTGAACCAAGTAGTAAAACTGGGGAGTTTATTCAACAAGGGCCCAAGTCCAGATATTGGACTTGGCTCAACAGCGCTAGGGGGTAAAAATTAAGTTGGCTTAGCAAAAAAAACTACCAAACTGGGGGTGTGAGTATCATGGGATTAGGCCTAAGATAGTATGGGGTCCGTTTAGGAAGAGTGTGGGAGGGATCACAGTGTCACCATGGGCGTGTGAATCAAGAGTGTTTGATGATAATCTGAAGGTTTTGATGGGAAGCACATGGTAAGGTTTCTAGACGCGTGGATACAGAATCAGAAGGCATTTATAAAAGTGGATCACTGGGCTGAGAGCCCATTTTTTCCTTCCCTTTCTCTCTCTTTAATGAAATAACAACATATTTTGTAAAACCTAGAGAGAGAGGATCTGACCTCTCTCTAAAACTCAAGCGGCCAGAAATCGCCCTGGTCGCGCCGTCCTCCTTCAACCACCCCTAATCACCCCTTTTCCCCAGTTTTCCAGTTGATATTCAACTGGAAACTTCAAACATTCAAACCCTTTGCCGTGAATCTTCATCTGGGTTCATAGAACCCTAAGAACCCTAAGGGTTCGTAATGAACCCTAACTGTCCAAAACCCAGAATACCCAAAAAATTAAGAACCCTAACCCTAATCTTCAAACAAACCTAAGAACCCTAACCCTAGGATCTAAGAACTCTAACCCTAGGTTAGAACCCTAACCCTAAAAACCCCAAACTTCCAGAACATGCAAACATCAATCATGCAAAAATTAAAACAACCAATTGAGAGCCCTAAAGCTAAGTGATTTATGTTTACCTCTCTTGTCGTGATACCGGTCATATGTTTGATTTCCTAAATCCTTCTTCTGATCTCTTACTTATTTTTCTTTTGTTTGTAGGTATTAAGGTAATGGCACTGTAGCGGCGGTGCAGTAGAGACTTTTAGAGTTTTAGATATTGAAGCCCTAAACTTTTTTCCTTCTTCTTGCGATCAACTGCGTTATTGTAAAATTCTTCTCCCCTCTCTAAAACTTTATTAGGTTATATTTATAGGTTATGTTTTAGATAGATTGGGAAAATGTTTTGTAATTATCGTTTCTTTTGCAATCTCTTAGGAATTAGCAGATTTTATTCTATTTTTAGGGATTCAATTTGATTTAGAGATTGATTTAGAAATTTTTTGTGTAATTTGGGTCTTGTAATATGTATTTGGACTTGTTACTGTATAGCTTCGTTTTCAGTGAACAAACATGAATATTTATTTCCAGATCTGATTTAATCCAAGATTTGATTTTATGAAGATCTTATTTCATTTTAGTTTCAGATGAATTTTTCTTTACTGGATTTCTACAATGTGCATTTATTGGGCCTGGTTTCTGGGCTTGGAGGGGTTTTCTTAGCAAAGAATAAAAGCAGTGGTGCAAATTAGGGTTTCTATCTCCATGTTGACTTGGGTCAATAAAACTCTAAAATATAATCTTTTTAAAATGAACAACAATAATAATAAATAAATAAGTATTAATAATATAAATAGATAAATAAAATTAATGTTTACTAAATAAGAAAAAAATATAGGTCCTCAAAAAAAAGTCCGGACTAGGAAAGCATTGTCCAGTTATTGGGCCTTTCAAAATGAACCCTTCTTTTCTTTGTCAAAGCGCATCAACTCCTATATGGGCCATCAGATTTTGATGGCCCAAAACTTCACTCTTTTCTATCTTGGACCGGGCCAACAAAATTGTCTTAATGGGCCATCAGATTTTGATGGTCCTTTTAAGATAATACACCCCCTTCTCCATTAATTATCATACTTTAAACCTTAATGGGCCTAAAAACAAATTATAAGGGTTTTTTAATTTAGAAAAGAAAACCATGAACCCCTTATTAAAACGCAACCCTCTCTTTTACTTGTATAAACCCCCGAGTGGATCATCAACCTTACATGAGCCTTTCTGATTTAGAAAGCCCATGATCTCTTTTGTTAAAACACACTCCCCTTTTATCAACTTACACCCCACGATAATTTGTCAACAATAAAAGAATAACATTAATGAGGAATTATTTTTAGAAATCCACAGGAAAAATTTGGGGTATGACAACTTCCCCTATTTAATTATTCTTCGATCAAATAGTGCGAGAATACACAGGTCTCGCACATTTGTATCAAAGGTTTATTAAATAATGGAAGACCCTCAAAATTTGTTCGAACAACCATAAGGATACATTGTACAGCATTCTCAAGAGCGTGGAAAAAATAGGGTCGATGATGATGTATCATCTTACCAATGTTTGAACAGAAAGTTTTGGTTTGACTTAGATACGACAGAGCAGATAACTCGTTAATACCTAAAAGAGATCGAAGATTTTAGTATATGTACCATAACCTAAGAAAAAAATAGTTTGTGAAGTTGACTTATTAATTCTTTGAGACTAATATAGTAAGTTTATAATGCAGATTTTGTCTATTCATTGCAACCTTTGGGATGAATAAAATAAAGTTTTGATAATGCATCGATGCATGGAGACTGACGCGATGAATTATGCAGATTTTGTTATGTTTACTACAACCTAGAGAGTAAACAATACAAGGATAAACTTGTGTATTTATCACGACCTAGGGATAAAATACAATAGGGATAGGCTTATGTTATTCATCACGACCTAGGGGATGAATAGTATAACCCTGAAAATTCGCATACCTATCACAACCTAGGGGATACATATTTTAAGAATTCATGTGTTTATCACGACCTAGGGGATAAATGGCACAAAGATAGACTCACGTATTCATTACCACCTAGGAAATAAATAATATAAACCTGGTAATTCGCACACCTACCACAACCTAGGGGGTAAATGATTGAAAAATGTTTTGGTGATCGAATCTTAGATAACTATATCAAAGAAGAGATCAGAGTTTTACCGATTGTGTCTATTTGCAACCAAGGTAATTGCTTGTTTTTCTATGCTGACAAAGGGCCCCAAGATATTGGTTTTAGCCAAAGCGTGTTTGAAAAATGCCATGTATGATGTATATGCATAATGTCTTAGACTGATATGGAACCCATAATGTATATGCATAAAGTATTTTATGTATGCCCTAAATGCACCAACTGTATGGATGTGCCCCAAAATGTAATTAAAAAAATGTTTTTTGATATTCTCTTCTTTTAAACCATTGGTTTTGTGTTACCAACTCCCCAACGTTGCATTGTTGTGGTATCTTTGAACTGATTTGAACAAGATGAAAGGTGACAACAAGATCTTGACATTGGTATTGCAGGCACAAGTGTAGGCATGGACGTAGTTGTAGACGCAGGAGTGGATGTAGACACTGACGTGGACATGGACATGCACATAGGTGTGGATGTAGACATGGATTTTCTTTTGATGTTTTTCTAACCAAAATGCCTTTTGATGTTTTATCAAATGCTTTTATTTTTCAAATCCCCAAAATGATTTCAACACGGTATTTACAAAAATAATCATAGTTGTTGTACCCTAAAATTTTCCCTCTAACTTATCAAGAATTTGCTCACAAGATCTCCTTGGGCTCAAGACTGCACTAGGGTTTGATCAACTCAGGACATATCCTTATGCACTGATGACCAAAATTAGGGTTTGAGTTTGCACAAGGTATTTTGAACTATCAATGCTTCATATGACTTTAATGGACCATTATGGACCCTCAAGATTATTCATGTCAAGTTTCAAGCCTTGGATCACACTTTTGATCAGTCAATTGAACAGTTGACCTAAGAATCAGCTGTATTGGGGAAAAAGTCAACCATGGCCAATTTACAGTCAAACTTCATAATTTTTTATCCAAATCAACATTTTAAACCCATATGTACCATTTGATAAAGTTTGGACCATAATTCCTCAAGAATTTGATCAAATCTCCAAAAGGGTAAAATGGTCAAAATTAGGGTTTTGACTAGGAAAGGGCAATTTCTGATTTTTGACCTAGTAAATGGTCAATTAGTTTAAGGAATGATCTAAAGAGTCCAATTTCTTCATTTTTTATATAATGACATGATTCAAAACATTGCAAATCCATTGGATTGACAGATGAATTTTGCAGTCAACTGATCAAAAGTCAACCGTATACTTAAAAGTAAAACTTTGACTTTTTGGTCAAATTCAAGTGCCAAAAACTATAATTCATCAAAACATGTAAAAATATGAAACTTATTCATCAAGAAATCAAAAAGTCAAGATTTTATTTTGAAAAGTCAAAATTTCTAAACTTAGAAATTTTTCTAAGTGTTGGAAGTTTCATGTTTTTTCAAAACTTTGAGCCAAATTTTCACCATGATGCAAGATGATTCAAAGGAAACTTCCAACATAAAAGTTGTAGATCTTCATGAACTCTACAACTTTTCTTCACACAACTTCTTCTAAAAGTGCTTGAATCTCAAGTTATAATTTGGTGAATACATGCTCATGAACTAAAAAGACTTAGTGAAATTTTGCCCTATTTAGGCAGATTTTTGACCTAACTTCATGGCAATTTTTCACATAGTTCCAAGGGGAATATTCAAAAGAAATTCAAAGATGAGTTGTAGAGCACACTTCAAGCTTTCCAAAATGTCAAGGAAACTCCTTGAGATCATTCTTGAGTATGTAAAATTGAAGAGATGAAGTTGGTGTTTTATCACTTGAATTACAAGGCATTTTTGTGATGAACAAAAATCCAATTTCAAACCTATGTTGCACAATCTTATTTTGCAGGCTTCTAAACCTTAAGATATATCCGTAATCAGAAGATTACACTTGCTTTTGAGCTATTATCCAAGTGTTCCAAGCATTTTCCAAGCCAATTTTCCATTTTTGGAAGAAAGTTACCATTCCATTCTTGAAAAGTTACTTTAATCACAAAGTCAACTTGTCTTGAGCTTCTAACTTGTTCTTTCTTCACACACAATCCATATAATCCAAAAGAAAGGTGTCTAAGGCCTGAAGAAGCTCAGGACATGCTTGTACAACATTTGAGATTTGTCATTTAACTTTTCCTCAAAAGCAAGTTATAGAGCCATAACCCTATAACTCAGAAACCTGGAGTGATTTTGTGCTCTAATCTTTTCCATACATATTAACAAGTTTATTGCAAGCTAAGGAACGATTTCAAGCATCCAAAAACTTTCCCAAACACCTTTGCTACACAAGACTGCTCAACTTGATAGTTTTGAGCCAAAACTCTCCATCTCCATTTCCACTCTTGTGTTTTGATTCTTAATCATTCAAACACCTTACATACATCATACACAAGTGATCCAGGACCGTGTTTCAAGACTGTAACCCCTATATCACTATCCACCATTTTCAAATATAAAGCTTGCAGATTGACTTGAGTAGGGAGATTCAAGGACTTTCAAAGCAAAGTAAGAGTTGGAATACACTCAAGAAGGTCCGGGCAAGTTAAATAGATCATCAGGTCATCTCCAAAGTTGCTCAAACTCCACTCACGACTCCAGCTGCAAGAGGTAAGTTTTCAAACTTATATCTCTTCATACAGGCATCATTTGAGTTTGATTTGTGAAGATAAAATGTAGATACCATTTCTACGAAGCTGTACATATCCATAGTTTACATTTATATGGCCTGAGCTTAGAGAATTTTAGGGTTGAAGTTTTCTGCAATTTTTAGGTTTTGAATTAGGGCTAGAAAAATTCTTATTCATCTTTGATTGTTAGCTTAAGTTGTTTATATGTTTGGATTCGTGGCAAAAAAATGCCACAACTTTCATGTTTGAACTTTTCATTTTTGTTGAGAGATGAAGAAGATATAGGTCCTTTGGCTGGAGGTTGAAGATGAAGTCTTCAGAACACGTTTTGCCTTACATATTTATTGTTTCATTTATATAAACGGATGTATAGCCACCCCAGTGGTAAGGTAGCGCGCTGGTAACCCAGAGGGCGTGGGTTCAACCCCAGCACGCTACCTTTTTCATTTCTCACAATTTTTTCCCTTTTTTTTGTTTCCAAACAAGCAACGTCTGGGCTCCCAGCTTGGGCCTGATGATGTTTTTTCTTTTACTAACCCCATGATTTACTTGTGCACCCCTGACCCAATTTCTTTTACTATTTTCTTTTTTTTTTATTATTTTGTTTAATATTTTTATTTATTACTATTATTATTATTATTATTATTATTCTCATTAAACATGAAAAAATCCAAAAGAAAATTATTTTATTTACTCTTATTCATTTTATTTTCTTATAAAACAAAAAATATTAAAAACATTTTCTTTTAAAAAATTAATTTCTATTTTAAATAATTAAATATTTAGACTTAGGTTTAATAATTATTTTATTTTCTTAATTAAAACTAATTTAGAATTTAGTTTTTTCTTTTAATTATTTAATTTTTACTTTTTATTATTATTTAACTTAAAACCCTTTTTCTTCATAAAAAACCCTAAAAAAACTTTTTTTAATTTAATTTCTTTTCTCAATTAGTTTAAGTCAATTTTATTTTAATTTTAACTAATCATTTTTTAATTAGGTTTATGTTAAACCCTTTTTATGAAAACCAAACAAAAATCATCTCTCTTTCTTTATATTCTTGTATTTATATATTTATTCAATTATTTGTACATATTCAATATGGTTGTAATAGATAATTAGGTTTAATTTTCTTGCAAAATCCCCATTGGTAATTTGTACACCCCCTCCCATAAGTATTATAATAGCGTAGTAATTTTAAATTCCGCAATTTATCGCTTTATATACAAATGCTAGTAATTAGGGTTTGTATGGAAAGACTAAAACCAATACTTAGAAAACCCTAATTCAAGACAAAATCAAGCATGAAAACAACACACTTGCACACAAGCACCCCTAGGGTTATTCCACTTGGTTGCCTTATATAAAAATGACCATATTACGCATGTGAGGTATCTTAGCAAAAACAAGCAAATACAAGATCATAGTCCCTCGATGACGCTATCTAAGTTGCCTTACAAATGATCTTAGTCCCTCAAAAATAATGCTAAGATACCTTGCAGCATTACTAATCATAGTTATACAATGACCCAGCCCGTCCCGTTTACATCCAAAGATAGGGTTGCTTACCAATTCAATGGTAAGACAACAATGTCAAAGAAAAAACCAATGAACAAGAAAGACATTTGAGTAGGTAGATTGCTCTCAATTACTTGTTCCATTTCAAAACAAACATCCTCGCTATTTTCAAAACAAACACTTGCACTTTCAAACATATTACAAACTTGAAAACATTTTCAAAAGATCAACATCTTTGTATACATTCTCACGAACGAGAATCATTACAAAGATTTCCTAAATAATGGCCTCTTTACAAAATACTTTCAAAAACCACATAAAGCACAATTTTAAACAAAAGCAAGTGATCTAGCAAGTAACTAAGAGCCCATGGATAACCATGGATGAAAATGGTGCTAATACCTTCCTTTTTCATAATCTACCCTCCGAACTCAAGAAATAATCTCAAAGGTCTTTCACGTGCTTTTTCACCTTTCCTTTTGGATAAAAGAAAAGTCGGTGGCGACTCTTGCTAACCGCAACATTTGTGACAAACGCAAAACCCTCAAGTTAGTTCTCCCACCATATCACAGAACTAGCAACTCTGCTGGGGAAAATTCTAAAAGTGGGGTTACCTTAGGGATAGATCACATTTATTTGCTTACACTATTTGACTTGTTTGCTTTACATTATGGTTCTTTCTTTGGGTTTGAATCCTCTACCCGGATTTGGGATACATTATAGGTAAGTAGCAATACATTGTGGAAACTGTGTGGGGTATACCGACATGGTCTAAGCAATAGCTACGTTAGTGCGACATATTTGTGGGTACCGGTAGCCTTTGAGTTAATAAAAGAGAATACAGGGCCGATGAATGATGTCATGAATCACTAATGAACTTTTAGAACCTTTACTTAACCAACATGTCCTTTAGGATGTAGTGAGATGAACGGCTTTGGTGCAATCCGAAGTTGGAAGATACTCGATACTACACTCATTGAGGTTTGGTTTCTTGGGATATTTCGGTCGCCATTAAAGAGGCTTGTGCTGAAACAATGACCAAGGAAACAAACTAATAATATTGAGCTCCTTAGAACCCAGTTACTATTACTAGGACAGGTTTAAGCCAACTAAACTTCAAGAGGGTACTTACCTATAAAACTCCATTCAAGTCTAAACCTAAGGATTTGTTTGTTTTGTTTGTATATGCATAGTTGTACATAACATAATGAACATCATGAACATCATGAACATCATATACATCCACTAACCATTTCAAGGATTTTGGGATTCATCTTTGTTCTTGTTTTGTAGGATATGGATTCACTTTGCAGGAAAACTATTCAAGTCAACCTTGTAAGGATCCCTCCACAACTTAAGGAGTTAGCTTCAAGGATTCCTGAAAACTCTCCATTTACCGAGAGACATGGTCGCCTACTCAACCTGGCCACCTCCAACACAGATGAGGATATGATGAAGATGCCCTTTCAGTTCTTTGATCCTTTACACCATTGCTTCACATTTCCCGACTATCAACTTGTGCCTACTTTGGAAGAATTCTCCCAACTCTTGAGGATTCCCATTCTCAATCAACTACCTTTCAACGGTACGGAAAGGACCCAAAGCCACAAGAGATTGCTCAGCTCTACACTTGAACTCATCTGATGTCACAACTCACTGGGAAACAAGGAGTGGTGTCAAAGGTTTCCTAGCAAAGTTCCTGTTTGAGAAAGCCCAAAGATGTTGGAATTCCTTGGACTTGTAAGCCTTTGAGGAAATTGTGGATCTCCTCATCTATGGGATGGTTTTGTTTCCAAATCCTGACCAACTCATATATGTCAACGCCGTCAAAATCCTCATATCCCGCAACCCAGTGCCTACATTGCTAGGAGATATCCTACACTCTTTTCACACTCGCACAATGAGGAAAAGAGGTGTTCTTATGTGTTGAACTCCTCTCTTGGCAAGATGGTTTATTTTTCATCTTCCCCAATCTGTATTAAAGAATGAGCAAGGTTCAAGATGGTCACAAAGGTTGATGACGCTCAAACATTCGGACATTCATTGGTGCTCCCGACCCAAAGAGAATGTTATCATTGTCGACCGTTATGGAGAATTCCATAATGTCCCTTTACTTGGCATTAGGGGAGGTATCACCTACAACCCCTGCTTAGCCTTAAGACAGTTTGGTTATGCCCAAAGGGATGGTCCGCACGAGATGCTGATTCAAGGTTTGGTATTTGACTATGACAACAACGATCAAGGTCGCCGGAGATTTATCTGGGCTTGGAGGATGTTGAATAAGGTGGATAGAAAGACTTTGGGGCATAAAAATTCCATCCCTCTTGAGCTTACCTCAAATGGGTACGAACTCGTGCTCAGAGTCTTATGATGCCTTACCCCTCCATTCTCCCGGTAATCATTGAGCCTGTCATGGAGGGAGATGTCCCATACAATATCCTACATCCTGATATGCCCACCTCTTTTTAAGACCTACAAAGAGATTGGATATAACTCAAGGGGGAGCGAGATACTTTCAAAGCCTAATTTTATGCAAGCGAGAAGAAGGTTTTGGAACTCACTAGGTTACTTCATGAGGAGCGGACTCTCAATGCCTACATTACACCAAAGAGGATGCGTACTACCTTTCTATCTTAGAGTTTCTTGTATTTGTCTTTCCCAAGAAGGCATTGATGTACTCGAGCTTTAATCTATCAATATAACATGTGTTTCCTTTTTGTCTAAAACAAATTTGAATCTTAAAATCCTTGAAAACATTTGCATATGCATTTATCATTCATCATAACATAAGCAGGTCTTTTGCAACAAGTCTCCTCATCTCTCTACTATTTATTTCAGTAAGATGGATCTCGAGCAAACAGTGAAGGACCTCCAAGCTCAGAATACATAGTTTCAATAGTTGCTCTTGACCCTAGCCAAAGGACAAGAACAGTTGAAGACTTTTCTAGCTGAGGAGAAGAAAAAGAAAACAAAGAAGGTAATCGGAGTCCTAAACATGGGAAGAAGATTTCATGGGTAGAAAAGAAGGACCTTAGACTTTGCAGCGACATCCAGTGAAAGAGACAACCAAGATGGGAAAGGCAAGAAAACAATTGTCCCATCAGAATCAGAAGAGGAAGAGGAAGAAGAAGACTATTCTGAAGAACAATACCCTTCAGCTGATGACAAGTATAAACATCTCAAAGAGCGGTTGAGTGCGATGGAAATCCAAAAAGTATCTGGTTTGGACTTTGAGGAATTGGGGTTAGTATCGGAGATTGTAATTCCTCTGAAATTCAAAGCACCTGTGTTCTCCAAGTACGACAGAGTCTCATGCCCAAAAATGCATCTCCGATTGTATGTAAGGAAAATCAAGCCCCATACCGCTGACAAAGACTTATGGGTACACTTCTTCCAAGAAAGTTTGTCTGGAACTCAACTTGATTGGTTTTACCAACTAGAAAGATCCAACATTCACAACTGGGAAGATCTTGTTACATCCTTCTACAAACAATACCAATACAATGCTGATCTTGCGCCTACCCGTACTCAACTCCAGAGTATGGCCATGGTTTCCAATGAAGGTTTCAAGGACTATGAGCAAAAATGGAGAGATTTGGCCGAAAGAGTTCAACCCCCTCTATCTGAGAGAGAATTGGTAGACATGTTCTTGGGCACCTTGTCTGGTCCCTTTTTCAATAATTTAATTGGAAGTTCATATACAGGTTTTACTAAACTAATATTGACCGGAGAAAGGGTAGAAGCTGGTATAAAGAGTGGGAAGATTCAGAAAGATACATCCTCCTCTGCTTCCATAAGGAAGCCATTTATCGAAAAGAAAGAAGTGATTGTTGTTTACCCTCAGAGAAATCAAGATAGGGTTGAACGCCGACCAATGGTGGGGGCTGTTATGATTCCTAAACCGGCGCCTGATCAGCAAAGAAATAACTAACCAAGGATGGCAAGGCCAGTCAGACAATTCACCAGAATTAACATGACCCCATCTCAAGTATTACTGCATCTACTAAGATCCAATTTGGTGACCTTGAAAGAAGCTCTAAAGAACCCTAACACAATATCTCCTCACTATCATCCCAATGCCTGTTGCGCATATCACTCTAAAAGTCCTGGCCATGACACTAATAACTGTTGGGCTCTAAAGAACAAAATACAAGACCTTGTTGAAGCAAAAGAGATTGAATTTGATGCGCCCAAAAAGCCAAATGTCATTTCTGCCCCTATGCCCAGACATGGCCATAATACCGATGCCATTGAAGAGGAAATGTTTGTTACTTCAGTTGATGAACTTATGACCCCACTTCTGACTATTAAAGTGAACTTGTTGAATTCCGGTGTGTTTTCGGGCTGTGATGAAGTTTGCCATTTATGTTTGTCCTCACCAACCAATTGTCATTTGTTGAAAGTAGGTGTTCAGGGCCTAATAGATAACAAAGAAATTTTATTCGAGAAGAATTCTATTCAACCTGTTCCTTTTGAAGATGTTTTTATCATTACCATTTCCGCCAATTCTTCCAGGGTCTCCACCAAAAGACCCGTTAGAATTACATCAGTTCCAAAAGCAACTCCTTTAATAATTACAATGTCTGGACCAGTCCCATATTCGTCAGACAAAACCATACCATGGAATTATGGAGGGGATGTCTACTACCATGGTATCAAGCAGGACTGGCCAGCCGTCGAAGATTCAAGCTCCGAGAAAGTCAACTCTGACATCAGTAATATTGCAGGAACTAGCAAGATGACCCGAAGCGGAAGGATATTCTCTCCAGAAATTGCTCCCCCAAAAGCAGTTTCTAGACCCATAATCATTCTTGTTGTTGCTCCCCCAAAAGTTGTTCCCAGTCCTACAATCATCTCAGCCAATACTCCAACTGACAAAGTTGTTACAACCCCTGTTATCATTCCTACCAACACTCCTGCTGCCAAATTAACCGAGACTCGGGGAAAAGGTGTTTTGGTTGAGTCTGTTAAGATGAAGACACAATCATTGGCTATCCCTGAGACCTCCCAGAAAGAGATGGAGGAAATTCTGAAGATCATAAAAATAAGTGACTATGATGTAGTTGAACAACTGGGGCAAACCCCCCTCTAAAATTTCCATGTTGGCATTACTACTATGTTCTGAGGCGCATGCAAAAGCCTTGGTAAAATTCTTGAAAACTGCCCATGTACCCCAAGAGACATCTGCCGATCAGTTTCAAGACTGGGTAGCCAGCCTAACTGCAGATAATGGTCTAGGTTTTTCAGATGTTGATTTAATGCCAATGGGAAGGAAGCATAATGAGGCATTGCATGTCTTGGTTGAATGTAGGGGCACAACCTTGGCTCATGTTTTGGTAGACACTGGCTCATCTCTGAATGTATTGCCTAAAAAAGCTCTTGATAGGCTTGACTGTGAGGGATTGACATTGACGTCAAGTAACATAGTAGTAAGGGCTTTTGACGGCTCAAAAAGGATGGTACATGGGGAAATGGATATCCCCATAAAGGTTGGAACCCAAACATTTGATTCAACTTTTTATGTAATGGATATTCGTCCCTCATATTCCTGCTTGCTAGGCCGACCATGGATTCGTAATGCTAGCGTTGTCACTTCTACATTACACCAAATGCTAAAATATCTGATTCAAGGGAAGATTATCACCGTTCATGGAGAAGAAGAGTATATGATCAGCCATCTCAATTCCTTCAGATATGTGGAATTAGATGGTGAATTTATTGAAACTCCATTCCAACACTTTGAAGAGGTCCCGCAAGATGTGGTTGTAACCAAGGTTGTTTCCAAGATCACAAGGCCTCCACTCAAGATGTCATCTTTGAAGGATGCAAAGGCAGTAATAGAAGAAGGTGGGTGCACTATCAGGGGATAACTCCCGGATATCCCATACAAGTCATATAAGTTTGGCTTGGGTTTCACTTCAAGTGCTCAGAAGGTTGTACGCCACGCTCGTGCTGGAGGACCACCCCTGAAGATCAGCAACCGTGAAGTCAACACGGTAGAGGATGATGAATATGGTTGCAACTTGGAGGACTGGATATTCCCAACTGTCAGTGGAGGGCTCAGCAACTAGGAGGCTAGAGATTTTGTCCCGATCACTTTTATCCCACAGTAATTTGTCTTTACATTTTGTTGGATCTGTAATATTAAAACAATTCGCACTCTTAAAACCTTGTGTCTTACCCGAGGCACAATGGTCCATTTGTAAGGGTTATTATCTCATTTTCATATGACATCAATGAATCATAGACGTTTTCGCATACAAACTTTTATGCTCATTGTTTTTCTTTTTACATTTTTATTTCTTTTCAAGGATAGCTATACCCTTACACACACTCACACTTACAATGCAGGTATACATCCATTCAGGATCCCATGGGTAACGATACTGCTATGGCCTTTTGTGACTCTGAGAATCTAATCTACCAAGCCGATGACGAAGGTGAGGAAGATTGTGAAGCACCAGGGGAACTTTCCAGACTACTATAACAAGAAGAGAAAACATCCAGCCTCACGAGGAACCCGTGGATACAATCAACCTAGGTACCAAAGAAGACAAAAAAGAGGTCAAGGTGGGTGCCAATATGGAACCCAGTATCAAGGAGCGTCTGATTCAGTTGTTACACGATTATGTCGAAGTCTTTGATTGGTCGTATGAAGACACTCCAGGACTTGATGCAGATATTGAGGTACATCATCTACCTACAAGAGAGGATTGTCTGCCAGTAAAGAAAAAGGTTCGCCGCATGAAGCCTGATATGTCAGAAAATATTAAATCAGAAATCATGAAGCAATTCAAAGTTGGATTCTTGGCTTTCACCTCTAATCTCCAATGGGTTGCCAATGTTGTTCCCGTGCCCAAAAAGGACGGCAAAGTGCGAATGTGTGTGGACTACAGAGATTTGAATAGGGAAATCCCTAAGGATGATTTTCCACTCCCCCACATTGATATTCTAGTTGATAATACGGCACAACACAGAGTGCTTTCCTTCATGGACGGATTCTCAGGTTACAACCAAATCAAAATGGCGCCTGAGGACATGGAGAAAACAATGTTTGTCACGCAGTGGGGCACTTTCTACTATAAGGTGATGCCATTTGGACTGAAGAATGTTGGGGAAACCTATCAGTGTGCCATGGTAGCTCTATTTCACGACATGATACATCATGAAATAGAGGTCTATATGGACGACATGATAGCCAGATCTCAAATAGAAGAATAGCATCTTGATCACTTATAAAAACTGTTTGAGATACTGAAGAAGTACAAGCTGAGGTTGAATCTAAACAAATGCACATTTGGGGTATGGTCTGGTAAACTCCTAGGCTTTATCGTTAGCAACAAAGGTATTGAAGTAGATCCTTCCAAAGTTAAAGCAACACAAGAGATGCCTGTTCCTCGTACTGAGAAGGAAGCCAGAGGATTCTTGGGGCGTTTTAACTACATTTCTAGATTCATCTCTCACCTGACAGCTACTTGTGAACCAAACTTTAAATTGTTAAAGAAAGATCAAGTAGTCAAATGGAATGACGAGTGCCAAGTTGATTTTGATAAAATCAAAGAATACCTGTAAGAGCCTCCTGTTTTTATGCCACCAGTCGAGGGAAGACCATTGATCATGTATCTGACTGTTTTAGAAAAATCAATGGGGTGTGTATTGGGGCAGCATGATGAGTCTGGCTGAAAAGAGCATGTTATTTATTAGCTAAGCAAAAAGTTTACCGATTGTGAAACAAGATATTCACTGCTCAAGAAAACTTGCTGCACTCTGGCATGAGCTGCTCGCCGGCTAAGACAGTATATGCTGACTCATACTACTTTGTTCATATCTAAAATGGATTCGATAAAATACATCTTCGAGAAACCTGCTCTCTCCGGGAGAATAGCAAGATGGCAGATGATCCTGACAAAATATTACATACAGTATACTACCCAGAAAGAAATAAAGGGCAGTGTATTAGCTGATCACCTTGCTCACCAAGCTGTAGAAGACTACCAATCCATGAAGTTCTAATTTCCAGACGAAGACATCATGACAGTATATAATTGTGATGAATTCAGGCCATATAATGGACCTGAACAAGGATCCCGATGGACCCTGTTCTTTGATGAGGCATCCAACGCACTTGGCAATGGTATTGGTGTTGTACTCATATCTCCGAAAGGGTGTCATACTCCCTTTACTGGCAGACTTTGCTTCAATTGTACAAACAACATGGCGGAATACGAAGCGTGCATCTTCGGTCTCAAAGCTGCCATAGACTTGGGGATCAAATCCTTGGATATATTCGAAGATTCAGCTTTGGTTATCAGTCAGATCAAAGGGGAATGGGACACCAAACACCCTAACCTTATCCCTTATAAAGAACATGTTTTGACATTGCTACCACATTTTGAGAAGATTACCTTCGAGCATTTCCCGCGAGAAGAAAATCAGCTAGCAGACAGTCTAGCCACAATGTCATCTATGTTTAAACTTAATTGGGATAATGAGGCTCCCCAGATTACCATTGAATGAAGGGATGAACCAGCACACTGTCACAAGATTAATACTGGAGAAATAGTGGACCAGCCTTAGTTTCACGAAGTCAAGAAGTGTCTCGAAGCTCAAGAATATCCAGAAGGAGCTTCAATCAATGATAAGAAGTTCTTCTTCTAAATTCTTCCTTAGTAATGGAATTCTTTACAAACACAACCATGACTCTATGTTACTTCGGTGCGTAGATAAGGTTGAAGCTGAAAGGATCATGGCTGAATTGCATGAAGGCACTTTTGGCACCCATTCAAGTGGGCATACTATGGCAAAGAAAATCCTACAGGCAGGGTGTTACTAGTCTACCATGCAAGCAGATTGCTATCAACACTCTCGAACTTGCCATAAGTGTCATATTTATGCTGACAAGGTGCACGTAGCTCCAGTTCCTTTGAATGTCTTGATAGCTCCTTGGCCCTTTGTTATGTGGGGAATTGATATGATTGGGGAAATCAAGCCGACGGCCTCCAATGGACACCGCTTCATCCTAGTGGCCATTGACTATTTTATAAAGTGGGTTGAGGAAGCCTCATTTTCTTCCGTTACCAAGAATGTTGTTTCCTGTTTCATCAAACAAAATATCATTTGCCAGTATGGTATCCCGGAAAGGATCATCACTGACAATGGTACAAATCTCAACAACACTATGATCACCGCCTTGTGCGAGCAATTCAAGATCCAGCATCACAATTCTTCCCCTTACCGGCTAAAGATGAATGGTGTTGTCGAAGCTGCAAATAAGAACATTAAAAAGATCATACGAAAAATGACAGTCACATACAAAGACTGGCATGAGATGCTACCATTCGCTCTCCACGGGTATCGTACCACAGCTCACACATCAACCGGGGCAACACCTTATTCTCTAGTTTACGGCATGGAAGTCGTCTTGCCTATTGAGGTTCAGATCCCCTCTCTAAGAATTATGAAGGATGTGGGGCTGAACGAAGACGATTGGATTCAGACTCGACTTGATCAACTAAACTTGATTGATGAGAAGAGACTTACTGCTGTTTGCCATGGTCAAATGCATCAAAAACGGATGATCAAGGCTTTCAACAAGAAGGTCAGACGCCAAGTGTATCAAGTTGGGGATCTGGTAATAAAACGCATCATACTGCCACAAGGTGACCCCAGGGGCAAATAAAATCCTACCTACGAAGGTCCATTTGTAATCAAAAATATATTCTCTGGTGGAGCAATGATCTTTACCACCATCGATGGCGATGACCTGCCGCAGCCTGCGAACACAGACATAGTCAAAAGATACTACGCATAAGAGACCCGCTAGGTTGACACACCTAGGCAAAACAAGGGCATCTCGGCGAACCAAGAAGGTTCGGGCAAAAATTAGGGACAAAAATAAAACAAAAATCTGTACACCTGGCAAGTTGAAAACCTGAAAGGGCGACTTGGGAAAAAAAAGGGTTCCCGGTGGACTGAAAACCCGAAAGGGCGGTCTAGGAAAAAGTTAGGGAATTAAAGCGTATGACTATGTCCCATTGGATCACCTTACAGACAACCTGCAAACTCAGAGGTTCTGATCAATTCAATCATCTTTGAACGAGGCAACAAATATACAAAATGCTCAAAGATAAAAAGGCTATAGCAGAATGGGAACCCCATGGGATTATTGCACATAGCTATCTTTTCTTTGTATTAAAATTTTCATTTTTTCTTACGACGGTGTTCTCCTACTAGAATGTTCGTCTCATTGTACAAAAATACTTACTCAAATTCAATGCAAAGATATTCCTTTGAAAGTGCAAAACTATCTCTTTTTCTTTACTCTTGTGTTTTGTTTACGAAAACGTCCAATGATTCATTATTGAACATATGCATTTGAACATAATTACTGTTTACAAATAAACAAAGTAAAAGACAATTACTAATGGATTTAAGAGGTAGGGAAATCTCTTTAAGCTATTTCTATAAATCCCCCATAATTTACAGTTTAATTCCTAGCGGAACAAACTTCCGATTATCAATCCCCAGTAGAAGTCGTCAAATTTCTCAAGATTTCCCAATAGAATTTTACAAGAAGTACATGGCATTTCCTTTACAACAGAGTTTATTTCTCTAAGCAGAAATTCATCAACACTTAGACTTCACAACATGAAGACTTATACTCTGTATCCTCAACAGAAGCCAGGGATTTATTTTCCCCAACCCAACAGCAGTGCAGCAAACTAGCTCACATATGCATACATTGCATCCATATATCATAAACATTAATAACACGAAAGCATTATATCATACATTTCATACAACATGACTTTTCATTTTAGCTAACATTTTACCCTTTTCAGGATAAGGTTAACAGCTACCATTAACAATGTTCAAAGTTTTCAGATACAGTTTAGATACGCTCCAGACACGAATGCCATTCTGACACCCATTCAAGTTCAACTTTCAGATACAGTTCAGATACGCTCCAGACACGGATGCCATTCTGATACTCATCAAAATTCAACTCTCAGATACAAATCAGATACGCTCCAGACACAGATGCCATTTTGATACTCATTCAGATTCAACTTTCAGATAAAGTTCAGATAGGCTCCAGACACGGATGCCATTCTGATACTCATTCAAGTTCAACTTTCAGATACATTTCAGATACGCTCCAGACACGGATGCCATTTTGATACTCATTCAAATTCAACTCTCAGATACACTCCAGACACGGATGACATTCTAATACTCATTCACATAATCAAGTCCCATATACATTTCAGATACGCTCCAGATATGGACGCCATTCTGATACTCATTCAGATTCAACCTTTAGATACAGTTCAGATACACTCTATACACGGATGCCATTCTGACACTCATTCAAAATCAGCTCCTAGATACAGTTCAGATACGCTCTAGACACCGACGTCGTCCTGATACTCATTATTCCAGCTTACAAATTACAATACCAACAATCACTCTTGGATGGCATCTACAAGCCCATCTCCAAAAACTTTCTATCACCTCTCCAAATGGCATCTTTAAGCCCAATCCCTCAACCATCACATCACTGAGTGCAAATTTCTGGGCACTCTAGTGTCCAATCATCTTCCACCTTCGAGTCACGATTGGAAAAACATGCCAATTTAACTCTTCAGGCTTAAGAAGATTGAATAAGGGAAGTTGTTGTACCCCAAAATTTACCCTCTCACTTATCAAGAATTTTCTCACAAGATCTCCTTGGGCTCAAGACTGCACTAGGGTTTAATCAGCTCAAGACACCTCCTTATGCACTGATGACCAAAATTAGGGTTTGAGTTTGCACAAGGATTTTTGAACTATCAATTCTTCATATGACTTTCATGGACCATTATGGACCCCCAAGATTATTCATGTCAAGTTTCAAGCCTTGGATCACACTTTTGATCAGTCAATTGAACAGTTAACTTAAGAATCAGTTGTATTGGGGAAAAAGTCAACCATGGACAATTTACAGTCAAACTTCATAACTTTTTTCCACATCAACTTTTTAAACCCATATGTACCATTTTATCAAGTTTGGACCATAATTCCTCAAGAAATTTGATCAAATCTCCAAAAGGGCAAAATGGTCAAAATTAGTGTTTTAACTAGGAAAGGGCAATTTCTGATTTTTGACCTAGTAAATGGTCAATTGGTTTAAGGCAAGATCTCAAGAGTCCAATTATATCATTTTTGAGCTAATTATATGATTCAAAACATTGCAAATCCATTGGATTGACAGATGAGTTTTGCAGTCAACTGATCAAAAGTCAACTGTATACTGAAAAGTCAAACATTGACTTTTTGGTCAAATTCAAGTGCCAAAATTCATAATTCATCAAAACATGTCAAAATATGAAACTTATTCATCAAGAAATCAAAAAGTCAAGATTTCATTTTGAAAAGTCAAAGTTTCTAAACTTAGAAATTTTTCTAAGTGTTGGAAATTTCATGTTTTTTCATAACTTTGAGCAAAATTTTCACCATGATGCAAGATGATTCAAAGGAAACTTCATACATGAAAGTTGTAGATCTTCATGAAATCTACAAATTTTCATCACACAACTTCTCCTAAAAGTGCTTGGATCTCAAGTTATAATTTTGTAAATACATGCTCATGAACTAAAAAAGACATAGTGAAATTTTGCCCTAGTTAGGCAGGTTTTTTACCTAACTTCATAGAAATTTTTCACATAGTTCCAAGGGGAATATTCAAAAGAAATTCATAGATTAGTTGTAGATCATATTGCAAGCTTTCCAAAATGTCCAAGAACTCCTTGAGATCATTCTTGAGTAGGGAAAATCGAAGAGATGAAGTTGGTGTTTTGTCACTTGAATTACAAGGCATTTTTGTGATGAACAAAAATCCAATTTCGAACCTATGCTGCACAATCTTGTTTTGCAGGCTTCTAAACCTCAATATCTCTCCATAATAAGAAGATTACACTTGCTTTTGAGCTATTATCCAAGTGTTCCAAGCATTGTCCAAGCCAATTTGCCATTTTTGGAAGAAAGATACCATTCCATTCTTGAAAAGTTGCTTTAATCACAAAGTTAACTTGTCTTGAGCTTCTAACTTGTTCTTTATGCACACACAACCCCTATAATCTAAAAGCAAGGTGTCTAAGGCCTGAAGAAGCTCAGGACATGCTTGTACAACATTTGAGATTTGTCATTTCACTTTTCTTCAAAAGCAAGTTATAGAGCCATAACCCTATAACTCAGAAACCTGGAGTGATTTTGTGCTCTAATGTTTTCCTTACATGTTAAAAAGTTTATTGCAAGCTAAGGCACGATTTCAAGCATCCAAAAATTTTCCCAAACACCTTTGCTACACAAGACTTCTCAACTTGACAGTTTTGAGCCAAAACTCTCCATCTCCATTTCCACTCGTGTGTTTTGATTCTTAATCATTCAAACACCTTACATACATCATACACAAGTGATCCAGGCCCCTGTTTCAATACTGTAACCCCTACATCACTATCCACCATTTTCAAATATCAAGCTTGTAGGTTGACTTAAGTAGGGAGATTCAGGGACTTTCAAAGCAAATTAAGAGTTGGAATACACTCAAGGAGGTCCAGGAAAGCTAAACAGATCATCAGGCCATCTCCAAAGTTGCTCAAACTCCATTCATGACTCCAGCTGCAAGAGGTAAGTTTTAAAACTTCTATCTCTTCATACAAGCATCATTTGAGTTTGATTTGTGAAGATAAAATGTATATACCATTGCTACGAAGTTGTACATATCCATAGTTTACATTTATATGGCCTGAGCTTAGAGAATTTTAGGGTTGAAGTTTTCTTAAATTTTTAGGTTTTGAATTAGGGCTAGAAAAATTCTCATTCATCTTTGATTGTTAGCTTAAGTTGTTTATATGTTTGGATTCGTGGGAAAAAATGCCACAACTTTCATGTTTGAACTTTTCATTTTTGTTGAGAGATGAAGAAGATACAGGTCCTTTGGCTAGAGGTTGAAGATGAAGTCTTCAGAACACGTTTTGCCTTACATATTTATTGTTTCATTTATATAAACGGATATATAGCCACCCCAATGGTAAGGCAGCACGCTGGTAACCCAGAGGGCGTGAGTTCAACCCCAGCGCGCTACCTTTTTCATTTCTCACAATTTTTTCACTTTTTTTTGTTTCCAAACAAGCAACTCTTGGGCTTCCAGCTTGGGCCTGATGATGTTTTTTCTTTTACTAACCCCCTGATTTACTTGTGCACCCCTGGCCCAATTTCTTTTACTATTTTCTTTTTTTTTATTAATTCTTCTTTAATATTTTTATTTATTACTATTATTATTATTATTATTATTATTATTATTATTATTCTCTTTTAAAACAAAAAATATTAAAAACATTTTCTTTTAACATATTAATTTCTCTTTTAAATAATTAAATATTTAGACTTAGGTTTAATAATTATTTTATTTTCTTAATTAAAATTAATTTAGAATTTAGTTTTTCTTTTAATTATTAAATTTTTACTTTTTATTATTATTTAACTTAAAACCCTTTTTCTTCATAAAAAACCCTAAAAAATCTTTTTTTAATTTAATTTCTTTTCTCAATTAGTTTAAGTCAATTTTATCTTAATTTTAACTAATCATTTTTTAATTAGGTTTAGGTTAAACCCTTTTTATGAAAACCAAACAAAAATCATCTCTCTTTCTTTATATTCTTGTATTTATATATTTATTCAATTATTTGTACATATTCAATATGGTTGTAATAGATAATTAGGTTTAATTTTCTTGCAAAATCCCCATTGGTAATTTGTACACCCCCCTCCCATAAGTATTGTAATAGCGTAGTAATTTTAAATTCCGCAATTTTATCGCTTTATATATAAATTCTAGTAATTAGGATTTGTATGGAAAGACTAAAACCAATACTTAGAAAACCCTAATTCAAGACAAAATCAAGCATGAAAACAACACACTTTCACACAAGCACCCCTAGGGTTATTCCACTTGGTTGCCTTATACAAAAATGGCCATATTACGCATGTGAGGTATCTTAGCAAAAACAAGCAAATACAAGATCATAGTCCCTCGATGATGCTATCTAAGTTTCCTTACAAATGATCTTAGTCTCTCAAAAATAATGCTAAGATACCTTGCAACATTGCTAATCATGGTTATACGATGACCCACGCCCGTCCCGTTTACATCCAAAGATAGGGTTGCTTACCAAATCAATGGTAAGACAACAATGTCAAAGAAAAAAAACTGATGAACAAGAAAGACATTTGAGTATGTAGATTGCTCCCAATTACTTGCTCCATTTCAAAACAAACATCCTTGCTATTTTCAAAACAAACACTTACACTTTCAAACATCTTACAAACTTGAAAACATTTTCAAAAGATCAACATCTTTGTATACATTCTTAGGAACGAGAATCATTACAAAGATTGCCTAAACAATGGCCTCTTTACAAAATACTTTCAAAAACCACATAAAGCACAATTTCAAACAAAAGCAAGTGATCTAGCAAGTAACTAAGAGCCCATCGATAACCATGGATGAAAAGGGTGCTAATACCTTCCTTTTTCATAATCTACCCCCCGAACTCAAGAAATAATCTCAAAGGTATTTCCTGTGCTTTTTCACCTTTCCTTTTGGATAAAAGAAAAGTCGGTGGCGACTCTTGCTAACTGCAACATTTGCGATCAAACGCAAAACCCTCAAGTCAGTTCTCCCACCATATCACAATAGTATGTTACAAACAAGTCCAAAAAGGGGAAAACACAATTGAAAGATTTGAAAAAGTAATTGTTTTATTGATAAATATGCCTCTGACTAGGCGAGAGTACAAGATGCAATTCCTTAAAAAAGGTAATTACATAAAGTTTTAAAACTGAAAATGGCAATGAAAATAATATTTGTTATTGCCACTTCCCCAATATCCTTTTGATAGCTCTAATCTCCTTTGCTTCTGAGTCAAATGATTTGGTTCAATCTCTTCCTTTGTGGTTTACAGTCGTAGTTCTTATATCACAGTCTTTTTGTTCTTTATTTTTTTGAATAAGACCCCTAATTTTTGCCTGGATTGCCCTTTCGGGTTTTCAATCCAACTGGATAAAAAAAATTTGTGTATGTCCCTAATTTTTTACTGGATCGCCCTTTAGGGTTTTCAATCCACTAGGACGCTCCTTTTTTCCTAATTCGCCCGTTTAGGCTTCAAAATTAGCGAGCCTTTTTATACATAGTATTTTTTACTTGTCTGAATTTGCCAGATGTGGTAGTTTTTCCCAATCCATTGTTGTGAGGATGAGACCATCACCGGAGAATGTAGTTTTTACCACATATGGACCTTCATAGTTGGGTTTCTATTTACCACGTGAATCAAGTCGAGGTAGCAGGATCTTCTTGAGCACCGAATCCCCTTCTTTGAACACTCGAGGATGAACTTTCTTGTAGAATGCTTTCTTCATTTGCTTTTGATATAACTGACCATGTCAAAAAGCTGTCAAGCACTTTTCTTCAATGAGGTTAAGCTGATCAAGTTGTGTATGAACCCACTCTCCTTCTTCAAGCTTTGTTTCTATTAGAACTCGAAATGACGAAATTTCTACTTCAACTAGGAGTACTGCCTCCATGCCATATACCAGAGCGAAAGAAGCTGCACGTGTTGATGTACGTACATAAGTACAATAGAAACGTAAAGCAAAGGGAAGCATTTCATGCCAATCTTTGTAGGTCTTTACCATTTTCTGAATAATTTTCTTGATGTTCTTATCGGCAGCTTCAACGTCCCCGTTCATCTTGGGTCGATATGGTGACAAGTTATGATGCTTGATCTTGAAATTATCACATAACTCCTTCATCATCTTGTGGTTCAAATTGGAACATTGTCTGTAATGATTATGCTTGGGACCCCATATCTGCATATGAGATTCTGCTTGATGAATCGAGTAACCACTTGACTTGTCACATTTGCATAGGACACCGCTTCTACTCATTTGGTTAAGTAATCAATGGCAACTAGTATGAATTGATGTTTGTTAGATGCCTTCGGTTTGATCATGCCTACCATATAAATTCCACACATTGAAAATGGCCAAGGAGAACTCATGAAATTCAGAGGAGTTGGTGGCACATTTATTTTGTCAGCATAGATTTAGCATTTATGACATGTCTTTGTAAAATGGTAGTTGTCGGCTTCCATCATCTGCCAATAATAGCCTGCTCGCAGAATTTTTCTAGCCATGGCATGTCCATTTGTATGTGTTACAAAAGCACCTTCATGGATTTCTCTCATAAGTGTATCTGCTTCCTGTTTCTCCACACACCTGAGTAACACCATATCGTAGTTTCTTTTGTATAAGACGTTACCATTCAGAAAGAATTTTGAGGCTAGCTTCCGCAGATTCACTTGTCAATGATAGAGGCATTTTCTGACATTCTTGTTTCTCAAGGTACCTCTTGATGCCATAGAACCAAGCCTTGTTATCCGGCCATTCTTCAATAGCAAGACAATATGCATGTTCTTCAAAATGTCTTATTGTAATATGGGGCGTGTGGTTTGGCCCAGTTACTTTGAACATGGCTGATAGAGTTGCCAAGGCGTCTTCCATTTGATTTTCTTCTCGTGGGATATGACTGAAGGTAATCTCATTGAATTCGTTAATTAGCTTCAAAACATGATCCTGATATGGAATTAATCTGGGATGTTTAGTGTCCTATTCGCTGTTGACTTGGTATATGACTAGCGCAGACTCTCCAATCACTTTGAGATGTTTGACTCTTAGATCGATAGCAGCTTCCAGACCCAAGATACAAGTTTCGTATTCAACAATGTTATCGGTGCAATCAAAATATAACCTTGCAGTATAAGGCTTGTGAAAAAATTTCGGAGAAGTCAAAATTGCACCAATGTCGTGCCCCAGTGCATTTGAAGCCTCGTCAAACATGAGTGTATAACGTGCCCCTAGTTCAGGTCCTTCATCGGACCCTGCTATTTCATAGTCACCTAAAACCATTACATCTTCGTCTGGAAATTAGAACCTCATTGATTGATATTCTAGCAACGGCTGATGAGCTAGATGGCCAGCTAATACACTACCCTTGATTTCCTTTTGAGTAACATATTAGATGACGTATTATGATAGTAACATATGCCATCGGGCAATCCTTCCTGTAAGACCTATTTTTTCGAAAACATACTTTAAAGGATCCATTCTTGCTATTAACCACGTGTGTGAGTTAACATATATTGCCTCAGTCATTTAGTAGCCCGGGCCAATGCATAACAAGTCTTCTCGATAAGTGAGTACCTGGTTTCGTAGTCGGTGAATTTCTTGCTGAGGTAGTAAATTATGTGCTCTTTTCTACCCGTTATGTCATATTGTCCTAATACACATCCTATTGACCCTTCACGCTTTGTTAAATACATGATGAGTGGTCTTCTGGGAACTGGTGGCATCAAGATTGGTGGCTCTTGTAAATATTCCTTTATCATCTTGAGGGTTGTCTAATAACACGAAATTATATCGTATATTCGAATCGACTTGCATGCATTTTAGTACCATTTTCTGTAAATTATGTTGCATTATGTTGGTATTTTAATTTTGTTTCAGGTATTTATATTCCATAAGGCCTACTTTAGAAAAGGAGAAGAAATGGAAAAGAAATGGACTGAAAATTGCAAAGTAGTAGAAAAACAACAAAAAAATTCTTATTATAAGGTTTTGACGATCGTCACACCTCCCTGACGCTCACCATAAGTTAAGTATGTGTGCCCCTAGAAACATATAACCTGACGCTCAGCACAAGTCAAATAAGTATGCCCCTCGGCACATATAGTATGGCGATCAGTAAAGTTGAAAATATGTGTGCCACACGGCACACATTGCATGCCACTCGTCACAGGCTAACTTCAGTGTTAAACACGAAGTTCTCTTCACGTCTGAAATGAAGCTCCCATGATTTTCTCAGCTTCTCCAACCATGATCTCCATTATCTCCAACTTCCCACTATCTCCCCCTTCTTCAACTTCCCAAGATCTCCACTACCTCTCACATGTTAACTTCCATTAGTTCTCTCTATAAAAATGATCGAGCATTCAGTTTTTGGGAAGGCAAGTTTTGTACGCAAATTATTATTCTTAGTTTTTAGGAAGAAAATTTTACCGTGTAAAAGTGGTAGTTTCTCACATCGAGGAACTACCACACTATTAGTGCTAGGACTTATTTTGTGTAAGCTTGGATCAACAATCCTGCCGGAATTCGTCTTTCAATTTAGTTTCAGAATCAATTTTAGTTCAACTTTTATTTTTAGGTTTCATATTAGTTATTACTTTAATCATTTCAAGTCTCTATTATTTCTGGTTTTATCGCTTTTATTACTATACTGCTTCTCTTAATTTTCAGTTTTGATTATTGTAAACTGTTGTTGTAATTCAGTTTCTAGTTTCAGTTTGTATTGCTATTATTATTATTCACTGCATATTTAAATACCATGTTGTTCTTAATTGGAACTGTTATGTTTAATTCATTTTCAATTAATTCCATGTCTAGCTAAATTATTTAGAGTCTGGTATGTGAGGACCATCGTCTCTGATAGGACTCAGTAAAAAATTTTGGCTTAATTAATTAATTTAGAAATTATGTTTCAGTCTTTGTTTTTAAACTTAATTTAAATAGCTTTGTCATGAGAGTGAGAGGTTACTTAACATAATTTTTCCATGAGAGTGGGAAATTAACTAAGGTTCGATCTGGTACTGCGAGAGCATGAGGGTCGTATCGGATAGTAGAAATTAGGCATTAATCTTAAACACAACGAGAGAACTTTAGGATTAATTAGAACTTGTTCAGTTTTCAAAATGCATTCCTTAATCAAAATGGGCGAGCGAGAGCAAAATCTCATGGTTAAGGAATGCGACTTTATTCAAAATCAAGAGAGTCTGAGGTTCAGTCTTTAAATTGATATTTTCTACTAAACACATTTTTAACATCAGTATAAGCCAACGAGTTACAGAGTCCCAAAGGTACGCGAAATACACATTTTGGTCTCTCTTTTCATATATGTTTCCTTAATCTTATTTTATTTCAATTTTAGTTCTTAGTTTCCCCTAAATTAATCATTCATTAGCCTTAGTTTTACAAAGCGACAATAGATTACAGTAGGTTGACATTGGTCTATGTGGGTTCGACAATATTTTATATTACTTTGATATTTCTGTACACTTGCGGATCCATCAAGTTTTTAGAGACGTTGCTGGGGAACAACAGTCAATATTGTTATTTCCGTTATTGCATCGTATAGGCTAAACTTAATTATTATGTATCACCCAAATTTTTTCTACAACTCCCATTCCCAGTATTTCATGGAATCACAAGAATCCCATAAATCCGACCTTGAAATATTGATGGAAGATTTCAATGCTTCACTAACTCACTCTTACCCAAATTATATCTACAACTATCACGCACAATATTTTGAGGAGTCGCAAGAATCCCAAAATTCTACTCTCGACACATTAATGGAGGATATGACTGCGACACTAAATCACTCTAGGCTAGAAACTATGATGATGGAGCGCTTTGTGGAAGCACAAAATTTGAAGCTAACTCTCTTTGAGGAATCGCAAGAATACCATAATTTCAACCTTGCAGCATCAATGGAGGATTTCGATGCGACGCTAACTCACTCTAGGCTAGAATTTATGATAGAGCATTTTGTAGAGACATAAATAGTCCAAAATGAAGGGATAAGAAATCAAAGTCTTCAAAATAATGATATCGTTAGGTAGCTGAATAATGGGGTTGAGTCCCTCGCGACTCACAACATGGCCTTGGAGACCAAAATCTCCATGCTTGCACAAAATCCTCTAGGACCCTTCCCTAAGGAGTATGTGGATGTTGAAAAAATCAGTAGTGAAAAACAAATAGAAAATCCTAAGGAGAATGATAATGAGATTGAAGAAAGTAATAATGAGGTTGAGAAGAGTTCTAAGGATAAAAGAGTGGAGATTGAGAAAAATACACCAACACCATCTAAAAGGAAGGTTATCGAAGAGGTAGAGAAGGAAATATCTATTGTTTTTCTTCTTCCCTATAATCCACCTATTCTTTTTCTACAAATATTTTTGGAAGCTAATGTAGATGCCCAATCCAATAAGTATATGGAGAATATCCACACCAGTGCACCTTTGTCTAAGGTCCTGCATAAAAACAGAAAATATGAGGACCGTGAAACTAGGGAAATCATTAGCATTAAGAAGGGAAGGTTAATATTCGAGATGGTGGATGAAATAACTAAGCCCAAACTTGAAAACTGGATACTCAAGATTGATCCAGAACCACCACCACGATATCAAAAGAATGAACCACCCCACAGAAGAAAGAAGAGAAAAGGTGACGGTGTGTTAGATGGCTTGATAAGTGGCCATGGAAACCAAAGACAATTAAAAATTCGATCGAGGAGTCATTCTAGAGATAATCACCATGAGTGCTAACACTCTTGAGTCATCGAGCTACCGACGTTAAAAGAAGCGTTGTGTGGGAGGCAACCCACGAGTTTCAATTTAATGTTTTTGCTTTTATTTGAGTTTGTAGAAAATAAAAGTATCGATCGCTTGGCACCTATCACTTACATGTAGACAACTATTGAGGCGAGCATTGATTATGTTCTTATTCCTTATCCCACTTTTTACTGAAACATTAAGGACAATGTTTGTTTTAAGTGTGGGGGAGGAACTTTATCGCTTTCCATTTATTGCTTCTTATTTTGATTGATTGTTTTCTAGTTTATTTCATGTCTTTCAGATTTTATCTATTTCCAATATTTGGTCGAGTCTTTGCATGTGATGTCAAGTTTGTATGCCTGTTTTTCAATTGTTACTGAATTTCCCAGAATTTTTAAAATTTTGACTTCCAACAACAATTTTCTTATTGATGCATGGCACACACACTCTGAAAGTATATAGGTTGTCACACTTTAGGTTGTGTTATAGAGACTTGGGAAATTTTAGATAAAATTGATACCTTTATGACACCCTAAACCACCTCATTATGTGATAATCAATTTAGATACCCATTATGCCGAGACCTTAGGCTCAAGTTTTCAAAGTAGCTCTTAAGTAGTTTATATTAGCAGTCAGCACCATCTTAAGCATAAACTACGTAGGGAGTCTGTTGTACCCCCAAAATTTGCCATCCCATATTTCTCAAAACATTTCAAGAAAGATCCTCAAGTTGCTCAAGGTAGTCCAAGGGTTGACCAGACAAGCTCTCTCTTAAGGCAGTCTACCTCAAATTAGGGTTTCATGTTGCATAAAGATACTTGAGTCCAAGTGATCCCAAATGCTAACCAATTTCCTAATATGTTATCAAGATCATCCATGTCAAGCTTCAAGCCTTGCAGAGGAAGTTTGCTCAGTCAATTGCTCAAAGGCCTGAAAATCGATTGTGCAAGGGCAAAAGTCAACTGTGGCCCACATACAGTCAAACATCAAGATTTTTAGTCAACATTATCATTTTGGAGTATATTTCATCATTTGATCAAGGGTTGATCATGATTCATCAAGGATTTCTCATAATTCATCAAGACTCAAAAGTTGTTAAATTAAGGTTTTGTAGGAAAAGTCAACCCAACTTTGACCAAGCATAACTTTCTCATACTTTATGAGAAAAGAACCATTAAAAGCTCATTTTGAAGAGGCTTCAATTCTAAACAACACATATTCATCTCCCAAGTTCAAAATATGCACTCACAAGAAGTTATGAATTTGGACATTATAGGTCATTTTGAAAAGTCAACAAAAACACTCTTTTTGTCAAAGCTTCATACAGGAGCATGGAATATCAAATTGAGATGAGACCAAAAGGGTTGCTTAGAGGACATCTTAAGTTTTCTAAAAAGTCCAAAAACACCTCCAAATAGTCAAAATTAAGGAAGTTATGCATTGGTGAAGTTGACCTTTTTTGCAAAATTGCCAAAAGTCAATTATGCCTAAAACTTCAAATTTTGCCAAATGGGACCAATCTTTTTCACTTGTTTTGAGTTGGCAACATAGTCCATGAGCTCTAGCCCTTGCCACTTGTCCTTATCATGTTTTTATTATTTATTTTCATTTTTATTTGAATTAATTCAATTTAAATCAAAACAAATCATATAAAATCAAAAATATTGAAAACACAAGATTTTATGCTTGTTTCAGGTTTCAACTACAGCTAGCAAGTATTCAAACTCGTGCAAGGCATTAGAGTGGACAAAAAGATTGAAAAAATCTATTTTTGGAATGATATTGAAAGTGAATCAAATCAAATCCAAACTCATTGATGGAGGAAGATTGGATGCATTCTTTCAACCCTAATGCATTCCTTGGTACATATAGAGGCGAGGCAGACCTAAAACTGGGTTAGAAACAGGCGCAGCAAGCAGAGTAACATTTCAAAAAAATCAAGAAAAGTTCAAGATCGATTTCATTGTTCCAGGCCAATTCAAGACTTCTTGACCATTCCATTTGCTTCCTGGGAGTCTCAGCAAGATAAAGCAATCAAGAACCAAGCTTTTCCAGTCCTAAAAAGCTTTGTAAGTCAGCCACGATATCTCATATTTCTTGAATTCGAATAGCATGATTTAGGCATTGTTAGGATGAATTAATCATATATTGTTGATCCATGGAACATATGCAAACTTTTTGTATGGTTTAATTTCATTTTCATGGCTTGTATGGAGTTTCACCATTATTAGGGTTTACAAGCTTGATTTGGGATCTCTGCGTGCAAGCAAAATTGGGCCATGAAAGGGCCACCATCACACTCAGGAGGTCAAGATGAATCGATTGGTGACCCTAGTTTTTATTTATTTTTATCACACTTGATTTTGAGAATGCACAGGTCTGTAGCGACGGACATTGTCCGTAGGTATAGGTTCCGAAACCTTTAGCCACGGAGAGCGGAAGGAGACGAAGACGTGGCCTCATCTGATTTGGCCATTTGATTTTTCGCGCAAAAATTTCATTGCTTCGTTTGTTTCATATATTATTATTATTATGTATATTATGTACAACAAATGCAAAGTGATGCAGTGGTAGCCAGGCAAGCGTTTAAGGCATTAGGAAGCTTGAGGTCAGGGGTTCGACCACTGCCTCCAACATTTGGTATTTTTCTTAATTTCTTTCAGGTTATCCAGCGCGTTCACAAGCCTAAGGATCACCATACGTCTTCACCATCCAGCAAGCCAAGTGTCAGGAGATCAAATCCAAAGGCTAGCATATGAGAGACCATCATGAGGTCTAATCAACACAACATACTGGATCCAAGAGGTCAACGTGGACCTCCATCTTTGGGCCCAGATCTGGCTTTTTGCACCCCCTCAAGTTGCTATTTTCAGGCCCATTTCCTATTCTTGTTATTTTTATATTTTATTTAATTATTTTATTTATTTATTTACTAACCAATCAAATTATTTTCTTTTTATCAAAAAAATCACAAAAAATATTACTTTTCATAAATTAGGTCTAGATTTTATTTTTATTAAAAAAATTAATTAATTTAACTAGGTTTGTTAAATTTAGATAATTTTAATTCTTTTGTACATAATTAAAAATAATTAGAGTAATTAGGTTTTTATTCCAAATTTAATTTTTATTTCTTTTCTTAAAAATAACAAAAATAGGTCTTGTAATTATTTTTATTAATTAATTTAATCACTAATTAATTTTTGTATTTAATTTAGAAAACTTATTTCTTTTTATTAAAAACAAAAAAAAAAATACAATTTCTTTTTTTCATTAGGATAGAAGGGTCAAACCCTAGTTCCCATTCGATCTAATTTGTCATCGCGCGCTTTATTTTATTATTTTTACCCAATTATTGTATCTGCTCACAGTTTGTAAGAGTTTTAATTAGGACTTTATTTACATTTATCGCTTTAATTTCAAAGGGTTTGTTTTTAGCTATGTAAATACCCGAAGCCTTGTAATAACGTAGTTTAATTTCCGCACTTTAAATTCCGCAAATATTAAATTGTTAGATGTATGATAGTAAGATGCATGACAAGAATGTATGACTAATTTTAAAACAGTTTGATAACCCTAAACATGTGGAAAGATAAATAAACTGGAAATTGAAACACTCGCACATGCGCACTCCTAGGGTACACTCCCACTTGGTTGCCTTCGGTAAATAGTCATTGAGTATAGGATACTTTAGTGGTCGTCCCTTTGTCTAAAAATCATAGTTGTCTCAGAAAGGTTGCCTCGGATATTGTTTCCTCGGATAATTGATCTAAGACATTAGGGTTATTACTAAGATGTCCTAACATTGCTTTAGCGATTGTACGCCCCTTTCAAATTGACCCTCAAACTCCAACGACGGTGCTACCTACTCACTAATAGTAGGATAACGGTTTATAAAGGAAACGATCATGGAACGATTCTTTTTTCGAGTAGGTAGATTAGTTCTTAAGTACTTGCTCAATCAAAACAAACTTTTTTCACACTTACGCTCCTTTACAAACAAAGTTTTCCAAAACACTTCATTACACTCTTGAAGACAGAAGCAAGAGTTAAATCGAAGTTAAAACAAAAACTTTTCAAAGCCCACAAACATAAAGAAAACAATTTTGAAAATGATGAGCAAGTACCTAAGATCCCGTAGATAACTACGGATAGAAAGGGTGCTAATACCTTCCCTTTCTATAATCTACCCCCTGTACTCAGAAATATCTCGAAAAAGGAATTTTTCTATGCTTTTTTCCTTTCCTTGTTGGATAAAATAAAAGACGGTAACGACTCTTGCTTACCGCGACATTTTGCAAACACAAACGCAAAACGCAAACCAGCAAATTCCTTAAAAAAAGAGGGAAACACGTCCCGGTTCTGGCCACCGTATCACAGAACTGGCGACTCTGCTGGGGATATATAAGTGGGGTGTACCTTAGGATTAGTTCATCATATTGTTTTCAATTATTTGATTTGTTTGCTTTATCTTTGTGGGTTCTGTATCGGAGTTACTATAGATCCTAACCCGGATCTGGGGACACCTTTTAGGTAAGTAGAAATAGACTGTGAGGGAACTGTATGGCGTAGACCGATACGGTTGAAGCAGTAGCTACGTTGGTGTGACACATTAGTTGGTATCGATATCCCTTGTGGAGGAACAAGGAGAGTATGGGGCTGCTAATGGGTCATTAAGCATCAACTGACCTTAGAACCTATAATTGACCAACTTGGCCATAGAAAGTAGCTGTATGCTACACTCATTAAGACCATACTCTCGCGATGATTCCGACCGCAAGAAAAGATTGCTAAACTGGAATTATGACCAATCGAGGATGGTCAGTGATATTGAGAACCTCTAGAACCTGGTTACTATTACTAGGACAGGTTGAACCAACTAAATTGCAAGAGGGTAGTACCTAAACTCCATGTCAGCCTAAAATTTAAGGGCTATTGTGTGACTTGTTTGCCCTTACCATGTTTGCTATATGTGATACCTGTGGTGTGTTTTTATCATGACATCATGCATTATAACACCATGCCTTAATATTTCCTTAACCATTTCAAGGATCTCAATGGCTTGTGATGTAGGTTATGGTAAATCAAATGTCCAGCAAGGGCAAAGGGGATTTATTTTCCTCTAGCCAATTTCGTCTAGAGACAAAACACGATGACTTTAGTCGGGGGCTATGACCCACTCGATATGGTGAGCTTAACTGTTGAAGGAGGACTCTTAACGACACAAAGTTTCTTCAATCAAGATGCAATCAAATTCTAACATTTTCTTGTTCACCCTGCAAGATCCTTGAAAACATTGCATACATATCATACATATCATTGCATAACAGGTCTTCCAGTACAGGTCTCTCATGTTCTCGCTGTTTATTTCAGCAATGGCCCTTCAAAAAAACAACAGAGATCTTCATACTCAAGAAACTCATTTCAGGTAAATCTTCCTAAACCTATCCAAAGGGCAGGAAGAGTTGAAAACACTCCTCGTTGGGAATTTGGTCAAGAAAAGTCCTAAAGACAATAAGGACGAGCGGCTGGAACAACTGCAAGCTGAGGTAGTGCAATGAGAACCCAGATGCTAGGGCAAATAGCTCTTATCCAAGGTTTAGCCCGGGAATAAGAAGATCTGAGAACCATTATCAACCAACTTCATCAAGACAGATACAACAGCATGAAGCAAACAGTCGAGGTCGGGGACCAAGTCATTGATCAGCCTCCAAGAAGACAAGGGTTTGGGTTGGTGAAGAATAGACCTCTCCAAGTTTCTACTACCTCATGGGTCCAACAACAACTTCGCCAAAAACAACGGGTTAATCAGATTACACCGGATACACCTAAGAGGCAGGTTACCAAGCTCAACATGCCGTTGTCTCAAGCTTTACAACACCTGTTGAGGATGAATCTGGTGACGTTGATAGGACCTCATCTGAATCCCAAGACTTCTTCACCTGACTAAAATCCTGATGCAAGGTGCGCATACCATTCCAACATCCCGGGGCATGATACTGACGACTGTTGGAAGTTGAAATACAAAATTCAAAACCTGATCAATGAAGGAGCATTGGAATTCACACAAGATGGTCAACTGGAATGTTTCAAACAATCCTCCAAGGCTCGCCATTTGAAGTGACAAGTTCTGACAAGAGAGGCTTTTGTTCATTAGAATTTTCAAGTTGTAATTTTCTTTTGATTGTTCGAATATTTGTTCATGTCAAACTTTGTTACTTTATCAATGCATTCCATATGTCTGTTTTGAATCAATCCATTTGTATTCACTATATTTAAATTGCTTTCCTTTTTGTGATGTTCAACTCTCGATTAAAAAACTCTAAGCCTTTAGAGGGAGGATGACGAAAATGATATCAAAATCTCTACAGTATGCTTTTGAACAGACCCCATTGACGATGTACAGGCGTTGTTTCAAATCCTAAACAGTGGAGTTATAAGGAAGATAATCCCTCATCAACCCCTTTGAGCCAAAGAAGTAGGAGTTTTTCTTTTTACACATATTAAAACCCTTAAATCACAACCCGGGGCAGGGTAGTTTTCTCAGTTAATCCAGGTGCACAATGAATGTCATCAAAGACGTCCTTCCAAAACAAGAGACAGTGATGGTTCTGTATAATCGTAAGGACAGGCAGTCATTATCTTTCGAAATAAAATCCCACTAAGTCAAAACCTATAAAGGAGACTTACAAAAAACGGGGGCATCCCGCTGACTGTAATCACAAAAGAAACAGTTCAGGAAAAAGACATGGATAATAAAATCAAAAAGAAAGAGATCCTACAAACTCTCAACAAAAATAATTGCCTATTCAAAATAAATTGTCAGTATCCGAACCATCACTGGAATATCAGAGCAAAGACTCAAACATGATCTAATGCACGATTAGCTGAGTTTAGGATTGAAGAACATCACGAAGAACGGGTGGGTACAAATACATTTTGAGCCTTTATCCTTTGTTTCTTGAACCGTGAACCAGGCCACGTTATAACCCTTAAAAGTCCTAGCTGAAGCATGGGTTAGTTTGAAAGCATACTATTACAAATGGTATCCTGACTCCTGTAGGACTTGCTGTAAATCCTGAGTTGACATCACATTTTACAAAAACTTGTTTAACTAAAAAATGCATTTTCAAAAATTTCAAGACACACATAAGCTTTGCATTCTTAAAATAACATCATTTGCATATGACTATTTGTTCAACAGTAGCGAAATTCGCATGACGTATATCTAGTGAACAAAAACCTTCTCAATAAAAAGGATCACCTCAAGTGGAAAAACACTTCCAACCAAGGGGCAGGGCATGATCATTGTCCATCATTTAGGGCAGCCAAGTCAAGATTCAAGGAATCTCGCAAAGATGCCAAATAGCCAGGGGCAAGTTTCCATCTGAATCACTTGGGGCATTGGACATAAATTCCAGCAACTAATCTTGCATGATCAAACGAACATCTTCTAGTAGTATGGAAACATAACGCTACTAACAGTGACAACTCCCTACACCCTGAGAGCGTGGACATAGTCAAAAAAGTACTGCACATGAATAAAGACCCGCTAGGTTGACTGGCCTAGGCAAAAATAAGGGCATCGCGGCGAACCAAAAGGGTTCGGGAAAAAATTAGGGATAAAAAATGAAAAAAATATGTACACCCGGCAAGTCGAAAACCCGAAAGGGCGGCTTGGGCAAAAAAGGGTATCCCAGTGGACCAAAAACCCGAAAGGGCGGTCCAGGAAAAAATTAGGGATCAAAGCGTACGACTATGTCCCATCATTTTGTCACTTTCCTACCATAAGAAGACTAATAATTTCGATCGAAAGTTACCAAGCGCCTCCTAAGTTGGGAAAACACTCGATCCACAAGGCCTCCGCAAGCACCTTCTCCAGCAGATACAGGGGCAGAAAAGTCTCGATGTGAAGTCATTGTCATATCCTCAGCATGCGTCCCAGTAACATTCACTCCTCGCAGAGTAAGAGAAAGACAGTGGTGTTAATTCTCCCCAGCTGAGGCTCACAACCGCGGATAAGTCGATAATGTTCCCCCAAGCAGAGTTTATCTACCATCAGCACTGGAAAATTATCCCTAGTGGACTCTGGAAGATTGTCCCCAGTAGAGTCTAAAAGATTATTTCCAGTGAAGTCGCAACTGGAAAATCATCCCCAGTGGAGGTCATCCGTTTTACAAATAGAAACTCAATCCCCAACAGAGTTTATCATTGCCAGCAATGATGGTTCATCCCCAGCTGAGTTTATTTCTCCGAAATCAGCAGACCTTCTAGCAGAGTATCTCTTCTCCCCATAGAGTCATTTCCTCATCAGTTTATTCCCCAGCGGAGTTATTCTCTCCTTCGGGATCATTCTCACAAACATCTTCATTCACTATTGTTGTACCCCAAAATTTGCCCTTACATTTCTCATTGATTTCTCACCACAAAGCCCTTGAAGCTCAAGGTCCAATTAGGGTTTCATCTGCTCAAGACCTCTCCTTGCACTGTTAACTCAAATTAGGGTTTGTGTTTGCACAAAGATGCTTTGACCTAAAATACCTAAGATGACTTTCATGCTTCATATTGGACTCCCAAGTTTATCCATACCAAGTTTCAAACTTTGATTCCAAATTTTGCCCAGTCAATTGGACAGTTGACCTAGAAATCAGCTGTATTGGGGAAAAAGTCAACTGTGGCCAATTAACAGTCAAACCTCATGAAAATTGACCTACATCAACATTATGAACTCATATGGTCCATTTGATCAAGTTTGGATCATAACTCCATAAGAAATTTGATCAGATCACCAAAAGGGCAAAATGGTCATTTTTAAGGTTTTGACTGCACAAAGGCAATTTTTGACTGTTTGACCTAGCCAATGGAAAACCAAGCTCATATATGGATTCAAGAACCCCATGGAATTATCTTGACATGCTCAACAAGCTCAAAAGATCCAAAGTACACAAGATTGACAGTTGAATTTCCCAGTCAATTGATCAATTTTGACTGTATACTGAAAAGTCAAACTTTGACTTTTTGGTCAAAATCAAGAGTCAAGATTCATTTTTCATCAAAACATGCCAAATCATGAAACTTTTTCACCAAGAAATCACAAAATGCAAATTAGGGTTAGAAATTTGAATTTTTCATAACTTAGAATTTTTCTAAGTTATAAAAAACCCTAATTTTTTCCCAACTTTGCCCCACTTTTTCACCAAGATCCATTTGGATTCAAACAAAGGTCAAAACATGAAAGTTGTAGCTTGTTGCATAATCTACAACTTTGATTCACAAAGTTTTCCCATTTGAGGCTTGTATCTCAAGTTACAAATTTTTGAATAAGGGCACTAAACCATTCTAAACTTAGTGAATTTTTGATCTATTTTGACAAGGTTTTCTACCCCACTTCAAGGCCATTTTTCATACACTTCCACTTGGAATTTCAATTTGCATTTCAAAGATGGATTGTAGTACACATTCCAAGCTTTCCAAAATGTCCAAGAACTCATCAAACAACCTCACGACTTGGGAGATTCGAATTTCACAATTTGGCAAAAACTCACTTTTGAATTGGCCATTTTTCATGTTCATAAGTTGTGCAAACTTCTCAAAACCAGCATGCCCTTGATTACAGGTCCTAAAACCATCCAACACTCAATAATTTAATGCATGTTCATTGTGTTAAGACCTTGTTTCATGAGCTAAAGCATTGTATGATGGATTAATCCCAAATTAGATAAAGCATTCTTTCCATTTTTACAAAAGTTCCACTTTATGTCATGATGCAAATCCACAAGTACAAACCAAATCCAATTGGCACAGGATTATGGACAAATCACTCTGATCAAGGAGAGTTTATGCAGCTCATTAGAGGTCCCCTACTTGCCTAAAACACCAAGTTGGTTTTGCTTGCTTAAGTGTGAAGTAAAGTGCCATAGCATAACACATCTTTCATATCAGCTTAGAGACACTTAGACAAAGTTATCAAACACATTCCAAAGATCAGAACCAAGCTTTGGCATGACCCTTGCACCTCTCAAACACTCCCCTTGCCATAATCACTCTCAAACTGCAAAAACAGGGCAGGCCCTGCAGTTTGAGTGCTATCTCTCATTTCTCTCAAGCTCTCTTGCCCAAGCCAGTTCACATACCTTCCATACCATCTATGCAAGCTAACCAAAAGCAAAAGCACGACCTGTAATCCCTCTAACCACTTCCACCATTTTCAGTTTCTTGTTTTGCAGGTGAAGTGCTCTAGCACGATTCAGAAGCTTTCAAGACAAAGTAAACATTGGAATAGCATCCCTGGACCTCAAGGAAGCTTTTCCAATCATCACCTTGCACTGAAAGCTCCCTCATTGCAAGATAGAACTTCAGCTGAACAGGTATCTTGGTGAACTCGTATCTCTCTTATTATGCATCATTAGCTTTAAGTTTGTGAATAAACAAGGTTCTACTCATGCCACTGAACATGTACATATTTTTACTTTTCATTTCTTTTGCTTGAGCTGTGAGAATTTGAGGTTTGAAAATGGCAGAAAATCTAGGTTAGGATTTGGGGGAGGAGAAATTCTCCCTCATCTTAGAGAGTTAGATCAAGTTATGCATATGGTTAGAATTGTCTCTTCATGCTGAACATCTTTTATGTTATGAGTTTGCATTGAAAAGCCAGGAATCAAGAGTTGGAAGATGAGGAACAGGGCGCGCGTTTTTTGAATGTTGTTGTACAGAGGTTGAAGAAAGGTCTTCATGGGCTGGGCCTATGTTGACTTTCCTTTTCACACCACCCTTTTTGGTTTTACACCCCTGAGCCCATTTGCTTCATTTTTAATATTTTTTGACTTTTTATTTTTTTAACTGACTCATTTATTTTTTCTCAGCATATTAAAAATATAAAAATATTTTTCCCATCATTTTTTGAATTTATTAAGTATTTATTTGATTGTTTTGTACATAAATAAATAAATATACATATATACTTTTTTGTTTAAAATATTAAGATAATACAAATATATTTTTTATACACTTTTATTTTATTTTTACTTCCTGAAAATATTTTGTATAAAAAATACCCTTTTTATTTTTATATTAAATATTATTAATTAAATAATACATATCTTGTAAATAACACAAATATATATATATATATATATATATATATATATATATATATATATATATATATATATATATATATATATATATATATATATATATATATATATATATATATATATATATATATATATATATATATATATATATATATATATATATATATATATATATATATATATATATATATATATATATATATATATATATATATATATATATATATATATATATATATATATATATATATATATATATATATATATATATATATATATATATATATATATATATATATATATATATATATATATATATATATATATATATATATATATATATATATATATATATATATATATATATATATATATATATATATATATATATATATATATATATATATATATATATATATATATATATATATATATATATATATATATATATATATATATATATATATATATATATATATATATATATATATATATATATATATATATATATATATATTAATACATTTAGGGTAAAATGCCAAAAAATGTACATATTTTATTTTTTAATATTTAATACTAAAAAATACCTTTTTTACAAATATACCATATTTTATTTTATTTTTGTATATAAATAATAAGTATTATATGAATTAATTGATTAATACCCCTTTGATTAAAAATTAGGGTTTTGCCCTAAATTTGAAAATACTCCAAAAATAATACCTTTTTATTTTCTCTTTATTTTACATAAATAATACTTTTTTCATACATATAAAAAATTCTTTTTGCATTCTTGCATATTTATTTTATTTCTATTTTATTTATGCTTTTGATCATATTGTAAATATTCAAGGCCAAAGATGTAATAGCTTAGATTCAATTTCTTGTCTAAATATCTCCCCACTTGAACATTGTACCCCCCTCCCCATATTATTGTGTTGTAATAGCATAGGAATTTAAATTTCGCACTTTAAATGCTTTCTAAAACATACCATGTTAGAGCTAGGGTTTGTATGTAAATAAAACGAACAAAATAGTTGGACCTAATCTCAAGATAAATATGCATGAAAAATGGACAACACATTTCACACTTGCACCCCTAGGGTATTCCACTTTGTTGCCTTCAAATAATTGGGCCATATTGTATGTTGAATTTCTTTGGGTAAAAACAAACAATCAAATGATCATAGTCCCACAAAATGTTGCTTAAATGAATGATCAAGTCCCTTTTAAAGAAAATTGCCCAAAGACATTTAACACTATTGCAATTATGGTCTAAACGATGACCCGCGCTCGTCCCTTTCACCTCCTAAGACAAGATTGTCCATCAAATGCAATGGTGGAACAAAATTGTCAAAAGGTTTAAAACATAACAAAAATCTTTGAGAAAACTTTAGGGTAGATAACTCTTAAGTACTCGCCAATTTGCAAAGAAAACACTTGCCTAATTTCAAAACCCACTTCACAAACACTTTCAAAATCAACTTTCAAAAACCTTGAAACATCTTTTTTTTTTTAAAAAGACAAAACACCTTTTGTAAAACATTCGAGTAAAGAATTGTTACAAGGGTAGCCTATACAAGGCATCTTTTCAAAACATTTTCAAAACCACATATCAAGCACCATTTCAAACAATTGAAAACCAAGGCAAGTTGATCTAAGCAAGTACCTAAGAGCCCATGGATAACCATGGATAGAAAGGGTGTTAATACCTTCCCTTTCTATAATCTACTCCCCGAACCCAAGAAAAATCTCAAAGGTTTTTGCTGTGATTTTTAAACCTTTCCTTAGGATAAAATAAAAAGTCGGTGGCGACTCTTGCTCAACCGAAACATTTGCGAAAACAAACGCAAAACCCTAGTCAGTTCTCCCACCGTATCACAGAACTGGCGACTCTGCTGGGGAAAATTTTTAAAGTGGAGTAACCTTAGGGCTTAGATCACCCTCTTGCATGACTAATTGTTTGATTTGCTTGCTTTATACTTTGGCTCTATTGTTTGGGTTTACAATCCTCCACCCAGATTTTTGGGAAACATTCATAGATAGCAATACGTTGTGGAAACTGTGCGGGGTATACCGACACGGTCTAAGCAATAGCTATATTAGTGCCACATATTTGTGAGTACCGGTAACCCTTGAGTTCAATCAAGGAGAGTACGGGGCCGCTGAGTGATGTCACTAAGCACTAATGACCTAGAACCTTACTTGACCATCTTGGCCTTTTATTAGGGGTAGTGAGATGACCGGCTTTGGTGCAGTCCGAAGTTGGTAGATACTCGATACTACACTCATTGAGGGTTGTTTTCTTGGAATATTTTGGTCGCTAGTTAAGTGGCTAAACCAAAACAATGAACATTGAAAACAATCCAAGGATATTGAGCTCCTTAGAACCCGGTTACTATTTATAGGACAGGTTTTTAAGCCAACTACACTCAAGAGGGTACTTACCTATGAAACCCCATGCAAGCCTGAAATTAGGGTTTGGTGTGATTTGCTTGTACATATGTTTTGTGCATACATCATAAACATCATAAAACATCATATGCATTCACTAACCATTTCAAGGGTTTTGGATCTTCATCTTTGTTCTTGTTTTGTAGGACATGGAAATTCCTCGCAGAAATACCATTCAAGTCAACCTTGTGAGAATCTCTCCTCAACTCAAGGAGATCACCTCAAGAATTCCAGAAAATTCATCCTTCAGTGAAAAACATGGTAGACTGCTCAGCCTAGTCAACACCAACATTGAAGAAGACATGATGAAAGTGCTATTCCCGTTCTTTGACCCTCTTCACCACTGCTTCACTTTCCCTGATTATCAATTGGTACCCACTTTGGAGGAGTTTTCTCAACTCCTAAGAATCCCTATCCTTAATCAACTACCCTTCAACGGTACGGAAAAGGAGCCAAAGCCGGAAGATGTTGCTCAAGCATTACATCTACAACCATCTGACATCAAGGGGCATTGGGAAACCAGAAGCGGCGTCAAAGGATTCTTAGCAAAGTTCTTATTTGAGAAGGCACAAGAATGCTGGAACTCATTGGACCTGCAAGCCTTTGAAGAGATTGTGGCACTCCTTATCTATGGGTTGGTCTTGTTCCAAAATCCTGACCAATTGGTAGATGTCAACGCTGTCAAAATCTTCTTGTCCAGAAATCCAATACCAACATTGCTTGGGGACATCCTTCACTCATTCTACACACGAACAATGAGAAAGAGGGGTGTTCTCATGTGCTGTACTCCTATCCTTGCAAGGTGGTTTATTTCGCACCTTCCACAATCTGTCTTGAAGAATGACCAAGGCTCAAGGTGGTCCCAACGGCTGATGACTCTTACTCATTCTGATGTGCATTGGTGTTCTTGGTCCAGAGAAAATGTCATCATCGTCGATCGTTGCGGAGAATTTCCTAATGTTCCTTTACTTGGAATTAGGGGAGGTATCACCTACAACCCTTGCCTAGCTTTGAGGCAATTTGGATATGCACGGAGGGATGGCCCTCATGATATGTTGATTCCTAGCCTAGTTTTTGACTTCGACAACGATGCGCAAGGACTTCGCCAAAGATTCATCAGAGCTTGGGGAAAACTCAACAAGATTGATAGCAAGACTCTGGGACACAAGAACTCCATCCCTCTTGAGCCCTATCTCAAGTGGGTACGAGCCCGAGCCCAAAGTCTAATGATGCCTTATCCTCATGTACTCCCAGTGATTAAAGAGCCCGTCAATGAAGGAGAGGTTCCCTACACCATCCTACATCCAGACATGCCTACATCGTGGGAGGAAATGCAGAAAAGTTGGATTCAGCTCAAGGAGGAACGGAATACTTTTGAAGCTAGCTACTACGCCAGTGAAAAGAAGGTTCTAGAGCTTACCCGCCGACTCCACGAGCAAGAGGCCCTCAACACCTACATCGCACCGAAGAGGATGCGCAATGTCTTTCTGCCTTAAGAAGTTTATTTTGTAACATTTGGCCCATGGGGCATTTATGTACTAACAAATTTCTTCTTATTAATATGACGTGCGTTCTTCTTTGTCTGAAACAATTTTGAATGTTCTAAATCCTTGAATGCATTGCATACATCAGCATATCATTCATCATGTGCATAAGCAGGTCTCACTCCAGGTTTCCTTATCTGTCTGCTGTTTATTTCAGTAGGATGGATCTCGAGCAAACAGTCAAAGACCTACAAGCTCAGAATGCACAGTTCCAGCAACTCCTGATGACTTTGGTTAAAAGTCAAGAGGATATCAAGACTCATTTGGAGAATAAGGACCCAATGAAGAAGAAGAAAAAGAGGATTGGGGTGGCTACTTTGGGGAGAAGATTTGACAGAGAAGCTCGGAGAGTGCTTGAATTTCCTCCTACTTCTGATGAAGGGACTAGTAAAAGAGATCGAGTTGCGGTGCCTTCCGAGTCTGATGCGGAGGAGGAAGAGGTTGAAGAGGATGAAGATTATTCTGACTAGCAATACCCTCCAGCTGATGATAAATACAAGGGTTTAGAGGACAGATTGGCCGCCATGGAATTGCAAAGAGTACCGGGTTTGGATTTTGAAGACTTGGGCTTGGTTGCCGGAATTGTGATTCCCCCAAAATTCAAAGTGCCAGTGTTTGTGAGGTATGATGGGCTGTCCTGTCCCAAAATGCATCTCAGGTCCTACGTGAGAAAGATTCAACCCTATACAGCAGATAAAAATCTCTGGATTCATTTCTTTCAAGATAGCCTGTCGGGAGCTCAGTTGGAGTGGTTTTATCAGCTAGAAGGAACCAGTGTCAGAAATTGGGAAGATTTGGCCACCGCTTTCTACAAACAATACCAGTATAATTCTGATCTTGCTCCTACTCGTACCCAACTTCAGGGTATGTCACTAGGAACAAGTGAGGGATTCAAAGAATATGCACAAAAATGGAGGGATTTGGCTGGCAGGGTGCAGCCTCCTTTAACCGATCGTGAGCTCGTTGATATGTTTCTTGGGACCCTATCTGGACCATTTTTCAATCATCTAATTGGTAACTCTTCCGCAGGGTTTACCGATTTGATCTTAACCGGCGAAAGAATAGAAGCTGGCATCAAGTCAGGAAAGATTCAGAAGGGTGTTGCTGCAAGTGTTGAGAAAAAGCCTTTTAAGAAGGAGACAGCTATGGTATATTCTCAAAGAAGAGCAGGGAAGACGGAGCGTCGGCCAACTGTGGGGGCCGTAATGATTCAAAACACTCCGAGTGAGCAACCTCACTATAACCAGTCCAGACCAAATTAGCAACGAGTGGAACGGCCACAACGGCATTTCACCCGTATTAATATGACTCCAGCACAAGTGCTTCCCCATCTATTGAAGTTGAATCTTGCCACCATCAAGGAGGCGCCAAAGAATGTGAATACGTCCTCTCCGCATTATCATGCCAATGCTAAATGCGCCTACCATTCAGACAGTGTTGGACACGACACCAATGATTGTTGGGCACTCAAGCATAAAATCCAAGACCTAATAGAGGCTAAGGAGGTAGAGTTTGATGCTCCAGAGAAGCCTAATGTGATATCTGCACCTATGCCGAAGCACGGACGAAATGTCAATGCCATTGAAGAGGATTTGTATGTTGCTGACGTCAGTGATCTGACTACTCCACTGCTAACCATTAAGTTGAATTTGTTAAGGGCCGGGATCTTCCCGGGATGTAAGGAAGACTGCTACTGTTGCCACTCTCTGTCGTTTGATTGTCCGCTATTAAAGAAAGGCATCCAAGGCCTTATGGATAGCCGACAAATTTTGTTCGAAAAAGTTTCTGTTGTTCCAGTTCATGTTGAAAATGTCTCAATCATAACCATTCACGCCAATCTTTCCAAGGCCGTCAAAAAGCCAGTTAAGATTACACCAGCTGCAAAATTTGTTCCATTGAAGATAACCATGCCAGGACCTGTCCCCTATGTTTCTGAGAAGTCGATACCTTGGAACTATGGCGGTGACATCTACTACCATGGTATCAAGCAAATCGAGGTAATTGAAGAAAGTTCGGATGATGAAGAAACCAGCATTAGTAACATTGCGGGTACTAGAAAAATCACCAGGAGCGGGAGAATATTTTCTACAGAGATTGCCCCTCCAAGAGCAGTCTTTGGACCCTCATCAGCTAACAAGGTCATCCCTGCACCAATAAAACTTTCTGCTAGAACTCCTCTGATTGAAGACGTTGTTGTTCCTAGTACTGTCTCTCCCTCCGCTGCTGACAAAAGTAAGGGAATCTAAGATGAGCCCGTCAGGACGAGGGCTCAACCCTTGGTAATTCCGGAAACCTCCAAGAAGGAAATGGACGAGATTTTGAGGATAATCAAGAGAAGTGATTACGATGTGGTGGAACAGTTGGGGCAAACCCCCTCCAAGATCTCCATGCTGGCACTACTACTTTGCTCAGAAGCGCACGCTAAAGCCCTGATAAAATTCCTGAAGGCGGCTCATGTGCCCCAGGAAACCTCTGCGGATCAATTTCAAAATTGCGTGGCTAGCCTGACTGCGGACAATGGATTAGGTTTTTCTGATGCCGACCTAACCCCTAAGGGCAGGAACCACAATGATGCTTTGCATATTTCAATCGAGTGTCGCGGAACCACTCTTGCACATGTTTTGGTTGATACCGGTTCGTCGCTGAATGTTTTGCCTAAGAAGGCCTTGGACCGACTAGATTGTGAAGGGTTGGAATTGAAGCCAAGTGATATTGTTGTCAGAGCTTTCGATGGTTCGAAGAGAATGGTCCATGGAGAGGTTGAAATTCCCATCAAGATAGGCACTGAGGTGTTTAAATCCACTTTCTATGTGATGGACATCCGTCCGTCATACTCTTGCTTGCTGGGTAGGCCATGGATACACCCTGCTGGGGCAGTCACCTCCTCCTTACATCAGATGTTGAAATATCCTGTCAAGGGAAAGATCATCACTGTCCATGGCGAAGAAGAGTATATGATTAGCCACTTAAATTCTTTCCGGTATGTAGAGGTTGAAGGAGAGTTCATTGAGACACTGTTTCAACATTTCGAAGAAGTCCTTCCTGAAATAGCAGTAGCGAAGTTGGCAGCTGAGACACCAAGACAGATGGCCAGGATGGCATCTCTGGAGGATGCAAGGGCCGCAATAAAAGAAGGGAAGAATTCAGCATGGGGGCAGTTACCCGACTTTCCGCATAAGACTGACAAGTTTGGGTTAGGGTTCACAGCCGTCGGCCAGAAAGCTATGCGTCGTGCGAAGATTGAAAGGGCGCCAGTCAAAATTTCTCCCTACGGAATCAACGCCCTGGAAGAGGAGGACAAAGAAAGCAACATTGAAGAGTGGATTTATCCAACTGTCAAAGGAGGATTGAGCAATTGGGAGGCTAAAGACTTTGTCCCCATCACTTTTATTCACCAGTAATTTATCTGTTAAACATTTCTTATTTGGTCTGTAATATTTTACTTTCAAATAATCCGTACACTATCTTTTCACCTCCTGCCTTACCCGGGGCATGTAGGTCCACTTGTAAGGGTTTTGATTATTTTTCATATTCATATGCCATGTTTAATGATTCATTGGACGTTTTTCATTTGATAAACTGCTTATGTTCGTTTTCTTTCCTTTTGCATTTTTTTTGTTTAAGGATGGCTATCCCTTACACACACCCACACTCACCAATGCAGGTACCCATCCACTCCGGATTCCATGGGTGACTATTCTGCTGTATCTTTCAATAACTCTGAAGATCTGGTCAATCTAGCCGAGTATGAAGATGACGAAGGTTGTGAAGTACCCGGGGAACTAGCCAGACTTCTGCAACAAGAGGAAAGGGCCATCTTACCGCATGAAGAGCCATTGGAAGCTGTTAACTTGGGAACCAAGGAGGACCGGAAGGAGGTGCAAGTGGGTGCCAATCTGGAACCAAAAGTCAAGGAGCGCTTGGTACAGTTGTTGAATGAGTATGTTGAAATCTTCGCTTGGTCCTATAAAGACATGCCGGGTCTAGACACAGACATCGTGGTTCACCGTCTCCCCACAAGAGAAGACTGTCCACCAATCAAGCAAAAAGTTCGCCGAATGAGGCCTGACATGTCCGAAAAGATCAAAGCTGAAGTAATGAAACAATTCGATGCTGGTTTCCTGGCTGTTACGTCCTATCCTCAATGGGTCGCTAACATTGTGCCAGTACCAAAGAAAGATGGCAAGGTCAGGATGTGTGTGGACTACCGGGATTTGAATAGGGCCAGCCCTAAAGATGATTTCCCGCTACCTCATATTAACATCTTGATCGACAATACAGCTCAGCATAAAGTGTTTTCCTTCATGGACGGATTCTCGGGCTACAATCAAATCAAAATGGATCCCGAGGATATGGAGAAAACAACTTTTGTCACACAATGGGGCACTTTCTGTTACAAGGTGATGTCGTTCGGGCTGAAGAACGCAGGGGCAACTTATCAACGCGCCATGGTAGCCTTATTTCATGATATGATACATCATGAGATTGAAGTTTACGTAGACGATATGATAGCTCGGTCACAAACAGAGGAAGAGCACCTCGAGCATCTGGAGAAGCTGTTTTCCAGGTTAAAAGAATACAAGCTCAGGCTGAATCCAAGTAAATGCACTTTTGGAGTTAGGTCTGGTAAACTCCTAGGATTTATTGTAAGCAACAAAGGCATTGAAGTCGATCCGGCAAAAGTAAAAGCAATACAAGAGATGCCTGCTCCCCGTACTGAAAAGGAGGTTAGAGGATTCTTGGGGCGCATAAACTATATTGCCAGATTCATCTCACATCTGACTTCTACCTGTGAGCCGATTTTCAAACTCTTGAAAAAAGATCAGGTAGTGGAATGGAACGACGATTGTCAAGCTGCTTTTGATAGAATCAAGGAGTATTTGCTAGAACCTCCTATTCTGATGCCACCTGTCGAAGGAAGACCATTGATCATGTACTTAACCGTCTTGGAAAACTCAATGGGGTGTGTTTTGGGCCAGCATGACGAGTCTGGTCGAAAAGAGCATGCTATTTATTACCTTAGCAAAAAGTTTACCGACTGTGAGACTCGCTACTCACTGCTCGAGAAAACTTGTTGCGCTTTGGTATGGGCTGCTCGCCGACTAAGACAGTATATGCTGACTCATACTACCTTGTTGATATCCAAAATGGACCCTATCAAGTATATCTTCGAGAAGCCCGCTTTATCTGGAAGGATAGCTAGATGGCAAATGATCTTAACCGAGTATGACATCCAGTACACCACCCAAAAAGCTATAAAAGGGAGTGTACTAGCTGACCATCTGGCTCATCAGGCTATCGAAGACTATCAACCCATGAGATTTGACTTCCCAGACGAGGACATCATGAATTTGGACAACGTTGAAAGTGACGGACCGTATGACGGACCCGAAAAGGGATCCCGATGGACCCTGTACTTTGATGGTGCTTCAAATGCACTTGGAAACGGTATTGGCGCAGTACTCATTTCTCCGGAAGGTTGTCACACTCCTTTCACGGCCCGACTTTGCTTCAGCTGCACAAACAACATGGCTGAGTATGAAGCTTGCATCTTTGGTCTCAAGGCTGCTATAGACTTAGGGATCAAATATTTGATCGTATTTGGGGACTCGGCTTTGGTCATTAGCCAAATCAAAGGAGACTGGGATACCAAGCATCCTAATCTTATCCCATACAAAGAACATGTCCTGACATTGTTGCCTCATTTCGAGCAAATTACCTTCGAGCATTTCCCGCGAGAAGAGAATCAGCTAGCCGATGCTCTAGCCACAATGTCCTCCATGTTTAAACTCAACTGGGATAACGAGGCTCCCCAAATCACCATCAGACGAATGGATGAACCGGCACATTGCCACGAGATTAATACCGAAGAAGTAGTGGAACAACCTTGGTTCCATGAAATCAAAAGGTATCTCGAGACTAGAGATTATCCTGAAGGAGCTTCCGTAAATGACAAGAAGTTCTTAAGGAAATTCGCTGCTAAGTTCTTCCTGAGCAACGGCATCCTTTACAAACGAAGCCATGATTGTGTATTACTCCGATGTGTGGATAAAGCTGAAGCAGAGTTGATCATGACTGATATACACAGCGGCACATTTGGCACTCACTTGAGCGGGCATACAATGGCTAAGAAGATCCTAAGGGCAGGCTATTATTGGTCTACCATGGAGGCTGACTGCCATCAACATTCCCGTACTTGCCACAAGTGTCAAGTCTATGCTGACAAAGTTCATATCCCTCCGGTTCCTCTCAACGTCCTGACTGCTCCGTGGCCCTTTGCAATGTGGGGCATTGATATGATTGGAGAGATCAAGCCCACGGATTCCAATGGACATCGCTTCATCCTGGTTGCCATTAACTACTTCACTAAATGGGTCGAAGCAGCTTCCTTCGCCTCTGTCACCAAAAATGTGGTTGCCCGCTTTATCAAGCAAAATCTCATATGTCGGTATGGTGTTCCAGACAGGATCATCACGGACAACGGTACAAATCTGAATAACACAATGATCACTGCATTGTGCGAACAGTTCAAGATTTATCATCACAATTCATCTCCCTATCGGCCAAAGATGAACGGTGTTGTTGAAGCTGCGAACAAAAACATTAAGAAGATCATTCAGAAAATGACAGTCACTTACAAGGACTGGCATGAGATGTTACCGTTTGCTCTGCATGGATACCGTACGACGACACGTACTTCAACTGGGGCAACCCCATTTTCTCTGGTTTATGGCATGGAAGCTGTTTTGCCTATGGAAGTCCAGATCCCTTCTCTAAGGATTATGAAGGATGCAGGTTTGAATGAAGATGATTGGATGCAGACCCGACTTGATCAACTCAATCTGATCGACGAAAAGCGACTTGCTGCCATATGCCATGGTCAGACGTATCAAAAACGGATGATCAAGGCCTTCAATAAGAAAGTCAGACATCAAGTGTATCAAGTCGGAGATCTAGTAATCAAGCGGATTATCTTGCCGCAAAGTGATCCCAGGGGCAAATGGACTCCTACATATGAAGGACCATTTGTGATCAAGAGCATATTTTCTGGTGGTGCAATGATTCTGACCACCATGGACGGCGACGATTTGCCGCACCCTGTGAACGCAGACATAGTCAAAAGATACTACGCATAAAATAACCCGACAAGTCGAAAACCCGAAAGGGCGGCTTGGGCAAAAATGGGCATCCCGGTGAACCGAAAACCCGAAAGGGCGGTTCAGGCAAAAATTAGGGATAAAAACGAAAAAAAATCTGTACACCCGGCAAGTCGAAAACCCGAAAGGGCGGCTTGGGCAAAAAGGGGTTTCCCGGTGGATCGAAAACCCGAAAGGGCGATTCAGGCAAAAGTTAGGGAATTAAAGCGTATGACTATGTCTCGTCGGATCACTTCAAAAGACAATCTCTTCATCAACCAGTTCCAGGCTTCTGATCAATCCAGTCATCGGCAAGCGAAGCATTGAATGGACAGATATTCAGAGTTGTGAAAGCTATAGCGGAACGGAATCCCATGGAATTATTTCACATAGCCATCCTTTATTTTGTATAAAATCTTTCAATATTTACGACAAAGTCCTCTTACTAGGATGATTGTCTCCTTTGTACAAATATACTCAAAGAAAATCAATACAAATACTTTTCCCAGAAATTTGTGTCATTTCCTTTTCTTTTCTCTTGCATTATTTGTTTTATTTTGAGAAACGTCCAATGTTTTGTTAAAATAGGCATATGCATTTGAAACATAATCATTTTCTTATGAGTCGGGAAAGAGGATTACCGATAAGTCAAAGGTACAATTGGATATCTTGATACCCTTTCAAAGGAAACCCCCAGTAGATTCTGGAAGCTTATCCCCCGCAGAGAACGGACGTTTCTCCCGAGTTTTATTCAAAGTTATTCCTCCCAGGGACTTATAACTGGGTTATCCTCAGCTAACAATCACGGAAGATCGCACTCGCCAAAATTCTTCCTATCCCCAGCGGAGTTCATCAAAATTCCCCAGCAGTAACTTATCTTTGCAAATCCCCAGCCAGAGAATCCTCCGGAATTCAATTCCCCTCAGAGTTTAAGTTTCAGTATCCCCAGCGGAGCCAGACTAATGAACCTTCTCCCCACAGAGTTTTGGGAGGGCAAATCTTAAGTTCCCCAGTGAAGTCGCCAGAGTTACTTCCCGCCAGACTAAAGATTCTCAGTCTTACGTCCCCAGCATGAGCCTATTAGATTGGAGCTCCCCAGTAAAGGTCATCAGGAATTCTCTTCCCCAGCAGCAGCCAAGGATTTATTCTTCCCGGCAACAGTCAAGATACTTTTATCTTCAGCCATCTCGAATTCATCTATCCTTTGCAAAACAGCTCTCCAGCTTACATGCACATCCACTTACATTCATATCATATAACATATATTGTATCATGCATCATGACATTGCATACAATTAACTCTTTATCTTTTCAGGTAAAATCAGTCGACAGACTAAAGTCATTATCTTCCCAGATTTCTGAAAACAGTTCACGGGTTCTCCAAGTAAACGGATGTTAACCTATCACTTGTTCAGATTCTTCTTCAAGACTTCTGAAAACAGTTTATGGATTCTTCCCAACAACGGATGTTAATCTATCGACTTGTTCAGATGCAACTTTTGAAAACAGTTTACAGACGCTTCCCAACAACGGATGTCGCTCTATTGCTTATTCAACTCCCAGATTTCTGAAAACAGTTCACGGGTTCTCCAAGTAAACGGATGTTAACCTATCACTTGTTCAGATTCTTCTTCAAGACTTCTGAAAACAGTTTATGGATTCTTCCCAACAACGGATGTTAATCTATCGACTTGTTCAGATGAAACTTTTGAAAACAGTTTACGGACGCTTCCCAACAACATATGCTGCTCTATTACTTACTCAACTTCAAGATTTCTGAAAACAGTTCACGGGTTCTCCAAGTAAACGGATGTTAACCTATCGCTTGTTCAGTTTCTTCTCCAAACCACTGAAAACAGTTTACAGATTCCTCCCAACAACGGATGTCAATCTATTGCTTGTTCAGACCCCCAGTTCAGAGATGGTCCAAAGCTTGGACACCTTCCTGATATTCCCTTCCAGATGGCATCTCTAAGCCCATCCCCGACAAGATTTCTGTCACTCTCCCAGATGGCATCGTTAAGCCCATCTCCAAATGGCATCTCTAAGCCCATTCCCGCATCCATTGCTTTGACGAGTGCAAATTTCCGGGCACTCTAGTGTCCAATCTCCTTTTACCCTCGAGTCACGAAAGGCAAACTTGCCAATCTAACTCTTCGGATTCAAGAAGATTGAACAGGGGCAACTGTTGTACCCCAAAATTTGCCCTCCCATTTCTCATTGATTTCTCACCACAAAGCCCTTGAAGCTCAAGGTCCAATTAGGGTTTCATCTGCTCAAGACCTCTCCTTGCACTGTTGACTCAAATTAGGGTTTGTGTTTGCACAAAGATGCTTTGACCTAAAATACCTAAGATGACTTTCATGCTTCATATTGGACTCCCAAGTTTATCCATACCAAGTTTCAAACTTTGATTCCAAATTTTGCCCAGTCAATTGGACAGTTGACCTAGAAATCAGCTGTATTGGGGAAAAAGTCAACTGTGGCCAATTAATAGTCAAACCTCATGAAAATTGACCTACATCAACATTATGAACTCATATGGTCCATTTGATCAAGTTTGGATCACAACTCCATAAGAAATTTGATCAGATCACCAAAAGGGCAAAATGGTCATTTTTAAGGTTTTGACTGCACAAAGGCAATTTTTGACTGTTTGACCTAGCCAATGGCAAACCAAGCTCATATATGGATTCAAGAACCCCATGGAATTATCTTGACATGCTCAACAAGCTCAAAAGATCCAAAGTACACAAGATTGACAGTTGAATTTCCCAGTCAATTGATCAATTTTGACTGTATACTGAAAAGTCAAACTTTGACTTTTTGGTCAAAATCAAGAGTCAAGATTCATTTTTCATCAAAACATGCCAAATCATGAAACTTGTTCACCAAGAAATCACAAAATGCAAATTAGGGTTAGAAATTTGAATTTTTCATAACTTAGAATTTTTCTAAGTTATAAAAAACCCTAATTTTTTCCCAACTTTGCCCCACTTTTTCACCAAGATCCATTTGGATTCAAACAAAGGTCAAAACATGAAAGTTGTAGCTTGTTGCATAATCTACAACTTTGATTCACAAAGTTTTCCCATTTGAGGCTTGTATCTCAAGTTACAAATTTTTGAATAAGGGCACTAAACCATTCTAAACTTAGTGAATTTTTGATCTATTTTGACAAGGTTTTCTACCCCACTTCAAGGCCATTTTTCATACACTTCCACTTGGAATTTCAATTTGCATTTCAAAGATGGATTGTAGTACACATTCCAAGCTTTCCAAAATGTCCAAGAACTCATCAAACAACCTCACGACTTGGGAGATTCGAATTTCACAATTTGGCAAAAACTCACTTTTGAATTGGCCATTTTTCATGTTCATAAGTTGTGCAAACTTCTCAAAACCAGCATGCCCTTGATTACAGGTCCTAAAACCATCCAACACTCAATAATTTAATGCATGTTCATTGTGTTAAGACCTTGTTTCATGAGCTAAAGCATTGTATGATGGATTAATCCCAAATTAGATAAAGCATTCTTTCCATTTTTACAAAAGTTCCACTTTATGTCATGATGCAAATCCACAAGTACAAACCAAATCCAATTGGCACAGGATTATGGACAAATCACTCTGATCAAGGAGAGTTTATGCAGCTCATTAGAGGTCCCCTACTTGCCTAAAACACCAAGTTGGTTTTGCTTGCTTAAGTGTGAAGTAAAGTGCCATAGCATAACACATCTTTCATATCAGCTTAGAGACACTTAGACAAAGTTATCAAACACATTCCAAAGATCAGAACCAAGCTTTGGCATGACCCTTGCACCTCTCAAACACTCCCCTTGCCATAATCACTCTCAAACTGCAAAAACAGGGCAGGCCCTGCAGTTTGAGTGCTATCTCTCATTTCTCTCAAGCTCTCTTGCCCAAGCCAGTTCACATACCTTCCATACCATCTATGCAAGCTAACCAAAAGCAAAAGCACGACCTGTAATCCCTCTAACCACTTCCACCATTTTCAGTTTCTTGTTTTGCAGGTGAAGTGCTCTAGCACGATTCAGAAGCTTTCAAGACAAAGTAAACATTGGAATAGCATCCCTGGACCTCAAGGAAGCTTTTCCAATCATCACCTTGCACTGAAAGCTCCCTCATTGCAAGATAGAACTTCAGCTGAACAGGTATCTTGGTGAACTCGTATCTCTCTTATTATGCATCATTAGCTTTAAGTTTGTGAATAAACAAGGTTCTACTCATGCCACTGAACATGTACATATTTTTACTTTTCATTTCTTTTGCTTGAGCTGTGAGAATTTGAGGTTTGAAAATGGCAGAAAATCTAGGTTAGGATTTGGGGGAGGAGAAATTCTCCCTCATCTTAGAGAGTTAGATCAAGTTATGCATATGGTTAGAATTGTCTCTTCATGCTGAACATCTTTTATGTTATGAGTTTGCATTGAAAAGCCAGGAATCAAGAGTTGGAAGATGAGGAACAGGGCGCGCGTTTTTTGAATGTTGTTGTACAGAGGTTGAAGAAAGGTCTTCATGGGCTGGGCCTATGTTGACTTTCCTTTTCACACCACCCTTTTTGGTTTTACACCCCTGAGCCCATTTGCTTCATTTTTAATATTTTTTGACTTTTTCTTTTTTTAACTGACTCATTTATTTTTTCTCAGCATATTAAAAATATAAAAATATTTTTCCCATCATTTTTTGAATTTATTAAGTATTTATTTGATTGTTTTATACATAAATAAATAAATATACATATATACTTTTTTGTTTAAAATATTAAGATAATACAAATATATTTTTTATACACTTTTATTTTATTTTTACTTCCTGAAAATATTTTGTATAAAAAATACCCTTTTTATTTTTATATTAAATATTATTAATTAAATAATACATATCTTGTAAATAACACAAATATACATATATATATATATATATATATATATATATATATATATATATATATATATATATATATATATATATATATATATATATATATATATATATATATATATATATATATATATATATATATATATATATATATATATATATATATATATATATATATATATATATATATATATATATATATATATATATATATATATATATATATATATATATATATATATATATATATATATATATTAATACATTTAGGGTAAAATGCCAAAAAATGTACATATTTTATTTTTTAATATTTAATACTAAAAAATACCTTTTTTACAAATATACCATATTTTATTTTATTTTTGTATATAAATAATAAGTATTATATGAATTAATTGATTAATACCCCTTTGATTAAAAATTAGGGTTTTGCCCTAAATTTGAAAATACTCCAAAAATAATACCTTTTTATTTTCTCTTTATTTTACATAAATAATACTTTTTTCATACATATAAAAAATTCTTTTTGCATTCTTGCATATTTATTTTATTTCTATTTTATTTATGCTTTTGATCATATTGTAAATATTCAAGGCCAAAGATGTAATAGCTTAGATTCAATTTCTTGTCTAAATATCTCCCCACTTGAACATTGTACCCCCCTCCCCATATTATTGTGTTGTAATAGCATAGGAATTTAAATTTCGCACTTTAAATGCTTTCTAAAACATACCATGTTAGAGCTAGGGTTTGTATGTAAATAAAACGAACAAAATAGTTGGACCTAATCTCAAGATAAATATGCATGAAAAATGGACAACACATTTCACACTTGCACCCCTAGGGTATTCCACTTTGTTGCCTTCAAATAATTGGGCCATATTGTATGTTGAATTTCTTTGGGTAAAAACAAACAATCAAATGATCATAGTCCCATAAAATGTTGCTTAAATGAATGATCAAGTCCCTTTTAAAGAAAATTGCCCAAAGACATTTAACACTATTGCAATTATGGTCTAAACGATGACCTGCGCTCGTCCCTTTCACCTCCTAAGACAAGATTGTCCATCAAATGCAATGGTAGAACAAAATTGTCAAAAGGTTTAAAACATAACAAAAATCTTTGAGAAAACTTTAGGGTAGATAACTCTTAAGTACTCGCCAATTTGCAAAGAAAACACTTGCCTAATTTCAAAACCCACTTCACAAACACTTTCAAAATCAACTTTCAAAAACCTTGAAACATCTTTTTTTTTTTAAAAAGACAAAACACCTTTTGTAAAACATTCGAGTAAAGAATTGTTACAAGGGTAGCCTATACAAGGCATCTTTTCAAAACATTTTCAAAACCACATATCAAGCACCATTTCAAACAATTGAAAACCAAGACAAGTTGATCTAAGCAAGTACCTAAGAGCCCATGGATAACCATGGATAGAAAGGGTGCTAATACCTTCCCTTTCTATAATCTACTCCCCGAACCCAAGAAAAATCTCAAAGGTTTTTGCTGTGCTTTTTAAACCTTTCCTTAGGATAAAATAAAAAGTCGGTGGCGACTCTTGCTCAACCGAAACATTTGCGAAAACAAACGCAAAACCCTAGTCAGTTTTCCCACCGTATCACAACTATCCCCAGCGAAAACGAAGAATTCAATTTCTTGCACTCTCCAGCAACAACCCGGGATTTATTTTCCCCAGTTAAAGAGCATCATAAAAAACATCACATATCCATACATCAGGACATACGCATAAACATCATACAACACAATCTCATTTATGTTGAGAACATCATTGCTTGATACATGTCATGCATTACATACAATTAACCTTTACCTTTCAGGAAAGATACAATCAAATTTCAAGCTATGAAGCCTGGACCATGACAAGATAGTAGTTCAAATTCAACTTTCCTCTTCAATAGAGATGATTCCTCAGTTGAATAACGGATGATTGAAGTTCCTAAATGTCAGCAGAGGATATTCCTCAGTTGAATAACGGACGACCGAAGTTCCTAAATGTCAACAGAGATGATTCCTCATTTGAATAACGGATGACCAAAGTTCCTAAATGTCAACAGAGATGATTCCTCGGTTGAATAACGAACGACCGAAGTTCCTAAATATCAGCAGAGATGATTCCTCAGTTGAATAACAGACGACCGAAGTTCCTAAATTTCAACAGAGATGATTCCTCGGTTGAATAACAGACGACCGAAGTTCCTAAATGTCAGCAGAGATGATTCCTCAATTGAATAACGGACGATCGAAGTTCCTAAAATGTCAGCAGAGATGATTCCTCAGTTGAATAACGGATGACCGAAGTTCCTAAATGTCAACAGAGATCATTCCTCGGTTGAATAACGGACGACTGAAGTTCCTAAATGACAGCAGAGATGATTCCTCAGTTGAATAACGGACAACCGAAGTTCCTAAATGTCAGCAGAGATGATTCCTCAGTTGAATAACGGACGACCGAAGTTCCTAAATGTCAACAGAGATGATTCCTCGGTTAAATAACAGACGAACGAAGTTCCTAAATGTCAGTAGAGATGATTCCTCAGTTGAATAAAGGACGACCGAAGTTCCTAAATGTCAGCAGAGATGATTCCTTAGTTGAATAACGGACGACCAAAGTTCCTAAATATCAACAGAGATGATTCCTCAGTTGAATAACGGACGACCGAAGTTCCTAAATGTCAACAGAGATGATTCCTCGGTTGAATAACGGATGACCGAAGTTCCCAAATGTCAGCAGATATGATTCCTCAGTTGAATAACGGACGACCGAAGTTCCTAAATGTCAACAGAGATGATTCCTCAATTGAATAACGGATGACCGAATTTCCTAAATGTCAACAGAGATGATTCCTCAGTTGAATAACGGATGACCGAAGCTCCTAAATGTCAGCAGAGATGATTCCTTAATTGAATAACGGATGACCGAAGTTCCTAAATGTCAATAGAGATGATTCCTCAGTAGAATAACAGACGACCGAAGTTCCTAAATGTCAACAGAGATGATTCCTCAGTTGAATAACGGATGACCAAAGCTCCTAAATATCAGCGGAGATGATTCCTCAGTTGAATAACAGATGACCGAAGCTCCTAAATGTCAACAGAGATGATTCCTCAGTTGAATAACGGATGACTGAAGTTCCTAAAATTCAACAGATATGTTTCCTCAGTAGAATACGGATGAACGAAGTTCCTAAATGTCAGCAGAGATGATTCCTCAATTGAATAACGGATGACCGAAGTTCCTAAATGTCAGCAGAGATGATTCCTCAGTTGAATAACGGATGACCTAAGTTCCTAAAATTCGACAGAGATGATTCCTCAGTAGAATACGGATGACTGAAGTTCCAAAAATTCAAACAGAGACGACTCACCAACAGAATAACGGACGACTAAAGCTCCTAAAAATTCTACTTCTTTCAACAAAGATCGGCCTTCTCCAGCGGAATCTTCCTCAACGACAGGTATACCAGCTCTCGCTAAGGAATCTCTTATGCGATCGACACTCCTTCGGGTGGAATCTTTAAGCCCATATCCCGTCATCAATCTCCAAATTGCATGAATAAGCCCATTCATGACATCACAAGACAATCACCACTTCATGCGAGTGCATATTTCTGGGCACTCTAGTGTTCAATCATCTTCCACCTTCGGATCACGAAAGGCAAGCAAGCCATTCTACATCCTCAGGTTTAAGAAAATTGAACAGGGGAAGCTGTTGTACCCTAAAATTTTCCCTCCCATATTTCTCAAAACATTTCAAGAAAGATCCTCAAGTTGCTCAAGGTAGTCCAAGGGTTGACCAGATAAGCTCTCTCCTAAGGCAGTCTACCTCAAATTAGGGTTTCATATTGCATCAAGATACTTTAGTCCAAGTGATCCCAAATTCTCACAAATTTCCTAATATGTTATCAAGATCATCCATGTCAAGCTTCAAGCCTTGCAGAGGAAGTTTGCTCGGTCAATTGCTCAAAGGCCTGAAAATCGACTGTGCTAGGGCAAAAGTCAACTGTGGCCCACATACAGTCAAACTTCAAAATTTTTAGTCAACATTCTCATATTGAAGGATATTTCATCATTTGATCAAGGTTTGATCAAGATTCATCAAGGATTTCTCATAATTCATCAAGACTCAAAAGTTGCTAAATTAGGGTTTTGTAGGAAAAGTCAACCCAACTTTGACCAAGCATAACTTTCTCATACTTTATGAGAAATGACCCATTCAAAGCTCATTTTTAAGAGGATTCAATTCTATACAATCCATCTTCAGCTCCTAAGTTCAAAATATGCACTCACAAGAATTTATGATTTTGGACATTATAGGTCATTTTGAAAAGTCAACAAAAACACCCTTTTTGTCAAAGCTTCAAACATGAGCATGGAATATAAAATTGAGATGAGACAAAAAGGGTTGCTTAGAGGACATCTCAAGCTTTCTAAAAAGTCAAAAAACACCTCCAAAGAGTCAAAATTAAGGAAGTTATGCATTGGTGAAGTTGGCCTTTTTTGCAAAATTGCCAAAAGTTAATTATCCCTAAAATTTCAAATTTTGCCAAATGGGCCCAATCTTTTTCACTTGTTTTGAGTTGGCAACATAGTCCACAAGCTCTAGACCTTTCCACTTTTCCTTATCATTTTTTTATTATTTATTTTGATTTTTATTTGAATTAATTCAATTTAAATAAAAAAAAATTATATAAAATCAAAAATATTGAAAACACAAGATTTTGTGCTTGTTTCAGGTTTCAACTACAGCTAGCAAGTATTCAAACTCGTGCAAGGCATTAGAGTGGACAAAAAGATTAAAAAAATCTATTTTTGGAATGATATTGAAAGTGAATCAAATTAAATCAAAACTCATTGATGGAGGAAGAATGGATGCATTCTTTCAACCCTAATGCATTCCTTTGTACATATAGAAGCGAGGCAGACCTAAAACTAGGTTAGAAACAGGCGCAGCAAGCAGAGCAACATTTGAAAAAAAATCAAGAAAAGTGCAAAATTGATTTCATTGTTCCAGGACAATTCAAGACTTCTTGACCATTCCATTTGCTTCCTGGGAGTCCTAGCAAGCTAAAGCAATCAAGAACCAAGCTTTTCCAGTCCTAAAAAGCTTTGTAAGTCAGCCACGATATCTCACATTTCTTGAATTCGAATAGTATGATTTATGCATTGTTAGGATGAATTAACCATATATTGTTGATCCGTGGAACATATGGAAACTTTTTGTATGGTTTAATTGTGTTTTCATGGCTTGTATGGAGTTTCACCATTATTAGGGTTTACAAGCTTGATTTGGGATATCCGTGTGCAAGAAAAATTGGGCCATGAAAGGGCCACAATCACACTCAGGAGGTCCAGACGAATCGATTGGTGGCCCTAGTTTTTATTTATTTTGCTCACAGTTGATTTTGAGAATGCACAGGTATGTAGCGAAGGACGTTGTCTGTAGGTATAGGTTCCCAAAGCTTTAGCCACAGAGAGAGGAAGGAGACGAAGACGTGGCCTCATCTGATTTGGCCATTTGAATTTTCGCGCAAAAATTTCATTGCTTCGTTTGTTTCATATATTATTATTATTATGTATTTTATGTACAACAAATGCAAAGTGATGCAGTGGTAGCCAGGAAAGCATTTAAGGCATTAGGAAGCTTGAGGTCAGGGGTTCGACCCTTATCTCCAACATTTGGTATTTTTATTAATTTCTTTCAGGTTATCCAGCGCGTTCACAAGCCTAAGGATCACCATACGTCTTCACCATCCAGCAAGCCAAGTGTCAGGAGATCAAATCCAAAGGATAGCATATGAGAGACCATCATGAGGTCTAGTCAACACAACATACTGGATCCAAGATTTCAACGTGGACCTCCACCTTTGGGCCCAGATCTGGCTTTTTGCACCCCCCTCAAGTTACTATTTTCATGCCCATTTCCTATTCTTATTATTTTTATATTTTATTTAATTATATTATTTATTTATTTACTAACCAATCAAATTATTTTCTTTTTATCAAAAAAATCACAAAAAATATTACTTTTCATAAATTAGGTCTAGATTTTATTTTTATTAAAAATAATTAATTAATTTAACTAGGTTTGTTAAATTTAGATAATTCTAATTCTTTTGTACATAATTAAATATAATTAGAGTAATTAGGTTTTTATTCCAAATTTAATTTTTCTTTCTTTTCTTAAAAATAAAAAAAATAGGTCTTGTAATTATTTTTATTAATTAATTTAATCACTAATTAATTTTTGTATTTAATTTAGAAAACTTATTTCTTTTTATTAAAAAAAAAACATTTTGTTTTTTTCATTAGGATAGAAGGGTCAAAACCCTAGTTCGCATTCGATCTAATTTGTCATCGCGCGCTTTATTTTATTATTTTTACCCAATTATTGTATCTGCTCACAGTTTGTAATAGTTTTAATTAGGACTTTATTTACATTTATCGCTTTAATTTCAAAGGGTTTGTTTTTTGCTATGTAAATACCCGAAGCCTTGTAATAACGTAGTTTAATTTCCGCACTTTAAATTCCGCAAATATTAAACTGTTAGATGTATGATAGTAAGATGCATGACAAGAATGTATGACTAATTTTAAAACAGTTTGATAACCCTAAACATGTGGAAAGATAAATAAATTGGAAATTGAAACACTCGCACATGCGCACTCCTAGGGTACACTCCCACTTGGTAGCCTTCGGTAAATGGTCATTGAGTATAGGATACTTTAGTGGTCGTACCTTTGTCTAAAAATCATAGTTGCCTCAGAAAGGTTGCCTCGGATATTGTTTCCTCGGATAATTGATCTAAGACATTAGGGTTATTACTAAGATGTCCTAACATTGCTTTAGCGATTGTACGCCCCTTTCAAATTGACCCTCAAACTCCAACGACGGTGCTACCTACTCACTAATAGTAGGATAACGGTTTCTAAAGGAAACGATCATGGAACGATTCTTTTTTCGAGTAGGTAGATTAGTTCTTAAGTACTTGCTCAATCAAAACAAACTTTTTTCACACTTACGCTCCTTTACAAACAAAGTTTTCCAAAACACTTCATTACACTCTTGAAGACAGAAGCAAGAGTTAAATCGAAGTTAAAACAAAAACTTTTCAAAGCCCACAAACATAAAGAAAACAATTTTGAAAATGATGAGCAAGTACCTAAGAGCCCGTAGATAACTACGGATAGAAAGGGTGCTAATACCTTCCCTTTCTATAATCTACCCCCTGTACTCAGAAATATCTCGAAAAAGGAATTTTTCTATGCTTTTTTCCTTTCCTTGTTGGATAAAATAAAAGACGGTAACGACTCTTGCTTACCGCGACATTTTGCAAACACAAACGCAAAACGCAAACCAGTAAATTCCTTAAAAAAAGAGGGAAACACGTCCCGGTTCTGGCCACTGTATCACAGAACTGGCGACTCTGCTGGGGATATATAAGTGGGGTGTACCTTAGGATTAGTTCATCATATTGTTTTCAATTATTTGATTTGTTTGCTTTATCTTTGTGGGTTCTGTATCGGAGTTACTATAGATCCTAACCCGGATCTGGGGACACGTTTTAGGTAAGTAGAAATAGACTGTGAGGGAACTGTATGGCGTAGACCGATACGGTTGAAGCAGTAGCTACGTTGGTGTGACACATTAGTTGGTATCGATATCCCTTGTGGAGGAACAAGGAGAGTATGGGGCTGCTAATGGGTCATTAAGCATCAACTGACCTTAGAACCTATAATTGACCAACTTGGCCATAGAAAGTAGCAGTATGCTGCACTCATTGAGACCATACTCTCGCGATGATTCCGACCAAGAAAAGATTGCTAAACTGGAATTATGACCGATCGAGGATGGTCAGTGATATTGAGAACCTCTAGAACCCGGTTACTATTACTAGGACAGGTTGAACCAACTAAATTGCAAGAGTGTAGTACCTATACTTCGTGCCAGCCTGAAATTTAAGGGCTATTGTGTGACTTGTTTGCCCTTACCATGTTTTCTATTTGTGATACCTGTGGTGTGTTTTTATCATGACATCATGCATTATAACACCATGCCTTAATATTTCCTTAACCATTTCAAGGATCTCAAGGGCTTGCGATGGAGCTTATGGTAAATCAAATGTCCAGCAAGGGCAAAGGGGATTTATTTTCCTCTAGCCAATGTCGTCTAGAGACAAAACACGATGACTTGAGTCGGGGGCTATGACCCACTCGATATCGTGAGCTTAACTGTTGAAGGAGGACTCTCAACGACACGAAGTTTCTTCAATCAAGCTGCAATCAAATTCTAACAGTTTCTTGTTTACCCTGCGAGATCCTTGAAAACATTGCATACATATCATACATATCATTGCATAACAGGTCTTCCAGTACAGGTCTCTCATGTTCTCGCTATTTATTTCAGCAATGGCCCTCCAACAAGACAACAGAGATCTTCATACTCAAGAAACTCATTTCAGGGAAATCTTCCTAAACCTATCCAAGGGGTAGGAAGAGTTGAAAACACTCCTCGTTGGGAATTTGGTCAAGAAAAGTCCTAAAGACAATAAGGACGAGCGGCTGGAACAACTGCAAGTTGAGGTAGATGTAATGAGAACCCAGATGCTGGGGCAGATGGCTCTTATCCAAGGTTTAGCTCGGGAACAAGAAGATCTGAGAACCATTATCAACCAGCTTCATCAAGACAGATACAACAGCATGAAGCAAACAGTCGAGGTCGGGGACCAAGTCATTAATCAGCCTCCAAGAAGACAAGGGTTTGGGTTGGTGAAGAATAGACCTCTCCAAGTTGCTACTACCTCATGGGTCCAACAACAACTTCGCCAAAAACAACGGGTTAATCAGAGTAAACCGGATACACCCAAGAGGCAGGTTACCAAGCTCAACATGCCGCTGTCTCAAGCTTTACAACACATGTTGAGGATGAATCTGGTGACGTTGATAGGACCTCATACGAATCCCAAGACTTCTTCACCTGACAAAAATCCTGATGCAAGGTGCGTATACCATTCCAACAGCCCGGGGCATGATACTGACGACTGTTGGAAGTTGAAATACAAAATTCAAAACCTGATCAATGAAGGAGCATTGGAATTCACATAAGATGGTCAACTGGAATGTTTCTATCAATCCTCCAAGGCTCACCATTTGAAGTGAGAAGTTCTGTTAAGAGAGGCTTTTATTCATTAGAATTTTCAAGTTGTAATTTTCTTTTGATTGTTCGAATATTTGTTCATGTCAAACTTTTTTACTTTATCAATGCATTGCATATGTCTATTTTGAATCAATCCATTTGTATTCACTATATTTAAATTGCTTTCCTTTTTGTGATGTTCAACTCTCGATTAAAAAACTCTAAGCCTTTAGAGGGAGGATGACGAAAATGATATCAAAATCTCTACAGTATGCTTTTGAACATACCCCGCTGACGATGTACAGGCGTTGTTTCAAATCCGAAATAGTGGAGTTATAAGGAAGATAATCCCTCATCAATCCCTTTGAGCCAAAGAAGTGGGAGTTTTTCTTTTTACACAGATTAAATCCAGGTGCACAATGAATGTCATCAAAGACGTCCTTCCAAAACAAGAGACAGTGATGGTTCTGTATAATCGTAAGGACAGGTTGTCGTTATCTTTCGAAATAAAAGCCCACTAAGTCAAAACCTATAAAGGAGACTTACAAAAAACCGGGGCATCCCACTGACTGTAATCACAAAAGAAACAGTTCAGGAAAAAGACATGGATAATAAAATCAAAAAGAAAGAGATCCTAAAAACTCTCAACAAAAATAACTGCCTGTTCAAAATAAATTGTCAGTATCCTAACCATCACTGGAATATCAGAGCAAAGACTCAAACAGGATCTAATGCACGATTAGCTGAGTTTAGGATCGAAGAAAATCATGAAGAACGGGTGGGTACAAATACATTTTGGGCCTTTATCCTTTTTTTCTTGAACCGTGAACCAGGTCACGTTATAACCCTTAAAAGTCCTAGCTGAAGCATGGGTTAGTTCAAAAGCATACTGTTACAAAAGGCATCCTGACTCCTGTAGGACTTGCTGTAAATCCTGAGTTGACATCACATTTTACAAAAACTTGTTTAACTAAAAAAATGCATTTTCAAAAATTTCAAGACAGACATAAGCTTTGCATTCTTAAAATAACATCGTTTGCATATGACTATTTGTTCAACAGCAGAGAAATTTGCATGACGAATATCTAGTGAATAAAAACCTTCTCAATAAAAAGGATCACCTCAAGTGGAAAAACACTTCCAACCAAGGGGCATGGCATGATCATTGTCCATCATCTGGAGCGGTCAAGTCAAGATTCAAGGAATCTCACAAAGATGCCAAATAGCCAAGGGCAAGTTTCCATCTGAATCACTTGGGGCATTAGACATAAATTCCAGCAACTAATCTTGCATGATCAAACGAACATCTTCTGGTAGTATGGCAACACAACGCTACCGACAGTTACAACTCCTTACACCCTAAGAGCATGGACATAGTCAAAAAAGTACTGCACATGAATAAAGACCCGCTAGGTTGACTGGCCTAGGCAAAAATAAGGGCATCCCGGCGAACCAAAAGGATTCGGGCAAAAATTAGGGATAAAAAATGAAAAAAATTTGTACACCCGACAAGTCGAAAACCCGAAAGGGAGGATTGGGAAAAAAAGGGTATCCCGGTGGACCGAAAGCCCGAAAGGGCGGTCCAGGCAAAAATTAGGGATCAAAGCGTACGACTATGTCCCGCCATTTTGTCACTTGCCTACCACAAGGATACTAATCATTTCGATCGAAAGTTACCAAGCGCCTCCTAAGTTGGGATAACACTCGATCCACAAAGACCTCCACAAGCACCTTCTCTAGCAAATACAAGGGCATAAAAGTCTCGATATGAAGTCATTGTAATATCCTCAGCATGCGTCCCAGTAACATTCACTCCTTGCAGAGTAAGAGAAAGACAGTGGTGTTAATTCTCCCCAGTTGAGGCTCACAATCGCGGATGAGTCGGCAATGTTCCCCCAAGCAGAGTTTATCTACCATCAGCACTGGAAAATTATCCCCATTGGACTCTGGAAGATTGTCCCCATTAGAGTCTAAAAGATTATTTCCAGTGAAGTCGCAACTGGAAAATCATCCCCAGTGGAGGTCATCCCTTTTACAAACAGAAACTCAATCCCCAACAAAGTTTATCATCGCCAGCAATGATGGTTCATCCCCAGCTGAGTTTATTTCTCCGAAATCAGCAGACCTTATAGCAGAGTATCTCTTCTCCCCACAGAGTCATTTCCTCATCAGTTTATTCCCCAGCGGAGTTATTCTCTCCTACAGAATCATTCTCACAAACATCTTCATTCACTATCCCCGGCGGAAACGAAGAATTCAATTTCTTGCACTCTCCAGCAACAACCCGAGATTTATTTTCCCTAGTTAAAGAGCATCATAAAAGACATCACATATCTATACATCAGGACATACGCATAAACATCATACAACACAATCTCATTTATGTTGAGAACATCATTGCTTGATACATGTCATGCATTACATACAACTAACCTTTACCTTTCAGGAAAGATACAATCAAATTTCAAGCTATGAAGCCTGGACCATGACAAGATAGTAGTTCAAATTCAACTTGCCTCTTTAATAGAGATGATTCCTCAGTTGAATAACGGACGATCGAAGTTCCTAAATGTCAGCAGAGATGATTCCTCAGTTGAATAACGGACGACTGGAGTTCCTAAATGTCAGCAGAGATGATTCCTCGGTTGAATAACGGACGACCGAAGTTCCTAAATGTCAGCAGAGATTATTCCTCAATTGAATAACAGACGACCGAAGTTCCTAAATATCAGCAGAGATGATTCCTCAGTTGAATAACGGGCGACCGAAGTTCCTAAATGTTAGAAGAGATGATTCCTCAGTTGAATAACGGACGACCGAAGTTCCTAAATATCAACAGAGATGATTCCTCAGTTGAATAACGGGCGACCGAAGTTCCTAAATGTCAGCAGATATGATTCCTCAGTTGAATTACGGATGACCGAAGTTCCTAAATATCAACAGAGATGATTCGTCGGTTGAATAACAGACGACCGAAGTTCCTAAATGTCAACATAGATGATTCCTCGGTTGAATAACGGACGACCGAAGTTCCTAAATGTCAGCAGAGATGATTCCTCAGTTGAATAACGGACGACCGAAGTTCCTAAATTTCAACAGAGATGATTCCTCGGTTGAATAATGGACGACCGAAGTTCCTAAATGTCAGCAGAGATGATTCTTCAGTTGAATAACGGACGACCGAAGTTCCTAAATGTCAGCAGCGATGATTCCTCAGTTGAATAACGGACGATCGAAGTTCCTAAATGTCAACAGAGATGATTCCTCGGTTGAATAACAGATGACCGAAGTTCCTAAATGTCAGCAGAGTTGATTCCTCAGTTGTATAACGGATGACCGAATTTCCAAAATGTCAGCAGAGATGATTCCTCAGTTGAATAACGGACGACCGAAGTTCCTAAATGTCAACAGAGATGATTCCTCAGTTGAATAACGGACGACCGAAGTTCCTAAATGACAACAGAGATGATTCCTCGGTTGAATAACGGATGATCGATATTCCTAAATGTCAGCAGAGATGATTCCTCAGTTGAATAACGGACGACCGAAGTTCCTAAATTTCAACAGAGATGATTCCTCAGTTGAATAACGGATCACCGAAGTTCCTAAATGTCAACAGAGATGATTCCTCAGTTGAATAACGGATGACCGAAGCTCCTAAATGTCAGCAGAGATGATTCCTCAGTTGAATAACGGATGACCGAAGTTCCTAAATGTCAACAGAGATGATTACTCAGTAGAATAACAGACGACCGGAGTTCCTAAATATCAACAGAGATGATTCCTCGGTTGAATAACGGATGACCGAAGCTCCTAAATATCAGCAGAGATGATTCCTCGGTTGAATAACGGATGACCGAAGCTCCTAAATGTCAACAGAGATGATTCCTCAATTGAATAACGGATGACTGAAGTTCCTAAAATTCAACAGAGATGTTTCCTTGGTAGAATACAGATGACCGAAGTTCCTAAATGTCAGCAGAGATGATTCCTTAGTTGAATAACGGATGACCGAAGTTCCTGAATGTCAGTAGAGATGATTCCTCAGTTGAATAACGGATGACCGAAGTTCCTATAATTCGATAGGGATGATTCCTCAGTAGAATACGGATGACTGAAGTTCCTAAAATTCAAACAGAGACGACTCACCAAAAGAATAACAGACGACTAAAGCTTTTAAAAATTCTACTTTCAACAAAGATCAGCCTTCCCCAGCGGAATCTTCCTCAACGACAGGTATACCAGCTCTCGCTAAGGAAACTCTTATGCGATCGACACTCCTTCCGGTGGCATCTTCAAGCCCATATCCCGTCATCAATCTCCAAATTGCATCAATAAGTCCATTCCCGACATCACAAGACAATCACCACTTCATGCGAGTGCAAATTTCTGGGCACTCTAGTGTTCAATCATCTTCCACCTTTGGATCACGAAAGGCAAGCACGCCAATCTACATCCTCAAGTTTAAGAAAATTGAACAGGGGTGTTGTACCCCAAAATTTGTCCTCCCATATTTCTCAAAACATTTCAAGAAAGATCCTCAAGTTGCTCAAGGTAGTCCAAGGGTTGACCAGACAAGCTCTCTCCTAAGGCAGTCTACCTCAAATTAGGGTTTTATGTTGCATCAAGATACTTGAGTCCAAGTGATCCCAAATTCTCACCAATGTCCTAATATGTTATCAAGATCATCCATGTCAAGCTTCAAGCCTTGCAGAGGAATTTTGCTCAGTCAATTGCTCAAAGGCCTGAAAATCGATTGTGCTAGGGCAAAAGTTAATTGTGGCCCACATACAGTCAAACTTCAAGATTTTTAGTCAACATTCTCATTTTGAAGGATATTTCATCATTTGATCAAGGGTTGATCATGATTCATCAAGGATTGCTCATAATTCATTAAGACTCAAAAGTTGCTAAATTAGGGTTTTGCAGAAAAAGTGAACCCAACTTTGACCAAGCATAACTTTCTCATACTTTATGAGAAATGACCCATTCAAAGCTCATTTTGAAAAGTATTCAATTCTCTACAATCCATCTTCATCTCCCAAGTTCAAAATATGCACTCACAAGAATTTATGAATTTGGACATTATAGGTCATTTTGAAAAGTCAACAAAAACACCCTTTTTGTCAAAGCTTCATACATGAGCATGGAATATAAAATTGAGATGAGACCAAAAGGGTTGCATAGAGGACATCTCAAGCTTTCTAAAAAGTCAATTAACACTTCTAAAGAGTCAAAATTAAGGAAGTTATGCATTGGTGAAGTTGACCTTTTTTGCAAAATTGCCAAAAGTCAATTATGCCTAAATCAAAATAAATCATATAAAATCAAAAATATTGAAAACACAAGATTTTGTGCTTGTTTCAGGTTTCAACTACAGCTAGCAAGTATTGAAACTCGTGCAAGGCATTAGAGTGGACAAAAAGATTGAAAAAAAACTATTTTTGGAATGATATTGAAAGTGAATCAAATCAAATCAAAACTCATTGATATAGGAAGATTGGATGCATTATTTCAACCCTAATGCATTCCTTGGTACATATAGAGGAGAGGTAGACCTAAAACTAGGTTAGAAACAGGCGAAGCAAGCAGAGCAACATTTGAAAAAAATCAAGAAAAGTGCAAGATCGATTTCATTGTTCCAGGCCAATTCAAGACTTCTTGACCATTCCATTTGCTTCATGGGAGTCTCAGCAAGCTAAAGCAATCAAGAACCAAGCTTTTCCAGTCCTAAAAAGCTCTGTAAGTCAGCCACGATATCTCACATTTCTTGAATTCGAATAGCATGATTTAGGCATTGTTAGGATGAATTAATCATATATTGTTGATCCAAGGAACATATGCAAACTTTCTGTATGGTTTAATTGCGTTTTCATGGCTTGTATGGAGTTTCACCGTTTTTAGGGTTTACAAGCTTGATTTGGGATCTCTGCGTGCAAGCAAAATTGGGCCATGAAAGGGCCACCATCACACTCAGGAGGTCCAGACGAATCGATTGATGGCCCTAGTTTTTATTTATTTTGCTCACAGTTGAATTTGAGAATGCACAGGTCTATAGCGACGGACGTTGTCCGTAGGTATAGGTTCCCAAACCTTTAGCCACGGAGAGAGGAAGGAGACGAAGACGTGGCCTCATCTGATTTGGCCATTTGAATTTTCGCGCAAAAATTTCATTGCTTCGTTTGTTTCATATATTATTAATATTATGTATATTATATACAACAAATGCAAAGTGATGTAGTGGTAGCCAGGCAAGCGTTTAAGGCATTAGGAAGCTTGAGATCAGGGGTTCGACCCCTGCCTCCAACATTTGGTATTTTTCTTAATTTCTTTCAGGTTATCCAGCGCGTTCACAAGCCTAAGGAGCACCATACGTCTTCACCATCCAGCAAGCCAAGTGTCAGGAGATCAAATCCAAAAGCTAGCATATGAGAGACCATCATGAGGTCTAGTCAACACAACATACTGGATCCAAGAGGTCAACGTGGACCTCCACCTTTGGGCCCAGATCTGACTTTTTGCACCCCCCCTCAAGTTGTTATTTTCAGGGCCATTTCCTATTCTTATTCTTTTTATATTTTATTTATTTATTTACTAACCAATCAAATTATTTTCTTTTTATCAAAAAAATCACAAAAAATATTACTTTTCATAAATCAGGTCTAGATTATATTTTTATTAAAAAAATTAATTAATTTAACTAGGTTTGTAAAATTTAGATAATTTTAATTCTTTTGTACATAATTAAAAATAATTAGAGTAATTAGGTTTTTGTTCCAAATTTAATTTTTCTTTCTTTTCTTAAAAATAACAAAAATAGATCTTGTAATTATTTTTATTAATTAATTTAATCACTAATTAATTTTTGTATTTAATTTAGAAAACTTATTTCTTTTTATTAAAAAAAAAACATTTTCTTTTTTTCATTAGGATAGAAGGGTCAAAACCCTAGTTCGCATTCGATCTAATTTGTCATCGCGCACTTTATTTTATTATTTCTATCCAATTATTGTATCTGCTCACAGTTTGTAATAGTTTTAATTAGGACTTTATTTACATTTATTGCTTTAATTTCAAAGGGTTTGTTTTTGGCTATGTAAATACCTGAAGCCTTGTAATAGCGTAGTTTAATTTCCGCACTTTAAATTCCGCAAATATTAAACTGTTAGATGTATGATAGCAAGATGCATGACAAGAATGTATGACTAATTTTAAAACAGTTAGATAACCCTAAACATGTGGAAAGATAAATAAACTGGAAATTGAAACACTCGCACATGCGCACTCCTAGGGTACACTCCCACTTGGTTGCCTTCGGTAAACGGTCATTGAGTATAGGATACTTTAGTGGTTGTCCTTTTGTTTAAAAATCATAGTTGCCTCGGAAAGGTTGCCTCGGATATTGTTGCCTCGGATAATTGATCTAAGACATTAGGATTATTACTAAGATGTCCTAACATTGCTTTAGTGACCGTACGCCCCTTTCGAATTGACCCTCAAACTCCAATGACGGTGCTACCTTCTCACTAATAGTAGGATAGTGTTGTCTAAAGGAAACGAACATAGAACGATTCTTTTTTCGAGTAGGTAGATTAGTTCTTAAGTACTTGCTCAATCAAAACAAACTTTTTTCACACTTACACTCCTTTACAAACAAAGTTTTCCAAAACACTTCATTACACTCTTGAAGACAGAACAAGAGTTAAATCGAAGTTAAAACAAAAAAATTTCAAAGCCCACAAACACAAAGAAAACAATTTTGAAAATGATGAGCAAGTACCTAAGAGCCCGTAGATAACTACGGATAGAAAGGGTGTTAATACCTTCCCTTTCTATAATCTATCCCCCATACTCAGATATATCTCGAAAATGGAATTTTTCTGTGCTTTTTTCCATTCCTTGTTGGATAAAATAAAAGACGGTGGCGACTCTTGCTTACCGCAACATTTTGCGAACACAAACGCAAAACGCAAACCAGCAAATTCCTTTAAAAAAATAGGGAAACACATCCCGATTCTGGCCACCGTATCACAGAGTCTATGAATATAAGTGAATGATCCCAAAAATTCCAAAAAAAAAATTGCCATAATAAATTTAATATAGGGAATGCATCTATTAAGTTAGGTGATCCTCACTCGGTCACTTAATCCAACAGTTGTAGAACCTACAAAAATATAATAAATCAACTCGTCGTTAGTTGGTTCAGAGGTGTCTGGTGCTGAACTTGGTAGGGCGGACTACGGTTCGATCCCCTGCAACTGTGATTGGTTAAATAAAAGGGGTTACCAAACCTATGTACCAGAACCTCGACAGAAAGGATCATAGTTGCTAATCGATTTCCTTACTATGTGTGTGTACGGATAACAGGCTTAATGTGATTGTGCTTGAATGAATAGAGTGAAATAAAAACGAGAGATATAGGTTGAGTTATAATGGAATGATTTGAATTGGTTTTCATAAAGAGGGAGTCTTTGAACATTGTGTCGTTACGGTGTCCTTGGTATTGACTATTTAGTACCTATCGTTCTAACATTAGCCTAGTAGTCGCGTATGATTAGGAATTGTTTTGTGCCCTTATTTTAAATCTCGCTTAATCATTTATTTTACAGTGTTGGTAGATATCTTAAGGATAAGCAATGGTTTAAATGTGGGGGTACTTGATAACGCAAAATTATATCGTATATTAGAACCGACTTGCATGCATTTTAGTACCATTTTCTGTTAATTATGTTGCATTATGTTGGTATTTTAGGTTTGTTTCAAGTATTTATATTCCACAAGGCCTACTTTATAAAAGGAGAAGAAATGGAAAAGAAATGGACTGAAAATCACAAAGTAGAAGAAAAAAATCAGATAATTCTTATCAGAAGGTTGTGACGATCGTCACACCTACCTGGCGCTCGACAAAAGTTAAGTATGTGTGCCCCTCGACACACATAGCCTGATGCTCGACACAAATCAAATAAGTGTTCCCTTCAACACACATAGTACGGATATCGGCACAAGTTGAAAATATGTGTACCTCATGGCACACATTGCATGCCACTCGTCACGGGTTAATTTCAGTTTTAAACACGAAGTTCTCTCCACGTCTGCAACGAAGCTCCCATGATTTTCTCAACTTCTCCAACCATGATCTCCATTATCTCCACTGTCTCCAACTTCCCACTATCTCCACCTTCTTCAACTTCCCATTATCTCCACTACCTGTCACATGTTAACTTCTATTAGTTCTCTCTATAAAAGCGACCGAGCATTCATTTTTTGGGAAGACAAGTTTTGTGTGTAGATTATTATTCTTAGTTTTTAGACAGAAAATTTTACTGTGTAAAAGTGGTAGTTACTCACACCGAGGAACTACCACACCATTAGTGTTAGGACTTATTTTGTGTACACTTGGATCAACAATCCTGCCGGAATCCATCTTTCAATTTAGTTTCAAAATCAATTTTAGTTCAATTTTTATTTTTCAGATTTCATTTTAGTTGTTACTTTAATTATTCCAAGTCTCTATTATTTCTGGTTTTATCGCTTTTATTATTATACTGCTTCTCTTTATTTTCAGTTTTGATTATTGTCAATTGTTGTTGTAATTCAATTTCTAGTTTCAGTTTGTATTGCTATTATTATTCACTGCATATTTAAATACCATGTTGTTCTTAATTGGAACTGTTATGTTTAATTCATTTTCAATTAATTCCATGTCTAGCTAAATTATTTAGAGTCTGGTATGTGAGGATCGTCGTCCCCGACAGGACTGAGTAACAAATGTTGGCTTAATTAGTTAATTTAGAAATTATGTTCCGGTCTTTGTTTTTTAACTTAATTTAAATAGCTTTGTCACGAGAGTGAGAGGTTACTTAACACAATTTTTCCACGAGAGTGGGAAATTAACTAAGGTTCGAGTCGGCGCTGCGAGAGCGTGGGGGTTGTACCAGATAGTATAAACTAAGCATTAATCCTAAACACAGCGAGAGCGTTTTAGGATTAATTAGAACTTGTTCAGTTTTCAAAATGAATTCCTTAATTAAAATGGGCGAGCGAGAGAAAAATCTCATGGTTAAGGAATGCGGCTTTATTCAAAATCGCGAGAGTGTGGGGTTCAGTCTTTAAATTGATATTTACTACTAAACACATTTTTACATCAGTATAAGCCAATGAGTTATAGAGTCCGAGAGGTATGCGAAATACACATTATGGTCTCTCTTTTCATATATATTTCCTTAATCTTATTTTATTTCAGTTTTAGTTCTTAGTTTCCCCTAAATTAATCATTCATTAGCCTTATCTTTACAAAGCGACAATAGATTACAGTAGATTGACATTATTCTCTGTGGGTTCGACAATCTTTTATATTACTTCGATATTTTCGTGCACTTGCGGATGCATCACTGTTTGACAATCATCATTATATACCACTGTCTGATCTTTTCGAAGTAATTTGAATATAGGCTCGCACGTAGCAGTTAGGTGCGATATGAACCTTAAAATGTAATTCAATCATCCTAAGAAACCATGAACCTCTTTCTTTATCCTCGGAGCTGGCATTTCTTTTATAGCTTTTACCTTGTCGGGGTCTACCTCAATACCATGTTGACTTATAATAAAACCCAGTAACTTGCCTGACCTGATACCAAATGTATATTTGTTTGGATTCAATCTTAGTTTAAACTTTCACAGACGCACGAATAGCTTCTGTAAATGTATGATGTGATACTCTTTTGTATGAGATTTTGCAATAATATCATCTACATACACCTCAACTTCTTTGTGAATCATATCATGGAATAGTGTGACCATAGCTCATTGATAAGTTTCCCCGATGTTCTTTAGGCCAAACGACATTACCTTGTAACAGAAAGTACCCCAAGGAGTCATGAGTGTAGTATTTTCCATGTCTTTGGGGGCCATTTTGATTTGATTATAACCCGAGAAACTGTCCATGAATGAGAATATCGAAGCTTAAGATGTATTATCCACCAAAACATCTATGTGAGGTAACATAAAATCATCTTTGGGACTTTATTTGTTCAGATCCGATAATCTACACACATGTGTACTTTTCCATCCTTCTTGTGCAGTGGCATGATATTAGCTATCCAAGGTGGATAATCTACCACCACTAAGAACCATGCGTCGAATTGTTTAAGGACCTCTTCTCGAATCTTATTGGACATGTCTGGACGAGTTCTTCTGAGCATCTACCTAACTGGAGAGCAACCTTCCTTGAGAGGTTGTCTATGCACCATAATGTTTGTATCTAATCCTGGCAAATCTTTGTAAGACCGGGCGAATATATCCACATATTCATGTAGTAACTTGATTAGTCTTTCCTTGTCTCTTTTCTCTAATGTTGCCCCTAGCTTGATCTCTTTCGAATCTTCTTTTGTGCCAAGGTTAATGGTCTCAATAGATTCCTAGTATGGTTGTATATTGTCAGCTTTTTGCTTTATCTCCCTCGCCAATTATTTAAAAAGTTCAAGATCTTCATCATCTTCCTCTTCCTCTTGGTTGATGGGTGCATCAAAATTATATCGTATAGCAGCAGTAACATTATTGGTGATTTTAGGCATGGATCTGCACATTTATCATGTTTTTGTGCAGTTTTAGTATGTGAGTTTGGAAAATGCATATGAAGAAAAGTATTGCCATTTTCAAATATAAAAGATAAATACAAGAGAAAGACAAGGATCTTAATTGAATGCGGAAATATAACTTTTATTAATTATGAATACTGTCTGAAACAAATTGGAGGACCCTTACAAGCAACCCCTATGCCTCGGGCTTGACATAGGTTCTTTCAAAAATAAGAAAAATTACTTTGGAAAGAAAAAGATCTCTGGAATCTCCACAGTTGTCCAATTCTTGAGTTCTTTTCCTGGGGCGCATTCATGGATGAAACTGGATTCCTTCTTGATGTTTCTCTTATGAGATATCATTGCCACATGTCCTCCATGCTCTACTCCTTTGTTGACGAAGGTCTCCTGGATTGGAGGAAATTGTGCTTTGCCTTTCAGAGTAGCCTTTGATAATTTGTAGCCCAAACCAAAACGATTCTTCTTCTCGAGTATTTCTAGGAGTTTACCCCAACCCTTTGAGGTGCCATTCTCCACAACTCTTTCCAAATCTCTCCACAAAGTCACAGTAGGTTTCTTGATTTTTTTTCCACCGGTAGGGTTACCATTGAAGCAACCTCTAAGATTGGAAATGATGTTGCTATACAGTCTTCATCAGCACTAATATACCTATAGGACTCTATGTGACTTACAAAGATGTCCTCTTAACCATCGATTATAACCAATCTTCCTTCAACGAAGAACTTCAGTTTCTGATGTAAAGTTGAAGTGATTTCCCCTATTGCATGAATCCAGGGTCGTCCAAGTAAACATGTATACGATGGTTCTATATCCATGACTTGAAAAGTGATATAGAACATATGTGGACCAAATTTGATAGGAAGGTCCACTTATCCAAATACCGAGCTTTGAGAATCGTCAAAAGCTTTAACTATCGTAGAAATTGGTCTTATTACAACACCATCTAGTGTTAACTTCATCAAGCTGGATTTTGGTAACACATTGAGGGAAGAACCAGTATCAGTGAGTACCCTCGACAGGCTTGTGGTGTCTATCTGAATAGATATATGCAATGCTTTGTTGTGAGCTCGGCCATGCGGAGGCAACTCACTGTCATTAAAACCCAGATATGATCCAGACATCAAATTTACTACAAAATTGTCAAATTGGTTTACAATAGTCTCCTCTACGACATGAGCAGAACTCAGAACCTTCATTAGGGAGTATTGATGTGCTTCTGAATTAATGAGCAATGAGAGTATTTAAATCTTGGTCGGGGTTTGGTAAAGCTGATCCACCACCCTATAATCACTCCTCTTGATTATTTTCAAAAATTCTTCTGCCTCTTGATCGGTAAAGTTTTTGCTTGGAGGCTCTTGTTCTTGACTTTCCTCCACCACTTCTTTTCCTTTATCTTTCTCCAACGTATCATTTTTATTTTTCACCCCAACATTATTCTTCTTTTATGGTTCAGAGCCAAATATTAGACCACTGCGAGTCATGCCCCCTGTTCCTGCTATATTTGAGATTGTAGGTCCTTGACTTGTTAACGGCTCACATTCTTGCTTTAAACCATTGATGTATACAGTAGAATCATAACTCAATGGTACTTCTTTGTTACTTTCGTAACGGGTAGGAGATGGTCCCCTAATTACCATCGTAGTCTTGGGAAATACTAGTATCCTTAGAGTTTGTCTTGGCATCAATTCTAGTGCTTCTGTTGATTCTCCCCACGGAATCACAAGAGTCTTCTTATTAAGGTTTGGCCCTTGGCAAGGAATTTCCAATGGCTTCTTCGTACTTCCCTCGACCACAGCTACATATTCTTCTTTAGCGTATGGTCCAAATTGGACTATCCCCTGATCCATCCATTTTTGTAACATCTTCAAAAAAGCTTCATTATGTTCCAAGAGGAACCCACACTCCAACAGATATTCCTTCAAAATATTTATTAGGGCCTTTACTCTTCTGACTTCACCAAATTCGATGACTACTTCAATTGCGTTTATTGCTGGTCAACCATGCAGAGACATGGGGTTCGATTTGATATTTGGTTTATCAAAAGTGATATCCTGAGAATCCAACAAATCTTGAACCTTATGTTTGAAGGCCCAACATTTTCCTATAGTGTTTTTGGGAGAATTGGCATGATACTCGCATCTGGAATTGGAATCGTACCTTGGTGGGGTGTCCCGATTGGAGGAGCTAGAGGTCTTAGCTCTACCAAATACACCTTGACCAAGTGTTGTAATAATTGACTGGGTGGCATAGGGAGTCGGTCAAACTTTCTTGGCAGCCTTTTGAATTTTTTATGTTGTTGTTCTCGTGGAATTATTAATGGGTGTTGTACCCTTAGATGCGAGGCTACAACATTAATTACTACCTCCTTCTTTTTCGAGAAGTTAGGAACATGTCTTTTTGCATTATAAGGGGTACTAGATGATTCCCTTGTATCTTCCTGATCTTTATACCAGCTTTAACTCTTTCACCAATATTCACTAAATCACAAAATCCAAAAGAGACTCTTCCTACCATCTTTTCATAGTACAACCCTTGTAAAGTTCCCATGAACATATTGTCATATCCCAAAATTTACCTATCATTACAATAGTTATATTATTATTAGGTTTCTAAATGAGCAAATCATATTGTGGGGGTTTAAACATGGGAGAGAGGTGTATTGATCTAAAATAGACCATCAATATCTGATGGGCCATTAAGGTTTCATTCTTTTTTTGAGGGTGTTGTACCCCAAAATTTTCCCTCTCTTTTCTCAAGGCATTTCTCATAAAGATTTTCAAAAGCTCAAGTTTGCACAAGTGCAAAGCAAATAAAAAGGGTGTGCAGATGCAGGTAACTATGTTGAATTCAAAATATGGTTCAGGCTACATGACTGATCGAAAGGAGTGGTTGGCAGATTTAGACAAATCAAAGAAGAAGCTTCGATCCACAAGCTTCGACTGAGCAGTGCCTTCCTTCATGTTGGCTTCCCTCATGCTATCTTCGACTGGGAAATGGCTTCCTTCATGCTTGCTTCGATCCACAAGGCAAGGGCTTCCCTCGTGCTAGCTTTGACTGGGCAATGTCTTCCTTCATGCTTGCTTCGATCCACAAGGCAAGGGCTTCCCTCATGCTAACTTCGACTGGGCAATGGCTTCCTTCATGCTTGCTTCGATTCCACCTCTAAACCATTCAACACACATAGTTTCTACACTATGAATTACAATTGGTGGATTCAAAGAACCTATATTTGGTGGCCCATTCGAAGAACATACATTTGGTGGCCCATTCGAAGAACATATATTTAGGGGTCCATTCGAAGAACATACAATTGTTGGATTCGAAGAACCTACATTTGGTGGTCCATTCGAAGAACATACAATTAGTGGATTCGAAGAACCTACATTTGGTGGCCCATTCGAAGAACATACATGTGGTGGTCCATTCGAAGAACATACATTTGGTGGTCCATTCGAAGAACATACAATTGGTCCATTCAAAGGACATATAATGGGTCCATTTGAAGAACACACAATTGGTGGAAACAAGTATTTTTTTGTCTTTTGATGAGTCTGGTTGAAGGCTGCTGAACAATGTCCTATTTGATGCCAAGCCCAAGCCTGCTGTAATGTCCACATAACAACTTAAAACCATGTCAAAAAGCAGTCTGATGCACTGCTATGAAACAGTCTTGCACCAAGCTGCCACAACACTCCAAAACTGTTGTAAAATAGTCCTGCTATACTGCTTCTAATTTGCACCAAATTGGCATATAAAAGCCGCACCTTGAAAGCTATGAAAAAGAGATACCCAAACTGTTCAAATTTCATTTGTTTTCCCCATAAAACCCCAGCAAGACTCTTCTATAAATAAGATGTTTCACAACACATCTAAGGGGGCTTGGAGGTGGATTTTCAGAGGGCTTTTTGACAAACAAAGAGAGGCTTTTTGGTAAGGCAAAGGGAGAAGAGAAGAAAAAAAGAGAGGAGAGAACACTTAAAACACTCTTAAACCCAGAACCAAAAAATACAACACCTTTGTTTGTTCTCTCTTTCGAATCCAAGCTTTCCTATCCTTCAAACTCAGGTTCCTTCCACCCTTCGAATTCAAGAATATTCAGGGAAGCAACTCAAAGCTCAAAATACCAACTCCAGATTCAAGGTAAGTCTTCCTGACTTTAAACCTTTTCATTTCAAGCATCATTGATAACTTTTTGTTTGTTTTCATTTCTACCCTTTTGTTTGTTTTTCTTTATTGTCAAGAACTAATTTATACAGACCATAAAACAATATTGGAGTGAAAATTACAGCATGGTTCGACACAAAGCCTTAGGCTTCAATACACACTGATTTGCAGGCCCAAACGAAAGAAACAAAAAAAAGGTGTGAATTGAAGGGTGTATGCTTCAATACACATTGACTTACAGGCCCAAACGAAAGAAAACAAAAGGGGTGTGTGAATTGAAGGACACATGCTTCGAACGTGCTGCATGAATCGAAAAACTTGTTCTTTCTCTCTTTTGCACTATTGTTTGTCTTTATATTTTATATATTTTTTCTTTAATTTCTATTCAATATGGTTGTAATAATTAGGACTTTTATTGCTTTCCACCCCCATTTGTAAATTTTTATACCCCATACCCAAATTATGTAATAGCGTAGGATATTTATTTTCCGCCATTTATTGCTTTTATATAAAATGCTAGTAATTAGGGTGTGTATGGCAAGATAAAATCAACCGTTAGAAAACCCTAATTTCAAAGACAAAAATGTATGCAATCAAACACACTATTCACACGTGCACCTCTAGGTTAACCTCTCTTGTTGCCTCGGAAAATAGTCATGTCCCTCGAACATGGGAGTTTTAGCAAAGACCCTCGATAAAAAAGATCATAGTCCCTCGATGTCCCTTGATGTTGCCTCTGGTAAACGATCTAGTCCTTTATGAAAATTGCTAAAACGTCTCATTAGTTTCCTTCTATGACTATACAATTGACCCACGCCCGTTCCTTCACATCCAACGATGGGGTTTCTTACCAAATCAATGGTAAGGTAGCAACATCTAAAGGAGGAGGAAAAGAACATAGACCTTTTGAGTAGGTAGGATGATCGTATTTTATTTCTCACAAATCAAAACCATTTCCACACTTACACTTTCAAAACATCTTCAAAAACAAACATCTTTTTGAACTATTTACAAAACCAACACTTTGTATGCATTCTTATAGAGACGAGAATCATTACAAAGTTAGTTGCAACAAAGGAATTTTGCAAAATATTTTCAAACTTACACCCACCACAAACACGTTTCAAACAAAGAATTTTTCAAAAGTGATCTAGCAAGCAACTAAGATCCCATAGATAACTATGGATGAAAAGGGTGCTAACACCTTCCCTTTTCATAATCTACCCCCGAACTCAAGAAAACATCTCAAAGGTCTTTCCTGTTCTTTTCACCCTTTCCTTATTCGATAAAATAAAAGTCAGTGGCGACTCTTACTATCCGCAACAATTGCGATAAAACACAAAACACCCAAGTCAGTTCTCCCACCGTATTATATAACTGGCAACTCTGCTGGGGATAATACTTAAAATTGGGGTTACCTTAGAGTTAGATAACATTTAATTTATTTCATTGTTTGATTTTTTTTCTTTATCTTTATGGGACCTTGTTTGGGTGAATATTGATCCTCTACTCGGATCGGGGAACACCATTAGGTAAGTAGTAATAGATCGTGGGGACTGTGCGGGGTATACCAACATGGTTGAAGCGATGGCTACGTTAGTGTGACATATTTGTTGGTACCGGTAGCCCTTGAGTTTAGTCAAGGAAAATACGGGGCCGCTGTGTGGTGTCATGAAGCGCTAACTGACCTTAGAACCTTTAATTAAACAAATTGGCCATTATAAAGTAGTGAGATAGCCGACATTGGTTCCAACCGAAGATTGGTTGATACTCAATGCTACGCTCATTGAGATCGGACTTTCGGGATATTTCGGTCGCCAATAAAGAGGCTTGTGTTAAAACAATGCCCAATGAAGAAAGATCAATGATATTGAGATTCTCTAGAACCCAATTACTTTCTAGGATAGGTTGAACCAACTAAGCTTCAAGAGGGTACTTACCTATGACTCCATGCAAGCCTAAACCTAAGGATTTGTTTCCTTTTTTTGTACATAACAACTTGTTGGCTCTTGCTTGCTTGCGTTTCACTTGTACATAACATCATAACATCATACCATATCATTTCCACTGACCATTTCAAGGATCTCAAGGACCTGTGATGCAGGGACATGATGAACCAGACATCCATCAAGGGGCAAGAGGATTTATTTTTCTCTAACCAAACACTGTCAAAGAACAAAGCACGATTAACTTGAGTCAAGGACTATGACCCACTTGACATGGTGAGCATGATTCTCGTGGAAGGACATCCAACAATACGAAGTTCTCCAATAAAAGATGCACTTCTAATATCTTCTTGTGTTTACCCTATGAGATCCTTGAAAACATTGCATCCACATACCATGCATCATATCATGACAGGTTTTCCCCACACAGGTTTCCTTATCTTTCTACTGTTTATTTCAGTAAGATGGATATGGAACAAACAGTGAAGGATCTTCAAGCACATAATGCCCAATTCCAACAGATTTTCCTGGCTTTGGCTAAAGGAAAAGAGGACCTAAATACTCTCATGATCAAAGACAGGAAGAAAAATACAAAGAAACTAGTGGGTGTCATGAATATGGGAAGGAGACTCAGAGGACCAGTAAAGCGGGCTCTAGAATTCGCAACTCAGTCAAGCGAGGGGGAAAGTCAAGAAGAGAAGACAATAGAAAAGGACCACAGTCCAGAGTCTGATGAAGAAGAGGCTGATTATGCTGAAGAGCAATATCCTCTTACTGATGACAAATATAAACAGCTGGAGGATCGTCTCAACGCCATGGAAATTCAGAGAGTACCTGGTCTGGATATTGAATAATTAGGTTTGATTTCTGGAGTGGCCATTCCACCAAAGTTCAAGGTTCTCTCATTTTCTAAATATGACGGAGTTTCATGTCTTAAGCTGCATCTGAGGTCTTATGTTAGGAAGATCCAACCTCACACCGCTGATAGGAATTTGTGGGTGCACTTCTTCCAGGAAAGTTTATCGGGGACTCAATTGGAATGGTTCTATCAGCTGGAGGGAACCAACATCCACAATTGGGAGGATCTGGCTTCTGCTTTTTAAAAGCAGTACTAATACAATGTTGACCTCTCTCCAACCCTACACTACTATGGGTTCCAGTGAGGGCTTTAAAGATTATGCCCAGAAGTGGAGAGATCTTGCAGGAAGATTCCAACCTCCTCTATCTGATAGAGAGCTGGTAGATATGTTCTTGGGTACTTTGTCAGGCCCATTTTTCAACCATCTGATCGGAAGCTCTTCAGCTGGATTCACTGAGCTGATATTGACAGGCGAAAGAGTATAAGCTGGCATCAAGAGCGGTAAAATTCAAAGGGGTGCATCTTCAAGTACAAGGAATCAGCCTTTCATTTGGAAGAAGGAAATTAGTGTTGTTTATGCTAGAGGTAACCACAACCAATCTGTGGGAGTTGTGTTAATCTTTAATCCTATGATTGTGCAACAACGTCAATAGGGGAATCAACGTAAGGAGGTCGCGCCTAAAAGACAATTCACCAAGATCAACATGTCACTAGCTCAAGCGTTACAACACATGTTGAAGGCAGTGTTGATTATGTTGAAGGCTCCTTTGTAGAATCCCAATACTTCTGCTCCTAGTTACCATCCCAATGAAAGGTGTGCATGCCATTCTGATAGCCCTGGACATGATACGAATAGCTTCTGGGCTCTGAAGAACAAAATTCAAGATATGATTGACGTCAAGGAGATTGAATTCGACCATCTAGAGACTCACAACGTGATCACTGCTCCCATTCCAAATCATTGAGAGCGTCCAGTTTATTTTTTAATTTTCAATTGTAATGTATTTTGTTTGTTCGAACACTTATCTATTATGTCAAACTTTTTTTCATTAATGCATTGCATATGTTTGTCTTGAATTAATCCATTTGTTTTCACCATATTTAAATTGTGCTTTTATTCCCTTGTTTTCGTGATATTCAACTCTCGTTAAAAGTTACAAGTCATTAGAGGGAGGATGACGAAAATAATACCATAATCTCATATAGTATGCTTTTGGACAGACCTTGCTGACGATGTACAGGCGTTCTTTTAATTCCTAAACACTAGAATTATAAGGAAGATGATCCCTAGTCAACCGCTTTGAGCCAAAGAAGTAGGATTTTTCTTTTTCACACAAATTGAAACCTTTAACCAAAACCCGGGACAGGGTAGTTTTTCAGTTAATCCAAGTGCGTGTTCAGTCGCAAGCTTTCACTTCATACGAATGACATCAAAAAAATCCTTCTGAATCAAAATACGGCGATGGTTCCCCATAAAATAGGTAGTCATTATCTCTCAAAATAAAAAGCCCACTAAGTCAAAACCTACGAAGGAGACTTAATAAAAATTGGGGCATCCCGCTGACTGTAATCTCAAAACAGCCACGCAAAAATTAGGGATAGTAAATCAAGAAAGATGTCACTACAAATCCTCGACAACGTGAAAAAATGTTGCAAAAATGACTACCTTCATAAGCAAACTTCCAATATCTGAACCATCACCTAAAAAACTTCATTCCAGATTCAATTGGAATCCAAACGCGCAATTAACAGAGCTTAGGACTATAGAACATCATGAAGAACGGGTGGGTACAAATAAACTTTGAGCCTTGTCCTTTGTTTCTTAAACCGTGAACCAGGTCACGTTACAACCTTTTAAAAGTCCTAAATGAAGCATGGGTTAGTTTAAAAGCATATTGTTACAAAAGGTATCCTGACTCATGTAAGGCTTACTGTAAATCCTGAGTTGAATTCATATTCTTACAAAATTCTTTGATTTGCTAAAAATGCATTTTTCAAAAAACTTCAAGACAAACATAAATTTTGTATTGTTTGATACCGTTGTTTGCATATGGCTATTTGTTTGACAACAGAGATATTTGCACGGAGAACATCCAATGAATGGAAGATCTCTCAAGAAACAGGGTCACTTCAAATGGGAAGATACTTCCAAGGACAAGTCTCCCATTGTTAGCCTACTTAGTGTACAAGTTAGTTGTATATAAATAGACTAGTTTGTAAATTAGTTTGTAATAATTCAGTTCAATAAAACAATCTCTTTATTTCCTTATTCTCTCTCTTTCTCCACCCACTAAAAGTGCCTCATGCACTAACACTTTTAAGCTTAAAATTTCAAATTTTCGTGTTAATGTCTGCGTACGTAAAAATCCGTAAAATAACAGAGCAGGACAGATGCACGTATTAGAGAGCAATACCCTTTGGCTTTAAGATCAACAGACCTTAAGCAGAGAGATCAACTCGACGAATTGAATTGACATTGACGTAGATGAGACATTCGAGTAAAAGAGCTTTACTACGTAGACCACAGACACATTCAAGACATACTAATAGACATGACGAGTCAAACTCAAACAAGGGAACACATTCATTCATGGCCATTAATTAGCCTTAAGCACAAATGTTACTCAGATTCGTATATATGCCAATGTCACAATAGAACTGAAACTTTATTGGATCTTGCAAGACGTGTTACATTTGTGTACTTTTCAGCAACATTAGACGCCTATGATGTATAAGAATGGGTATGGTATCCAATGTGAATATTGGTATGGGATACGTTATTTTAAAAAAAATAAAAATAAAAATACGTTATTAAAAAATAATATATGAATAGATAACTAAGTTATTAAATTCATAATAAAATATTATATAAAAGTTATAAAAAATTATAATAATGTAAGATACAATAACAAAGAAATTAAAATCTATAAATATATTATATTAATATTTGAGAAAACCACAAATTTCATTCAAAATTAAATAATAAAAAAAGAATAAATACCATAAATATATTACGTGTATCCAATACGAATGTGTATTTGATACTGGTATTTCATATTTTTAGAAATATCCATGCTTCAGAATTTGATGCACATTATGGGTCCAATAAAATAGATATGTGCCCTTTACACACACACGACCACACTATCAGCCCCAATTCCATTTTTGTGTTGGTTAAGGTTGTCAAAAATCTAATGTCTAACAAATACTAATCAATTAACCGCTTTTCCTATTTTGCTCTTCTCCAAAAAAAAAATTACACTATATTTTAGACATAATGGTAACTAATAAATTAACCATCCACTTTTAATTTAAACTAATGAAAACATGACAAGCGGTGCATTATGTCAAAGAAGCCTACACCTGTCACTTTATCATTGGATACATTTCTCATTTCAAAATCATTCCTCCCTCTCTTCTTCCTCCTCATTTTACAATTTAAAGAAATAGGCTCAAAGATAGTGGTATGATTAGAAATTCTTGGGTTGCAGTTGTGCCAACAAATGGTGTAATATGTCAAACCACCATCTCTCAATAAATAATGAGCCTAGCTAATGTCACAATGAGATTTGAATTTGATCTCTCAACAAATGGTTTAATTTGATCTCATTGTGCATGAGATGTGAATTCTACTTAATTTCAACAGTTGGTATGTTTATTGATGGAATAATGTTTCATTTAAGATCAAATAATGTACCAGTTCCATACATCTTCTCTCATTGTATTTTTGTCATGATCCATAGTTTAAAGATTGTCTCATTGTACCAACTCCAATGATGGTCACACTTTTTGTCTAAGGATTAATATCCACTTGTCTTTTGAACACTTTTAAAGTGCAACATTATAAACCTACTCTACAACTTATCATGTTAGTTGTGAATGAAATTATGATATTATGCATAACATGTTTGTTATTTGTAATTTTATTTATTTATCTATCATCAATGCATTTACAAATATTTCTTCTAAACTACTTTTTCTGAAAATTGCTTGCTTCAAGATAGACTGCTGAACCACACCAGTCCATATCACTTGTAAGGCTATGTCTCCATCACCAACCTTTGACTATTCATTTGCATATTAGTTGCTCTATTTAATTCCATCTCTGGTCACAGCTGCAAATTTGTCGCCAACTGCACCACCGTACGAATTGCTTTCTTTGCTCATTTCCCTTCTATGTGATCAAAATGCTGATTTTTGTTCATTTAAAATTAGGATTTTAGTGATATTATTTAGGCTTTGAGCCTATGCTTTGATGCTTGTTTTTCACACCCCCGACTCATTTGTACTATGCTAGTTTTATTGCCTATTATTGATTTGAGGATTTTTTTTAATGCATTTCATATGTTTCTTAGTCATTGTGGTGGTGAAATATCAAAAATATCTTTGAAATTAGAAATATATTTTCAATGCGTATATATATATATGAGAATCGAAATATATTTTCGATTCTTATTTTTTATGTATTCAGAAGAAAAAAATTAAGACTTAAAATAGAAAAGAATGCGTATTAGAGATGTATTTCTGATTTTTTAAAGAGTATTTTCAAAAATAGATAAGATTTTTTTCCCCTAATAGGATAGGATAAGAAATTCTCTTTGATTTTTAGACCCATTCTTCTTACTTTGTTAGTTTGCTATGGCAATTTTTTAGTCACTCTTATATCTTTTTAAGGTGTTTGACGAAATTCACATAATATTTTTGAAAGAATTTTTTATTTTATAAAATATTTAATTTTGGAGATGTATATCTAAAAATACTCTTTTTTTTTTTTTAAGTATTTTCGATTCTAAAATAATAGCGTGTTAAAAAAATTAATATTATTTTTATAATCAATGTGTATCAATTAGAATTAAGATATATCAATTATATTAATTATAAATTATTACTGCTTTTTTTTTGTCATTATTGTTTTTTCTTATAATATTTATTATTAATGCATTACTTATATATTTTTTATTTATTCACATAAATAATTATTTATTATAATTTTAATTATTTAAAATATAAATTATGTAATTATTTCTTAATAATGCTGAAATATTATGTTTACAAGTATTTACAAAAAAATATTTTGTATTTTATATTAATTATCTGTTATAAATTTGTTGTAATATATTCTTACTTTAAAACCTTATAGATATTAATTTGTAACTATTTATATTGAATTTATGTTACATTTTGTGCATGTTATAAATTATAGTCAACAATTATTCATATTTTATATATATATTTTATTTTTCATTTTTGATAAATTTTAATTTTTATTCACAATTTTTTATTAAAAGTATTTTATTTCTTCCATTTTATTTGTTCTATTTTAATTTATCACAAAATATGTTTTTTAAAATATTAATGTTCTAGTCATTTTTTAACAATGAAAATAATAAATTTTCTTATATAATGATAACATAAATAATTACTTTATAATTATCATTGAGATTTAAATTTTATGATTTAAATTTATAAAATCAAATTTTTACCGTTGAATATAATATATTTTTGAAAAGATATTTTAGATAATATAATTAATATAATTGGTATATTTTGATGTTAGTTTTTTGATATTCTGTTAGTTTGTATATATATTTTTTAAAATCCCTTCAAAATAAAATATTATATTATTTCGAATATTTTTCATCCTTATAAAAGTGTATTAGAAATTTTCTTTTTATTATTTATTATTTTTACTATTTTTTATTGTATATTTTATTTTAGCTTTGAGTCCAATACTAATGCCATGACATTTTATTTTGTTCATCATACCTCTTTATTTTACTTATTAATTATTTAGTTCTATTTATTTTTTTTGTTTCCATCTCTTATAAAACTTTAGAAACCTCATTACCACCAAAATACTCAAATACCTTTTATAAATAACTTTTAAATTGATACACGCATACAATTTTTAAAATATTATTGCTAGTTAATTTTTTACAATATTAAATTAGGATATTAGAACATTGACATCATTTAATTATTTGCAGCTTTTACTTTTTTCACAAATAATGAATATTTTATTATTTTTATATTATTTTATGTAAACGAGTCATTACGAAAAAACTTTATATATAAAATAATTATTTTATATAAATGAGTCATTTCCAAAAAAAATTATATATAAAATAATTATTTATTGTTGATCATTTATATTGATTTTATTTTAATATATTTATTAAATAAAAAATAAAATAATTAATATATAGTAATTGAATTTTTTTCATAAAAATAACTCATGAAACTAATATGTGTCAACAAAAATTATGTATAAAACTTAGAAACCTCATTACCACAAAAAATACTTAAATACCCTTTATATATAACCTTTAAATTGATACACGTATATAATTTTAAAGATATTATTGTTATTTAATTTTTTATAATATTAAATTAGAATATTAGAACATTGATCTCATTTAATTATTTGTCGCTTTTACTCTTTTATTATTAGTGAATATTTTATTATTTTTATATTATTTTATGTAAACGAGCCATTACCAAAAAATAATTTATATATAAAACAATTATTTGTTGCTAATCAATTATATTGATTTTATTTTAATATACCTTTTAAATAAAAAATAAAATAATTAATATATAGTAATTAAAAAATTTCATAAAAACAATTCATAAAACTAATATAAGTCAACAAATATTATTAAAAAGTTTATAAATTTTTATATATATTTAATTTAAGAGTGACATTGTAGAATTCAAATCATAGACAAACTAATTATTTAATATTGATTAACTAATTAATTTTATTGTTCTAACATTATTTTATGTCAATGAGTCATTATTGAAAATATAATTTGTATATAAGACTATTATTTGTCGCTAATTAATTACATTAATTTTTTTTTTTTTGAGAAAAAACATTAATATTTTATTCACCAAAAAACAGTTAAGTACACTTCGATCGTAAAGATTCAGGATCAAACGAAGCTACATTAGATATACTAATTAACATGAATACTTAATTTGTTATTCATGCTACACCTAACTTTAATGTTATGAATAATATTCTCACTAATCTTGCTATCTAAATCTTTTTGGACAAAAATTTGTCATTTCTCCCTTTTTAAATCTCATAAATAGCTTTAGCCACAACTATCTTGAGCAAATTTCTCTTCAAACTTTTCTTTTTGACTTTCTTGATAAGTCATTTCATCTCAATGATCCAACTAGAGGGAATTTTGTCAATTCTTAGCCAAGTTAGGATTTTCGGCCAAATGCTCTTAGTTTGCCTACATTCAAAGAAAAGATGATCAATGATTTTCATATGATCACAGAAGCAGTATTTGTAGTCAACATTCATCCCAATCTTAATCAATATGTCTTTCGTGGGTAGCCTTTTCCATAACCCCATCCACGACGTGTATTTCGCTCTAGGTCTCGCAAAGTTATTTACTAGAATTTTACTCCAGCATACCTGAACACAATCACCACGCAGAGCTTTGTACATCAAGTTAGTTTTATACTTATCTTTGGTGGTGGCTTCAACCCAATACCTCGTCGTACAAACATAATCCCTACACTTAATGATTTTCTTCAAAATCCACGGGCACGAGTTATGAATTTGCCAATGTAAAACATTCCTCCCTTTGAAATAATATGTGTCTAACCATCGGATCCACAACTTATCTGGCTTGTTGTGAATATTCCATAACAACTTACCCATCATGGCTTTATTCCAAATTTGAAGCGAAGTGATTTTCAAACCCCCAACATAGTTAGGGCCACGGATTTTCTCCCAGGAAATGGGAGCCTTTCGACTAATCACTTCCTTACCACACCACAAAAAACTTATGTAGGTAGCTTCAATATCCTTCATGACCTTTTAGGGCAACGACAGGATCTGCATCTAGTAGTCAAAGACTGCAAAAAGAACGCTTTTGATCAATTGACAACGACCATCAAAACTTAACAATCTATCCAATGTTTGATCTTGGTGACAATGTGTTTGATCAAAGGCCTACATTGTTGAATCATGATTTTTCTGCTAGATAAAGGAATTCCAAGGTACTTGAAAGGAATCTCACCCTCCGCGAAACTCGTATCCCTCATGATAATCTGCCTCTCCTTGTACTGGATCCCAAAAAAAATCTTATATTTAGCTAGGTGCACCACAAGACCGGTAATTTATGAGAACTTTTGAAATTCTCCCATACTCAGATTCACAGAAACACTGCCACCCCTGAAGAATAACATAAAATCATTCGCAAAACTTATATTAGTTATCTTCAATTTCTCACATCGAGGACGATAGTTGAAGTTGTGTTGCTTATTCAGCTTATGCAGACATCTGTGAAGGAATTCCATCACCAAAACGAACAGTAGAGGGGAGATAGGATCCCCCTTCCGAAGACCTCGGCGAGTTGTGATGTACTCAGTAATCTGGTTATTAATCACGTACTTGTAAGAAACAGACGAAGCACACATCATAATCCAGTTCACAATTTTTTTAGGGAAGTTTAACTCCTGCAGAATACACTTCATAGTCGGCCATTCCACCGTATCATACACCTTATGGATGTCCATTTGAATGGCACATCGAGGTGATATATCCTTGTTACTATAACCTCTAAGTAATTCGCGCGCCATAAATATGTTGTCATGTATAACTCTTTCTGGAAGAAAAGTTGATTGACTGCTATCAATAATTTCATTTATAACTCTACTAAGCCTTTTGGTAAATATAGGGTCCCTCTGAATAATGGCGTGGAATAGGAGTAATCATTAGCATCAATTTCCCATAAAAGCCATCATTGCTGGAAGAGAGAGAAATCCATTCGAAATAGTTGATCAATGCATGCAAACCAAATCAAATAAAAAAATTCTTTAACTTAAAAAAAAAATTTAAATGCACAATAATTCTATAAGTTATGATATGCCAAAATTATTGTTTGACAATGCACAACAAACAACTAACCATGCTCTAACATCCATACCTTATTTATCATAAACAAAACAATGAAATGTTTATTATTACACATTAAAGTAACACCTACACTACCACTTCTACTTGTAATGATCTTGTAATTCTACGTGATCATGAGCCTGTTAATCTCGTATCAGACGAGAGCATGTGGATAGTTGACAGTGGTGCTAGATTGCATGTTACACCAAGGAAGAATTTCTTCACATCTTGTACTTATAGTGATTTTGGAGTGTTAAATATGGGTAATGATGGTGTATCTAAGGTAATTGGTGTTGGTGATGTTTGCTTGTGAACCAACATGGGAATGCAATTGTAGCTTAGAGCTGTAAAACATGCTACAGATGTCCGTTTTAATTTGATCTATGTGCATATGCTTGATGATTGTGGTTATGACAATCACTTTGGTTTTGGAAAGGGGAAACTCAACAAAGTTAACTTGGTTGTGGCTAGAGGGGAAAAACTTTCTAAATTGTATTGGACAAAAGTTTTGGTTGCTAGGGATAGTGTGAATGCTATCGACATGGAAGCATCTTTGTGGCACTAAAGGCTTAGTCATATTAGTGAAAAGGGGCTTAATGTTTTAGTCAAAAAGGATGTTCTTCCTGGTTTAAAGAATGCATATTTAGAGAGGTGTTCTCATTGCATGGCTGGTAAATAGACTAGAGTATCTTTCAAGAGACATCCTCCAACAAGGAAGTCTAAGTTGCTTTAATTGGTACATTATGATGTTTGTGTTCTATTAAAGGTAAAATCCTTTAGTGGTGCACTTTATTTTGTTACCTTTATTGATGATTGTTCCAGGAAACTACGAGTTTATGCCTTAAAGACAAAAGACTGAGTGTTAGAGAAGTTCAAAGAACTCCATGCTTCGGTAGAGAGGAAGACAGGCGAGAAGCTTAAATGTGTTCCTTATGATAATGGTGGTGAGTATTGTATACCATTTGATTCCTATTGCAAGCAACACAATATTACACATGAAAAGACTCCTTCTAAAACTCCTCAATTGAATGGTTTAGCAGAGAGGATGAATCGAACACTAATTGAGAGAGTAAGGTATATGCTCTTTGAATCTAAGTTTCCAAATAGTTATTAGGGTGAGGCACTTTACATAGTGATGTGTGTTCTTAATCTTACTCCTACTGTTGCTTTGAACAGTAAAGTTCTTAACAAGATTTGGTTTTGAAAGAATGTCAAGTATGATCATTTGAGAGTTTTTGGTTGTATGGATTTTGTGCATATTCTAAAGGATGAAAGATCCAAGTTGTATATTCATTGGCTATGAGCAAGATGAGTTCGGTTACAGGTTGTATGATCCTGTAGGGAAAAAGCTTATCCGAAGCCGCGATGTAGTATTCATGGAAGACCAAAATATTAAAGACATTGATAGGGTAGAGAAGACTACATCCAAGAAACATATCAGTTTGTCTAATGTTGATCCAGTTTGGTTATCTAATCATAATCTAGATGTTATTAGTGGTAATGATCATAATGGTGATCCATATTATTATGTTGATGATCAATAACTTGGAGATGAGGTAAATATTCCAACTAATGATGATAGTGAAAGGGGAAAATGATATGACACAGGATGAGAATCTTGGTGAAGCTCCAGAGTCGTCTCAAGTTCAACTTAGGAGGTATATCAAGAAGAGACACCCTTCTACAAGGTATAATTCCAATGAGTATGTGACCTTGATTGATGTGGGTGAACCTAAGTGTTTTCTAGAGGCCATGGAAAGTGATGAAAATAAAAAGTGGTTGGATGCAATGCATGACGAGATGAAATCATTGCATGATAATCAAACTTATGATTTAGTGAAGTTGCCTAAAGGCAAAAGGGCTTTGGAAAACAGGGGGATTTATAGAGTTAAACATCAGAGCAACTCTAAGCTTCCAAGATATAAAGTCAGATTAGTGGTGAAAGGTTTCCATCAAAGAAAGAGTGTTGATTTTAATTAGATTTTCACACCCATTGTTAAGATGTCATCAATCTGAATCGTGAGTTTATTTTCTACTCTTGATTTAGAGGTTAAGCAAATGGATGTGAAAATGACTTTCCTTCATGGTGATTTAGAGGAAGAAATCTACATGAAACAACCCAATGATTTTCAAGTTAAAGACAAAGAAGATCATGTTTGTAGATTGAGGAAGAGTCTATGTGGGTTGAAATAAGCTCCAAGGAAATGGTATAAGAAGTTTGAGTATGATATGTGTGATCAAGGATACAAGAATACTACTTCAGATCATTGCGTCTTTGTTAGGAAATTTTATAATGATGACTTTATTATCCTGTTATTATATGTTGATGATATTGTTATTATAGGGAAAAATATTTCCAACATTAACAGGTTAAAGAAGTAGTTGGAAGAGTCATTTGCCATGAAAGACATGGGAGAAGCTAACCATATTCTTGGAATTAGAATCACGCGTGACAGAAAAGAAAAGAAACTTTGGATGTCATAATAACATTACATCGAAAAAGTGTTGCAAAGATTCAAAATGGAAAAGTCTAAGGCGGTAAGCACTCCTCTTGCTACTCATTTCAAATTGAGTTCTAGTCAAAGTCCTTCAAGTGAAGGTGAAGCGTTTGATATGAAACGTGTTCCTTATAATTTTGGTATGAGTAGTTTGATGTATGCAATGGTATGTACAAGACCAGATATAACACATGTTATTGGTACAATCAGTAGATTTTTGTCAAATCCAGGTAGAGAGCATTGGAACACTGTAAAATAGATTTTAAGATATCTTCGCGGTACTATTTCTATGAGGATTTGCTTTGGAGGAAATAAGCCTACTCTAGTAGGATACTATGACTCTAATATGGCTGGAGACATTGATTCAAGAAATTATACTTCGGGCTACATGATTAAATTTGTAGGGGGAGCTGTGGCTTGGCAGTTCAGATTGCAAAAGTGTGTAGCATTGCCTACTACAGAGGCTGAGTTTATTGCAATTACCAAAGCATGCAAAGAGTTACTTTGGTTGAAGAAATTTTTGCAGGATATTGGTTTTGTTCAAGCCAAATATGTGTTGTTTGTTGATAGTCAAAGCGCTATTCATCTTGGTAAGAATCTGACTTTTCATAATAGGTCCAAACATATTGATGTGAGATATCATTGGATACGTGGTGTTTTAGATTATAAGTTGTTGGAGTTAGCTAATATTCATACGGATGATAATGGTTCTGATATGATGACTAAAGCATTACCAAGAGGGAAGTTTGAAGCGTGTTGTGATATCGTCAGTTTGGCGATTTCCACCATATAATTGTGAGGGGGAGATTTATTGGGCTTCAGATATATTCCTATACGGAGAAAGACCCAAATATGAATAGTCGATTTGTCTCACTTATATAAGTGGAGAATGTCAATGTAGGGTTAAGAGAGATAGAGTGAAAATAAGGATTCAAAAAGAGAGAAAATAGGAGAGAAACTCATTCTTCTTTTTTCTGCACCAGTCTCACTAAATCGACGATCCCCGATTTGTTAGCCATCGTATCGAGCTAAAATTTGAAGGGTAGGTTCAAAACACCTATATATAACTTTTGACTGCTGGGATCTTCAAAAAAAGGTCTGAGTTGAGAGATATCGGTTTTGCACTGAAATAGCAGATTTGGGAAAATTTCAGCATTTTGATTCTTATTTGTAAGTTAGTTTTCTTTGCGATTTGCAGTTGTTATCACTATTTTGTGAATCACTTTAAGAGTCTTGTAACCTCAATTGATTATAGTGGAGCTATTTTCTTTGGTCTGGATGGCTCGTGGTTTTTTTCTCTCATATTGAAGGGTTTTCCATGTTAAAAATATCGATGTTCTTTTGTGCCTTTATTGTTTGGTTGTCATCTTATATTTGTTGTTGATCCTCAAGGTTCCTACAAATTTGGGAAATATTATATATGTGTAGCGGTAGAAATATTTAAGACTAAGCCATTAGGTTGACTAGACTTATACAAATCAAAATAAAAATCACCACTGCGCTTTATTGTTTCCAAGGGAATGGGGAAAGAGCGAATAACCCAAAAAGAGGGAGAAAGATTCAAGGTAAGGGGGTTGGTTATGAAAAGGGAAGGTATTAGCACTCTAAACATCTACGGTACTCCGCAGGAACCTCTTTGAAAAATCAGTATATTTTGGCTATAAAATGTTATATATAAAAAAATAAATAGATGGTGGAGGTGAAAAAAGAAATATATTTTTTATGATTTTTGCACCCCTCGCGGTTGCGAACCTTTAATACCTACGTACCACCTTTAATGCAATAGGGGATCAGGGTACCCGTAGTTCCTCTTTAAAAATTTTAAAACACAAGTGTGTTGGTTAATTTTATGAGATAAGACATCATTGTCATTGTCCGTATGGAAAACATACTTACTACCCACGATCATGAGAAAGGAGAATTTGAATCATCTCACAGTGGAGGATATGGCTTGGATTTTAAAATCAACAATGCCTCACTCAACACCCAAGTGGAAAATATCTCACTTCGCTACATATTGTAGAAGTATAGTTGTTTGCATCACTACAAGGATTGACAAGAGTCCAATCTTTTGAGAAAAGTTTTTAAAGTAAAAAGCCAAAGTGGAAAAATAGTTTGAAATGAGATTGATTGACTTTTAGTCTTCTCACAAAAAATGTCAAGGTATTATTTAAGTTGATTGAAGTTTATTTATGAAAAGGTTTTGAAAATGCACAGACCTAGGTCCAAGTTTATTATGAAAGTGGTTCAAGTTTTAAAACAAGAAGAGTTTTCAAAAGGAGCGAGAAGATTTTTGAAATTAAATAAGATGGGAGGAGAAGAAGAGACTATCCTAAAGCATAAGCTAAAAGCTAAGGAGAAGAACCGTCTAACCAACAAGAAGTCAATACTTGACATTATGAGTCAAGATAGAATTCCCATTCTTTGGATTGAAACCAAGAAAACAGAGATACTAGACCTCTTGATGGAATCAAACTTCAAGTGTATTAAGTCTTCACAAAAATTGGGCAGAGTAACGACTATATACAGGTGAATTCCAGATTACAAACAAAGAATGTAATCACAATAACTTGCACACAAAATAAACAAACAACCCAATGTCTTGAGATAAACCCCAAGAACTCCAGACAAAATATCAATTAAGGTCACAAGGTCTCCAACATAGGCCAAGGTTTCTATTCCTAAGTCCAAGAAGTCCAATACTCCATAATTCCAAGGATAACCAAATAGTCTAAGTATCATTAAAGTTTTTTATGGTTCATGTTGATTATTAAGTATCTTTAAAAAGAAAAGAAAAGCTCAAGTGAGCAAAATAAAAATGACAAGAATATAAAGGGGTTCAAGTGAGCAAAGATGAAAAAAATAGCATGAAATATAAATGCTAAAGTAAATGGTGCATAAAGTAAAGACCATAAAATAAAGCATAAAGTAAAACATTAAATAAATACAGTTGTCAATAATTAGTGGTTAGTTGGATGACCATCTTAAATCTTTCATTTGGAATTCATTAGAGGATTGGTAGAACCAAATCCTCTACACAATGAATTGCATTTGCTTTATGTCAAGTATATCATCCATTTTGGAATCCTCAAAAGTAAAATTTAATGATCAATGATGTTTAAGTGATCCGCGTTGACCAAAAGTGATGTAGATCCATTAGAAGATTGGTAGAACCAAAGCTTCCACACAATGAATCTCAAGGTTATTGGACCAAAGAGATCAAATTGACATACTTAGGCTTGCAAACATAGATTTGGGCCACGAATGATCATTTATTCGAATTGGGACAAAATTTAGCGCTATGTTAAGCAATCGTAAGTGGACTTATATAGAAGTCACACCTATTTTGAGGCATATCAATAGCAATATATGCACCATTTGTTTTAAGACATGATATAAAGATCATGCTCCAATAACACTTAGTGCAATAAGAAAGGGATAAGATGAAGAAGGGTGAGAAAGAATATACAAACCATTTTTGAATTAAAATTTGATCAAACTATTATTAAAATCATTCGTCCATTTTTATGGAGTTAGACTCAATACCATGGATCCAATGATATTAATAAAGTTCATGATAAAAAATTCAACCCAAGATCAGCCAGAAAATAATACAAAATAATATTACATTTAATATATGCATTAAAAGGGTTTTAAAATTATTTAAAATAAAAATAAGAGAGAGAAAATATCAACTATGTTCAAATTAATCAAGAAAGATTAAGTAAGACCATAAAAATATCAGAAGTGAACTCAAATCTTTTTATAAATTTTTTAGTAATTTTTTAAAGTCAGAAACTACTTTTAAAATTAAAAGAAATGAGTAAAATAAATATAAAATGATAAAAAGTAACAAAGTCATAAAAAAAATTAATAAGGTCATCAATATTTGTCACAATATCATTGGATCATTCCATATTTTTTTTAGAATTTAAAAATGCATAAAAGTATTTTTAAACATTTAAAACAATTCAAATAAAGTAAAAATTTATAAAAAATATCAAAACACAAAATAAAATTGTAAAAAAATAAAAGTCAGAAAGAGAAAAATAAAAAATATTTTTCATAATTATTTCAGATTTTTTGGACTTGAAATTAATTTTCTATGATTTTTTGAAGTTTAAAACAATTTAAATATAAAAATCAGAAAATAAAATAAAGTCAAAAAAATGTGGACCAATGGATAGGAGTCAAAACGCGTTAGTAAGTTAATCCAATGGATCAGACACGTTGTGCATATCATGGTCATTAGTGAATAACACACATGATCATTAATTAAATCAGATATTCAAAAATTCCAAATGGCGTTGTTTCATTGATTGAAAGATGACACGTTGGTCATCTTTAACCTCCAGCCAGTCTCAAATCGAGCTTGCTCAAACTATAAAATTAGAGCACGAGACCGGCACCATTCGCTTCGTCTCATCAAGACGAAGACAACCACACCTTCGGAAAAAATTTATATAAGTTGTAGCTCAAGCAATTTGGAAGGAAAGTTTTGAAAAGGAATATGAAAATTCATGGCCAAAAAGTGTTTTCAGTTAAAAGAAAGTGTTGCAACTAGAACTAGGGCAATGAGAGCTTCATAATGATATCAAAGTTTAGAAGAATTGATGGAGAAATCTACCTATTGAAGTTCAGTTGCAAAACTATGTAAATGGACTTGGTCAGATCAATTCAGAAGGTTTCAAGGCTCAATTCTTCTTCTGTTAGCTTCAGGGAAGATCAAGAAAGGTGAATTGATAGAAAAAATGGATTGAAAAAGACTTAAACAATGATTTCGAAGTTGTAGAAAAATGAGTTATGGAGCGAGTATGGCAGGGTGATTTTGGCTATTCAAGCTTGAAAAAACGAATGGGATAGATCATGTATTTATAGGAGAAGCAAATGGGATCAAAAGGAAGGGTGAATGATGCCATTTGGAGGGAATTTGTGTGGGTCTGCATCATGAAGAAAGTGTGACTTCTCTTTTGTCAAAATTCATCCAAAATGCGCGTTTTAATGCACCAATCCAATTGGGAAAGTTGGCTAATCATGTTTAGACCCAAAACACGTGCTAATTTGAGGGTTAGAAGTTGTAACATGAAATTCAAATTCTGACTTGCGATGAAACTTCAATTCCAAGTTACCACTTTTGAAATAATGGTATTCTCAATTCAAGGGGTCTTAAGGCATGGTTCTTGATGCTTTAGAAAGATGAGATTACAAGCTTTGCAATGGGAAAATAATGGAATCAAATGGATGTTTGAGCTGAAAGTTGCAATGAGTCAAAGTTGGGAAAAAGAGGTTGACTTTCCATACTTAGAAATATTTCAAGTTTTTCTTCAAAAGTGACCTATAATGTTTTGCATCCAAACATGGTCTTCCTATTGGAATTTGCTCTTGACCAAAAAAGATGGCATGAAATAGACCTCTTGAATGAAATTTTGAAACTTGAACCATTTAAAATCTTCAAAAATTGAGAGAGTTATGAATTGTTGAAGTTGGAAAAAAAATCATGAAATGACCTATAATCTTTTGTATCCTTATGGAATCCTCCATCCATTTTCTCACGTTGCACATAAAAGAAGGAATAAATTTCACATCCTCAAGATCATTGTGGAAAAAGAGTGGGCTCAAGGTGATAACAATTGACCAAGTTATGATCATTTGAAGTCACACATGGGAAGTAGGGGGTTCATCTGGAGGACTTGTAATCTTTCTTCATTATCAAGTTTCTTCCACATGAAAACTCCTTAAAAATTTTGAAGTGATTTGTTAATAACCCTTTAAAGAGAAGGATGTTTTTGGAATCACTCAAAAATACCAAAAGATGAGCAAGATATACTTCTTTGAAGTTCAAAACCCTGGCTCCTAGATCAAGAAAATGCTTTGAGGAGCTTTGACAATTTTAAACAACCTTCTTGTACCAACACTTTTGCTTTGTAGATAGAAGTTGTTGAGGATGATAATTAGAACTTATAGCAACCAAAACCACTTCCATATATTGATAATTGAGAGAAATATGCACTTGTAACCAATGGGAACAAGGCCTTGTCCAACATGACAACTTCTTCAATCAACCCCTTGTACTTTTGAATCAATCTTGATAATTTGAAATGTGGTGAACCAAAATAAACCTTTCCATTCCATTTCTTCCAAAACAACTTCAATGGTGAGGTTTAAATTTCTCAAGCTTTATTGACTAGGGCATGAAAATAAACTCATGAACCCATGGATCAACTTGCTAAGCCACATTTCCTTTACCTACATTATTAACAAGTAAGACAAACCAACATTATATTTTATTAATTAAAATGAAAGTCAAAACAAAACATGCATGATCACAAAAGAAAAACAAGTCAAGGTGCTTGGAGATTCCTCAAAGAGAAAAGCTAAAGATAGGGAGGAGAACCAAAAGCCCTAATATGATCTTGTTGTGATGGTATGATGAAGGGATCGTAGGGGCAAAAATTGGGGTACAACAGCTGCCCTTATTTAAGTTTTTTCTATCCGGAGATACGAAGGTTAAAAATCTTCGTGTCGACGTGATCGAAGATACTTAAATATAAAACAAACCCTATTTTTGGCCCAAGATTCCATGCAATGCTTATGAGTATGAATGCATATGAACAACTTCAAAGGGACGCAAAACACCACTGGGGATGTAGCAAAGGAAATAAGGATTAAAAAAAAACCCGACCAGGAAAATAAATCACTGGTGAACCAAAAAGACCCGACTCATAGAGGATGGTAAAAGATCAAAGGATACACAAACTTTTACTGAAGGCGAAACTACCAACGTTCACTGAAGGTAGAAAGAGAAAAGAATAACAACACCGACGTTCACTGACGGTGAGCTACCAACGTTCATTGAAGGTAGAAAAAAGATAATAATCACTAATGTTCACTGATGGTGAACTACCAACTTTCACTGAAGGTAGAGAGAAAAGAAATATCATAGCACCGACGTTCACTGAAGGTAGAAAAAAGATAACAATCACCAACATTCACTGATGGTGAACTACCAACTTTCACTGAAGGTAGAGAGAAAATAAATTTCATAGCACCGACGTTCACTGACGGTGAACTTCCAACGTTCACTGAAGGTAGAAAAAAGATAACAATCACCAACGTTCACTGATGGTGAACTACCAACTTTCACTGAAGGCGGAGATAAAAGAAATATCATAGCACCGATGTTCACTAACGTGAACTGCCAACGTTCACTAAAGGTAGAAAAAAGATAACAATTACCAACGTTCACTGATAGTGAACTACCAACTTTCACTGAAGGTAGAGAAAATAAATATCATAGCATCGACGTTCACTGACGGTGAACTACCAAAATTCACTGAAGGTAGCAAAAAGATAACAAGTTTTCCCAAAATCATGGTGTTTCACCTAGAACGAGTCTCAACTTCTTCTTTAACCAAGGCATTCCGCCTGGAAAGGGTAATATCTCAGTTGTCTCAAATAAAGAGACTACCACTTGTTGTTTCATCTTGTTGTCACGGAATACAACCCATGGAATTATCTGACATTGTCAGATACATAATCAATGGTCTTCCTTCAACAGGAGGGAGAAAGATAGGAGGTTCAAGCAGATATTCTTTAATACTTTCAAATGCCCTTTGGCAGTCATCTGTCCACACACAACCTTGATCTTTCTTTAAAACCTTAAAGATCGGTTCACACGTTGCAATCATGTGGGAAATGAATCTGGAAATATAATTCAAATGCCTGAGGAACACTCTGACTTGCTTTTCAGTTCTCGACACTGGCATTTCTTGAATTTCTTTGACTTTATCAGGGTCAACTTCAACCCCTCTCTGGCTGACAATGAAACCCAACAATTCCATGATCGAACACCGAAGGTACATTTATTTGGATTCAAGCGGAGACGATACTTCCTCAAACGCTGAAACAACTTCAACAAATCTTCTACATGCCATTCTTCAGTCTGGGGTTTATCAATCATATCATCAACATATACCTCAATTTCCTTGTGCATCAGATCATGGAATAGGGTTTTCATATCCCTCTGGTAGGTTACACCAGCATTCTTCAACTCGAAGGGCATCACTCTGTAACAGAATGTTACCCAGGGTGTGATAAACGTTATTTTTTCCATGTCCTCAGGAGCCATCCTTATTTGATTATACCCGGAAAATCCGTCCATGAACGAGAAAACTTTGATTTTTGTTGTTCTATCCATTAACATATCAATGTGTGGTAATGTAAAATCATCTTTTAGACTAGCTTTATTTAGATCTCTGTAATCTACGCACATGCGAACTTTTTCGTCTTTCTTTGGTACTGGGACAATATTGGAAATCCATTGAGGGTACACTGATGTCACAATAAAACCGGCATTAATCTGCTTTAGAAGTTCCTCTTTGATCTTCACTGCCATATCTGGGTGAGTTCTTCACAACTTCTGTTTGATTGGCGAGCACTCTGGATTCAGCGGCAAACGGTGTTCTACAATATTTGTATCTAAACCAAGCATATCTTGGTAAGACCAAGCAAAAATATCCACATACTCTTTCAACATCTCAATCAACCTGCTCTTCACATCAGGATGCAATAATGCTCCAATCTTGACTTCCTTCGGATCTTCTTCTGAACCCAAATTGATTACTTCCAATGGCTCTTTATATGGCTGAATGGCATTCTCCTCGCGCTCAAGAAACCATGAGACCTCTTCAGGAATCTCATCATAGTCTTCTTCTTCAGCCCCATGCATAGGACATTAAAAGTTGGGAGAGGGTGCAGGGTCATTGTATTCAACGGGTTTTTAAATTAATCTACACATATGATTTATGATTGCTTTTAGAAACTGACACATATAACAAGTGATCATGCAAATTGAATTTCAGTTATTATTTATTTTGAAAGGTTTTATCTGATTACCATTTCCCAAGAAAAAAGCAAAAAATAAAAACACAATTTGGGAAACAAAGACAACTTTTATTATTGATTTTAAAAATCAAAGAAAACAGATAAGCCTATACAACACTTTCACCTTGGGCAGAGTGAAAGATTTTCAAAAAGATTAACAAAAGCAAATTACTTAGAAATATGTATGCAAGAGGGAACATCAATGGTGATCCAGTTATGAACCCTAACTTCGTGCGTCACATGATTTGGCATTTCTGGCTCTGCTTCATCTTCCACAATGGCATTAATCCCGGAAACAGTTGGATGAAGATAACCCCCGCTACGAAAGATGTCTTGATACTTGCCTGCAGCAGACTTCGGCTTCATGCTCTTTCCTTTATCATTCTTCACAGAGAATCCCAAGTCAGCTCTATTCTTGTTTACATGTGGATCAACAATTTGTCCCCATACTTCACTATGGCCTTTACGCACAACCTGCTGAGCATCCTTAAACGAAGCCATATAATTCTTATTTCCTCTTATATTATCAATGGATAAAGCTTGGAACTGGGTTCCAACAGAAGCTTCATCCGCCTCCACAATGCTGAAAGAGGACAAATGAGATATAAATAATGCTTGTTCTCCATTTATAATTACCACTTTTCCTTCACGCACAAACTTCAACTTCTGGTGTAAATTCGAAGTGACAGCCCCTGCCTCGTGTATCCACGGCCGTCCTAGCAAGCAACTATAAGCGGGTAAAATATCCATGACCTGGAAAGTAATCTGAAACAAATGTGGGCCTATATGAATAGGAAAGTCCACTTCACCAATAACAGATTTCCTTGATCCATCAAACGCTTTCACAATTATGCCACTTGGGCGCATGGGCGTTCCTTGATATTTCAACTTCATAAGCGTTCTCCTTGGTATAATGTTTAATGTGGATCCATTATCAATCAGCAGATTGGATAATGAATTGTTCTTGTAGTTCATAGAGTCATGGAGGGCCAGATCTTGATTCCTTCCTTCATCAGGCAGTTCATCATCGCAGAAACTCAAATTATTACATGATTTAATATTCCCTACCACACTACCGGATTGGTCTACAGGCATATCACTTTCCATGAAAGCTTGGTCCAATACCCTCATCAAAGATTCTCTGTTAGCAGAGGAGTTCATCAATAAAGCCAAGATAGATATTTTTGAAGGAGTCTACAGTAGCTGATTTATAATTATATAGTCGCTCATCTTGATTATATTCAAAATATCATCCACCTCCTTTTCTAGCGTAGCTCCACTAGATTCACCCACTGCCTTCTTGGGTTCAACATTTTCAACAATTTTCTTTCCAGTACTAACATCTCCATGAATAAATGGTGCAAATACACGACCGTTGCGGGTCACTCTGCTAGTATCAACAATATTTCCAACATTAGGCATTGGCTGGATGGGAACTTCCACACCATCCTCTAAAATTGTAGCATTATATTTGTAGGGTACATCCTTGTCTAACTCGTAGGAGACATGACCCGGCAAACTAATCACCAATGGAGTAATAGCTGGCTTTCCATGATATTCAACTTCAAAATGGATGGGTGCACCAAAACAAGGCACAATAACATTTACTCCCTCTTCAACATATTTAGTCATTACAGAGTCATCTCTGAAAAATATATCTTCATCTAAGGAGAAGAACTCATCCGCAGAGGCATACTCATCATTTGACTCTTCTTCAGCCAAACAAACCTCAATCTCATTAACCTCATGGTAATCATCCATTTAGCCTATAACCTTGATAGTTCCATTATCCAATAACAACCGAATACCTTTCCTTACAATCAAACATCCTCGGGAGTCCCGACAGCAAATTCGGCAAGATCCATACTGATGTTCTACTTGACCAGCCATGTGGCAGAAAGTAGCATGCAAATGTACAAGATCCTCATTCATATGTTCCACGTCAAAGATTCTGAACTCTCTAGGACATCTAGAAACCATGTTTACTTCCTCTTCATACTCTGCCCTAGGCCTGATTATGTGGATGAGGCCCTCATCTACCATCTCTTGCAAACCAGCCTTTATCTTGTTACACCTTGTATATCCGTACTGCAAATAGCACAACCAACATGGTCATGCGTATAATAGCTAAATTCACAGAGGTCTGCATGCATTTTTACCAAATCTCCTATAACCAATTTAAAATAAAAAATTCGGAAGTCGCCTGGACAACCAGCCACCATGTTCGCATCATTTGCTCCTCCATGCTTTAGCAAAGGATTATCTTTCACATTAGGGCCAACATCTTTGAAGGACAAGATACCAGACTTCACCAATTTTTGTACTTCAGTTTTCAAAGGATGGCAGTTCTCAACATTGTCCCCTCGTGCTCCCTGATGAAAAGCACATGTTTGGTCTTCCTTGTAATACCAAGGCAATGGTGATGGTATAGCGGGAGGTGTTTTGGTCTAAACCAACTTCTTCTGAATTAATGTCGGGAGTAATTCTTTATATATCATAGGGATAGGGTCATAACTCTCCCTTCTTTGATTATAACCTTGATTCCCCTGATGGGATGGTCTCTGATAAGCAATGATGGTTGGAGTTACACCAACAACTGGAGTTACTGAGGAAACTTGTTGATGACGCTGATAATTTCTTCTAGGAGGATTAACCCTCCTCTCTTGCATAACATCATTTGTATCTCCTTCCTTCTTTTTGGAAAACCCATAGGATGTCTTCTTCGTACTTCTGGAACTTTCACTTTTTGTTAAACAACCCTCTCTTACAGCCTCTTCCAAACAGATACCCATGCCCACCATTTCAGTAAAGTCACTTGGCGCACTCACCACCATCCTCTCATAGTAGAAAGCACCCAGAGTATTCAGGAAAATCTTTGTCATCTCCTTTTCTTCCATGGGAGGAATCACTTAGGCGGCTACCTCACACCATCTCTGTGCATATTCTTTAAATGATTCCATGTCCTTCTGGAACATGGCTGTGAGTTGATCATGGCCAGGCGCCATGTCCATGTTGTATTTGTATTATCGGATAAATGCTTCTCCCAAGTTGTTGAAAGTATGGATATTTATGCTATCCAAACTCATATACCACTTCAACGCAACACCAGTCAGACTATCCTGAAAAAAGTGAATTAGCAGACGTTGATCATCAGTGTGGGTATACATTCTTCTTATATACAACACAAGATGAGCATGAGGACAAGTGTTTCCCTTGTACTTCTCTAATTCCGGGACTTTAAACTTCACAGGAATCTTGACATTCGGGACCAAGCTTAAATTATTCACATTCTGTCCGAACAATTCCTTTCCCCTGAGGGCCTTCATCTCCCTCTGCATCTTGTCAAACTGGTCTTGAAAATCATCCATTCGATCATAAAGACCAAAGACTTCACTTGGTGGAGGAAAACGATGATACATATCATCATTAGCAAATGGGACTATATTCACCAAAGGAGGTGCAGTAGGAGTATCATGCACCATAGGAGGTGCAGGAGAAGTAACATGCACCACAGGAGGTGCAGGAGTAACAATAGTCTGAACAACTGGAATAACTTAAGGATAAAGATTGAAACCTTCAGGCACAAAGTTATCTGAAATTCCCCATGGATAACCTTGAGGCATGCGATTCTGAACAACAGTTGGAGCAGCAGACACAGGAATAGTCGGAGCTTCAGTAGTAACCCTTGTCTATTGAGGTTGAACACTTGATGGCTGATTCTGAGCAGCCACCAGAGATTCCATCAGAGCAGTGAGATTGGCCATGCTGGCCTTCAGAGCAGAAACTTCCTCGCGCAGCTCACAATTCTCTTGTTCTAAGTTGTCCATCTTCCTTCTGAAATTAGCTTGAGTATTGTAATGGTGAGACAACTTGCTGAAAAAAGTAAAGAAGCTTGGTAAGACACATGGATTTGCATAATATATGCAAGAAATATGTGCAATATGATGCATGATATGCAATGCACATGATTTATTTTATTATTAATATTTCAAGGGACTTAAAGATTTATAGACACATTGCAAATATCAAAGTAATAACACATTTGAAATAATGAGAAGTTTTATTATAATAACTTCAAAATGGATTACAAGTTTCAATAATCCCAATTACAAGATGAAAATAAAGTCTAAACCCTAAGAAGTAAAGTTGATGGAGATAACTCTATACGCTGGCGCTTCCCTGTAAGCTTGGCAATCTGAGCCTTCAACCTCTGATTTTCTTCCGCATATCTGGTGGCAACCTCCTTCCAATCACCTGAATCAGGAAGTGAGCAACTAGCATTTGACCGAGGCTTAGGAGAAAATGAATCCCCTTGCCTCTCCATCATCTCTACAGCCTGACTCTCAAGAATCTCAATCAAGTCGTCTTTCTCTTTCAAGTCTGCTCTATAGGAAATCTCTAAATTTTGGCACTTATTCTTCCAAGCGTCCTTTTCCTGCTGCATCCTAAACAAAGTAAGTTGTAGCTCTTCCATATCATCCAATAAGGGAGGAGTGGTCTTCACAAGCAAATAAGGCATAGGTGATTCTCGGGAATATGACATCTTCAGTTGAATAGCTCTCGTTTGGACCCACTGAAGATAAGGCTCCAAAGAAACGGCCCCCTAGGTCCCAAGTCTTTCCTACTCTTCCTATGAATGTGACGCCAGGCCTTCACAATCTGCTCCCTAGCTTCCTTATGGTCTTCTCCCTCCTTCAGGAAGAAACTACTCAAATGAATACTATTTGGTTTATCCCTCATCGGATAACCAAGCTATCGTCGTGCAAGAACAGGGTTGTAGTTAATTCCTCCCTTTGTACCAAGAAGAGGTACATTGGGGAAACTACCACAATTGTCGACAATATCTACATCATGGTAAGCTCGATGATACAAATCAATATCTGAGTGAGTAAGTGCCATGATCTTAGGAGCCCAACGAGGTTCCTTCCTGACATCCCATAAAGCATCAGACTGAGGCATGTGAGAAATAAACCACTGGTACAACAGAGGCGTGCAACAGATAATCACCCCCCCATGATAAGAATTCCGAAGATGAATAGTGTAATAAGCATCACCCAAAAATGTAGAAACTGGGTTTCCAATCATGAAGATCCTGATAGCATTAATGTCAACAAACTTGTCCAAATTAAGAAATAAAAACAACCCGTAAGCAAGTAGAGCAAAGATGGCCTCAAAAGCGACTGTACTCTTCATCCTGGAAAAGTAACGATCTTTTTCCAATAAAAACTGAGCTGGTAATCCTCTAATCCCTCCTTTATTAGTCATATGGGATTCAACCTCAGACTTCCCCAGATGGATCAAAGCAGCAATCTCGTATGGTTTTGGCTCACCCTCCAAACCAGTAAAAGGAACACGATCGGTAATCAATAAATCCAATAGATAAGAATACTCCTCTAGTGAAGGCATCGACTGATAATCAGGGAAAGTAAAGCAATGATACATCGGATCATAGAATTGGACCAAGGTTGAGAGAATACCCTCCTTCATCCTAAGCTTCATGAAAGGAATGATGGATCCATACTTCTTCCGAAAATATGCAGAACACTCAATCTCGGGAATTAGACTGACCAACTCATCTATCTTGGGATATTTGAAACTGTATTTTCTGATCTTTCTTTTTCCAGAATCCATGGTCAAAAGGTACCTGAGATATTCACAAATGGTCAACTTTTAAGTCCCTTGAAATAAAATTTCTTCAAAAGATGCTTATGAGTGCATGGATGCATGATGCAACAATCACACACAAGATCACAAACATAGGGTTCATAGGTTCAACGTCACGAGCATGAGGTCGAAGGTACTACCCATAAGGTAAGGTCTAAAAGTTATCACTTGCTGAAGAAGGTTCTAGAGGTTCCCAGAGTCTACACCTTCCTTCAGATATTACTAACTTCCCGATTAACTCGATAATTAGTAATATTCTCAAGAAAAACTTGTTCGAGCATAGTATCGCGTGACAATTATTTCTGGATTACTTCGTCATACCTTTCGCACTACACCTAAAACACCAAGATGGGTTAGGTATTCTACGGTCCTCAGCTTCAGCAGGCTCCCAGGTCAGAAGCAGCACGTCTTCCCGATTACTCGGTAAACGACACTACAGTCAAAGGGGCCTCCACTGAGTGAGGGATCTCATGCCTCCTTTTTTGGGATTACTCCCTCAAAGTTAACATGACTATACCGCCCGCCTTATCTTAAAGTTTGCCCAAGTCCGAGTATATGACTTATGTGAAATCACCAAGCACCCTAAAAACCAGGAAAATCTAGATAAACATATATACAACATATAATATATAACAAACAATAGCACATATACAAATATAAACAAAGATAGGTTTAACCCACTTAGGGATGGACCAACAAAAGGTCAATCTGTCCCCAGTGAAGTCACCATTTTTCCTATAGCGGTAGAAATATTTAAGACTAAGCCATTAAATTAACTAGACTTATACAGATCAAAATAAAAACCGCCACCGCGCTTTATTATTTCCAAAGGAATGGGAAAAGAGCGAATAACCCAAAAAGAGGGGGAAAGATTCAAGGTAAGGGGGTTGGTTATGTAAAGGGAAGGTATTAGCACCCTAAACATTTATGGTACTCCGCAGGAACTCTTTGAAAAATCTGTATATTTTAGATATAAAATGTTCTATATAAAAAACTAGATGGTGGAGGTGAGAAAAGAAATATATTTTTGCACCCTCCGCGATTGTGAACCTTTAGTGCCTACGTACCACTTTTCGTGCAATAGGAGATCAGGGAACACGTAGTTCCTCTTTAAAAATTTTAAAATACAAGTGTGTTGGTTAATTTTATGAGATAAGAGATCATTTTTCATTGTCCGTGTGGAAAACATACTTACTACCCACAATTATGCGAAAGGAGAATTTGCATCATCTCAAAGTGGAGGATATGGCTTGGATTTTAAAATCAACAATGCCTCACTCAACACCCAAGTGGAAAATATCTCACTTCGCTATATATTATAGAAGTATAGTTGTTTGCATCACTACAAGGATTGACAAGAGTCCAATCTTTTGAGAAAATGTTTTAAAATAAAAAGCCAAAGTGGCAAAATAGTTTGAAATGAGATTGATTGACTTTTAGTCTTCTCACAAAAAATGTCAAGGTATTATTTAAGTTGATTGAAGTTTATTTATGAAAAGGTTTTGAAAATGCATGGACCTAGCTCCAAGTTTATTATGAAAGTGGTTTAAGTTTTAAAACAAGAAGAGTTTTCAAAAGGAGAGAGAAGATTTTTGAAATTAAAGAAGATAGGAGGAGAAGAAGAGACTATCCTAAAGCATAAGGTAAAAGCTAAGGAGAAGAACCGTCTAACCAACAAGAAGCTAATACTTGATATTATGAGTCAAGATTGAATTCCAATTATTTGGATTGAAACCAAGAAAGCAAATATACTAGACCTCCTGAGGGAATCAAACTTCAAGTGTATTAAGTCTTCACAAAAATTGGGCAGAGTAACGGTTGTATACGAGTGAATTCCAAATTATAAACAAAGAATGTAATCACAATAACCTGCACACAAAACAAACAAACAACCCAATGTCTTGAGGTAAACCCCAAGAACTCTAGACAAAATATCAATTAAGGTCAAAAGGTCTCCAACATAGGCCAATGTTTCTATTCCTAAGTCCAAGAAGTCCAATACTCCATAATGCCAATGATAGTAACCAAATAGTCCAATTTTCATTAAAGTTTTTTATGGTTCATGTTGATTATTAAGTATCTTCAAAAAGAAAAGAAAAGCTCAAGTGAGCAAAATAAAAATGACAAGAATATAAAGGGGCTCAAGTGAGCAAAGATGAAAAAAATAGCATGAAATGTAAATGCTAAAGTAAATGATGCATAAAGTAAAGACCATAAAATAAAGCATAAAGTAAAAGCATAAAATAAAATCAATTGTCAATAATTAGTGGTTAGTTGGATGACCATCTTGAATCTTTCATTTGGAACTCATTAGAGGATTGGTAGAACCAAAGCCTCTACACAATGAATTGCATTTGCTTTATGTCAAGTATATCATCCATTTTGGAATCCTCAAAAGTAAAATTTAATGATCAACGATGTTTAAGTGATCCGCGTTGACCAAAAGTGATGTAGATCCATTAGAGGATTGATAGAACCAAAGCCTCCACACAATGAATCTCAAGGTTATTGGATCAAAGAGATCAAATTAACATACTTGAGCTTGCAAACATAGGTCTGGGCTACGAATGATCATTTATTTGAATCGGGACAAAATTTAGGGTTATGTTAAGCAATCATAAGTGGACTTATATAGAAGTCGCACCTATTTTGAGGCCGGTCAATAGCAATCTATGCACCATTTATTTTGAGACATAATATAGAGATTATGCTCCAATAACACTTAGTGCAAAAAGAAAGGGATAAGAAGAAGAGGGGTGAGAAAGAATATACAAATCACTTTTGAATTAAAATTTGATCAAACTATTATTAAAATCATTCATCCATTTTTTATGGAGTTAGACTCAACACCATAGATCCAATGATGTTAATAAAGTTCATGGTCAAAAATTCAACCCAAGATGAGTCAAAAAATAATACAAAATAATATTACATTTAATATATGCATTAAAAAGGGCTTTAAAATGTTTTAAAATAGAAATAAGAGAGAACAAATATCAACTATGTTCAAATTAATCAAGAAAGATTAAGTAAGACCATAGAAAAATCAGAAATGAACTCAAATCTTTATAAAGTTTTTAGTAATTTTTTAAAGTCAAAAACTATTTTTAAAATTAAAAGAAATGAGTAAAATAAACCAAAAATGGTAAAAAATAACAAATTCAGAAATAAAAAATAAATGAGGTTACCAATATTTGTCACAATATCATTGGATCATTCCATATTTTTTTTAGAATTTAAAAATATATAAAAGTATTTTTAAACATTTAAAATAATTCAAATAAAGTATAAATTTATAAAAAATATAAAAACACAAAATAAAATTGTAATAAAATAAAAGTCAGAAAGAGAAAAATCAAAAATATTTTTCATAATTTTTTCAGATTTTTTGGAATTAAAATGAATTTTCTATGATTTTTTGAAGTTTAAAACAATTTAAATATAAAATCAGAAAATAAAATAAAGTCAAAAAAAAATGGACCAATGGATGAGAGCCAAAACGCGTTAGTAAGTTAATCTAATGGATCAGACGTGTTATGCATATCATGGTCGTTAGTGAATAACACACATGATCATTAATTAAATCAGATATTCAAAAATTCCAAATGACAATGTTTCATTGGTTAAAGGATGATACATTAGAGCACGAGACCGGTACCATTCGCTTCGTCTCATCAAGATGAAGACAACCACACCTTCACGAAAAATTTATATAAATTGTAGCTCAAGCAATTTGGAAGGAAAGTTTTGAAAAGGAATTTGAAAATTCATGGCCAAAATGTGTTTCCAGTTAAAAGAAAGTGTTGTGACTAGAACCAGGGCAATGCGAGCTTCACAATGATATCAAAGTTTGGAAGAACTGATGGAGAAATCTACCTATTGAAGTTCAGTTGTAGAGCTCTGTAAATGGACTTGGTCAGATCAATTCAGAAGGTTTCAAGGCTCAATTCCTCTTCTGTTAGCTTCAGGGAAGATCAAAGAAGGTGAATTGATAGAAAAATGGATTGAAAAAGGCTTTAACAATGATTTCGAAGTTGCAGAAAAGTGAGTTATGGAGATAGTATGGCAGTGTGATTTTGGTTGTTCAAGCTTGAGAAAACGAATGGGATAGATCATGTATTTATAGGAGAAGCAAATGGGATCAAAAGGAAGGGTGAATGATGCCATTTGGAGGGAATTCGTGTGGGTCTGCATCATGAATAAAGTGTGACTTCTCTTTTGTCAAAACTCATCCAAAACACACGTTTTAATGCACTAATCCACTTGGGAAAGTTGGCTAATCATGTTTAGACCCAAAATGCGTGCTAATTTGAGGGTTAGAAGTTGTAACATGAAATTCAAATTCTGACTTGCGATGAAACTTCAATTCCAAGTTACCACTTTTAAAACAATGGCATTCTCAGCTCAAGGGGTCTTAAGGCATGGTTCTTGATGCTTTAGAAAGATGAGATTACAAGATTTGAAATGGAAAAATAATGGAATCAAATGGATGTTTGAGCTGAAAGTTGCAATGAGTCAAAGTTGGGAAAAAGAGGTTGACTTTCCATACTTAGAAATATTTCAAGTTTTTTTTCAAAAATGACCTATAATGTTTTGCATCCAAACATGGCCTTCCTCTTGGAATTTGCTCTTGACCAAAAAAGATGGCATGAAATAGACCTCTTGAATGACATTTTGAAACTTGAACCATTCAAAATCTCCAAAAATTAAGAGAGTTATGAATTGTTGAAGTTGGAAAAAAAATCATGAAATAACCTATAATCTTTTGTATCCTTAAGGCATCCTCCATCCAGTTTCTCACTTTGCATATAAAAGAAGGAATAAAGTTAACATCCTCAAGATAATTGTGGAAAAAGAGTAGGATCAAGGTGATAAAAATTGACCAAGTTATGATCATTTGAAGTTACACATGGGAAGTTGGGGGTTCATCTAGAGGACTTGTAATCTTTCTTCATCATCAAGTTTATTCCACATGAAAACTCATTGAAACTTTTGAAGTGATTTGTTAATAACCCTTTAAAGAGAAGGATGTTTTTGGATTAACTCAAAAATACCAAAAGATGAGCAAGATATACTTCTTTGAAGTTCAAAACCCTAGTTCCTAGATCAAGAAAATGCTTTGAGGAACTTTGAAAATTTTAAACAACCTTCTTGTATCAACACTTTTGCTTTGTAGATAGAAGTTGTTGAGGATGATAATAAGAACTCATATCAACCAAAACCACTTCCATATCTTGAGAATTGAGAGAAATATGCACTTGTGACCAATGGGAACAAGGCCTTGTACAACCATGACAACTTCTTCAATCAACCCCTTGTACTTTTTAATCAATATTGATAACTTTGAAATATGGTGAAACAAAATAAACCTTGCCATGCCATTTCTTCCAAAACAACTTCAATGGTGAGGTTTGAATTTCTCAAGCTTTATTGACTAGGGTATGGAAATAAACTCATGAACCCATGGATGAACTTGCTAAGCCACATTGCCTTTACCTACATTATTAACAAGTAAGACAAACCAAAATTGCATTTTATTAATTAAAAGGAAAGTCAAAACAAAACATGCATGATCGCAAAAGAAAAACAAGTCAAGGTGCTTGGTGATTCCTCAAAGAGCAAAGCTAAAGATAGGGAGGAGAACCAAAAGCCCTAATATGATCTTGTTGTGATTGAATCAATATGTTATGATGAAGGGATCTTATGGGCAAAAATTGGGGTACAACAATATGCTGCATATTTTTCTGTTATTTCGTCTTAATTTCCCATCAGCTCATTGATAAACATTACATTGAACAACAATACATTACAATACCAACATTTTCATTGAACATTACATTGATAACATTAAATTGAACAACAACTACTCCTACCTTCAACATTACAGTGACAACATCCTACTTTATTACAGTACCAACAACTAATCTTACTACCAACACAATAAAAATTGCAATCGAAAGCTTCAAATACTTGATCTTCATATGCAAATTCTTGATCTCATCTTCAATTAATCTTCTTGGATCTTCCCTTCATCGATTTTGACCTTTGCATTATTCAATCTCTGATTCAAGGTTGAAATCATGTATTTTGCTCTTGGGCCCATCTCTTCACTATATCAAACAAAATAGTTACATCGTTTGTACCCCTTAATCTACATAGCATACAAATTATCAATGAATATTGATCCAATTATGAAAATGGCCATGGGAATTAACATAACTTTACCTTGTACATCCCACACTGTAAAAACGGCGTCCTAGATTAACACCGGTCTGTGATGTCATCAACGATGCATCAAGACCACATCTACATTCACCATGGACAGAGGGAGATTTTATTCGATTGCTTGCTTTGAGACACCAAGACATGGTTGATTGAGATACATTATAAAGGAGAAATGAATTTGTTAACAGGAAGATACGATTTTGCATACGCCGTTTGAAGAAGAAGAGACAATGAAGAAATTAGGAAATTAAGGTTCAAGGAAATTAAGGAAGAAGAGAAGATAAAGGTGTTATAACATTATGATAAAAAGAAATTATTAAATAATTAATAAAAACATTTCTAAAATGTTTTTTGTAATTTAAAATAATTACCGATTTAATTTAATGACGTGGCACCATGTTCATTTAAATAGCTTAACATTCTCATTTGCCACATACACATATTTGGAGAGGGAGTGAAAAATTGCCAGAAAATGTTATGTTTAGAGATTAAAAATTTAAATTTTGTAAAAAGGAATCAAAAGTTCAAAAAAATATAAATAGAAGGTCAAAACTACATTTAAGCTTAATAACAATTTATAATTTATTAAAAAATATATTATATTAAACCAAACTAAAAAAATACAAAATAATAATTAGAAAAATCTAAAAAACCTCTAAATGCTAAATCTAACTTCATCTCTTTCAACTTTATTTGTTCTTGTTGAACCAAATTTATGGATAAAACTCAAATCTTACATAATCTTAAATCCTAGTTTCTTCTCATCTTCTCACTTGTTATAAATCTTTCCTTTCCTTTTTTATAGTTGAAATCCAACCTTAAAATTTTGAATATTAAAATAAAATTTTAGTGATGAAGTATGACCTGACAAAAACTGGCAGTTTTTGAAGATAATCTTAAAAATGTAACTTTGGCTAGACTTTTACAAATTGCGATTCTTTTTGTTTGTCTTATTTTCTTGTAAATTATGAAAAGGAAAATGTGTGTAGTATGATAAGACCAGTTTGTATGAGAAGAGTTAATTATCATGATCACATCAATATACGTATTGAATTTCTTAACCCACCCTATGACCTTCTTATGCACCACATGAAATTCCATAAGTGCCTCTCAAAATCCGAAGTATACTTTCGGTTCGCACTATACTATACATAAATTACATTGGAAGGATTGGGTGCAAACCGAAAGTATACTTCTGGTTCCAAACTGTAAGTATACTTCCGGTTCCTGGACGCACTAAATGGTGTCATGCCTTTTTCCGTCCCATTACAGTAACCACTTTCAAAATAAAACATAAAACTCTCTCAAACTCTCTCAAACCCTTATTACATCCTTCACATATTTGGTCAAAAAATCATCAGAAATCATCAAGCATTGGTTAAATATAGAATTTTAACGCAAACAATCAAGCAAAATCAACATCAATCAGTCAAGTCAGTTGTTTTTCAAATTTTTAGAGTTTATGTAATTTCTACTCAAATTGGTGAATTAGGGTTTAAATTGTGATATTGTAGCTTGTTATCAATATTAGGAGTCATTAGAAATGTGTTTCTAAAGTTAATTTCGTGAACAATGCCCTTTTTATGAGCTCATTAAGGGGACTGGAACGCCATTTTTGTTGATTCTGTTATCGCAGCAAGAACCAAAATTAAATTTTCGGTTTTGTCTAGAACAAAATTGGAACCATACTTCTGATTTATGTTTGTGTTTGTTTTAAGGCTTGTTTTGCACATTGGACCTTATGTTAACATTTTTTTCGTGCTTCTACAGGAGATATGGACCACCAGTACCGGATGCACCACCTACAACTTCACCCACTAATGTGCCTTCTTCTACTCCTTCGATGTCAACCTCCCACAGCATGCGGGATTCTCCTGTTCATCCTTCGCCACCCCCATCCTCCCGCATACGCACTTTCTCACCTATTGTATTTGAGGTAGGATCCACATCTGGTACCCAGGCAACACCTGAGGCCCAGGCATTATCACAACCTCAGTCCCAGACGCCACCTGAGGCGGTTCCTCAGTCTTCCCAAGCACCTGAGGCGACACCCGAGGTTGCACCTGAGGCTACACTAGTGACACCTGAGGCTGCACCAGCTCAGCCTGCACCTGTGGCCCCTTAGGCTTTTGGAGGAGGACCCTCTGATTTATCATTTATGCCTCTTTATGCCAACCATGTTGCTAGATATATCTGGGACAAACAAGTATGGATTTTTCATTTTTATTTCTATTATGAATTTAATTGTGAATTTTATTATGAATTTTGACTTGAATTTTATTATGCAGGAACATGATATGCTCAAGATCATTAGCCATGGGTGGAAGATCAGTAAGCTTGTGTCACGATAACATTTGACGAGATTGCGTTGTTTACATATTGGTTGGCTTACAGGATTCACAAGACTGCTGCTTATATGTTTGAGAGGGTGATGCGTCTGTTGGGTTTACCCAAACCATTCCCCAGGATCCTGCTGTATATGCTCCTCCGAATGTAAAATAGAGGGATATTAATGTTCTGTTTGATGATTTTGAGAATCATGTTCCTGATGATGCTAGAAGTATCGTAGCACCAAACGATTGGAGTTATGAGTACGGTTACATGATATGGTTTTTCAAGGTGTCCCATCTGTACATGGTAGTGGATGCTCCAGGGAACCCACAAAGGCCAGTTCATCAGGGGATCCTAGAGGAGGAGCAAGCTAGGAGGGATCATGCTCATGACGTGTTGCCTAGGTGTCGTTGTATCATGGAGCTTGCACGGGATGGTATTGACAGAGGGTTGTTTTCTGATGGATCCGATGTTAGAAGTGTTTTAGATGCCATCACGGCGGAGGCTCAAGATGCTCTATTTTACAGGAGGCGGCGGAGGGACGCCTCGAGGGTGACAGGCCGACTCATCCTCCGCCATACTCAGTGGTTTATGCTGATGCATTTTGATTTTGATTTTAATTTTTTGGTATTGTATTGTATCGTATTTGTAATTGGATTATTTTGGTGTTGCGCACGACTCTATCACTGTATGTGTGTTTTTTAATTTGTAATATTAAAAAAAGAGAAATATATTTTCTTGCAAACCTGATTTTTCTGATACTGGCAGCATCAGAACCCGAAATATATTGCTGGTTTGAAACAAGAAATAACCTATACACATATGAAAAAAAGAGAAATATATTTTCTTGCACACCTGATTTTTCTGATACTGACAGCATCAGAACCCGAAATATATTGCTAGTTTGAAACAAGAAATAACCTAAACCTATACACACTTGAAGGAGTTAAAAAGCTACATGCTCATTTTGTGTTTGGTTCCTGTATCTTTTTTTAGAGGGACATTATAGTAATTGCATAGAGTTTAATTTTCTCACACGAGGAGTTAAAAAGCTACATACTCATTTTGCATTTGGTCCTTGGATCTTTTTTTAATTTATTAGAGTCCTTATATCTCACATTCTTGTTGGATTTGATCCTAACGTCAAAGATCCATTAGAAAACTCTAAGCATTTTTTGATTTCGAACCAACGTTTCAAAAATTACTTCCAAGGAGTTTCAAACTTCAGACATCTTGCTTACAGACTAATGCCTTTCCATCAAGCCATTTGTATTATTTGTTAAATATTTACAATGCACTAGAATATATTAAATATTAACTTCAAATATTTTAGTGTAGTAGTAGCAATGTTAACTATTAAATATTGATTTATTATAGTCTTCAATTGTATAATAATGTTAATAGATGAAATATTTAATAAATAAAATAAATAGTTCTACTATTTAATATTTTAATTATAAATATTTTAATTATTAAAACAAAATATTTTAATTATATTTAACATTATTATTTAATTATATTTAGCATTACTATTATAAAATGAAATTAAAATTAAAATATAATATAATATAATTAATAATATACAGTAAAATATGTTATATATGAAATAATCATTTAATAATATTTCAACTATTTAATATTTCTACTAATTATATTTCAACTATCAATATTTCAACTTTTTAGCTTATTAAATATTTAACTTATTAGTGTTTCAACCATAAATAAATTGTTAAAAGTTTCAACTATATTTAATAATTATTTAATCTTTAATCAAATAAGTAATCATTAATAGTATAATATTAATTAATTTACTAACAATTAAAATTTTAAATATTAAATAAATTAATAAATATTAATAATTGAAATATTAAATAGTTAAAATGATTATTATAATATAATATAAAATAATTATTATGAAATAAAATTATGAAAATAAAATATAATACGGAATATAATTATTAAAATGAAATATAATATAAAATGTTAAGAAATTTATTAAATACTGAAACTTATATTTATTAACAAAAGTTAAGCTTGGCATAATAGACAGAGATTATTATGTGATTGCAAGGGGTATGAGTTTAACACTTGGTGGAACCAAATTTTTTATCCTTTTTCTAATTTAACATTTAAGATCCAAAGTAAATAATTAAAGTTAAATAATTTATGTATAAGACAGACTCAATAGATATGGAAGTCTAAGGCGAATTGTACAATAATTTTTTTTAATGAGTTTTTTAAAATACAAATTATTTATTAAATTATAATAATTAATCTCTTTTAATATTTCATTTTCAACCAATAGAAAAGTCTACTCATTTAATATATTTTTTAAAACACTGTTAATTATAAATAAAATTTTATTAACTTTAATTTTAAAAAAATTCTTTCTGCAGCACAACCGTTACAGAAGAGACTATTAGCATTATTCTATAAATAATTAAAAAAAATTAAAATAATAAGTCCATTTATATAATTAAGGTTGATTAGTGGATAAAAGTTTGAAACTTAAGAGTATGTTTCAATATCAGTAGTTTTTATATTTTAATAATAAAGATAAAATAAAAAGTATTATTACATCGTTCAAACCTGCTAGAATGAAGTATTGTTTTAGTCTATTATATACAAGTTTAAAATGATTTGTGAAAAGTTTTATAACCTTGTTGATATAATCTCATTAAATTATTTCTATTTACAAATAATACTTTTATATAAATATGCATGGGAGATATCAATTTTAGAAGGCCCATTCCTTAACACAACCTCTTTATCCTCCTTAGACTTCATGTTGATGATGAAATACCCCTATTCATTATAGTAGAGATCTGGCATAGCTACGAAATTCCACACATTCTGCATAAACCTCTTCACAGTCATCATGGTCAGAGCATTTTCCCAATACTTCAACTCAGATACAATGTCTTGTTCATCGATGTGAGCTTTAACCTCACCATTGACAATCATAGGTGCAGTATATGAAATGTTTAAGCCATTAGATTGGAGTCTGTTACCTACCCAAGGTTTATTCTCCCCCTTGTCTTCATCTTGATCACTTAACTTCGTAGATTCATCTTCCTCCGGAATCGCTTCCAATTTCTCATTTGTAATCTTCGTAGAGTCTTCGCGCACTACATCGCTACCTTTCACAGGGGAATTTGGTTCAGAGGAGAACACCCTCACACTCGCCGGAGGCATCATCACTGCCTGTTTCTTTGGTGGCCGACCATGCGCCTTTCCCGTCGCCGCTCTGCTAGGTCTTTATTTATTTATTTTTATGATCCATTAATTTTATTTTAATATAACTATATGAGAAAATGAATATATAATAATAGTGTAAATTTTTTTTATATTGTAAACCAATGAAAAAGTATATTTAATTAAATCACATTTTTTATTTTTAAAATATTGATATAATATAATAAAATATAAATATTTTAATTGGTTGTATGTCTAATATTGATTTACATTATCTATGCACTACCTTTAAATTCTAACTATTTAATGAGAATCAAAATAATTAAAATATAAAGTTAAAATTTATCAAAAATGATTAATGGAACTAATATATGTCGATAAAAATTATTATTTAATTTAAATATTTTTATATATCTTCAATTTAAGAGTGACGTTGTAACTTTCAAATCATAGATAAAATAATTATTTATTATTGATCAACTAATTCATTTTACTATTTCATATTATTTTATACAAATAAGTCAATATTGATTGATCTGACCAGGATCAGAAGGATCTTTAGTGGTCTACAACTCTTGGACTTTTGCGGTTGTTGAAGTGAGTGGGGGGTGTACCTACTAGGTACTCCGATGCTAAAGTAAGGTTCAGAGTAAAAAAGACAAGTACAAAGTGTAAGTGAGTAGAATTGAATACCCGACCCTCTAATGAAAGAGAGTATTTATTGCCCTCCGCGCTAAGCCAAGGTCCCCATCTAAGATGGATTCTCAGCCCAAAGTGGAGACTACAAGGATCCTACGTGAGTAGAGGAGACCAACACATGGTCTCTATCCTAGTGAATTGCCCTGTGATCTTCGGAGGTAGAAGACCCGTTCTTTATGGGGGCACGGTGACTCCGTAATATTCGGAGAGTCATTAGCCACGTGTCTTTGACAAGCATATATGGAAGACGTCCTCAACAAGAACAGAGAGGAGACATTCCCCAATGGTCGTAGCTATCTGGGCCACTTTATTAGGTCTTTCTCACAACAGCGCTAGGATGGCCCTGTCTGACGGAGGGCTAAGTGTAGGTCCAGTCCACAACAGGTTGTTAGGCCTTCCTAGCGGCAGAGTTGGCATGGGCATTGCCCGACGACATACCAAGCGCATGCCCAGTCCAGAACAGAAGCCCCATATTTGTTGCTCCTAAGTACAGGAGTTATGGCTTTTAGGCCAGCTCAAGCATCGGGGAGGTAGTGGCGTTGAGGATCTCTGTAGCGACCTCCGAGACTTTTCCATTTATCTCAAGCATCAGCTTTCAATCCAGCATATGCAAGAAAAAGGGGATGTGATCGTCCATATTAACAATCTTCCTCGCTGATCAGTATCATTCATGGAATTTTACGTGGATAAGGAAGATGTTGTATAAGTATCGTGGTCGGAATTTAAGGCGTGCACGTCGAGAGTGCTCTCACGATTCTCGTAGTTGTGTTGCAGGGGTATGCCCATGAAGGATAAAGTTTTCCTCGCTCGACATTCGGGGAGTTGAAAGGTTTGTTCGGTGCTTGCCTCCTGAGCCATGTGTCGCAACATTTAGTGCGAAATAAAGGCCTAAGTGTAGGTGTCATTATGGCCTAGGCACATGAGCGGCTGCGTGTCGGGGCGCTGACACGCCACCTGAAGTGACATTTCGTCTCCCGTGCAAGGTTTATAAATAGAGAGCCTAGGGTTTCATTTGCAAAGTTTCACATTTGCTCTCCCCTCTCGCCTCTCTTCTCGGATTTTCTTTTATCCTCCACGGTAGCCGCTGTATTCGCCCTCACAGCCTTCGTCTAACTCTTAATCAAGTAAGTGTTTCCTTTTTCTCCCTGCGGCTAAGCATGCATTTTAACATGAAATTCATGTTTGGGGGAGGTTCTTCCCTGTGAGATTCATGAGTTTATGATGAATTTCACATTCTGGGGAGGTTCTTTCTTGGGACATCCATGCGTCAGGATGAATCTCACGTTCTGGGGAGATTCCTCCCCGCGAGATTCATGAGTTCATGATGAACTTCATTATTTAGGGAGGTACTTCCCCAGAACATTCATGCATCTAGGATGATTTTCACGTTCCGGAGAGGTTCTTCCCCGTGAGATTCATGAATTCGTGAAGAGCCTCACGTTCTAGGGAGGTTCTTCCCCGTGAGATTCACGATGTACTTCATCAGATAGGGAGGCTTGTCCCCATCTAAATAGTTGATTTGGCGGTTCCCTTCATCGAGGGGATTATCCTTATTTCCCTTTAACCGTTGAGCTAGGGTTTTACGTTGGGGACTTTGTCCTTGTCTCGTGATATACCCTTTCACTTGATTTGCGGTGGAAGGGTGGACTTGATTTGACCATCAAATTCACTATTTTCCTCTTCTTTTCAGGTGATATGCCCGACAACGCCGCATCTATTGAAATGGTTGACACAATTACTGATCCCCCACTATATTGGGTCGCCCCCGAACCTCGAGGCATAACTTTGCGTTATTCTGAGTCTTTAGCCAGTGCGTTCTCTCATTTTGAGGATGGGGCAGACGATCTAAACATCGAGAAAAATTGGAAAGTTTTCAAGCCGACTAATAGCAGGAGGATATGCTTGTTTTATTCGAATCACATCCCTATGTACGAATTTGTCTTCAAAGAGTTGCGGCTTCGACTTCCCTTTAGTGATATCCAGATTTGGATTTTCGAGCATCTGACGTTGGCGCCCTCTCAGATTCATCCGAACGCGATCGCCTTTATATTGGCGTTCAAGATCATGTGTCGATACCTTCAGATCGATTCCATAATCCCTCTCTTCTTCCGTTGTTTCCGATCTCAGCGATAAATTATGGATGGGAAACATAGATGGGTTTCTCTGAAGCAGCTTTTCAATATGTTTGTGCACTCTGTTCACGACTTCAAGGACAAATATTTCCTTATTAAGCCGGTGTTGCATGAGGCCTTCGACTCAACATTGGAGGAAGAGATCGTGGCCGACAAGGATGATATCATGCTCCATGATGAAAATGAGAACATGGAGATGTAGTTAGTCTCTAAGTTCCCCTTCCACTAGTGTGAGATTCACTTTGAACATGGCCCGAATTATTACCTCACCTCGGCTGGCCGTATGGATGACGAGGACGAAGAGTCCTATGCAAAACTTACCAAGTTGTTAACGGCTTCTACCCCGCCCAATGGTGACGAGGGATGGGAAGGATTTCCTCGATGATAACGGCGAGCCCATATTTGAGGCTCGACCAATCAACACTAAGGCACTCCTCGAGTGCCATACTTACGATGACATTGTAGTGCTCCTAGGTATTTGCTCGTATGTCTTTCCTTTCTAACGTGCTCGTGTGCATTTTCTTAGTGTACTAATTTGGGTTTGTTGTTTTCTGCAGATAACATGTCAGACTCTCGTGAGAATTTACTCAAGCTGGCGCATGACAAGAAGAAAATCAAAAGGATAATGAAAACTACCCGCTTTTCTCCAACTCTGTGCCAGGCCAAGGATGGCTCTAGTACCTCCTTTATGTCTCCAGATATCGACCAACCTCACCCTGTGTTGGGGCTTTCAAGCAGAAAGAGGGATCATCCTGAGAGTGAGACTCTAGATCTGATGGGGAGTTATTCCGACGTTCGAACTTTCATATTTCCCCCGCTTTGCAGAGAAGGGTTTCTTTGAAGGGTATCTATTAAACGTGCCCGAGGGAGAGTCTGCAGTTATCTGGGGTCTTGATTCGGCGGGCAAGATGAAGCAATTGGCCGAAGGTGCTGCTGGTATGATTAAGGTTTTGGAGATGGCAGTGGTTATTTTGGGAGAGGAGAATGACTCTATTGTTGTGCTAGATAAACTGCAGACGGAGAAAAAGGCCCTCGAGGATAAAGTGAAAAAGCTGGAAACTACTGTAGGTGTTTAGGTATTGGCTTGCATTTTTGGTAAATCCCAAGTGTATGTGTGAATGTCATGACTGATGTCATAACATTCTAGTTCAGGTTGTACTAACTCAATAGGTACATGTGCAGAAAAATATTGTAATTCAAATACTGATGTTTATAAGTGTGTATCTGAGCATGTTTGCAAAATGATCACATTTTGCTAAGTCAGTAGACAGGTTTTCTCAGATGTCATAACAGATGTTATGACATCCTGTTCTGAACTAACAGGATTGCAGGATTGGATAAGTCTGAGTTTTTTTCAGGAAATAACTCAGTCCCTTCTAAACAGAATCCTGCGTTTTCTGAGGAGTAACCTAGCTCAATCCTAACCTGATCAATAAAGTACTGTGACCTGGTCTTTAGGTCAAACAGAATCAACCCTAGGTTTTTGGAAACTCTAACTGAAGTTGCAGCTGCTATATATTCAACAGAGCTGCGGTTTTTCAAGGCATCCCTGCTGATTGATTAGAAGATCAATTTTGTAATCTGTATAGATTTGTTTATTGTACTCCAAGCAATTATCATTGTGATAAGTGCCTTGGAATAGGTTTCAATTGTAAGGGTTGTGTAGCACTCAAAGCTTTGAAGCAAGAGTGTTTGAATCTTACTTGACTAAAGCTGTGAAGCAGAGTCAAGTTAGTTGTGTACATCACTCAAAGCTGTGAAGCACGAGTGATTGTGTTACTTGATTAAAAAGCTGTGAAGCTTAATCAAGTGTGAGTTTTGAAGAGTGTCTTCATCAATTCTTAAGTCAAATTGGTTTATGTATCACTGCTGTGATTGAGGGGGAGTGAGTAGGAACTCAGGTTTAAGTTGTACTTAGATTAGAATTGCATTGGGTAGGTCTTAAGTGAAGGAGATAAACTGGTTGGTTTATTCCTGAATTAACATCTCTTATAGTGGATTCTCTCCCTGGCTTGGTAGCCCCCAGAGTAGGTGTTGTTGCACACTGAACTGGGTAAACAATTGACTGTGTTATTTACTGCTTTTGTATTTACTGTCATATAGTAAGTCAGATACGGTGTCATAACATTGGACGTGACATTGAGTATCTGTAGCCAGAATTTCAATTGGCATCAGAGCAGGCACCCTGCCTGTATTACTGGGTGAGATCTAGGGATATCACTTTCTGGCACTATGGACAAAGAAGGAGTTTTTGGAAATAGACCACCCATTCTGGATGGAACTAATTATGACTACTGGAAACCTCGTATGATTGCCTTCCTAAAATCTCTGGACAAAAAGGCTTGGAGAGCTGCTGACAAAGGATGGATTCATCCCACCATAACTGAAAGAGATGGGACAACCAGTCTGAAGCCTGAGGAAGATTGGAGTAAAGAAGAAGATGAGTTAGCTCTGGGAAATTCAAAAGCTTTAAATGCCTTGTTCAATGGAATAGATAGAAACATCTTCAGACTAGTACATCAATATGAACTGGCCAAGGAAGTTTGGGATACTCTCAAAACTACTCATGAGGGCACTTCCAAAGTAAAAATGTCAAGGCTTCAGATGTTGACCACTAAGTTTGAGAATCTAAAAATGATGGAAGATGAAACCATTCATGAGTTTCACATGAACATCTTGGAGATTGCCAACACCTCAGGAGCACTGGGAGAAAAAATGTCAGAAGAAAAACTGGTGAGGAAGATTCTCAGATCCTTGCCTAAAAGATTTGCAATGAAGGTAACTGCCATAGAGGAAGCCCAGGACATTAACAAGTTAAAAGTGGATGAACTTATTGGGTCTCTTCAGACTTTTGAGATGGGGATCACTGATAATGGTGACAAGAAGAACAAAAGCATAGCACTTGTATCCAACACTGATGTTGAATACAAGGAAGATGAAGAAGAAAACATATCAGAAGCCATTGCCATGCTTGGAAGACAGTTCAACAGGCTCATCAAAAGAATGGACCCAAAGTCAAAGTCTAATGTTCATAACATTCCTTCTGACATTGACAGCAGAAGACCAAGGTCAGAAGATAAGGGAAACCAAGGCAGAGGTATTCAATGCCATGGATGTGAAGGATATGGACATATTCGAGCTGAATGTCCTACCTTTCTTAAGAAGCAAAAGAAAGGAATGACTGTTACCTGGTCTGACTATGATTCAGAAAGCAATTCTGAAGAAGAATATGCCAAACTAGTTACTGCCCTAACTAGTGTTTGTACTTCTGAAAGTGACACCAGTGATGAAGAAGTGACATTTGAAGAACTGGCTGATACCTACAAGAAATTGTGTATCAGAAGTGGTGAAGTCTGTGTGCAAAATGAGAAACAATCAAAACTCATTGTAAAGCTGGAGGCTGAAAAGAGGGCAAATCTTGAAACTATAAGTCATTTAGAAGGAGAAGTTCAACTGCTGAACTCACAACTGAATCAAATGACCAAATCTGTCAAGATGTTGACCAATGGAACAGACAAATTGGAAGAGATCCTTCAGGCTGGACAAAATATGGGAAATAAATCTGGCCTAGGATTTGTGGAAACAAAGAAATTTGTTATCGGGAAGCAAATGTCAAAACGGATGTCTCAACATTACTCTCAACATCAGGGACAGAGACATATGAAGAAGAGGTACCAAAGATGGAGATGTCATCATTGTGGGAAATATGGTCACATAAAGCCCTTCTGCTTCAGATTACATGGATATCCGAATCAGAACTCAGATGTCAAACCTAAGTCGAAAAGGGTACCACACACTCCTCAATGGAAGAAAAAGGCTACTGCACTGATAGCTCACACTTCCCTGAAGATCTCTACAAAGGAAGATTGGTACTTTGACAGTGGATGCTCCAGACACATGACTGGATTAAAAAAACTCCTCAATAATGTTATGCCTCACACCACCAGTTTTGTGACCTTTGGAGATGGTGCTAAAGGAGAAGTCAAAGGAGTTGGTAATTTGGACTACCCTGGAGTTCCAAGTCTGAATAAGGTACTGCTGGTAAAAGGATTGACTACTAATCTCATTAGCATCAGTCAATTATGTGATCTAGGATTCATGGTCAACTTCTCAAGATCTGAATGTCTAGTATTTAATGAAAAACTAGATGTTGTAATGAGAGGAATCAAATCCAAAGATAACTATTATGTGTGGCAGCCTGAGAACACTGATATCTCCACTATGAGTCAAATCATCAAAGAAGAAAAAGAGATGAAACAGTGGCAGCATAAGCTTGGAAGAATAAAAAGAGCTATTCCTATGGAAGGTGTCAGAAGAACTCCAAAACTACAGGCTGATAATATATGTGATGTGGCAAATAAACTTGAAAAAGAATGTGTTGTCAGAACCTTAAGTCATCTTGACAAGGATGTTGGAAAGAACAAGTCTCATAAATTCTGTTCTCAAAACATCTGGTCAAAACAGATGCTACCTAAGTACAATGTTACACAAGATGTTGTGACATTGTGGTGTGATAATCTGAAAACATTCAACATCTCCTTGAACCCTATTGACTTTGAAGAGAAGAAGTCATTTGAACTGGAACATAGCTTCTCTAAGCTTCAGCTGACTGATTCTTCTACCAAGGCGCGTGTTGGAAATAAACTTGAAAATTTGAGGGGCAGATTGGGGATTCACCAACATGATAAATTATAGCAATTAGTTTTGCTGAAAACAAGGGTTGAAGGGATTAATTTTATTAAGTCTATATTTAGTGGGTTAATCATATTCATTCACAATTCCTTCAAAAGCCTTAAGAAGTTGAAGAGACTCCCTTGTACTCCCTACCTCTCTCATCCTTGCAACCTGTTTCCTCCTCCCAATCAAAGAGTTTTCTCAAACTGCTACTATTACTCAACGTTAAACACAATGTCTCAGACATCGTCTTCCACCATGGCGGCTTCGTCTCACTCATCATCGTCGTCATCTGATCAAGATTCTAGGGCAATCACTACATGCATAGAATCTGAAGTTCTTGAGGTCACTCCTCTCAGGGAGATGGCAACTGACCCAGCCAGAGTCAAAAAGCTCAGGACCAGACATGCAGGAAGAGCTCAAGCTACAGTCTCTGGTAATTCTTCTCTTCCTTCGTCTTCTATACCTAATAAAGAAGGATCAGTTCAAGTACACCAAGCTATTGCTAGACTGGTTACTAGCATTCTGAATGGCAACCAATCTGTACCGGGGATTTCTATCCCTTTGAATCAATCAGAAAGTCCAAATGTGGAAGGTTCTGAAAATATAGATGTCACTGAGGATGTTGTGACACCAAAAGACAACATTCAGAATCCCTCTGAAAAGGCTGCTGATCCACCTATCATTGATGTGGATGAAGATTACTCAGATAATGAACTGATTGCTAATGTGAACCCTAGCATTGCTAGGAGATTGATGAAAAGAAAGAGTAGTGAGACTGTTAAACCTGATGCTAAGAAATCCAAGGCTGAAGGGATGGCTGAGAAAATTCAGACAAAAGGGAAGAAGGCACAGGTGCAGACTGCTAGACAACCAATCTCCAAGAAAAGTCAAGAACCTGAAACTTCTGATTCTGATGATGAATCAGAATTTGAGATTGACATTGACAATACTCCCATCAGAAGGAAGCTCCCCTCCAGCAAGATTGCTAGAGCGCCTGAAGTGCCAACAGACAACATCTCCTTTCATCATCCTGACAATGCAAACAGATGGAAGTATGTGTGCCTGAAGAGAATAGCCTTGGAGAGAGAACTCAACAATGATGCCTTGGAGTGCAAAGACATCATAGATCTGATCAGGAATGCTGGGCTAATGAAGACAGTGATGAAGTTTAACAAATGTTATGAAAATCTGGTTAAAGAGTTTGTAGTGAACCTGTCCAATGATTGTGCTGATGGGAGGTCAGCTGACTTTGAGAGTGTGTTTGTTAGAGGAAGAAGGGTCAAGTTCTCTCCATCAGAAATCAACAAGTTTCTTGGAAGAACAAAAAAGGACTGTCCTGATCTAGAGGCAACTGACAATGAAGTGTGCTTGACCATCACTGCCAGGCAAGTAAAGTACTGGCCATTGAAAGGGAAGCTGAAGGCTAGTAAACTCAGCATGAAATTTGCCATCTTGCATAAAATAGGTGCAGCCAACTGGGTGCCTACAAATCACAAATCAACCATCTCCACAGGATTGGGGAGATTTATCTATGCTGTAGGAACCAAGACTGCCTTTGACTATGGAAGGTACATCTTTGAACAAACCTTGAAGCATGCTGGCAGTTATGCTGTCAAAGGACCAATTGCTTTTCCCTCCCTCCTTTGTGGAATCATCCTTGCACAATACCCTGACATCCTTGTAGCAAGAGATACAGTCTGCAAAAGAGCCCCTGCCCTTGGCCTGCACTACAAACTGTTTCAGGGATCCCATGCTCCAGACATTGTCATAACATCAGCTGAGACATCGTCTGCAAAGATCCAGTCCAAGACATCAGATGTCATAGCTGTTTTAAAAGAAACTTGCAAAGATCTGGATGCTAGAAAAAGGACCCTAGAAGCTCTGATTGCCAGGCTAGAAAAGGAGGAAGCTGAAGAAAGCAGAAGGGAAGAAGGTATAGAAGCTGAAGGACAGCTCAACATTGAAGAAACTGGCTCCTCTGAGTCTGATGACAGTGCTTGAAGGTTGATTGCTGCTTGGTGGTGTTGCTGGTGGAGTTTGGAAGTATGTTCTGCTGTTGTCTGCTGCTGATCTCATTATTTTGTTTTGGATAACTGTATAACTTTATAAACATGTAATCTTTGGCCCATTTGTGGCTAAAGTGGGGGAGAATATTTTTAGTACTTGACACTATATTTTTCTGCTGTCACTTATTTCTGCTGCTATCTATCTATCTCTGATTGTTTAGGGACTTTAGCCAAAAATCTGCCAAAGGGGGAGTTTGTAGGTGTTTAGGTATTGGCTTGCATTTTTGGTAAATCCCAAGTGTATGTGTGAATGTCATGACTGATGTCATAACATTCTAGTTCAGGTTGTACTAACTCAATAGGTACATGTGTAGAAAAATATTGTAATTCAAATACTGATGTTTATAAGTGTGTATCTGAGCATGTTTGCAAAATGATCACATTTTGCTAAGTCAGTAGACAGGTTTTCTCAGATGTCATAACAGATGTTATGACATCCTGTTCTGAACTAACAGGATTGCAGGATTGGATAAGTCTGAGTTTTTTTCAGGAAATAACTCAGTCCCTTCTAAACAGAATCCTGCGTTTTCTGAGGAGTAACCTAGCTCAATCCTAACCTGATCAATAAAGTACTGTGACCTGGTCTTTAGGTCAAACGGAATCAACCCTAGGTTTTTGGAAACCCTAACTGAAGTTGCAGCTGCTATATATTCAACAGAGCTGCGGTTTTTCAAGGCATCCCTGCTGATTGATTAGAAGATCAATTTTGTAATCTGTATAGATTTGTTTATTGTACTCCAAGCAATTATCATTGTGATAAGTGCCTTGGAATAGGTTTCAATTGTAAGGGTTATGTAGCACTCAAAGCTTTGAAGCAAGAGTGTTTGAATGTTACTTGACTAAAGCTGTGAAGCAGAGTCAAGTTAGTTGTGTACATCACTCAAAGCTGTGAAGCACGAGTGATTGTGTTACTTGATTAAAAAGCTGTGAAGCTTAATCAAGTGTGAGTTTTGAAGAGTGTCTTCATCAATTCTTAAGTCAAATTGGTTTATGTATTACTGCTGTGATTGAGGGGGAGTGAGTAGGAACTCAGGTTTAAGTTGTACTTAGATTAGAATTGCATTGGGTAGGTCTTAAGTGAAGGAGATAAACTGGTTGGTTTATTCCTGAATTAACATCTCTTATAGTGGATTCTCTCCCTGGCTTGGTAGCCCCCAGAGTAGGTGTTGTTGCACACTGAACTGGGTAAACAATTGACTGTGTTATTTACTGCTTTTGTATTTACTGTCATATAGTAAGTCAGATACGGTGTCATAACATTGGACGTGACATTGAGTATCTGTAGCCAGAATTTCAACTACTATAACAGCCTGAGCCTTCAGCGTTCTCGGCACTATTACCTCACGATCTTCTCTATCCCCCCCTCACTAGTAGAGTTTTTGCCTTTCGTGGGAATCGAACCCTGTACCCTGGGGTTAAAGTACATGCTCAATGCATTCCCACTACGTTTTTGCCTTGCGTGCCTCATTTTTTGTAATATTTAGATAATGAGCTCTACTCATCTTTCTGATGTAATATTTTTACAATGTCATCCTTCGTGGTCAGCGCTTTTAATGTTGTTTGTTTTATATGCTTATATACTTGTTTGTTGAATGCTTGATTTGATCATCATTATGTATGTTTATGGTGCATATTTTATTTAAGTGTGGGGTTCTTGCTCGACTGAGTTGGTGCTCGAAGGTGTGGGGAACATGTCAAGGAAACAAAGTTGGTTCCGCTTGATAACGAGACTAAGACCGCGTCGGGGTCCAGATCCTGTGGCGTGAACTTTCTCATCGCGAGCTGGGCATTCTGCTTCATTGGTACTGCGACGGTGGAGTTCGATCGATGTGTCCCCGTCGGGCTAAGGCTCTGCTCGTCCTATGAGCAGAATCCTACCTTTTTGTTTCAGATTAGGATGTTGTGTTTGTACCTAAACATCCTTCTGTGGCCGGGGGAGCCTTGTTGTCTGCCGAACTGGGCAGGCCGACTGTTAGGCCCAGGCATTGTAAGTTTTGTACTTAACTATAGTAATGCTTTAGCTTATATGCGTTTCCTAGTTGAACAAGTTATTCCCCGGTCAAGTTGTCAAGGAAATAGGCCCCTCCATCTATTTTTGCTCGGACGCAGTAGGGGTCTTCCCACTCGCGGCGAGTTTTCCCTCGCACGAGTTTTTCTGATTTCTCCACAGGACTAGGCTGCCGACTTGGAACTCGCTTTTTATGACTTTGGCGTCATAATAAAAAGTTATCTTTTGTTTGAGAGTGGCCTCGCGGAGAGCTTCCCCTGCTCGAATTTCTTCTACCAGATCAAGTTCCTCCCTTAAGGCTTCGTCGTTCATCTCCTCATCAAGGGGAGATTCGATTTTCCTGGACGACTCTATGATTTCCAATGGGATCACCGCCTCGGTTATGTATGCTAGTGGGAATTGAGTTCCCCCCGTGGTCGAGTATGGTGTTGTTTAGTAGGCCCAGAGTACAATGTGTATCTCCTCGACCCACTTGTTCTTGATGGCACCCAGCCGCCGTTTTAGTCGTTGCAGAATAACCCTATTTTTGCGGCCGAGGCCTGCCCGTTCGTTTGAGGGTGCTCGGCATATGTGAAATGTTTCTTAGCATCAAGTTTGGTAATGAAGTCTTGGAATTTTTAGTCAGTGAACTGCATCCCGTTGTTGGTGACGAGTTCTTAGGGTATGCCTAAACGGGAAAGCATGTTCCTCTTGTAGAAGCGTAGTATGTTATATGTCGTGATCTTGGTGAGGGATTCAGCCTCTATCCATTTTGTGAAGTAGTCGACGATGACAATTAGATACTTGTTCTGGTAGGATCCCACAATGAATGGGCCGAGGATGTCTATCCCCCACGAGGCGGAGGGCCATAGGGACGATAGCGTCTTGAGCTCGTTGGGTGGCGCCAAGTGCATGTCTGCATGGTGTTGAAATTTATTACACTTTATGACATGTTCCTTTGCATCATGCTGCATGGTAGGCCAGTAATATCCTACTTGGAGAACTTTTCGTGCTAGGGATCTTCCTCCCATGGGTTGGGAATTGATTCCTTTGTGGATCGCCTATAGAATGCCGGGGACTTTGGCGTTCTCAACATATTTTAAGAGTGGGATTGAGAATCCCCACTTGTAGAGCTTATCTTCGATAAGGATGTACAAGAGGGCTCTTTGCTTAGTCGTGTTTTCCTCTTTCTCATCATGGGGGTAGTTCCTCTGTGGTGAGGTAGTGGTACACCAGGGTCATCCAGGAGTTGTGGTCCCCGATGGCGTTTACTTCGAGCATGATGAAAGGTTTTTCGATGCTCGGTCAAGGGAGGATTTCTTGGATGAATGATTTGTTTCTACCCTTTTTTGTTGTGCTCGCAAGCCTCAACCAGATATTCACACGGGTATTGTGCTCGTGAGGTACGTGCGTGACTTTTGCGGAAGCGAATTGTTTCACTTTTTCCTTTACTAGAGTTAAGTAATCAATGAGGTTGTCGTTTTTGGCTTGACAATCTGCTTGTACCTGGGAGGTGGTGAGCTGAGAATCCATGAAGATTTTAGCTTCCTGGGAACCTAAGTCCTCGGTCAGCATAGTCCCGCGAGGAAAGCTTCATATTCTCCTTGGTTGTTCAAATTCGGGAAGGACAAAGCGAGGGAGACATCGATTAGGATGCCATCCTCGTTCTTGAGAATGATGCTAGCGCCGATTCCTGTTGAGCTGGATGCCCCGTCCACGAAAAATAGTCCACTTATGGGCTTCGCTCGTCGGGAAGGCAGGGGCGATCATCTCAGCCATGAAGTCAGCTAGGACTTGGGCTTTAAGTGAATTCCTTCTCTCGTATCGAATATAAAACTATAACAGTTCTAACGAACATTTAAGCATTCTACCGGCCATGTCTAGACGTCCGAGTAGTTGCTTCATGAGCTGATATGTTCGTATGAAGACCGTGCGCGCGAGGAAGTAGTGTCTCAGTCTCCTTGCTGCATTGATAAGGGCCAAAGAGACCTTCTCAATTTTTTAGTATCTTATTTCTGGGCCTTGTTCGTGAAGTATATTGGATTTTGTCTATAGAAGGTTTCACATATGGGTGTCGCGCTGACGGGCTCCTCGGAGACAGCCAAGTAGAGGTATAAGGTCTCTCCATCTTTCGGCAGCGAAAGAACTGGTGGTTGCAAAAGAGCTTGTTTGAGGTGGAGGAGAGCCTATTCGCACTATTCTGTCCATTCGAACGTCACTTACTTGTGTAGTTGTTTAAAAAATGGGAGTGCATTCTGGGTGGATTTGGTCAGGAAGCAAGTCAACGAGGTGAGCATCATGTTCAAGGATTAGATGGATTTTTTTGAGTTCAATTTTGGGAACTCGGAGAAGGCACGCTTTGAGTTGCTTCCTCACCAGGTCGGGGAGCCCTGTTCCAATATTCTCACCTTTGTTTGGGTCGTTGTCGAGGTGGATGACTTCAAAATCTACATCTGGGATATGACACACGGTATGGGGAGGCTCCCTATTATTCGCGGGTAAGGCACCTCCTTACTTCCTTCCTTCCTTCCTTTTCTCTTCCTTTAGCTTGTCTTAGTGAAGAGGGTGTCGAGGTCCACCGAATTGTTGCGGGGTGACGGATTCTACTCCGTTGTTCGAGATGGCTAGTCGTCCTTGGGTCGAGCTTGTCTGTTGACAGTCTTGGGTGTTGTATTTATTGAATTTTGTCCCTTAGCGGCTTCCTCAAAGCATCTTATCGCGGCTTCGATATTCCCGTGCAGGGTGACGATGCGACCCATCTTTGTATAGTATTTCATTTTCAAGTGGACCATGGATGGCATGGTGGTCAACTTTGTCATACCCCAATTTTTGACCTAAGGTTTCTAATCGTTTTGCATCTTTACATAACACCATAAGATCATCTCATTCATGTTTGCATCACTAACCTTGAAGAAATAAAAAATATGCTCTACTTATTTGTTGTTTAAGCAATATAGGAGTTCAAGGATTGACAAATCAACGATCCTAAGAGATTCAAGCTTCTCGTGCATCCATGATGATCAAGTAATCATGACCTTCATCACCCAGGAAAATCAAGCAAAAAATGCTTCAAAGTATCTTGAGGACTCATGTTTACCAAAGGACTCTTCTTCACAAGAAGACAAAAGGTGGGTGACTTATGTTTACTAGAGGACTCTTCCCCACAAGAAGACAAAAACGCAATGTCATCATGACATCATCAACATGATATCATCATCCAAGAAAAAGTAACTAGAAGATTTTCTCATTCTAAGGGATCTAGAGGACTCGTTTCACTAAAAGATAAATTTCATTATTTACAAGTACAAATGATGTCATCACTTTACCAATGATTAACATAAATCCTATTGACACATCAAATCTTATCTTTACCGTGATGGAAGGCTGATGACTCGTTTTAATGAAGAAAAGGATAGTAACATGTGACAAAATTCCAAGGACTTTTCACCATTACTCTTGCCTATAAATACAAGATTTATCTTCAAGGAAGAAAAGGAGAAATGACACTTGGGAGAAGGAAAAAGATAGAAAAAAGGGGAGGAATCACTCTTGAAAAAAAGCTAACAAGATTCTTTATCATTCAAATGTAAAAGATCATTATCTCTCACACACCAAAATATCAATTCTCCAACTTACCACCTTATGCAAAGCTCATTTTTGCTCCAAGCCATAAACTCCTTTTAATAAGGCATACCATGTTTACTTGTATATTTTGATGTTTGTTTAATTCTTGAACATGTTCTCTTTCAAATAGTTTCATGTTTCCTTTCTTTTGTTACAACTTTTACTAGAGTACAAGTGGTTTAGTTCTTATCTTCATGAGACTTTACTCCAAATCCAAGGGAAAATTGATTGTTGACTTCTAAAGTCATTTGTTTAATCATGCATATTTACTTTATTTTACTTTATTTTGGTTTTTTGTTAAACCATAAAACATAAAAACCCAAAAGCATCCATAAAACTTATCTTAAAAAAAAGAATCTTTTCATAAACAAACCTTGATCTGTATCAAGAGATTTTAAAACTTGTTTTCTTAATAAATGCTTTAACACACATTAAGCATATCCAAACACTTTCAAAAGACTAAAAAACATCAACCTCACTTAAACCTTTTTGTCAATTGGCTTTTGACTTTAAAACCTTTTCTCAAAGAGTTTAGATATAACCCATCTGAAGTTGTGAATAACCAACTTTCCCCATAACATTTTATTAAACAAGAAATTTATTCTTTTCTACTTAATAAAGCTAGAGGCGTACTTGTTGATCCTTATATGCAAGTTATATGCCTTCCCTAAATTAAAGCAAAAATCTATCTTCATCATGTTTGTCGTGGATTAAGGAGTTTAAACTTAAGATGACAACTTGTCTCTTCTCTCCTAAAACAATCTAACAAACCACTTTGATATTTTTACCCCAAACTATGAGGTTTTGATCCTTTATTGGTACGTAGGCATAATACTCCGTGTCTTTCCGAATCAAAATTAATAAAAATCACTTATTTTCACATCTCCTCCAAACTTTTAGTAAACAATTTTAAACAAAAAAATACACAAGTAAAGTAAGAGCTTCCTATAGAATATTATAAATACATAGGGTGCTAATACCTTCCCTTTGTATAATCAACCTGTTGTACCCCAAAATTTTCCCTCTCTTTCCTTAAGACATTTCACAAAGGATTTCTAATTCTCAAGGATTCTCAAGGAATTGATCAAGCAAAATCACCTTCGAAACACTGAAACCACAAATTAGGGTTTTGACTGAGAACGACTAATCACTGTCTTTTAACCTAATACACAATCAATTGGTTTAAAACTTAGTCTCAAGGATTCAAATGCATCATTTTGACCTAATTGCATATATCGATTCATTTCTCAAGATTAATTGATTGATAGTTGAAATCCAGTAAACTGATGAAAAGTCAACTGATACACCAAAAGTCAAACTTTGACTTTTTGGTCAACATTAAGTTTCAAAGATCAAAATTCATCGAGACATTCAAGAATATCAAGCTTGATCATCAAGAAGTCAAGAAAGTCAAAAGTCAATTTGAAAAGTCAAACTTTTCAAGACTTAGAAATTTTTCAAAGTGTTTTGTACATGATAATTTCACTACTTCATGCCAATTTTTCACCAAGATGTATGATGATTCAAAGGAAACTTTCAACATGAAAGTTGTAGATATTGATTAATTCTACAACTTTTCACTAGAGGGTTGATGTCCAAAAAACGCTTATATTTAAAGATATAAGCCCATGAAGTCATGACATTTTCATTTAACACTTAAAGAAATTTCCAACAGATTTTGGTCAGGATTTTATCCCAACTTCTTGGAATTTTTTCACATGGTTCCAAGATGATTTTGTAAAAATGGAAAACATGAAATTTGTAGAGGATGTTTCAAGCTTTCTAAAACATCCAAGATCATGAATTTATCATACCTGAGTTAGGTGATTCAAGGGCCTGAAGTTGGGCATCCATTCTTGAATTGCAAGCCATTTTGTTGAAGAACAAATAATCCAATTTGCATGATGTGCTGCATAATCTTACTTTTCAGGCCTCGTGACTTACAAATCTATCCATAATCAGATGTTTACACAATTGATTGAACCATTATCAAATTGATTCAAGTACTATCTGTTGCATCATTCCACTTATAGCACAAAGGAACCATTATCATTCACATAAAGCAAGCTTTATGCAATTGTCAACTCCTTGAGCCTCTCAATTGTTTTCTATGCACATACACAATGTCAAAGCAAGAATAAACATTCCTAAAAGCCTCTAGAAACTTCATACCATGCTTGTACCATGCATTGGAACACCAATTTTCACATAACTTGATTGTTTCATCTCAACCAAACCAGAATTTTGACAATTTGTAAAACAAACTCTCTCATCCTCTCAAACCTTCTCTATAAATAAAGAGGTCATTTGCAAGCTAAAGGGCCATATCTTTTTGTTGTGTAGACAAGTTCTCAAAATCCCCTCATTCTCTCAAAAACCATATCTGTCCACAAAACTTCCACTCTTGAGATTTGAAGTCCAAATCTTTGAATCTCATACCTTACAAGTTTTCCCCAAACAAACCATCTAAATACTTCACATGCGCCATATAGAAGTTGTTCAAACACAAGAACAACTTCTGTAACATCATTATCATCACCTTCCAAACTCAAAAACATTGTCTTGCAAGTTGACTTGGTTGTAGAAATTCGAAGACTTTCAGTACAAAGTAAGGATTGGAACAACTTCAAAAGGGTCAGAAGGAGCTCAATAAATCATCACATTGTAGTTGGAAACATCCATACACGTTTTGAGTTTTCACTTCAAGAGGTAAGTTTTCTCAAACCGTGATATCCTTGTTCATACGTCATTTTAATTTTGTTTTCAAAAGATTAAAACAGGAAAAATCAGCATAGAAGAGTTGCAAACACTAAAAATCATAAAAAAGTGCTTCATGAAGTCTGACACTGGCCGTGTTAGGAAGAAAACAGGAAAAATGGCAAGACAGGGCTCTGACACGGGTGCTCGTGTCACAGGACACGACCTGTGTCCCACTTACTAGAATTAAAACTTGACAAGATGGCAGGACAGGGACCTAACACGGGTGCCTGTGTCACAAGAAACTGCCCGTGTCAGCATAGTAGGGACTAAAAAAGACATGCATATTTATTACAGGGTCCTGACATGGGTGACCGTGTCAGCTTCAACATAAAATTCTAATTTTTTGAGACTCTTTTGCTATTATTTTCATTCAATTTGGTTATAATAGTTATTAGGTTTTAATTTCTTTCATTCCCCATTCATAAATTTGTATCCCCATCCCCTAAGAGACGTAATAGTGTAGGATATTTACTTTCCACAATTTGCTGCTTTCAAATATAAATGCTAGTAATTAGGGTTTGTATAGAAAGATAAAATCAATACTAGAAAACCCTAATCCAAGATAAATCAAGCATGAAATACAAAACACTTGAACACTTTCACCTCTAGGGTTAAATCCACCTTGTTGCCTTGAGAAAATGGTCATGTTATGCATGTGAGACACCTTAGCAAAAACAATCAAAAAATACAAGATCATAGTCCCTCGATGACACTATAAATGTTGCCTTAAAAATGATCTTAGTCCCCTAGGAAAATGCTAAGGTATCTCACAACATTGCATTTTATGACTATACGATGACCCACGTCCATCCCTTTACATCCAAAGATAAGGCTTCTTACCAATCAATAGTAATATAGAAATGTCAAAGGAAGAGAGAAATAAACAAAAGACTTTTGAGTAGGTAGATTGTTCTTAGTTGCTTGTTCACAATCCATCTTCAAAAAAACAAACATCTTTTCAAACACACCAAACACTTCCAAAACATGAAATATTTTCAAAAAGTCCAACACTTTGTATGCATTCTTATAGAGACGAGAATCATTACAAAGTTTGCCTAAGCGAAGGAGATTTTGAAAAATACTTTCAAAACCCACCATAAACACATTTTCAAACAAAACATTTTCAAAGTGATCAAGCAACTAAGATCCCGTAGATAACTACGGATGAAAAGGGTGCTAACACCTTCCCTTTTCATAACCTATCCCCCGAACTCAAGAAAATATCTCAAAGGTCTTTCCTATTCTTTTCACCCTTTCCTTATTGGATAAAAGAAAATTCGGTGGCGACTCTTACTATCCGGAACGATTGCGATCAAACGCAAAACACCCAAGTCAGTTCTTCCACTATATCACAGAATTGGAGACTCTGCTAGGGAATTTGTTAAAATTGGGGTTACCTTAGAGCTAGGTCACCTTTAAAATGCTTTCATTATTGCCTTGTTTGCTTTACACTTATGGGTCCTCGTTTGGGTTTGTATTGATCCTCTACCCGGATCGGGGAAAATCATTAGGTAAGTAGCAATACATTATGGAAAATGTACGACGTAGACCGATATGGTTGAAACAATGGCTAAATTAGTGTGACACATTTGTTGGTACCAGTATCCCTTGTGTTGAATCGAGGAGAATACGGGGATACTGAGCGGTGTCATGAAACACTAACTGGTTTATAGGAGACTCCAAAGCCTGAAGTTATTGCCAAAGCCTTGCATTTGAAGAGATCTGACATTTGTGACAAATTGGGAGACAAGGAGTGGAGTTAAGGGTTTCTTAACCAAATTTCTGTTGGAGAAGGCTCGTTTGTTCTGGGAATATATAGATTTTTAAGCTTTTGAGGATGTTTTGGCCCTTTTGATCTATGGTTTGGTTCTGTTTCCCAATCCAGACCAACTCGTAGATGTGAATTCCATCAAGGTTTTTCTCTCTTGTAATCCCGTACCTACTTTGCTTGGAGACATTCTACATTGTTTCACACTCGCACCATGAAGAAAATGGGAACTCTTTTGTGTTGCATTCCATTACTATCTAGGTGGTTTATTTTCCACCTACCTCGATCAATATTGAAGAATGAGCAAGGCTTAACATGGTCTCAAAGGATGATGTCACTCTCGCACTCAGATATCCATTGGTGTTCTCGATCTTTGGAGGATATTAACATCATTGACCATTGTGGGGAATTATCTAATGTCCCACTCTTAGGCATTAGGGGAGGTATCACCTATAACCCCTCTCTTGCGTTATGGAAGTTTGAATATGCACGAAGAGATGGTCCCTATGATGCGCTCATCCAAGGTTTGGTATTCGATTACGAGGGAGACGACCAAGGCTATCGTCAAAGGTTCATACGAGCTTGGAGAATGGTAAACAAAGTGGATAGTGAGACATTGGGGCGTAAAAATTACATTCCCATTGAGCCTTACCTTAAGTGGGTATGAACTCGTGCTCAAAGTCTCGTGATACCTTACCCTGCCATCCTACCTATGATTATGGAGCCCATTGCTTAGGGAGACACCCCTTACACTCTTCTTCATCCTAACATGCCAACTACTCTCGAGGAATTGCAAAGATAATGGATTCAACTTAAATGAGAGAGAGACACCTTTAAAACCCAGTTCTACGCAAGCGAGAAAAAGGTTTTGGAGCTTACGAGACAACTTCATGAAGAGCGAAGTTTGGATGCCTACATTGCACTAAAGAGGATGCGCTCATGGGAAGCTTGATTCTTTTTATTTTAGGAGTTTATTTTGCATTATTTTTGTTTCTTCCATTGTACGCTCAATAAGCATTTGTACTTCTTATCTTTATTAATGAATTTCATGTTTGTTATTTTCTCTTTGTTTAGAAAATTTAAATTTCCTTAAAATCCTTGAAAACATTTGCATTTGCATTACATGCATCATGACATAAGCAGGTTTTCCACAACAGGTTTCCTCATCTTCCTACTGTTTATTTTAGTAAGATGGATATCGAGCAGACCGTGAAATATTTGCAAGCACAAAATTCTCAGTTCCAAGAGACCTTGCTGACCCTGGCCAAGGGACAACAAGAGCTGATGACACTGCTGGCAGCCAAAAAGAAGACAAAGAAGAAAGCCCTGATCAACATGGGGAAAAGGTTTAAAGGCCCATTCCTTCAGGTGCAGATAATTGAAGAGTCATCCGAGGAAGACGAGAACCAGGATGAAGAGGCAAGGAGCACCCGCACTGGGGGTGCAAACAATCAAGCTTCCGAGGATGAAGACTACTTTGATAAAAAATATCCACCGGTCGAGGATAAATACAAGAAGTTAGAGGATAGACCGAAAGCTGTTGAAATTCAAGCCATACCTGGTTTAGATTCTGGTGATTTGGGCTTAGTACCTGGGGTCGTCATCCCTCATAAGTTCAAAATACCAGTCTTTGCTAAGTATGACGGAGTTTCATGCTCGAAACTTCATCTGAGGTCCTACGCCCGCAAGATACAACCACATACTATTGACAAGAAGCTCTGGGTCCATTTCTTCCAAGAGAGTCTGGATGGGACTCAGTTAGAATGGTTTTACCAATTGGAGGGTTCCCGCATTCACACGTGGGAAGATCTGGCCACTTCTTTTTACCATCAACATCAGTACAACGCTGATTTAGCATCGACAAGAGTTCAACTTCAGGGAATGACAATGGGTACTAATGAAGGGTTTAAAGAGTTTGTGCAAAAATGGAGGGATCTTGCTGGCAGGGTCCAACCATCACTAACTGACAGAGAACTAGTTGATATGTTCATGGGAATATTAACTGGCCCATTTTTCAACTTATTAATTGGTAGCTCATCTTCCAGTTTCACTGAGTTAATTCTGACTGGTGAAAGGGTCGAGAGGGAAATCAAAAGTGGAAAAATTCCCATGACATCTGCTTCCGCATCCAACTCTATAAAGAAGCCCTTTACTGGGAAGAAAAAATCAATGTTGTGTATGGGGAAAGGGCCCATACCAAGAAGGATCACCGTCCATCTGTTAATGTTGTTTTAATCTCTAACCCTCCATCTGCTCAAAGACAACAAGCCAACCATCAAAGGTCTGAGGTTCCAAGAAGACAATTCACGAGAATTAACATGTCACTTTCACAAGCCTTGCAACACCTATTGAAGGCCAACTTGGTGAAATTGCGTGATCCATCATCAAATCCCAATGTCTCATCACCGAAGTATAATCCTAATGCCAAATGTGCATATCATTCCAACAGCCCGGGGCATGAAACTGATCATTGTTGTGCTTTGAAATGCATAATTCAAGATCTTATCAATAACAAAACTATTGAGTTTGATCCACCTACAACTCCAAATGTGATAACTGCACCAATGCCGAACCATGGCAATGGTGTCAATGCGATTAATGACACTACTTTTGTTTCCTCCGTTAAGGATTTGACTACTCCATTGACTACTGTGAAAGGAGATTTGCTGAGAGCTGGGGTGTTCCCTGGCTGTTTAAAAGACTGTGTTTGCTGTGCTGAACAAATAAATGGATGCAAGTGGCTGAAAGAAGGTGTTCAATGCCTGATAGATAGTCATAAGATCCTGTTTGAAAAAAATTCCTACCATCAAGAGTTTTACCAATAAAGCTGAAGACCTTGCTATAATAACAATCTCCAACAAGCCTCTTAGGATCTCCTCAAAGGGTCCTATTAGGATTTCAAATGAACCAACAATTGATCCTATAATAATCACTGCCCCTGGGCCGATTCCTTACTCCTCCGACAAAGAAGTTCCATGGAACTATGGTGCCGAAGTTTACTATCATGGAATAAAGCAAGATTCATGGGTCAATGAAGACAAGACCAACAATGTTACAAATATTGCAGGTTCTAGTAAGTTAACAAGAACAGGGAGGATCTTCTCCCCTGATATTGCACCTCCGACTACTACAAAAACTCTTGTTCACATAACCAATAACAAGCCTAATACCAACACTAGAGGCAAAGAAAAAGTAAGTGAGCCTGCTGAAATAGAGGAACCTGCCAAAGATGTTGATGCTGAAGAGACCTCCACTCGAGAGATGGAGGAAATCCTGAAAATTATAAAGAAGAGTGATTTCAAAATAATTGAACAGCTAAGCCAAACCCCCTCCAAAATCTCTATGCTATCATTACTACTCTGTTCTGATGCTCACGCCCAAGCTTTAATCAAGTTTTTGAAGAAAGCTCATGTGCCCCAAGAGACTACAGCTTACCCGTTCGAGAATTGTGTGGCGAGTTTAACGGTTGAGAGAGGATTAGGTTTCTTTGACGCTGACTTGACTCCTGTTGGAAAGAATCATAACAAGGCTTTGCATGTCTCTATTGAATGCAAGGGAACTACTCTGGCTCATGTCTTAGTTTATTCTGGCTCATCTCTAAATGTGTTACCCAAAGGTGCTTTGCACCGATAGATTACGAAGGCCTGGTGTTGAAACTGAGTGATATAGTTGTAAGGGTTTTCGATGGGTCTAAAAGGATGGTGTACAGAGAGGTGGATCTACCCATTAAAGTATGATCACAAATTTTCAACTCCACCTTTTATATAATGGAAATACGTCCCACCTACTCTTGTTTTCTTGGGCGCCCCTGGATCCATGGGGCAGGGGCAGTAACATCCACTCTTCATCAAAAGTTAAAATACCAAGTCAAAAGGAAGATTGTCACTATTTATGGTGAAGAGGAATTTACGGTGGGCCACCTCAATTCCTTCAAGTATGTGGAAATGGATGGTGAATTTATAGAAACTCCGTGCCAGGATTTCGAGGTTGTTCCTCCTATGGTTCTCGTTACCAAAATCTCCTCTGACATATCAAAAGATGATGAAGTTATACCAAGAATGGTTTCACTTAAAGATGCTCGTTCCGTGGTCAAAGATGGAAGATGTACTATCTAGGGATAACTCCCCGACATTCCGTTTAAAGCAGACAAATTTGGGTTGGGTTTCACCATCAAATCTCAGAAAGAGGTCAAGCGCACTCGCGTGGGAAAGCTACCTCTCTGGATTGGAAATCATAAAGTAAACATTGTGGAAGACTCCAACGATGAATGTGTTTTTGAAGAATGGATGTACCCTACTGCCGGAGGAAAGCTCAACAACTGGCACACAAGATTTCGCTCTCATCTCCTTCATTGAGGAGTAATTACTATTTACTGTTTTCTGTCAATTTAAGAACTTTTGTCTGTAATCTTAATTCCAAACAATGACTTTTAAGCCATGTGCCTTTCTCGGGGCACCTTGGTCCATTTGTTTAGGGTTTTGTTCATGTTCATTTATCATATGATCATTTAATGAAAAACATTGGACCTTTGCATTCAAATTTTGTGCTCATTGTGTTTCTTTTTCTTTATTGCATTTTTCAAATATCCATGTATCTTACACACACATACACACACTTGTAGATCCTCATCCACTATGGATCTCATTGCCAACGACTCTATTATTTCCAGTTATGACTTTGAACATCCAATTAACCAAGCCGAAGACGAAGGCGGGGAAGATTGTGAAATACCAGGGAAACTAGCCATACTTTTAGTGCAAGAGGATAAAGCTATTCAACCTCATGAAGAAACGGTCTAAGTGATCAACATAGGTACTGAGATAGACAAGAAAGAGGTCAAGATTGGCAACGACTTAGAAGACGGTATAAAGAGAAAGTTGGTTCAGATGCTACATGAATATGTTGAAGTGTTTGCTTGGTCGTATGAAGACATGCCAGGGTTGGATACTGACATTGTGGTTCATCGTCTACCGACAATGGAAGATTTCGCTCCTGTCAAACAAAAGGTTCGTCGGATGCGACCTGACATGTATGAGAAGATAAAAGCAGAAGTGATGAAGAAATTCAATGCCAGATTCCTAGTGGTGACATCTTATCCTCAATAGGTTGCAAATGTGATCCCTGTACCTAAGAAAGATGGGAAGGTTCGTATGTGTGTAGACTATAGGGATTTAAATAGGGCAAACCCCAAAGATGATTTCCTCAACCTCATATCGACGTTTTGGTTGACAGCACTGCTCAACATAATGTCTTCTCCTTCATGGATGGATTTTCTGGCTATAACCAAATCAAGATGGCTCCAGAAGACATGGAGAAGACCACCTTTGTTACACAATGGGGCAGCTTTTGTTACAAAGTTATGTCATTCAGATTGAAGAATGCAGGGGAAACATATCAAAGAGCTATGGTAACTTTATTTCATGATATGATCCATCATGAGATAGAGGTCTATGTGGATGATATGATTTCAAGGTCATAAACTGAAGAAGAGCACCTCGATCACCTACATAAGTTGTTTAAGAGGTTGAAGAAGTACAAGTTAAGGCTGAATCCTAACAAGTGCACTTTCGGAGTAAGGTCTGGAAAACTTCTAGGTTTTGTGATTAGTGGTAAAGGAATTAAAGTTGATCCTGCAAAGGTGAAAGCCAATCAAGAAATGCCCGTTCCCCGTTCTGAGAAAGAAGTTAGAGGATTATTGGGTCGTCTTAACTACATTGCTCGCTTCATATCTCACCTAACTGCTACTTGTGAGCCAATCTTCAAACTTTTAAAGAAAGATCAAGTAGTCAAATGGAACAAAGACTGCCAAGCTGCCTTCAACAAAATCAAGGAATATTTGCAAGAGCCTCCTATCCTTATGCCTCCAATTGAAGGAAGACCCTTGATCATGTATTTGACAGTGCTAGAGAATTCTATGGGATGTGTGTTGGGCCAACATGACGAGTCTGGCCGAAAAGAGCATGCAATATACTACCTGAGCAAAAAGTTTACTGACTGTGAAACTAGATATTCGCTGCTCGAGAAAACTTGTTGCGCCTTGGCATGGGCTGCTCTCTGGCTAAGATAGTATATGTTGACTCATACCATTTTATTGATTTCTAAGATGGACCCTATCAAGTACATCTTTGAGAAGCCAGCTCTCTCCGGACGAATAGCTAGATGGCAAATGATTCTGACCGAATATGACATCCAACATACCATACAAAAAGAAATCAAGGGAAGTGTGCTGGCAGATCATTTTGCAGTTCAAGTTGTCGATGACTACCAATCTATGAACTTTGAATTCCCGGACGAGAATATCATGCTAGTAACTGACTGCGAAAAGCCTGGACCTTATGACGGACCTAAACAAGGATCCTGATGGACTATGGTTTTTGATGGGGCTTTCAACCCTTTGGGAAATGGAATCAGTGTTGTGATTATTTCTCCTAAGGGTTGCCATACTCCTTTCACTGCTAGATTGTGCTTCGATTGTACGAACAACATGGATGAGTACAAAGCATGCATCTTAGGTAGTCATCCTTATTGCCATTTGACAGAGAAAATTATGCAAGACATGCATGATAGAATCTTTGGGACTCACTCTAGTGGGCACACTATAGCCAAGAAAATCCCAAGGGATGGTTAGTATTGGTCCATAATGGAAACTGATTGTCATCATCACTCAAGGACTTGTCATAAGTGTCAAATCTATGCTGACAAGGTCCATGTACCCCAAATTTCTCTGAATGTCATGACCGCTTTGTGGCCGTTTGCAATGTGGGGCATTGACATGTTTGGAGAGATCAAACCTACTGCTTCCAATGGACACCATTTCATCCTTGTTGCCATTGATTACTTTACCATGTGGGTCAAAGCTGCCTCATATGCCTCAGTTACCAAGAACGTTATAGCCAAGTTTATCAAGCATAATCTCATCTGCCATTACGGTATCCCCGAAAGGATCATTACTGACAATGGAACCAACCTCAATAATGCTATGATTACGGAAATTTGTATTCAGTTTAAAATTAAGCATCACAACTCTTCTCTGTATAGACCCAAGATGAATGGCATAGTGGAAGCTGCCAATAAAAATATCAAGAAGATTATGAAAAAGATGGTGGTAACATATAAAGACTGGCATAAGATGTTATCGTTTGATCTCCATGGCTACCATACTTCGGCTCGAACATCAATTGGGGCAACCCCGTTCTCCTTGGTCTATGGCATGGAAGCTGTCCTACCTGTCGAAGTTCAAATCCCTTCTCTAAGGATTATGAAGGAAGCAGACTTAGGCGAAGATGAATGGATTCAAACTAGGTTGGATCAGTTGAACTTGATTGATGAGAAGAGAATGGATGCTGTTTGTCATGGTCAAATGTATCAAAAACGTATGATCAAGGCTTTCAAAAAAAAGATCAAGCCTCGAGTATATCAGACTGGCGACTTGGTAATAAAGCGTATCATTCTTCCACAAGGCGACCCCAAGGGAAAATGGACTCCCACTTATGAAGACCATTTGTTGTAAATAAAGTTTTCTCAGGTGGATCCATGATGTTGACTACTATGGATGGAGAAGACTTCCCACATTCTGTGAACACAGACATAGTTAAAAAATACTACGCATAAAATGACCTTCTAGGTTGACACACCTAGGAAAAAATAAGGGCATCCCAATGAACCAAAAAGGTTCGGGAAAAAGTTAGGGATATATGCAAAAGATTATACACCCGGAAAGTTGAAAACCTGAAAGGGCGGCTTGGGCAAAAAAGGGTATCCTGGTGGGCTGAAAACCTGAAAGGCAATCCAGGTAAAAGTTAAGGATTAAAGCGTATAACTATGTCCCATGGAATCTCTACATCCAGCTTCATTACCAAGGTCCGAGTTCAAATAATCTAAGATCAATCCAATCAACTTCTTTCAACAGTAAGGGATGATGTTCAAAGACATAGGGGCAATAGAAGAGTTGGAACCCAATGAGATCACTTCCACATGGCTATTATTTTTGCTTTTACTTTGTATTTCCTTTCATTCTTTCGATGATTTCTTCTTACTAGGATCTCTGTCTCCTTGTACAAAAACGCCTATTTATAGGAAAAATATCAATACAAATATACTTTGAAGTGCAAGTTTATGTTTTCCTGTTTTTGAGTGCAAAAGCGTCCAATGAATAAAATTGAATGAACATATTCATATGAACATGAGTAAACTGTTAACAAGTGTATGCATAAAAATAGTAACAAGCATTTCCTCAAGGATTCGGGATAACCCCACAGAGTTACTACAACGAACTTTTCCCTACAGAGTTGCCCCAATAAGATTACCCCTACAAAGTCGGATTCATGCAATCTCCAGCCAGAGTTTCAATCCCGTGAAAACCCTCTCCCCAGCTGAGTTGGTCTTAAGAAAGAAGCCTTGTGAATTTCTTCCTAAAAATTCATTCCCCCAGTAGGTCGTCAAAATATTATTTTCAAAAGGGTTTATTTCCCCAACGAACTACAAATTCCCTAGTATGAGTCTTTCTCTCAGACTATTACAAATCATTGGATGAAACCCCTTAATCCCTGGAAGAGTCATTGAAATCCCCAACTGAGTCATTGCAATCCCCAACAGAGTCATTGCAATCCCCAACAGATTCATTACTATCCTCGAAAGCTATTGTGAAACCTGAATCCAACCAGATAACATTTAACTTCAAGGCTAAGTTGCTATGAAACCTGGACCCGATCAAATATTATTTTAACTTCTTCAATCACTAACAAAACTCCTCTTCCCCAATAGAGTTTGCTATTATCCCCACTGATTTGTTGCAAAGCCTAGAATCCGACCAGATAACAACTAAACTTTCTTCCTCTCCAATCAAGAGATAGCTCTCCAGTAGAGAAATAGATAACTAAAACTCTTGAACTCTATTCCCCAAGCAGAAATCAACATTCCTCGTAGAGTTTCCTCAAGCAAAGAGCCAAAGTCAATTTCCCCCAGAGGTGTTCTCCTCAACAAAACATTAACCCCCTAGCGGAAGCATTCTAAAACGAATTTCAAAAATACCCATACTCTTCATCTCCAACAAGCAGTCTGGGGTTTAACTTCCCAATGCTCCCCAGCATTTGTCAAAAATGCACCTCAATAAAATATATCACATTCATACTTCATATCGCATACATGGAAAATACATATGGCATAATCTCATTTATTTTAAAAACATCATTACACCATGCATACATCTCTATGAAACTAACCCTCTTCCTTGCAGGAAAAATCAATCATCTATCAAAGTCCTCTTCTGGTTGGATTTACTTCTTCCAGTTAATAATAGGAAATCAACAGTCCTCTTATGGATGGATTCACTTCTTCCAGTTAATAATAGGCAATCAACGGTCCTCTTCTAGATGGATTCACTTCTTCCAGTTAATAATAGGCAATTAACAATCCTCTTCTGGATGGATTCACTTCTTCTAGTTAATAATAGGCGATCGATCAAGTCCTCTTCTGGATGGATTCACTTTTCCAGTTAATGATAGGCGATCATTCAAGTCCTCTTCTAGGTGGATTCACTTATTCCAGTTAATAATAGGAAATCAACAAACCTCTTCTGGTTTAGATTTATTTCTTCTAGTTAAAGACAGGCGAATGAAGACCTCTTATGGTTAGATTTATTTCTTCCAGATTAAAGACAGGAAAATGAATACCTCTTATGGTTAGATTTATTTATTTCAGTTAAAGACAGGCGAATCAAAGACCTCTTATGGTTAGATTTATTTCTTCCAGTTAAAGACAAGCGAATCAAAGACCTCTTCTGGTTAGATTTAATTCTTCCAGTTAAATACATGCGAATGAAGACCTCTTTTGGTTAGATTTTTTTCTTTCATATTAAAGACGGGAAAATGAAAGACCTCTTCTGGTTAGATTTAATTCTTCCAGTTAAAGACAGGAGAATGAAAACCTCTTCTGGTTAGATTTATTTCTTTCATATTAAAGACATGCAAATAAAGACCTCTTCTGGTTGGATTTATTTTTCCAGTTAAAGACAGGCGAATCAAAGACCTCTTCTGGTTAGATTTATTTCTTCCAGTTAAAGACAGGTGAATCAAAGACCTCTTCTGGTTAGATTTATTTCTTGTAGTTAAAGACAGGCAAATCAAAGACCTCTTCTGGTTAGATTTAATTCTTCCAGTTAAAGACAGGCGAAGGAAGAGCTATTCTGGTTAGATTTATTTCTTCCAGATTAAAGATGGGTGAATCATAGACCTCTTCTAGTTAGATTTAATTCTTCCAGTTAAAGACAGGCGAATGAAGACCTCTTCTAGTTAGATTTATTTCTTCCAGATTAAAGACAGGCGAACGAAGACCTCTTCTGGTTAGATTTATTTCTCCCAGATTAAAGACAGGCGAACAAAGACCTCTTCTGGTTATATTTATCTCTTCCAGTTAAAAACAAGCAAAAGACATCAACAACTTCAGTATAAATCGACAAAATATTTATTCTGATACTTCTCCCTCGACAGTCACCCCGAATGGCATCTGTAAGCCCATCTCCGACAAACTCTCCATAAATTCTCCAAATGGCCTCTATAAGCCTATTCCTGACATAATCAATAAACAGTTCACTCATACACAAGCAAGTGTAAATTTCTGGGCACTTAAGTGTTCAATCATCTTCCACCTTCAAGTCATGAATGGCGGACTCGCCAATCTACCTCTTCAGGTTTAAAAAGATTGAACAGGGGCAGCTGTTTTACCCCAAAATTTTCCTTCTCTTTCCTCAAGACATTTCACAAAGGATCTCTAATGCTCAAGGGTTATCAAGGAATTGATCAAGCAAAATCACCTTTGAAACACTGAAACCACAAATTAGGGTTTTGACTGAGAATGACTGATCACTGACTTTTGACCTAATACAGAATCTATTGGTTTGAAAATTGGTCTCAAGGATTCAAATGCATCATTTTGATCTAATTTCATATATCAATTCATTTCTCAAGATCAATTGATTGATAACTGAAATTTAATCAACTGATGAAAAGTCAACTGATACACCAAAAGTCAAACTTTGACTTTTTGGTCAACATTAAGTTTCAAAGATCAAAATTCATTGATACATTCAAGAATATCAAGTTTGATAATTAAGAAGTCAAGAAAGTCAAAAGTCAATTTGAAAAGTCAAACTTTTCAAGACTTAGAAATTTTTCTAAGTGTTTTGTACATGATAATTTCACTACTTCATGCCAATTTTTCACCAAGATGCATGATGATTGAAAGGAAACTTTCAAAATGAAAGTTGTAGATCTTGATGAATTCTACAAATTTGCATTATAGGGTTGATGTCTAAAAATGCTTAGATTTGAAGATATAAGCCCATGAAGTCATGACATTTTCATTTAACACTTATAGAAATTTCCAACAGATTTTGGTCAGGATTTTATCCCAACTTCTTGGCATTTTTTCACATATTTCCAAGATGATTTTGTAAAAATGGATAACATGAAAGTTGTAGAGGATTTTTCAAGCTTTCCAAAACATTCAAGAGCATGAATTTATCATACTTGAGCTAGGATATTCAAGGGCCTAAAGTTGGGCATCCATTCTTGAATTGCAAGTCATTTTATTGAAGAACAAATAATCCAATTTGCATGATGTGCTGCATAATCTTACTTTGCAGGCCTTGTGACTTGCAAATCTATCCATAATCAGATGTTTACACAATTCATTGAACCATTATCCAAGTGATTCAAGTATTATCCATTGCATTATTCCATTTATAGCACAAAGGCACCATTGCCATTCACATAAAGCAAGTTTTATGCAATTGTCAACTCCTTGAGCCTCTCAATTATTTTCTCTGCACATACACAATGTCTAAGCAAGAAGCAACATGCCTAAAATCCTCTAGGAACTTCAGACCATGCTTGTACCATGCATTGGAACGCCAGTTTTCACATAACTTGGTTGTTTCATCTCAACCAAGCCAGAATATTGACAATTTGTAAAACAAACTCTCTCATCCTATCAAACCTTCTCTATAAATAGAGAGGTCATTTGCAAGCTAAAGGGCCAGAAGTTTTTGTTGTGTAGACAAGTTCTCAAAATCCCCTCATACTCTCAAAAACCATAATTGTCCACAAAACTTCCACTCATGAGCTTTGAAGTCTAAATCTTTGAATCTCATACCTTACAAGTTTTTCCCCAAACAAACCATCTAAATAATTCACATACACCATATAGAAGTTATTCAAATTCAAGAATAACTTCTGTAACATCATTATCATCACCTTCCAAACTCAAAAGCTGTGTCTTGCAAGTTGACTTGGTTGGATAAATTCGAGCACTTTCAGTATAAAGTAAGGATTGGAACAACTTCAAAAGGGTCCGAAGGAGCTCAATTAATCATCACATTTCAGTTGGAAACATCCATACACGTTTTGAGTTTTCACTTCAAGAGGCAAGTTTTCCCAAACTGTGATATCCTTGTTCATACATCATTTTACTTTCATTTTCAAAAGATTAAAACAAGACAAATCAACATAGAAGAGTTGCAAACACTAAAAATCACAAAAAGTGCTTCTGGAAGTCTGACACGGCCGGCCGTGTCACTTGACACGGGCCGTGTCAGGAAGAAAACAGGAAAAATGGCAAGACAGGGCTCAAACACGGGTGCTCGTATCACAGGACACGGCCCGTGTCCCACTTACTTGAATTAAAACTTGACAAAATGGCAGGACAGGTTCCTGACACGGGTGCCCGTGTCACAGGACACTGCCCGTGTCAGCTCAGTTGGGACTAAAAAAGACATGCATATTTATTAGAGTCCTGACATGGGTGCCTGTGTCACAGGACACGGCCCGTGTCAGCTTTAACACCAATAATTCTGATTTTTTGAGACTATTTTGCTATTATTTTCATTCAATTTGGTTGTAATAGTAATTAAGTTTCAATTTCTTTCATTCCCCATTCATAAATTCGATCCCCATCCCCTAAGAGATGTAATAGCGTAGGATATTTAATTTCCACAATTTACCGCTTTCAAATATAAATGCTAGTAATTAGGGTTTGTATGAAAAGATAAAATTAATACTAGAAAACCCTAATCCAAGATAAATCAAGCATGAAATAAAAAACACTTGCACACTTGCACCTCTAGGGTTAACTCCACCTTGTTGCCTTAAGAAAATGGTCATGTTATGCATGTGAGACACCTTAGCAAAAACAATAAAAAAATACAAGATCATAGTCCCTCGATGACGCTACAAATGTTTTCTTACAAATGATCTTAGTCCCCTAGGAAAATGTTAAGGTATCTCAGAACATTGCATTTTATGACTATACAATGACCCACACCCGTCCCTTTACATCCAAAGATAGGGCTTCTTATCAATCAATGTTAAGATAGCAATGTCAAAGGAAGAGAGAAATGAACAAAAGACTTTTGAGTAGGTAGAACATTCTTAGTTGCTTGCTCACAATCCATATTCAAAAAAACAAACATCTTTTCAAACACACCAAACACTTTCAAAACATGAAATATTTTCCAAAAGTCCAACACTTTGTATGCATTCTTATAGAGACGAGAATCATTACAAAGTTTTCCTAAATGAAGGCGCTTTTCAAAAATACTTTTAAAACACATCACAAGCACATTTTCAAACAAAGAATTTTCAAAGTGATCAAGCAACTAAGAGCCCGTAGATAAGTACAAATGAAAAGGGTGCTAACACCTTCCCTTTTCATAACCTACCCACCGAACTCAAGAAAATATCTCAAAGGTCTTTCCTATTCTTTTCACCCTTTCCTTATTGGATAAAAGAAAAGTCGGTGGCGACTCTTGCTATCTGCAACAATTGCGATCAAACGCAAAACACCCAAGTCAGTTCTCCTACCATATCACACAACCCCCATACCTTAGATCTCCTCAAATGTTTTTTTTAGTCTTGTACTTCTTGCATTGCATTCTTTAATATATGGTTTTGAACTTTCCCCTTTTCCTTGGAAATAATAGAGTTCAGTGGTGAACTTTTATAAATCACATGAGCCAAAGTTAATCAATAGCTTGGTCTCTAATTTTCACCACAACAAGCTCGGCTAGAGTTGGCCTTCCCAAGATGTAGTTGTACAAAGACATGCACTCAATGACTAAGAAGTGGTCTGTGACTTTTCTGGCCGTTTATTCTTCCCTGAATATGACAACCAGTTTGATGTAACCCTAGGGCCCAGTGGTCTTGTCGTTGAAATCTTATAGGTTAGACCCCACGTGTGGTGTTAAGTGAATATGGTCGAGCTGGAGGGTGGTGAACATGTGCACGTACATAATGACGATGAATCTTTCTTGGTCGACTTGAATATGGAGGACGTCAAAGTTTACCATTTGGCCCTCGCCAGTAAAGGGATGATGAAGTTTGGTGCACCTTCAAGAAACACCTCAAGATAAAATGTGATAGGGTCGGACTTTCCTCGAAACTTGTCGAGAGTTATGTTCTGGGTTGAGCTTGCGTCGATCAACTCTTCAAACATCCTCCTCACTGAATCGACAGTGAGATTGTTGAATCCCCCGCTGGATATGACCATGGCAGCATGGAATAAGGAATCTTTCTCAGGTTTTATGAGTGGAGATGAGCAGATCGTCCTCCTTCGGGACGAAGAAGTCCTCAAGTCGGGAGATGCACTAGGTGAACTGCAGATTAAGTGCATCTTTGAAGGGTGTTGTTTCTTCCTTGACCCTCTTTGTCTCGCGAACATCATGCCGGGGAGGCTCTCTCCTCTTGGTGTACATACTTCTTTGATGAGGGTTTCAATTTCATCTTTGAAGTGTATGAAATCTTTAGTGACATGGCCGTGGCTCCTACGGAAACGAGAATATTTGGTCTTGTCGATGTTTGACTTAGAGGGTGTAGGCTTGGGAAATCGAACACCACCTTTTTTGAATTCAGAGTTGATACACTCGACTAGGATGGGCTCGTCGGGAGCGGTCAACAGAGTGTATCCAGTAAAGCGGCCCGTCGGACCTCTGTGCTCACTAGAGTCGTGAGGTTTATCTTCTTTTATTTTCTCCCCACCTCGTCGAGAAGCCACAACATCATCATATTTTGGGAATTTGGTGCTCTCCCGATTCCTCGAGTCCCGAGTGTTGTTTTCCGCATCTTTCTCCTTGTAATGGATATAGGCCTGTATCTTGCGGAGAAGTTTGTCTACCAAATGTGGCGTCTCGATGCCCACTACTCTTCTAAAATCGTTTCCAGGACGGATACCTTCTCAAGAAGATACATCTTCATACGGTCAATCATGGGGACTTGGATGTCTTATCAATTTAACTGCTCGATTAATGCTCGGAGGGGTTCATCATTCCCCTGGATGATTTCCTCGAGCAACGCTTCAGTCTTTGGATGTGGTAGAGATGCAATGAAATTTCTAATGAACTGAGCCTTCAGATCTCTCCAGGAGGTGAACGATTCTGGGGCAAGGCTTTTGTACCATGTCATGGAACTTTTCCTTAAAGTCGCGGGGAACAATTTTCACTTGATGGAACCCTGGATGTTACATTAGTTGAGCATCACATTGAAGCTCTCGATGTGATCATCGATGTCTATTACACCGTCATAGGTCGCCAAATATGGTGGTTTCTCCATCCCGGTGGGGAGCAGGGTCTCCATAATTTCTCGAGAGAACAGACCGCATGGGTATTCTTCGTCACTTTGGTATAGTGAGCGTGACAGGGAGGAGTCAAACCAAGGGACCCTATGGAGGAGTTGATTTCTTGGTCGACTTTTTAGCCTCCCTGGTCTCCCGTTGGCCTTGTTCCTCTTGGGGTCAGGGGATCATCATTCCCTGCGAGGAGGAGTGTGATCATGCTTCTCAATGACCGTAGATTGCTACCTCTACAACTAGGGGCGGTGTCCAGTTGGTCGCAGAGAAGGGCTCCAAGACTCATTCCTTGGGTTTCTCCGCGGCGGAGTGTCACACCCAAATTTGCCCTGCTTATCCTAACATTTTCCTTGTTTTATGTTGCTTATCATCACTTGGTATTCATTCATCTGGATGAAGAAATTGAGACATGGGGATCAAGAAATCATGAATTAGGGTGTTGGCTCATTGTTATTGTGTGTTTTCCTCCTTATTAATATACAAGGCTTTTACCCATCAGGATTCATGAAGATAAAGTAATTATGGTTTTCAATCCCTTAAGCTCGAACTTGGAAAGTTGTTGTGATTGAGGGTAAATATCTCATAAATATTTTGAGTATCTCTCCTTCAATATTGGTAGTTTGATTTGAGGTCTTTCTCCAATTACTTGCAGTACAAGGCTTGTCATATGGACTTTTCTTTTTAGAGGGTTAGAACTCAAAGGTAAGGTGTTTTGTGAACCATGGTTTTCTTTGAGTTTGTTTTCCATCAATTCAATGGAGGATTACTTTGTTTCTTAGAGCATAAGGTATTAACATTGGTTTTCATAACAAAGAAAAAGTGTGGATCCCTCTGTCTATCACTTTATCAGTTAGGGTTGCATTTGGTTAAAATATTGATATACATGGTTATTTGATTCATAAGTTCTTATGGAAGATGAAGGCTTGATCATGAATTGAATTATAAGCTCATGGATAAGAGTTTTTACTCTGATCAAAGTCAATCTTAGAAAGATGACTTTTTACCAAAGTCATACCCAAGCTTGATTAATTTACACACTTTGTACCATGGGTGCAATAATGCAAGTTGGTAAAATGATTGAATGTTCAAATTTGAAGCAAATTGGAGGGAAAAGAATAGTCAAATACTTGAAGATTCATTTGGATTTATCAAGAATGAAAGAATAATGTGGTTTTGGACATTTAAGAGTTCAAGTTTTCAAGTCTTGATATTCATTCTCTTTCAAAGTTCTATTTATAGATGAATTCAAATCGAAAGTTTCAAATGGAATTCAAATTCATTAATTTAGAAAGCTTTGTTTTAAGGTTTATTTTCAAGATAATCCAAGTATCTATAAGCCTAAACTTCAAGAATTTTCATAAGATTCAAGGCTTTCATGACTTAGAGAGAAAGGTGGAATTTGTTTCCAACATGATATCAAGCATTCATAATTTGAGTTTAAACCAAAAGTGAAATTAGATTCAAGTAAAAACAAAGGAGTATTTCCATGTTTTATGATTTATCACTTCAAAATTCTACACAAGTTCCAAAAGAATTTAAGTTCTCATGGATTAAAATTTCAAATTTATATTATCATGTTACAAGAATTTCATGGCCTTTGTTCCTAAGAATATAAGTTGTATCAAGGTTTTTTGAAGCGTATTTGTGCAATTTCTTCAAACTCCGTGCTAGTCACAGTTTTTCTATCCTTCTTCAAGAGTCGAAGTTCTATGAAATTTGCATTGTTTCTTCTTGCATCTTCAAAACCTCCATCTTTTTATGCTCATCAACCATTCCAAACGTGAAAAAGTAAGATAAATGAAATGAAGTTAGCATACATCAACAAGAAGCCAAGGGTATCTCAATAGAAATTGTGACTGTTAAAAATGTTCAAGGCTAATTGTACCAAACCGAAAAGTAGAAGATCAGAGCTGATCTCCCCGACATGGCGAAGAGGTTACTTAAGGCCTGCCTAAGGGAGAATGCTAACCTATTTGTCTGGAGCGCATATGAGATGCCCGGATTAGATACAGAAATTGCATGCCATCACCTGACCATAGATCCTGCCCTCAAGGTGGTCGCCCAGCGTAGGAGAAAACAGTCCCTTGATAAAACAGAGGCTGTCGAACTTGCTCTAAAAGACCTCCTAGAGGAAGATTTAATTTCTGAAGCCCAGTACACAACCTGGATCTCAAATTTAGTTCTTGTGAAAAAATATAATGGAAAATGGCGCATGTGCATTGATTATACTGATCTCAATCGGGCCTGCCCAAAAGATTCTTATCCCCTCCCCAATATTGACAAATTGGTCGACAACTCAACCGATTTTAAATTACTATCGTTTATGGATGCATATTCTGTTTATAACCAGATTCCAATGGCGAAAGAGGACAAAAATATACCACTTTCATGACCGAGTCGGGCAACTATTACTACAACGTATTGCCCTTCGACCTGAAAAATATGGGCGCTACATATCAGCGCATAATGAAAAAAGTCTCTCGCAACGCAATTAGCGACATGCTCAAAGTCTACATGGACGACATGATTGTCAAATACATGGAAGAGGTCGAACATTCCTTCCACTTAAATAAAGTGTTTAGGAAGGCCAGAAAGCGCCGAATGCGATTTAACCCAAAAAATGCACCTTTGGTGTATGCGCAGGAAAGTTCCTCAAATTCTACCTAACAGAACGAGGAATTAAGGCAAACCCCGAAAAATTCCAAGCATTTTATGAATTTCCAACACCCAGTTTGAAAAATTCCATCCAAATCTTAAACGACATGCTCACTTCTCTCTCTTGATTCGTGGAAAAATATGCCCAGCACGCGCTTCCCCTCTTTAAGCTCCCCCGTAAGGAAGCTGTCTTTGATTGGAAGCCCGAATGCGAGTTAGCCCTCACCAACTTAAAACAAGCTCTATTGCAACTGCCCGTCCTTTCTCGACCAGAGAAGGATGAAATCCTTTATCTCTATTTGGCCATCACCTCCAAGGCAATAAGTACAACACTGATAAGAGAAACCCCGGAAGTACAGAGACCAATCTATTTTACGAGTAAGGCCTTGCAAGGCCCGAAAGTGAGATATCATCAAATTGAAAAGGTGGCCCTAGCCCTTGTTAACGCGGCAAGGAGACTCATGCACTACTTTCTAGTGCGTACCATAATCGTCTGAACGGATCAACCAATAAAGAAGCTGCTCAGAAGACCTGACATGGCATGCATAATGCTGAAATGGTCCTTAGAACTCTCCGAGTTTAATATCCAGTATGAGGGAAGGAAAGTCCTCAAGGATCAAGCACTTGCCAACTTTGTGGCTGAAATGACATCCCCTGCACGCCGGTGGATGATCTTTTTCGACGCTGCCTCTAGTTCAACGGGAAATGGCGCTGGCATTATATTAGAAAACAAAGAAGGAACCTTAATCGAGGTCTCTCTCGCGCTATCTTTCCCAACCTCGAACAACCAGGCCAAATACGAGGCATTCCTGGCCGAAGACCTGGGAGCCAAGGAAGTAAAGATCTTCACCGCCTCTCAACTGGTTGCATCCCATGTCCGAGGAGAATATCAGGTAAAAATGACCAACTCGCTGAACATTGGGCCCCAGTCCAAGAGAGGAAAAGGAAATTTAAATCCGTGGACGTATAACATGTTCCCCGTGAACATGAAGCCCACGCAAACATCCTATCCAAACTGGTGAGCACGAAGAGGAAAGGGGGAAACAAGTCGATGATATAGGAAATACTTCCTCGACCAAGCACCAAGAAACCCCCCTCAACTTTGGAAGTATTCTCCATAGGGGACGACGAGTGCTGGATGACCCCTGTACTTGACTACCTCACAAAAGGAAAGCTGCCCTCCGACTCAAAAGAAGTGGTCGTTTTTAGAAGAAGAGCTTGCTCATATGTCTTGGTAGAAGGAAAACTATATAGGATAGGATTTTCTATTCCCTCCTCAAATGTGTTGACCAAAGCGGCACGTATCATATCCTGCTCGAAATCCATAAAGGGATAAGCAATCATCATCTGGGCGGAAGATCCATCGCCAGGAAAGCTCTACGAGCAGGATATTACTGGCCCACCGTGCAACACGATGCAAAATAACACATGAAAAAATGTGACAAATGCCAACGACACTGAGACATGCATTTAGCTCCCTCAAACGAGCTCAAGTCACTCTCTTCTCCTTGGCCCTTCGCTTGGTGGGGATTGGATCTCGTCAGTCCATTCATGGTGGGGACCAATCAAAACAAATATTTGATAGTAGCCATTGACTACTTCACCAAATGGATAGAAGCCAAAGCATTAGCCAAAATCACCGCCCAAAATGTCCTTCGCTTCTACAAAAGAAACATCCTTGCTCGATTCAGTATTCCACAAGAAATAGTCACTGACAACGAGACACAGTTCACAGATCACACCTTTTAGGAATTTGTCTCCAAGTTGGGCACCACCCAACACTTCACTTCTGTCGAGCATCCCCAAACGAACGGCCAAGACGAATTCGCAAATAGGGTGATACTCAGGGGTCTAAAATGAAGATTAGATGAGACAAATAAAAGATGGGTCAAGGAGTTATACATCATACTCTAGAGATATCGAACAAAAACACACTCATTGATCGGGGAGACCCCTTTCCAACTAGCTTACAGTACAGAAGCTGTCATGCCCGTAGAGATAAAATAACCCTCTAGGAGAACCGAAGCTCCCCAAGACGAGGAGATGAACAACGTTGCCCTTTGCGAGGAATTAGATCTGGTCGAAGAAATCAGAACATGAGCGGCCTTATGAGAGGCCTCTCTAAAAAAACTAGCCATGTGCTATGACACCAAAGTCATACAACGAGAGTTCGAGGTCAGTAGCCTTGTCTTAAAGAGATATCACAAAGAATCTCGCAAAGGCAAGCTCGCAGCAAACTGGGAAGGCCCTTATTGCATCTATGCAAAAATGGGGACCGGGGTGTATTACTTGGAAAATCTACAAGGGGAACAACTCGCTCGATCATGGAACACTGAAAAGCTAAAACAATATTGCAGTTAAAACACTGAGCAGTCGGTGAGTCTCGTGGACAAGAAAAACTCATCCAGGCCTAACCACGCGTGCATGCCTAGGTACAAGCATAACACCCAAATTATATTTAAGGGGGGAGACTCCGCTCCTTAAACAAGTGTGTTCTCAGCCCGACATGGATAACTCAATCGAGTTCCATCGTCCCCGTACCATGACGGCAAAACACCCAACTCGCGACAGAAAGTTCACACCTCCTAGCTCAGGTCCTCAAAACAAAACCTGAGTTTTGGCCCACGCCTGACATTTGCTCTAGGCGTTTGTCCGATTTCCCCACATTAGCAAACACACAAACTAAACGAGCAAGTCCCTATTACAAAACCATAGCAAAACAAAATATGTCTCGAGCAGACAAGTATAACAACTAACATGCAAACACGAATATTTGAATTTGAAACAAACGAGTGTTAAGGTTTCCATTGTATGATTTTTTACAAAAAAGAGGCCCCTGTCTCCACATCCATAGCAAAATCGTGGTTGCAAGAACCACATATGTTCAAAAATTACATAAACGGGCACATGCCCAGAAACAAGATTACAAAATAATGGCACACAGGCTAGAACATACTAAGAAAACTATCAAAACATCATTCTTCTTGTTTTGGACTGGCCCGACAGCTAGAATGGGCCCAGTCTAACCCTTTCTTTCAGTACATCCCACATGTCCATAGCCCGAACCGCCCCGCTCTCCGTCAGGCGATATCAACCCTTTGCCCTCCCAAGCCGACATTGGCCTAAGGTGATCAACAAGCACCCCTCAATCTGCCCGACATCAAGTCATGCATGCAACCAGGAACCAACCAAACCGCTGCCCGTAACTTGCCTCCTCCTCGGAACCAACGGCTAGTTACGAGCACATCTTCCCAGTTTGACCAAGTCCTATTAGTTACCTATTTTTATGGACCCGCATATCCAGGTGCAAAAATAGGAACCAATGGCCATACGCTAGGACATTATATAAAACCTCACACCTGTGAGGGCCAGGTATCGAATATTCACTATTCACCACCAATACCTTAACATTTTACGTGTATCTCCTTGTTCCCACTCTTACTTTATCATCAGAGTGCCTTGCAGGTACAACCCCCTTTTTTCTCCTCGACATCATAGCCCGACTAAAAATCATCATCCATCCACCTTACAAGTTCTGATCAATCGGTAAGATTAATTGCACCGTCTATGTGAAATTTCTCTCCCCATCTTTCTTTCCTCGAAACTCAAAGATCAAAGCAAATTTTCAAGACCTCTTTCACAAATCATGGTCGACCATGATGATCTCTATCTTCTCGGAAAGGCTATTCTTTCCCCTGCTCACAAAACCGACGGAAGTCAGGAAAATCCTCACCTCGAGGACAACCTAGGTTTCCGAGACAGACAGACTGCATCTCTAGATTCAACTAACGCCCGGTGCACAGATAACCAATTCTTGGACAAAGGATGTAACACCCCAGTTTCAATTATTTGATTTATTTAAATTTGGGAAATTATTTTATTAGGACTAATAAAATAAAAAGGAATTATTTATTTTGAAATATGGAGGAAAATAAAAGAAATAAGAAAATGCTGAGTTTTAAGTTATTGGGCTTGGATGTGGTTAGTAAAGAGTGGGGGTGCAAAAGAAGTAAAGTTATGTTTTGGAACTCAAGTTAGTTTTCTCATTTTTCACGATAAACAGAAGTTGGGAATTTGGGGAAATAGAGCTCTGAAGGTACGAAGAACGAAGAACGAAGAACGAAGAACGAAGACCATCGCTCAAAAAAGTTCAAAGCTGCTAATTGATAAGGTAAGGGGGGCTATTACTCGATTTACCTTTGTTTATGGGTTTATGTACGGTTGATTTGGGTAATCGTAGGGAAAAACCCCAATTGTTAGATGTTAATAGGAATCGATACCCTTAGGGTTGAACCTTGTTAGAAAATGGTTAGGTTCCCAATTTTTATGAATCGATTAGAAATTTTAGGTCCCCTGTAATGAGAAAAAGAAAATGTGTGTTTTCTGGACGTGCTCTGCAACACGGGCCGTGTTGCACAACACGGGTACCCGTGTTGCTCTGCTGTGTTGATTTTTCTGAATTTTGTTCTGTGCGTTATTGTGGATTTTATTGTCGTGCTTTTGGATAATGTTATCGAGCATGAATTATGATATGACTTGATATGATTGATGTTTAAATAGTATGCTGAGTGATTACATGCTATCCATATCTTGTTATGATTTGATGTTGTTGATGTTGCATGATATGTTGATTGATGTTCATAGTATGCTGAGTGTTACATACTTACATATCATGCTGCATTTGTTAATTCCCATTGTGTGGAATTAACATGGTGGCCAATATACGTGTCCGCGATTTAATGGAACGTTGAGGTGGTAGCCGTGTCCGCGATATAATGGAACGGTGAGTTATCCGTGACCCGAGATTTAATGGGGCGGTAAAGTGGTACCACATGCATGGGTGTGTTGCATTACCTTGAATATAACATGAATGGATGATTTTTCCAATGTTGTGTTTGATTGTTTGTATGCACGTATGGTTGCTAAATGGTTGACGATGTTTGACGTTAATTGCAAATATGAAAAGCAATATATTATGGGTATATGAATTGTAAAGGTTTTTGTAGACTATGAAATATGCTAATTGTTGGGTGATGCTTATGTTTTCCTGAATTGACTGTTATGAACGTATAATCAAAGGTAGAATTGAGATGCTCACCCCTACTGTTGAATATTTCAGATTGAGGAGCTTCGTTCAGGTGCTTGGCGAAGGCTTGTGGTTTCTAGTTTATTTCCGTTTTAGTATTGTCCGGGTCATGCTCTGGTAGTTGTAACTCCGGGAACGTTTGTTTGTCGAGCTACTTTAGTCAGACTCGTTTAATTTCCTTATGTTTTGTTATAATAGGATGTTGACATTTTCCAGGTGTTAATCCCTGATGATTTTGAAAATATTATAACATTGGTTTTATTAAATAAATTATTCCGCTGTGTAAACATGTATGAGTTACTACTAAGATTATGCATGACAAGAATTTGTGTTATTTAAAGAGAAATGTAGCATCCTCGATTATACATGTACTCTGATATTATGCTTTTAATAATTGCGAAAATTTGTTCGGGGTTTTAGAGGGTGTTACAATAGTGGTATCAGAGCATAGTCGGTCGTTGCGACCAGAGTCTTGAGTCAGTCATTCCTTTTGTATGCGACTAGTGCAAGGTAACACTGTCGATACTGTATTCTAATGTGGAGTATGTTTTAATTCTCAGGAATATGGCTGGAGGAGGTAACGGACGAAATGATGCTGCACTCGCTGAGGCTTTGGGGATGTTAGCTGGTGTACTTGCTGGAAACCCAACTGGAGGCGTGATTGGTGCTGATAGGCAATTGGGAAATTTCCAAAGGAACAATCCTCCGTTGTTCAAAGGTACACATGACCCTGAAGGTGCTCAGAAGTGGCTGAAGGAAATCGAAAGGATTTTCCGTGTGATTGATTGTGCTGAAGATCTGAAAGTCAGATATGGTACGCATATGTTGGCAGAAGAGGCCGACGACTGGTGGGTTGCCACAAGGACTGAGATGGTTCAGGATGGAGAGGCACTGACTTGGGCTAACTTCAGAAGGGCTTTTCTGAGGAGGTACTTTCCTGAAGATGTTCGGGGAAGAAAGGAAATTGAGTTTTTGGAGCTTAAGCAGGGCAATCTGACTGTTAGTGAATATGCTACTAAGTTCACTGAGCTGGCAAAGTATTATGCACACTACAACAATGATGAGGCTGGAGAATTCTCTAAATGTATCAAATTTGAGAATGGTCTCCGAGATGAGATTAAGCAGGGAATCAGGTACCAGCGTATTCGTAGATTTTCTGATCTGGTGGATTGTAGCAGGATCTTGGAAGAAGATATTACCAAGAATAGGTCGTCTCACTCTCGTGGGGCTGTTGATAAAAGAGGAAAGCAACATATGGACCGTGGCAAGCCATATGGTAGAGATAACCAGAAATCAGGTGGATGGAAAAGGCCTAGTGGGGGAGATTCTAAGGCTCCTATCAGATGCTACAGGTGTGGTGAGTCTGGCCATCACATTCGAGATTGCAAGAGTGATGAGAAGAAGTGCTATAAATGTGGAAAGGCTGGTCATTTGTCTATTGATTGCAAAGGGAAGTCTGTTACTTGTTACAATTATGGTGAAGAAGGTCACATTCGTCCGCAGTGTCCTAAGCCTAGGAAGGATCAGTCAGGTGGAAAAGTGTTCGCTTTGTCTGGATCTGAGACTACTCCAGAGGATCGATTGATTAAAGGTACGTGTTTTATTCATGGCACACCTTTAGTTGCAATTATTGATACTGGTGCAACTCATTCTTTCATTTCTTTGGATTGTGCTGAGAGGTTGAAACTGGACATATTTGGTATGCAAGGTAGCATGATTGTTGATACTCCTGCATCGGGTTCAGTGACAACTTCACTTGTATGTAGGAATTGTCCTATTGAGATTTTTGGTAGAGGTTTCGGTATGGATTTAGTGTGCCTACCGCTTGAACAAATTGATATTATCCTTGGGATGAACTGGTTGGAATTCAACCGGGTTCATCTGAACTGCTTTGCTAAGACGGTGATTTTTCCAGAAGCAGTTGGTGTCGAGAACTTGACTATGACTGCTAGGCAGGTACAAGAAGCAATGGAGGACGGTGCTAATGTGTTTATGTTACTTGCTTCATTAGATGCAACAGGAAAGGTCAGGAGTGGCGAATTGCCAGTGGTGTGTGATTTTCCAGAAGTCTTTCCGGATGATGTTGGTGAGTTACCTCCTGAGAGAGAAGTGGAATTCTCTATAGATTTGATTCCTGGTACGAGACCGGTGTCGATGGTGCCATATCATATGTCTGCGTCTGAATTGGCTGAATTGAAGAGTCAGTTGGAAGATTTACTGGAGAAGAAGTTCATTCGTCCAAGTGTTTCGCCTTGGGGTGCTCCGGTATTGTTGGTTAAGAAGAAAGAAGGTTCTATGAGACTGTGTGTTGATTACAGGCAATTGAACAAGGTAACCATTAAGAATCGGTACCCGTTACCGAGGATTGATGATTTAATGGATCAGCTAATTGGAGCCAGTGTATTCAGTAAGATTGACTTGAGATCTGGATATCATCAGATTCGTGTGAAAGCGGAAGATATTCAAAAGACTGCTTTTCGAACGAGGTATGGGCATTATGAATATTCTGTTATGCCGTTCGGAGTTACTAATGCACCTGGTGTTTTCATGGAATATATGAACAGGGTTTTTCATCCGTATCTGGATAAGTTTGTTGTGGTTTTTATTGATGACATTCTGATTTATTCCAAGAATGACGAGGAGCATGCGGAACATCTCAGAATTGTGTTAGAATTGTTGAAAGATAGGAAGCTGTATGCAAAGTTGTCCAAATGTGAGTTCTGGCTGAATGAAGTTAGTTTTCTTGGACATGTGATTTCTAAGAATGGTATTGCAGTGGATCCTACAAAAGTAGAAGCAGTATCTCAGTGGGAAGCGCCGAAGACTGTTTCTGAAATCAGAAGTTTTCTTGGTCTTGCAGGTTATTACAGAAAGTTTATCGAAGGATTCTCAAAGCTAGCTTTGCCGTTGACGAAATTGACTCGTAAAGGACAAGCGTTTATTTGGGATTCTGATTGTGAGAAAGGTTTCCAAGAATTGAAACGGAGATTGACTAGTGCTCCTATTCTGATTTTGCCGAATCCGGCGGAATCTTTTGTGGTCTATTGTGATGCATCTCTGTTGGGTCTAGGTGGTGTTTTAATGCAGAATCAACAGGTAGTTGCGTATGCTTCGAGACAGTTGAAGGTTCATGAAAGGAACTATCCTACTCATGATTTAGAGTTGGCAGCAGTTGTGTTTGTCTTGAAATTGTGGAGACATTATCTGTATGGTTCGAGATTTGAAGTGTATAGTGATCATAAGAGTTTGAAGTATCTTTTCAATCAGAAAGAGCTCAATATGAGGCAAAGAAGGTGGTTGGAATTTCTCAAAGATTATGATTTTGGTTTGAATTACCATCCTGGTAAGGCAAATGTGGTTGCAGATGCTTTGAGCAGGAAATCTTTGCATATGTCTATGATGATGGTTCGTGAATTGGAGTTAATTGAACAATTCCGAGATTTGAGTTTAGTTTGTGAAAGTACTCCGAAGTGTGTTCGTTTGGGTATGTTGAAACTTACTAGTGGTATTCTGGAAGAGATCAGGATCGGGCAGAAATCTGATGTTAATTTAGTTGATAAATTGACATTGATCAACCAAGGTCAAGGTGGTGAGTTTAGAATTGATGAGAATGATGTTATGAGATTTGGCGATAGAGTTTGTGTTCCTAATGTCGCGGAAATCAAGAAGAGTATATTAGAGGAAGGACATCGCAGTGGGATGAGTATTCATCCGGGCGCCACGAAAATGTATCATGATTTGAAGAAATTGTTTTGGTGGCCGGGAATGAAAAAGGAAATAGCTGAATTTGTGTATGCATGTTTAATCTGTCAGAAATCGAAGATTGAGCATCAGAAGCCGTCTGGATTTATGCAACCAATGTTTATTCCAGAATGGAAGTGGGATAGTATTTCTATGGATTTCGTATCTGGGTTGCCGAGGACTCCTATGAATTGTGAAGCGATATGGGTCGTTGTGGATAGGTTGACTAAGTCTGCTCATTTTATACCGGTGCGAATGGATTACTCAATGGAGAGATTGGCACAGTTATATATTGAGAAAATAGTGAGTTTGCATGGAGTTCCTTCTAGTATTGTGTCAGATAGAGATCCGAGATTCACTTCGAAATTTTGGGAAGGATTGCAGAAGGCCTTGGGTACTAAATTGAGGTTGAGTTCAGCTTATCATCCTCAGACTGATGGACAGACGGAGAGAACGATTCAATCGTTGGAAGATTTATTGCGTGCTTGTGTTTTAGAGCAGGGTGGATCTTGGGATAGTTATTTGCCATTGATTGAATTTACTTATAACAATAGTTACCATTCGAGTATTGGTATGGCTCCGTTCGAGGCATTGTATGGTAGACGGTGTAGAACACCTTTGTGTTGGTATGAATCTGGAGAGAGTTCGGTAGTTGGGCCAGAGATTGTTCAGCAGACTACGGAAAAGATCAAATTGATTCAAGAGAAGATGAGAGCTTCTCAGAGTCGTCAGAAAAGTTATCATGACAAGAGGAGAAAGAATTTAGAATTCAGTGCTGGAGATCATGTGTTTATGAGAGTCACTCCGATGACGGGTATTGGTCGAGCGTTGAAATCTAAGAAATTGACTCCGCGTTTTATTGGTCCGTTTCAGATTACGGAAAGAGTTGGAGAAGTTGCTTATCGTATTGCTTTACCTCCGAGACTTGCGAATTTGCACGATGTTTTTCATGTTTCTCAGTTGAGGAGATACATTCCAGACCCATCTCATGTAATCCAAATAGATGATGTACAGCTGAGAGATAACCTGACAGTAGAAACATTGCCTATGAGGATAGAAGATCGGGAAGTGAAACAGTTAAGAGGTAAAGAGATAGCATTAGTGAAGGTTGCTTGGGGAGGTCCAGCAGATGGAAATATCACTTGGGAGCCGGAGAGCCAGATGAAAGAGGCTTATCCGGAACTGTTCGTCTAAGGTACGTTTCCGAGGACGAAAACTCTTTTAGTGGGGGAGAGTTGTAACACCCCAGTTTCAATTATTTGATTTATTTAAATTTGGGAAATTATTTTATTAGGACTAATAAAATAAAAAGGAATTATTTATTTTGAAATATGGAGGAAAATAAAAGAAATAAGAAAATGCTGAGTTTTAAGTTATTGGGCTTGGATGTGGTTAGTAAAGAGTGGGGGTGCAAAAGAAGTAAAGTTATGTTTTGGAACTCAAGTTAGTTTTCTCATTTTTCACGATAAACAGAAGTTGGGAATTTGGGGAAATAGAGCTCTGAAGGTACGAAGAACGAAGAACGAAGAACGAAGACCATCGCTCAAAAAAGTTCAAAGCTGCTAATTGATAAGGTAAGGGGGGCTATTACTCGATTTACCTTTGTTTATGGGTTTATGTACGGTTGATTTGGGTAATCGTAGGGAAAAACCCCAATTGTTAGATGTTAATAGGAATCGATACCCTTAGGGTTGAACCTTGTTAGAAAATGGTTAGGTTCCCAATTTTTATGAATCGATTAGAAATTTTAGGTCCCCTATAATGAGAAAAAGAAAATGTGTGTTTTCTGGACGTGCTCTGCAACACGGGCCGTGTTGCACAACACGGGTACCCGTGTTGCTCTGCTGTGTTGATTTTTCTGAATTTTGTTCTGTGCGTTATTGTGGATTTTATTGTCGTGCTTTTGGATAATGTTATCGAGCATGAATTATGATATGACTTGATATGATTGATGTTTAAATAGTATGCTGAGTGATTACATGCTATCCATATCTTGTTATGATTTGATGTTGTTGATGTTGCATGATATGTTGATTGATGTTCATAGTATGCTGAGTGTTACATACTTACATATCATGCTGCATTTGTTAATTCCCATTGTGTGGAATTAACATGGTGGCCAATATACATGTCCGCGATTTAATGGAACGTTGAGGTGGTAGCCGTGTCCGCGATATAATGGAACGGTGAGTTATCCGTGACCCGAGATTTAATGGGGCGGTAAAGTGGTACCACATGCATGGGTGTGTTGCATTACCTTGAATATAACATGAATGGATGATTTTTCCAATGTTGTGTTTGATTGTTTGTATGCACGTATGGTTGCTAAATGGTTGACGATGTTTGACGTTAATTGCAAATATGAAAAGCAATATATTATGGGTATATGAATTGTAAAGGTTTTTGTAGACTATGAAATATGCTAATTGTTGGGTGATGCTTATGTTTTCCTGAATTGACTGTTATGAACGTATAATCAAAGGTAGAATTGAGATGCTCACCCTTACTGTTGAATATTTCAGATTGAGGAGCTTCGTTCAGGTGCTTGGCGAAGGCTTGTGGTTTCTAGTTTATTTCCGTTTTAGTATTGTCCGGGTCATGCTCTGGTAGTTGTAACTCCGAGAACGTTTGTTTGTCGAGCTGCTTTAGTCAGACTCGTTTAATTTCCTTATGTTTTGTTATAATAGGATGTTGACATTTTCCAGGTGTTAATCCCTGATGATTTTGAAAATATTATAACATTGGTTTTATTAAATAAATTATTCCGCTGTGTAAACATGTATGAGTTACTACTAAGATTATGCATGACAGGAATTTGTGTTATTTAAAGAGAAATGTAGCATCCTCGATTATACATGTACTCTGATATTATGCTTTTAATAATTGCGAAAATTTGTTCGGGGTTTTAGAGGGTGTTACAAAGGACATCCCAATAATCCCACTGAGGAACTACCAGAAATCCTATAACCAGTTCCCATCCCTCTCAGCATCAACTCGACCTTTGCAGCGTTGCTCGCTGCTAACCATCAGACCAACACCCTCATCCTACAACAGAACCAAAGGATAGGGGCTTGGGAGAACAAGCGGTCAAGGTCTCCTTCTTGGAGAGCCCGATGATGAAACTCCCACAGTATATCACCACCTAGGCGTGGCCTTCCACCAAGAAAGGAGAAGCGCAACATTTCTTTCTTCAGGAAATGCAACCGCACACCTCCTACGAAAGATCAAGACTCCTCTTCATCAAAGAAGAGGAAAGATGACCGTCAAATCGACCATGCTCGATTACCTTCGCCCGAACCAAGACAGAAACGGAGGAGTCCCTCCCCCCAAAGAGACCGCAATGACTGGAGGGATAGAAATAATCACTCCCCTTCTCCATCCTCTGCGGGTAGTGAAGACGAAGAGCCCCGTGGCCCACTATCAAGGGAAATTACAGAAGCCCCACTCCCTGTCGGCCTGGAGAAGCCACCTCCGTTAGGAACCTACGATGGAACGATGGACCCCGACGACCATATTGAGAACATTGACGCTCTCCTCGACTATCAAGGAGTTAGAAGGGCCATCAAATGCAGGTTGTTCCTAACCACTCTCAGGAAGGGAGCAATGTCTTGGTACAAGAGTCTCCCAGACGAATCCATCACCTCCTGGAAGCATATCAAGAGGATATTTTCGAGGCACTTCACCGTCTCTTGTCGACACCCGAAGTCGGAGGCTTTGCTCAAAGCAATCATTCAGGGCAGAGACGAATCTCTTCATGCATACATCAAAGCTTCAAAAAGGAAGCAGTCAAGGTCTCAACGACCGACAACATGAAGAAATATCTCCTCGAGCATGGGCTCCGTCCCCACAGCTACTTTGCCAAAGTTGTGGGCATTGAGACACCGACCACGCTTGACTCCCTCCTCCTCAAGGCCCAAGCATACATCTAGTACGAGGAGAAGGAAGATGCCAACAGTGCTAGGGAATCGAGGCACAAAGAGAGTGCCAAGTCCTCGAGAAATGAGGAGCCCTCGACATCCCATCGAGGAGAAAAGAAACGGGAAGACAAGTCCTGGGACTACAAGGACTACAAGGGGCCAGCTGGTGATTTCCACGACTACACCCCTCTGACTACCTCAAGGGAGCGTACTCTATCTGAATGCGCCAATTCCGAATTTAAGCAGGCCGGGGTGCGCTTCCCCTAACAAACACTGTCCATACCGGGAACCGACAAGAGCAAATATTGCAGGTTCCACAAAATTCACGTGCATAACACCGATGATTGCATTCATCTCAAGGATGCAATCAAAATATTGATTCGAGATGGGCACCTCAAAAAAATGCAAAAAGAAGGAGGGCGCTCGCGAATAGGCACCAGAAACTAAAAACATTGAATAGGGGAAGAAGTCCCCTGACATCGACACCATATCGGTCTCCACGAGCATCTCGCAGCCAAAAGATTTCTACTACCCGGACATGGAGAACGCCCCCTGTACTTCTCCTCCCATAGTCCTTGGGAATCATTCCCCGCAACCATGGTTATCTCCGGTGGGGGATTCAACAAGCACACAGTTGGCTCGACAAAAATAAGATTCGACCAGCTCATTAAAGCTAACTCGGACATGGACGCCATACTGGACAAATTTGGAGGAGGCTCTCATCCCCTCACCTTCTACAAGGAGGAACTGCCGGGCGGAGCCCCAAATTCGACCATCCTGCTTCTCGTGAGAGCTCGCATGGAAAATTTTGACGTGCGACGCATACTGGTCGATCAAGGCAGCTCAGTGGACATCATGTACGCCAAGTTCTTCACCACCTTGCAGCTGAATGAAAGACATCTGACCACGTACATAACATCATATCTCTAGGGCTTTAATGGGGCCAACACGAAATCATGGGTATATATCAAGCTGATCTTCACCTTCGAGAGAGAGGTAACGACCAGATCCATCAAAACCCAGTTCCTGGTGGTGGATTGCCTATCTCTACCAGTGCATCTTCGGAAGACCCACTCTCACCTAACTCATCGCGGTTCCCTCCACTGTGCATCTCAAAATGATGTACTACACCGCTGAAGGCTTGGTCGCCACCCTCCACAGGGATATCCAAGCAACAAGAAGGTGTTTTGAAGCTTCGGCTAAGGGACTTAGTTCCATCAACGTTCAACCTCGAACAACCACTGGAGCCACACTACCCTCCAACTCCGAGGAAATCAAGCCACTTCCAAGGTTCGACACCATTGACCTCAACAACTGCTTCTCCAAGGAAGATTGTGTCAAGAAAAGAAGGAAGGGAAAGGAGCCCATGGTCGAAGGTGAAGGTTCGACCCCCTCTGAAGATCGCAATGAACTCTTGAGTCACGCACAGCCAATCCCGGACGGCGACTTCGAGCTTGTTCCCCTCAGAGAAGATCCCACCAGAGGAGTGAAGATTGGAGAAGACCTCCCCGACTTGGCAAAAAGGCAACTCAAAGCTTACCTAAGGGAGAATGGTGATCTGTTCACCTGGAGTGCGGCCGAGATGCCCGAATTAGATCCAAAAATTGCATGCCATCACTTGACTATAGATCCTGCCCTCAAGGAGGTCGCCCAACATAGAAGAAAACAGTATTCTGAGAAAGCGGAGGCTGCAGAACTAGCTATAAAAGACCTCCTAGAGGCACATTTTATTTCTGAAGCCCAGTATACAACCTGGCTCTCAAATGTAGTTCTTGTGAAAAAATCTAATGGAAATTGGCACATGTTTATTGATTATATTGATCTCAATTAAAATTTCCCGAAAGACACTTATCCCCTCCCTAATATTGACAAACTAGTCGTCAACTCGGGAAACTATTATAACCAAATCCCAATGGTGAAAACGGGAAAAAAATACACCACTTTCATGACCAAATCAGGCAACTATTACTATAATGTAATACCCTCCGGCCTAAAAAACTCGGGCGCTACATATCAGCGTATGATTAAAAAAAAATTTCGCAACGAAATAGGTGACATGCTCGAAGTCTATATAGACGACATGATCGTCAAGTCCATGGAAGAGCTCGACCATGCCACCTACTTGAAGAAAGTTTTCGAGCAAGTTCTGGATGCGATTCAACCCGGAAAAATGCACCTCTGGCATACGGGCAGGCAATTTCCTCGGATTCTACCTAACAAAATGAGGAATTGAAGCAAACCCCGACAAATGTCGAGCATTTTCCAAATTTCCGACGCCCACCTCAAAAAATTCCATCCAAATCCTGAACGGCATGCTCACTTCTCTCTCTCTCTCTCTCTCTCTCTCTCTCTCTCTCTCTCTCTCTCTCTCTCTCTCTCTCTATTCGTGGAAAAATCCGCCCAACACGCACTTCCCCTCTTCAAACTCCTCCGCAAGGAAGCGGCCTTCGAGTGGATGCCCGAATACGAGCAAGCCCTCATTCACTTAAAACGAGCGCTATCATAACCTTCCGTCCTTTCTCGACCCGAGAAAGACGAGGTCCTCTATCTCTATCTGGTCGTCGCCTCCGAGGCAATAAGCGCGACACTGATTAGAGAAACTCCAAAGGGACAAAGACCAATTTATTTCACGAGCAAGGCCCTGCAAGGCCTGGAGGCGAGATATCAACAAATCGAAAAAGTAGCTTTAGCCCTCGTTAACGCAGCGAGGAGGCTCAGACATTACATCTTGGCCCACACCATAATTATCCGAATTGATCAGCCAACAAATCAGCTTCTTGGAAGATAAGACATGGCCGACAGAATGTTGAAATGTTCCTTGGAACTCTCTGAATTTGATATCCAATACGAGATCAGGAAAGCCCTTAAGGCTCAGGCCTTGGCCGACTTCGTAGCTAAAATAATCTCGTCTGCAGACCCTGACGGATCACGCCACTGGATGAGCTTCGTTGATGACGCCTCCAGTTCAACAGGAAGAGGTGCTATCATCATATTGGAAAACAAAGAAGGGACCCTAATTGGGGTATCCCTTGATCTATCTTTTTTGACCTCCAACAATCAGGCCGAATACGAGGCATTCCTCGTTGGCCTGGAACTGGCCGAAGATCTGGGAGTCAAGGAAGTAAAGATCTTCACCAAATCTCAGTTGGTCGCTTCTCAAGTCCGAGGAGAATATCAGGTCAAAAACGACCAGGTCGCTGAATATTGGGCTCTGGTCCAGGAGAGGAAAAAGAAATTTAAATCCATGGACGTACAACATGTTCCCCGCGAGCATAATACCCGCAAAAATATCCTATCCAAGCTGGAAAGCACGAAGAGGAAATGAGGAAATAAATCAGTAATATAGGAAATCCTTCCTCGACCAAGCACCCAAAAGTCGTCCTCTACCTTAGGAGTATTTGCAATCGGAGACAACGATTGCTAGATGACCCCCGTACACGATTACCTCACAAACGGAAAACTCCCCGACAACCCGAAAGAATTGGCCGTTGTAAAACGAAGAGCTTGCTCGTACGTTTTGGTCGAGGGAAAACTTTACAGGAGAGGATTTTCCATTCCCCTTCTCAAGTACGTCGACCGACGCGGTGCAGATCGTGTCTTGCTCGAAATCCATGATGGTATTAGGGGCCGACACCTGGGCAGAAGATCCCTCGCGAGAAAAGCTTTACGAGCAAGATATTATTGGCCCACCATGCAGCACGACGCGAAAGAGCACGTGAAAAAATGAGACAAATGCCAACAGCATGAAGACATGTATTTAGCTCCTCCTAACGAGCTCAAATCGCTCTCCTCTCCTTGGCCCTTCGCATGGTGGAGGTTGGATCTCCCCGGTCCATTCGTGGTCGGAACCAATCAGAACAAATATTTGATCATATCGGTCGACTACTTCACCAAATGAATAAAAGGCGAAGCTTTGGCCAAAATCACTGCCCAAAACGTCCTTCTCTTCTATAAAAGAAACACCCTCGCTCGATTTGGCATCCCACAAGTGATAGTCACCGACAACAGGACTCAATTCATAGACCACACCTTTCAGGAATTCGTCTCCAAACTAGGCACCACCCTGCACTTCGCCTCTGTCGAGCATTCCCAGACAGACGACCAAGCCGAATCCGCGAACAGAGTAATACTCAGGGGACTCAAGCGAAGATTGGACAAAACCAAGAAAAGATGGGTCGAGGAGTTACACAGCGTATTCTGGGGATATCGAATAACTGCGTATTTGTAAACTGGGGAGACCCCTTTCCGACGAGCTAATCCCCGCTACAAACTCTTAGCAAAATAAAAGATGTCCCAAATGGGTAAATTTATCAATAAACATGTAAACACAAGTTAAATATTCGAAACAAACAACCACCATGGCCGGAAAACTAAAATAAACGACCACCTGGGCCGCTATTATGCGAATATTACAACAAAATAGGCTTTTAATGCCCCATCCAAAAAGAATAAATTTGTGGCCAGAGACCACACTTGTTCGAGAATTACATAAACGGGAAAAAGCCCGAAGAAACAAAATTACAACAATACGATACACAAAATGAAATAAATAAAACAACAAACAATCATCCTTCAGCTTCTTCTTTGACGACAAGCGATAGCTGGGCAAGACCCTCGACAAGTTGGGCAATGAACTCTTTGAGATAATTGGGGACCAGAATCTTACCAGAAGCCACGTAATAGTTGACCCCCATTCCTGAAGTGTTGAGTTCGACTCCGGGGTTCAGCACATGCATCTGCTTTACATCATTTTCAGAACCCCCCTCGAAGGCAGCCCGGGCATCGTCCACCGCCAGTTGAAAAGGGGCAACAAGCTCAACCCGAGTCTTTAAATCTTTGGTGTCCTCCGACTCATCTTTAGTGGGTGTAACCTCGGTAGTCAGGGCCATCACCTTTTCCTCAAGATATTTCTTCTCGAGCAAGAGGATCCTGCGTTCCTCGAAGAGCCTCACCGATTCTTCCTCGGACAGCTTCTGGACCTTTTCCTCCTCGATCCAGGCCATCTCGCTCGCATCCAGCTTGGCCCGAAGATTCTTCAGCTCGGCCTCCTGGGAGGAAGTTCCCTCGGTATAGGCAATAAACATCTCCAGAATCCGCATTAAACCACAGGCATACTGCACCATTATCGTCCTCTTCTCCGGGTGGCCCAAACCCTCTAGATGAAGGGATTCGGCTTGGGGAAGGCGAAAAGCTGCACCCTCGAAGAAAGCCTTCTCCATCTAGCAAGGGGGTAGGTCGTATGTCCCTTTCCCCTTCTCCCCGGTGAGGTCGACACTTCCCTCGGCACACGGTCTCTTCGCTTTCAAAGATACAAGGGTTGGAGAGAGAACAATCGTAGCTTGGGCCGAAGATGAGTCACCCGACCCCGAAGTAGAAGCGACCCCCGAGCCAGACTGAGCATCCTTTTGACCCTTCCTTGCTCTAGAAGAAAGAGTCTTAACTATGCGCTCTTGGGCGGGATTCATGCTATCTGCAAAACAAACAAAATGAAACATAGTTAGCAAACGAGGAGTCAAATAAGTGACGACTGCATACAACTATTAAAAACATAAGTACCTAAATACTTGACGGGATCCTCTCTCCCAAGGAGCTCCTTAATGATTATAAGGTCCGACTCATATACAAGTTCCCCGTTCTTGTTGATCACCAGCCTGCCTCCCCGGCCCACTCGCTGGACGCAGAGGATCCAGGCCACGAAGGCAGTCAAGATGGAGAAGCTCTCCAAGTCCTTGATCCCGAGCTCCCCCTCCCTCTAGATGTATGAACGCAATTCTCTTTCGAAGTGCTTCCTTGCCCACTGGAACGAGAAATTGTAAACCAGTTTTACCACGGGGTCTCCTAGCTCGTTCAAACGGGGAGTACTGTCCTCGTTATACGCTGGTACGGTCCTAAAAACGTTCAACATCGCCTTGCTCAAAGAAGGCTGCATCAATATGTATTTGTCTTTGAAGTGATGAACAGACTCCAGATAAGCCTTAAACAGTTTCTCGTTGCCTTGCTTTAGGGAAACCCATCCGCATTTGCCTTTGACCTTGCTCCTCTGGATGTGAAAGCAATAAAAGAACAAGGGTATGGTAGCCCCTATCTTCAAGTAATCACAAACTATCTTGAACTCTTGCATGAACGCGATGTCGTTCCGGTGCAGTTGGGAAGGAGCCACGCGTAGATGGCTGAATACAGCCACCTCAAAATCCGAGAAAGGGAGCCAAAGACCCATCTCCCGAAATATGATGTCATACATAGGAATCCGCCTCCTTTCATATTTCAAGCAGACTCTTCTCTCTCTCCCGGGAATGTATAGTGACCACTCTTCCTGGTTTCCTTCCTCACGAGTGTACACCTCAGTAAAAACATCATCCCAATGCTCAAAGAAATATGAGGGCCACTCCCAGGTGTCACGCGCCATCAGTAAGGACGAGTAGAGATGAACTAAATTGCAACAATAATGATAGGAAAAGAAATATAGCAGTTAAGATTCGAGATTAAGCCATCAATTGACTTATCTCAACACAATGAAGTCACCACCACACTTTATTGTTTCTAAAGGGAAATGGGAAAAAAGCGAACAAACACCACAATGAAATAAAAGATCAGAGATTGAGGTACGGAGGTCGGTTATGCAAAGGGAAGGTATTAGCACCCTAAGCATCTACGGTACTCTGTAGGATCCACTTTGTTTGGTTTATTTTAAAAGGAGTGTTATGTAAAGGTTTACTTGCTAAAGGAAAAGAATGAATAAGTATTTGCAAACAAAAGAAAATGTTTTTTATTATTTTTGTTGCTCGCCTTGGGTCGTAAGACTTAGTGCCTACATACTCTCTCGTGCAATGGGAAAGTCAGAGCATTATAATTCGGCTAGAAAAGACTTGTCTGTTGATTAATTTTAAATAAGGAGACAAGTCGTCATTGTTAGGAGAGAAATCTCGACTAACGCCCACAAGGTGTGAGAAAGATGGACCCGGGATCAGCAAGAGTGAGGGTTTGAGAACACCTCTAGAACTCAAGTGGAAGAGTCGACACCTTTATAACCACGGGGATATGATAATGAATCATGTCTCATCTTTAAAAAAGGTTTGAATGGTAAAGGTGCTCGAGCGCACAAAAGAGTTTGAATAAGTTGAATTGTTTTTTTTTTCAAATTTGAAAGATGTCGAAGTATGATTAAATGAATTGAAGTTTGTTTAAAGAAAACAAATTTTAAAAGAAAAGGCACTCTTCAAAGTCGAGGTTTATTATGAAAGCAGTTCGAGTTTATAAACAAAGAAGATTTCGAAAAAGATGAGAAGATTTTGAAAATTAAAGAAGATGAGAGGAGAATAAAGGACTATCCTAAAGCACAAGGTAAAAGCTAAGGAAGAGAACCGTCTAACCAACAAGAAGCCAACACTTGACATTATGAGTCAAGATAGAATTCCCATTCTTTGGATTGAAACAAAGTAATGATACTAAACCTCTTGAGAAAACCAAGCTTTAATTGCATTAAGTCTTAACAAAAATTGGGCAGAGTAACGGCTATATACAGATGAATTCCGGATTATAGACAAAGTATGTAATCACAATAACCTTCACACAAAACAAACAAACAACCCAATGTCTTGGTGTAAACCCCAAGAAATCTAGACAAAATATCAATTAAGGTCACAAGGTCTCCAACATAAGCCAAGGTCTCTAATCCTAAGTCCAAGAAGTCCAATACTCCATAATGCCAATGATAGTAACCAAATAGTCCAAGTATCATTAATGTTTTTTATTGTTCATGTTGATTATTAAGTATCTTAAAAAAGAAAAGAAAAGCTCAAGTGAGCAAAATAAAAATGGCATAAAAGTAAATGCTCAAGTGAGCATAGATGAAAATAGCATAAAATGTAAATGCTAAAGTAAATGGGGCATAAAGTAAAAGCATAAAATAAAGGCATGAAGTAAAGTCAATTGTTAGAAGTTAATGGTTAGTTGGATGACCATATTGAAACTTGCATTTGGAACTCATTAGAGGATTGGTAGAACCAAAACCTCTCAACAACAAGTTGCATTTGCTTTTTGTCAAGTATATAATCCATTTAAGAATCCTCAAAGTAACATTTAATGATCAACGATGTTTAAGTGATCCGCATTGACCAAAATTGATGAAGATCCATTGGAGGATTGGTAGAACCAAAGCCTCCTAACAATGAATCTCAAGGTTATTCGATTAAAGGGTTCAAATTAACATACTTGGGCTTGCAAACATAGGTTTGGGCCATGAATGATCATTTTCTCGAATCGAGACCAAATTTAGCGCTATGTTAAACAATCGTAAGTGGACTTATATAGAAGTCGAACCTATTTTGAGGCCGGTCAATAGCAATATATGTACTACATGTTTGGATAAATGATATAGAGATCATTATCCCTTAACATATAGCACAAATAAAATAGAAAGGGATAAGATGAAGAGGGAGGGGAATGATAAGCTAATTTTGATCACTACCTCAAATTTCTTTCATCTTTAAATTTAATCACTCATCTAGATGGATTAAAGCACCAAACATATCATTAATCCAAAGCACCAAAAATGAATTAAATAATTCACTCTTTGGTAGATTTGAATTGATGAACATTTATCCAACTTCACCTACACCCAAAGTCCATTGAATTTAAAGATAAATTGGACATTTAAAATTACAATCCAAATCAAAAATCAAAAGGAGTGATTTGAAAAAGAGAGATGGATCAAAACATCCCGAAAACAAGGCACAAAAATCATTTTTGATCTGTTACAATCGATTGCAATGCTGACGCAATCGATTGCATCAGTGTTTTTTTATTTAAAAACATGAAATTTTGCTGTGACAATCGATTGCACTATTACAACAATCGATTACACCCTGTTAAAATTAGAAAAACAACATTTTAAAAGGCCAAATTCTTGTTCAAACTTTCCATCAAACACCTTATGATCATGGATTCAATTGAGCACGAAAATTCCATCAAATTATGAGAAAATAGCAACAATAGAATCACAAAACAATGCTCAATGAATCAAACCCAAAGATCAACAAGAGATCACATTGTGAAAGATGGAAAATCCAACTTACCAAAGGTAGATCTAGAGAATTATCAAAACAACTTCAAGAATTTGCTTCAATTTAGCCCCAAGAATTAATTTCCCAAGCTTGGATGCAGAGAATTGATGAAAAAAAAGTGTTTGGATCGAGGTTTAGCTCAATGATTAGTAAGCTTCAATGAAAAGCTTACTAATTTTTTTGTTTTGAAAATGGAGTTTTGAGTGAATTTGGTAGATGGAGAGAATTGAGAGATTTTTTTAGCAAAGTGAGTTTGTCTATCAAAAGCTTAGAATTTGAATGAATCTGAAGTTCTTGAGGTCACTCCTCTCAGGGAGATGGCAACTGACCCAGCCAGAGTCAAAAAGCTCAGAACCAGACATGCAGGAAGAGCTCAAGCTACAGCCTCTGGTAATTCTTCTCATCCTTCGTCTTCTGTACCTAATAGAGAAGGATCAGTTCAAGTACACCAAGCTATTGCTAGGCTGGTTACTAGCATACTGAGTGGCAACCAATCTGTACCGGGGATTTCTATCCCTTTAAATCAATCAGAAAGTCCAAATGTGGAAGGTTCTGAAAATGTAGATGTCACTGAGGATGTTGTGACACCAAAAGACAACATTCAGAACCCCTCTGAAAAGGCTGCTGATCCACCTATCATTGATGTGGATGAAGATTACTCAGATAATGAACTGATTGCTAATGTGAACCCTAGCATAGCTAGGAGATTGATGAAAAGAAAGAGTAGTCAGAATGATAAACCTGATGCTAAGAAATCCAAGGCTGAAGGGATGGCTGAGAAAAGTATTCAGACAAAAGGGAAGAAGGCCCAGGTGCAGACTGCTAGACAACCAATCTCTAAGAAAAGTAAAGAACCTGAAACTTCTGATTCTGATGATGAATCAGAATTTGAGATTGATATTGAAGAAACTCCCATCAGAAGGAAGCTCCCCTCCAGCAAGATTGCTAGAGTGCCTGAAGTGCCAACAGACAACATCTCTTTTCATCATCCTGACAATGCAAACAGATGGAAGTATGTTTGCTTAAAGAGAATAGCCTTGGAGAGAGAACTCAACAATGATGCCTTGGAGTGCAAAGACATCATGGATCTGATCAAGAATGCTGGGCTAATGAAGACAGTGATAAAGTTTAACAAATGTTATGAAAATCTGGTTAAGGAGTTTGTAGTGAACTTGTCAAATGATTATGCTGATGGAAGGTCAGCTGACTTTGAAAGTGTCTTTGTTAGAGGAAGAAGGGTCAAGTTCTCTCCATCAGAAATCAACAAGTTTCTTGGAAGAACAAATAAGGACTGTCCTGATCTAGAGGCAACTGACAATGAAGTTTGTCTAACCATCACAGCCAGGCAAGTAAAGTGCTGGCCCTTGAAAGGGAAGCTGAATGCTAGTAAACTCAGCATGAAATTTGCCATCTTGCATAAAATAGGAGCAGCCAACTGGGTGCCTACAAATCACAAATCAACTATCTCCACAGGATTGGGGAGATTTATCTATGCTGTGGGAACCAAGACTGCTTTTGACTATGGGAGGTACATCTTTGAACAAACTTTAAAGCATGCTGGCAGTTATGCTGTCAAAGGACCAATTGCCTTTCCCTCCCTCCTTTGTGGAATCATCCTTGCACAATTCCCTGATATCCTTGTGGCAAGAGATACAGTCTGCAAAAGAGCTCCTGCCCTTGGCCTGCACTACAAAGTGTTTCAGGGATCTCATGCTCCAGACATTGTCATAACATCAGCTGAGACATCGTCTGTAAAGACCCAGTCCAAGACATCAGATGTCATAGCTGTTTTAAAAGAAACTTGCAAAGAGCTGGATGCTAGAAAAAGGACCCTAGAAATTCTAATTGCCAAGCTAGAAAAGGAGGAAGCTGAAGAAAGCAGAAGGGAAGAAGGTGTAGAAGCTGAAGGACAGCTCAACATTGAAGAAACTAGCTCCTCTGAGTTTGATGACAGTGCTTGAAGGTTGATTGCTGCTTGGTGGTGTTGCTGGTTGGTTGCTGATATCTGGTGGAGTTTGGAAGTGTATTCTGTTGTTGTCTGCTGCTGATCTTTTTATTTTGTTTTGGATAACTGTATAATTTTCTGAACATGTATCTTTGGCCCATTTGTGGCTAAAGAGGGGGAGAATATTTTGGTACTTACTTAATTAGTACTTGACATTCTATTTTTCTGCTGTCACTTATTTTTGCTGCTATCTATCTCTGATTGTTTAGGGTCTTTAGCCAAAAATCTGCCAAAGGGGGAGTTTGTAGGTGTTTAGGTATTGGCTTGCATTTTTGGTAAATCCCAAGTGTATGTGTGAATGTCATGACTGATGTCATAACATTCTAGTTCAGTTTGTACTAACTCATTAGGTACCTTTGCAGAAAAATATTGTAATTCAAATACTGATGTTTATAAGTGTGTATCTGAGCATTTTTGCAAAATGATCACATTTTGCTAAATCAGTAGACAGGTTTTCTCAGATGTCATAACAGATGTTATGACATCCTGTTCTGAACTAACAGGATTGCAGGATTGGATAAGTCTGAGTTTTTTCAGGAAATAACTCAGTCCTTTCTGAACAGAATCCTGCGTTTTCTGAGGGATAACCTAGCTCAACCCTAACCTGGTTAATAAAGTCCTGTGACCTGATCTTTAGGTCAAAACGGAATTAACCCTAGGTTTTTGGAAACCCTAACTGAAGTTGCAGCTGCTATATATTCAACAGAGCTGCTGTTTTTCATGGATGGCTTTTATTGATTAGAAGATCATTTGTAATCTGTATAGATTTGTTTATTGTACTCCAAGCAATTATCAGTGTGATAAGTGCCTTGGAATAGGTTTCAAATTGTAAGGGTTGTGTAGCACTCTAAGCTTTGAAGCAAGAGTGCTTGAATGTTCCTTGACTAAAGCTGTGAAGCAGAGTCAAGTTAGTTGTGTACATCACTCAAAGCTGTGAAGCAAGAGTGATTGTGTTGCTTGATTAAAAAGCTGTGAAGCTTAATCAAGTGTTTGTCTTTGAAGAGTGTCTTCATCAATTCTTAAGTCAAATTGGTTTATGTATCACTGCTGTGATTGAGGGGGAGTGAGTAGGAACTCAGGTTTAAGTTGTACTTAGATTGGAATTGCATTGGGTAGGTCTTAAGTGAAGGAGATAAACTGGTTGGTTTATTCCTGAATTAAAATCTCTTATAGTGGATTTCCTCCCTGGCTTGGTAGCCCCCAGAGTAGGTGTTGTTGCACACTGAACTGGGTAAACAATTGACTGTGTTCTTTATTGCTTTTGTATTTACTGTCATATAGTAAGTCAGATACGGTGTCATAACATTGAACGTGACATTGAGTATCTGCAGCCAGAATTTCATGAATTAATAATATATCTTTCAAAAATTGGAGCCAAAATTTGAATTAATGATATATCTTTAAAAAAAAAATTAAAAAATGGAGCCAAAATTTGGATTAATGACATATCTTTCAAAAAAAATGAAAATTGGAGCCAAAATTGACAAGCTTGAAATTGCTGATTATTTTTAAATTTCACTCTGTGTAATCAATTGTATTCTGGAAGCAATCGATTGCATCAATGTTTTTTTAAAATATTGCACAAAATGCACTATGTGCAATCAATTGCACTCTAAGAGCAATCAATTGTACAGTGAAACAATGAATTGTTTTAAAATTATTTTTCTTTGCAATTAGAGATTTCATGGAAATAATACCGGAAAACCTTATTTGTTAGATGTTTTGACTCGGTACCTACAAAACACAAATATACAAAGACAAAGACTAATATTTTTTGTATTTTGATTAGAAGTTAGTCAACAACACAAGAGCAAACTTAAAGATAGGATGCAAATGTGATGAATGAAGCTATTTATTAATGATTGTGACCAAATGACAAAATACGATATGAAAGTGCGATTGAAAAAATAAATTAGGGGCGAAATTTAGGGTACGACAGCTGCCCCTATTTAATTATCTTTTATCCAAATAGGCGGAAAGTAATTAAATACAAACAAACATGAATTTCGTCCCTGATGCGATGAGATGATAGCATATGTTATGAATGCATGCATGGACCTTTTTTTACATATATTTTTTTTCTGAATAATGTATGAGATGAGACAGACTCTGGGAATATGGAAAGACTCGAAACTGGAAACTTATGGTAGTTCAGATGAAAAGACGTAGAAAGACACACTAGGGAAACAACAATATTTTTTTGGATATCTGTTAGGGTGACAAAGAGTAACCATCAATACTTGGAAAAAAGAGATAAAACCCGAGAAGGCAAGCAGCGACATCCAAGAATGGAATTGAATGAGGCGAGAAACTCTCTAGAAAAGACAATCAAAAGCATCTAGAAGAAAAATAGATGTGGGATGAGACAAAATCTAAAGCTATATCAGAGTCGTCCAGGAAAGACACTGGACAGAAAAGAAACATGACATCCAATTTTGGCTTTGAATGAAGGGAAAACTCAACTTCTAATAATGGCTTTAGACGAGAGAAAAGATCACAATATCCAATATTGGCTTTGGATGGAAACAAAAGATAGCAACATCCAATATTGGCTTTGGATGGAAACAAAAGATCACGACATCTAATATTGGTTTTGAATAAAGGGAAAACTCAACGTCTAATAATGGCTTTAGACGAGAGAAAAGATCACAACATCTAATATTGGCTTTGGATGAATGGAAAACTCAACGTCTAATAATGGCTTTAGACAAGAGAAAAAATCACAACATCAAATATTGGCTTTGGATGAATGGAAACATCAACGTCTAATAATTCCTTTAGATGAGAGAAAATATTACAACATCCAATATTGGCTTTGGACGGAAACAAAAGATAGAAACATCCAATGTTGGCTTTGAATGAATTGAAAAGATCATGGCATCCAATATTGACTTTGGACAGCATGGGGAAACATGATACCCAAGATTAGCATTGGTTGAAAGAAATACAGGTCATCCAAGATTAGCATTGGAAGATGGAGAGAAATAAATCATCCAAGATTAGCATTGGAAGAAAGAGAGAAACAACTCATCTAAGATTAGCATTGGACGAAAGAGAGAAACAACTCATCCAAGATTAACTTTAGACGAAAGAGAGAAACAAATCACCCAAGATCAGCATTAGACGAAAGAGAGAAACAACTCATCCAAGATTAGCATTGGACGAAAGAGAGGAAACACCCGAACTGAAATCTGCTTTGGTAGGTGCCAAGTAAGTTTGACTTTGATCTCAAGGTGACATGTCAACTGCAACAAGACCTCGGGAAATGAAAATGAGGATGAAACACTCTTGTTATGCATTATGTATGAATTTTGTTATGCAAGATATGTGAATGATCTATGCGTGTAATGCAAATGTTTACGACAATGGAGTTTGACTCTTTTGTGAAGGTAAGATTGGAAGTTTGATTCCTTAACACGGAGAACTCTGCCAAATTTGTTGGGAAAGAAAATGTCCCGAACCCAAATTTGTCACTTGTAAACTGTATTGAACCGATGATCCTCCGAGGAAGGACATGGAGAGCTGCTTGGGGATTTGTCCCAGATTAGCTTACTGGTGAGGATAAAATGATCATGGCTTCAGTAGTATGTTGCTAGAAATGAGCTGATCATGGCTTCAGCTCTGAAATGACTATTGGAGATAAACTGATCATGGCTTCAATTCTTGAAATGATTGTTGGAAATAAACTGATCATGGCTTCAATTCTAAAATGATTGTTGGAATAAACTGATCATGGCTTCAGTTCTTGAAATGTTTGTGTGAAATAAACTGATCATGGCTTCAGTTCTTGAGATATTTGTAGGAATAAACTGATCATGGCTTCAGTTCTTGAAATAACTGTTGGAAATAAACTGATCATGACTTCAGTTCTTGAAATGACTTTTGGAAAGGAATGCCCCAGTATGAGTCTTGAAAATGATATTCTGGCTAACCATTTATGAGAAAACTCACATTGAGCAACAAATCTTGAACTGATTCGCAATTGGACCTGGAAGATACTTGCCCCTCATAGGGTTACTGACCAAGTTTCTCAACTGTTTGAAATCCCTTGACGAGGAAAGCTTGCTTGAAAGCAAAATTGTTTATTCAAACATGATAATTTTAATGCAAAGTTCATGCAAAAGTTTTTGAATTCAAAATCATTTTTGAAATGATGTAATTGGTGTATAGAAAATGCATCACTGTTTAAAACACAATGGTTTATTAGTGAAAGAGAAAGCAAAGGTATGATACCAAAACAAATGATTTGAAAATGATATTAGGAGTCCGTTTATGCAACCTTGTTGTAGTATGCTTTCAAAAGAAACCTGACTTCAATTAGGTCTTTTGAGGGTTGTAACATGGTCTGGTTCACAGTTTAAGAAATAAAGGATAAAGACTCAAATTTTATTTGTACCCAACCAAATCTTGTGATGTTCTTCAGTCCTACGTTTAGTTAATTCAGAATATGCATTCAGGTTCCAAGAGATTTTGGAATTGCACTGATGGTAGCAACGATGATAATTCAGAAAATAAGGAATTTTTGAGATCGCAGTCACTTCTTCTTACATTATATTGTTGTTTTGAGGACTTTTGTCAACTCTGGTGTAGAATTTTGAGGATTTTAAGACCTCTTCTAATTGAATTTATTATTCCCAACTTTTTCCTGAACTGTTTCATTTGAGATTACAGTCAGCGGGATGCCCCAATTTTTTTTGTCTAAGTCTCCTTCATAGGTTTTGACTTAGAATAATTTTTCTTTTGATTTTTCTTTTCATTCAATTTTTCTTTTTGGAAAGATAATGACTGCCTTTCTCAATTATTACAGGGAACCATCTTCGTCATTTTTGGTATGGGAGCATCTTTAACACTTTTTGCTGTATGCAAAGGAAAGCTTGATCGCGACCTTTATTGAAAGGTGTCTTGCACGATTTCTCTTGTAATTGAATGCACAGTCAAATTAATGGAGAACTACCCATCCCCAGGTTAAGATTGTAGGTTTTTTCGTATAGAAAGAAACTACAACTTCTAGGCTCAAAGGAGTGAACGAGGGATTAACTTCCTTATTGCTCTAGTGTTTGGGAGTTGAAACAATGTCTGTACATCATCAACAAAGTTTTATTCAAAAGCATACCAACAATAATTATGGGTATTTCATTTTCATCATCCTCCCTCAAATCTTTGCATAAACAAAAGTTTGATAAAGAGAGTAAACAAGAGAAATGTGTTTGAAAGCAGTAAATGAAAATGATTTGAATCAAAACATTGAAATGCTCATTTCATTAGAATTAACGTGAAAGTATAAACAAAATTTGAAAGCAACAATTTTAACATAGACAAGGGAAAAATGCAAACAGAAAGAAAGATGGCCTAGTGACTAATCAGTAACAAGGATGAGCCGTCCTGTCTGAAACACTGGCTTTAGGAAGTGACTTGAGGGTACCCTGACTCAGTCTTCAGCCACTTTGTTTTGGAAAAGAATTACTGATAACATTAGGACCTGCCTCTTTGAAAGTGAGAATATTTGCTTTCACCAATTCTTGCACTCTGTTTTTAATGCATAACAGCTCTCTAAATCATGACCGGCAACTCCCTGATGAAATTCACAGTGAAGGTCAGATCTGAACCCGGCTGGAGGAGGAGTTCGAGGAATCAGAGGCCTAGTTTTAATCAAACCCTTCTGCACCAATGCAGGATACAATTCAGTGTATGTCGTAGGGATGGGATCAAATTGAGCCCTATTCCCTACATAACGATTCTGAATTTATGCAATATTCAATTGTTGAGGAACCTGAACTGGTTGAGCATTGACCGCAGGAGTAACAACCGCTACTTGTGATTTATCAATGTATTGAGGCGTATGTCGAGGTCCTCTTCTCTCAATCGAGACAACATTGGCTTCTACCTCTTTCTTCTTTTGAAAGTTCCCAAGGTAATTCTTTGCACCATTAGAAGATTAAGCAGATTTAGACACTTTACCATTCTTGATTCCTTCTTCTAATCTTTGGCCAATAGTCACCCGGTCTGTGAAGCTGGAGGACACACTACCAATCATCTTCTCCAAAAAGAAAGGGGACAAAGTATCCATGAATAATCCAGTTAGCTCTTTCTCTTCCAGAGGTGGTTCAACTTGAGATGACAATTCTCTCCATCGTTGAGCATACTCCTTGAAAGATTCTTTCTCATTCTGAGACAAATTTTGTAGTTGGCGATGATTAGGTGCCATGTCAAGGTTGTATTCGTATTACTTTATGATTGCATCAACAAGAACATGGAAGCATTGGATACGACCTGTCTCAAGTCCCATATACCATTTCAATGAAGCTCCACTCAGACTATATTAGAAACAATGGATAAGCAACTTGCCATTCTTTGTGTAAGCAAACATCTTTAAAAATTACATCACCAAATGACTTCTTGGACAAGTGTTCCCCCGGTATTTCTAAAACTCGAGAGTCTTGAACTTTGCAGGCATAACCAGATCAGAAACTAGGCACATGTTGTTAGCATCAACACTGAAGAAACTCATTTCCTTCCATGTCTCTAAGTCTCTTCTCTAAAGTCTGATACTGTTCTTTGAACTCTTCAAACTCACCAAAGTCTCCCTGACTCATACTTCGAGGACTAGCAGCATTGTACTCAAAGAGAGGGTTGCCAAAAGAAGCTCGTGCAGCAGGTTGATAAGAATCAGTATGAATGATTCTCTGAGGTTCAATGAAAACTCGAGCTTGAAAAAATGGTCGGGAAGACTGGCCAACCATTGAAGTAATTGCAACAGGAAAAGAGTAGTTATGAGGTAACCCAAACTCTAGCCATGTAGTAGATGTATGCTGGATAGGTTGAGTGTCAATAACATCAGTTGGGATTTCAGATATCACAGTCCTTTGAGGTGTATCTCCTCTGGAAATCAGGACTTACATCATCTCAGTAAGTTTGGCCATGTCTGACTTCAACTTGTCGATTTCCATTTTGACTTCTATGTTGTGTTGTTCTTGGTTTTCCATTCTTAATCTGACAGTAGCTCTAGTCCCGTAGTTCTGTTGAGGCATCAGCTTAATGGTAGATGACTAACTGGAAGAAAGAAGCAACTGGGAATAAGATCCTAAACAACCTAGATGTATACAGAATGATGCAGATGGTGCAAATGATATGCAATGTTAGGCAATGCGCTGCACAGTAACAGGATCACGTGGTTCAGAGTCACGATCCTGGAGTCAAAGGTACAACCCGTAAGGTATGGACTAATGGTTATCACCTTCCAAACAAGGTTCTAAGAGGTTCCCAGAGTCTACATCCTTCCTTCAGATATTACCAACGTCCCGATTAATTCGGTAATTAGCAATATTCTCAGGAAAAACTTGTCCGAGCATAGTATCGCGTGACATCTATTTCCGGATTACTCTGTCATAGTTTCCGCACTACACCTAAAAGTCCAAGATGGGTTAGGTATTCTACGGTCCTCAGCTTCAGCAGGCCCCCAGGTCGAAATCAGCACGTCTTCTCGATTACTCGGTAAACGACACTAAAGTCAAATGGGCTTCCACTGAGTGGGGGATCTCATGTATCCTTTTTTGGGATTACTCACTCAAAGTTAACATGACTATATTGCCCGTCCTATCTTAAGTATGGCCCAAAGTCCGGGTAGAAGACTTATAAGAAATCACCAAGCCCCTGAAAACCAGGAAAATCCAGACAAACATATATACAACATAATGGTAAGTAATAAACAGCAAGTAAAACAATATATAAACACTCATAGAAAATAAACAAACAAATCTAGGATTGACCCACTTAGAATGGACCAGAAATAGGTCAATCTGTCCCCAGTGAAGTCTCAACTTTCGTGTCGCGCACCGTCGGCAAGGACGAGCAGAGATGAACTAAATTGCGATAATAATGCTAGGAAAAGAAATGTAGCGGTAAATATTTGAGATTAAGCCATCAATTGACTTATCTCAACATAATGAAGTCGCCACAACACTTTATTGTTTCCAAAGGGAAATGGGAAAAAACGAACAAAACCCATAATGAAATAAAAAATCAGAGATCGAGGTACGGGGGTCGGTTATGCAAAGGGAAGGTATTCACTTTGTTTGGTTTCTTTTAAAAGGAGTGTTATGTAAAAGTTTACTTTATAAAGGAAAATAATGAATGAGTATTTGCAAACAAAAGAATTTTTTTAATATTATTTTTGTTGCTCACCTTGGGTCGTAAGACTTAGTGCCTACGTACTCCCTCGTGCAATGGGAAAGTCAGAGCACCGTAGTTCGGCTAGAAAAGACTTGTATGTTGATTGATTTAAAATAAGAAGACAAATCGTCATTGTTAAGAGAGAAATATCAACTAATGCCCACAAGGTGTGGGAAAGATGGACCCTGCATCAGCAAGAGTGAGGGTTTGAGAACGCCTCTAGCACTCATGCGAAAGAGTCGACACCTTTATAACAAGGAGGATAGGAGAATGTTGCTAGACTATCAATGAATCATGTCTCATCTTAAAAAAAGGTTTGAATGGTGTTGTACCCCAAAATTTTCCCTCTCATTTCCCAAGAAATATCCCATAAGATCTTCATTTAATCAAGATTGCACAAGGTTTGATCAGCTCAAGACACTTCCTCAAGCACTAACAACTGAAAATTAGGGTTTGAGATTGCACAAGGACAAATGGACTTTTAGTTCCACATATGACTTTAATGGATCATTTTGGACCATCAAGATTGATCATGTCAAGTTTCAAGCCTTGGATCACATTTTTGCCCAATCAATTGATCAGTTGACTTAAATTCAACTGTATTGGGGAAAAAGTTAACTGTGGTCAATTTACAGTAAAAATTCATAATTTTTGGTACATATAAACATTATGAACTCATATATGTCAATTGATCAAGTTTGGATCACAATTCCTTAATAAATTTGATCAGATCATCAAAAGGGCAAAATGGTCAAAATTAGGGTTTTGACTAAGGAGGTTCAATTTTTGACTTTTGACCTAACAATTGACTTATTGGTTCAAGACATGATCTCAAGGGTACAAATACATCATTTTTACCTAATGGCATGGATCAAAACATTTCTCAAGACCAATTGATCGATAGTTGATTTTCAGTCAACTGATGGAAAGTCAATTGTACACTGAAAAGTCAAACTTTGACTTTTTGACCAAAATCAAGTTTCAAAGATTACAATTCATCAAGACATGTCCAAATATGAAACTTGTTCATCAAGAAATTGAAAAGTCAAAATTCATTCTTGAAAAGTCAAAATTTCCAAGACTTAGAATTTTTCTAAGTGATCAAAATTCACATTTTTTTCACAACTTTGTGCCAAATTTCCACCATGATGCAAGATGATTCAAAGGAAACTTCCAAAATGAAAATAGTAGATCTCAATGAGATATAAAACATTGTAGGGCATAACTTTTTCTAGAAATTCTTGGATTTTAAGTTATGATTTTGTGAAGACATGCTCATGAAACTTGAAGACTTAGTTTGCCCAAGTTTAGGCGGGATTTTGACCTAACTTCATGGCAATTTTTCACCTAGTTCCAGTTTGAATTTTCAAAAATGTCCAACATGAAGGTTTTAGGGGATGTTACAAGATTTCCAAAATGTCCAAGAACTCATTGAGATCATACTTGAGCTAAGATAATCAAAGCCATGAAGTTAGGGTTTCATTATTATATTAAAAGCCATTTTCTTGATGAACATTTGATCCAATCTTCAAGCATGCTGTACAAATCTCACTTTGCAGGCTTCTAACTTGCATTTCACTCCATAATTAAATGTCTACACAGCTGTTAGATTCTCATTCATCTTTGATTTATAGCTTATGATATTTACATGGTTGGATTCGTATTGAAAAATGGAGCAACTTTCATGTTTGCATCTTTCATTTTTGTTGAGAAATGAGCAAGTTACAGGAACCATGGCTGGAGGTTGAAGATGAAATCATTTTTAGGACTCGTTTTATGTTATGTATTTATCATTTTAATTAAGTTAACGGATGTACAACCACCCCTATGGCAAAGGTAGCGCGCCTGTATGGTAAGGGTCATGGGTTCAAGTCCCAACGCTACCTTTTGTTTTGATTTTCAACATTTTCCTTCTTTTTGCCAGCAACAACCAGCGCTTGGGCCTTAAGTTAGTGGGCCTTGCCATTTTTTCTGCACCAAATCCTCTGCTTGCTTACTACCACATAGGTCCAAACCCTTTTTTTATTTTTCTGATTTTTAAACAAAAACATCATTTGGGCCAGATTCAAAAACTACTTTTCTAGAAAACTCCTAAGTTTAATTTCACACCTCCCTGACTTTTTCTTTATATTTTATTTTTAATTTATTTTCTTTATTATTTTTATTATTATTACTATTATTATTTTTATTTTTATTAATAAAAATCAAAATATATTTTTATTTATTATTTATATACTTATAGTTTACTTTCTTTATAAAACTAAAAAAGACAAAAAAATATTTTCTTAACAAATTAATTTCTTTTTCTTAATAAATTAATAATTAGATTTTTTTATTTCTTTTTATTTAAAATCAACTTAGAATTTAGGTTTATTTTAATTAATTAATTTTCATATTATTATTATTAACTTAAAACCTTTTCTTCAAAAAACTCTAAAAAATGCTTTCTAACTTAATTTCTTTTCTTAATTAGTTTAAGTTTAATTTTATTTAATTTTAATCAATCATTTTCCTTAATTAGGTCAAAACTAAACCCTTTCATTAAAACCAAACAAAAATCATTTCCTTTCCATTTATTTTCTTGCATATTTATTCAATTCTTGTACATTATTCAATATGGTTATAATAGATAATTAGGTTTAATTTTCTTGCAATCCCCCTTTGTAAATTTGTATACCCCCTCTCCTAATGATGTAATAGCGTAGTAATTTTACTTTCTGCAATTTATCGGTTTCATATAAATATTAGTAATTAGGGTTTGTATGGAAAGACTAAAATCAACAATTATAGATGCCATTTGGAGACTGATGGATAGGAGGATGGGCTTATAGATACCATCTGGAGCTGTTGGTATGTGGATGGGCTTATAGATGCCATCTAGGTGTCGATCGCGTAAGAGATTCCTTAGCGAGAACTTGCGTACCTGAGAAAGAAAATAATTACCTGGCCTATTACAGGAGTTAATCTTCAAACTCTTTATGTAGATGTGCCCTGGCTGGATACAGGAATCGAATCTTTAAACTCTTCAGACGTGCCCTGGCAAGATACAGGAATCGAGTTCGGAGAATATAGTCGTCAACAGATACACCCTGGCAAGATACAGGAATCGGATCTTCAAACTCTTCAGACGTGCCCTAGCAGGATACATGAATCGAGTCTGGAATATAGTCGTCAACAGATACACCCTGGAAAGATACAGGAATCGGATCTTCGAACTCTTCAGATGTGCCCTGGCAGGATACAGGAATCGAGTCTGGAATTAGTCGTCAACAGATACACCCTGGCAAGATACAAGAATCGGATCTTCGAACTCTTCAGATGTGCCCTGGCAAGATACAGGAATCGAGTCTGGAATAGTCATCCACAGATACACCCTGGCAAGATACAGGAATCGGATCTTCGAACTCTTCAGACGTGCCCTGGCAAGATACAGGAATCGAGTCTGGAATAGTCGTCCACAGATACACCCTGGCAAGATACAGGAATCGGATCTTCAAACTCTTCAGATGTGCCCTGGCAAGATACAAGAATCGAGTCTGGAATTAGTCGTCAACAGATACACCCTGGCAAGATACAGGAATCGAATCTGGAATCACGACAGTTGATAGTAATTATCTTTGTATTGACCTTTGTCCTGAAAAGACAAACGTTAGTTGTATGCGATGTTATGATGTATGACATGCGTGATGTTCTCAAAATAAATGAGATTGTATGTTCATGATGCGTATGTGCATGCTATAATGTATGAAGATGTGACGTTTATGAAATGTATGTTTTCGTCTAGGAAAGCAAATCCTTGACGGGTGCCGGGAAGTCAACCCCTGGGCTGATGTTGAAGGATAGTGCTTCGTTGTTTCCGCTGGGGATGATGGTTGCAAGAATACCGGTAGGAGAAGATGACTCCGTTGGGGACTAAACTTGGCGAATAGATTACTCTGCGGGGAATGAACTCTGTGGGGAAAGAGAATTCTTTGTTGAAGTCGATGATAACTCTGCTGGGGATACCACTGATGTGTTATGTTGAAGGAATTGAACTCCGCTGGGGGATAGGAAGACTCCGTCGAGGACGATCTTTCCGTGGCAAATGGCTGAGGATAACCCAGTTATATCCTGGTGGGGAAATAACCTTCTGAATAAATCCGGGGAGAAGCTTTCGTACTCGGCGGGGGACAAGCTTCCAGAATCTACTGGGGATAAGCTTCCTACTGGGGAGATGGATTCCACTTTCCTGGGGAAATTTTCAGATTGGACTGGGAAATGGCTCCACTGGGTGTTCGTATTCCGCTGGGGAACAATCTTAGATCAAGACTGCCGGGGATGCTTGTTAAGAATGTTTGTATACTCCACTGAGGAATGTTGAGATCTGCTGGGGATACCCAATTTCCTTAAGGATGACCGTGGACTAACTCTGCTTGGGGAGAGTATCGTTGACTTGCTGGCTCACTCTCTGGGGAATTAAGATATCTTGGTTACTTTCTTCAGCCTAACTTACCTTGGTACCTTGGTGGACAGAGCAATTAGATCGTTTTAGACAACTCATTATTGCCCCTGTTTCTGATGTTACCTGTAATTAATCCTTTGTTTCGTATGCAAATATTTATGAGTTAGCAATTAGTTTCAAATGCATATATCACAATTGAACATTGGACGTTCTTCGCAAAACAAAACAGAAAAAGGAAAAAACAATTGGCAATTGGTCTAAAAAGTGAATTTGTATTGATTTTTGAATTTGCCTGTAAATAGGCGTTTATGTACAAGAGGCTGACGTCCTAGTAAGAGAACGCCGTCGAATAATAGAGTTTATACAATTTTGTGAAAAGGGAAAACAAAACAGCTATGTGAAAAGATAATCCCACTGGGTTCCAACTCTGCTATCGCCTTTATATCTTCGAGCGTCTCATCACTTGGCTGCTCGGTTGAAGATGAAGCTGACTGATCGATGCTGTCTGAACTTGATAGTTGATACCGGATTCTGGATGCAAAGTGATCCAATGAGACATAGTATTACGCTTTAATCCCTAACTTTTTCCTGGACCGCCCTTTCGGGTTTTCAGTCCACCGGGATACCCATTTTTGCCCAAGCCGCCTTTTCAGGTTTTCGACTTGCCGGGTGTACAGATTTTTCATTTCATCCCTCATTTTGCCCGAACCCTTTTGGTTCGCCGGGAAGCCCTAATTTTTGCCTAGGTATGTCAACCTAGCGGGTCTTTTATCATGCGTAGTATCTTTTTACTATGTCTGCATTGGCGGGGTGAGGGAGGTCGTCACCATCCATGGTGGTTAGGATCATGGCTCCTCCTGAGAACACATGTTTAACCACAAATGGCCCTTCGTACGTAGGGGTCCATTTTCCCCTGGGATCACTCTGAGGAAGGATGATGCGCTTGATTACCAGGTCCCCAACTTGATACTCTTGTGGTCTGACTTTCTTGTTAAATGCCCTGATCATCCGTTTTTGGTACGTTTGACCATGACAAATAGCAGTGAGTCTCTTTTCGTCAATTAGATTTAATTGATCAAGTCGAGTATGGATCCATTCATCTTCGCTCAGATCTGCATCCTTCATTATCCAGAGAGAGGGTATCTGGACTTCAATCGGCAAGACTGCCTCCATGCCATAGACCAAGGAAAAAGGAGTTGCCCCGGTTGACGTTCTTGCTGAGGTACGATACCCATGAAGAGTGAATGGTAACATCTCGTGCCAATCTTTATAGGTCACTGTCATCTTCTGCACAATCTTTTTGATATTTTTATTAGCTGCTTCTACAGCCCCATTCATCTTCGGCCGGTAAGGAGAAGAGTTGTGGTGCTATATCTTGAATTGCTCCCAGAGCTCAGTGATCATCTTGTTATTAAGATTGGTACCATTGTCCGTAATGATCCTTTCCGGGACGCCGTATCGACAGATCAGGTTATGCCGAATGAATCGTGCCACGATGTTCTTGGTTACAGTGGCATAGGAAGCTGCTTCAACCCACTTCGTAAAGTAATCGATCACTACTAGGATGAAGCGATGTCTGTTGGATGCTGTAGGTTTAATCTCGCCGATCATATCAATGCCCCACATTGCAAAAGGCCAAGGTGTTGTCAAGACATTCAGAGGAACTGGAGGAACGTGCACCTTATCAGCATAGATCTGGCACTTATGACATGTCCAAAAATGTTGGTAACAGTCAGCTTCCATTGTGGACCAGAAATATCCTGCCCGAAGGATCTTCTTTGCCATGGTGTGTCCACTGGAATGTGTTCCGAAGGTACCTTCATGCAGTTCTGCCATGATCTTTTCTGCTTCAGTCTTATCCACACAACGCAGTAAGGTTGAATCGTGGTTTCGCTTGTACAGAATGCCGTTGTTGAGGAAGAACTTTGCTGCGAACCTTCTCAGGAATTTCTTCTCATTGAAAGATGCACCCTCGGGATATTCTTGAGCTTCCAGGTGCCTCTTCACCTCATGATACCAAGGTTTTTCAGTTACTACCTCAGCCTCAAGATCACAACAGTATGCAGGTTCGTCCAGTTTCCAGATAATGATCCGGGGAGCCTCATTGTCCCACTTGACTTTGAAAATAGAAGACATCGTAGCCAACGCGTCCGCCAAATGATCCTCCTCTCTTGGGAAATGTTCAAAAGTTATCTCTGTGAAATGGGGGATCAATGTCAACACACATTCTCTGTAAGGAATAAGATTCAGATGTTTCGTATCCCACTTGCCTTTGATCTGATTGATCACGAGAGCGGAATCTCCGAAGACACTCAGAAACTTGATCCTTAAGTCAATCGCAGCTTGAAGACCCATGATGCATGCCTCATACTCCGCCATGTTGTTGGTGCAGTTGAAACATAACCGGGCAGTAAGTGGAGTATGAGTGCCTTTGGGGGATATGATCACAACGCCGATACCGTTACCCAAAGTGTTGGAGGCTCCGTCAAAGTTCATAGACCATCGGGATCCTTCCTCAGGTCCTTCATCCGGTCCAGGTACTTCGTAATCAGTCACTATCATGATGCTCTCGTCAGGAAACTCGAAGTTCATTGACTGGTAGCCATCTACTGCCTGGTGTGCCAAGTGGTCTGCCAATACACTTCCTTTGATAGCTTTCTGAGTCGTGTACTGGATGTTGTATTCTGTCAAGATCATTTGCCATCTTGCTATTCTTCCAGACAGAGCATGCTTTTCGAATATGTACTTTATTGGATCCATTTTTGAAATCAACAGAGTAGTGTGAGTCAACATATACTGTCTCAGCCGGCGAGCAGCCCATACCAAAGCGTAGCAAGTTTTCTCGAGCAGTGAGTATCGGGTCTCACAGTCGGCAAACTTTTTGCTAAGGTAATAAATGGCATGCTCTTTTTGGCCAGACTCGTCATGCTGCCCCAGCACACACCCCATTGAGCTGTCAAGTACTGTCAGGTATAGTATTAGAGGTCTCCCTTCAACCGGTGGCATAAGAATGGGTGGTTCTTGGAGATACTCTTTGATTCTGTCGAAAGCGGCCTGACATTCATCATTCCAATGTACTACCTGATCTTTCTTCAGCAACTTGAAGATTGGTTCACAGGTAGCAGTTAGGTGCGAGATGAATCGGGCAATATAATTCAGACGTCCTAGAAAGCCTCTGACTTCCTTCTCTGTCTTTGGAACTGGCATCTCTTGTATGGCTTTAACCTTGGCAGGGTCCACTTAAATACCTTTGTCACTTACGATGAAGCCTAGAAACTTTCCAGATCTTACCCCAAATGTGCACTTGTTTGGGTTCAACCTCAGCTTGTACAATCTCAGACGGTCAAACAATTTTTGCAGATGGTCAAGGTGTTCCTCCTCAGTTTGGGACCTTGCAATCATATCATCGACATACACTTCAATCTCATGGTGGATCATGTCATGAAATAAAGCAACCATGGCACGTTGGTAGGTTGCCCCAGCATTTTTCAACCCGAATGACATGACCTTGTAGCAGAAGGTGCCCCACTGAGTAACAAAGGTAGTATTTTCCATATCTTCAGGAGCCATCTTGATCTGATTATAACCTGAAAAACCATCCATGAAAGAGAAAACCTTGTGCTGAGCAGTATTGTCAACCAGAACATCAATGTGAGGTAGGGGGAAGTCATCCTTTGGGCTTGCCCTGTTCAAATCCTTGTAATCGACACACATTCTGACCTTACCATCTTTCTTTGGCACTGGAACCACGTTGGCAACCCACTGAGGGTAAGAAGTCACTGCAAGAAAACCGGCATCAAATTGCTTCATAACCTCAGCTTTGATCTTCTCGGACATCTCTGGACGCATATGGCAGACCTTTTGTTTAACCGGAGGGCAGCCTTCCTTGGTAGGCAAGTGATGGACCACAATGTCAGTATCCAACCCAGGCATGTCTTCGTAAGACCAGGCGAAGATCTCTACATAATCATGCAACATCTGAATCAACCGTTGTTTTACGCTGAACTCCAGATTGGCACCAATCTTAACTTCCTTTCTGTCTGTCTCAGTACCCAGATTTACCGTTTCCACTGGCTCTTCATGTGGCTGAATGGCCCTCTCTTCCTGGAGTAACAATCTTGCAAGCTCACCAGGCACTTCACAATCATCTTCACCTTCGTCTTCGGCTAAGTTGATCGGATTTTCGAAGTCATAACTGGCAGTAGCAGAGTCGTTACCAGTGAGATCCAGAGTGGATTGAAACCTGTATAGGTGAGTGTGTGTAAATATAGCTATTTTGCAATATATAAAGAAAGAAAGAAGGAAAGGGAGCACAAGATTTGAAATGCGAAAAACGTCCAATGTTTTTATTCATGATATATGGAAATGACAAGTAATATGCCCTCACAAATGAAGCCACGGTGCCCCGGGTAAGACACCGGGCCATAAAGTTTTAATTTATTGTTCATTACAAAATTAAAAACAAAGGAATTCATTACTGCGTAACAAAAGTAACAGGTATGTAGTCTTTTGCAGTCTAATTGTTCAGTCCACCGCCGGTCGTCGGGTAGATCCAGCTATCAAACTCTGATTCCTCCGCATCGCCTTCAATGGCATTCACTCCCGGGTTGGTGATGAACACGGGAGGTCTTCCGATCCTTGCTTTGCATACAGCCCTCTGAGCCTCTGTAGTGAAACCCAGTCCAAACTTGTCAGTCTTAGGAGTAAAATCAGGGAGCCTGCCCCAGTTAGCACATTCACCTTTCTCAATTACAGCCCGGGCGTCCTTTAAGGAGGCCATCTTCAAAGGAAAGTCTTCTTCAATTACTGTCTCAGCTGACGCTAATGTTGGAGGTACCTCTTCAAAATGTTGAAAGGGGGTTTCAATAAACTCCCCGTCCATCTTAATATACCGGAATGAGTTCAGATGACTAACCATGTATTCTTCCTCCCCCTGTACTGTAACAATCTTCCCTCTGACAGGGTACTTGAGCTTCTGGTGTAGAGTGGAAGTCACAGCCCCAGCCTTGTGAATCCAAGGTCGACCCAGCAAACAGGAATAAGATGGACGGATGTTCATCACATAGAACGTTGAATCGAAGACTTGAGAACCAACACGAATCAGAATATCTACCTCACCATGTACCATCCTCTTCGACCCGTCATAGGCTCGGACCACGATGTTACTAGGCTTCAACTCCAAACCCTCACAATCCAGCCTGTCTAAGGCCTTCTTGGGCAATACATTCAGCGAAGAACCGATGTCCACCAACACGTGTGCGAGATTAGTGCCCCTACATTCTATGGAGACATGCAGGGCATCATTGTGGTTCTTTCCCTTAGCGGTAAGATCAGCATCCGAGAAACCCAAACCATTGTCGGCGGTCAGATTGGCCACACAGTCAGTGAATTGATCAGCGGATGTCTCTTGTGGCACATGAGCCGTCTTCAGAAATGAAATCAGGGCCTTGGCATGGGCCTCTGAGCATAGCAGTAATGATAGCATAGATATCTTGGAGGGGGTATGCCCCAGTTGTTCAACGACGTTGAAGTCGCTCTTCTTAATGATCTTAAGGATTTCCTCCATCTCTTGAAGGGAGGCTTCAACATTAACAGTCTTCGGTGCCTCCATCCGGGCAGGAACATCATCAATCCCTTTGCCCCGAGTTTCAGATGACTCGGCAGCAGGGGTAGAAACTGGATCAGAAGTGGAAACAGGCGCACTTGCAGGTGTTATTATAAGAGGTCTTCAGATGAATGGTGGCGTAATGTCAGGCGAGAAGAGCCTGCCACTGCGAGTAACTTTGGCGGGACCAGTGATGTTACTGATACCGGTGCTGGTGTTGAACTCCTGCTTCACTCCAAGTACATACACATCTTCCCCATAATGCCATGGGACAACCTTGTCAGATTCATAGGGGAGGGGCCCCGGAACAGTAATGATAATGGGTGCAACGGACATGATTTTGACTGGCATCCTCGGGGGAGCCTTGGTAGGATTGTTGAAGATGTTGACAACGGATACTTCTTCAACAGGAACACTAGGAACGGCGGTCTTCTTGAATAAGATTTCTTTGCTATCCATCAGGCTTTGGGTGCCTGATTTCAGCAACGGACAACCAGCAGGGGAAACGGCACACAGAAGGCAACCCTTGCTACAACCCGGAAATAAATCGGCTAGCAACAGGTTCCTCTTAACAGTCAATAGAGGGGTAGCAACATCATCCACAGAAACTGCATACAAGTCTTCATCAACAGCATTTACTCCATGCCGGGGCATAGGAGCAGTCACAACGTTTGGCCTTTCGGGCGGCTCAAACTGTATTTCCTTCGCATCGATAAGGTCTGAACCTTATTCCTTAGGGCCCAGCAATCATCAGTAGAATGCCCCGGGCTATCAGAGTGATAAGCACAGCGGGCATTTGGATTATACTTCGAAGAGGTCGTGTTTACCACCTTCGGAGCTTCTCTGATGGTTACCAAGTTGGTCGATAGCAGTTGTGGCAAGATCTGTGACAAGGTCATACTAAGCCGAGTATATTCTCTTCTGGGTCTCTCACCCCTTGGTTGGTTAGGTTGCCGAGGAGCGGCAACAGGCTTTGCAATCACCACCGCGTTGACAGCTTGGCGGCGTTCTGGTTTATTCTGCCTTCTAGGCCCATACACAGCACTGGCTTCCTTCTTAAAAGGCTTCTTCTCAGAACTTGAGGACGCACCCTTCTGAATTTTCCCTGATTTCATGCCAGCTTCTATTCTTTCCCCAGTCAGAATGAGGTCTGTGAACCCTGCAGACGAATTTCCAATGAGATGATTGAAGAACGGCCCGGATAGGGTCCCCAAGAACATGTCTACTAGCTCACAGTCGGTTAATGGTGGCTGCACCCTGCCAGCCAGGTCCCTCCACTTCTGCGCATACTCTTTAAAACCTTCTCCCGATCCTAGCGACATACCCTGGAGTTGGGTACGTGTAGGAGCGAGGTCGGCATTATACTGATACTGCTTGTAAAAAGCAGTAGCCAAATCCTCCCAGTTACGAACCTTGGTTCCATCCAGCTGATAGAACCATTCGAGATGAGTCCCTGAAAGACTCTCCTGGAATAAATGGATCCACAAGTTCTTGTCCACAGTATACGGCTGAATCTTCCGCACATAAGATCTGAGATGTAGCTTAGGGCAGGACGCCCCGTCATACTTTGTGAAAGATGGTGTTTTGAACTTGTGTGGGATGACCACACCAGAAGATAGACCCAGGTCTCCAAAATCCAACCCAGGCACTTGTTGAATTTCCATGGCATTCAGACGATCCTCTAACTGCTTGTACTTGTCTTCAGCTGGAGGATACTGCTCCTCATTGAAATCAGTCTCGTTGTCAAAGACCACCGGACTAGGAACCCTTCCCCCCTGGGGACTGCCTTTTCCTACAGAAGAACCAGCTTGATCAACCTCATTCTGCAGTGTGTTACCAAACCTCCGGCCCGTGTTGAATAGTACAGTTCTCTTCTTCTTCTTCTTCTTGACCAGCAGAGCCTTCAATTCCTCCTGTCCTTGAGCCAAACTCATGATCAGCTCTTGGAATTGGGCGTTCTGAGCCTGAAGGGCCTTGATGGATTGCTCGGTAGATGATTCAGGGTTCATGATGCTGAAATAAACAGCGAAGAACATTAAGCAACCTGAAAAGAAGAGTACCTGCTATGCACATGATGCATGATATGTGTTTATGCAATGCATTCAAGGGTTCAAAAGTTCAAATTTGTTGTAGACAAAAGGGAACACACGTTATCATTAAGAAATATTTGTTCAGTACATCAAGGCCTCATGGTCAAAAATTACAAAGTAAACTAATCCCAAAAGACGCTGCGCATCCTCTTCGGAGCAATGTAAGTGTTAAGAGTCTTTTCCTCGTGCAGTAGGCGGGTGAGCTCCAAGACCTTCTTCTCACTAACATGTAGACTGGACTCAAGAGAATTCCGTTCTTCCTTAAGCTGGATCCAGCTCTTCTGCATTTCTTCCCAGGATGTAGGCATGTCAGGGTGTTGAATGGTGTAGGACACCTCTCCTTCCAATACTGGCTCTTTGATCACATGGAGAACATGAGGATATGGCATCACTAACTTCTGGGAGCGGGCTCGTACCCACTTGAGATAAGGTTCCAACGGGATGGAGTTCTTGTGCCCCAGTGTCTTGCTTTCTACCTTGTTGGGTATCCTCCAAGCTCTGATAAATCTCTGGCGAAGTCCTTGTGCATCATTGTCGAAGTCAAAAACTATGTCAGGAATTAACATGTCATGAGGGCCGTCCCTCCGAGCATAACCAAACTGTCTCCAAGCCAGACACGGGTTGTAAGTAATACCTCCTTTGATTCCGAGTAAAGGAACATTAGGAAACTCCCCGCAACGATCAATGATAGTGACATCTTCTCTGGACCGAGAACACCAATGTATATCTGCATGTGTAAGAGTCATTAATCGTTGTGACCATATCAAACCCCGCTCATTCTTCAAAACTGATTGTGGAAGGTGCGAAATAAACCACCTTCCCAGGAGGGGAGTGCAGCACATAAGAACACCTCTTTTTCTCATGGTTCGAGTGTAACATGAGTGAAGGATGTCTCCAAGCAACGTAGGTATAGGATTCCTGGACATGAAGATCTGGACAGCACTGATATCTATAAGCTGATCGGGATTCGGGAACAACACCAATCCATAGACAAGGAGGGCCACAACTTCTTCAAAGGCTTGTAGGTCAAGGGAGTTCCAACATTCTTGGGCCTTCTCAAACAGAAACCTGGCTAAGAACCCTTTGATACCACTTCTAACTTCCCAATGTCCCTTGATGTCAGATGGTTGTAGGCGTAATGCTTTAGCAATCTCTTCAAGTTTGGGTTCCTTTTCTGTACCGTTGTAGGGTAGTTGACTAAGGATAGGGATCTTCAGAAGCCGGGAGAACTCTTCCAATGTAGGCACCAGTTGATAATCCAGGAAAGTAAAGTAGTGGTGCAGAGGATCAAAGAACTGGAAGAGGACCTTTATCATATCTTCCTCAATGTTGGTGTTGACCAAGCTGATGAGTCTTCCATGCCTCTCACTGAAAGAAGAGCTCTCGGGAATCCTGGATATAAGTTCCTTAAGCTGAGGAGGGATCCTTACAAGGCTGATCTGAATTGTCTTTCTGCGAATAGTTTCCATGTCCTACAAAACAGGAACAAAGATGAAGATTCGAACCCCTGAAATGGTTAGTCAATGCATATGATGCTGCATGATGTTATGATGCTATGATTAAACACACCACAAGTATTCACAAGAAGCAAACATGGTAAGGCACACAAGTCACACAAGACAACCCTTAGAGTTTAGGCCAGCATGGGGTCTGGGGTACTACCCTCTTGAAGTTGGTGGGCTCAAAACCTGTCCTATCAGAAGTAACCGGGTTCTAAGGGTCCCAATATCATTGGATTGCTTTCATTGTTCATCATTTCGATTTAGCCACTGAACTGGCGACCGAAATATTCCAAGAAAACAACCCTCAACTGAGTGTAGTATAGAGTATCAACCAACCTCGGACTGCACCAAAGTCAGTTATCTCACTACCCTAAAGAGGCCAAGATGGTTCAATTAAGGTTCCTAAGGTCAGTTGATGCATCACGACACCACGCGGCGGCCCCGTACTCTCCTTGACTAAACTCAAGGGTTACCGATACTCACCAAAGTGCCACATCAACGTAGAAGACTGCTTCAACCATGTCGGTATACCCCGCACAGTTCCCTCACAGTCTTGTTGCTACTTTCTAAGAAGGTATCCCCCAGATCCGGGTTAGGATCTATAGAACTCCCAAGACAGTACCCATAATAATAAAGCAAACAAGTTCAGGCAATTGAAAACACAATTGATCTTAGTCCTAAGGTACACCTCACTTTAAATAGTCCCCAGCAGAGTCGCCAGTTTTGTGATCGGTGGATTTAGAACTGACTGTTTAACGTTGGATCGCGAAATGTCGCGGAAGCAAGAGTCGCCACCGTCTTTTATGTTCTCCAACAAGGAAAGGACAAAAGCACAGCAAAATTCCTTATGAGATAGTTTCTCGGTTCGGGAGGTAGATTTATAGAAAGGGAAGGTGTTAGCACCCTTTCTATCCATGGTTATCCATGGGCTCTTAGATACTTGCTCATTGTGTTTTCAAAAGTGTTTGCTTTTCAAAGTGTGAGTGGGTTTGAAAAAGGTTTCGTTTAAAGATTTTAGAATAACTCTTGTATCAGTCCTCAAGAGTGTTTGAAAAGTTGTTTTGAAAGCTTTTTGAAAGTGTCAGTGTGAAAAGGTTTTTGATTGTTTTTTAGGGAGCAAGTATTTATGAGTCATCTTCCTACCCTAAGGAATTAGGCTGTGTAAATGTCCTTAAGGTAGTGCCATCCCACCATTGAGAGATAGGTAGCACCACCGTTGGAGGTGTTCAGGTAAATTCGAGTGTAGGGACATGTGTGGTCACCAAAGCAACAGTTAGGACACCTTAGAAGCTACCCTTATGTCCTTGATCCTTTTTTTATTCCGAAGCAACCGTTTCGAGGCAACTATTTCAAGGCAACTGTTTCGAGGCAACTGTTTCGAAGCAACTGGATCATGGACATAGGACTTACTAAGACGTCCCATACTTGACGACCACGTTTCGAAGGCAACAGGTGAGGCGTACCCTAGAAGTGGTGTGTGAATCTGTGTGTTATTTTCATGTCAATATTCATCTTTGATCAGGGCATTGTGAGCTACGCTTGTTTTTAATTAACCATACATTCTTTCATGCAATTAGAATTTAAAAGTGCAGAAATTTAAATGCGGAAAGATAAATCCTACGCTATTACAAGGCGCGGGTCTATACATCGCCAAAATACAAAGACCCGTTTGATAAAAATGCGGAAAGTAAAAAGACCTAATTACTATTACAATCCTTGAGAAGTTACATAATTTTTTAAAAGAAAAAAGAATAATGTACGAAAGAATAAAAGTTAGGACGTCCGAGGGTTTTGACCCTTTTGAAATTAGATTGAATTAAAAGTCTAATTATTATTTAATTAAAGAAAGGAAGGAAAAGAAAATGTTTTTATGTTTTTGGTATTTATGAAGATAAAGAAAATTAAAAATCGAGAGAAACCCTAATTCTAAGTTATTTTAATTATTAATGAAAATATTAAAGTTACTCTAATTTACTAATTAATTAATGTACATGTTTATTTACAAAAATAAATAGTAATTATAATAATAAATGAGAAAAATAATTAATTAAGAAAAGGATGAAAAATGTCAAAAAACCCTAAGTCTAGCTATTTTTTTATTTATTAAGAAAAGGATTAAAGTTTAAAACCTAAATTAACTAAATTAATTATTAAAATTTATTTACGAAAATAAATTAATGAGTAAATTAATCAATAAATATTTTTTGGCAATTTTGGTTTCTGATTTTTATATTATGAAAATTAATTTTATGGTGAATTAATGAAAATAATTAAAGCAATAAAAAGAATCAAAAAAGAAAAAGAAAGTGAAATTAAATATACAAACAGGGGGGGGGGGGGTGTCTAGCCCATTTTGGAGGTTTTTTGATGTAATTTGGCCCATTGAATCAAAGTCTTGTTTGACTTTTTGATATCACGTGTGGGATGGTTGACTGAGGTACATGATAGACCTCCTCCTGCAGCCTTTGGATTGATCTCATGTCCACTTGGCAGGCCTTAGCATGTGCGTGTATGGTGAACCACTGAGTGAGCTCTACACTTGAACACGTTAGGATAAAAATTATTAAACATATGGGGGACCTGGGAATCGAACCCAGGTCATAGTGGTTACAAGGCGTGTCATCCACCATCTGAACCAAACAACGCGTTTGTAATGTTAGTGGAAAATAATGATTATATAAAAAGAAACAACATTAGTGGTATAAAGCAAAAAGTGCGCTGAATATTTGAATTGTCCAACCATAAGATGACACGCCAGGCTTCTTCTTCGTTTTCCCTGCAAACATAAAGCAAGTAGCGGGGGTTTTAAACCCCCACAAACTGCAACCTGTAAAAATAGCGAATAGACTATGCCTTAATATAAAAAGGGCGCGATTGCTTCATTGGATTCGTCTTGTTGTCATGAATGTGTTCATACAGGTTTGGTGGTCTAATTTTACCATATATAAGAACCCCCAATTTTGGAGTTCTGAAACCCTAGGTTTCATCAATGGTGAATCTCGTTTCAAGCATTTTTAGAACAATTAAACTATGCCAAAAGTTCCAGGGAGATGTTAGTAACACGAATCAATGATCAAAACACATGAATGATGCATAGAAATTGAAATTCGATTATGGACATGTTTATGAAAAAGACGATTCTGTTCTACCGATTCTTGGAGTATGGAAGCGTGTTTTTGATTGCAATAAACTCCTAGCAATGTCAGTAAGGCAATGGAAGTGTTTTGAAGCCTTGAATCGCCCTGCAAATGTGATTTCAGATTCCAAGTTTTTATGGAAATTTTGCAATTTGGTTATCTCTTCTCAGCAGCCTTTTCGTGTATCTTTTAATAGGGTTTCACTGTGCCTTTGTATCTGAACGTGATTAGGTCAAAAAAAACAAGCCCAAGGTCCATGAATTGATGATTTGAAGATTTGATTTTCAACATATCAATTTCAATCTTTTTCCATTGAAACTCTTGCCAATCATGGAAAATCTTCCCTTTTTGAATGTGAAACGACTTGCCACCTTGCCCTAGTTTGATTTGCTGCACAAAAAAGATTTAAAAAGCATGATTTGATATTTTCTCATAATTAAATCTAATTAAATGAATTAATAAGAATAAAAATTCAATTAATTAATTAAAAATAAGAAAATAAATCCCTTTGAGCTCAATGGGTCGTGCATATGCTTTGGGTAATGATTCAAGGAAGAATTTGAGGCCCATTAGCATTTTTGAAGTGTTTTAGGCAAAGTTGACTTTTCAAAATTCCCAAAAATTTCCTAACTTCTTTAAGGCATATCTTGCTCAATTTTGAAGCTATGAACATGTTCTTGGACATTTTGGAAAGGCCTTGAAGTCCTCTAACCAAATCCTTTGGTCCCATGTCATTTTGATTTACCAATCTCAAGTTATAGTCTTTGACTTAAAGTGCCTTTTTGTTGACTTTTGAAAATGACCTATAATGTTGAAATTGATAACTTTTTATGAGAGCATTTCTTGGACTTGAAGTGTGAAGATGAGTTGTAGGAAATGTCATTCTCTTCAAAATGAGCTTTGGATGGAATTTTTCTGATGAACCATGAGGAAGTTATGCCTTGGTCAATTTGCAGTTGACTTTTCAGCTGTCCCAAAATAGAAACTTTTGCATCTTGAGACTTTTTGAGCCATGCTTTGAGAATCATGATCAAGAATTGATCAAATGATGTTTGTGGCTTAAAAATAAGATGTTGACCAAAAATTTTGACTTTTGACTGTCAAATGACCATTTTGCCCCTGCAGTTGACTGTGGAGCAATTAGGGTTTTTGACTGTACAATTTGATGCTGTGAGACTTGAAACTTGGCATATGGATGCTTGACAATGTTCATAGGCATATGGGTCTTGTTTGGACCCTTGAAAACTTCAACTTCTTTGAAAGAACCAAAACCCTAATTCTGACTGTGTTAGGAGGCAATTGGACTGTGGAACCCTTGAGAGATTTTGAACCATGATCTTGGAAAATCTTGAAGAATATGGGAGGGCAAATTTTGGGGTACAACAAAGGCCGTCGAGATTCAAGCCGTCCACGGTTTGGATTTTGATGATTTGGGATTGATATTTAGGGTTGTCATTCCCCACAAATTCAAGATACTAGTCTTTGCAAAATACGATGGGGTTTCCTGTCCAAAACTTCACCTGCAATCTTATGTGCGCAAGATACAACTGCACACCGCTGATAAGAAACTCTGGGTTCACTTTTTTCAAGAAAGCTTGGTCGGGATGCAACTAGAGTGGTTTTACCAGTTGGATGGTTCCCGTATTAATACATGGGAATAATTAGCTACCGCTTTCTACCACCAATACCAGTATAATGCCGACTTGGCACCGATAAGAGTTCAGTTGCAAGATATGACAATGGAGAAGAATGGAGGATTCAAAGAGTACGCCCAAAAATGGAGAGACCTTGCCCGTAGGGTTCAACCACCTTTAAATGATAGGGAGCACATTAACATGTTTATGGGAACTTTATCTGGTCCATTCTTTAACTTATTGGTCGGCTGTTCTTCCTTCGGTTTCACCGAGCTGATCTTAACCGGTGAAAGAGGTATCAAAAGCGGGAAGATCCCCATGGCATCTGCCTCTACCTGAAATCCTATAAAAAAACCTTTTACCGTGAAGAAAGACATCAATGCTGCGTATGGGACAAGGGCCCGTACCAAGAAGGATGACTGTCCATATGTTAATGTTGTCCGAATCTCTAATCCAACTCCTGCTCAAAGACCATCTGCAAATGATCAACGATTTGAAACTTCGAGAAGAAAATTCATAAGGATAGGCATGTCACTATCCCAAGCCTTATAACACTTGTTAAAGGCTAATTTGGTGACACTGTGTGATTCTCCGGCCAATGTAGACACCTCTTCACCAAAGTACAATCCGAACGCCAAATGTGCATATCACTCAAGTAGCCCCAGGCATGAGACTAACCAATGCTGGGTGCTGAAGAATAAAATTCAAGACTTGATAGATAACAAGACTATTGAATTTGATCCTCCTCCAACTCCGAATGTAATCACCGCTTCTATGCCAAATCATGGCAAGGGTGTCAATGTTGTTGAATATACCATTTTCGTTGCCTCTATCAAAGACTTGACTACTCTGTTAATCATCATCAAAGAGAATCTATTGAAAGCCGGGATTTTCCCTGGCTGTTTGAAGGACTGTGTTTGCTGTGCCAAACTACTAAATAGATGCGAAAGGCTGAAGGAAGGCATTCAACGCTTGATGAATATCCATGAGATCCTATTTGAGAAGACCCCGCCTGCCAAAAGTTTGACCAATATATGTGAAGATCTCTCCATCATAACCATCTCAAACAAGCCTCTTAGGATCTCCTCAAAAGGTCCTATCAGGATTTCAAATGAACCAATTGTTGCTCCTCTGATAATTACCAATCCCGAAACAATTCCGTACTCTTCCAACAAAGCAGTTCCATGAAACTATGATGCTGAGGTGTTTTACCATGGGATAAAACAAGACGCTTGGATTGAAGAAAACCAAGCTGATGATGTTGGTAACATAAGTGGCTCAAGTAAGGTAACCAGAACTGGGAGAATCTTTTCTCCCAACATCTCACCAATAGTTGTTACAAAGGCACCTGTCCGCATCACTACTGCTAATCCAAATACTGATACAAGGGGAAAAAAGAAAGTGGTTGAGCCCGCTGAGATAGAAATACCCGCAAAAGACATTAATGATGGAGAACCTTCCGCTCGTGAGATGGACGAGATCTTAAAAATTATAAAAAGGAGCGATTTCAATATTTTGGAGCAGTTGGGGAAAACCCTTCCATGATTTCTATGTTATCTTTGCTACTTTGCTCTGATGCTCATGCTCGGGTATTAATAAAATTCTTGAAGAAGGCTCATGTCCCTCATGAGACCACAACTGACCAGTTTAAAAATTGCGTGACAAGCTTGACGGGCGATAATAGTTTGGGGTTCTCGGATGCAGATTTGACACCACTTGGGAAGAACCATAATAAAGCTCTGCATGTTTCTGTCGAATGCAAAGGGACTACCTTATCACATGTTCTGGTTGACACTGGATCTTCTTTAAACGTGCTACCCAAGGGGACGTTAGACCATTTAGACTATGAAGGTTTAGTTCTGAAACCAAGTGATATTATTGTGAGGGCTTTCGACGGGTCCAAAAGGACAATTCATGGAGAGGTGGATCTCCCGATCAAGGTGGGATCACAGATCTTTAAATCTACTTTCTACATCATGGATATTCGTCCTTCCTACTCATGTTTATTGGGTCGCCCTTGGATCCATGGAGCTGGGGCAATAACCTCAACTCTTCATCAAAAGCTCAAGTATCCGGTCAAAGGAAGAATTGTCACTGTATGTGGTGAGGAGGAGTTCATGGTAAGCCACCTCAACTCTTTCAAATATATGGATATGGATGGTGAATTTATAGAAACCCTATGTCAGGATTTTGAAGTTGTGCCACCAATGATTGCTACTGCCAAATGTTCTTCTGATGTGTCAAAAGCTGTTAAGATCGTACCAAAGACGGTTTCATCCAAAGATGCTTGTGCTGCCGTCAAAGAAGGAAGTTGTGATACTTGGGGGCAACTCCTCGAGATCCCACTTAAAGCGGACAAATATTGTTTGGGTTTCACCGTCAAGGCTCAGAAAGAAGTGAGGCGTGCTCGTGCAGGGAAGCCCCCTCTCTGTATTGGGAGTCATGGAGTTAACATTGTAGGTGATTCTGATGATGAATGTGCATTTGAAGATTGGGTATATCCTACTACAACGGAACTCAACAATTGGAAAGAAAAGGACTTCATTACCATCTCCTTCATTAAGGAGTAATCACTTGTTTATTGCTTTCTTTTAATTCAAGAACATTTTTCTGTAATATTAAACAATTGCTTTTAAGCCATGTGCATGGCCCGGGGGACTTTGGTCCATTTGTCAAGGGTTTTATTTATGTTCATCTTATCATATGATCATTCAATACAAACCATTGGACTCTTTTGCATTCAGATATTTGTGCTCATTGTCTTTCTTTTTCTTCAAATACATTTTTCAAAATAGCCATGTATCTTACATGCATACACACACTCTTGCATGCCCTCATCCACTCTAGATCTCACTGCCAATGAATCTACTATTGCCAACTATGATTTCGAATGTCCAATTAACCAAGTCGAAGACGGAGGCGAGGAAGATTGTGAAATATCAGGAGAACTATCCAGACTTCTATTACAAGAGAAAAAAGCTATTCAGCCGCATGAAGAATCAGTTGAAGTCATCAATCTAGGTACCGAGATAGACAAGAAAGAGGTCAAGATCGGTGCTAACCTGGAAAGCAGTGTCAAAAGCAGATTGGTTCAGATGTTGCATGACTATGTGGAAGTGTTTTATTGGTTGTATGAAGATATTCCAGGGTTGGATACCGACATTTTAGTTCATCCTCTGTCGACAAAGGAAGATTGTCCTCCTGTCAAACAAAAAGTTCATTGCATGAAGCCTGACATGTATGAAAAGATAAAAGCTAAAGTGATGAAACAATTTGATGCCGGATTCCTAGCTGTGACATCTTACCCGCAATGTGTTGCCAATGTGGTTCCAGTACCCAAGAAAGATGGAAAAGTTTGTATGTGCGTAGATTATAGGGATCTGAATAGGGCAAGCCCCAAGGATGACTTCCCTCTACCTCATATTGATGTCTTAGTCGATAAAACTACTCAACATAAAGTCTTCTCTTTCATGGATGGCTTCTCAGGCTATAATCAAATTAGGATGGCTCCCGAACACATGGAGAAGACCACTTTCGTTACGCAATGGGGAACCTTTTGCTACAAGGTCATTTCGTTCGGATTGAAGAATGCAGGGGCAACATATCAAAGGGCTATGGTAGCTTTGTTTCATGATATGATTCATCATGAAATAGAGGTCTATATGGATGATATGATTGCCAAGTCACAAACTAAGGAGGAACATCTCGATCATCTGTACAAGCTATTTGAGAGGCTGAAAAAGTACAAGTTGAGGTTAAACCCTAACAAGTTCACATTTGGAGTACGATCTAGAAAGCTTATATGTTTTGTTGTCAGTGGTAAAGGCATCGAAGTCGATCTTGACAAGGTAAAGGCCATCCAAGAAATGCCAGTCCCCCACTCTGAAAAGGAAGTTAGAGGATTCTTGGGTTGTCTTAACTACATCGCCCACTTCATATCTCACTTGACTGCTACTTGTGAGCCCATCTTCAAACTCTTAAAGAAAGATCAAGTAGTCAAATGGAATGATAAATGCCAAGTTGCCTTCGACAAAATCAAAGAATATCTGCAAGAACCTCCTATTCTCATGCCTCCAATTGAAGGAAGACCCTTGATCATGTACTTGATGGTGCTAGAGAACTCTACGAGGGTGTGTTTTGGGCCAACATGTCCGTGGGTAAAAGTCTATAGGCTAACACGGCGGAGGGCTAGGGAAGACGAAGGCGTGGCACAACCTGGTTGGCCCATCTGAAATAGAGCGCATTTTGTTTTATAAAAAGAATTTATGACCATTATTTAGATTATATTGTTTTGTGTTTGTTTTATATAACGAATGACAGGGTAGCTTAGTGGTAAGGGACACGCGCATGAAGTAGAAGACCTGGGTTCGATTCCCAGGTCTTGAACGTTATTTTTTCTATTGGATTTCTTCCAAATCCAGTGCAGCCAGGTCACTCAAGCGCATCATGGGCCAAACACACCATCACCATCAGATCTTTCGTGTATTCCCAAAGTCGACTAATACTCGATGATACACTCATTGAGATTTGACTCCTGAGTTTTTTTTGGTTGCAAGTCAGTCGCCTATTAGAATGAAACTTGTGGAAAAGATCAGTGATATTGAGATCCCTTAGAACCCGATTACTATTTATAGGACAGGTTGAACCAATCCCAACTTCAAGAGGGTAGTACCTTAAAACCCATGCGAGCCTTAAACCTAACGTATTTTGTGTGATTTGCTTGTGCTTGCTATATCTGTGATTTCTTAGCATAATCATGACATCATAACATGGCATATCATACTAACCATTTCAAGAATTTTCTAGGGCTTATCTTTGTCTTGTTTTGTAGGACATGACATCCGCTCGCAGGAACACTATCCAAATCAACCTTGTGAAAGTACCTCCTCAACTCAAGGACTTAGCATCAAGGATTCCTGCAAGCTATCCCTTCACTTAAAAACATGGTCGACTTCTCAACTTGGTCACTTCAAACCCCAATGAAGAAATGTTAAAGGTGCTTTTTCAGTTCTTTGACCCGTTACACCACTGCTTCACTTTTCTCAATTACCAGTTATTGCCTATTATGGAGGAGTTTTCTCAGTTATTAGGGATACCTATACTTTATCATTTACCATTCAACAGTATGGAAAGAGATCCAAAGCCTGAAGAGATTGCTCGAGCTCTGTTTTTACAACGGTCTGATGTAGTGGCAAATTGGGAAACCAAAAGAAATGTCCAAGGATTTCCAGTTAAGTTTCTATTTGAGAATCAATATTTTTGGGATAACCTGGATTTAAAAGCTTTTGAAGAAGTGTTGGCCCTTCTCAGCTATGGGATGGTACTATTCCCTAACATGGACCATCTCGTAGATGTGAATGCGGTTAAGGTTTTTCTGTCTTATAATCCGGTACCTACTTTACTTGGGGATATTCTACACTCTCTGCATACTCGCAATCTAAAGAGAAGATGGACCCTTCTATGTTGCACTCCTCTATTGGCTAGGTGGTTTATTTCGCACCTACCTTGGCCTGTTTTGAAGAATGAGCAGGGTATGAGATGGTCTCATAGGTTGATGTCCCTTACACATTCGGATATTCATTGGTGTCCTCGGCCCTTGGAGAATGTCACCATTATTGATCGCTGTGGGGAATTCCCTAATGTCCCTCTCTTAGGCATTAGGGGAGGAATCAATTATAATCGTTGTTTTGGAGTTGGAATAGTTTGGTTATGCTAGAAGAAATGGTCCTCACGACACACTCGTCCAATGAATCACATTTGACTATGAGAATGATGTTCAGGGTTATCGTAAGAGGTTCATTCGAGCTTGGGGCATGATAAATAGAGTTGATAGCAAGACACTGGGGCACAAGAATTCCATCCCTCTTGAGTGTTACCTCAAATGGGTACGAGCTCGTTCTCAATGTCTTATGATTCCTTACCCCGCCATCTTACCTGTGATTATGGAGCCAATTGCTGAGGGAGACACTCCTTACATCGTGCTTCATCCTGATATGCCAACTGATGTTGAGGAGCTACGGAAATCCTGGATCCAACTCAAAGAAGAATGGGATAAGTTTGAAACCCAATTCTACGCCAGCGAGAAGAAGGTTTTAGAGATCACCCAGTTACTTCACGAGGAGAAGAGTATAAATGCTGACATTGCACCAAAGAGGATGTGCCTGTGGGAAGCTTGAGTCTTCCTTTGCTTGGAGAGTTTTATTTTTTCTTGGTTCCCTTGTGATCCCAAGAAGAATTATTATGATCAATAAAACATCTTAATACACTTAACGTTTGTTCTCTTTCTGTTTTAGAAAATTTGAGTCTTAGAAATCCTTGAAAACATTGCATACATATATCATACATATCATTGCCTAAGCAGGTTTCAAAGCAGGTCTCTCAAGTTCTCGCTGTTTATTTCAGCAATGGCTCTCAAACAAGACAACCGAGATCTCCAAACTCAAGAGGCTTAGTTCATGGAAATGTTCTTAAATCTATCCAAGAGGAAGGAGGAGTTGAAAGCACTCCTCCCTGGGAACCTGGCCAAGAAAAATCCCGAAGACAATAAGGATGAACGGTTGAAACAACTGCAAGCTGAGGTTGAAGCAATGAGAACCCAAATGCTGGGGAAGATGGCTCTTATCCAAAGCCTAGCCCGGGGACAAGGAGAGCTGATAGGCATTGTCAACAAGCTTCATCAATACGAATGCAACCGTGTGAAGCAAACAGACGAGGTTGGGGACCAAGTCATTGATCAACCTCCGAGAAGACAATAGCTTAGTTTGGTGAAGAGTGGACCTTTCCAAATTGCTAATACATCACGGGTCCAATAACAAGACCGCCAAAAACAACGGGTTAATCAGAGTAAGCCAGATACACCCAAGAGGCAGTTTATCAAACTCAACATGTAGTTGTCTCAAGCTTTACAACACATGTTAAGGATGAATCTGGTTACATTGATATGGCCTCATCCGAATCCCAAGACTTCTTCCCCTAACTATAATCCTGATGCAAGGTATGCATATCACTCCAACAGTCCTGGGCATGATATTGATGATTGCTGGAGGTTGAAATATAAAATTCAAAACTTGATTGATGAAGGAGTGCTGGAGTTTACATAAGATGGTCAGGCTGAGTTCTTCTGCCATCCCTCCAAGGCACGCCATATGAAGTGAAAGGATCGGACGAAGAAGCTTTTGTTCATTAGAATTTTCAATTTGTAATTTTCTTTTGATTATTCGAACATTTATTAATGTCAAACTTTGTTACTTTATCAATGCATTACATATGTCTTTTTTGAATCAATTCATTCGTATTCACTATATTTAAACTTACTTCCCTTTTGTGATATTCAACTCTCGATCAAAAGCTCTGGGCCTTTAGAAGGAGGATGACGAAAATGATACCACAATCTCTACAATATGCTTTTGAACAGACCCCGCTAACAATGTACAGACATTGTTTCAAATCCTAAACAGTGGAGTTATAAGGAAGATAATCCCTAGTCAACCCCTTTGAGCCAAAGAAGTAGGAGTTTTTCTTTTCACACAGATTAAAACCCTTAATCATAACTTGGGGAAGGGTAGTTTTCTCAGTTAATTCAGAGGCGCATTCAGTCACAAGATCATCCTTCATACACGACAAATAGTGTAGAAGATACCTTCCAAAAGATGGTGATGGTTCTGCATAGTCATCAAAGCAGGCAGTCATTATTTTTCAAAAGAAAAGCCCGCTAAGTCAAAACCTATGAAGGAGACTTAAGAAAATCTGGGGCATCCCGCTGACTGTAATCACAAAAGAAACAGTTCAGGTAAAAGAAGAGATAACGAAAAAAAGAGGTTACTAAAAATCCTCGACAAAAAGAAGATTACAAAAATGACTGCCTCTTCAAAATTAAACTTTCAGTATCCGAACCATCACCGGAACATCAAGGACAAGATGTCAGACTCAATCAGGATTTAAGTGCACAATTAACTGAGCATAGGTCTGAAGAACATCACGAAGAGCGGGTTGGGTACAAATAAAATTTGAGCCTTTATCCTTTGTTTCTTGAACCGTGAACCAGGCCACGTTATAACCCTTAAAAGTCCTAGATGAAGCATGGGTTAGTTCGAAAGCATACTATTACAAAAGGTATCATGACTCCTGTAGGGTTCACTATAAATCCTGAGTTGACATCACACTTTTACAAAATTTATTTGTTTTACTAAAAAAATGAATTTTCAAACTTCAAGACAGACATAAGCTTTGCATTCTTCGAATACCATTGTTTGCATATGACTATTTGTTCAACAGTAGAGAAATTCGCACGACGGGTATTCGATGAACCTAAATCTTCTCAATGGACATAATCACCTCAGATGAAAAGATATTTCCAATAACAGGCCCTTCATAATCAAGGGGCATGGCTCGATATCCAGATGATCTGGGGTAGTCAAGTCAAGATTCGAGGAATCTTTCAAAAAATGCCAAATAGCCAGGGGCAGATCTCCATCTGAATCATTTGGGGAATTGGACATGAATTCCAGCAACGAATCCTATACAATCAAATAAACACCTTTTGGCAGTGTGGCAACACTTTCTATTAAGGATAGTGACAATTCTCTGCACCCGATGAACATGGATATAGTCAGAAAAGACTATGCATGAACAAAGACCCGCTAGGTTAATTGGCCTAGGCAAAAATAAGGGCATCTCGGCGAACTAAAGGAGTTTGGGAAAAAATTAGGGATATACATATGAAAAAACTCGTACACCTGGCAAGTCAAAAACCTGAAAAGGCGGCTTGGGCAAAAAAGGGTATCCTGGTGGACTAATACCTGAAAGGGCAGTCCAGGCAAAAGTTAGGGATTAAAGCATACGTCTATGTCTCGTCATCTTGTCACTTGTTTATCAGTAGAAGACTTGTTATCCTAATCAGCATTTACCAAGCACCCTATGAGTTGGGACGACACTCAAACTATCCACAAAGCCTCGACAGTTACTCCTTCCAACAGGTACATGGGCAAATACATTTTGAAACGAAGTTACCATTACATACGACCCCATGACGTCTATGTTCCCCATAGAGAATAGAAACAACCAAGGTTTTCATCTCTCCTTCCCCAAATAGGAATTACTTTCTCCAACAAAGTTCCAGTCAAGAGCTGAGATCTGCATTCCCCAGCCGAGCCTTATAATTTCAAACAAATTATAAAACCTCCTCCCGGGTAGGGTTTATTTCTCTAACGGCGGAAGTTTATACCCCAACAAAGTTTATTTCTCTACATCGGCAAAACCTTCCAACAAAGCATTACCTCTCTCCACAAAGTTATTCTCAGGCAGGAGTTAAGAATCCCCGGCAGAATACCCTCCAAACAGAAAAAGGAAATCCCCGGCAAACCATATCCATTCATTATCCCCAACAGAAACGAAGGATTAAGTTTCCCAATAATCTTCAGCAGCAGTCCAGGATTCACTTTCCCAGATTAAGAAATATCGCAATAGCATCCCATATTCATACATCATGACATGCGCATACACGTCACTTACGATATAATCTCATTTATTTTGAGACAATTATCACAATGCATTTTATACATCATGACATTCCATACAACTAACTCTTTACCTTTTTTAAGGAAAGATCAAAATCAACAAACACCGCTGACTACTTATGTGACCTGGTAGTCTTCTCAAATGCTACGTCTAATGAAGGGCTATTTCAGTATTTTCCTCAGAAAGATGTCCTCACAAGACCTTCTATGGTTTAGTCAGATCGATACTAAGATCTCTCTGATTTCCATTCCAGTTGAAGATATTCCAAGACTTTTGTCTGGTTTAGTTGAATAGATACTAAGATTCTTCTGATTTCCATTCCAGTCAAAGTTAATTCAAGACCTTCTCTGGTTCAGTTAGATCGACACTAAGATCTCTCTAATTTCTATTCCTGTTGAAGATATTCCAAGACTTTTGTCTTGTTCAGTTGAATCAATACTAAGATTCTTCTGATTTCCATTCCAGTCAAAGTTAATTCAAGACCTTCTTTGGTTCAGTTAGATCGACACTAAGATATCTCTGATTTCTATTCCAGGTTAAGATGTTCCAAGAATTTTGTCTGGTTTGGTTGAATCGATACTAAGATTCTTCTGATTTCCATTCCAGTCAAAGTTAATTCAAGACCTTCTCTGGTTCAGTTAGATCGACACTAAGATCTCTCTGATTTCCATTCCAGTTGAAGATACCCCAAGACTTTTGTCTGGTTCAGTTGAATCGATACTAAGATTCTTCTGATTTCCATTCCAGTCAAAGTTGATTAAATACCTTTCTCTGGTTCAGTCGGATCGATACTAAGATCTCTCTGATTTCTATTCTAGTTGAAGACATTCCAAGACTTTTGTCTGATTCAGTTGAATCGATACTAAGATTTTCCTGATTTCCATTCCAGTCAAAGTTAGTTCAAAACCTTCCTCTGGTTCAACTAAATCGATACTAAGATTTTATTGATTTCTATTCCAGTTGAAGACAACTCAAGACATTTCTCTGGTTCAGTTAAATCGACACTAAGATTTTTCTGATTGCTTTTCCAGTTAAAGAAACTATGAAGCCTGGACCCGACCAGATAACAGTTAACATCATGGCTGAAGCCCGGAATCTGATCGGATAATATTCAATCAACAATTTAAGACACGATGAAGCCTGGAATCTGACCAGATAATAGTATAAGGTGTTGTGAAGCCTGGAATCCGAACAGATAGCAGTGTACTCTGTCAATTACAGTGAAGCCTGGACTCGACCAAATAGTAGTACACCTCAAATTCAAATTAATTCCTGGATCCGACCAGATAACAACTTAATTTCATCACTGAAGCCTGGAGTACGGCCAGATAAGAATTTAATCTCGTTTCCCTAGTAAGTCACCATGAAGCCTGAAATACGATCATATAGCAGTCAGCCTTATTATCCTCAGCAAGTCACTGAAGCCTGGATCCTGACCAGATATCAGTTCACTTCCATCTCTTCAGTCAAGAGATGACTCCCCAATAGAGTAATGGACAACTGGAGCTCCTAAACTCTATTTCCCAAGACAAAGACCAACATCCCTCAGCGGAGTCCTCCTAAACAACAGGAAGAGGGATTCCTACAAGGGAATATCTCATGAAATCAACATTGTTCTAGATGGCATCTTTAAGCTCATCTTTGACGATCTTCCATCATCTTCTCCAAATGGAATCTGTAAGCCCATTCCTGATATTATCTACACAGTCAAGTACCATTTCAGACAAGTTCAAATTTCTGGGCACTCTAGTGTTGAATCATCTTCCACCTTCAGATCACGAAAGGCCGACCATCCAATCTACATCCTCAGTTTTAAGAAGATTGAACAGGGGCAGCTGTTGTACCCAAAAATTTGCCCTCCCATTTTCATACAAGAGGTCCTCAACTTGCCCTAGGATGACTAAGAGTTGACTAGGCAAACTCTCCCCCCTAAAGGCAATGAACCTCAACTAGGGTTTCAATTTTAAGAAAGATGCATGAGTCCAAGGATCCCAAATGTTCTACATTATCCTAATATGTCCTGAAGATCATCCATGCCAATTTTCATGCATTGAACAATAAGTTTGCTCAGTCAACTGCTCAAATGCCTGAAAATCAACTGTACTAGGTCAAAAGTCAACTGTGGCCCAAATACAGTCAAACTTCAAGATTTTTTGTCAAAATAATTTTTTTGAAGTGATATCATCATTTGATCAAGGGTTGATCATGATTCCTCAAGAAATGCTCCTAACTCATCAAAAGTAAAAAATGGCAAATTAGGGTTTCTATAGGAAAAGTCAACCAAACTTTGACCAAGCATAACTTTGTTATACTTTATCAGAAATTTTTCCACAAAAGCTCATTTTGAAGATAATCTAATTCCCTACAACTTCTCTTCAGCCTTAAAGTTCAAGAAATGCCCCAATCAAAAGCTACAAGCTCATACATTATAGGTCCTTTTAAAAAGTCAACAAAAACACCTTTTGGGTCAAAGCTCCTTACATGAACATGGAAGATCCAATTGAGATGAAACCAAAAAGGTTGTTTAGAGGACAACATAAGATCTCTAAAAATTCCAAGAACACCCTCTTAGGGTTAAAATTGAGAGAGATATGCATTACTAAAGTTGACCAATTTTTGGAAAAATGCTTTAAGCCAATATTGACCAAACTTGAATTTTTTTCCAAATGGGCCCATGTTTTCATGCTTGAAACTTTTTCAGAACATGGCCCACGACCGCTGATCTCACTCATACTTTATTTCATTATTTTTAATATTTATTTTGATTTTTTATTCATTAAAAGTCAAAATTAAATAAAGAAATAATAGAAAATATGTAAGATATGATTTGAGGATCTTTTTCTTATCAAGTGAAGAGTAAAACATGATGGAAAATCAAAGGAAATGCGTGGGAATCTTTTGAACAAGTTTTTGCCAAAATAATAAACATAAAATTAAAAATGCAAATCAAATCTTTTCTACACAAATCTTCAAGATCCAATCCATATTTGTTGACCTAATGCATCCAAATATATAAACATAACATTGCCAGACCAAGAGGACAAGGGTTCGCCACACGAAACTGACATTCAAAACTCCAAATTCTCAAGGCATTCTGAAGCCTACAATCAACTCCTGGAGGCCTTGTGAAGCTAGTTGCATCACTCTCAAGCGCCAAAGCTCCAAGAATCATGCCTAATACAATCACGGTTTATCTTTCTTTTTTTTGAAAATGAGTATGGTCTTACATGTATTATAAATGGATTTGGATCATGCATTCTTGCTTGTATGAATGATTAGAACATGTTTGAATCATTAGTTGCTTGTTTTGATGAACGTATGACAATATGCCATTGTTAGGGTTTTAACCTTTGATTTAGGGTTTTCAGATACAGGTGAAATTAGGCTAAAAGAGGAGCACCATCATGCTCACGAGATCAAACCCAATTGATCCATGGTTTTAAATTGAATTTATATTGCTTGTTGAAGATTTTGGAAATTTGTAGGGGATTTAGTGACGGACACTGTCCATGGGTAAAAGTCCATAGGCTAACACGACAGAGGGTCGGGGAAGACGAAGGCGTGGCACAACCTGGTTGGCCCATTTGAAATAGCACGCGTTTTGTTTTATAAAATGAATTTCTGACCATTATTTGGATTATATTGTTTTGTGGTTGTTTCATATAATGAATGACAGGGTGGCTTGGTGGTAAGGGACACGCGCATGAAGTAGAAGACCTAGGTTCGATTCCCAGGTCTTGAACATTATTTTTTCTAATGGATTTTTTCCAAATCCAGTGCAGCCAGGTCACCCACGCGCATCGTGGGCCAACCACGCTATCACCATTAGATCAATCATCCCCAGATCCAGTGCCCCTAGAAACGCACCCCCATGGTGGACCTCCCTAACACAACAACACCAGACCCAACGCAGGTTGTTGGCCAACAGATCTAGGCCCATAGCATAAATTCCAGCCTGCACCATACTTTTGGGCTTCTCACCCTCCTTAGGCCCATTTTTCTAACTTCTTTATTCTATTTTTTTTAATTAGTTTATATTTTGTTTATTCATTTTTTTTAATCATAAAAAATCAGAAAATCGTCACAAAAAATTAGGACTTAGAGTTTTTTCTTAATAAATTATTTTTTTGCAAATTAATTAAGTTAATTAACTTTAAATTATTTTTATTAATATAAAATTAATTAGAAATTAGGTTAAATTCCAAATTTATTTTCATAAAATACCAAAAACATTTTTTAATAAATAATTAGACTTCTAGGGTTTTAAACATAGTCCAGTCTTAATTTTTTACGCGTTATTAGGTTCCATACGATTATTTTTTATCATTTATGTAACATGTGCCCGGTTTGTAATAGCTAAATTAGGGTTTTTTATTTCCGCACTTTACTTTTCGTCCATTATTTATGTATCTACACCAAAGTCCTGTAATGGCGTAAGAACTTTTATTTCTCGCTTTATATTTTCTTATATGCTTGTATATAAATTGCTAGTAATTAGGCTAGAATTAATCAATTAATCATTAGGCCATTAACTCCAAGATAAATATCTGAAAAAAGAACATTGTTGCGCACTTGCACCCTTAGGATACTCCTCACTTGGTTGCCTCGGAAAATAATGGTCTTGTCCCTCGAACGTAGGGATATCTTAGCAAAGACCCTTAGTTTAAAAATCATCATAAAGATCATGGTTCCTTAACGTCCCTCGAGTTGCCTACGAGAAATGATCTTGTCCCTCGATGTTGCATATATGATGAAAGTCCCTTCGAATTGCTAAGATATCTCTACATGTTACCTTCGATGACCATCAACATCCCTTTCGATAGTCCCTTAACATCCCACGATAGGGCTATCTACTCACTAATAGAAGGATAGAACTATCTAAAGGAAAGGAGGAAAAGAAAATCCTTTTTCGAGTAGGTATATAGTTCTTAAGTACTCGCTCAAATCTGAATTTTTTACACTTACACACTTTTCAAAAACTACTTTCAAAAATTCTTTATCACACTCTTGAGGACTGATACAAGAGTTATCATAAAGCAAACAAAAATCTTTCAAAACACACAAACATGAAAACAATTTTAAAAAATGAGCAAGTACCTAAAAGTCGTGGAAAACCGCAGATGGAAAGGGTGCTAACACCTTCCCTTTCGATAATCTACCCCCCTTACTCAGAAAATCTCGAAAAAGGTATTTTTTGTTCTTTTAACCCTTTCCTTTGTTGGATAAAAGAAAAGTCGGTAGAGACTCTTGCTTACCGCAAAATTTGCAAACAAAAAATGCAAAACCAGTATTAACAATTACACTAGCTTTAGTTTTTTTCTTCTTCTAGAAACCACCAAAAGATTTCTTCGCATTACCGGCACTAGAGACATCCTGAATATTTCCATGTTTGATTCCGATTTCAATTTCCCCCCATATGTTACCATTTCAGCAGATAAATCAGAAGTACTATATCTCGTGTAATACTGCCCTTGTAAAGTTCTAATGAACATATCCACAATTTCACGCTCCACCATGGGTGGTTGGATTCTGGCATCCATCTCACGTCACTTTTGTTCGTACTCCTTTAAGGATTCATTTTGTTTTAGAAATAAATTCTGCAGCTGAGTTCTTATGGGTGCCATATCAATATTGTATCGTAGTGTTAGACGAAAGCTTCAACTAGCTCTCTCCATGTACGGATACAAGTACCATCCAATTGCATATGCCACTCCAGCGGTCCACCAGTTTATTTTTCTTGGAAAAAGTGCATAAGAATCTTTTCATCGTCAGAGTATGTAGACATCCTCCTATAGTAGGATTTGGCATGTGTCTTAGGACAAGAGGTGCCCCTATACTTTACAAAATCTGGCACTTTAAACTTTGGAGGAATCTTCACTCCCAGAACCAAGCCCAAATCAGACATGTCAAGGCCCATAAAACCCTGATTCTCAAATGCTTGCATACACACCTCAAGCATACACAACTTTTTATCTTCCTCAGTTGGCTCATCAGCATTGGACATCCAATCATCGTGATTATCCTCCTCGATTTGACAAATAGGAATGTGCATATGCCTAGGTTGAACAAGATATTGCTCATTATATTGTCGAGTAGGAGCGGATGGAGGCAGATTCCTGACAACTTGGACCACATGAATACCTTGATTGCCAGCAGGATTACATGGGTTCACAACTTGACCATTATGAAGATTCAGACCAACATTTGCATTCAGATTCAAATTCTAAGCACAACCTGGATTTCCATTCAAATTCTGAGCACCATTCAAATTCTGAGCACCTTGGTTGCCATTCAGATTCTGAGCACTCGGGTTACCAGTCAGATTGTTAACAACAACCCCTTGAGGATTGATGATCAAAGTCTCATTCCCTTGATTCACAGTCTCAGCAGGCCTCATAATCAAGGCTCTCATCTCTTCCTGTTGATGGGCCATGTTCTTGATAATCTCCATCAGCTGGTCCACACGAGTGTCCATCTTGACACCCATAGCAACAATGTCTGCCTCAATTTGTTCCATTTATCTTTTGGAAGTACTCCGAGTATTGTAATGGTGGGAGTTTATAGTAGCAATATATGAAAAGAAAACCCAGATCAGATGTAAGAAAACCTTTCGGAACCACCTGTCATGATATGTTATGCATGAATGCACTGTTATGCATGAAATGTTTTATCATTTCCAGGGCGCTCAAGAATTTTGTCATATATCGAAAATATCAAAAAACATGATAAGAGATAGAAAAGATAATCAAGGGAGTACAATAACAACAACAACTGCTTTCATTCATAAAATCTCAAGCAACTGAGTTCATACAAGATAACAGTCAAAATATGAAAAATAAGATAAAACCCCGACCCACAAGCCCGACAGTGATTTTTTTACAGAAAAATGAAACAACAAACACACATCAAGTTCTTCATAGTCTGGAAACATTATGTTCCCATCTAGATCATAAGCCTGACAATTTATTCGATGGCCTATGACAACTGAGTGCCACACCCTTTGAGATTAGCCTCTGCTATGAGTCTTTGGTTGATTTGTGCTTTAAGCTGAGCATCTTTGTCTCGGAGCTGATTCTCTAGATCTTTGATTTTGGCTTCGAAATGCTTCTCCATTTCAGCCTTGGATGCCCAGAGGATTTCTCCATCTCAACACCTCTACTTTTACTTCTTCTCAATCGCGTCAAAAATTCTTTTATGGTCTTCAACAACAATAGAATCATCTTCGACTCTGGATCTCTTAGAAGCACCAGCTTTCTCATATTCTTTGAGTCTGTGGGTCAAATCTTTCTTATATTCCCTTAGAAAGTAAAGTTCTATCTCTTTAGCTTCTAAGTCATTGTAAAGGTGTTGATTCTCACGTTGTACTTGGTAGCAACGTTCTTTGGGAACATCATGCTGCAACTTGTCAAGATGAGGGTACAATGGATCTTCCTTTGTGAACGGTAACCAAAGTGCTATCGCCCTCTCTTCGACCAACTCAACATAGGGTTTATAGGCCATCAAATCCTTATGCCTGAAGAAATCCTTACCTTTTCTGAATATTTTAGCCCAAGAAATGACTACCCTCTGTAGCATCTCAGGATCTTCCCCTTTCTTACAAAACACGAATTCACTTATTTCACTTCTTTTAAGAGGACTTCGCATAGCATACCCTAGTTGGCATATGGAAAAAACATGGTTATAATTAATCACTCCATGTGTCCTCATGAGTGGGACATTGGAGAAGCCTCCACAACTGGTAATAACTGCAGTACTGTCAAGTCGATGTCTATACCAAGTTATATTGAAGGAAGTGAGAGCCATGAGCTTTGTTGCCCATGTACAATGATTCTGAGTATACACGAATGATCCTTTTTGGTAGGCAACTGATACACGAACCATTTATACAACAATGGCATACAACACACCACAACCCCCTTCTTACCATACCTAGAATGGACAGCAAAGTAGGTGTTGGCTAAGATAGTAAGTACCAGATTCATATTTATGAACACGTAAATGGCTTCTAGATCTACCAACTTCTTAACATCAGGGAGAATAACGAGTCCATAAATCAAAGCAACTAGATGAGCATTGAATGCGACCCATAGATGCGTAGTTGCCATTTCTTCGGCTTTGCATATCAGAAAATTCGCAGAGAGACCACTGGTTGTACCTCTCTTCTTCCAATTGCCTTTCACACCGCCCATACTTAAATAAAGTGCCTTAGAGATAACTTCATAATCAGGTTCGTATGATACTCGGGAAAAGGGAATATGATCAGTGACTTTGATCCCAAGATATAAGAATACTCCTCAAGAATAAGAGCTAGATGATAATCTTATAATATGAAACACTGTAGTTCCAAATCATATAATTGTAATGGAGTATGAAGATCTCTATCCTCCACTTGAACATCTAACAAGGGAAAAATATTCCCGTACCATTCATTGAAAACTTGCGAATTCGGATAAACCACCGCCCTACTCGACTCTTTCAAACGAGGCCAACTGGTAGCACTGATCTTGTAACCGAAAATGTCTCTGGTTTTTCTCTTGATTGCATCATGGTTGTTTTCCATTTCTGATACAAATGTCTACTCTAAAACACCCTGGAAATGAAATGTAAATGCAGGTTAACTCTTTTTTACATGTACATTTTTTTCTTTTGTAAAAGTAAATATGTCATGCTGCAAGGTGCAATAGCTCATGGAATCAAAATTTCCAACATCAGAAATCCGCTGTACTGCCTCTGAATGTGCCGAAAATACCAAAATCAAATGTTCGAACCATAAACCATAGGAAACAAAGTCACCAACAGAACACGGTCACTATCAGAATAAGGTCACCATCAGAATAAGGCCATCATCAGAATAAGGTTAACATTAGAACAAAGTCACCTTCAGAATAAGGCCACCATCAGAATAAAGTTAACATTAGAACAAAGTCACCATCTGTACATGTAAAGAAAATTCCCTCCAGACTCACGGGTAAAGACTAGGTCAGGGGAGGTCAATGGTAACTCAGAATCACGGGTCCTCTTGAAGGCACTACATCAAGCCACAAACGTGGATGATAATAACACCCCATTTGAACCTCATCTGAGCATAGACGACATGATCACGCTAGTAGGACCTTCGTCCAATATCCGTCATGTTCTACTCTATTCCTAGGCTTCCTTGATAGTGCACTCTAGCCTGGGTACTGGGCCTTTTACCTCAATAGTAACACCCACCCAATAATGGAAACACATAATCCAACACAACAGATAACCAATATGGAAAGCAATAAAGATGCAATGAAAAAATATGCTCAGATAATCATATACAAATGAATAAACTGTAAAACACAAACACCCAAAGAAAAAAAAATAGAGCTAGGAGCGAATCCGGGATGGACCATCATTTGGTCAACCTATCCCTAGTGAAGTCGCCAGTTGAAACAACTGACAGAATAAATCATCAAGATGAAATCAATGAAGTCACCATCAAATGTTTTTTATCCCACATGAAGTTAAAAGTAAACATCTACTAAACCTGAGAAGGGTGAAATCAAGTTCAAATGACCGAGAGATACGGGTAAGGGAGTCAATTACGTGAGAGGAGGGTATTAGCACCCCTCACGTGTGTAGTACTCTACGGGATCCATTATTGTTGTTCTAATCAAAGGGTGTGTTCAAATATAAAGCTTAGGTCTAAAAAGAAAATGCAAAGAGGGAATGCAAACAAAAGAAAATACGGGGAAAAGAAGGAAATATTTATAATGTTTCGCTCGGTTGAGCCCCGTGACCAGATGCCTACTGTTGTAACCTAAAATTTTCCCTCTCTTTTCTCAAGACATTTCATACAAGATCTCCAATAACTCAAGCTTGCACAAGTGTTGACTAGGTCAAACAATCTCCTAAACACTGATGCCTCAAATTAGGGTTTTGATTTTCATAAGGATAATTTGACTTCTAATGCCTCAAATTACCTTCATGTATCATTATAGGTCTCGAAGAATTCTCATGTCAAGTTTCATGTCTTGAATCACAAATTTGCTCAGTCAATTGACCAGATGACTGAAAATCAACTATATTGGGTAAAAAGTCAACTATGGTCAACCTACAGTCAAACTTCATGATTTTTGGAAAACATAAACATCTTAAAGTCCTATTCATTATTTTATCAAGCATTGATCACAATCTCTTAAGAAAAGCACTTAATTTACCAAAAGGGCAAAATGGTCAAAATTAGGGTTTGGACTATATTTGACTGATCAATGACTTTTGACCTAATGCATGATCTAATGGCTTGAATCATAATCTCAAGGATTCAATTACAACATTTTTACCTAATTTCATGGTTCAAAACATTCCTCAAGATCAATGGATTGATAGTTGAAATTTGATCAACTGATGAAAAGTCAACTGATGCACAAAAAGTCAAACTTTGACTTTTTGGTCAAGGATTGATTTCAAAGATCACAATTCATCAAGACATTCAAAATATGAAGCTTGATCATCAAGAAATCAAGAAAGTCAAAAGTCAATTTGAAAAGACAAACTTTTCAAGAATTAGAAAATTTTCTAGGCGTTTTAAACATGATAATTTCACTACTTCATGACATATTTTCACCAAGATGCAAGATGATTCAAAGAAAACTTTCAACATGAAAGTTGTATATCTTGATGATATCTAAAACTTTTCTTCACTGATCAAGTCCTATAAGTTCTTGTATTTTGAGTTATAAATTCATGAGGTCATGCACCTTTTCTAAAACACTTAATGAAAATTTGACATAATTTAGGCAAATTTTTTACCTAACTTCTTGGCCATTTTTCACATAGTTCCAATTTGGATTTTTCAAAAGTAGAAAACATGAAAGTTTTAGAGGATGTTTCAGGCTTTCCAAAATGTCCAATAACTTAAAGAGATCATCTTTGAGCTAGGAGAATCAAAGAGAAGAATTTAGCATGATAAACTTGAATTACAAGGCATTTTCATGAAGAACACATAACCTAATCCCATAGCTATGCTGCATAATATTTATTTTCAGGCCTTCTAACTTGCAAATAATTCCTTAATTAAATGTTTACACGATTGATTGAGCTATTATCCAAGTGTTTGAGCCATTGTCCAAGACAATTTTCCATTTTTGGCACAAAGTTACCATTTCCATTCTTGTAAAGCAAGCTTTATGCATAAGTCAATGCATTGAGCCTCTCACTTGTTTCTTATGATAACACTCCATTATAAAGTAAATAAGCAACCTCCCTGCACCCAACAAACTCAGACCATGCTTGTACTTGAACCTTGGAACTCTGAAAATCCATTTCAACTTGATTTCTCATTTTCAACCAAACCATAACATGTTATCTCAAAATTCTGGTTACTTCAAGATGTCAAACCTCTTGCATATAAATAGAGAGGTAATTTTCAACCTAACACATGAATTCACAAGCCCCCAAACACCCTGAAACTCCCTCTAAATCAGAAGTGCATCCACAACTCCATAACTTGTCATTTCTGGCCAAAAACTTCAATCTTATAATACACTCATGCGCTTTCCCTCTAAATCATTCTTAAAGCTTCCATACATCAAATACAACTAATCTTAATCCCTGTTTTCCACCTGTAACACCATCTTCCTCATCTTCTATAACCTAAAATAGAGGTATGCAACTTGACTTCTATAACACGATTCAACCATCCACAGCTTAAGCTAAGCATTGCATTAGCTTCCTAGAAGTTCAAGGAAGCTAACCAGATTATTACAACACCTTGAAGGTTGCTCAAACTCAAATCACGATCTCCATCAGCAAAGTGAGTTTTCTTAATTTCTAACTCTTCATACAAGCGTCATTTGGCTTCCATTTTCAAAGATAAAATGTAGACATCATAGCCCTGAAACTAATCATGTCCTTAGAATTAATTTATGTTGCTTGTGTAGTGAGAATTTTGAGCCTGAACTTCCAGAAATAAATAGGTTAAATTTGGTACCATTTAAATTCCGTGCTCATCTTTGATTTATTGCTTAAGTTATTTACATATTTGAAATCATGGTGAAATTTCAAACAAGTTTGATGTTCATACTTTTGAGAATGGTTGAAAAATAAACAAGTTGCAGGAGTTATGGCTGACGCGAGGTTGAAGATGAAGTCATGTTCAAGACTTAGTTTATTTTATATTTAGTTGAAGTTGTGTTATAACGAGATTAAACAACGACCCTAGTGGCAAGAAGAGTGCGCGTAAGGTATTGATGCTAAGGGTCATGGGTTCGAGCCCCAATGACACCTTTTGTTTTTTTACATTTTCCTTGTTTCACTTTGCAACGCATGGGCCTCGTATCAACTGGGCCATTCTTTTTACTAATCCTCACCCCTGTTTGCTTCATACACGCAGACCCATTTTTTTATTTATTTCTTTTTCTGACTTCAAACAAAAAAGACTCGGGCCTAGTAAACCAAATTGTTTTTACTTGTTTACCCCCTAAATAATTTTCAAATCCCCTGACTTACTATTTTTATTTTATTATTTTATTTTATTCCCTTTATTTTTTTTTAATTATTTTTATTCATATTAAAAATACACAAATATATTTTATTAAATATTTAGACTAAAGTTTATCATTTTTATTTTTACTTTATCTTATTTCCATTAATCAAAATACCAAAAATATTGTACTAAATACTTAGACTAGTTTTTTTTTTATCTTATCTCTATTTTATTTTATTTTCTTTAAATAAAAAACCAAAAACATTTTCTTAACAAATTTATTTTCTTAATTAAATTAATTTAGACTTAGTTTTATTTTAATTTTATTTTCTAATTAAATTAACTTAGAACTTAGGAATTTTAATTAATTAATTTCTTTTTTAGTTTAAATAGGTTAACTTTAAAACTTTTCATTAAGAAACCTAAACACACACAATTTTCTTTTCTTTTATATTATATTTATATTCTTGTATATTTTTATTGTTATTAATTATTCAATATGGTTGTAATAGTAATTAGGTTTTAATTGCTTTCATCCCCCATTTGTGATTTGTATCCCCATCCCCAAAAAAGATGTAATAGCGTAGTACTTTAAATTTCCGCAATTTATTGGTTTCAATATTATTGCTAGTAATTAGGGTTTGTATGGAAAGACATAAAATCAACAACTAGACAACCATAATTCAAGATAAAAATACATGAAATCAAAACACAATTCACACCCGCACCTCTAGGGTATACCCCACTTGTTGCCTTCAAATAAACATTCACGTCCCTCGAGCGTGGGATACTTTAGCAAAAACCCTCTAATACAAGATCGTAGCCCCTTGATGACCCTTCGATGTTTCCTTCGGTAAACGATATTAGACCCTCACAAAAAATTTCTAAGGTATTCTACATTGTTGCCTTCTATAAATGTACGATGACCCGCGCGTGTCCCTCACATCCAATGATAAGGTTGCTTACCAACTAATGGGGAGACAACACTATCTAAAGGAGGAGGAAAAGAAGAAAGACTTTTTGAGTAGGTAGAACGGTCGTAGTTGCTTGCTCACAAACATTTCAAACAAAACATCTTCAAACACACCAACACTTTCATGAAATATTTTCAAAAGTCAACACTTATTATACATTCTTATAGAGACGAGAATCATTACAAAGTTCGCCTAAACAAAGACACTTTTCAAAAATACTTTCAAACCATCACAAACACATTTCAAACAAAGAAACTTTTCAAAAATACTTTCAAACCATCACAAACACATTTCAAGAAAAGCATTTTTTAAAGTGAGCTTGTAACTAAGAGCCCGTAGATAACTACGGATGAAAAGGGTGCTAACACCTCCCCTTTTCATAACCTACCCCCCGAACTCTAGAAAATTCTCAAAAGGTATTTCATGTTATTTTCACCCTTTCCTTTATTAGATAAAAGAAAAGTCAGTGGTGACTCTTGCTATCCGCAACAATTGCGATAAAACACAAAACACCCAAGTCAATTCTCCCACCATATTACACAACTGGATACTCTGCTGGGGAAAGTTAATTAAAGTGGGATTACCTTAGAGACTATATCATATTTAAATGCTTTCATTGTTTGACTTGTTTTCTTTACTCTTAAAAGGGTGTTTGGGTTTTGTATAGATCCTCTACCCAGATCTGGGAACACCATTAGGTAAGTAGAAATAGATTGTAGAGATTGTACAACGTAGATCGATATGCTTGAAACAATGGCTATGTTAGTATAACACATTTGTTGGTACCGGTATCCCTTGTGTTGAATCGAGGAGAGCACAGGGCCACTGTATGGTGACATGAAGCACTAACTGACCATAAAACCTTTAATTGAACAACTTGGCCATTAGGAAGTAGTGAGATATCCGACTTTGGTGCAAAGCTGAAGATTGGTTGATACTCGATACTACACTCATTGAGATTGGACTTTTGGGATATTTTTGCCACAATAAAAGATTGACTGTGCTAAAACAATGCCCAATGAAGAAAGATCAATGATATTGAGATTCCTTAGAACCCGTTTACTTTCTACGACAGATTGAACCAACTAAACTTCAAGAGGGTACTTACCTATGAAACCCCATGCAAGCCTAAACCTAAGGCCTTTGTGTGCTTTGTTTGTGATTAATTATTCATGACATCATAAACATCATAACATCATAAGCATTTTCACTAACCATTTCAAGGATTTAGGAATTTATCTTTGTTCTGTTTTGTAGGACATAGCTTCCACACATAGAAATACCATCCGAGTCAACTTCGTGAAAGTGATTCCTCAACTTAAAGAGTTAGCATCAACGGTTCCTGGAGATTCTCCCTTCACCAAGAAATATGGTCGACTTCTCAACTTGGCTACCTCAAACTTCCGAGAAGAAATGATGTGTATGCTCATCCAATTCTTTAATCCTATGCATCATTGCTTAATATTTCTCGACTACCAATTGTTGCCTACATTAGAAGAATTCTCTCAACTTATAGGAGTTCCTGTGCTTGATCAAATACCATTCACCGGTTTAGAGGAAACTCCAAATCCTGAGGTTATTGCTAAAGCCTTGCATTTGAAGAGATACGACATTGTGTCAAATTGGGAAACAAGGAGTGGAGTTAAGGGTTTCTTAGCCATGTTCCTGTTGGAAAAGGCTCGTTTGTTTTGGGAAGATATGGATTTTCAAGCTTTTGAGGATGTCTTGGCCCTTCTAATCTATGGTTTGGTTCTATTTCCCAATCCGGACCAACTCGTAGATGTGAATGCCGTCAAGGTTTTTCTCTCTCGTAATCCCATACCTACTTTGCTTAGAGACATTATACATTGTTTCCACACTCACACCATGAAGAAGAGGGGGACTCTTTTGTGTTGTATTCCATTACTGTCTAGGTGGTTTACTTCGCACCTACCTTGATCAACATTGAAGAATGAACAAGGCCTGACATGGTCTCAAAGGATGATGTCACTCTCACACTCGGATATTCGTTGGTGTTCCCGATCTTTGGAGGATGTTACCATCATTTATCGTTATGGGGAATTCCCTAATGTTCCACTATTGGGAATTAGGGGAGGTATAACCTATAACCCTTCTCTTGCATTACAATTATTTGGGTATGCACGAAGAGATGGTCCCCATGACGCGCTCATCCAAGGTTTGGTATTCGACTATGAAGACGACATTTGAGGCCATCGTCAAAGGTTCATACGAGCTTGGAGAATGGTAAACAAAGTGGATAGCAAGACTTTAGTGCATAAAAATTCCATCCCTCTTGAGCCTTACCTCAAGTGGGTACGAACACATGCTCAAAGTCTCATGATGCCTTACCCAGCCATCCTACATGTGATTATGGAGCCCGTTGCTGAGGGAGACACCCCTTACACTCTTCTTCATCCTGACATGCCTACCGAATTCGAGGAATTGCAAAGATTGTGGATTCAACTCAAAGGGGAACTAGATACCTTTGAAGTAAAGTTTTACGCAAGTGGGAAGAAGGTTTTGGATCTCACAAGGAAACTTCATGAAGAGCAAAGCCTGAATGCCTACATTGCACCAAAGAGGATGTTCCAATGAGAAAATTGAGCCTTTCTTTTTTGTCTTAGGAGTTTATTTTTTAACCTTTGTAAGCCTAAGAGGCATTTGTAATTCATGAACTTATTAATGCAATTAATGTTTGTTGCTTTCTCTTTGTCTAGCAAATTTAAATTCCATAAAATCCTTGAAAACATTACATTCGCATAACATGCGTCATATCATAAGCAAGTTTTTCGACACAGGTTTCCTCATCTTTCTATGGTTTATTTCAGTACAAGATGGACCTCGACCAAACTGTGAAGGACTTGCAGACTTAAAACTCTCAGTTTCAAGAAACTCTTCTCAACTTAGCAAAGGGGCAGCAAGAAATGATGTCACTTATGGTTACGAAGAAGAAGACTAAGAAGAAAGTTGTAATCAACATGGGGGAAGAGATTCAAGGGCCCCGTACAACAAGTTCAAGTTGAAGAAGACTCCTCCGAGGAGGATGAGAATCAAGATGAAGATTCTGTGAGCACCCGTGCCGGGGGTGGAAATAATCAAATCTCTGAAGATGAAGATTATTTTGATGAGCAATATCCACTGGCCAACGAAAAGTATAAGCAATTAGAAGACAAATTGAAGGCTGTAGAAATCCAAGTTGTGCCTGTTTTGGACTTTGGTGACTTGAGTTTGGTGCCTGGCGTAATCATTCCCCACAAATTCAAAATCCCTTCTTTTTCCAAGTACGATGGTATCTCATGTTTGAAGCTTCACCTAAGATCCAATGTCTGCAAAACTCAGCCGTATAACACTGATAAGAAACTGTGGGTGCACTTTTTCAAGAAAGTCTATTTAGGACACAGTTGGAGTGGTTTTACCAATTGAAAGGGACTAACATCCATACTTTGGAGGATTTGGTCACTGATTTTTACCGCCAATATCAATATAACACGGATCTTGCACAAACTAGGGTGCAATTGCAAGGAATGACCATGGGATCAAATGAGGGCTTCAAAGAATACGCTAAAAAATGGAGAGACTTGGCTGGAAGGGTGCAACCACCTTTAACCGAAAGAGAGTTGGTAGATATGTTTATGGGAACATTGACTAGACCATTTTTTAACTTGCTAATTGGAAGTTCATTGTCCTTTTAATATGGTGGGAGAACTGACTTGGGATGTTTTGTGATTGATCACAATTGTTGCGGATAGCAAGAGTCGCCATCGACTATTATTTTATCCAATGAAGGAAAGGGGGAAAAGAACAGGAAAGACCCTTGAGATTATTTTCTTGAGTTCGGGGGGCAGATTATGAAAATAGAAGGTATTTGCACCCTTTTCATCCATAGTTATCTATGGGCTCTTATTTGCTTTCTAGATCACTGGCTTTTGTTTGAAAGTGTGCTTTGTGGTTTTTGAAAGTATTTTTGAAAAGCGCCTTCCTTTAGACAAACTTTGTAATGGTCCTCGTCTCATAAGAACGTATGCAAAGTGTTGGACTTTTGAAAATATTTCATGTTTTGAAAGTGTTTGATGTGTGTTTGCAAGGATGTTTGTTTTCGAAAGTGGGCAAGCAACTAATAACATTTCTATCTACTCAAAAGTCTTTCATTCATTTCCTCCGTTCTTTTGATATTGCTATATCACCATTGATTAGTAAGAAGCCTTATCATTGGATGTAAAAATGGACGGGGGTGGGTCATCGTATAGTCATGATAGCAATGTTGTGAGATATCTTAGCATTTCTCTTGAGGGACTAAGATCATTTGTAAGGCAACATTTCGAAGCATCATCGAGGGACTATTATATTTTTTTGATTGTTTTTGCTAAGACATCTCACATGCATAACATGACCATTTTTCATAAGGCAACAAGTGAAATTACCCTAGGGGTGTACGTGTGAATAGTGTGTTTGACTTGCATGCATTTAGTCTTTGATTATGGGTTATCTACTTGTTGTTTTTATCTTCCCATACAAATCCTACTTTACTAGCATTTATATGAAAACGATAAATTGTAGAAAGTAAATATTCTATCCTATTACAAACATTAGGGGGGTGGGGTGTACAAATTTACAAATGGGGATTGCAATAAATTAAAGTCCTAACTATCTATTACAACCATATTGAAATAATGTATAAGAAATGTAAAATGGACTTATTTTGTTTTTGTTAAGAGAAGAAAGGAATTGGCTTAAGAAAATATTTTTATTCTTTTGCTTTTAAAAGATATAAAGCAAAGGTATGAATATAAAAATACTTTTGGTGTTTTTAATTAATGAAAATAGAAGTGATATTAAAAATAATAAAAGGGAAAAGAATCAGAATCAGCACATTGCAGAAAGGACATAAGTAAGGGGCAGAAACTCTGACTCTGATGCGCTTCAAATCAGAAAGAAAATGTTAGCAGAAATGGGGAAGGCCAGAGGTTCTGGGTCCAAGGGCACTAAAGTTCTAATGTCACTGGCAGGTCAGAAGTTCTGGTTGTTTGAGAGAGCTTAGGGGTTCTAAAGCAAATGGAGACCTAAAAGTTATGATAATAGGCAAGTGAAGTGTCAATGCTGTTGGATGAGAATATCTAGAAATTTTGGTCTAAGATCACTGTTTTGACAAGCAAATAAAGGGGATTGATCTAGAAGCTCTGGTCCAACTAATGGGGTAAAAATGTCAGGAAATAAACATAAAAAAGGTGTTTCTGGGGCTATAACTCAGGACCCTTAACACTAACGTCCTATGCACGCGCTCTCTACCACTGGGGTGACTATACATCCGGTATTATAAGCAAAAACATAAACATATATTACAAAGAGAAATCTGATGATGAATTTCATATCCTTCTCCACACCAGTCAGAGCATCTGCAACTTAACCATTTCTCAACAAAACAGAAAATGCAAACATAGCAGTTATGACAGGTTTCATCATGGTTTCAGAAATATAAAGTATCAGAACTGTAAATCAGAAGCAAGCATGAATTTTGCTAATCCTAATTCTGAATCCTAATTTCCTCAAGAAGTTCTGAATTGAAATTCTCTCTACTTAGGCAAAAAATACATGAAATCTATGAATATGTACAGAATCAGAGTCAGGATATCTACATTGTATTTTTTTGAGAATGCAAGCCTAATAATGCCTAAGTAATGTGATGAGAGTCAGTAAAAGCTTACCTTATAGCTGGAAAATGTTTTGTGAACTAGAGCCTGGTTCTGATTATTGTGATGTTCTGGTTAGCTTCCTTCAATTCTCAGAAAGCTAGAATAACCCTTAACTTGAACTATGAATGGCTGAAGCGTTCTGGATCAACCAAGAAACAATATTCTGATTTTTGAGATGGAGATTGATGAAGAACGTGTTACAGTCTGAAAACAGAAGTTGGGACGGCTTCTAAATGTGTATCATAAGCTGTGTGGGTGATTTGGATGGGAAATGCACAAGGAAAATTAGAGCTTGGATGCAAAAACCTGAAATTAGCAGGTTTTTTATTTGTGTTTACAATTTCAAGTTCTTTGAAATTTCAGCAAAATTTCAAGACTTTTTCTCAAATCTTTGACCTCTTTAACAGTTGAAAATGAAGTTCAATTTTTAGGCAAGTATTTAGGAGCTTGGAGAAGCCAAGAGTACAACCATCATATGCTAGGGCACTGACTTTTTCTTGAAGCAAGTTTAAACAAGTATGGTTCAAGGCACAAAGTAGGGTGGTTAACAGCTTTTAGCCGTGCCTAAGCTGAATTTGTAAGCAGGAATTATGGAAAAGTACCCTCAGAAGCAAAGGTAAAGCATGGGTCCGTCATAAACTTTGTACAAAAGTTTTCTTTTCAAGGACAACAATGATACTTCTATGCCACGCGTGGGGAAATCCTTTGGATAAAGACTCAAAAGTGGGTGTGAGCATTAAATGATGATGAGATTTATCAAAACAGAAAACCTGCAATATGAGATTATGTATCATAGCTTAATCTGGATCAGAAGTTCATCATCAGCGTAACTTAGAACAAATATCCAACTTCTGATCTTTGAATCTCCCTGCTCCAGCATGTTCTGAAGGAGTTCTCAGACTTTTCAGAAAGCTTGTAACATGCTTTATAGGCCCTCTTTGAATACTCTTGCAAACTCTAATTGAACCTTCGTGAAAACTGGCCCAGAAGTTCTAACCAAATTCTGTCTTATAAATGTCCAAAATTTATTGAGTCCTTCAGTTTCATGGACGTGTCTTCAAGGATTTTTAATATGAAATCCCAGCCTTTCTAGGAGAAGGTTTGTTCTGCAATGTCATAGATATCATTGTAATCTACAACTCTTGTGTTAGAAGTTCTTCCAAAATCAGCTTGCATTACGGTGAAAATCTGGCCAGAAGTTCTGAACTTATCATCTTTCCTAAACACTTAGAAAAATTTATAAGTATTTAGAATTTTGACTTTTAACTTTCTTGATGAAACAAACTTCATATTTTAACATATCTTAATGAAATATGATTCTTGAAACTTGATTTTAATCCAAAAGTCAAACTTTGACTTTTCAGTGTACAACTGACCCTTTTGCCCTTGTGCCAATTCCAAACTTAAATTGATGTATCAGTGCTGCAAACTTGATGTCATGGAAGATCATGTGAGAGAATCCTTGAGAAATGAAAGGGAAAATTTTGGGGTACAATAGTCCAGATAAACTGAATTAATCTTGATTGGTGAAATGGTTGAAAGCGGGATTAAAAGTGGGGAGATACCCATGACCTCCACCTCAAATGCTGTGAAAAAGCCATTTATTGGTAAAAAAGAGACTAATGTTGTGTAGGGGTCAAGAAGCCATGCTAAGAATGACCCTCATCATTCAGTAGGGGCTATACTGGTTTCCAATCCAACTCCAACTCATCGACCGCGTCAACAAAATAGTCAACAAAGACCAGATGTCCAAAGAAGAGAGTGTACTAAAATCAATATGCAATTGTCTCAAGCTATGAAACACCTATTGAAAGCTGATTTGTCGACCTTGCGAGATCCCCCTTCCAACACTAATATTGCTTCTCCAAAATACAACCCCAATGCCAAATTTGATAACCACTGAAACAGTCTCGGACATGATACCAATGATTATTGGTCTCTAAAGAATAAAATCCAAGACCTAATTGATAACAAGACAATTGAATTCGACCCTCCGCCAACTCCCAACGTAATCACAGCACCCATGCCAAATCACTGTAAGGGTGTCAATGCTATTGAAGATACCTCTTTTGTTGCCTCCATCAATGACTTGACAACTCCTTTGAAGACTGTTAAAGAGAATTTGTTGAAAGTCGGGGTGTTCCCTGGTTGCTTTGAAGACTGTTGCTACTGTTCTATACAAATTAATGGTTGTGAATGGCTAAAGAAAGGTGTCCAACACCTGATGGATAGCCATAAGATTATATTTGAAAGAACTCCATCTGTGAAAAGTTTAACCGAAGTTGTATCTCAAGAATTTGAAGACGTGTCCATCATTACTATCTCAAACAGACCTATTAGGATCACCGTTGAACCAAGAATAGCTCCACTAATTATCACCACACCGGGGCCAGTCCTCTACTCTTCTAATAAGGATGTGCCCTAGAATTATGGGGCGGAAGTGTACTACCATGGTATCAAACAAGATTCGTGGATTGATGAAGATGAATCTAGTGACATTATAAAAATTGTTGGATCAAGTAAAGTTGCTAGGACGGGGAGGATCTTCTCTCCATAAATTTCACATCCCACAAACATTACTACACCTATTCATATTACTGCTGTTAAACCTGTTGCTGATACTCGGGGAAAGGAAAAAATGACTGACCTTCCAGGACGAAGGCGCCCGCAAAAGATATTACCATTGAATACTCATCTACCCAAGAGATGGAGGAGATTCTAAAAATCATCAGAAAAAGTGATTACAAGATAGTGGAACAGTTGGGGAAAACACCCTCAAAGATTTCTATGTTGTCTTTGTTGCTATGTTCTGAGGCGCATGCCCAAGCACTAATAAAGTTCCTAAAAAATGCACATGTCACACAAGAAACTACAACTGACAAATTTGAAAACTGTGTAGAAAGCTTGACTGCCGATAATGGTTTAGGGTTCTCTGATGCAGATCTGACCCCGATGGGGAAGAATCAAAACAAAGCTCTCCATGTCTCCCTAGAATGCAAGGGCACTACCATTTTATATGTATTAGTGGATACTAGATCTTCTCTCAATGTCTTACCTAAAGGAGCTTTGGATAGACTAGACTGTGATGAACTGGTGTTGAAATCTAGCGACATTGTAGTAAGGGCTTTCGATGGTTCTAAGAGGATGGTCCATGGAGAGGTTGGTCTCCCTATCAAGGTTGGGTCTCAAGTATTCAACTCAACATTCTATGTGATGGATATCCGTCCTGCTTATTCGTGCCTGCTTCGACGTCCATGGCCACATAGGGCAGGCACGGTGAATTCCACACTACATCAAAAGCTGAAGTATCCGGTCAAGGGGAAATTGTCATTGTATACAGAGAAGAATACTTTATGATCAGTCATCTAAATTCATTTAAGTATGTTGAAATGGATGGAGAGTTCATTGAAACTCCTTTTCAAGACTTTGAAGTGGTCTCTCCCATGGTTGTTGTTGCCAAGGCCACTCCTGACACTCCCGAAGCTGCTAAAGATACACCAAAGATGGCTTCTCTCAAAGATGATCATGTTGTTATTGAAGAAGGAGGTTGTACCATTTGGGGGCAACTTCCTGATTTCCCTTTCAAGTCCAACAAATCTGGATTGGGCTTCACTTCTAAATCTCAAAAGGAGATTCGGCGTGCTTGCATAGGGAAACCACCTCTCCGCATTAGTAACCATGAGATTAATGCCCTTGAAGACTCTGATGCTGATTGTGACTTTGATGATTGGATCTACCCGACTACTGACGGAGGGCTCGACAACTGGCAGACCAAGGACTTCTTTCCAATCTCCTTCAACCAGGAGTAATTGCCATTTAGTGTTTTTATTATTTTGAGAACCTTGTCTGTAATTTCCATTAAAACAGTGACTTTAAGCCATGTGCCTTGCCCGAGGAATAGTGGTACATTTGTTAAGGGCTTGTCATTTTCATATGCCATATACTCATTTTAATGAAAAAACATTGGACTATCTTACATGCACACACACACACACACGCACACACATTTGCAGATCCACATCCACTCCGGATCTCATTGACAACGACTCTGTTATTGCCATCTATGACTTTGAAAATCCAATATATCAAGCTGAAGATGAAGATAATGAAGATTGCGAAATACACAGAGAACTCATCAGACTTCTGTTACAAGAGGAAAAGGTCATTCAACCACACTAGGAGTCAATTGAAGTGATAAAGCTAGGAACTGAGGCAGACAAGAAGGAAGTCAAGATCGGCGCCAACTTGAAATAATATTGCAAGAGAAGATTGGTCCAGATGTTACACGACTATGTAGAAGTGTTTGCTTGGTCATATAAAGATATGTCGGGGCTTGATGCTGATATCATAGTTCATCGTCTTCCAATGAAGGAAGATTGTCCTTCGGTCAAACAAAAGGTTCATCGCATGCGGCCATATATTTCTGAGAAAATAAAATCCGAGGTAATGAAACAGTTCGATGCAGGTTTCCTGGAAGTAACATCATACCCTAAATGGGTGGAAAATGTTGTCCCGGTGCCTAAGAAAGATGGAACAGTTCGTATATGTGTAGTCTATAGGTATTTAAATAAGGAAATCCCCAAGGATGATTTCCCACTACCTCATATTGATGTCTTGGTCAACAATACTGCTCAACACAAAGTTTTCTCCTTCATGGATGGATTCTCCGGTTACAACCAAATCAAAATTGCACCTAAAGACATGGAGAAAACCACTTTTGTTACACAGTGGGGCACCTTCTATTATAAGGTCATGCCTTTTGGTTTGAAGAATACAGGCACAACCTATCAACGGGCTATGGTAGCTTTATTTCATGATATGATTCATCATGAAATAGAAGTCTATGTTGATGATATGATTGCAAGATTGTAAACTAAGGAAGAACACCTTGATCATCTCCACAAGCTATTTGAGAGGATGGAGAAATACAAGTTGAGGCTGAATCCCAACAAGTGCACCTTCGAGGTAAGGTCAGGAAAACTCCTAGGGTTTGTCGTTAGTGGCAAAGGTATTGAAGTCGAACTCGCAAAAGTTAAAATCATACAAGATATGCCAGCTCCCTGTACGAAGAAGGAGGTTAGAGGTTTCTTAGGCCGACTTAACTATATTGCCCGGTTCATATCTCACTTAATTGCTACTTGTGAGCCAATCTTCAAACTGTTGAAGAAAGATCAAGTGGTCAGATGGAACAACAATTGCCAAGCAGCTTTTGATAAGATTAAGAAGTACCTACAAGAACCTCCAATCCTGATGCCTCCAGTTGAAGGAAGACCTATGATTATGTACTTGACTATATTAGAGAATTCAATAGGGTGTGTGTTGGGCCAATATGATGAGTCTTGTCGAAAAGAGCATGCAATATACTACCTTAGAAAAAAGTTTACCGACTGTGAAACCAGATATTCACTACCTTAGTATATGCTGACTCACACCACTTTATTAATTTCTAAGATGGATCCCCTCAAGTATATGTTCGAGAAGCCAGCTCTCTCCGAACGAATAACTAGATGACAAATGATTTTAATTAAATATGATATCTAGTACACTACATAAAAAGAAATCAAAGGAAGTGTGTTGGTAGATCATTTGGCCCATTAAGCTGTTGATGACTACCAATCCATGAACTTTGAATTCTCGGACGAGAATATCATGCTGATAACCGATTGTGAAAAGTCTGGACCGTATGAAGGACCTGAACAAGGATCCTGATGGACTCTGTGTTGTACCCCAAAATTTTCCCTCCCATATTTCTCAATGCATTTCAAGTGAGGTCCTCAAATTGCTCAAGGAAGTCCAAGAGTTAACCAGACAAACTCCCTCCTAAGGCAGTCTATCTCAAATTAGGGTTTCATTTTGCATCAAGATGCTTGAGTCTAAAGGATCCCAAATTCTCACCATTGTCCTAATATGTTCTCAAGATCATCCATGTCAAGTTTCAATCCTTGCAGAGGAAGTTTGCTCAGTCAATTGCTCAAAGGCCTAAAAATCGATTGTGCTAGGGCAAAAGTCAACTGTGGCCCACATACAGTCAAACGTCAATATTTTTGGTCAACATCCTCATTTTGATGTATTATTCATCATTTGATCAAGGGTTGATCATGATTCCTCAATGATTGCTCACAATTCATCAAAACCCAAAAGTTGCTAAATTAGGGTTTTGTAGGAAAAGTCAACTCAACTTTGACCAATCATAACTTTCTCATACATTATAAAAAATGACATATCCAAAGCTCATTTTGAATAGGATGTAATTCCCTACAATTCATCTTCAGCTCCCAAGGTCAAAATATGCACTCACAAGAATATATGAATTTGGACATTATAGGTCACTCTGAAAAGTCAATAAAAACACCTTTTAGGTCAAAGCTCCATACATGAACATGGAAGACTCAATTGAGATGAGACCAAAAAGGTTTCTTAGAGGACATATTAATCTTTCTAAAAAGTCCAAGAACACCTCTCTAGGATCAAAATTGATGTAGTTATGCATTGACCAAGTTGACCCTTTTTGCAAAATTGCCAAAAGTCAAATGTGTCCAAAATTAAATTTTTTTTCAAATGGGCCCAACTTTTTATGCTTGCACTGAGTTTGTAATGTGACCCAGGACCCATGAGCCCTTCCACTTGTCATTATTTTATTTTATTTATTTATTTTGATTTTATTTCATTTAAATCAAATAAAATCAAAATAAAATAATGAAAATATCAAAAACTAATTAAATCTTGAGATTTTGTGCATGATTAGGTCCAATACACAGCTGGAAACAAGATCAAATCATGCAAGACTCATATGGACACAAAAAGATTGGATTTGCTTGTTTTGGAAATATTTTACACAAGGATCAAATCATGAATCAATATTCATAATTGGAAGAGATTTGATACAAAATTGTAACCCTACTGCATTCTACTATACATAAGGAACAAGTGCAGATCAAAATTAGGGGGCTAGAGGCGTGAAAAGTGAGAAAACAAATTTCAAAAATTGAAGGAAAAGTTTCATACCAATATCCACATTACAGATCACTTCAAGGAATTCTAGTAATCCCAATCGTTTGCTGGACATCCCTGGATCGTGTTACGACCATTAGCAAGCTTCCCCACACTCAGAATCACGATGTAAGGTTCATACGGTTTGGTTCTTTTCTTGAATTTGATTATGTTGATTTTGACATATTTAGCGTGATTAATGATATATTCATAATCGTTGGTTATATCCAATTGTATTTTTATTGACTGTACAGCAAAATGCCATGGCTAGTGTTTTTTCTTTGTTTTTAGGGATTTATTGTACATGAACAATTGGCCATTAATAATGGTACCATGATGCTCGTGAGGTTGCAACGAGTTGATTGGTGCCATTAGTTTTGATTTATCATGCATATACAAGATTTTGGAATGAACAGGGGCTGTAGTTACACTCAGATGTCCGTAGGTAAAAGCTTCCAGGGCTAACACGACGATGGGAGGAAGAATATAGTCACGTGGCACTCCCTGACTTGGCAATTCAAATTTCGCGCGTTTTAAGAATTAATATTTTGTTTATATTATGTAATAATTGTTTGCTATTGTTTAGACAACTAACCATGTCAGCTCAGTTGGCAAGCGTGCAGTGTGATAACGCTCAAGGACTGGTTTCGATCCCCAGGTTCCTTATTTGCTTTATATTAATTTTTAGTGAAGGATCAAATACATCTCACACTCCAGGATCCATCATGCACTCTCCAGATCTGATCATCCAAACCATCAATGCCCCAGATCCAAGGCTATCCCTTGAAGGTCCACCATACGCCCGAGTCAAGCATGCCCATGGGATTGTGAAAGGTCAAACAGGCCAGGAGCTTAGTGGGCTTAGATTTGCAAATGGCACCCCCTTTGCTAGAACAACACCAGGCCCATTCTTTCTTTTCTTTAATATTCTTTTATTTATTTAATTTGTTTAATTATTTTTCTTAACAAAATCAATTAATTTCTTTTTTCACAAAAAAAATCATAAAATCAAGAATTTCACAAAAAAATAGAATTAGGCTTTTATTTTATCAAATTTAATTTAATGATTAGTTTAATTTAATTTAGGGTATTTCTAACTCTTTGTATATAATTAAAATCAATTAGAAAAATTAGGGTTAACTCTTGATTTAATTTTTATTTCTTTTCTCAAAACAAAAAAACACAAAATAGGTTAATTTAATTATTTTTATTAATTAAAATTAATTAGTAATTAGGTTTTTTTATTTATTCAATTAAACTTATTTTTCTCAAAATAGCAAAAAACCACAAAAAATGATTTTTCTTTTAAATTGCAATTAGGTAGTTGGGGTCAAAACCCTTAATCTCTCATTTTCGATTCATCGCGCGCGTTTATCATTGTTGCAATATTAATGTAACTGCTGACGGTATGTAATAGTTTAATTAGGATTTCCTTTATTTATCGTCTTTACGGGTTTTTTGGCTATGTAATTAATCCCTACCTCGAAGCCTTGTAATAGTGTAGGTTTTATTTCTCTCATTTTAATTCTCACAAATATTAACTTTTTAGATGTATGTTAATAGGATTGTATGATAAGATTGCATGATAATTTAAAATGGCTAGAAAACCCTAATTAGCAAAGATAATAACTGAAATCAAATCACTCGCACATGCACACTCTTAGGGTATACTCTCACTTCGGTTTCCTTCGGTAAACAATCATTAAGTATAGGGTGTCTTAGTGGTTGTCCTTCTGTCTAACAAAGATCAAAAGTCCCGTTCGGAAATGTTGCATCGGAAATGTTGCCTCATAAATGTTGCCTTGAATATGATCTTAAGACTATAGGGTTATTACTAAGACGTCCTAACATTGCCTTAGTGATTGTACGTCCCTTTCGAATTGACCCTTACAACTCCAACAACGGTGATACCTATTTCTCAATAGTAGGATAGCATTGTCTAAAGGAAATGATAATAGAAACAATCTTTTTTCGAGTAAGTAGATGCTAGTAGGTACTTGCTCAAAACAAACCTTTTCACACCAAACACCTTTTCCAAAAAAAGTTTTCAAAAACAACTTCGTAACACTCTTGAGGACAGAGATAAGGGTTAAAACGAATTAAAACAAAACTTTTCAAAACAAGAACACACAAGCAATTTTAAAAGATGAACAAGTACCTAAGAGCCCATGGAAAACCATGGATAGAAAGGGTGCTAACAGCTTCCCTTTCTATAATCTACCCCCCCGTACTCAGAATATCTCGAAAAAGGATTTTTTCTGTGCTTTTTTCCTTTCCGGTTGGATGAAATAAAATTCGGTGGCGACTCTTGCTTACCACGACATTTTGCGAATAAAAACGCAAAACACAAACCATCATTTTTCAAAACAGTCGGTTCTACCACTGTATCACAGAACTGGCGACTCTGCTGGGGAAGTTATAAGTGGGGTATACCTTAGGATCTAGTTCATCATAATTACTTCTCTTGTTTGTTTTGGTTGCTTTACTTTTAAGGGTTTTGTTTGGGAGTTACTATAGATCCTAACCCGGATCTGGGGACACCTTTTAGGTAAGTAGAAATAAACTGTGATGGAAATGTACAGCGTAAACCGATACGGTTGAAGTAGTAGCTATATTGATGTGGCACATTGGTTGGTACCGGTATCCCTTGTGGAGAAACGAGGAGAATACAGGGCCGTTGTGTGTGTCTTTAAGCATCAACTGACCTTAGAACATTTAATCGACCAACTTGGCCATTAGAAAGTAGTGATATAGTCGGCCTCGGTGTAAAGTTGAGAACTGGTGGATACTCGATGCTACACTCATTGAGACCATACTCTCGAGATAGTTCCGGCCGCAAGAAAAGATTGTGTGATCTGAAACCATGACCGATGGAGGATGGTCAGTGATATTCAGAACCTCTAGAACCCGGTTACTTTTGCTAGGACAGGTTGAAACCAACTAAACTTCAAGAGGGTAATACCTTTGACCTCATGCTAGCCTTAAACTTAAGGGCTTTGTGTGACTTGTTTGCCTTTTCCATGCATGTTATCTGCTATACCTGTTGTTTTTATCATGAAATCATGCATCATAACATGGCATTCATACTTCATTGTACTAACCATTTCAAAGACCAAGGGAATTTATCTTTGTTCTGTTTTGCAGATTATGGCTTCCGTACGCAGAAATACCATCCGAGTTAACTTTGTGCAAATACCTGCTCAACTTAAAGAGTTAGCCTCGAGAGTTTCTGAGACTTCTATGTTCATTAAGAGACATGGTCAGCTTCTTAACCTGGTAACCTTAAAGCTTGATAAGCATATTATGAGTGTACTTTTCCAGTTCTTCGATCCCGTGCATCATTGCTTCACCTTTCTAGATTACCAACTGGTTCCCACTTTGGAAGAGTTCTCTCACTTATTGGACATATCCATCCTTGAACAGGTACCTTTCACAGGTATGGAAGAGACTCCTAGACTAGAAGACATTGCCTTAGCTCTGCATCTGAAACGGGCTGATGTAGTGTCCAATTGGGAAACACGAAGCGGGGTCGAAGGTTTCTTAGCCAAATTTCTACTGGATCAGGCTTATCTATTCTGGGATAATTTGGATTTTCAGGCTTTTGAAGACGTCTTGGCTCTCCTTATCTATGGGTTGGTCCTCTTCCCGAATCCGGATTCCTTTGTGGATGTGAATGCGGTCAAGATTTTCCTTTCTCGCAATCCTGTGCCTACTTTATTGGGTGATATCTTGCATGCCCTCTACACTCGTACTGTGCGAAGAAGAGGAACTATTATGTGTTGCATGTCGTTGCTGTCAAGTTCGTTTATTTCGCACCTCCCCAAGTCGGTGTTGAAGAATGAAGAATGTTTGGGTTGGTCCTACAGAATAATGTCTCTTGCCCATACAGATATTCTTTGGAGCTCCCGGGCTATGGAAAACACCGCAGTTATTGATCGCTATGGAGGATACCCTAATGTCCCGTTGCTTGGAATCAGAGGGGGTATAACCTACACCCCTTGTCTAGCTTTGCGACAATTTGGTCGTGCTCGGAGAGATGGTCCCCATGAGCTACTTCTTGATGATATTTCATTTGACTACAAGGAAGACATTGACGAGCACCGCTGGAGGTTCACACGAGCTTGGGGCATGGTGAACAAATCTGACCCCCAAGAGCTGGGACCAAGGACTTCTCTCCCTATGCAGCCTTATCTCCAATGGGTCCGAGCTCGTGCCAAGAAGCTTGGGATGCCCTATGAAGCCGTATTGTCGGTGATTGTGGAGCCCACTAATGAAGAAGGCGTTCCTTACACGGTTCTTTATCCTTACATGCCAACAGATCCCGGGGAGTTGCAGAGGTCCTGGATTCAGCTGAAAGAGGAAAGGGATACTTACCGGGAAAAGTACCATGAGCAAGAAAGGAAGATTCTGAAGCTCACCAGGCAGCTCGAGGTAGAACGAGTGATCAATGATTACGTCAGCACAAAGAGGAAGCTCCCATGGAACTTTTGATTTCTTTTTTTCTAGTTTAGATTTGTTTTCCATTTACTTCTTTGTAACGCCTTAAAGGAATTGTTGAACCTTTTTCAAGTTAATCTAATAAAGTTTGTTTATTTTTAGTTTGCAAATTTAAATCTCCCAAGGTCTTTGAAATCATTACATGCACATCCCATTATCATGCACACCATTACAGGTACCGTTACAGGTTTCTCATCTTCTTCGCTGTTTATTTTAGCAGTTATGTCTTCCGATAAAGCCATCAAAGATCTTCAGGCACAAAACGCCCAATTCCAACAGATGTTCTTAAGCTTGGCTCAAGGGCAAGAGGATTTGAAGACTTTGATTCTGAAATAAAAGAAGAAGAAGAAGAAGAAGGCTAGTATTCTGAACATGGGTAGAAGATTCGGAGAAAGGATAAGACAATCAGCTGATCTGATCTCCTCATCCAAAGACGGGGAGAACCAAGAAAGGACAAAGGACCCTAGTCCTGCAGTTTCTGATAATGATACGGATTATGATGATGAATAATATCCTCCTGCCGAGTATAGGTACAAGAAGTTAGAAGACCGTCTGAGTGCAATGGAGATTCAGAAGATCCCTGGTTTGGATTTCGGAGATCTAGGACTGGTATCGGGAGTGGTGATCCCTCATATGTTTAAAGCTCCGGTTTTTGCCAAGTATGATGGAGTATCCTGTCCAAAACTCCATCTCCGCTCGTACGTCAGGAAAATCCAACCCCACACTGCTTATCAATATTTGTGGGTACACTTATTTCAAGATAGTCTGTCACGGACTCATCTTGAATGGTTTTATCAGTTGGAAGGAGCCAGTGTCCAAAACTGGGGAGATCTTGTTGCTGCTTTCTACAGGCAGTATCAGTATAACGTTGACCTTGCTCCCACTCGTACTCACCTTCAGGGTATGTCTATGGGTGCAAGTTAAGGTTTTAAGGAATATGATCAAAAGTGGAGAGACTTGGCTGGAAGAGTCCAACCCCCTTTGTCTGACAGGGAGTTGGTTGACATGTTTCTAGGGACACTATCTGGTCCATTTTTCAATCATCTGATCGGCAGTTTGTCATCTGGGTTTACTGAGTTGATTTTGACTGGAGAGAGAGTAGAAGCTGGTATCTGAAGTGGTAAAATACAGAAGGATACTTCATCAAGTGCAATAAAGAAGCCTTTCACTGGTAAGAAGGAAGCTAGTGCAGTCTACGACTTGAGGGGCCAAAGCAAACCTGAACACCGTCAAGAAGTAAATGCGGTAGTGATATCAAGACCCACAGTTGCTCCACAATGCAACAATCAACAAAGGGTGGAAAGACCACAGAGGCAGTTCACCCGGCTCAATATGACCTTGTCTCAAATTCTACCACAATTATTAAAGACCAATCTGGTAACTCTGAGGGAAGCCCCGAAGAACCCCAACACCACATCTCCCCACTATAACCCGAATACCCGCTGCGCCTATCACTCTGAAAGTCCAGGTCATGATACAAACAACTGTTGGGCCTTGAAAAACAAAGTGCAAGACTTGATCGAAGCCAAAGAGATTGAGTTTGATGCTCTAGAGAAGCCCAACGTCATAACTACTCCCATGCCCAAACATGGTCATGGAGTAAATGCTGTGGACGATGATTTATTTGTGACCTCTGTGGGAGAAATTTATAATCCTTTGATGATAGTTAAGAAGAATTTGTTGTTGGCCAGTTTATTTCCGGGCTATGGTGAAGGTTGCCACATGTGTTCAATTCTGCCTGCTGGTTGTCACTTATTGAAATCAGGTGTTCAGCGCCTGATGGATAATAAAGAGATCCTGTTCGAAAAGACTATGATTCTGTTGGTTCTAATTCAAGATGTTGCCATCATAACCATTTCCGCCAATCCTTCCAAGGTTCCCTCGAGAAAACCTGTTAGGATTACACCCGTCCCAAGAATTGCTCCATTAATAATTACTATCCCTGGTCCTATCCCATACACTTCGGATAAGGCTGTCCCTTGGCACTATGGTGCCGACGTGTATTACCATGGAGTTAAACAAGACTTAAGGAGTGAGGAAGCTGATGTTGATGTCAGCAATATTGTCGGGGCTAGAAAGGTCACCAAAAGCATAAGACTCTTTTCTCCCGAGATTTCCCCTCCGACTGTTCACAAAGCTGTTGTCATTCCGTCTGCTATTACACCAACTATTGTCCCGATTCCTATTCCAGTCATCACCCCTGTCGCCGAGCCATCTGGGACTCAGGGCAAATAAATTGTAGGTGAGCCTGCCCGGACGGAGGCACCTAAGAAGATCATTGTAAAAACCTCGAAGCAGGAGATAGAGGAAATACTGAAGATTATCAAGAAGAGCGATTACAACGTAGTCGAATAGCTGGGGCAGACCCCGTTAAAAATCTCCATGTTGTCCTTATTGTTGTGTTCTGAAGCCCATGCAAAGGCTCTAATAGCATTCCTCAAGACTGCGCATGTGCCGTAGGAAACTTCATCCGATCAATTCAAGGATTGCATAGCTAGTTTGACTGCTGACAATGGGCTGGGTTTCTTGGATGCCGATCTGACCGCTAAGGGGAGAAATCATAATGATGCTCTACACGTCTAGATCGAGTACATGGGCATTACTATGGCCCATGTACTGGTAGATATCGGGTCCTCATTGAATGTTCTGCAAAAGAAAGTATTTGACCATCTGGACTGTAATGGTTTGATTCTAAAACCGAGCAATATTGTGGTCAGGGCTTTCGACGGGTCAAAAAGGATGGTGCACGGGGAGGTGGACATCCCTGTTAAATTTGGCTCTCAGACTTTTGCATCCACCTTTTATGTAATGGATATCAGACCATTATATTCTTGCTTGCTGGGTCGCCCTTGGATTCATAAGGCTGGGGCAGTGACTTCCACACTCCATCGAATGTTGAAATATCTGATAAAGGGGAAGATTGTCACGGTACAGGGTGAAGAGGAGTATATGGTGAGTCATCTCAACTCCTTCTGCTACGTGGAGATGGATGGGGAATTCATCGAAACCCCTTGTCAGAACTTTGAAGAGGTCCCTCAGACTTTGGTGTCAACTGAAGTCATTACTGACAAACCTCCGATGAAGATGGCTTCTCTCAAGGATGCCAGGGCCGTAATTGAAGAAGGTGGGTGTACAAAGTGGGGTCGGCTCCCTGATTTCACGCACAAAATTGACAAATTTGGTTTGGGATTTACTACAGGGGCTCAAAGGGCTGTTAGGCGCACATGGATTGGAAGACCTCCTCTGCATATCAGCAATCAGGGAGTTAATGCGATTGAAGATGGTGAAGAAGATTCAGATGCCGACAGCTGGATCTATCCCACAACTAATGATGGATTGAACAACTGGACGGCGAAGGACTTCATACCTGTTTCTTTTATTCCACAGTAATTGACTTTTGTTTTAAGAGTCGTAATAAACAGTTTGAAACTTTACGGCCCGGTGCCTTGCCCGAGGCACCTTGGCTTTGCTTGTGAGGGCTATTATTTGTCATTTCATATATCATTAATAAAGCATTGGATGTTTCTTGCATTACAAATTTTGCGCTCTTTGTTTTTCTTTTCTGTCTCTCGCTCTATCAAAAACAGTTATTCTCTTACACACACACGTATCATAATGCTGATCCATATCCACTCTGGATCCCATTGATAACAACTCTGCTACTGCCAGTTATGACTTCGAAAATCCGATCAACCAAGTCGAGGACGAAGGTGAGGATGATTGTTAGGTGCCTGGAGAACTTGCTAGACTGTTACAGCAGGAAGAGTGAGCCATACAACCTCATGAAGAACCAATTGAGTCAGTGAATTTAGGTACAGAGGAAGAAAGGAAAGAGGTTAAGATAGGTGAAAATCTGGAGCCTAGTGTCAAGCAACGGTTGATACAAATGCTACGCGACTATGTTGGGATCTTCGCTTGGTCTTATGAAGATATGCCTGGTTTGGACATCGATATTATGGTTCATCTCTTGCCAACTAAATAAGACTGCCCTCCGGTAAAGCAGAAGGTTCGCCGTATGCGCCCTGAGATGCCTGAGAAAATCAAAGTTGAAGTCATGAAACAGTTTGACGCGGGATTTTTAGTTGTCACTTATTATCTGCAGTGGGTTACCAATGTTGTTCCAGTAACTAAGAAGGATGGTAAGGTACAGATGTGTGTAAACTATAGAGATCTGAACAGGGAGAGCCCCAAGGATGATTTCCCACTTCCTCATATCGACGTTCTGGTCGACAATACCATGAAGCATAAGATCTTCTCCTTCATGGATGGTTTTTCTGGCTACAACAAGATCAAGATGGCTCCTGAAGACATGGAGAAGACAACCTTTGTTACACAGTGGGGCACCTTCTGTTACAAGGTAATGCCTTTCGGATTGAAGAATGTTGGGGAAACTTATCAGCGCGCCATGGTCGCTTTGTTCCACGACATGATTTATCACGAGATCGAGGTTTATGTTGATGACATGATATCCAGGTCCCAAACGGAGGAGGAGCACCTTGATCATCTCCAGAAACTGTTTGACAGGTTGAAGACGTACAAACTGAGGTTGAACCCGAACAAGTGCACCTTCGGGGTAAGGTCTGGTAAACTGCTGGGTTTCATCGTCAGCGATGAAGGTATTCAGGTGGACCCTGCAAAGGTAAAAGCTATACAAGAGATGCCGACTCCTCGCACAGAAAAAGAAGTTAGAGGTTTCTTGGGACGTCTGAATTACATTTCCAGATTCATTTCACATCTGACTGCTACTTGCGAGCCAATCTTCAAGCTGCTGAAGAAAGATCAAGTGGTAAAGTGGAATGACAAATGCCATACCTCTTTCGAAAGAATCAAGGAATACCTTCAAGAACCACCAATTCTGATGCCTCCAGTTGAAGGAAGACCCTTGGTATTATACTTGACAGTGCTGAACAATTCAATGGGGTGCGTGCTGGGACAGCATGACGAGTATGGCCGAAAAGAGCATGCTATTTACTACCTTAGCAAAAAGTTTACCGACTGTGAGACCTAATACTCACTGCTCGAGAAAACTTTCTGCGCTTTGGCATGGACTGCTCGCCGCCTGAGACAGTATATGCTGACTCACACCACTTTGTTGATATAAAAAATGGATCCAATCAAGTATATCTTCGAGAAGCTCGCTCTCTCCGGAAGGATTACAAGATGGAAAATGATCTTAATTGAGTATGACATCCAATACACAACCCAAAAAGCAATCAAGGGGAGTGTGTTGGAGGATCATTTGGCGCATCAAGCCGTGGATGACTACCAATCCATGAATTTCGAGTTCCCAGATGAGAACATCATGTTGGTGACCGACTGCGAAGAACCTGGACCGGATGAAGGACCTGAGGAAGGATCCCGATGGTCTATGTATTTTAATGGAGCCTCTAACGCATTGGGTAATGGCATTGGCGCTGTAATTATATCTCCTGAGGGCTGTCATACTCCGCTCACCGCCCGACTATGTTTCAACTGCACCAACAATATGGAGGAGTATGAAGTGTGCATCATGGGTCTTCGAGCTGCTATTGAACCAAGGATTAAGTTCTTGAGTGTATTCAGAGATTCTTCTCTAGTGATTAGTCAGATCAAAGGCGAGCGGGATACGAAGCACCAAAATCTTATTTCGTACAAAGAATATGTACTGACATTGCTCCCACATTTTGAGGAGATAACCTTTGAACACTTCCCCAGAGAAGAGAATCAGTTAGCGGATGCACTAGCTACCATGTCTTCTATGTTCAAAGTCAGGTGGGACAGTGAAGCTCCCCAGATTACCATCGAGAGGTTGGACGAACTCGCACATTGCTGTGACATTGAGAGGGAAGAGGTAGCAGATAAACCCTGGTTTCATGAGGTAAAGAGGTATCTTGAGGCTCAAGAATACCCCGAGGGGGCATTTGTTAATGATAAGAAATTTATGAGAAGATTCGCGGCGAAGTTCTTCATTAACAATGGGATCCTTTATAAGCGTAACCATGATTCAACCTTACTATGATGTGTGGACAAAAGCGAGGCAGAAAGAATTATGTCAGAATTACATGAAGGTACCTTCGAAACTCATTCCAGTGGACATACCATGGCAAAGAAAATCCTACGGGCAGGTTACTACTGGTCTACTTTGGAAGCTGATTGTTATCAGCACTCTCGGACCTGCCATAAGTGCCAAATCTATGTTGATAAGGTGCATGTACCTCCAGTTCCTCTGAATGTTTTGACAGCACCTTAGCCTTTCGCAATGTGGGGCATCGATATGATAGGTGAGATCAGACCTACTGCGTCTAACGGGCATCGCTTCATTATGGTAGCAATTGATTATTTCACAAAGTGGGTTGAGGCTGCTTCCTTTGCTACAGTAACCAAGAACTTCGTGGCGCATTTTATCCGACACAATCTGATCTATCGATACAATATACCAGAGAGAATCATTACGGACAATGGTACAAATGTCAACAATACGATGATCACCGAGCTCTGCAGACAATTCAAGATACAACACCATAATTTTTCTCCCTATCGACTGAAGATGAATGAGGATGTTGAAGCATCTAACAAGAATACCAAGAAGATTGTGCAGAAGATGACGGTGACATACAAATACTGGCATGAGATGTTACCATTCGCTCTTCATGGGTACCATACCTCAGCACGAACGTAGACAGGTGCAATACCCTATTCTCTGGTGTATGGCATGGAGGCAATCCTACCCATCGAAGTCCAGATACCCTCTCTCAGAATTATGAAGGATGCAGGTTTGAGCAAAGACGAATGGATCTAGACTCGACTTGATTAGCTGAATCTAATTGATGAAAAGATGCTTACTGCTATTTGTCATGGTCAGACGTATCAAAAGCGAATGATCAAGGAATTTAACAAGAAAGTCAAACGCCAAGAATATCAAGTCAGAGATTTGGTAATCAAATGCATCATACTACTTCAAGGTGATCCCAAGGGCAAATGGACCCCCACATACGAAGGGCCATTTGTGGTTAAGAACATTTTCTCGGGAGGAGCTATGATTCTAACCACCATGGATGGTGACGACCTTCCTCACCCCGTTAATGCAGACATAGTGAAAAAATACTATGCCTAATCAAAGACCCGCTAGGTTGACTGGCCTAGGAAAAAATAAGGGCTTCCCGGTGAACCAAAAGGGTTCGGGCAAAAGTAAGGGATGAAAATAAATAAATAAAACATACACCCGGCAAGTCGAAAACCTGAAAAGGCGGCTTGGGCAAAAAAGGGTATCCCGGTGGACTGAAAACCCGAAAGGGAGGTCCAGGAAAAAATTAGGGATCAAAGCATAACACTATGTCTCATTGGATCACCTCGCAACCAGACTTCAGTATCGACTATCAAGCTCGGACGATGCCAATCAATTTGATCTACCTTCGACCAAGTAGCAAAGTGATGAGACGCTCGAAGATATAAGGGCAATAGCAGAGTTGGAACCCAATGGGATTGTTTCACATACCTTTTTTTCTTTGTTTTTCACAAATTGTGTAATTTCTATCCTTCGGCAGCGTCCTCTTACTAGGACGCCAGCCTCTTGTACAAAAGCGCCTATTATGGGCCAACTTCAAAATCAATACAATTCATTTTTACAAGAAATTTCAAATTGTTTTTCTTTTTCTGTTTTGGTTTGCAAAGAACGTCCAATGATTTATTTTTGATATATGCATTTGAGAATAATTATTGCTCATGAATGTTTACAAAAAAAATACAAAAGACAATTACTCGTAATTCCAAGAATAGGGGCAAACAAGAAGGGTCCAAAGCTTACAGTTGCTCTACCCACCAGGTACAAGGATAGAGCCAGCTTGAGAATATGACTAAAGGTACATACACTCCCCGCAGAGTAAGAAGTATCCAAAGACAGTGGTGTTGATTCTCCCCAGCCGAGGTTCATAATCGCGAATGAGTCGGAAAATTCTACCCAAGCAAAGTTTATATATCACCAGCAATATAAGTTTACCACCAACTGAGTTTATTTCTCCAAATTGGCAGATCATCCAACAGAGTATCTCTCTTCCCCCCAGAGTCATTCTCCCACAGGGTTATTCTCGAACAGAGTCCCTCCCAGCGGAATATTCTCGAGCAGAACGGACGCAAGTCTCCATCTAATCACCTTCGGTCACTATCCTCAGCGAGAACGAAGAATTCAACTCCTTATACTCTCCAACAACAGTCCGAGATTTATTCTCCCCAGCCGGAGAATATCACAAGAGCATTGCATATCCATACATCATGGCATGCACATACGCATCATACAGCACAATCTCATTTATTTTGAGAACATCATTACTCGATACATTTCATACATCATGACATTACATACGACTAACTCTTTACCTTTCAGGGAAAGACGCAATCAAGTTCTCGCAAGTTTTTCTCTGGTTCAGTCAAATCGATATTAAGATTTCTATTCCAGTCCAAGCTACGAAGCCTGGAATCGACCAGATAGTGGTATATCTTAAATACAAGCTATGAAGCCTAGAAATCAACCAAAAAACAGCTTAACCGCCCAACAAGTTATTGTGAAGCCTGGAGATCGACCAGATAACAATACAAGATACTATGAAGCCTGGAATCAACCAGATAATAGGTATAAGACACCACGAAGCCTGGCGCACGACCAGATAACAGTATAAGACGCTGTGAAGACTAGAGCACGACCAGATAACAGCAAAGGACACTGAAACCAGGGAAACGACTAGATAACAATATAAGGTACTGCGATGCTTGGATTTTGACTAAATATCGGTTTACTCGGCCAATTACTATGAAGCCCAGAAATCTACCAGATATTAGTATGCCTTAAATTCAAGTTGAAACTAGGATGCGACTGGATAACCACTTAATTCCTTCTGAAGCCTGGAGCACGACCAGATAAGAACTGAGAAATTGCAAAACCTGGAGCACGACCAGATAGCAAGTTTAATCTCATCTCCCCAGTAAGTCACTGTAAAACCTGGAGCACGACCAGATAGCAGTCAGTCTTATTTTCCTCAGCAAATCACTGCAAGGCCTAGAGTACGACCATATAGCAGTTCACTGTCACCTCCTCAACAAAGAGATGATTCCCCAGTAGAGTAACGGACAACTGAAGCTCCTAAAATTCTACTTCTCCCAAGATAGAGACCAACATTCCTCAGCGAAATCCTCCTCAATAATAGGTATACGGTTTCTCGCAAAGGAATCTCTTACGCGATCGACACTTCTTCAGATGGCATATTTAAGCTAATCTACCATCAATTTACTTCCAAATGGCATTTCTAAGCCCATTCCCAATATCGCAAGACAAGCAGCACTTCATGCGAGTGCAAATTTTTGGGCACTCTAGTGTTCAATTATCTCCCACCTTCAGATTACGAAAGGCAGACAAGCCAATCTACATCCTCAAGTTTAAGAAAATTGAACAGGGGCAGCTATTGTACCCCAAAATTTGACCTCCCATATTTCTCAATGCATTTCAAGTGAGGTCCTCAAATTGCTCAAGGAAGTCTAAGAGTTGACCAGACAAACTCTCTCCTAAGGCAGTCTATCTCAAATTAGGGTTTCATTTTGCATCAAGATGCTTGAGTCCAAAGGATCCAAAATGCTCACCATTGTCCTAATATGTTCTCAATATCACCCATGTCATGTTTCAAGCCTTGTAGAGCAAGTTTGCTCAGTCAATTGCTCAAAGGCCTGAAAATCGACTGTGTTAGGGCAAAAGTCAACAGTGGCCCACATATAGTCAAACATCAAGATTTTTGGTCAACATCCTCATTTTGAAGTATTATTCATCATTTGATCAAGGGTTGATCATGATTCCTCAAGGATTGCTCACAATTTATCAAAACCCAAAAGTTGCTAAATTAGGGTTTTGCAGGAAAAGTCAACTCAACTTTGACCAAGCATAACTTTCTCATACTTTATCAAAAATGACCTATACAAAGCTCATTTTGAAGAGGATGTGATTCCCTACAATTCATCTTCAGCTCCAAAGTTAAAAAAAATGCACTCACAAGAAGATATGAATTTGGACATTATAGGTCACTTTGAAAAGTCAACAAAAACACCTTTTGGGTCAAAGCTTCATACATGAACATGGAAGACTCAATTGAGATGAGACCAAAAAGGTTGCTTAGAGGAAATCTTAAGCTTTCTAAAAAGTCCAAGAACACCTCTCTAGGATCAAAATTGTGAGAGTTATGCAGTGACCAAGTTGACGCTTTTTGTAAAATTGCCAAAAGTCAAATGTGTCCAAAATTGCATATTTTGTCAAATGGGCCCAACTTTTTATGCTTGCACTGAGTTTGTAATGTGACCCACGACCCATGAGCCCTTCCACTTGTCATTCTTTTATTTTTGCTATTTATTTTGATTTTATTTCATTTAAATCAAATAAAATCAAAATAAAATAATGAAAATATCAAAAACTAATTAAATCTTGAGATTTTGTGCATGATTAGGTCCAATGCACAGCTGGAAACAAGATCAAATCGTGCAAGGCTCATATGGACACAAAAAGATTGGATTTGCTTGTTTTTGAAAGATTTTACACAAGGATCAAATCATGAATCAATATTCATAGTTGGAAGAGATATGATACAAAATTGTAACCCTAATGCATTCTACTATACATAAGGAACAAGTGTAGATCAAAAACAGGGGGCTAGAGGTGTGAAAAGAGAGAAAACAAATTTCAAAAATTGAAGGAAAAGTTGCAGACCAATTTCCATGTTACAGATCACTTCAAGACATTCTAGTAATCCCAATCGTTTGCTGGATATCCCTGGATCGTGTTGCGACCGTTAGCAAGCTTCCCCACACTCAGAATCACGATGTAAGGTTGATACAGTTTGGTTCTTTTCTTGAATTTCATTATGTTGATTCTGACACATTTAGCATGATTAATTGATATATTCATAATCCTTGAGATGTTTGCAAGCTAATGGTTATATCCAATTGTATTTTTATTGACTGTACAGCAAAGTTCCATGGCTAGGGTTTTTTCTTCGTTTTTAGGGATTTATTGTACATGAACAATTGGCCATTAATAATGGTACCAGGATGCTCTTGAGGTTGCAACGAGTTGATTGGTGCCATTAGTTTTGATTTATCATGCATATACAAGATTTTGGAATGAACAGGGGCTGTAGTTACACTTAGATGTTTGTAGGTAAAAGCTTCCAGGGCTAACACGACGGTGGGAGAAAGAAGATAGTCACGTGGCACTCCCTGACTTGCCAATTCAAATTTCGCACGTTTTAAGAATTAATATTTTGTTTATATTATATAATAATTGTTTTCTATTATTTGGACAACTAACCATGCTAGCTCAGTTGGCAAGCGTGCAGTGTGATAACGCTCAAGGACCTGGGTTCGATCCCCAGGTTCCTTATTTGCTTCATATTAATTTTTAGTGAAGGATCAAATACATCTCACACTCCAGGATCCATCATGCACTCTCCAGATCTGATCATCCAAACCATCAACGCCCTAGATCCAAGGTTATCCCTTGAAGGTCCACCATACGCCTGAGTCAAGCATGCCCATGGGATTGTGAAAGGTCAAACAGGCCAGGAGCTTAGTGGGCTCAGATTTGCAAATGGCACCCCCCTTTGCTAGAACAACACCAGGCCCATTCTTTCTTTTCTTTAATATTCTTTTATTTATTTAATTTGTTTAATTATTTTGCTTAACAAAATCAATTAATTTCTTTTTTTCACAAAAAATCATAAAATCAAGATTTTCACAAAAAAATAGAATTAGGCTTTTATTTTATCAAATTTAATTTAATGATTAGTTTAATTTAATTTAGGGTATTTCTAACTCTTTGTATATAATTAAAATCAATTAGAAAAATTAGGGTTAACTCTTGATTTAATTTTTATTTCTTTTCTCAAAACAAAAAAACACAAAATAGGTTAATTTAATTATTTTTCTTAATTAAAATTAATTAGTAATTAGGATTTTATTTATTTATCGTCTTTACAGGTTTTTTTGGCTATGTAATTAATCCATACCCCGAAGCCTTGTAATAGCGTAGGTTTTATTTCTCTCATTTTAATTCTCGCAAATATTAACTGTTTAGATGTATGTTAATAGGATTGTATGATAAGATTGCATGATAATTTAAAATGGCTAGAAAACCCTAATGTGCAAAGATAATAACTGAAATCAAATCACTCGCACATGCGCACTCTTAGGGTATACTCTCACTTCGGTTGCCTTCGGTAAACGGTCATTAAGTATAGGGTGTCTTAGTGGTTGTCCTTCTGTCTAACAAAGATCAAAAGTGCCGTTCGGAAATGTTGCCTCGGAAATGTTGCCTCATAAATCTTTCCTCCAATATGATCTTAAGACTATAGGGTTATTACTAAGACGTCCTAACATTACTTTAGTGATCGTACGTCCCTTTCAAATTGACCCTTACAACTCCAATGACGGTGCTACCTATTTCTCAATAGTAGGATATCGCTGTCTAAAGGAAACGAGAATAGAAACAATCTTTTTTCGAGTAAGTAGATGCTAGTAGGTACTTGCTTAAAACAAACTTTTTCACACCAAACACTTTTTCCAAACAAAGTTTTCAAAAACAACTTCGTAACACCCTTGAGGATAGAAACAAGGGTTAAAATGAAATAAAACAAAACTTTTCAAAATAAGCACACACAAGCAATTTTAAAAGATGAGAAAGTACCTAAGAGCCCATGGAAAACCATGGATAGAAAGGGTGCTAACATCTTCCCTTTCTATATTCTACCCCCCGTACTCAGAATATCTCGAAAAAGGATTTTTTATGTGCTTTTTTCCTTTCCGGTTGGATGAAATAATAGTCGGTGGCGACTCTTGCTTACCGTGACATTTTGAGAATAAAAATGCAAAACCAAATCAGCATTTTTCAAAACAGTCGGTTCTGCCACCGTATCACACTATGTTTTTTAATGGAGCTTCCAATGCATTGGGTAACGGAATTGGTGTTGTGATCATTTCTCCCGAAGGTTACCATACGCCTTTCACTACCAGATTGTGCTTCAACTGTACAAACAACATGGCCAAGTATGAAGCATGTATCTTGGGTCTAAAGGCTGCCATTGACTTAAGAATCAAATTTTTTAGTGTGTACGGAGACTCAGATCTGGTAATCAGTCAAGTTAAAGGAGAGTGGGATACTAAACATCCAAATCTGATCCCCTACAAAGATCTTGTGCTAACCTTGATCCCATACTTTGAAGAAGTCACTTTTGAACACTTTCCAAGGGAAAAAAATCAGTTGGCAGATGCCTTAGCAACTATGTCGTCTATGTTCAAGGTCAATTGGGACAGCGAAGCTCCCAAAATTAATATCGAAAGCTTTTACGAACCCGTGTACTGTTATGAGATTGACACTGATGAAGAGAAGCCTTGGTATCAGGAAGTGATGAGGTACCTTGAAGAACAAGAATATCCTGAGGAAGCCTCGATCAACGACAAGAAATTTATGCGAAGGTTCTCAGCCAAATTCTTCCTAAGAAATGAGATCATGTACAAGCATGTTGTACCCAAAAAATTTCCCTCTCATTTTACTTAACACATGCCCATTGAGGTCCCTAGCTTGCTCATAGATGACCAAGAATGGACCAGACAAATTCTCCTCCTAAAGGCAATGAACCTTAAACTAGGGTTCCAATTTTCATCAAGATGGTTGAGCTCCAATGGTCTCAAATGTTTTCCATCGCCCTCATATGTCCTCAAGGGTATCCATGCCAAATTTCATGCCCTACACAACAAGTTTGCTCAATCAACTGCTCAAATGCCTGAAAATCAACTGTATTAGGTCAAAAGTCAACTGTGACTTATACACAGTCAAACTTCAATTTTTTTGGTAAACATCAACATTTTTAAGTGATATCCATCATTTGATCAAGGGTTGATCATGATTCCTCAAGAAATGCTCCTAACTCATCAAAAGTCAAAAATTGCAAGTTAGGGTTTCTATAGGAAAAGTCAACCAAACTTTGACCAGACATAACTTTCTCATACTTTATCATAAAGTTTTCCACCAAATATTATTTTTAAGAGAATCCAGTTCCCTACAACTTCTATTCAGCCCCCAAGTTCAAGAAATTCCCCATTTAAAAGATACAAGCTCAGGCATTATAGGTCCTTTCAAAAAGTCAACAAAAATACCTTTTGGGTCAAAGCTCCTTACATGAACATTGAAGATCCAATTAAAATGAAATCGAAAGGGTTGTTTAGAGGACATCCTAATCTCTCTGAAAAGTCAAAGAACACCCTCTTATGTTTAAAAATGAGAGAGATATGCATTGCTAAAGTTGACCAATTTTTGGAAAAGTGCATGAAGCCAATATTGACCAAACTTGAATTTTTTCCAATTGGGCCCATCTTTTCATATTTGAAACTTGTTTCTAACATGGTCCACGACCTCTAAGCTCACCAATATATTGTTTTATTATTCATTCTATTTATTTTGATATTTTATTCATTAAAATGCAAAATTAAATAAATAAATAATATAAATAATGTAAGATTTGATTTGGAATCTTTTCTCATCAAATAATGGGCAAAATATGGTGGTATAACAAGGACATATCATGGCGAAAAGAAACATTGGATTTGTTCCCAAAAAGAAAAAAATCACATAATTGAAAGAAAATATTTTCTCATGAAAGCTTGGATTTTCTTCCACTTTTATTGACCTAATATGATATACTATATATGCACAAACATGCCAGACCTAAGAGATACACGCAGCTGACCCCTAAAACCCTAGCCAAAAAGTAAAATATTTTCAAAGATTGGTGCAACTTGAAAACTCGCTCTCCAGCCAGTTCCAGACCAAACTGAGTCCACCATTCATCCCCTGAGACCCCCAGGAGTTGAATCAAGCCAATAGGCAAGCAATTTCGCGTCCCAAATCACAGATCCAAGCATGCCGGTCGTAAGTGTATTCTTGAATTTCATTTTTTAAATCTAAGCATATTTAATGGATTTCATGTGGTTCTTCATGCTAGGGATGAAGTTTTAGACATGTTGGAACCCTCACATACGATCCCTAACGTCCGAATATAAACATGCCATTGTTAGGGCATACGGATGTGCCACCTTCAAATCTCATGATTGAGGAACTTTCAGGCCAAGATAACCCTAGATTTGGAATTAGGGGAAGATTTTTAGGGGGGTAGGTTAGGTTTTAAATCGCGAAGCATGTTATTTTTGCAGGTTCCGATTTTCTCCCATCGGAGAAGACAACCAGGAAGTTGACTCTGGTGTCTAGACATCGCCTCCCTATAGGCCCATGTGAATCCGTGCTGGCGCGCGCGTTGAATTTGGAAGTTTAACTAAATTTATTTTATATTATTTTCATTTGGTTATATTAACGATTGATCAGTCTGGTCCAGTGGCAAGAATGAAGGGTGTTAAGGCATTATGTGTGTGGGAGGTCAGGTATTTGACCCATGCCTCTTGCATTTTCCATTTTTCTAAAGATTTATTGCAGGATCCAATACATCATATCCCAGGCGTGCACCATAGGCCATCAAATCTAGACCATTGGATGTCAACGCAAAGAGATCTAGCGTTCCAAAGGTGTGTTCCTACCATGCGTCCCTCAAAGTCCATTCACACGGAAGCTAGCGCCAACTTAAGCCTTCTCCTGATTTGGGCCTAGCAATTGCAGCGTACACCCCCTCAAATTACTTCGCAACATCATGCCCATTGTTTTTTTAATTTCATTATTTTATTTTATTTTTGTTATTTTAATCTTTATTTTAAAAGTCAATTTTTTTATATTTTTCAAAAGAAAAATCACAAAAAAATAGATTTAAGTTTTTTTATAATAAAAATTAACTTTTGTAAATTAATTTAATTGATTACTTTAACTTGTTTCCTTAAATAAAAAGCAATTAGAATTAGGTTAAATTTTAATGTTTTCTTAAATAAAAATATCAAAAATATTAGTTTTTTGTTTTAGAATTAATTTTTAATTAATAATTTGTTCTTTTCTTTTAATTAATTAACTACTTGTTTTTTTATTAAACTTTTTCCAAATAAATGCAGACAAAAATATTTTTCTCTTACTTAGGAACACTTTTAGGGTTTCAAACTTGTTCCCGTATCAATATTCGCGTGCTTGTCTTTTTCCATTTTATTTTTCTTTTCCCATAATGTAACTGTTTTCCGGTTTGTAATAGTGTAATTAGATTTAAATTTCCGCATCTAATTATGTAACTGCCCCAAGGCCTTGTAATAGCTTAGGAATTTTATTTTCTGCAATTTATTTTCCGTACTATAAACTGCTTAGCTTAATAGGATTGTATGGAAAGATAACGAATAATTGAACATAGCATAACCTAATTCAAAGATAATATATCTGAATCAAGCACACTTGCACATGCTCATCCCTAGGGTATCTCCCGCTTTGGGTGCCTTCGAAACGGTCACAATTCTTAAAACATGGGAATTTTTAGTGACTGTCCTTTAGTTCAAGAGATCACAAGTCCCTCGATAACCCTTTTGATTGTTGCCTCGGTTAAAAAAGTGATCTTAGAACTTTAGGACAGTTACTAAGAGTTCTTGCCCAATTTCCTTAGTGACCGTAAACGTCCCTTCGATAGTCAATAAACATCCAAAGACTAGGGTTACCTACTCACTAATAGTAGGATAGCACTATCTAAAGGATGGGAGGAAAAGAACGCCTTTTTCGAGTAGGTAGATGGCTGTTAAGTACTTGTTCAAAATTAATTCTTTTTACACCACACTTTCAAAACCTTTTTAAAAAAAAACGCATTATCACACTCTTGAGAACTGATACAAGAGTTATCATAAAGAAAACAAACCTTTTCAAAACACACAAACACGAAAGCAATTTTCAAAATGAGCAAGTACCTAAGAGCCCGTGGAAAACCACGGATGGAAAGGGTGCTAACACCTTCCCTTTCCATAATCTACCCCCTTACTCAGAAAATCTCGAAAAAGGTATTTTTTTTGTTCTTTTCACCCTTTCCTTTGTTGGATAAAAGAAAAGTCGGTGGCGAATATTGCTAACTGCAACATTTTCGATAAAACGCAAAAAACCAATATTAACAGTCAGTTCAGCCACTGTATCACAGAACTGGCGACTCTGCTGGGGATTCAAGAAAAAGTGGGGTTACCTTAGAGTTTTAGTTCATCATTTTAAATACTTTATTGTGTGTTTTCTTGCTTTATATTTGAGGGTTTGTTCAGGTATTCTTGTAAAGATCCTACACCCGGATCTGGGGCACCCTTTAGGTAAGTAGCAATAAATCATGGAGGCTGTACGGCGTAGACCGATACGAACGAAGTAATGGCTACGTTAGTGCGATACTCTGGATTTTACTAATGTTCCTTGAGTAAGTCAAGGATAACACTAGGCTTCCTCATAGTGTCACTAAGCTCTAACTGACCTTTAGAACCTTTTAATTGACTCATCCTAGCCATTAGGAAATAATGAGATAGCTGACTTTGGTTCCGACTAAAGACTGGTTTATACTCGACGCTACATTCATTGAGACTGGAATTTTGGGATTTTTTGGCCACAATAGTTCGGTGCTTAAGCTGAAACAATGCTTGACGGAAAGGTCAATGATATTGAGACTCCTTAGAACCCGGTTACTATTAATAGGACAGGTTGAGCCAACTGAACATTCAAGAGGGTACTTACCTTAAAACCTCACACAAGCCTTTGAACCTAAGGTTTATTGTGTGATTTTCTTGTGTTTATCTGTGATTTTAAGCATAATCATGACATCATGACATTCATATATACTAATCATTTCAAGGACCTGTTGGATTGACCTCTTTGCTGTTTTGTAGGATATGAATTCAGGTCGTAGAAAAACCATCTGGATTAACTTCACAGAAGTTCCTCCCAAACTCAAGGGATTAGTCTTAAAAGTCCCCGAGGACTCATAATTCCACAAAAGACATGATCACTTACTCAGTTTGGTTACCACCAGATTTGACGAGGGTTTGATGAGTGTCTTATTCCAGTTATTCGACCCTAAGCACCATTGCTTCATATTCCCCGATTATCAATCGGTGCCTACATTGGAAGAATTCTCTATGTTACTTGGTTTACCTATATTGGAGTGAGTACCTTTCACTGGTTTAGAATAAGACCCAACTTCTGAAAATGTTTCTGTAGCTTTGCACTTGAAGCCATCTGACATTGAGTCCAATTGGGAAAAAATAAGTGGAGTTAAGGGTCTCCTTGCAAATTTTCTGATGAAGAAAGCTCAGATTTTCTTGGATGCTATGAGTATCAAGCCTTCAAAGATGTCTTAGCTCTCTTGATCCATGGGTTGGTCCTGTTTCCTAATTCTTATCAATTTATAGATGTGAATACCATCAACATTTTCCTTGCTCACAATCCGGTTCCTACATTGCTCGGGGATATCCTACATTCTCTCTATACTCGCACTCTAAAGAAGCGAGGAACTATCATTTGTTGCACCCCTCTTCTATATAGGTGGTTTATTTCGCACCTTCCTCGGTCAATAAGGCAGAATGATTTAGGCTTAAGGTGGATTCAAAGACTAATGTCTCTCTCTCACTCTGACATCCATTGGTGTCCTTGCTCTCAAGGAGACATCTCTTTTATTGATTGCTGTAGAAAATTTCCTAATGTTTAACTCATGGGCATTAAGGGAGGCATCACCTACAAGCCTTCTTTAGCACTACGTCAGTTTGGCTATGCACGGAGGGATGGTCCACCGGATATGCTCATCCAGGGTATTGTGTTCAACTACTCAGATGATTTGCAAAATTATTGTCAAAGGTTCATCCGCACTTGGGGCATTATTAAGAAGACTGATAGTAAGACTTTGGGGCGTAAGAGCTCCATCCCTTTGGAACCTTACCTCAAATGGGTGCGAGCTCGAGCCCAAAGGCTTATGATGCCATACGATTCCATCTTATCGGTGATCTTGGAACCTATTGTTCGAGGGCGCGAGTCCCGTATTATTCTCTATCCTGATATGCCAACCAACTTCGAAGAGTTGCAAAAGTCTGGGATTAAGCTCAAGGAAGAACGGGATACTTTTGAGGCCCAATTCTATGCAAGTGAGAAGAAGGTGCTGGAATTAACAAAGCAGCTTCACGAAGAGAGGAACCACAACACCTACCTCAACACCAAGAGGAAGCGCCCATGGGAGACAGAGGAGTTTAGAATTTCCTTTCAATGTTTATCCCTGTGTAATCTTTTGTTTCTTTAAAAATGTTCTAATAAAGAGTTTTATTTCCTGTTTTGTTTAAAAGAGCTTAAATCCAATAAGGTCCTTGAAATCATTGCATACATATATCATACATATCATTGCAAAAACAAGTTTCATAGAAGGTTTCTCATCTTCTCTACTGTTTATTTCAGCAGTAAAGAAATGGCTCTCGAACAAACACTGAAGGATCTACAAACTCAAAATGCTCAGTTTCAACAAATGATCGTGGCTCTGGCCAAGGGGCAAGAAGAACTGAAAGCCCTGATTGTCAAAGAAAAGACCAAGAAGCCAAAGAAGCCAGTTGGTGTGGTGAATTTGGGAAGGAGGTTCAGATAACCGTTAAGGCAAGTTGTAGAACTAGCATATTCATCAAAAGAAGGAGACAATCAAGAATGGGAAACAAGAGAGGAAGACTCCAGTCCAAGAGAATCTGATAATGAGACTAACTATAATGAGGAACAGTATCCTCTGGCCGATGAAAAATATAAACAACTAGAGGATCGTCTGAATGCAATGGAAATCCAGAAGGTACCTGGGTTGGACTTTGAAGAGTTGGGTTTGGTTTCTGGGTTTGTCATCCCACAGAAGTTCAAGGTTCTGGTGTTCGCTAAATATGATGGGGTCTCATGTCCCAAGATGCATCTCCGATCTTATGTGAGGAAGATTCAACCTCATACTGCAGACAAGGACTTATGGGTCCACTTCTTTCAAGATAGTCTATCTGAGACTCAACTAGAGTGGTTCTATCAGCTGGAGGGGACCAATATTTGTAACTAGGAAAACCTGGCTGCTACTTTTTACAAGAAGTATCAGTATAATGCAGACCTTGCTCCCACCCGTATACAACTCCAAAGTATGTCTATGGGTTCGAGCGAGGGTTTTAAAGACTATGCTCAGAAGTGGAGGGACTTAGCAGGAAGAGTTCAACCCTCCCTATCTGATAAGGAGTTAGTGGATATGTTTTTGGGTACCCTATCTGGTCCATTTTTCAATCTTATGATTGGAAGCTCCTCAACCAGCTTAACTGATTTGATTTTGATGGGAGAAATAGTGGAAGCTGGGATTAGAAGTGGTAAGATTCAGAAGGATTCCTCTTCCAGTTCAGGAAAGAGACCTTTCGTAGGAAAAAAAGAAGTCAGTGTTGTTTACAATCAATGGAATCATGGCAGAACTGAGCACCGTCCAACGGTAGGGGTCGTTATGATATCCAAGCCTGCAACTACTCAACAATGAAATAATCAACCTAGAGTAGAAAGACCTGTAAGACAATTCACCCAGATAAATATGACTTTGTCTCAAGTATTGCCTCACCTACTGAAATCTAATCTGGTTACCCTAAGGGAAGCTCCTAAGAATCCCAACACCGCATCTCCTCGCTACAACCCAACTGCTTGCTGTGCTTACCATTTAGAAAGTCCAGGCCACGATACAAATGACTGTTGGGCTTTGAAAAACAAGGTGCAAGACCTTATTAAGGCGAAGGAGATTGAGTTTAACGCTCATGAGATTTCCAATGTTATAACTGCTCCCATGCCTAAACACGGTCGTGGTGTTAATTCTGTTGACGATGATACGTTTGTTACTTCTATTGAGGAACTTGTTACTCCTCTCATGACTGTTAAATGGAATTTGTTGCAAGCCAGTTTATTTCCGGGTTGTGGTGAAGATTGCCACTTATGTTTATCTCTACCGACTGGTTGCTATTTATTGAAAGCAGGTGTTCAGCGCCTGATGGATGATAAAGAGATTATATTTGAAAATATTCCCATCACAACTGTTTCTTGTAAGGATGTTTCAATTATAACCATTTCCGCCAATCCTCTCAGGGTCTCCACCAAAAGACCCGTGAGGATTACATATACTCCAAAGTTGGCTCCTCTGATCATCATTATGCCAGGGATAATCCCATACTCCTCGGACAAGGTTGTTCCCTGGAACTATGGGGCTGGTGTCTATTACCATGGCGTCAAGCAAGACCTGTTGGCTGCTGAAGACAAAGTTTCTGGAAATACTGATCCAGACATTGGCAACATCGTTGGGACCAGTAAAATAACAAGAAGTGGAAGAGTGTTCTCCCCTGAGATTTCTCCTCCAAAAGCTTTTACTATTCCTGTGATCATTCCTACTATTTTTCCTGCTGATACTACCACCACAATTCCTGTGATTACCCCTGTTTCCACCCCTATCACCGAGTCGATCGAGACTCGGGGAAAATACATATTGATTGAGCCTGTCTAGACGAAGGCACATTCAGAATCTATTCCAGAGGCTTCCAAGAAGGAAATGGAAGAAATCCTAAAGATAATTAGAAAGAGCGATTACAATATGGTCGAACAGCTGGGGCAGGCCCCTTCTAAGATTTCAATGTTAGCCCTACTATTGTGCTCCGAAGCTCATGCAAAAGCTTTGGTGAAATTCCTCAAAACTGCCCATGTGCCACAAGAAACCACTGCTGACCAATTTGAAGATTATGTGGCCAGTTTAACGGCTGATAACAATTTGGGTTTTTCTGATGCTGATCTAACACCTAGAGGAAGAAAACACAATGATGCGCTGCATGTCTCCATCGAATGCAGGGGCACTACTTTGGCCCATGTTCTAGTAGATACTGATCCATCATTGAACGTGCTGCCCAAGAAGGCTCTGGACAGATTAGAATGCAAAGGTTTGACTCTGAAGCCCAACAAAATTGTAGTGAGGGCTTTCGATGGTTCGATAAGGATGGTGCACGGGTATGTGAACATACCCATCAAAGTTGATTCTCAGACCTTTGACTCCACCTTCCACGTGATGGATATTCGACCATCTTATTCTTGTTTGTTGGGACGCCCCTGGATCCATGGGGCTGGAGCTATCATGTCCACTCTGCATCAGATGATGAAGTACCCGGTGAAAGGAAAGATTGTCACAGTACACGGTGAAGAGGAGTACATGGTAAGTCACCTGAACTCTTTTAGGTATGTGGAAATGGATGGCGAGTTCATTGAGACTCCTTGTCAGAACTTTAAAGAGGTGCCTTAGACCATGGCTGCAACTAAGATCGTTACCAATATGCCGAAGATCAATAGACCTCCCTTGAAAATGGCTTCTCTCAAGGACGCCAAAGTAGTTATTGAAGAAGTTAGGTGTACCATTTGAGGCCAACTCCCTGACATTCCATACAAATCTGATAAGTTTGGTTTGGGTTTCTCTTTAGGGGCTTAAAGGGATGTCCATCGTGCTCGTGGTAGAGGATCTCCCCTATGCATCATGGGGTCAACGCTTTAGAAGACAGTGATGGTGACTATGACATGGACAACTGGATCTTCCCTACTACCAACGGTGGACCCAGTAACTGGACGGCTAAAGACTTTGTACCGATTACTTTTATTCAGAAGTAATTATTTTTCTTGTTTTAAGATATGTAATAATTAAACAATATAAACTCTATGGCCATGTGTCTTACCCGGGAACAATGGTTTATTTGTGAGGGTTATCATGTTTCAATCTCATATGTCATTAATAAAGCATTGGACATTTTACATACAAATTTTGTGCTCTCTATTTTTCTTTTCTTCTTTTTACTTTGTCAATACAGTTATGCTCTTACACACACTCACATATCAAACTGCAGATCCATATCCATGTTGGATCCCATTGATAAAGGTTCTGCTATTGCCGGTTATGACTTTGAAAATCCGATCAACCAAGCCGAGGACAAAGGTGAGGAAGATTGTGAGGTACCCGGAGAACATGCCAGGCTGTTATAGCAGGAAGAAAGGGCTATACAGCCTCATGAAGAGCCAGTTGAGACAATGAATTTGGGCACAGAAGAAGATAGAAAATAAGTCAAGATAGGTGAAAATTTGGAGCTTAGTGTCAAACAGCGGTTGATACAGATGTTGCATGATTATGTTGAGATATTTTCCTGGTCATATGAAGACATGTCGGGGCTAGACCCGGATATTATGGTTCATTGTCTGCCAACTAAAGAATATTTCCCTCCAATAAAGCAGAAGGTTCGTCGTATGCGCCCTGAAATGTCTGAGAAGATCATGGCAAAAGTTATGAAGCAGTTCAACGTCGGATTTTTAGCCGTCACCTGCTATCCGCAATGGGTTGCTAACATAGTTCCGGTGCCTAAGAAGGACGACAAGGTAAGGATGTGTGTGGACTACATATATTTAAACAGGGAAAGCCCCAAAGATGACTTCCCGCTTCCCCACATTGACGTTCTGCTTGATAACACAGCGCAACATAAGATCTTTTCCTTCATGGACGGTTTCTCTGGTTACAATCAGATCAAGATGGCATCTGAGGACATGGAAAAGACAACCTTCGTCATACGATGGGGAACTTTCTGTTACAAAGTGATGCCCTTGGGATTGAAGAACACTTGGGCAACCTATCAGTGAGCCATGGTAGCTTTATTCTATGACACGATTCACCATGAGATAGAGGTCTATGTTGATGACATGATAGCCAGGTCTAAAACTAAGGAAGAGAATCTTGATCACCTGTGTGATATGGTGGGAGAACTGACTTGAGGGTTTTGAGTTTTATCGCAAATGTTGCGGTTAGCAAGAGTCGCCACCGACTTTTCTTTTATAGAAAAGGAAAGGTGAAAAAGCATAGGAAAGACCTTTGAGATTATTTCTTGAGTTCCAGGGGTAGATTATGAAAAGGTAAGGTATTAGAATCCTTTTCATCCATGGTTTTCCATGGGCTCTTAGTTACTTGCTAGATCACTTGCTTTTTGTTTGAAATTGTGCTTTGTGTGGGTTTTTGAAAGTATTTTGTAAAGAGGCCTTTGTTTAGGCAATCTCTATAATGATTCTCGTTCGTAAGAATGTATACAAAGATGTTGATCTTTTGAAAATGTTTTCAATTTTGTAAGATGTTTGAAAGTGTATGTGTTTGTTTTGAAAATAGCAAGGATGTTTGTTTTGAAATGGAGCAAGTAATTAGGAGCAATCTACCTACTCAAATGTCTTTCTTGTTCATTTTTTTTCCTTTGTCATTGTTGTCTTACCATTGATTTGGTAAGCAACCCTATCTTTGGATGTAAACGGGACGGGCGTGGGTCATCGTATAACCATGATTAGCAATGTTGCAAGGTATCTTAGCTTTCTTTTGGAGGGACTAAGATCATTTGTAAGGCAACTTAGATAGCGTCATTGAGGGATTATGATCTTGTATTTGCTTGTTTTGGCTAAGATGCCTTACATGCGTAATATGGCCAATTTGTATAAGGAAACCAAGTGGAATAACCCTAGGGGTGCTTGTGTGCAAGTGTATTGTTTTCATGCTTGCTTTTGTCTTGGATTAGGGTTTTCTAAGCATTGATTTTAGTCTTTTCATACAAACCCTAATTACTAGCATGTTATATGAAAGCGATAAATTGCGAAATTTAAAGTTACTATGCTATTACAACATTTGTGGGGAGGGGGGTATACAATTTGTAAATGGGGATTGCAAGAATTTAAACCTAATTAGTCTATTACAACCATATCGAATTGATATCAATGTACAAGGAAATAAATAAATACAAAGTATAAAATGAATAAATGTACAAAAAATGCAGAATATAGAAAAAATGTATCTTTGTTTGATTTTCATGAAAAAGGATTTTGTCTTAATATAATTAATTTAAAGAAAAATAATTAATAAAAAGAATTTGTTTAAGAAAATATTTTGAATAAAAACCCTAATTCTATTTAGTTGATTAAAAGAAAATAAGTTTAAGAAAAATGTCTTTTTTTGGTATTTTTGCCTAGCATTATAAAATATTTTTAGTCCTTTTTTATATTAAAATAATGTATTTTAAATGTTGTGAAAAAATATAAATAAACATTATAATATTAATTAAGTTTATAAAATCTACTTAATAAAATGAATGAAGTATAAAAATATTTTTATTTATGGAAAAAAATAAAATAAAATATGTCAAAATATAAATATATCATTATTTTGTATTTTTATGATTTTTTAATATTAGAAAAATAATTTAAGAAAATAAAAAAAATGAAAATAAGAAAAGAAAATAAAATTGGACCAGGGGTGTCAATGGGAAACAGGGAGGTCAACTAACAAAAAACAAAATGAGCCAGGCCCAAAGGGCCCAGCGCATGCCAAACAAAAAAAAGGTCAGAATTGTGAAAATTTGAAAAAAATGCAAAAGGGTACCACTGGGGCTCGAACCCAGGTCCCAAAGGTTAGAGGCGCGCGCTTTTACCACTTGGGTGGCTATACATCCATTAATACAAATGAAACAATAAATATGTAAGGAAAAATATGTTATGAAGACTTCATCTTCAACCTCCATCCAGACCAACTGTAACTTTCTCATTTCTCATAAAAAATGAAAACTATAAACATGAAACTTGTAGCAAATTTTTCCATGATTCCAGAAATGTAAAGTATTAAAACTATAGATCAAAGATAAGCAAGAATTTTAGTGGCCCTAATCTGAACCCTAAAAATTTCATAGATTTCAGTTTCAAAATTCTTTAAGCTCAATCAAAACTAATGTAAACTATGGACATGGTTAGCTTCAGGGCAATGATATCTACATGTTTTATTCACAAATAAACTATTGATGATGCCTGTATGAAGAGTTCCAAGTTGAGAAAACTTACCTTAAAACTGGAAATCGTGTTTGGAGTTTGAGCTTGTTTCAAGTGATGGTAATGATCAGGTTAGCTTCCTTGAGGTCCTAGGAAGCTAATGCAATGGGTTTGCTTGAGTTGAGAGTGGCTGAAATGACTTGGAGAAGTCCAACTGTAATGCTCTGTTTTTGGCTATGGAAGTTGAGGAAGATGATGTTACAGTCGTGTAACAGGGACATGGACAAGTTATATTTGATGTATAGGAACTTTAGGAACTAAAAGGCCAAAGAACGCACGAGGGAAATAGAAGATACAAGTTCAAGGTCAGAACTTGCACAAAAATGGAGTTTTCTGTGCAATTTATGGCTAGAGGGATTTTGAGAGAGTTTTAGGCTTGCCAAAATCGTGTCTTGTGTTGCAATTGACTTGTTAATATGTATGGAAAAGATTATAGCATAAAATCACTCCAAGTTTCTGAGTTATAGGGTTATTCCTCTATAACTTGCTTTTTAAGAAAAGTGAAGTGACAAATCTCAAGTATTGTACAAGCATGTTCTGAGCTTCTTGAGACCTTAGACACATTGCTTTTGGTTTATAGGGGTCGTGTGTGCAGAAAGAACAAGTTAGAAGCTTAAGACAAGTTGACTTTGTGATTAAAGAAACTTTTCAAGAATGGAATGGTAACTTTCTTCCTAAAATGGCAAATTGGTTTGGACAATGCTTGGAACACTTGGATAATAGCTCAAAAGCAAGTGTAATCTTCGGATTATGGATAGATCTTGAGGTTTAGAGGCCTGCAAAACAAGATTGTGCAGCATAGGTTTGAAATTTACTTCTTGTTCATCACAAAATGGCTTGTAAATTAAGTGACAAAACCCTAACTTCATCTTGCATCATGGTAAAAATTTGGCTCAAAGTTATGAAAAAATAAGAAATTTTCCATACTTAGAAAAATTTCTAAGTTAAGAAATTTTAACATTTTAAGATGAAATCTTGAATTCTTTATTTCTTGATGAACAAGTTTCATATTTTGACATGTTTTGATGAATTGTGATCTTTGGCACTTGAATTTGACCAAAAAGTCAAAGTTTGACTTTTTAGTATATAGTTGATTTTTGATCAGTTGACTGAAAAATTCATCTGTCAATCTAATGGAATTGCAATGTTTTGAACCATGTCATTAGGTCAAAATGATGAAATTGGACTCTTGAGATCATGCATTAAACCAATTGACTATTTTCTAGGTCAAAAATAAAAAATTTCCCATTTTCAGTAAAAACCCTAAATTTGACCACTTTGCCCTTTTGGAGATTTGATCAAATTTCTTGAGGAGTTGTGGTCCAAACGTGATCAAATGATACATATAAGTTTAAAATGTTGATATGGATCAAAAATTAATAAGTTTGACTTTAAATTTGCCATTGTTGACTTTTCCCCAATACAATTGATTTTTAGGTCAATTGCTCAATTGACTGAGTAAAAATGTGATCCAAGGCTTGAAACTTGACATGAGTAATGTTGGGGGTCCATAATGATCCATGAAAATCATATGGGGCATTAGAATTTCAAAAATCCTTGTGCAATCTCAAACCCTAATTTTGGTCATCAGTGCGTAAGGAGGTGTCTTGAGCTAATCAACCCTAGTGCAGTCTTGAGTCAAAGGAGATCTTGTGAGAAAAATCTTGATAAGTGAGAGGGAAAATTTTGGGGTACAACAAACTGCAAAAGATGTTTGATAGGTTGAAGAGGAACAGGTTGAGGCTGAATCCAAACAAGTGCACCTTCGGGGTAAGGTCTGGTAAAATCCTAGGGTTCATTGTCAGAGACAAGGGTATTCAGATAGACCCTGCAAATGTTAAAGTTATACAAGAGATGCCAGCTCCTTTCACTGAGAAGGAGGTTAGAGGTTTCTTGGGACGCCTAAATTACATTTCCAGGTTCATTTCCCATATATTTGCTACTTGTGAGCCAATCTTCAAACTCCTGAAGAAAGATCAAGCGGTAAAGTGGAATGACGAATGCCAGACTTACCTCAATAGAATCAAGGAATACCTTTAAGAGCCTTCAATTCGGATGCCTCCGATTGAAGGAAGACCTTTGATAATATATTTAACAGTGTTACATAATTCAATGGGGTGTGTTGGGGCAGCATGACGAGTGCGATCGAAAAGAGCGTGAAATATACTACCTTAGCAAAAAGTTTACCGACTGTGAAACAAGATACTCACTGCTCGAGAAAACTTGATGCGCCTTGGCATGGGATGCTCGCTGACTGAGACGGTATATGTTGATCTATACTACTTTGTTGATATCTAAGATGGATCTGATCAAGTACATCTTCGAGAAGCCCGCTCTCTCCCGAAGAATAGCGAGATGGCAAATGATCCTCGCGAAATACGACATTCAATACACGACCTAGAAAGCAATAAAGGGAAGTGTACTAGCTGATCATTTAGCTCTTCAGTTTGTGGGTGACTACCAATCCATGAACTTTGAATTCCCGCATGAGAATATCATGTTAGTGACTGACTATGAAGAACCTGGACTGGATGAAGGACCTCAGAAAGGATCCCGATGGACTATGGTTTTTGACGGAGCTTCCAACGCACTCGGCAATGGAATTGGTGCTGTAATCATATCTCCCGAGGGCTGTCATACTCCTTTCACTGCCAGATTATGTTTCAACTGTACCAACAATATGGCTGAGTAATTCATCTGTTGACTGAAAAATTCATCTGTCAATCCAATGGACTTGCAATGTTTTGAACCATGTCATTAGGTCAAAATGATTAAATTGGACTCTTGAGATCATGCCTTAAACCAATTGACCATTTGCTAGGTCAAAAATCAGAAATTGCCCCTTTTCAGTCAAAACCCTAATTTTGACCATTTTGCCCTTTTGGAGATTTGATCAAATTTCTTGAGGAGTTGTGGTACAAACTTGATCAAATGATACATATAAGTTTAAAATGTTGATATGGATAAAAAATTAAGAAGTTTGACTATAAATTGGCCATAGTTGACTTTTTCCCCAATACAATTGATTTTTAGGTCAACTGCTCAATTGACTGAGCACAAATGTGATCGAAGGCTTGAAACTTGACATGAGTAATCTTGGGGGTCCATAATGATCCATGAAAATCATATGGGGCATTTCAAGTTCAAAAATCCTTGTGCAATCTCAAACCCTAATTTTGGTCATTAGTGCATAAGGAGGTGTCTTGAGCTGATCCACCCTAGTGCAGTCTTGAGTCAAAGGAGATCTTGTGAGAAAAATATTGATAAGTGAGAGGGAAAATTTTGGGGTACAATAGCTTCCCCTATTTAATATTATTAAGCTTGAAGAGTTAGATTGGCATATTTTGCCATTCGTGACTCGAAGGCGGAAGATGATTGGACACTAGAGTGCCCAGAAATTTGCACTCGGCGATGTGATGGTTGAGGGGATGGGCTTAAAGATGCCATTTGGAGAGGTGATAGAAAGTTGCAGGAGATGGGATTGTAGATGCCATCCAAGAGTGATTTTTGAATTGTAATTTGTAAGCTGAAAGAATGAGTATCAGAATAGCATCCGTGTCTGGAGCGTATCTGAACTGTATCTGAGAGTTGAACCTTGAATGAGTCATCAGAATGGCATCCGCACCTAAAGCGTATCTGTACTATATATGAAAGTTGGATTTGAATGAGTATCAGAATGGCGTCCGTATCTAGAGCGTATCTGTACTGTATCTGAAATTTAAATCTGAATGAGTATCAGAATGGCATCCACGTCTGGAGCGTATCTGAACTGTATCTGAAAACTTTGATCATTGTTAATGGTATTTGGTAAAATTATCCTGAAAAGGGTAAAATGTTAGCTAAAATGCAAAGTCATGTTTTATTAAATGCATGGTATGATGCATTTGTGTAACCAATGTTTATGATATATGGGTGCGATGTATGCGCATGTGAGCTAATTCTGTTGTACTGCTATTGGAATGGGGAAAATAAATCCATGTCCACTGCTGAGGATTATAAGTCTTCATGTTGTGAAGTTTGAAGTGCTGATGAATTTCCCTTAGAGAAATAAACTCTGTTGTAAGGGAAATGCCATGTACTGTTTGAAAAATTCTGGTTGGGGAATTCTGAAATATTTGGATGACTTCTACTGGGGATTGATAATTGGAAGCTTTGTTATGTTGGGGATTAAACTGCTCACAATGGGGAATTTTATGGAGATAAACTTAGAGAGATTTCCCTATCCCTTAAATCCACCAGCGATTGTCTTTCATTTTGTTTATTTGTAAACAGTAATTATGTTCAAATGCATATGTTCAACAATGAATCATTGGACGTTTTTGTAAACAAAACCCAAGCGAAAAGAAAAAAAGATAGTTTTTGTACTTTCAAAGGGATATCTTCATATTGACTTTGAGTAAGTATTTTTGTACAATGAGACCAACATTCTAGTAAGAGAATGCCGTCGTAAAAATGAATATTTTAATATAAAGAAAAGATAACTATGTGTAATAATCCCATGGGATTCCCATTCTGCTATAGCCTTTGTATATCTGAGCATCTTGTCCATTTGTTGCCTTGTCCGAAGATGATTGAATTGGTCAGAAATGTTGAGTTTGCAAGTTGTCTGTAAGGTGATCCAATGGGACATAGTCATACGCTTTAATTCCCTATCTTTTTCCTGAACCTCCCTTTCGAGTTTTCAGTCCATCGGGATACCCTTTTTTGCCCAATTCGCCCTTTCGGGTTTTCAACTTGCCGTGTGTACAGATTTTTTTGTTTTTATCCTAAATTTTTCCTGAACCTTTTTTGGTTCGTCGGGATGCCCTTGTTTTTCCTAGGTGTGTCAACCTAGCCGGTCTCTTATGCGTAGTATCTTTTGACTATGTCGGTGTTTGCAGGGTGTGGCAGGTCATCGCCATCCATGGTGGTCAAGATCATTGCTCCAACAGAGAATATATTTTTGATTACAAATGGTCCTTCGTATGTAGGAGTCCATTTTCCCCTAGGATCACCTTGCGGCAGTATGATACATTTGATCACCAGATCTCCAACTTGATACACTTGGCGTCTGACCTTTTTGTTGAAAGTCTTGATCATCCTTTTTTGATACATTTGACCATGGCAAACAACATTAAGCCTTTTCTCGTTAATCAAGTTTAGTTGATCAAGTCGAGTCTGGATCCAATATTCTTCATTCAGCCCTGCATCCATCATAATTCTTAGAGAGGGGATTTGGACCTCAGTAGTCAAGACAGCCTCCATTCCGTATACCAGAGAGTAGGGTGTTGCCCCGGTTGATGTGCGAGATGTGGTACGATATCCATGGAGAGAGAATGGTAGAATCTCATGCCAGTCTTTGTATGTGACCGTCATTTTCTGTATGATCTTTTTAATGTTCTTATTCGCAGCTTCGACAACACCATTCATCTTTGGCCGGTAAGGGGAAGAATTGTGATGCTGAATCTTGAATTGCTCGCATAAGGCAGTGATCATAGTATTGTTCAGGTTTGTACCATTGTCTGTAATGATCCTCTTTGGGATACCGTAATGACATATGAGATTCTTCTTGATGAACCGGGAGACAACATTCTTGGTCACGGAAGCCAAAGAACTGCCTCCACCCACTTGGTGAAATAATCAATGGCCACTAAGATGAAGCAGTGTCCATTATAGGCTGTCGGCTTGATTTCCCCAATCATATCTATTCCCAACATAGAAAAGGGCCAAGGAGCCGTCAAGACATTTAGAGGAACTGGAGGTACGTGCACCTTGTCAGCATAGATCTGACTTATGGAAAGTTCGAGAGTGTTGATAGCAATATGCTTCCATGGTAGACCAGTAATAACCTGCCCGTAGGATTTTCTTTGCCATCGTACGCCCACTGGAATGGGTGCCAATTCAGCCATGATCCTTTCAGCTTCAACCTGGTCTACGCACCAAAGTAATATGGATTCATGGTTGCATTTGTAAAGAATGCCATTACTAAGGAAGAATTTAGCAGAGAATCTCCTTAATAACTTATTATCATTGACTGAAGCTCCTTCTGGGTATTCTCGAGCCTTGAGATACCTCTTGACTTCGTGAAACCAAGGATGGTCCACTACTTCTTCAGTATTAATCTCGTGACAGTGTGCTGGTTCATCCCTTTGTTCAATGGTGATCTGGGGAGCCTCATTATCCCATTTAAGTTTAAACATAAATGACATTGTGGCTAGTGCGTCGACTAGCTGATTTTCTTCTCGCGAGAAGTGCTCGAAGGTAATCTTCTCAAAATATGGGAGCAACGTCAAAACATGTCCTTTGTAAGGGATAAGGTAAGGGTGTTTGGTGTCCCATTCCCCTTTGATCTGGATAATGACCAAAGTTGAATCTCTGAATACATTCAAATATTTGATCCCTAAATCTATGGCAGCCTTGAGACCTAAGATGCACGCTTCGTATTTCGCTATGTTATTTGTACAATTGAAGCAGAGTCTTGCCGTAAAAGGAGTATGACATCATTCAGGAGATATGAGTACAACACCAATATCATTGCCGAGTGTGTTAGATGCCCCATCAAAAACCAGGGTCCATCAAGATCCTTGTTCAGGTCTTTCATATGGCCTGGATTCTTCATAGTCGTTTACCATCATGATGTCCTCATCTGGGAATTCGAACTTCATGGACTGGTAGTCTTCTACGGCTTGGTGAGCAAGGTGATCAGCTAGTACACTGCCCTTTATTGATTTTTGGGTAGTATACTGTATGTCATATTTTGTTAGGATCATCTGCCATCTTACTATTTTCCCAGAGAGTGCAGGTTTCTCGAAGATGTACTTTATTGGATCCATTTTAGATATCAACAGTGTAGTATGAGTCAGCATATACTGTCTTAGCTGGCGAGCAGCCCATGCCAGAGCACAATAAGTTTTCTCGGGCAGTGAATATCTTATTTCACAGTCGGTAAACTTTTTGCCTAGGTAATAAATAGCATGCTCTTTTCGGCCAGACTCATCATGTTGCCCCAGCATACACCCCATTGAACTTTCCAAAATAGTTAGATACATGATTAATGGTCTTCCCTCGACTGGTGGCATCAAAACAGGAGGCTCTTGTAAGTACTCTTTGATCTTGTCAAAGGCAGTTTTCCATTCATCATTCCATTTGTCTACTTGATCTTTCTTCAGTAATTTGAAGATTGGTTCACAAGTAGATGTCAGGTGAGAGATAAATCTGGAAATGTAGTTTAAACGTCCCAAGAAACCTCTGACTTCCTTCTCAGTACGAGGAGCAGGCATCTCTTATATTGCTTTCACCTTGGCAGGATCTACTTCAATTCCTTTATTGCTGACAACAAAACCTAGGAGTTTCCCAGACCTTACTCAAAACATGCATTTATTTGGGTTCAATCTCAGCTTGTATTTCTTTAGTCTCTCAAACAGTTTCTGTAAGTGATCAAGATGCTCTTCTTCTGTTTGACATCTAGCTATCATGTCGTCCATATAAACCTATATTTCGTGATGTATCATGTCATGAAATATTTTTAGTCCTTTTTTATATTAAAATAATGTATTTTAAATGGTGTGAAGAAAAATAAATAAATAATATAATATTAATTAAGTTTATAAAATGTACTTAATAAAATGAATGAAGTATAAAAATATTTGTATTTATGAAAAAAAATAAAATAAAATATGTCAAAATATAAATATATCATTTTTTTAATATTATAAAAATAATTTAAGAAAATAAATAAAAAGAAAATAAGAAAAGAAAATAAAATTGGACTAGGGGTGTCAATGGGAAACAGGGATGTCAACTAGAAAAAAATAAAATGAGCCAGGCCCAAAGGGCCCAGCGCCTGCCAAACAAAAAAAAGGGTCAGAATTGTGAAAATATGAAAAATAAATGAAAAAGGGTACCACTGGGGCTCGAACCCAGGTCCCAAAGGTTACAGGCACGCACTTTTACCACTACAGTGGCTATACATCCGTTAATACAAATGAAACAATAAATATGTAAGACATAACGTGTTCTGAAGACTTCATCTTCAACCTACATCCAGACCAACTTTAACTTGCTCATTTCTCATCAAAAATGAAAACTGTAAACATGAAACTTATAGCAAATTTTTCCACGATTCCAGAAATGTAAAGTATTAAAACTATAGATCAAAGATAAGCAAGAATTTTAATGGCCCTAATCTGAACCCTAAAAATTTCATAGATTTCAGTTTCAAAATTCTCTAAGCTCAAGGAAAATTATTGGAAACTATGGACATGGTTAGCTTCAGGGCAATGATATCTACATGTTTTATTCACAAATAAACTATTGATGATGCCTGCATGAAGAGTTCCAAGTTGAGAAAACTTACCTCAAAACTAGAAATCGTGTTTGGAGTTTGAGTTTGTTTCAAGTGATGGTAATATCAGGTTAGCTTCCTTGAGGTCTTAGGAAGCTAATGTAATGGTTTGCTTGAGTTGAGAGTGGCTGAAATGACTTGGAAGTTGAGGAAGATGATGTTACAGTCATGTAACAAGGACAAGGACAAGTTATATTTGATGTATATGAACTTTAGGAACTAAAAGGCCAAAGAACACACGAGGGAAATAGAAGATACAAGTTCAAGGTCAGAACCTGCACAAAAATGGAGTTTTTTGTGCAATTTCTGGCTAGAGGGATTTTGAGAGAGTTTCAGGCTTGCCAAAATAGTGTCTTGTGTTGCAATTGACTTTTTAATATGTATGGAAAAGATTAGAGCACAAAATCACTCCAAGTTTGCGAGTAATAGGGTTATGGCTCTATAACTTGCTTTTAAGAAAAGTGAAGTGACAAATCTCAAGTATTGTACAAGCATGTTCTGAGCTTCTTGAGACCTTAGAAACATTGATTTTGGTTTATAGGGGTTGTGTGTGCAGAAAGAATAAGTTATAAGCTCAAGACAAGTTGGCTTTGTGATTAAAGCAACTTTTCAAGAATGGAATGGTAACTTTCTTCCTAAAATGGAAAATTGGTTTGGACAATGCTTGGAACACTTGGATAATAGCTCAAAAGCAAGTCTAATCTTCTTTTTATGGATAGATCTTAATTTTTATAGGCCTGCAAAACAAGATTGTGCAGCATAGGTTTGAAATTGACTTCTTGTTCATCACAAAATGGCTTGTAAATTAAGTGACAAAACCCTAACTTCATCTCTTTGATTCTCCCTACTCAAGAATGATCTCAAGGAGTTCTGGAACATTTTGGAAAGCTTGTAACATGCTCTAAAACCCCTCTTTGAATTTCTTTTTAAGATTCCCCCTGGAACTATGTGAAAAAGTGTCATGAAGTTAGGTCAAAATCCTGTCCAAATTAGGGCAAAATTTCACTAAGTGTTTTGTTTCAAGACCCTATGTTCATAAAATTGTAACTTGAGATCCAAGCATTTTTGGAAGAAGTTGTGTGAAGAAAAGTTGTAGATTTCATGGAGATCTACAAATTTCATGTTGGAATTTCTCTCGAATCATCTTGTATCATGGTGAAAATTTGGGTCAAAGTTATGAAAAAATAAGAAATTTTCCATACTTGGAAAAATTTCTAAGTTAAGAAATTTTAACATTTCAAGATGAAATATTGAATTCTTGATTTCTTGATGAACAAGTTTTATATTTTTACATGTTTTTATGAATTGTGATCTTTGGCACTTGAATTTGACCAAAATGTCAAAGTTTGACTTTTCAGTATACAGTTGACTTTTGATTAGTTGACTGAAAAATTCATTTGTCAATCCAATGGACTTGCAATGTTTTGAACCATGTCATTAGGTCAAAATGATGAAATTGTACTCTTGAGATCATTCCTTAAACCAATTGACCATTTGCTAGGTCAAAAATCAGAAATTGCCCGTTTTTAGTCAAAACCCTAATTTTGACCATTTTGCCCTTTTAGAGATTTGATCAAATTTCTTGAGGAGTTGTGGTACAAACTTGATAAAATGATACATATAAGTTTAAAATGTTGATATGGATCAAAAATTAAGAAGTTTGACTGTAAATTGGCCATAGTTGACTTTTCCCCCAATACAACTGTTTTTTAGGTCAACTACTCAATTGACTGAGCGAAAATGTGATCCAAGGCTTCAAACTTGACATGAGTAATATTGGGGGTCCATAATGATCCATAAAAATAATATGGGGCATTGGAAGTTCAAAAATCCTTGTGCAATCTTAAACCCTAATTTTGGTCATCAGTGCATAAGGAGGTGTCTTGAGCTGATCTACCTAGTGCAGTCTTGAGTCAAAGGAGATCTTCTGAGAAAAATCTTGATAAGTGAGAGGGCAAATTTTGGGGTACAACAACCTTAAAAAGTTGTTGTATAGGTTGAAGAAGAACAGGTTGAGGCTAAATCCAAAGAAGTGCACCTTCAGGGTAAGGTTTGGTAAACTCTTAGGGTTCATTTTCAGTGACAAGGGTTTTCAGGTAGACCCTGTAAAGGTTAAAGCTATACAAGAGACGCCAACTCCTTGCAATGAGAAGGAGGTTAGAGGTTTCTTGGGAAGCCTAAATTACCTTTCCAGGTTCATTTTCCATCTAACTTCTACTTGTGATCCAATCGTCAAACTCCTGAAGAAAGATCAAGCGGTAAAGTGGAATGACGAATGCCAGACTTCCCTCGATAGAATCAAGGAATACCTTCAAGAGCCTTCAATTCAGATGCCTCCGATTGAAGTAAAACCTTTGATAATGTACTCAACAGTGTTAGATAAATCAATAGGGTGTGTGGGGGCAGCATGATAAGTCCGATCGAAAAGAGCATGCAATATACTACCTTAGCAAATAGTTTACCGACTATGAAATAAGATAATCACTGCTCGAGAAAACTTGCTGCGCCTTGGCATGGGCTGCTCGCTGACTGAGACAATATATGTTGACCTATACTACTTTGTTGATATCTAAGATGGATCCGATCAGGTACATCTTCGAGAAGCCCGCTCTCTTCGGAAGAATAGCGAGATGGCAATTGATCCTGACCGAATACGACATTCAATAAACGACCCAGAAAGCAATCAACGGAAGTGTACTAGCTGATCATTTAGCTCATCAGGTTGTGGATGACTACCAATCCATGAACTTTGAATTCCCGGATGAGAATATTATGTTAGCGACTGACTATGAAGAACTTGGACCGAATGAAGGACCTAATAAAGGATCCCGATGGACTATGGTTTTTGACGGAGCTTCCAACGCACTCGGCAATGGAATTGGTGTTGTAATCATATATCCCGAGGGCTGTCATACTCCTTTCATTTCCAAATTATGTTTCAACTGTATCAACAATATGGCTGAGTATGAAGCATGCATCATGGGTCTCAAAGTTGCTAGTGACCTGAGGATCAAGTTCTAGCGTGTTTTCGAATATTCTGCTTTGGTAATAAGTCAAATCAAAGGGGAGTGGGACACGAAGCACCCTAATCTCATCCCTTACAAAGAACATGTGCTGACATTGCTTCCACACTTTGAAGAGGTCACCTTTGAACATTTTTTACGAGAAGAGAATCAGTTAGTGGACGCGCTAGTTACCATGTCATTCATGTTCAAGGTCAGATGGGACAACGAGGCTCCTCAGATCACTATTGAGAGATTGGATGAACCAGCATACTGCCATGAGATTGATACTAAAAAGTAATGGATAAACCTTGGTTCTATGAAGTGAAAAGGTATCTTGAGGCTCAAGAATATCCTGAGGGGGCATCTGTCAATGATAAGAAGTTTTTGAGAAGGTTCTCCGCGAAGTTCTTCCTCAATAATGGAATCCTCTATAAGTGCAACCACAAATCTAATTTACTTTGGTGTGTATAAAATAGCGAAGCAAAGAGGATTATGGAAGATTTACACGAAGGTATCTTTGGCACCCATTCTAGGGACACGCCATGGCTAAAAAGATCCTACGGGCAGGATACTATTGGTCCATTATGGAAGCAGACTGTTATCAGGATTCCCGAACTTGTCACAAATGCCAGATCTATGCTGATAAAGTATATGTACCTCCGGTTTCCTTAAACATCTTGGCTGCTCCCTGGCCCTTTGTAATGTGGGGCATTGACATGATCGGAGAGATTAGACCTACCTCTTCCAATGGGCATCGCTTCATCCTAGTAGCCATTGATTACTTCATGAAGTGGGTTGAGGCTGCCTCTTTTGCTACTGTTACCAAGAATGTTGTGGTCCGGCTCATCAAGCATAACCTTATCTGTCAGTATGGTGTTCCAAAAAGAATCATCACATATAATGGTACAAATCTCAACAATACAATGATCACCAAACTCTGTAAACAATTCAAGATCCAACATCAAAATTCTTCCCCTTACCGGCCGAAGATGAATGGCAATGTGGAATCTAATAACAAGAACATTAAGAAAATCATACAGAAAATCACAGTGACATACAAAGACTGGCATGAGATTTTACCATTTGCTCTTCATGGGTACCGCACCTCAGCACGTACGTCAACAGGGGCAACACCTTATTCTCTGGTGTATGGTATGGAGGTTGTCCTACCTATTGAGGCCTAGATCCCTTCTTTGAGAATCATGAAGGATACAGGTTTGAATGAAGATGATTGGATCCAGACTCGACTTTACCAACTTAATCTGATTGATGAGAAAAGGCTTGCTGCTGTTTGTCATGGTCAGATGTACCAAAAGCGAATGATTAATGCTTTTAACAAAAAGGTCAAACGTCAGGTATATCAAGTGGGTGATCTAGTAATCAAACACATCATACTGCCATAAGGTGATCCTAGGGGCAAAAGGACTCCCACGTACGAAGGGTCATTTGTAATCAAAAGCATATTTTCTGGTGGAGCCATGATTCTAACCACCATGGATGGTGACGACCTGCCTCACCCTTTGAATGCGGACATAGTGAAAAGATAATACAGATGAATAGAGACCCGGTAGGTTGACTGGCCTAGGAAAAAATAAGGCATCCCGACGAACCAAAAGGGTTCGGGAAAAAATTAGGGATAAATGCAAAAAATCTGTACACCCGGCAAGTCGAAAACCTGAAAAGGTGGCTTGGGCAAAAAGGGTATCCCGGTGGACTGAAAACCCGAAAGGGCGGTCCAGGAAAAAGTTGTGGATTAAAAGCGTATAACTATGTCCCAACAGATTACCTTGTGACCAGACTTCAGTATCAACTATCAAGCTCAAACGGTACCAATCAATCCAGTCAGCTTCGGACAAGTAGCAAGGTGATGAGACGCTCAAGGACATAGGGGCAATAGTAGAATTGAAACTCAATGAGATTATTACACAATGTTGTTTTCTCTTTGTACAATATTTTGTATGATTTTCGTTTTCACGACGGCATTATCCTACTAGAACGTCAATCTCTTTGTATGAAAATGCTTGTTATAGGAAAACTTCAAAATCAATACAAATCATTTCTTCGAAAGTACAAAAATATTTGTTTTCTATTTTTCTGTTATGTTTTGCAAAAACGTCCAGTGATTATTTTTGACATATGCATTTGAATATGATTACTATTTACAAATACTTGCATAAGAAACAGAAAGACAATTGCTAATGACTTTAAGAAACGGGGCAAAGTATAAAAAAGGCCATTTGTAGTCCCGAAAGTTACTCTTTCCAGCAGGTACAGGGGCAGAGACATTTTGAGACAAAGTCACCGCTACATCCTTAGCATACGACCCAATGATGTCTATGTTCCCGACATAGTGGAAACAACCAAAATTTTTATCTCTTCTTCCCCAAGCAGGAATTACCTCCTCCAGCAAAATTCCCTCAGAGATCTAAAATCCATGTTTCCAGCTAGGTTTTTATAAACTCGATTAGTTTATAAAGCCTTATCCCTGGTAGAGTTTATTTCTATAGCTGTGGAAGTTTATCCCCCAACAAATTTTATTTCTCGACATCAGTAAAATCTTCCGACAGAGCATCTTTCTCCCCGCAGAGTCATTCTCAAGCAAGAGTCAAAAATCCCCAGCAAATCATCTCCCTTCATCATCCCCAGCAGGATGAAAGAATCACTTTCCTCATCTACCAAACAACAGTCTGGGATTCTGCTTCCCAGTACTCTCCAGCAGCAGTCAGGGATTTACTTTCCCTGACTAGAAGATATCGCAATAGCATTCCCTATTCATACATCATGGCATGTGCATACATATTGCATAATCTAATTTATTTTGAGAATGTCATTACACAATGCATTCCATACATCATGACATTGCATAGGACTAACTCTTTACCTTTTCAGGAAAGATCAAATCAACAAACACCATTGATTACTTATGTGACCTGGAAGTATTCTCAAAGGCTACGTCTGACGAAGGGCTATTTCAGCATCTTCCTCAGAAAGATCATTCTCGAAAGACCTTTCTATGGTTCAGTTAAATCAATACTAATATTTTTATAATTTCTATTCCATTTAAAGTTAATTCAAGACCTTCTCTGGTTCAGTTAAATTGATACTAATATTTTATTAATTTCTATTCCAGCTGAAGACAACTCAAGACCTTTTCTGGTTTAGTTAAATCGACACTAAGATTTTTATGATTTCTATTCCAGTTAAAGTTAATCCAAGACCTTCCTCTAGTTTGGTTAAATCGATACTAATATTTTCCTGATTTCTATTCTAGTTGAAGATAATCCAAGACTTTTCTCTGGTTTAGTTAAATTGATACTAAGATTTTCCTGATTTTTATCCAAAACTTTTCTCTAGTTCAGTTAAATCGACACTAATATTTTTCTGATTTCTATTCCAGTTGAAGATAACTCAAGACCTTTTTCTGGTTCAGTTAGATCGATACTAATATTTTTATGATTTCTATTCTAGTTGAATATAATCCAAGACTTTTCTCTAGTTCAGTTAAATCGACACTAAGATTTTTCTGATTTCTATTCCAGTTAAAGTATTCTCAAAAGACCTTCCTCTGGTTCAGTTAAATCGATACTAAGATTTTTCTGATTTCTATTCCAATTAAAGATAATCCAAAACCTTTTTTTGGTTCAGTAAGTCGACACTGAGATTTTCTGATTCTTACCTAGTTAAAGAAACTGCAAAGCCAGGAGTCCGACCAAATAACAGTTAATTTCATGTTCTCCTAGTAAGTCGATGTGAAGCCTGGAATACAACTAGATAGCAGTCAGCCTTATTATCCTCAGCAAGTCGCTGTGAAGCCCGGATCCTGACCAGATAGCAGTTCACTTTCGTCTCTCTATTCAAGAGATGACTCCCCAGTAGAGTAATGGACAACTGAAGCTCCTAAACTCCATTTCCCAAAATAGAGACCAACGTTCCTCAGCCGAGTCCTCCTCAACAACAAGAATAGGAATCCCTACAAAAGAATGTCTCATGAAATCAACATTGTTCTCTAGATGGCATCTTTAAGCCCATCTCCGACGACTCGCCGTCATATTCTCTGGATGGCATCTTTAAGCCCATCTCCGACGACTCGCCGTCATATTCTCTGGATGGCTTCTTTAAGCCCATATCTGATGATCTTATGTCACCTTTTCCAAATGGCATCTATAAGCTCATTCCCGATATTATCCACCAACAGTATCACTTCAGACGAGTGCAAATTTCTGGGCACTCTAGTGTTCAATCACCTTCCACCTTCAGATCACGAAAGGCGGACCAACCAATCTACATCCTCAGGTTTAATAAGATTGAACAGGGGAAGTTGTTGTACCCCAAAGTTTTCCCTCTCATTTTACTCAACACATGCCCATTGAGGTCCCCATCTTGCTCATAGATGACTAAGAATAAACCAGACAAATTCTCCTCATAAAGGCAATGAACCTCAAACTAGGGTTTCAATTTTCATCAAGATGGTTGATCTCCAATGGTCTCAAATGTTTTACATGGCCCTAATATGTCCTCAAGGTTATCCATGCCAAATTTTATGCCCTACATAACAAGTTTGCTCAGTCAACTGCTCAAATGCCTGAAAATCAACTATATTAGGTCAAAAGTCAAATGTGACTTATACACAGTCAAACTTCAAGATTTTTGGTCAAAATCAACATTTTGAAGTGACATACATCATTTGATCAATGGTTGATCATGATTCATCAAGAAATTCTCCTAACTCATCAAAAGTCAAAATTTGCAAATTAGGGTTTCTATAGGAAAAGTCAACCAAACTTTGACCAGACATAACTTTCTCATACTTTATCATAAATTTTTCCACCAAAGCTCATTTGAAAGAGAATTACATTACCTAAAACTTCTCTTCATCCCCCAAGTTCAACAAATTCCCCCATTTAAAAGATACAAGATCAAGTGTGATACGGTGGGAGAACTGACTTGAGGTTTCTCTTTTGTATTCGCACTTGTTCGGTTTAGTAAGAGTCACCACCGACTTTTTATTTATCCTAAGGAAAAGTCAAAAAGCACAGGAAAGACCTTTGAGACGTTTTCGTGGGTTCGGGGGGTAGATTATGAAAAGGGAAGGTGCTAGCACCCTTTTCATCCATGGTTATCCATGGGCTCTTAGTTACTTGTTTTAGATCACTTGCCTTGGTTTTTCAATTGCTTGAAATGGTGTTTTGTATGTGTGGTTTTGAAAATGTTTTGAAAAAAAGATGCCTGGTCTAGGCAACCATTGTAATAATTCTTTACTCGAATGTTTTACAAAGGTGTTTGTCTTTTTGAAAAGATGTTTCAATGTTTTTGAAAGTTGTTTTGAAATTGTGTGGAGATGTGTGTTTGAAAATGGCAAGTGTGTTTTGCAAGTTTGATCAAGTAACTAAGAGTTTGTCTACCCTAAATTTCTCAAAGATCTTTCTTATGTTTTAACCCTTTTAACAGTGTTGTTTCACCATTGTATTTGGTGAACAACCTTGTGTTAGGATGTTAACGGGACGGGCGCGGGTCATCGTATACAATCATTGAAGGAAACTTGTGAGACGCTCTAGCAATTTTTGTAAGGGATGAGATCGTTTTACCGGAGGCAACATCGAGGGTCATCGAGGGGCTAACGATCTTTGTTTATCGAAGGGACGTTTGCTAGAGTGTCTCATACTCGAGGGACATGATTGCATTTTTCCGAGGCAACAAGAGAGGTTACCCTAGAGGTGCAAGTGTGAATTGTGTATTGATTTTCATGTATTTATCTTGTGTTAGGTTATCTAGCGGTTGATTTTGAATCTTTGCATACAAACCCTAATTACTATACAGTATATGGAAAGCGATAAATTGCGGGAATTTAAAGTCTAAGCTATTACAAATAAGTATCCGGGGATGGGGGTACAAATGTTTACAAATGGGGATGAGTCTTATCAGAATAGTAGTGTCCAAATATTATTTACAACCAAATCGAATCGTCGCATTCTCAATGTAAAATTATAGCAAGGTATAGGGATCAAAGAAAATCAACAGTATTGTATGATGCATATGATTATTTACAAATGATAAAAATATTAACCTAATGTATTATTAAGTATTATTATTATTTTGTATTATATGAAGAAGAGTTTTAAAGAAAAGAAAATGTTTAAGTTACAATATTCTATTATTTATGTATTTTTTGTTAATGTTTTAAAAAACTTATATAAAAAGTTTAACTAAACAAAAGTTTTTAAAACAAAATGTATTATTTTATTTACCAAAAAGAATTAGGAATTTAAGTTATTTAATAAAGAAAATAAGGTGGTGAAAATAAAATGGTATTAGTTTGTATATAAAAAGAAAGTTTAAGGATCTAAATGGGATTTAGGTTACGCTTGGCCCAAGTGAGAAACAAACAAAATATAACAAAAGGGGGTGCAGGCGCCAGATTTGTTGGGCCTAAGGGGTTTGCGCGTGGAGCAGGCCCAAATGCATTACAACGTTTTGTTCGTGTGTATTTTGCTCAGAATAGGGTTTGTGTCTTTGGAACGGCGCCACCCCCTTTCTTCTTCATCGTCCTCTTCATCCTTCTCAAACAATGGCTTCTGATGTCTTCAACCCTACAGCTGCCAGAGCGCCGTCCCCTTTCATCCCTTTACCTTCTCCCAGCGATTCAAGCTTGATGTTTCGAAAGGTTTGATTCATTCATTTAGGGTTTTTTTTAGAGTTACATTAGTGTGATTCCTGTATGTTATTGCTTCCATGTTTTGACCTTTATTCTTTCTTTTGTTTGATGCTTATATGCAATAGGGATTTTGAGGGTTTGAGGAATATACCTTGAATGCCCTGCTTCTGAGAATGATGGAGGGAGGAAAGGGCTACATGGCGCCTCCTTGATGGCCGGAATGGGGAGAACGTGATGACTTACTTGCTGACTTGCTTTTCTTCTTCTGAATACTTGCTTCTGTGATGCTTTTGATGATTATTCTGTGATGGAATTTGCTTTGGAGTTTCCCTCTCTTTGGACTTGATTTGCTTTCAATGATGAATTTGATTCTCAGATACTTGTGCTTCTGTTTAGCCTATGATGAACATGTTCTGAGGCGTTTTGTTGGCTATTTTTTCAATGATGATGATATTGAATCTGAGAATGTGGTTATTGTTTCACTTCTGACTTCTTCTTTTTCTCTTGGCTTTGGGTGAGCTTTCAATGATGAATCTTGATCCTGAGATTGTTTGCTTCAGTTGTTTTTGTTTCTGACTTTTCTTTTCCTCTCTTTTGATGTTGATTCTCAATGATGATGATATTGAATCTGAGATTGTTATTTGCTGCTGATTTTTGATGTTTGGATTTGCTTGTTGGAGTTTTGTTTGAATAAGGCTTGATGACTTTCTTCTTTGAGGCAGACAGGTTTGTTTGAAACATGCAGTTTGACAGGCTTGTTTAGGATACAGGCTTGAAAGGCTTGTGTTATGTGTTTGACAGGTTTTTTTAGGCAGTCTGAAGCAGGCTTGAGGCAAGCTTGGAGATTTGTTTCTGGTTTTTGTTTTAGGCAGGCTTGTGCATTTTGACAGGTTTTTAGGAGGTTAGGAGGTTCTAGCAGGTTTTGAAAGTTTGCTAGCTTGAAGGGTTTGCTGGTAACATGCTTGCTTGGTTTTGTAAGTTTGTTTCTATAACAGGTTTGCTTGCTTGAAGTAGCTTTGGGTTACAGGGTTTGAAAGGCTTGCTTCCTTAGGCTTGAGGCAAGCTTTGGTTTGCTTGCTTCTGTGACAGGTTTTGAGGGCTTGTTGAAGAGTGTTTACAGTTTTGTGTTCTATTTCTCTCTATCTGTTCTATGTGTTCTGCCCTGTGTTCTGAACTGAACTCTTTGTTATATATTTCTATATTCTAAGCCTGCCCAAAAACTGTAAGCCTCTACTTCTCTCTCTATTAAAGCATATTTTATTGCTTAGAGTCCTTTTTATTTTGAAAAGGTTTTTGGCCAGAAAATGATGAAAAATGCTTTTACAAGTTTGCTTGCATTTTGTCTTTCCTCTGCATACCTTCTTACCTCCAGATTTTCTGCATTGCTTTTGTGTACTTGTTGACAGCTTTATTAGCTTTTGATATCTTTTGGTATCTTCTTTGACAACTTTTGACAGTTTGGAACTTGTGACTTAGTTTGCCCCTTTGACAATTTGGTTTGCCTAGTTTGATAATGCAATTCAATTTGGATTTATGCAGCTTGTTTGGCATTTCAGTTTGCACTTTGCAATTTAAATTTATGCAGCTTTGTGCATTTTGCAAAATAATTCATATGCTTGCAAACATTTTACTTCCCTCTTTATGAACCAAGAAGAGACATCTTCTTGCAATTTTTAGAGAGGACGAACAAACTGATTTCGGCCAAAACCATTAATGATGTGTTTTTGATTAACTGTCTGAAAAAATACATTTCCAAATTAATCTGTGTTTGACTTCTCTTTTTCTGGCTTTGCAGGTGAATATTAATTGGGGCAAGGGAAGCAACAGTAGAAGATGAAGACTTCAAACAACTTAGGATATAAATTTAATTTATTTTTAATCATTGTAATAAACGTCATTGTAACACTGTAAATAAATTTACTGTATCAAATAAACATTTGTAACAACAATTGAAAATGAATAAAAAATCCTTTGTTAGTTAATTCTTTAATTCTTCTGCACTTGTTTATTTAATCATTTAAATCTCTTGAATTAAAACGACTGGAAACGCATCCCAATTATTTTAACTTAGATAAAATAAATAATTAATAAACACCATAGTCTTGCAACTTCGCATTAACCAACAGTACACCCGGCATTCCAATTAACCATAAGCATTGCACAGTTAATCAAACAAACGTCCATATGCCTTTCACTTCACTGATTAAACCAAACACTGCAAATTTTCAACCAGAAGCCTCAGCTTCTAACCCAGAGGTTCAGGTTTTGAGAAACAAACTGAAATCTTGAACAGACGTCAAAGCAGTGTGACAGCCAATTAAGACACTGGATTCAAATCCTTCTGAAAATGCGCGTGCAAACCCTAATGTTGGATTTACTGTCAAAGAAACGTCCGCCTGATCAAACCCTGAGCCAAACTCAACCAAATCACTAAAAACCCTAATAATCTGCTTGGACTGATTCAAAAGTTAATGGAAACCCTAATTTTGTTTGACTGATAAGAAAAGTCTGTTTGACCGATTCTTGAGCCAATCTGAAAAATCAGGAAAAGCCCGAAGCTGTGATTTCTTGTGAAAAAGAGAGGGCAAATTTTGGGGTACAACAGTTGCCCCTGTTCAATCTTCTTGAACCTGAAGAGTTAGATTCGCAGGTTTGCCGTTCGCGACTCGAATGTAAAAGGAGACTGGACACTAGAGTGCCCAAAAAAAATTTGCACTCGTCAAAGCGTAGTTTGAGGGAATGGGCTTAAAGATGCCATTTGGAGATGGGCTTAAAGATGCCATCTGGAGATGTGACAGAATCTTGTCGGGGGATGGGCTTAGAGATGCCATCTGGAAATTGTTGGTAGAAGGATGGGCTTATAGATGCCATCTGAAGGTGATTGTATCTTGTTGGAGATGGGCTTGTAGATGTCATCCAAGAATTCTTGTTGAATTGTAATCTGGTAAGTTGAAAGAAGGAACCTGTGTAGGGTTTTCTGATGATGAGTCCGTGTAAAACTGCATCTGAATTTGAGAAGGAACCGGTGTAGGGTTGCCTGATGATGAGTCAGTGTAAAACTGCATCTGAATTTGAGAAGGAACCGGTGTAGGGTCGCTTCATGATGAGTTTGTGTAAAACTTCATCTGAAAATGAGAAGGAACAGGTGTAGGGTTGCTTCATGATGAGTCCGTGTAAAACTGCATCTTGGATTTGTTAATGATAGCCTTTTATTCTTATCCTGAAAAGGACAAAATGTTAGCTAAACACAAAGTTATGTTGTATGATATGTATGATGCAATGGATTTCACTTCATCAATGTTTATGATATGTGTGATCGGTGGATCTGGAACTGACTGTTTAACGCTGGTTCGCGAAATGTCGCGGTAAGCAAGAGTCGCCACCGTCTTTTATTTTCTCCAAATGGAAAGGACAAAAGCACAAAAAAATTCCTTAAAGAGATTGCTCTCGGTTCGGGAGGTAGGTTATAGAAAAGGAAGGTGTTAACACCCTTTCTATCCATGGTTATCCATGGGCTCTTAGATACTTGCTCATTTGTGTTTTCAAAAATGGTTTGTTTGCTTTTCAACTGTGGGTTTTAAAAAGTTTCTTTGAAAATTTCAGTTCGACTCTTGTATCAGTCCTCAAGAGTGTTTGAAAAATTGCTTTCGAAAGCTTTTTGAAAAGGTGTCGGTGTAAAAAGTATTTTTGAATTTGTTTTGAAATTTAGAGCAAGTATCTAGAGTCGTCTACCTACCCTAAGGAATTCGTCTGTGTAAATGTCCTTTAAAGTAATGCCATCCCACCATTGAGAGGTTGGTAGCACCACTATTGGAGTTATTCGGGTCAATTCGAGGTTCGGGACATGGTGATCACCAGAGCAATGGGAAGACACCTTAGAAGCTACCCTCATGCCAGGTTCCCGGATCATGAGGACTTACTAATACATCCTCTACTCGGCGATCACAATTTCGAGGCAAGGCGATAGTGAGGCGTACCCTAGGGGTGGTGTGTGATTTGTGTGTCGTTTTCATTTATTTTTCTCTTGTCCATGTTAAAGTGATCTATGCGTTTATTTTTATTTTAGGCATTCATTCTTGCATGCATTCATTTAACAGTTAAAAAGTTTGCGAAAAGGTAAAATTCTAAACTATTACAAAAGGCGCGGGTCCACATCGCCAAAATTTCCAGGACCCGATTTGACAGAAAAATAAAGGAATAAAGTAAAGTGCGAGAAAGTATGAAATTACACGGCTTTGGGAGAATTACATTAATATTTACAAGAAATAAATAAAATGCGCGAACATGAATTAAAATTAGAAGCGAGGGCGTTGGACCCTTTTTAATGAAATTAAATTAAATGATTATTAAATTAATGAAATTAAAAAAGAAATTATTTTTTGAGATTTTTTTGCATTTATGGTTTTAATGAGAAAGATTAATTGAAATTAAAATATTAACCCTAATTCTAATTGTTTTTAGTTTATTAAGAAAGTGTTAAATTTTAACCTAATATTAATCTAATTATTTACATGAAATTTGATTTATAAAAATAAATAATATTTAATTATTAGTGAAAAGAAAAGAAAAAGGATAAAAATTAATTAAAACCCTAATTCTACAAATTTTAAGTTTATTAGAAAAATATTGGAATTAAACCTAATTTAATAGCTAAAATCAATTAATGTTATTTATTTACAAAAAATATTATTAAATAAAAATACTTATTTTTTGTCTTTTTCTGATTTTATGGTTGTTTTTATGTTTTTTATGAAAATATTAAATTAAAGAAATTAATTAAAAAGGAAAATAATTGAATCAAATAAAAAAATAATGAAAAGAATATTGCAAACCTAGGGGGGGTCTGTCCCCAAATTGAGAGGTATATTGTAGCAATTCTGGCCCACCTATATCAAGCCTTCTTTGACCTTTTCAGGACGCGTGTAGGTGCGTTGACTCAGGTTTACCATGTTCTTCAGATCATGGCCTTCTGATCGTCTCCATTGGCCAAGTGGCAAGCTAGATTTGAGAGATGCATGGTGGTCTTCAATACTGAAACTGCACAGAAGTATTAATGGAAAAATAATATGGAAAGGGGTGGGGACCTGGGGTTCGAACCCAGGTCCCAGGGGTTACCACTAAGACGCTTTGCCAACTGCTCCACTTTGTCTCTTTGTTTATAATATAACTAACAAATAACATAAGCAAACATAAAGGTTAGTGGACTTTTAGCGCGAATTTTTAAATGAACCAACCAGTCTTGGCCACCTAGCCTTCTTCTTCCTCGCTTTTGTTTTTTTCCTGAAACATAAAGAATCAGCAACGGTTTTGAACCGTTCCAAAATATGCCATTCCAGAAAATAGCGATTAGCTTGTGGTAGCTCATAAATTGAGCGCGAGGTATCTATTCCAATCGTCCAATCATGCTGAGTTTGGTCATGGCATTGAGAGCTTCCAATTTTACAGTATTTAAAAGTACCCAATTCAAAGCTTGAAAAACCCTAAAAGACAACAATGGCAGATTCGTGTATGGTATATAAAAACTCAATCAAATAATGTGGTTAGCTTCAGAATCAAGTAATTAGTGAGAATCCATAAACAAAATGCCATGAGAATGCCTCAAAATCAAAACACGAATATGCATTTATATGAGAAAAATTTGATTTTTGTATACCGATTCAAGGCGTTAGAGTTGACGTTCTTGATTGGAATAGTCTCCTGGTCCCCTTGGCAAGCTAATGGAGTGGTTATTTTACCTTGAAAAGCACTGGAATATGGTTTTCAGTTTTGGACTTTTCTTGAAAAATTCAAGTTTTCTTTAGGGATTTCTGGCGCAGCTGGGAGCTTATGGGCACGAGGGTTTGCTTTGCACTTATGTATGGAAGGATTAGGGTTGAGAATTTGATCAAAAAATCCATGAATTGAAGGAATCAATATTTGATTTTTATGCCATAATTTTCCAAATCTTTTTCATGCTATTTTGGCTTCAATCATATCCAATCACCTTTGATTCTTTCCTAACCTGATTTGCACGAAATCTTGGAGATATTTTATGCACAAAAGATTTAAAACATTAGGTTTAGTATTTTTCACCTATTTATTTTAATTAAATGAATTATTAATAATTAAAAATCCAAATAAATAAATAAAAATGATAAAAAACTTACCTTTGGGCCAAATGGTCGTGCACATGCCTTGGATAATGATTCTTGGAAGAAAAAGAGGCCCATTGCATTTTTAAGACATTTGAAGCAATGTTGTCTTTTCAAAATATCCAAAAATTTCCCAACTTCCACAAGGCATAACTTGCTCAATTTTTGAGCTTTGCTTATGTTCTTTGACATTTTGGAAAGGTATTTGAGTCCTCTAACCAATGTCTTTGGTCCCATGTCATTTGGATTTACCAATCTCAAGTTATGGCCTTTGACTTAAAGTCCCTTTTTGTTGACTTTTGAAAATGACCTATAATGTTGAAAATGATAACTTTTTGTGAGAGCATTTCTTGGACTTGAAGTATGAGGAAGAGTTGTAGGAAATGTCGTTATCTTCACAATGAGCTTTGGATGGGATTTTTCTGATAATCCATGTGAAAGTTATGCCTTGGTCAAGTTATAATTGACTTTTTCAACTGTCCAAATATGGAAACTTTTGCATCTTGAGACTTTTTGAGACAAGCTTTGAGAATCATGATCAAGCATTGATCAAATGATTTTTGTGGCTTCAAAATGAGATGTTGACCAAAAATTTGAACTTTTGACTGTCAAATGACCATTTTGCCCCTACAGTTGATTGTGGTGCAATTAGGGTTTTTGACTGTGCAATTTTGTGTTGTGAGTCTTGAAACTTGTCATGAGGATGCTTGACCATGTTTGTAGGCAAGTGGGACTTGATTGGACCCTTGGAAACTTTATTTACTTTGCCAGAACCAAAACCCTAATTCTTGACTGTTAGGAGGCCCTTGAACTGTGCAACCCTTGGGGAATTTTGAGGCATGCTCTTTGCAATTCTTGAAGAATATGGGAGGGCAAATTTTGGGGTACAACAATATGAATGTAATGGATGTGCATGTAAGCTGAGTAGCTGTCTTGCTGAGGATGGATGAATCCTGGATAGCCGGAGATGATAGAATCTTGACTGTTGTCGGGGAAAGTGAATCCTTGACTGCTGCAGGGGATTGAAAATCCTTTGATCGTTGAAAATGAGAAGTCCTGGGACCACCGTCAGGGAATCAGGAGCTTGGGTTGTATGCCAATCTACTGGGGATTCCTGTTTTGAGGAGATCTTCACTGGGGAATATCTGAATACTCTGTGAGGAATTGAGAATGAGAGTCTTCATTCTGCTTGGGGAATAAGAATTCTGTGGGGAATAGCCATACTGTTGAAAGGTAGCTATCCTGTCGGAGAGTAAAACTCGGGACTCTGGGAAAAGCTTATCCTTGTCTGGAAGAAGTTCAGGAATTTTAGGTTGTTTGCCACTTTGGGAATGAGAATCTTCATTCTGTTGGGAATATCAGGAACTCAGGTTATATACCACTTTGAGAATGAGAATCTTCATTCTGTTGGGGATATCAGGAGCTTGGGTGTATGCCAATCTACTGGGGTTTTAAGGATGGGAGTCTTCATTCTGTTAAGGGTCAGAAATTGGGAGTATACCAATCTTTTGAGGTTTCAAGGATGAGAGTCTTCATTCTGTTAAGGGTCAGAAATTAGGAGTATACCAATCTTCTGAGGTTTCAAGGATGAGAGTCTTCATTCTGTTAAGGGTCAAAAATTGGGAGTATACCAATCTTCTGAGGTTTCAAGGATGAGAATCTTCATTCTGTTAAGGGTCAGAAATTGGGAGTATACCAATCTTCTGAGGTTTCAAGGATGAGAATCTTCATTCTGTTAAGGGTCCGAAATTGGGAGTATACCAATCTTCTGAGGTTTCAAGGATGAGAATCTTCATTCTGTTAAGGGTCAGAAATTGGGAGTATACCAATCTTCTGAGGTTTCAAGGATGAGAATCTTCATTCTGTTAAGGGTAAGAAATTGGGAGTATACCAATCTTCTGAGGTTTCAAGGATGAGAATCTTCATTCTGTTAAGGGTCAGAAATTGGGAGTATACCAATCTTCTGAGGTTTCAAGGATGAGAATCTTCATTCTGTTAAGGGTCAGAAATTGGGAGTATACCAATCTTCTGAGGTTTCAAGGATGAGAGTCTTCATTCTGTTAAGGGTCAGAAATTGGGAGTATACCAATCTTCTGAGGTTTCAAGGATGAGAGTCTTCATTCTGTTAAGGGTCAGAAATTGGGAGTATACCAATCTTCTGAGGTTTCAAGGATGAGAATCTTCATTCTGTTAAGGGTCAGAAATTGGGAGTATACCAATCTTCTGAGGTTTCAAGGATGAGAATCTTCATTCTGTTAAGGGTCAGAAATTGGGAGTATACCAATCTTCTGAGGTTTTAAGGATGAGAATCTTCATTCTGTTAACGGTTAACTGTTATCTGGTTGATCTCCAGGATTTCACAGAAACTTGTATTGCTATCTGGTCGTAATCCAGGCTTCACACTAACTTGTTGGGGATTAAACTATTATCCGGTCGAATTCGGGCTTCATAGCTTGCTCTTAGGAGATACCACTATCTGGTCGTAATCCAGGCTTCGCGGTAGTCTGATACTGTTATTCGGTTGTAATCCGGGCTTCACAATATGCTGTAGAGATCAATGATACTATCCGGTCGAATCCGGGCTTTCATAACTTGAATTTCGTGAGAATTTGATCTTTGACGACCGTAACTTCCAACAGGTGATGAAGGAACTTTTGAACGACCGATCAATTTGAAATGTAATTTGTTTTGGAGAATAAATCCTTGACAAATGTTGGGGAAATAAACCCATGACTGCTGGTTTGCTAGAGAGGTGATAAACTCCTTAAGGACGCTTTAATGTCTTTTCAGAAAGATTTCGAAGAGGTTTCATCATTGCCTCTAGTATTAGATGCTTGTGATATTGCCAGGACACTTGGACCGCACGTAACCCTTTTAATGAGATTGACGTTTAAATGCCCCAAGTGATGGTGAGGGAGACTTGCCCCAGGTTCACTTGAACTTTGAAAGATTTGTTGAAATCTTGACTGGATTGCCCCAGGTTAACTGAACTTTGAAAGATTTATTGAAATCTTGACTGGACTGCCCCAGGTTAACTGAACTTTGAAAGATCTGTTGAAACCTTGACTGGACTGCCCCAGGTGTGCTGGATAGTGACATGTCATGCCCCCTTGTTGATAGGAGATTTGTCAATGGAAGTGTCATCCTTTTTGAAGTGATTTTGCTCACTGAGAGAGCCTTCGTTCATCAGATATTCATTGTGTGAATTTCTCCGCTGTCAAACAAATAGCCAAATGCAAACAGTGATATTCAAGTAATGCAAAGTTTATGTCTGTCTCGAAGTTTTGAAAATGCGTTTTTTAGCAGAAAACTTTTTATAAGACAAATTCAACACAAGATTTAGGGCAAAGCCTTACAGGAGTCAGGATACCTTTTGTAACAGTATGCTTTCAAACTAACCCATGCTTCAATTAGGACTTTTAAAGGGTTGTAACGTGGCTTGGTTCACGGTTTAAGAAACAAAGGATAAAGTCTCAAAGTATATTTGTACCCACCCGCTCTTCGTGATGTTCTTCAATCCTAAACTCAGTTAAGTGTGCGTCGAACTCTATTCGAGTTTGGAACGACTTTTGGCGATGGTTCACCAGTTGAATTTTGGAAGGCAGTCATTTTTGCAACATTTTTCATGTTGTTGAGGATTTTTAATGACCTCGTTCTTTTGATTTGTTATCCCTAACTTTTGCCTGATTGTTCCTGTTTTCGAGATTACAGTCAGCGGGATGCCCCAGCTTTCTTAAGCCTCCTTTATAGGTTTTGGCTCAGTGGGCTCTTCTATTTTGAGAGGTAATGACTGCCTATGAGATAAGGAACCATCACTGTCTTTTTGATTCCAAAGGAATGTTTTTTGATGTCATTCGTTTGTATTACGAACTGAGAGTTTGCGACTTCAATGCGCATCCTTTTTTGAATTAACTGAGAGACTACCCGGCCCCAGGTTTAAATCAAAGGTTTCAATTTGTTTAGAACAAAAACTCCTACTTCTTTGGCTCGAAGGGGTTGACTAGGGATTATCTTCCTTATAACTTCGGTGTTTAGGATTTGAAAGAAATGCATGTACATCATCAGCGAGGTCTGTTCAAAAGCATACTGTATGAGATTACAGTATTATTTCGTCATCCTCCCTCTAAAGGCTTGTAGCTTTTTATCAAGAGTTAAATATCATAAAGAAAGCATAAGAATAGTGAAAACGAATGGATGAATTCAAGACAAACATATGCAATGCCTTAATGAAACAGAGTTTGACATCAACAGATAAATGTTCGAATAACAAAAGAAATTACAACTTGAAAATTCAAAAGGAACAAAAGTCTCTCAGTTCAAGCTTTGTCATTTCAGATGGAGAAACCCTTAACGGAAGATTTTCATCTCACCATCCGGCATGAATTCCAGCACTCCTTCGTCAATCAAGTCTTGGATCTTGTTCTTCAGCGTCCAACACTCGTCGGTGTCATGCCCAGGACTATAGGAGTGGTATGCGCACCTTTCATTGGAGTGATAGGTAGGAGCAGAGGTGTTGGGATTCCGAATAGGATCCCTTAAAGCAAGTAGGTTGACCTCCAACAAGCGTTTCAGTATCAAAGATGATGGTATGTCAGTCTCAGAGAAATGTCTTCCAGACGTATTTTTCTTACGCTTATTACCCTGTTGACGCTGATGGGGTTGTTGACGGGCTTGTGACCCCGAAGCAAGTTGAGGAGCTTTTCCCTTGTCTTCTTGTCTCAAAGGGGGTTGACCGATGACTTGATCTTCAACCTTAGGTGTTTGCCCCACCTGGTTATCCCGAAGCAGCCTGTTGACAAGGACCTTGAGCTCTTCTTATCTTTGAGCTAAGTCTTGAATGAGAGCCATCTGGCCCACCAGCTGTCCCATCATCTGGATCTTCATTGTTGCCAACTCAATCTGCAGTCCTTCCAACTGATCATTCCTGATGCCTCCCGGATTCCCCAGGACCATTCCCCTTGTGAGGAGAGCTTTTATCTCTTCTTTCCCCTGGGATAGGTTCAAGAACATCTCTTGAAGTTGAGCGTTTTGAGCCTGGATGCCCTTGATAGTCTGCTCCAGAGCCATCTCTACTGAAATAAACAGTAGGAGAATAAGGAAACCTGAAAAGGAAAACCTGTTATGATGCAATGCATGATATGTGAATGCATGTTTTCAAGGATCTCTCGGGGTAAACACAAGAAAATGTTAGAGGTTGAACTTTGACCAACATCTTTGATTGGAGAACCTTGCAATGGTGGATGTCTTTCCACGAGAATCAAGCTCACCGTGTCGAGTGGGTCATAGCCCCTGATTCAAGTTGTTGCACTTGATCTTTGACGGCATTTGCTTAGAGGAGAACCCTCTTGCCCTTTGGTAGACGTCTGGTTCAACGTGACCCTGCATCAAAAGACCCTCGAGATCCTTGAAACGGTTATTGTAAATGCTATGGTATGATGTTATGATGTTATGTACATGTATGCAAAAGCAAGTAAGTGTATATACAGGCAATCATATTCACACAGAGCAAACAAGTCCTTAGGTTTAGGCTTGCATGGGGTTCTTAGGTAAGTACCCTCTTGAAGTTAGTTTGCTCATCCTGTCCTAAAATAGAAACCGGGTTCTAAGGAGCTCAATATCACTGGATTATTTTCTGTGTTCATTGTTTTGGTTTAGCCACTTAACTGGCGACCAAAATATTCCAAGAAAACAATCCTCAATGAGTGTAGTATCGAGTATCTACCAACTTCGGACTACACCAAAGTCGGTCATCTCACAATCCTAAAAATGCCAAGATGGTCAAGTAAGGTTCTAGAGTTAGTTAGTGCTTCTTGACATCACTCAGCGGCCCTGTATTCTCCTTGACTACTTAAGGGCTACCAGTACTCACAAATATGTCACACTAACATAGCTACTGCTTCAACCATGTCGGTATACCCCGCACAGTTCCCTCACAGTTTATTGCTATTTACCTAAAAAGGTGCCCCAAATCCGGGTGTAGGATTTATAGCAAACCCAAACAAGGAACCCAAAAAAGTAAAGCAATCAAAGCAATCAAAGCAAGTATGTAAAGGTGATCTAAAACCCTAAAGTAACCCCACTTTTATAAATTTCCACAGCAGAGTCGCCAGTTCTGTGATACGGTGGGAGAACTAACTTGAGGTTTTGCGTTTGTATTCGCACTTATTCGGTTTAGCAAGAGTCGCCACCGACTTTTTATTTATCCTAAGGAAAGGTCAAAAAGCACAGGAAAGACCTTTGAGACGTTTTCGTGGGTTCAGGGGGTAGATTATGAAAAGGGAAGGTGCTAGCACCCTTTTCATCCATGGTTATCCATGGGCTCTTAGTTACTTGTTTTAGATCACTTGCTTTGGTTTTTCAATTGCTTGAAATGGTGTTTTGTGTGTGTGGTTTTGAAAATGTTTTGGAAAAAAGATGCCTGGTCTAGGCAACCATTATAACAATTCTTTACTCGAATGTTTTACAAAGGTGTTTGTCTTTTTGAAAAGATGTTTCAATGTTTTTGAAAGTTGTTTTGAAATTGTGTGGAGATGTGTGTTTGAAAATGGCAAGTGTGTTTTGCAAGTTTGATCAAGTAACTAAGAGTTAGTCTACCCTAAATTTCTCAAAAATCTTTCTTATGTTTTAACCCTTTTAACAGTGTTGTTTCACCATTGTATTTGGTGAACAACCTTGTGTTAGGATGTTAACGGGACGGGCGCGGGTCATCGTATACAATCATTGAAGGAAAATTGTGAGACGCTCTAGCAATTTTTGTAAGGGACGAGATCGTTTTACCGGAGGCAACATCGAGGGTCATCGAGGGGCTAACGATCTTTGTTTATCGAAGGGACGTTTGCTAGAGTGTGTCATACTCGAGGGACATGATTGCATTTTTCCGAGGATACAAGAGAGGTTACCCTAGAGGTGCAAGTGTGAATTGTGTATTGATTTTCATGTATTTATGTTGTGTTAGGTTATCTAGCGGTTGATTTTGAATCTTCGCATACAAACCATAATTACTATACAGTATATGGAAAGCGATAAATTGCGGGAATTTAAAGTCTAAGCTATTACAAATAAGTATCCGGGGATGGGGGTACAAATGTTTACAAATGGGGATGAGTCTTATCAGAATAGTAGTGTCCAAATATTATTTACAACCAAATCGAATCGTCGCATTCTCAATGTAAAAATATAGCAAGGTATAGGGATCAAAGAAAATCAACAGTATTGTATGATGCATATGATTATTTACAAATGATAAAAATATTAACCTAATGTATTATTAAGTATTATTATTATTTTGTATTATATGAACAAGAGTTTTAAAGAAAAGAAAATGTTTAAGTTACAATATTCTATTATTTATGTATTTTTTGTTAATGTTTTAAAAAACTTATATAAAAAGTTTAACTAAACAAAAGTTTTTAAAACAAAATGTATTATTTTATTTACCAAAAAGAATTAGGAATTTAGTTATTTAATAAAGAAAATAAGGTGGTGAAAATAAAATGGTATTAGTTTGTATATAAAAATAAAGTTTAAGGATCTAAATGGGCTTTAGGTTACGCTTGGCCCAAGTGAGAAACAAACAAAATATAACAAAAGGGGGTGCAGGCGCCAGATTTGTTGGGCCTAAGGGGTTTGCGCGTGGAGCAGGCCCAAACGCATTACAACGTTTTGTTCGTGTGTATTTTGCTCAGAATAGGGTTTGTGTCTTTGGAACGGCGCCGCCCCCTTTCTTCTTCATCGTCCTCTTCATCCTTCTCAAACAATGGCTTCTGATGTCTTCAACCCTCCAGTTGCCAGAGCGCCGTCCCCTTTCATCCCTTTACCTTCTCCCAGCGATTCAAGCTTGATGTTTCGAAAGGTTTGTTTCGTTTATTTAGGTTTTTTTTAGAGTTACATTAGTGTGATTCCTGTATGTTATTGCTCGCATGTTTTGACCTTTATTCTTTCTTTTGTTTGATGCTTATATGCGATAGGGATTTTGAGGGTTTGAGGAATATACCTTGAATGCCCTGCTTCTTAGAATGATGGATGGAGGAAAGGGCTAGATGGCGCCTCCTTGGTGGCCGGAATGGGGAGAACGTGATGACTTTCTTGCTGGCTTGCTTCCTGCTACTTGTATCTTTTAGCTTTCCTTGAATGGTTTTATGATGATAGTGTCTCTGAAAACCCTAGGATACTTCACTTCTGCATCTTCTTTTCTTCTTCTAAATACTTGCTTCTGTGATGCTTTTGATGATTATTCTGTGATGGAATTTGCTTTGGAGTTTCCCTCTCTTTGGACTTGATTTGCTTTCAATGATGAATTTGATTCTGAGATACTTGTGCTTCTGTTTAGCCTATGATGAACATGTTCTGAGGCGTTTTGTTGGCTATTTTTTCAAAGATGATGATATTGAATCTGAGAATGTGGTTATTGTTTCACTTCTGATTTCTTCTTTTTCTCTTGGCTTTGGGTGAGCTTTCAATGATGAATCTTGATCCTGAGATTGTTTGCTTCAATTATTTTTGTTTCTGACTTTTCTTTTCCTCTCTTTTGATGTTGATTCTCAATGATGATGATATTGAATCTGAGATTGTTATTTGCTGCTGATTTTTGATGTTTGGATTTGCTTGTTGGAGTTTTTTTGAATAAGGCTTGATGACTTGCTTCTTTGAGGCAGACAGGTTTGTTTGAAACTGGCAGTTTGACAGGCTTGTTTACGATACAGGCTTGTGTTATGTGTTTGACAGGTTTTTTTAGGATACAGGCTTGAAAGGCTTGTGTTATGTGTTTGACAGGTTTTTTTAGGCAGTCTGAAGCATGCTTAAGGCAAGTTTGGAGATTTGTTTCTAGTTTTTGTTTTAGGAAGGCTTGTGCATTTTGACTGGTTTTAGGAGGTTAGGAGGTTCTAGCAGGTTTTGAAAGTCTGCGAGCTTGAAGGGTTTGCTGGTAACAGGCTTGCTTGGTTTTGTAAGTTTTTTTCTGTAACAGGTTTGCTTGCTTGAAGTAGCTTTAGGTTACAGGCTTTGAAAGACTTGCTTCCTTAGGCTTGAGGAAAGCTTTGGTTTGATTGCTTCTGTAACAGGTTTTGAGGGCTTGTTGAAGAGTGTTTACAGTTTTGTGTTCTATTTCTCTCTATCTGTTCTATGTGTTATGCCCTGTGTTATGAACTGAACTCTTTGTGACTTAGTTTGCCCCTTTGACAATTTGGTTTGCCTAGTTTGATAATGCAATTCAGTTTGGATTTATGCAACTTGTTTGGCATTTCAGTTTGCACTTTGCAATTTAAATTTATGCAGCTTTGTGCATTTTGCAAAATAATTCATATGCTTGCAAACATTTTACTTCCCTCTTTGTGAACCAAGAAGAGACATCTTCTTGCGATTTGCAGAGAGGACGAACAAACTGATTCCGGCCAAAACCTTTAATGATGAGTTTTTGATTAACTGTCTAAAAAAATACTTTTCCAAATTAATCTGTATTTGACTTCTCCTTTTCTGGCTTTGCAGGTGAATATTAATTGGGGCAAGGGAAGCAACAGTAGAAGATGAAGACTTCAAACAACTTAGGATATAGATTTAATTTATTTTTAATCATTGTAATAAACATCATTGTAACACTGTAAATAAATTTACTGTATCAAATAAACATTTGTAACAACAATTGAAAATGAATAAAAAATCCTTTGTCAGTTAATTCTTTAATTCTTCTGCACTTGTTTATTTAATCATTTAAATCTCTTGAATTAAAACGACTGGAAACGCATCCCGATTATTTTAACTTAGATAAAATAAATAATTAATAAACACCGTAGTCTTGCAACTTCGCATTAACAAATAGTACACCCGGCATTCCAATTAACCATAAGCATTGCACAGTTAATCAAACAAATGTCCATATGCCTTTCACTTCACTGATTAAACCAAACACTGCAAATTTTCAACCAGAAGCCTCAGCTTCTAACCCAGAGGTTCAGGTTTTGAGAAACAAACTGAAATCTTGAACAGGCGTCAAAGCAGTGTGACAGCCAATTAAGACACTATGGATTCAAATCCTTCTGAAAATGCGCGTGCAAACCCTAATGTTGGATTTACTGTCAAAGAAACGTCCGCCTGATCAAACCCTGAACCAAACTCAACCAAATCACTAAAAACCCTAATAATCTGCTTGGATTGATTCAAAAGTTAATGGAAACCCTAATTTTGTTTGACTGATAAGAAAAGTCTGTTTGACCGATTCTTGAGCCAATCTGAAAAATCAGGAAAAGCCCGAAGCTGTGATTTCTTGTGAAAAAGAGAGGGCAAATTTTGGGGTACAACATCAAGCATTATAGGTCCTTTTAAAAAGTCAACAAAAACACCTTTGGGGTCAAATCTCCTTACTTGAAGATGGAAGATCCAATTGAAATGAAACCAAAAGGGTTGTTTAGAGGATATCCTTAGCTCTCTAAAAATTCAAAGAAAACCCTCTTAGGGTTAAAAATGAGAGAGATATGCATTTCTAAAGTTGACCAATTTTTGGAAAAGTGCATGAAGCCAATATTGACCAAACTTGAAAATTTTCCACATGGGCCTATCTTTTCATATTTGAAACTTGTTTCTAACATAGTCCACGACCTCTAAGCTCACCCATACATTGTTTTATTATTTATTCTATTTATTTTGATATTTTATTCATTAAAATGCAAAATTAAATAAATAAACAATAGAAATAATGTAAGATTTGATTTGGAATCTTTTTCTCATCAAAAATATGCTGGCATAGCAAGGACATCTCGTGGAGAAAAGAAAGATTGGATTTGTTCCCAAAAGCAAAAAAATAACATAATTGAAAGAAAATATTTTCTCATGAAAGCTTGGATTTTCTTCCACTTTTATTGACCTAATGTGATATACTATATATGCACAAACATGCCAGACCTAAGAGATACACGCAGCTGACCCCTAAAACACTAGCCAAAAAGTTCAATATTTTCAAAGATTGGTGCAACTTGAAAACTCGCTCGCCAGCCAGTTCCAGACCAAACTGAGTCCACCATTCATCCCCTGAGACCCCCAAGAGTTAAATCAAGCCAGTAGGCAAGCAATTCTGCGTCCCAAATCACAGATCCAACATACCAGTCGTAAGTGTATTCTTGAATTTAATTTTTTAATCTAAGCATATTTAATGGATTTCATGTGGTTCTTCATGCTAGGGATGAAGTTTTAGATAGGTTTGACCCTTACATACGAGCCCTAACGTCCGGATATAGACATACCATTGTTAGGGTATCAGGATGTGCCACCTTCGAATCTCATGATTGAGGAACTTTCAGGCAAAGATAACCCATAAATTTGGAATCAGGGGAAGATTTTAAGGGGGGTAGGTTAGGTTTTAAATCGTGAATCATGTTATTTTTGCAGGTTCCGATTTTCTCCCACCAGAGAAGACAACCGGAAAGTTAAGTCCAGTGGGCTGACTCTGGTGCCCAGATGTCGCCTCTCTATAGACCCATGTGAATCCTTGCTGGCGCGCGCGTTAATTTTGGAAGTTTGACTGAATTTATTTTATATTATTTTCATTTAGTTATATTAACGATTGATCAGTCTGGTCCAGTGGCAAGAACGAAGGGTGTTAAGGCATTATGTGTGTGGGAGGTCAGGGGTTCGACCCCTACCTCTTGCATTTTCCATTTTTCTAAAACTTTATTGTAGGATCCAATACATCACATCCTAGGCGCGCACCATAGGCCATCAAATCTAGACCATTGGATGTCAACGCAAACAGATCCAGTGTTCCAAAGGTGTGTTCCTACCATGCATCCCTCAAAGGCCATTCACACAGAAGCTAGCGCCAGCTTGGGCCTTCTCCTTATTTGGGCCTAGCAATTGCAGCGTACACCCCCCCCCCCCCCCACCCCCCAAATTACCTCGCAACATCAGGCCCGTTATTTTTTTAATTTCATTATTTTATTTTATTTTGGTTATTTTAATCGTTATTTTAAAAATCTTTTTTTTTCTTTTAAAGAAAATCACAAAAAAATAGATTTAAGTTTTTTTATAATAAAAATTAACTTTCGTAAATTAATTTAATTGATTACTTTAACTTGTTTCCTTAAATAAAAAGCAATTATAATTAGGTTAAATTTTAATGTTTTCTTAAATAAAAATATCAAAAATATTAGTTTTTTGTTTTAAAATTAATTTTTAATTAATAATTTGTTCTTTTCTTTTAATTAATTAATTACTTGTTTTTTTATTAAACTTTATCCAAATAAATGCAGACCAAAATATTTTTATCTTACTTATGAACACTTTTAGGGTTTCAAACTTGTTCCCGTTTCAATATTCGTGTGTTTTTCTTTTCCCATTTTATTTTTCTTTTCCCATTATGTAACTGTTTTCCGGTTTGTAATAGTGTAATTAGATTTAAATTTCTGCATCTAATTATGTAATTTCCCCAAGGCCTTGTAATAGCTTAGGAATTTTATTTTCTGTAATTTATTTTCCGTACTATAAACTGCAAAGATTAATAGGATTGTATGGAAAGATAACGACTAATTAAACATAGCATAACCTAATTCAAAGATAATATATCTGAATCAAGCACACTTGCACATGCTAACCCCTAGGATATCTCCCGCTTTGGTTGCCTTCGAAACAGTCATAATACTCGAAACATCAGAATTTTTAGTGATTGTCCTTTAGTTCAAGAGATCACAAGTCCCTCGATGACCCTTTCGACTGTTGCCTCGGTTAAAAAAGTGATCTTAGAACTTTAGGACAGTTACTAAGAGTTCTTGCCCAGTTGCCTTAGTGAATGTAAACGACCCTTCGATAGTCCCTCAACATCAAACGACTAGGGCTACCTACTCACTAATAGTAGGATAACACTGTCTAAAGGATATGAGGAAAAAACACTTTTTTCAAGTAGGTAGATAGCTGTTAAGTACTTGTTCAAAATTAATTCTTTTTACACCACACTTTCAAAACCTTTTTAAAAAAACGCTTTATCACACTCTTGAGGACTGATACAAGAGTTATCATAAAGCAAACAAACCTTTTCAAAACACACAAACACGAAAGCAATTTTCAAAATGAGCAAGTACCTAAGAGCCCGTGGAAAACCACAGATGGAAAGGGTGCTAACACCTTCCCTTTCCATAATCTACCCCCTTACTTAGAAAATCTCGAAAAAGGTATTTTTGTATTCTTTTCACCCTTTCCTTTGTTGGATAAAAGAAAAGTCGATAGTGACTCTTGCTAACCGCAACACTTGCGATAAAACGCAAAAAACCAGTATTAACAGTCGGTTCTGCCACCATATCACAAAGCACAACCATGATTATACTCTTCTCCGTTGTATGGACAAGAAGGAAGTAGAAAGAATCATTGAAGACATGCATGATGGTACCTTTGGAACTCACTCTAGCGGGCATACTATTGCCAAGAATATTCTGAGGGCTGGTTACTATTGGTCGACTATGAAAATTGATTGTCTCCATCACTCAAGGATTTTCCATAAGTGTCAAATATATGCCGACAAGGTTCATGTGCCTCCAATTCCTTTGAATGCCATGACTGCTTCATGGCCATTTGCAATGTGGGGCATAGACATGATTGGAGAGATCAAGCCCACAGCCTCTAATGTACATCATTTCATCCTGGTTGCCATTGACTACTTCACCAAATGGGTCGAAGCGGCTTCATTTGCCTCAGTTACCAAGAATGTTGTAGCCCGGCTTATCAAGCATAACCTCATCTACCGGTATAGAATCCCTGAAAGGATCATCACTTACAACAGAACCAACCTTAATAATGCTATGATCACTGAACTCTATACGTAGTTGAAAATCAAGAATCATAACTCTTCTCCTTATAGATCTAAGATGAATGGTGCAGTGGAAGCTTCCAATAAGAATATAAAGAAGATTGTGCAAAACATGGTGGTGACCTATAAAGATTAGCATGAGATGCTACCATTTTCTCTTCATGGCTACTTCACTTTGACTCAAACATCAATTGGGGAAACCTCTTTCTCTTTAGTCTATGGCATGGAAGTTGTCCTGTCTATCGAGGTTCAGATTCCATATCTAAGGATTATGAAAGAAGTAGGCTTAAGCGAAGATGAATGAATTCAAACTAAGTTGGATCAGTTAAACTTGATCAATGAAAAGAGGCTGGTTGCTGTCTATCATGGTCACATGTATCAAAAGCATATGATCAAGGCATTCAATAAAAAGATTAAACCTCGAGTATACCAGGCTGGTGACATGGTAATGAAGCGCATCATTTTACCACAAGGCGATCCCAGGGGCAAATGGACTCCCACTTATGAAGGGCCATTTGTTGTCAAGAAAGTATTCACTGGCGGTGCTATGATGCTAACCACTATGGACGGTGAAGATTTCTTGCATCCTGCGAACATAAACATAGTAAAAAAATACTACGCATAAAGAATGACCCGCTAGGTTGACATAACTAGGCCAAAATAAGGGCATCCCGGTGAACCAAAAGGGTTCGTGCAAAAATTAGGGATATATACAAAAGATTATACACCTGGCAAGTTAAAAACCCGTAAGGGTGGCTTGGGCAAAAAAGGGTATCCAGGTGGACTGAAAACCCGAAATGGAGGTCCAGGAAAAAGTTAAGGATAAAAATCATACACCTATATCTCGTTGGATCACTACAGTCAACTTTATCACCAAAATCAAAAGTTCAAACGGTACGAGATCAATTCTATAAACATCTTTCAATGGCAAGGGATGATGTTCAAAGACACAGGGGCAATAGCGGAGTTGGAACCCAATGAGCTCATTTCCACATGGCTATATAATTTTTGTTTTCACTTTGTATTCTTTTTGTTTTTCGACGACTTGCTCTTACTAGGATTTCTGTCTCCTTGTACAAAAATGCCATTTTTTAGGAAAATTATCAATACAAATATACTTTGAAGTGCAAACTTTTTGTTTTTCTGTTTTGAGTGCAAAAAATGTCCAATGACTAAAATTGAATGAACATATGCATATGAACATGATTAATTGTTAACAAATGTACGCACAAGAATAGTAATAAGCATTTACTAAAGGATTTAGAATATCCCCACATAGTTACTTCAATAAAATTATCCCCATAGAGTGAATTCATACATCCAGAGTGTCAATCAGTATATCTCCTGGAAATTCTCTTTTGAGTTTGGTTTTCCAAAGCTGAGAAAGAAACCCTGTAAAAATTCCTCCTTAGATGAATACATTTCCCCAGTAAGGTCTTTAGAATACCTTCCTCGACAGGGTTTATTTTCCCAACATACTACAATCTCCACATCTTGAGTTTACTTATCAACGGACAACACCCCTTATCCCCAGAAGAGTTGATACTATCACCAAAAAGTTGCTGCGAAGCCTATAACCCGACCA